>CM032133.1:7278750-8627500 GCA_018894105.1 Jacaranda mimosifolia
GCAACATTTTTGGCTGAATCATTGAGAGCCCTTGGTGTGAATGGATTCAGTAGCATGTTGAGAGTTTTTTTAATAATTGCGAAGATTTATGATGATTCACTCTTTTCTGGACATCCCCAACTTGATTTTTATTTCACCTGTGGTCTGTGGTCGTGTTATTTCTTGTCTAATTCCTTATGTGTGCTTCAACATTTTTGAACATTATATATTATAAAGTGCTGGAGCAGCAAAGATTTATATTTCTTTCTTTTAGTTTTGGTTGTGCCAATGGCACCCTGTTGGACTAGTTTTGAGCAATTGTTGTTTAGGCATACCTAAGCTGCTGTATACCGTTGTACATGTCATCATATTGCAGGGAAATGCTTTACTTTGTATGATGCAGTAAAAGCTCTACTACCGGAGCTATTTACAGAGGAATCCTCGATAGTTGCCAACACGTGTGGTGAAGAAGTGGACGGTGGACAAAGATCAGATGGAGGCAGCTCAAGAAGCCCTGAAGAATCTGGGGAAGCATCAAGTGAGCGCATAGGGTTACTATCAGATGGTGCTGAGATCAAGCTCGTCCGCATTCAGGGAATCGAGCCACAATTGGAAATACCATTCGGCTGGGTAGTGAATAACTTGATGAACCCTGATCACTACCTTCATATTTGTGTATGCGTCAAAGTTGTTGAACCAATCACCATATGATAAAGTAGGCTGTCGTATTCGTATTGCATTTACCACTTGATTCCATTGTTGATTCTTTAGCCTGCAGGAAATATATGTTTATTGCTGTGTAAATTTGTGTACAGAAAAATGTCAAGAGGATGATCTTCTTATCCACTGGGGCGCAAATTGATCACAACCTATTTATGTGAAACAATGTTTAGACTCTTGCCGCGAATTTTCATTACATCTTGCCAAGTGTTATGCATTTTTTTGATATGATTTGTTGTATTGCTGGTGGATTCTCCTAGGGCCGTTGGGATTCTATCATGGCATGGAGCAGAATATTTTGAGGAATGAAAATTGAAGCAGAATAAATTGAACCATGCTAGCAACTTAACAACTACAACTATTAATTGTCTAAGAATCTTATTCTTTGTTAATAGGCTATTATGAGATAATCAATGGTACATATGTTAGCACAAGCTCATGACTCATGGGATTTTTCTACGTCAAGACTGGCTATTGCTGCCTGCTTTTAATCATATGATACACCTTTTAATTTCTAAATACTATGCTTTCTATGTTGGGAGACGAGTATATATGTCAAAACTCAAACCCATAGATTAATTATTAATTCTCAAAGGGTTTTGGGTTTTTCTTTTATCTCCTTGTGAAATGAAATGCATAAGCCGTGACGACGAATCGACAGGAAACTTATTTGGCTCTATTTCCATGAAAAAGAAAATGCTGGCACAAAGTGCCCTTGCTAAGCTACAAACAAGCAACCCCACAAGAGAAAATAAACTAGCTAGCTGCCAACGGTGAAATCAAAGCTAGTATTGGATTGTGCAACCAACAATGTTGCATTATATTGGAATTTCAACAATATTTCCCTATATATAGAAAGGTATCAATATCTATGAGATCAATCGCACACAAAACTGAAAACATAAACAATACTACGTACAACTTAAGATGTCGAAAGACGATCTGCGTTTGCTGGATTTCTCGATGAGTCCATTTTGCATGAGGGTTAGAATTGCATTGGCGGAGAAAGGGCTGAGTTATGAGGCAGCAGAGGAGGACCTGTTTGGAGGGAAGAGTGATTTGCTGCTTAAATCCAACCCCATATATGAGAAGGTTCCAGTCCTTTTGCACAATGGCAAACCCATTGTTGAGTCCACTAACATTGTCTATTACATTGATGAAACTTGGACTTCCCCAGTACCGTTGCTGCCTACTTGTTCATATGGACGATCCCGGGCTCGCTTCTGGGCCGACTTCATCGATAAAAAGGTAATTCATTTCTTACCTCTCATTATATATGATTATAATTGTATCTATGTTATATGTTATTGGATCTCGTTCAAGGTTGTCACAGGCCACATGTGATCTATTAGGCATGGACTGAAATTGTTCGTAAGACCAATTATTTGTATTTACTTTGTGATTGATTTAAAATAACTAAAATTACGATATGAAAGATGTGTATTAAAATATGCATGCGCACAAAGAACAAAGAAACTATTATATATATATATATAGGCTAGTATTTATTGTTAATTGTATGTCATCCGACTAATAGCGCTTACCGAGGCACAACCACCTCATGCTATGGTACTTTGTACCATCAAATTATATATAAGAAAATAAATTTGTGCTTGTAATGTCACTTATAATTTTTAATCCAGAGGCAAGTGTTTGATGATGATGATAATAATAATATGTTGTTGTTGTTGTTAGGTGTTTGATGCTGGTGGCCAAATATGGAAGAGCAAAGGCGCGGAGCTGGAATTAGCCAAGAAAGAATTCATTGACATTCTTAAGAAGCTGGAGGGTGCATTGGGGGACAAGGACTACTTTGGGGGCGAAAATTTTGGGTTTGTGGACATCATACTTATCGGGTCATCGTCATGGTTTTTGGCGTACGAGAAGTTCGGAGGTTTCAATATTGAAGATGAGTGTCCTAAAATTGCAGGCTGGATCAAGAGATGCAAGGAAAGGGAAAGCGTGGCAAAAATTCTTCCTCATCCTCAACAAATCTATGAGTTTGTGGGACAGCTAAGAAAGATGTTTGCTATTGAATAAGCATATTAATTACGGCCATGTTCTTATTTTATGTTTTGGCCTTTTAAAAGGCTTAATAATGATCGATACCACTTACCAGTAAAAGAATTAAGTGAAAATAATGTTTCTCTTATATTTGGTTATGTTCCAAACTGAGAGAGGGCTGAGAAAGCACACACCGCTAAAAGTGCTTTTGCAGGTGGGGGAGGGTGTGGATGTAATTTTACTTTTGGACTTTGAATTATGTGTCGTACAAGTGTTTGATATTTTGTGATTACTTTTGAATGTACTATATATTTGGATAATCCCATCTGATAAAAATGATGTAAAAATGTTAATTAGAAAAGTAAAACAAAAATGGTGGTTCTATGATTATTAAGATGAAACAAGGAGGCCCTTTTTGCCTTTGGATATAAATATAATGCAATTAAAACTTAAAGTATATATTTTATTTCGTGTATATATATATATATATCATGTTTTCCTAATCTGGGCCTGGGGAGGAGATTTTGTGTGACTTAGTTTTTGCACTTTGAGACCACAAAAGAAATATTAAGCATATGGCTTCCTTTCGGCAGTACTGTTGGAATTTTGGTCATAAATAATAGGGTTAATTACATAGAACCCTTGAGGTTTGGTCTAATTACAACAAGGTCCAAAGATTTCATGAAATTACAAATACCCCCTGAGGTTGACGGTCAACCGTTAAATCAAATGATTTTTGTAAAATAACTATATTACCCTTGATTGAATATATAAAAAAAAGCCAAAAAATAAAAAAATGCACAAAGACTAAAATGACCTTAACATTATGAAATAACAAAAACACCCATGAAGTTTTATGAAAATGACAAAAGTAACCTCATGTCATAAAATTACAAAAAATACACTAAAATTATTAATAAAAAATATAAATTATAGAATAATTATATATATGTATATATGCATATATAATACAATATCATATATATTAGTCAATATACATACATATACATATATATATATTTATAGTTATACTTAATATATGTAATATACATACACATATACAACCACATCTCACCCCTACCCCACTGCAACCCCCAGCCCTCCTACTGGCCAGATCTAGCCATAGCGACCACCATGGTAGCACAGCAGTGGCCACCTAGCATGGGTTCGTGGCTGCCCATGGCAGCGGTCACCGATCGCCCATGGTCAATGAACAAAGGGAGGGGTGGGGGGGGGGGGTAGGGGGGATGTATTTTTAAAATATAATATATATTTTTATTAATTAATTAAAAAATATAATTTTTACCTATTTATCCTGAATTAATAAAGTATTTTAAATTTTTTTTATCTTATTTTAATTAGATATATTCGTTATTTAAATAATTTATTTGTTTTAAATATGATTATTATTTTAAATCATTTGGTTAAATTATTTCATATATGTTTATTATTATAATATTATATAATATGTAATTCAATTAATAAATATATTTTCTATTTAATAGAATTAAATCAATTAAATTATGTATATAAATTATTTTAGATATTTTTCACTATTTAATATTTTTAAAAATTTTAGATTTTATTTTAAAAAAAAAATAATTAAATTACATCATTGTGGTATGAAAAATATTATAAATAGGTTTAAAGGTAATTTTGTCTTATAAATAACCATAATAGTGATTAGGGGGCATTTTCGGATTTTCATGCAAAAATTTTGATGACGTCAGCATTGTTTTGGACGGAGGCTAACGGTTTTTCAAGAATGTAAGACAGAGAAAAATCTTAGAAGGATATTTGTAATTTCATCAAATTTTAGGATTTTTGAGTAAGTAGGCCAAATCTAAGGGTCTACGTAATTAACCCTAAATAATAACAAAACATAAAAGGAAATAGTTGAACCAATTTGATAGAATGATTGAATTGTACTTTCGGTCTTCCAAGTAAGAGTACCTTTTTCTCCACGAACACAACGTTCTTATTCTATTACACTTCAATTAGTTCTCACTAATGGTATTTTACTAGAGAAATAATAGCATACCTCTAGATTTAGTGTCAAGAAAACTTAGATTTAAACTCTACAAGGCTAGGCCGGAAAAGTTCATTTAATATATCTAAATTTCAAAACTCATTAAATACCATAAAATACATCAACCACAATATTATAATATTACAGGAAAAAAAGAATACTAGTTGCAAAATATTAAGACATAATATAAAAATCATCATCAATAATATAAATTAAGTGATTTTCATCTTAAATATATATTTCCCATAATATTGGCTTGATCAAAAGCTTAATTAATAATGATAAAAATAATATTTAGATTGTTGCTATTAAATTTGTAAATCATGTTAATTTAGAGACCTAATGAATTGTTTCGGGGAAATTGAGTTGAATTATTATTACGTCATGTATAGTTTGTTTTCTTTTTCATTTTTTTTTTTGGTTGCCCTCCTTCCCTCCCTCTCCCCACAATTTGAATTAGTTTATACTTGCAATGGGTTAGTAGATCATGTATAGTTGGTCAAGGTTGAAATAATAAGGGTTGGACTACAAGGCCCATACCAAGAAGAGCCACAATTTACAATTCAAAAAATAAAAAATAAAAAATAAAAAATAAAAAAATCCACAATTTAGATCGAGAAATGATCAACACGTAGACATAGAGTTGGATGAAGTCTACTTTTGAACAGGATTGCTACGAGTCACATATATATAATAGCATGAAGAGACATGCCTGATTGTCTGTATAAACTAATAGACTTGATTATATATATAAAAAAATATATGTATAATTGCTTATATTAGTTAGACCTAATAAATATGTATGTTCAATTGACACATTTTCAATTGATATATTTGTTGGATGGGAACTTTCCCAACAGACGTGCTTATCTATCTATCTATATATATATATAAACATTCAACAAATATAATAGACACTCAAATTTTAATTATACAAATGGAGACAATTGTCGATGAGGTCAACTTTTAATTTGAGCATTGACGGATCACGTTGGAAAAATTTAGTGTTCCTCCTAACTCTATATTATTTTACAAATTAAAGATTGAAGATATACATTAATGACAAAAATCATGTAGAATAGGTGATGTTATTTGATGCTAAAATTCAAGCACAAAATTTCAGTGAAATATTAAAAATTTAACTATTAAGACCAGTCACTTATCAATTAGCATAATGACACTTTTCTCACACTTATATGTATGAGATTTTGAATTCAAATTAGAATGGATAAAAAAGAATACTAATTGCACTCAAGTGGAACTTATACAAAAGACATTTTATCTTATAATTTCCGTCCTCAATTTTATCAATTGAATAATTTATTATTGGCACTGTATTTTTTTTTAATTTTTTTATGAGATATTATTCAGCTTGTATATGATTAATGTGATGCACAATTATGACTCCAACAACATACGTAGAATGAGCATATAAAATTATTGAACCATAAATATAGGAAAAAGGAAAATATGAGAAAAATCTAAGTAAAAAAAAAGAGGTAGTTCTCAAAAGGCATGCACATTGTTTTGTTTTACTAAGAAACATGGACAAAATTCATTTCCAAGATGATCTCATAAGTTTAATTAGTATCAATAAACTTCAAAATTCAACAATTATATCATGTATATACTATATATATCGATATCCCTTTAATGTGAAGTGTTTAATAAGGGCAATTGATAAGTACCCTATAATAAAGTTTTCTTTTAGGAAAAAAGAAAAAGCAACTCACACTCATGTGTTGAGTTTTTCTTTTTTTGAAATTAAGACAAATATTGACATTGAAACTTAATCATGACCAGTTTAATTTATCCTTGAACTTGTGTGTGTGTGTGTGTGTGTGTGTATTGCTTTTAGCATAATTGGTACAATTAATTAAAGGCTGCACATGTTGCATTAATGTGAACAAGAAGTCCCGTTGCAAACAAATTAAGCAGGGTATTAAAAGTACCAAGTTAAATTATAATAACAATGAAATATATAAATATATATTAACAAAAAGCAGAAACACAGAAACCCAGAAAAGGAGAAAAGCACAAAAAGATGGATTGATGAAATTGAAAAGGTGAAAGAGACAAGAGTGGGGCAAGTGATTCTGTCCCGCCACCTTGGAATTCTTTGTTTCACGTGGCAAAAGTAGGCCCCCCCCCCCCCCACCTAATTAAGACGACTATGTTTTTCCCCTCCTACCCTACGCGGCTACTTGCCCCGTATTTCTTGTTATTCCAAATTCTTGAGTGCACCTAAAGGTTTTGCTCCAATTGATCATGTGGGCTGGGCTTCAAGTTAACTCGAGAATTCCATAGCAATATTTTTGTAGCTATTGTTACGAAATTCATTTTGTAGTAATATTTTCGTAATAGATGTCTAGTTTTCTATTAATGTATTTTTTCATAAAAATAATTTATTGTAAATCAAACACTCTTCATATATATAATAAAGTGAGACAAGAAATGAAATATGTATTTAGGAGTGTATAGGGCTGTAAACGAACATTAAACGGATCGGATAGACTGTATCTGTATCCGACGGATATTTTTTAATAACATCCGAATTCGTATCCGTCGGATATTATCCAAATTCGAATATATCCGTATCCGATTATAATTATTTCGAATATCCGTTTATAAATATCCGAATATCTGTTTGTGAATATCCGAATATCCAAATCCGTTAACTTATAATAAAATGCATATTTTTTTTCTAATAAATTTCATTTAAAGAAATAATCAAATAAATAACATAATAAAATCTTAAAAAAAACAACAAACAAATAATAGAATTAACATACTCCAAAGATCAAACAAATATACAAATCTCGTCAAGAATAAAAAGAAATAACAATCCAAAAGAAACAAAATTTAGCAATTCAACAACTCGTAGCTGGAAGATCCCGTTCCGGAATATGTGACATAATTCAACAATTTTTTTTTCAAAAACCTATTGAACAATAAAAAAATTTAAAAAAAAATCAAACACTACCCAAAAATAATTTACTCTAAAATGACAACATAATTCATAATCAGAATTCATATAATTATAACTTTAACATTAAAATAATTTACCTTTGATAATGTCCAAAAATGCAAAATTTTAAACCTACACAATTAAATAAAACATCACTATAATTTAATTATAAAAAAATAAAAATAAAAAAGGGGGTGGGGTACGAGGCCAGCAACTGCTGGCCTCGTGAGTCAGCTTCTACTGGTTCCAGCAGAGGCTGGAATCTACTGGAAATTCCAGCTTCTGCTGGAGAGACCAGATCTCTAGCAGATTCCAGCTTCTACTGGTCGCCGGGCGGCGAGAGCTAGCCTCTCGCAACCTCCCAGCAAGCCAGCAAACGCGACGGGGCTGGCTGATGGGGAGGCTAGCCCCGTCGCCTACCGATGAGAGCCAGCAAATCTGCTGGCTCTCGGCTTCTTCTCACCGGCACTTTTTGCCGGCGAGAATAGTAACTACATGAAAATATGAAAAAAGAAAAAAAAAATGAAAGAAAGAAAGAAGAGAGTCGGTGGGCGGCTGTGAGTGGAGTGAGAATGAAGAGGGAAGGAAAATTGAAATGTAAAACGGGAGGTAGGGTTTAGTGAATAGTGATTTGGTCACACTTTTGATTTTATTTCTTTTTTATTTTTTTTTGATAATTTTTATTTAATTGTAGTAATTAATTTTTTTAGTTTTAAAATTTAATTATTTATTAATTTGTTATATATTACTCTGATTCATATTTTGATACTTAATATTTTTGTATATTATATTTTAATATAATTTTAAAAAATTAGTTTTTACGATGACGATTGAATATTGACATTTAAGTTTAGATATGTAGATATGACAATGTTAATCAATAAAAATATTCTCTATTATTAATATTTTGGGGTTTAAAATTTATAAAATTGTGAGATTTTAGAATTTAGAGTTTAAATTTTATATTTAGATAAATTTTATTAGTTTTCTAAATTCATAATAGTACAACTCTACAAAATAAAATTATGAAATGATATGTTCATCTTATATTATATGTATATAGTTAGATATTGTAAAATATTTAAAAGTTGTTTGTGTGAGTTTATAAGCTCCTTCAAATATTTTATAAGATGTCAGTGTTTTGTAATTATTTTAAGAAAATAACTCATAAAATTCTTAAAATAAGATGTTAAAAACTTATAAGCATTTTTTAAGAAAATAAGGAGTTTTTCACTTATTTTAAAAATCTTAACAAGTTTCCTTAATTTGTATCATGTTAATTATAAAATTGTGATTACTAATACCTTACAAGTTCCACGATCTTATTATTCAAACATTTTGAGAACTTATTTTTTTTTTTTTAAAAATTTAGTATCTTATAAGTTTAAAAAATATCTTATAAGATACAAGAGATCCAAAAATATCTTATAACATGTAGGAGCTTATAAGACGTTTTAAATAAATTTAGCCAAACACCTTCTTAGAGGGTGTTTGGCTAAACTTATTTAAAATGTTTTATAAATTTCTACATTTTATAAGATATTTTCGGAGCTCATAAGTTGCTAGTTTTTTTTAAAAACATTAGTTCTTAAAGTGTTTAGATAAAATAAAATTTTGGAGCCTATAAGGTGTTAATAATGACAATTTTATAATAAATATGTTTAAAATTAAGGGAGTTTGTTAATATCCTAAAAATAAGTTAGGAATTCTTAACTTTTATAAAAATAACTTATAAACTCTTAACATCTTATTTTAAGAGCTTATAAGTTCCTTTTTTAAAAAAATTATCAAACACTTTTTGATATCATATAAGCTCTCAAATATCTTATAAGATGTTTTAAGAAGCTTATAAGCTCATCCAAATACTCTCTTAAATCTTAATGTCTCCTTAGCTAGTTAATAATTTTAGTATTTTACTATTTTATTTTAGAATTAAAACGTTAATTATTCTTGATTTAGTTAATTTTTTTAAGTAATTATTGATTCACTTTATGATTAATTAATATTAATAAAATGACACTAATATAAATTAAATATTATAAAGTAAAGCAACAATAATTTTATATTGATTAATTTTATCATTATATATTGATATTTAATTTTTTTTTATTTAATATTATTTAATTATCATCATTACCACCTAATTTTTTTTATTAATTCTTTAATTACTTATTTTATACATATATTCATTTATATATAGATTATGAAATTTCATATTGAAAAAATAATAAAAAAATTATTATGTATAATAATATATTAGATATGATAATTTTTTAAATATTATTTATATATTAAAATACATAAAAATAGAATATATTATATATAATAATTTTTGAAATATTATTTATCGGATACGGATAACGGATTTAATTAAATTACGGATAATCGAATATATAAACGGATATATCCAACGGATATGTATTCGGAACGGATATTAAACGGATCGGATATGCATTTACCATATTCGTATCCGTTTACAATCGGATGTCTACTAATCGGATACGGATAATATCCGCTTTAAACGGATACGGATAATAACCCTATAAACGGATTCGAATGCGAACGGTAAACGGATTTTCGAATATCCATTTACAGCCCTAGGAGTGTAAACGGATCGGATACACTGTTTTCATATTCGTATCCGTTTAACTTTTCGAATATTCGGATACGGATACGGATTTGACGGATATTTAAAAATGATATCCAAATTCGTATCCATCGGATATCGATCGGATTCGGATATATCCGAATTCGACTATAATTATTCAGATGCATTCATATTTTATTAAACTTATCCGTATTTGAATTATTATTTTATATTCATATTTGATGATAATTATTTAGATATTCATTTACGAATATCTAAATACGTAAATCTATGAGTACCTATAACAAATACATATTTTAATTAATAAAAGGAACCATATAATTTCATCAAAACAAAATATATCAAACAAATAACATAATTTCTAATTAATATTTGACTTTATAATTGATTATTAGTACTTATTAATAATAATAATGGCATTTAAGTATATTAATTATAAGGTCAACCAACAATAATTATGTTGATTAACTTTATTCTTCAATTTTTTTCTTCTATATTACAATAATTTTTTAAATTAATTCTTTTTTCTTTCCAATTCTTCAATTATAATTTATATATATACATATATGGATTATGAGATTTCTATTTAAAAGTATAAATAATATATTATTTAATAAATATGTATTTGGATCGGATATTAAACGGATCGGATATGCATTTACCACATCCGTATCCATTTATAATCGAATATCTACTAATCGAATACGGATAATATCCGCTTTAAACAGATGCGGATAAATTTTGTATAAACGGATACGAATACGAACGGTAAACGAATTTTCGAGTATCCATTTACAACCTTATATGTATTGAAATATAAGTTTCAAAGTGCTAAATTAGAATCACTAGCTTAGAATAATTAAGTAATTAAATATAAGTTTCATTCACAATCATTTATTGATATATGGTACAAAGCACTATTATTATATGTGGATCCCCGTATTAAATATTAGGATATTCATATTATATTTTGCACACTTATTTACCTTGTGCCTCTTTTTAATATTAATATCATACCATAATCAAGAAAGAAAACCACAACTTTTTCTTTACTAAACATCATCATTTACTACGTAAAAGTTTAACCTTCATACTATGTATAGAAGAATAATTCCAGTTATTGCATAAAGTTGTAACTTCAAACACAAAACTGGAAAAGCAGCACATGTTTGTAAATATGCTTATATATGCAATTAATTACATGCTTGTTATTTGATCATTGGATCGTCACCATTAAGACTATATAAAGCATAGCAAACTCTTATGTATATTGGTGATAATTAATGGTGCCACGATAACTTTGTAATCTATATATTCTACTGATATAATATGATTTTTCATGTACCAATTAGTATAAAATACCCAATATAGACAATTGGTTATAACTTATATCACCATAAATTAAATTTGAAAAGTTAAAGTGCACCTAAGTCAAATGGCTAAATTACGTAATTAAGCTACTATATATGATCCATTCTTTCCATATTTCCTGGCTTATATTGCTAACCACACACGACATTAACGGATTGTAATTGATTTTATATAGTATATAATTGGCAAAACTTTCAATCTTTGTGTGCATTATATCTCCACTTGATCAGCTTGCTTACAATGAGCCAATGACAATTATAGTTGTCAGTTGTCACATGATATATTATTTATATAATGTATAATACGTATATAGACATTGTAGAAACGTAACAAGTATAATTTTATGGGATGTTTTTGTCGGCAGATGAGCTAAGAGGGTGGTGGGATTGGCATGTGAAAGGAACATTCTTTTTCAGTTGGTTTAGTTAAGAAAGCCGCCAAAATGAATTCATTTTTGTGTCAGCAATGCAGTACTTGTTTCTTTCTTTCTCTCCATTCTTTCTTTCTTTCCATTGGAGAAGAAATTAAAGATCCTCAACCAAATCCAGTTATGGTGGGTAATGCATCAAATGACACGCTACAACGTGGACGAGGCAAGCTCAGATTCCAAGAAAGGACAACTACCAAGCATCGGATAATTGCCATACGTAGATAGCTATACACACCATCCCTATATCTATCTGTATGTTTCATGTTTGTCAATATTTGCATGCCTATACATATACGTATGTAATCTATCTTATTTCAAATTCTAATATTATATATATATATATATATTTCTTAATAACTTAATTGAGAATTAACCTCTAATTAAAGCAATGATAAGACATAACTAACTTTTAATTAATGAGTGTCGAATGGTCAATTGACTTAGTTATATCGCCATCATATTTATATGTGTGAAATTCAAAATTCAACCCCAAACGAACCCTTGATGTCCGTGTGTATAAACGAAAAAGAATTTAATTCTTGAGAACTGCATTTAAGGGCAAATAATGTAAAAATATGCTAAAATTTTTATTTTTACAATCATCCTATGTACGAAAATCCAAAATAAAATCAGACATAATTTTATGGAATTGAAGGACTATATATACATATATATCATAATCATAGAGATCGAGAAAAAGAAAGAAATAAAAAGGAGGGGGGAGTCAGGGAGCTTGAGAAGAAAGACTAGTAAAAAAAAAAAAAAAAGGTAAGAATTGATGTGGAAAAAACTAGTATTTTTGTTAAAGATAAAGCAATAGATGGCAGTAGGGGGTGGCGGCCTCCCCCCATTTGCTTTTTTATTATTTTAGCTTCTCAAATCACTTTTTGTTCTCTTATCAAAACCCCCTCTCGACCACCCTCAACTTCTCAAACCTCCCTCCTTCATTCCCTCGCAACAACTGTGTCCCTCATTTCCTTCCTTTGGATCTTCTACTAAAAATTAAGGTCTCTCTCCGGCCTCTCTTTAGATCTTTCCCTCCATATGCTGATCACATAGTAATTTTATTGATGAATACAATTATTACTTTTTCATTTCATATGGCATTAATTCTTTGTTTTCTTTCTTTCTTTCTTTCTTTCTATAATTGAAGTTTAGTATTTGTTTTATTTGTGCAGTTGTATAGAACGTTGTTGATTCCTCAGGCAGCAGCAGCTGGTCTCTAAATTTTTTTTGGGACTTGAGGCTACCTCTCCTGAATTACATATTTTTCTTTTCAAGATTTTCAGTAGTGTACGTTCGTAGTTCCATCAATCAGAAGAAGTTCCAAAGGCAGGAGATTGTGATATATATGGCGCCAGTTTCATTGCCCCCCGGTTTCCGGTTTCATCCCACCGATGAAGAACTTGTGGCTTATTACCTCAAGAGAAAGATCAATGGCCGAAAAATCGATCTTGAAATCATTCCAGAAGTTGATCTCTACAAGTGTGAGCCATGGGACCTTCCAGGTATATATCATATACCTCCAAAACACACACACACACTTAATCATGCATATTAATTATTGATTTGGGAACAATAGCAATTTGATATTAATTCTATATTTGTAATTGTGATAATCAAGATGACATTATATACTTGGATTATCATCGAGGTCAAGAATAGAACAAGATTGGCCTGATAGTTTAAGTAAAAATAAAGATTGAAATTAAATAAAGTAATAATGAAGAAAGGTATAACAGTAAAACCCCACTGTTACATCTTATATATATATACATATATATATAACCTAGTCTTTTGCAAACCCTTGTAAATAGTTGAAGTTGATGATATTAAATTATGAAAAATAAAAAAAAAAATCATGATGGGCTTCCTGTTAGTTATTATTACATAATATTTAGAAATATTTGTTAATTAAGAGTATATATATATATATATATATATATTTACATACATGTAGATGCATATATATGTTTGTATATATATGTATGCTTTTAATAACCTTAAAAGTTGAAGCAAAATATATAATGAGCTTTATTTGGTCCTGTGGCATCTTTGATTGATTGATATAGCCATAATGCAGAAAAGGAAGTTTCTCGATGGTCCCTACATCTTTTGAAGTCCTATTTTTATGTAGTCATGAGAGATTTTCACTGTAAGTCATAAAGCAAAGGAAATAACACTAACTGCACCATAATCCAACTTTTCTCCCTTTTCGGCCGTCTCTCTTTACTCTTTAGTTAGGGGACACACACAGAGAGAGACATATATGTATATATATATCATCTTAATTAAAATATGTACTTTTAGATAATTGCTTTGATCAGTTTCCTCCATATTTTGGTTCATATATTACAAATCAATGACGCTCTTACAAGCAGAGGCAACATTGTCCAGAAAAAGTTACAAAGTAATAATAGGTGAACGTGCTCTCAAAAACTTCTGTTCCAATTTTTTCTACTTACATAGAGATATGCATTTCCTGGTAGCTAGGCAGTAGTTGTAATGGAAAAACATTTAAAACAATGAGGAAAAACCAAAGGAGCTAGGTTATTGTAATTTCACAATTGGGAAGGTGTTTTTCAAAATTAATTTGGCCTAACCATACAGGGTACGTAGGTGGATGTGTTTTTTTTCCGTGGTCTTAAAGAGAAACTTTAGTCAAATGGATTAAATTCATCATGTACTGGCAAGGATATAAAGAATGAATTGCTATTTTATGAATAAAGATTCCCAAGCAACTCCTTTTTCTACATTTGTTATAACTTTATATATATGTGCAGGGTTGATCATAAATAAGCATAAACTAAGGAATAATGATAAAGAATCACAAGTGGCAAAGACATTATATTGGGGTTGGGTTGCATAGTCCATTTGTTTAACATTCATATGTTATTATTGTGCAGGAAAGTCATTATTGCCAAGCAAAGATCTTGAATGGTACTTCTTCAGCCCTAGAGACCGTAAGTACCCGAATGGCTCGAGAACGAATCGGGCAACAAAAGCCGGATACTGGAAGGCCACAGGGAAGGACAGGAAGGTGAGCTCACAAATGAGGGCAGTTGGGATGAAGAAAACCCTTGTTTATTACAGAGGGAGAGCACCTCATGGAGCTCGAACCGATTGGGTTATGCATGAATACCGGTTGGATGAAAGAGAATGTGAAACTCCCACTGGATTGCAGGATGCTTATGCACTGTGTAGAGTATTCAAGAAGAGTTTGAATATGACTCCCAAAATTGGAGATCATTATGTTACAATCAGTTCGGCAAGTGATAGGTCCCCCAGCATTAATGACCTGCATTCTGAAGGAAAATATGATGATCTTGATTGTTCTGACTATCCAATGCCATTGACAGCAGCTTCATCCGCTGGCATCAACATGACTGGTTCATCAACTACTACTGATGCAAGGTGGACACAGTACTTGTCGGAAGATGCATTTACCTTCACTAATCCATACGCATCCAATTGTGCCCCTATACCATATCCACCATCTAAGGTATGTAACTTTTTACTATCTCAATCAATTGTCTATGCAACATATTTATAAGAACATGGAGACGTTAATTTTTTTTGCTTGAGTAAAAAGCCATGTGTATTTAGGTGTGTTTTTAGAAAAAAATTTAAAAAAATTCTTTTTTCAGGTGGACATAGCATTAGAATGTGCAAGGTTACAACATCGGTTTTCATTACCTCCATTGGAAGCGCAAGGATTTCCACAGGCTGGATTTGCTACCGATCCCATGATGTCAAATTCAAGTGTTTTCCATGCAAATATAAATCAACCGTCAGATATTGTGCAGGAAATACTTTCAGTTGCTCATGCTTCTCAAGATCTTCAAAATCAAGACACATTGGCTGGAATTTACAATCCGGTCGATGATTTTTCCTTCTTTCTCCATAGTAACCAAGAACCTGACGTGAATTGCTCCAAATATACAGACAACTTAAGAGAAGAAAACAACCATAACCATAGGTCCATTGAAATTGGAGACAATGAAGAAGCATTCCAAACTGGGAGAATGGTTGAGAACTTGAGATGGATTGGAATGTCTAACAAAGAGCTTGAAAAGGTAGTTGATTTTATTGATAATTACATGAGTTATTACATTCCTTTGTTCTCTTTGAAGTGAAATGTTCTAATGTAACTCCCCTTGTCCAATTGACAGGCCTTTTCAGATGACTTTAAGACAGTTCCAATAGAAAATATTTCCAATATCCAAAGAGAATATAATGATTTTCAAGGTTTGTTGCATTAATTTCATCCAAATTAGATATGCATTCAATATACATCTTCTTCAACTTTTACTTAATTTACTTATAATCCCCTATTGATAAATCGGCATAAGTTAAATTCCTTGGTTGCAGGAGAAACCAGCAATCACAACTTCAACGCCTTTACTGATACAGAGGCAAATGACAATATCTCAATTGGACCCGTAAATGAGAATGGCAGTGACAACTTCTTGGATGATGGAGACATTGATGATTTCTCAAGCACTCCAAACTTTGAGGTATACGAGAAAATAGAAATCAATCATGGATTGATGGTCTCAACCCGACAGGCGCCCAAGACATTTTATCACAAAGTGGTGCCATCCAAGACAGTCCAAGTCCACATAAACCCCTCCATGTTGCATCATCATCAATTCCCATTAGCAAAGTCGGGTTCCATAACAATTCCTAAGAATGGAAGTTTGTCCGAAAGGTTGGTATCTTTTTCAAGAAGTATGTTAAGAAAATCCCAAAGTTGGACAGGGGATGCTCATGATCAAGAAACTATAAATCCAAAAGTTGTTGAAGAAGGAGGGAGCTTGTGTAGGGAGGTGAACAATATAAGGCCATACTTAACCTTTGCTTTGGCTTTATGTGCCATTTGGGTACAGATTATAACACCTGCCTCTTGGCTTGTATAATTTGTAGGCTGACTATAATAACTGTATGGAAGGGGGTAAGTCTACTAGACTTTCAATTTATTTTATTTTGTTTTTTTAATTTTTTTGGGGTTATTTAGTTGGGCAGGGAGTCGAAAATATTGGTTTGGTATACTGTAACTTTATCAAATTTGACATACGTTTCAGTGAATTATACTTGTAAGATTTAGAAGCTGTCCTTCTGGAGTCTATATATGTATTGTTCATCACCCTTTTTCTTTGGGACATGCTAATTGTAGAAGAATGTATTAGCAGATCTGATTAACCTATATAACCTAATGTTCTTTCCAATTCTGTGTATATAACTATATCTATGCAGTAGCGTGTAATGTTGTTAAATAAGTAAGGCTCCTTAGCCCATATATATAAGGGTGCCCCGAGCCCTGTACAAATGAAATCTAATTATAAATGTCATCTTATTATGTATTTTAAATCATCCACACTAACAATTCATCCTTCTCTTTCAAAGAACAATTTTAATAAATAATCAAATGCAATGCTTGAGCTAAAGGTTAAATTGGTAATTTTTCTTACAACCCCCCCTCCCTAGCCTAGGTGTTTAAATTGGCATAATATTACATGTATTTGGTATATATACAAGCAACAGGCTTAAGACACCTTTTACTCTTAAAAGATGGACGAAGGAAGGATAGATTGAAGTATGCGATAAAAATATTAAGGATGTCGACTATCAACTCCAATTAAAAATATCATTTCTTTTTCTTTTTGTTGATATTCATTAAGGGTAGAAATAATTCATATTTAAGAGAAAAAAAAGATAAGAAAATTCTTCAACAATAATGAGAAATCATATATATTAATAGGGAAAAATGGAGGAATTAGTCCTCCAACTATGCCCTCTATGCTTTTTGGTGCTTTTCAATTTTTGAATTTTATTTTAGTCCTCGAGCTAGCAAAACCCTATCAATTGTAGTCCATCGAGCTCAATTTTACCCAGATGGACCCTAAATTGGCCAATTTGGGTTGAAAAATTGGTTTTTTTTTTACACGTGTGCCCAGTTGACAAAAGCACACCTAGTTAGCTCCAACTCATAATCCACATCACACAACATGTTAGAAACTTATTTTTGGGAGGGAAACTTGAGGGCAAATATGTAAATGTATATGCAAAAGGAAAAAAAAAAGAAAAAAAAGAAAGAAAGATAGACGAGAAGATCCATTCACTCAAAAATCATATTCTAAAGAAAGATAGCACACGTGAACTCTAGTCCCCAAAATTCCTAAATTTGCTTCGTTCATGTGCAACCCAAACACAATCAGGCAATGGTGAGAGTTCGTGCAGAAGGAAATAATCACTACCACCCTCTTTTGTATGGTGAGTGTAAATCATTTTTGGGTTTTTTTGTTTCTTTTTTTGATTGAAAGGCAAGTTAGAAAAGTTAGGATTTTCATTTTTTTTTTTTTTAGTGGTGGCCCCAAAAAATGCTCTAATTAGAATCTTCTGAAAATGTTTAGATCCTTTTGTTTTTCCCAAAATAAAGCTAGGGTTTTTTTTATTTACATGTCTTCATCCCACAATGATAATCGTCTCGAGCATGGGATTTTGGATTTTGTAGTTTATTTACAGTCAAATAGATGTTCTGTGTGTAGGGTCCCCCACCTCCATTGTACTGAGTTGATTTTTTTTTTTTTTTGATTAATTATTTATTTATCAATCTTTTTTATTCATGTGGCCCCAGTTATTGTTTGAAATAAATGATTTTTTCTTTTTGTTTGCATTTTTCATTTTCTTGCTTGACTGACCTCCTTTATTACTGGTAATTTGTGTGTGCAATGACTAATATTTTTTTTTGTGTGCGTCTGTTTTCATATTTTTTTTGCAGTAGGGGGATCATACTACATAACCCTGGAGCTGCATTATAGAGGGAGGTTAGTATGTTCTCATGAGCTTAAGTATTTGGATGGAACACTTACAAAATTTGATTTCATGCCTAAGACTGCTATAGATATGGCTAGACTAAGATTGATTTGTGATGATTTAGGTTAATTAAGCCTAGGAAACTTTACAGAAAGTGAAACATGGTTTTTACATTTTAAGGAATGATGTTGAGCTTAGGATGTATGTTAGGTTATGTTGTGTTGAAAGAGAAGTGACTATATTTGAAAGAGCTTAAAAACCTCCCCCTCCATTGCCTACAAAAGGCCCCAGTCAATTACCTCCAGTACCTGAAAAGCTAAAGCCCCTACTTCAATTGCCTCCATTGTCTGAAGAAATTGCTTATGAACTTGTTCTTGATGAGCCTGTACCCAACCAAAATCTCTCTTCATTACTAATTGATCAAAGTGAGCCTCAAGATGCAGCCGATACTAAACATATAGCTAACCCTGAACATGTATTTGAGCCTAACCTTGAAAATATCCCTCAGCCTGGGATTGAGCCTCAACCTGAGAATCATGGCTAAGACCAAAATTGTGATCCAATAACTCAACCTGATACAGTCACTTTAACTCAACCCGATTCTTAAACTCAACTTGAAATAGACCTTGAGTGGCTTTGTAGCAAGTGGGAACATGTTCAATTGACTAATTGGATACCACATGAGGATAGGTATGATGACATAAATGAGGAAGAACAAACGCAGATATCAGATAGTGATTTCATGGCTGATTTGAATGTGAATGATGATGATGTGTTGTTTGACTATTTTGTTGATTTTGATGATGATTTGCTCAGAACAGATGGGGTTGGGCATGGGCATAGAGAAAATATTGAAAGGGAGAAGGATGAAGGCGTAGGGCAAGGTGAAAATTTGGAGACGGATAATGACTTGGATAGGGATAATTTAAATTTGCATGATGATGATGATGCAGAGTGTGAAAATATTAATGATTTGGGTAGTGATAGTAGTGAGGAGGAGGATAGAGCTTGGATATAGTGAGGTTGAGTTAAATAGTGTGGTTGAATCAGATGCTGATGATAGGCCATCTGTATCTGTTTTCAATTCCAAAAATGCATTTGCTCCTAGGTTTGAACAATGATGAAATTTAAAGATAAAACTGAGTTTAGGAAAGCTGTGCATGCAGAGGTTGTTCAAAGTAAGGAACATAAAGATTAAAAAAAAAATGAAAAAATAAGAGTTATGCAAAATGTGAGGAAAGGGATTTTGATTGGAAAATTCATGCATGTAGGGTGAATAATGAGTCAACCTTTCAGATTTATACATTCAACCCTGACCATTCTTGTAAGCCAACATTAGGGCTGTAAATGGATATTCAAAAATTCGTTTACCGTTCGCATCCGAATCCGTTTATAGGGCTATTATCCGTATCCATTTAAAGCGGATATTATCTGTATTCGATTAGTAGACATCCGACTATAAACGAATACGAATATGGTAAATGCCTATCCGATCTGTTTAATATCCGCTCCGAATACATATCCGTTGGATATATCCGTTTATATATTCGATTATCCGTATATGATAAATAATATTTTAAAAAATATTATATATAATATATTCTATTTTTATGTATTTTAATATATATATATATATATAATATTTTAAAAAATTACCATATATAATATATTATTATACATAATAATTTATTTAATTATTTAATTATTAAATTTCATAATCTATATGTAAATGAATATATGTATAAATTAGTAATTAAAGAAATAATAAAAAAATTAGATGCTAATGATGATAATTAAATAATATTAAATCAAAAAATTTGAAAAGTTAATATATTAGTGAGAAAATTGATCAATATAAAATTATTGTTGCTTCACTTTATAATTAATTTATATTGGTGTCATTTTATTAATATTAATTAATCATAAAGTGAATCAATAATTATAAAAAAATTTAACTAAATTAAGAATAATTAACTTTTTAATTCTAAAATAAAATACTAAAATACTAAAATTATTAACTAGCTAAGGGGATATTAAGATTTAAGAGGGTGTTTGAATGAGCTTATAAGCTTCTTAAAACATCTTATAAGCTCTTAAGGTAAGATGTTAAAAGTTTATAAGGTATCAAAAAGTATTTGGTAATTTTTTTATAAAAAATAACTTATAAGCTCTTAAGAGAAGAGTTTTTGCAATGTTAAACAGATGAGAAGTTCAAGCATGTTCATGTTGTTGGACTATGTGAATAGTTTTCTTGTATTGAAATTAATTTTTATTTTGTTTATATTGAATTGTTGTATTATGTATTGGAAATTATTATTTCTTTTGTTCTTGAGGAGATTTGTATGCTTGTTTAATTTTTGGAGTATGCTGATTTTATTGTTTGTTTGTTGTTTTTTTTAGATTTTATTATGTTATTTATATGATTATTTTTTTAAATGAAATTTATTAGAAAAAAATATGCATTTTATTATAAATTATTGGATTCAGATATTCGAATATTCATAAATGGATATTCGGATATTTATAAACGGATATTCGGATATCTATAAACGGATATTCGGAATAATTATAATCGGATACGGATATATCCGAATTCGGATAATATCCGGCGGATACGAATTCGGATATTATAAAAAAATATCTGTCGGATACGGATACGGATACGGATACGGATACTGCATATCCGATCCGTTTAATATCCGTTTACAGCCCTAGCCAACATATAATGTGCATAATGTAAAATCTAGTTACCGTGCTGAGAGATACAAAAGAAAGCTGATCACAGACCCTAAGAGAAAGGCTGGGGGATTTAGGCTTTAGTTGATGGAAGATGTGAGGATGAGTGTGATTTGGCATCAAGCTTATAGAGCCAAGCAATTAGCATTGCAAATGATTGAGGGTGAGCCAGCATTACAGTTTTAGTAAATTATGGGACTATGATGTAGAATTGAGGAGAAGTAACCAAGGGTTAACAATAATCTTAGGAGTGGAAGAAAGAACTTTCACTTATTTCTATTGGTGCTTGGGGCTCTTAAAACTAGATTCTTGGTTGGTTGTAGGCCAATTTTAGGTTTTGATAGGTGCCACTTTAGTGGTCCTCACAAGGGTGTTCTGTTGACTGCAATTGTGATTGATCCTAACAATAAGCCATATCTAGTAGCTTATGTAGTAGTGCATAGGGAGACAGAGGAGACATGGCGGTAGTTCTTAACATTGTTGAAACAAGACTTGCAAATCACAAGGCCTCATGAATTTACCTTAATGTCTAACAAACAGAAAGGGGCTTATTCAAGCCCTTGATGAGGTATTTCCTAAGGCAGAACACAGGTTCTATATGAGACACTTATGGAAAAACTTCATGCATGTTGGGTACAGGGGGTTAGATTATAAAAACATTTTGTGGAAGGCTGCTAATAGCACCAAAGTTGGCCAATTTAAGTAATAAATGAAGGTTATGGCAGACCTTGATCAAAATGTTGCAGATTAGTTTTTAGATAAACCACCTTCCAGTGAAGTAAGTCTCATTTTTCTACAATTTCAAAGTATGACATGGTGTTAATAATTTCTGTAGAGTTAAATATTGTGCGCTTGAGAAAAATCAATCTTGACCATGCTTGAGTGAATTAGAGTATATTTAATGACTAAAGTCCAAAAAAATAGAGATAAAGCTGCAAAGTGGAGTGGTGAGATTTATCCTGCAATAGTGGATATCATTAATGAAAGTATTGAAAAACCTGGTGACTGTATTCCAAGGAAGTCTGATGACAAGCACTATCAAATCACTCACATATACAGAAGTTCTGTGTTAACCTTGAAAACTAGAGTTGCAGTTGTAGGAAATAGGAGCTAACTAGCATCCCTTTCTTGCACGCATGCTCTGCACTTTGTAGTCAAAAGCTGGACCCTATGAACTTCATTCATCATTGCTATCCAATAGAGTGCTATAGAATAGTTTATGAAAGTATAATTAGGGACATTAATGGGCAAGAGTTATGGGGTGAGACAATTTATATTCCTCCACCTCTCTAAATTTGGGAAGGAAAGAGGAAGGCGAAGTAAAGCAAGAAGAAGAGATTTTGATGAACCTGCTACTAAGGGAAAGAAAAGAAGGAGAGGCAAGCCAAGTGGAAGTACAGCAATGAAGATGAAGAAGAGGCAAACAACTCTTAAGTGCAGCCATTGCAAGAAAAGTGGTCATAATCAAAAGTCTTGTCCAATGAAGAATGACACTACTAGTCAAAATCAAATGCTAGAATATGAGATAACAAACCTAACACTTGATGATATTAATTGGCATCAAATCCTTGGTACTCATTCATCCCATAATGCAGGGGGTGCCTAGAAGGTAACTCTAATAATTCTTAAGTTAATTGTGCTCTTTTCCTAAGTATTTTGCATTGATAATTGTCTTATTTGGTTGGCCATGTCACAACAACGAGGAAAATGGGTCAATTTACTGAGCAGGGGACAAATCACCCAACAACTGTAAATTTTTCATTCTTTATTCATGCCTTAAGTATTCTACTTCAAAGTACTTTGTTTACACATATTATTTATTTGTTAATTGTACAGGTGAAAAGAACAAGAGGCAGGGGTGGATCCATCAATTAGCAGGCCACAAATGAAGCAGAAACTGTAAGCTTATTTATTTATTTATTTATGTTTCACTGCAATATTTTCATGTCATTTATTCTCTTTTAATTAGGTAGGATACTAGAGCAAGGAGTCAATCCTCAATTCAGTAGAGGAATAATGAAGTAAACATTGATGCTTTTGACAATGTAAGCCTTTTCTTATTTGTTTACTCATTTGACTTATCATCTTTTTTTGAAATATTTTTAACATCCTCATTATATACAGATAGAGGATAGGCCTTCATAGTCTGGACTTAGGAGATCTAGCAGACATATGGATAAGGTTCGTGGACCATCAATGTACCAACAACTCTAGATGTCTCAAAGTGAAAGCAATTAAGGTGCTGCTTCAATTGTTGGGAGAAGGAGATTGTACGACTGAACTATTTAAATGAGGCAATTGATAGATTGAATGGGAAGAAAAAGACTAGCAAGGGAAAGAAAGCAACCTAATTTTGATTCTGTGATTTTTGGAATGAAGAATCTAGACTATGTCAATTTTTTGGATTTTGATTTGACTTGGAACTAGAATTTGAACTTGAGGGTTGAGGCTATGTGGTTCTTTAAATTGGATGTACATGGTTACGCCTTACAACAAGAATTTCTAACTAGTGGCTTGTTAAAATGTTTGAATTGGATTTTAATGTACATGGCTCGGATGTAGAGTTTTTGACTTGGGGCTCTGGTTGTTTAGAATTGTACATGCATTTTGGCGGGATTTGTAAATGCATATGTATATGCAAGTTGAACAACGTATTCTAGGGAACTCATTGCATTAAATTAAAAGGTTTTTTTGGCATCAAGTGTGCTTTTCATTTCTCCTTGTACTTGTGCAAAAAGTACTACAATATTGCACCAAAAATTCTGTAGAAATAGGGCATTAGAAAATAAATTAAAAAAATAGGGCACTTCATTACAAAAGTTTGGCCAACTAAAGAATTTTCCATTACAAATAACTTGGCATTAACATAACAACATTACATAAATATGGGTAATAACCAAACTAACCTATTCAGAACATTATAGCAAAAAAACAGAGGTTGTAAACTACCTCTCCAAATAACTAAACCTCACCATCCAAACCTTCAATACACTACACAACAAAGTAAAACCAAAATCAGAAAATACCCTAACACCATAATGAACTTCACAAGCATTTTCCACTTCTTAGCTTTCGATTTCCCATCTCCAATTCATTAATTGTACGAATGAGACTCGGTATGATGCTATTGGATCTTGCAGACATGGGTGGATCCACTCACTCAAAGAACTCACACCCATTATTCTGAAATATATGTATATATACACACACGAAATGATAATGGAGATAATGAAGAACATAAAAGAAGTGAAGAAGAAAGATAACTTACATTATAGCTCTTACATGACAAGAACCTCCTACCCGGGTTATGGTTAGTCCAAGATGTCCTTACCTTGCTTCTTTTGCCATATTAGCACTCAGAAGGTGTCACAGATGCCGACGAGTTCTACGTTGATAAAGGAGACATAGTGGACACTTCTGTTTTCTTTCTATTGTGGAGGAGAATAGAAGAAAATGAAGATAAAGGTGATAAGAAAATAAAATAACTTGTTTGCCCTTTTCCCTCCTTACATAGAATTTTGTAGTACTAAGTTTTCCTCCAATTTTTGGTCTACGTGGCATAGGTCCCACGGTTTTATTTAATGACTTGTCAACTGGATACACATATCAAAAGAGCCCCAATTTTTCAATCCAAATTGACCAATTTAGGGTTCACCTAGGCAAAATTGAGCCTAATGGACTAAAATTGCTAGGGTTTTGCGGGCCTGAGGACTAAAATAAAATTCAAAATTTGAAAAGGATCAAAAAGCATAGAGGGCATAGTAGGAGGACTAATTCTCTATTTATCCTTACATTAATATATTATTGCCTGAACTTTCTTATTTTTTTAAACCTCCTATAATTCATTGAAAAGTACTGATATATTAAAGTCTTCAAAATAAATTGGTTACAATATTTCCTTTAAAAGACTTAGAAAACGAAAAGAAAATATTAAATTTGGGAAAGAATAATTGATTGTAAAACTTTCTACGATCTTATTGAAAAGGAACGACAAATATATACATAGAAATGGATTGATATGTTACATAAAAGATGAATGAAATCAATTCTTTCCTATTCTATCTCCATAAATGAAGCTTATGTGAATGGAAACATATGCAGAAATATACAATACTACTTACAACTAATAGTAGTCCCCCTTAAGGTAGAGCATAAAGATCTTGAATGCCTAGCTTGGACGTGAGGTGTTAAAAAGCTATTTGTACATATAAGTGATTTGGTAAATAAATCGGTTGGCGAATCAATGGAAGGAATTTTCAAGGGAGAAAGTTTTGCTGTCAATTTTTCATAAACAACATGACAATTAATTTTTATGTGCTTCAACATTCATGATAAATTGGATTAGCACCTATATGAAACGCAACTGAATTTCAAAATCTAGGGGAATATCTTGTTGTGGTGGTTACTTAATCACGTAGGAGATAGGAGAGTCAAGTAACTTCATAAGTAGCCACGATCATGGCACAATATTCAATTTCAGTCGAGGATCTAGAGATGGTGGATTACTTCTTAATTTTCTGTGAAGCTAGAGTAGATCCAAGCATAATGCAATAACCTGTCGTAGCCGTCTAGTTATTGGAAAATAGCAATTTTAGTCCCTTAAGTTTCACTAAAACTCCTATTGATCCATTTCAATTTTGAATTTACAAAAATAGTCCAGGCCTTGATAAATCTTTTCACATTACATTTATTTTTTGCAATTTCAATTCATTGGGCCAAAGCTACCTAACTAGCCTTGTTCTTTGCCCAATCATCCCTAATTGGGCCGAGGATTTGAGGGATTTGTGACATGTGGCAAGAATTGCCACCTAATAATTACAATAAAAAAAAAAGAAGAAAGCTTAAGATAAAACCGTTTGTGCTGCAATCTTAGAGGAAAATTTAGTGATATTTTTGTAATTACAATTCCATACTCTAATGTAATGGGACCAGTGCAGCATAAAATCAAAAAAGAAAAACATGAGCAAAAGTTCTTTCCCAAAATTTCTATTTTCTTTTTAGTCAGGAAAAAAAAAACCCCCCCTTTTTGAGAACCCTAATTTTCTTCATTTCAAACTGAATCATTCATGGAAATAGTGCAACTTCATGAGAATTCACATAATGATTTGCCTCCTCCTCCATATGGTATGTTCAAAATTTTGAATTTAACTATGAAAAACCCCTTAGACAAGTTTAGGGTTTATTCATTTTCTTAAAATTTAATTGTGTGGTCCCATGAGTCAATCAAATATTGTTGAATTCTTTTGTTGTGAAACTCATCTACATTTCAAAATAAAGTTTAGTATTTTTTTATTAGTTCATTTTGTCTTAAAGTGACAGTGATCCCCATGGTGGGGTTTCTTTAAACATTAATGTATAGTGGTCATCTGTTGCTTGACTTTGAGGGATTTTTAATTATTTCTAACTTTTTTATGAGTTTTTTCTTAAGTGGTCCCCTGTTGTTTACATTTCTTTATGCATTTTTTAAGTAATTTTTGAATTGGTGTATATTTTCTTATATTTTTTTCATGTGAATGTTGTAGATAATTAAATTAAGGATGAAGATAGTGATTTTAATACTAATTTAAAGGTAAATGATGATGGCGATGCATTATTTGATTACTTTATTGATTCTGAGGAAGAGTAATGATGAATTATGGAGTAAAGAGGAGAGGGATGAAAGATTAAAATAGTGTGATAATATTGGAACAAATAGTGAAGTGATAGTGAGAATAGTAGTGAGGAGAATATTACTGGGGATTGTGAGGTGGAGTCGGATAGTGGGGGCGAATTGGATTGTGAGGCAAGAGAGCCATATGCTTCAGTTTTTAATTGTAAAAAACCATTTGCTCCTACTCTTGATATTGGGATGAAGTTCAGGGATAAAACTAAATTTAGAAAGGCTGTGCATGCAGAGGTAATTCAATTTATGAGTAATATCAATATTAAAAAAAAAAATGACAAAGCGAGGGTGTAGACAAAGTGTGAGGTAGTAGATGTGACTAAAAAATGCATGCTTATAGGATGAAAGATGAGTCCATATTTCAAATGCACACTTATAACCCTGAGCAAACTTGTAAGCCAACATATAATGTAGGTAATCTTAAATCAAGTTACCTAACTGAGAGATACAAAAATAAACTCAAAACTTACCCAAAAAGAAGGACTGAGAGGCTTAGGCTTGAATTGATGGAAGATGTTAGACTCTTAGTGTCATGGCATCAGGCTTATAGAGCTAAGAAAAAAGCTTTGGAGATGATTGAGGGGAATCCTACTCTACTATACTCAAAATTGTGGGATTATGTTGCAAAGTTAAGGAGAACAAATCTAGGGTCCACCATTATCTTGGGAATAGATGAGGGCACCTTTTCTCATTTTTACTATTGCTCTGGGGCTCTCAAATTTGGTCCATTGGTTGGTTGTAGGCTGATTTTAGGGGTTGATGGGTGCCACTTAAGTGGCCTCATAAGGTTGTACTCTTGATAGCTATTAGGATTGATCCCAACAATAAACTTTACCAAGTAGCTTATAGAGTGGTTTCTAGAGAGGCAGGAGAAACATGTTAATGGTTCTTGGCATTGTTGAGATAGGATCCCCTGATAATTAGACTACAAAAGTTTACCTGGATGAGTGACAAACAAAAAGGTTTAGTTCTAGCAATAGAAGAGGCGTTTCCAGAATTCAGCATAGACTCTGTATTAGGCACATATGAAAGAATTTCATGAGTATTAGCTACAGAGGGTGGGGTTTAAAGATATTGTATAGAGGGCAGTGAATAGCACAACAATTACATAGTTTAAGGAAACAATAAAGGCCATAACAGATGATCAAGGTGTAGGTGATTGGTTTAGTGATAAACCACCATCACAATGGAGCAAATCACACTTTAATCTTCATACCTAAGCGTGATATGGTATTGAATAACTTTTATGAATCTTTTAATTATGCAATTTGGTATGCAAGAGAGAAATCCATCTTGATAATACTTGATGGATAAGAGAATGCTGAATGACAAAGCTGCAAAAAATATGGACAAAGCTATAAAATGGAATGATTCAATATGTCCTAGCATCATGAACATATTGAATGAAAACATTAAAAAGCTTGGTGACTGTATACCAAGGAACTCAAATGATAAGCATTACCAAATAACTCACATTTATGGAAGGAGTCAGTTCTTTGTGGACTTGGAGAATTGGAGTTCTAGTTGTAATAGATGGGTTCTCATAAATCCCTTGCTTACATGTTTGCTTTGCCCTTTGCAGCTAAAGGCTAGATCAACTTCATTAAATTCTTCCATGCTATTTAGTTTAGACAATTTACATTCCTCCATTGCCTCTTAATTTTGGAAAGAATAAAGGAAGGCTAGCCAAGACTAGCTAGGAGAAGGGACTCTGATGAACCCACTACCAAAGGAAAGAAAAGAACAAGCGGTAATGGTAATAGATCTACTATATTAAGGATGAAGATGAGGTATTCAACTCTCAAAGTGCAACTTTTGTAAAGGAATATGACATAACTTGAAGACATGCCCAGTGAAGATCAGTTCAAACTAAAAACCAATCAAGAGAGGATGAAATGATAGATTTACACTTGATAGGATTAACTGGAATCAACTAATGGGTACCCAATTAAGTCAAACTAGGAGTAAGCTAAAGGTATTGGCATGAATATTATTTTACTTGTGTATATAATTACAAAATTATATTGTAGCTTAGTATTTATGCATGTTCTAACTTGTGTAGGTGGTAAGGTCAAGAGAAAGGTTTGCAAGCAAGGGAGGACAAGGCATTGAAGCATCCCAAGTTACTGATGTAATAATTGAAATAGAGCTTTTATTTTCACATCACATATATACATGTTACAATTTTGTATTCGCTTGTATTAACTTGTGCAGGTGATAGAAAAGATTACTGAGGCTAGAGCTAGTAGACAACCAAGAAGTATGATAAGTAGGGATGCTCCAAACAAAGTGTCTGGCTCATCTATATTCCAGCAATTCCAAATGTTACGGAGTGAAAACAATCAAGCTTCAACTCATGGAAGAAAAAAGTTTGTGAGGTTGAATAACTTGAATGAAATGATGGAGGGAGTGAATGGCAAAAAGAAGATTGCGGGTAGAAAGAAGAAAAATTGACATTTTTAATAGAAAGGGTGATATATTTTGAATAGGTAGCAACTATGTGTATTTAATAATTAGTTACTTATTTCTAGTTCCTTAAGATGATAATATTCTTTTGGGAAACTAATTGTTGGGCTTTTGTTGTATAACAGTTGAAACTTAGTTTTAATGGTTTTTATGGCATAATGATTTTTGAATTTTGGACAAGTTAGTAAGCTAATGATTTACGGCAATCTATATGGTGTTTGAATGCATTCTAACTTGGTTTTATGGAGATTAAATCATCTAAATTTTTTAGTATGGCAAATTTGATGGAGTTTTTATGTCTTATAGACTGCAAGGGTATCCTGTTCAGTCTAAAATTTTGCTCCAATCCACATGAAATTTAGTAATTTTTTTTTTAATTTAGCTGTTGGAAAGTGGGAGCATGGTTTTGGTTGTTTTATGTTGAGCATGTAAATAGTCATGCTATTCATGCGCTAATGTATAGTTGTATTGTCCAATTGCCGGCAATTAATTTTTATGGCTTCTATATAAATGGAAAATGATATAATGTTGTTGTAGATGTTGAATTGTTGATATTTAATTGCAAATTTTAGGCAATGGAAATGAGCAAACTTGTTCCCTGTTGCATCCTTGCTACCAACTAGTTTTGGTTTGGTGATGTATTTGGGTGGTGCCTCATTTTGATTGATTTAGCATTTTGTATCTGAATGAAACAAAACAAAATTTTTATACAGATGAACATAATAGTTTAGTTGCCTGTTAATTGTTGCTAAATCTCTCGGCCAGAATAGCAAAAATGGGGCTAAGTATATTTTGTTGCTTCTTTAATATCGTTGGAATTGGTGGAATTTGGAGTTTAGAGTTTTGCTAGAAATTGATGAAATGAGACTTGCATTTTGGTGCTAAAGAGTAAGATTTTAGCTGAAATTTTTTTGAGTGAGGACCATTTATTTACTAAGAAAGTGAAAGAATGTGGAATCAAAGACTTGTCCAGTAGCAAATTTGCTTTTGTTCAAAAGTGTATTGAGCAATTTTTTGAACACATTAGAGGTGATTCTTCATTAATAGTTACTTGAAAGATGTTTTCTAAAAGTATAAATACTGTGAGGATCTTTATTATATAAAAAAAAGTATGTTATAGCCATTAATTTCACCACAGTAGTAAAACTATCTTTCAATCCTTTTATTTCTTACCAGAAATTCCATAATGGTACACCATTGAATGTTATCTCAAAATCAAGATTGAACATGGAAATTACACATGGTTAGTCACCAATTCCGATTAACTCTTTGACTTAATTTTAAAACTTATAATTACACTCATCTCAAACAATCTTGTGTAAAGATTATATTCTTAAATTGTGGCATGCGTCTAAAATACTGTATTATCAATAAAGCTTTATTGACTTGTATCTAACAATATTCTTAAAACAATAAAACTTTATTGACTAATAAGCAACCACTTAATAGCATAACACTTGCAAAAGGATCTTTAATATGGATTTGATTCATCAATGAAGTTGCACTTATAGAAGGATCTTCAAAATTCTTGTACCATTAATATAAAACAATTACATACATAGATTTACAAAATACCAAACTGACAAACTATTACCAAAACAGATGAGGACACCCATTAACAGAGGTTACAAAATAGAAACAAAGCATGCCCAAAACATTAAAAAAGATATTATCAAATTTACCCTTAAATTCAATGGCATGACACTACAACCACAACATATAAACTAATAAGCAACATCAAAAAATTCAGCCAAATTTTTGTTTCTTTAATTCTCTATTCTCTACATCTAACTCGTTAATTTTTTGTCTTCTTCAAATTTCTTTTCTCTATCTTCAATCCATTAATTTTTTGTTTTCTTGAATTTTCTATTCTCCTGCCGCCGAGCGTTCGAGGGGAAGAGCTTGAAATCTTCACTGGTGCAAGAGATAGATGGTGCGAGGAGATTGAGATGAATAAGTCTGAACTTTGGAGATGGGTTCGTGAAATTTGGAGATGGATGGGTTCAAGAAATTTGGAGATGGCTTCAACAATTTTGAAAATTCCTTCAAGAATTTTAGGGCCTAGTTGTTTACAAATTGGGGCATTTTGCCAAAATATTGATTTTTGGGAAGTGAGGTTAGGGAATGTGACAGATGTTTATGTTTTGGGAAGTGAGGTTAGGGAATGTGACAGATGTTTATGTTTTGGGTGGTAGGTGGATAATATTTTAGGAGAAAATTATTTGTTTGTTTGTGTTTTGGGGGAACAAGATGTCGCATCAATAATTTTTTTTATTAGATTGGTGAGGTGAAATTGATATTTTAAAATTATTTAAATATCTATATATATAGATTGAATGATAGATAGTATGTGTATAAAAGTGGGTGAGTGGGGGGGAGACAAATTATGACATATGCTGGCATTGGGGAATGGGGTGCAAAATGAATAGTTGAGAGTATTCTGAGAATTTTTTGGTTTATTTTAGGTAGTGGGATTAGAGAACGTGATGGCATGTTTGTTTATATTTTAGGAGTTGAAATTTTTTTTGGCAATTTATAAACAAACAAAGCCTTAGAAATAGCTTGAAGGAATTTGGGTATGATTGAGATACTACCTATTTCTTTGTATGTGGGGGATTTACCCTATCTATTCCAGTTTGCTTTAATTTTGGAGTTTTTTTTTCTTTTTTTGTTATAAATAGTAGGTGGCAATTCTTGCCACATGTCACAAGTCCCTCAAATCCTAGGCCTAATTAGGGATGATTAAGCAAAGAATGTGGCCAAGTTGGTAGTTTTTTGCCCAATGGATTGAATTGCAAAATAATGGATGTAATGTGATTTTTCAAAGTGTGGACTATTTTTGCAAACTCAAAACTGAAATGGACCAATAGGAGTATTAGTGAAAGTTAAAGGACTAAAATGCTATTTTCCCCTGAGTTATTGGACAGCTTGTCCAATCAGAGTTACAAAATGCTATTAATCATAGGTCTTGGTCTAATGAAGGAAGATGTTGTATCTTAGGGCACATTTTAGATAATAGAACAACTTGTGTGTAGCCGCAAGATGGAGTTAGTGAGGGCTGGTGCATAAATTGACTTAAAATATTACGTAAGAGAGTTTTAGTTAAATTTATTTAAAAGTTCTTAATAAGCTCTTACATCTTATCAGATATTTTTGGAGTTTATAATGATGTAAGTGGTTGAGCTCAACCTCATTATTGTTTGACATCAGTCTATGCTAATGAAGAGAATGCTTCAACAACCACATAGCACTCAACATCGAGCTAACCTTCGACCTCACAATGTCGAGAATTAGCTAAGCAGCCTGTCTATTTAGGCCTTCAACTGTGGCACAATGTGATCGATAAGAAATTGCTCGGCCTACAAGGTCGAAAATTAGTGATCAAGGATAAAGCAACTCCCGTAGGTACACTATAAAGTTGATGTCAAGCGTACTCCACTGCATCAAATATTGTCCCTTATTTTTGAATGAACAAGTCTTCCAGTAGAAGAGGACCCAACAGCCAGCTGCGGCGTTGAGCGCCACTCGACCCACCCCTAAAAGAGATTACCGTAATAGAATATAGACTGTCTCGGCCATGTTGCTCAACAACCACCTGCCCATCATGTCGAGCCCCAAGATTAGAATTCTAAGGCAGAGAAAAAGATTGTCGATTCAGTTGTAGAGCGGAGCAATTTAGAATGATTACTCCCCATCTAGCTTAACCTAAGCAGAATGAGTGAAAAAAAAAGTCTCCCACTAAGGCCAGCAACTCAATTGTAGACTGGAAGACTTATCCCGACACTAGTTAGATCATAGCTCCTATGCCAGCAACCTCCTGAATCATCGATTCTGTGAGAAGGACTTTTCTTTCGTTCAAGAGATCCTTAACGAGTGGGTTGCTATCAACATCTAAGTGCCTATTGGACTCCCTAGAAATGATAGTTCCACCAACTCCCATGAGCATTTGCTCTAGTTTGAGCACATAATGCAACTCTTCGACTATAATTACCACATTCATACTATTAGTTACAATATTCCAAGTAATTGCCCTAGATTAAGTCGTTAAGCTTGAGCCTCACTCCATTGCGTCTTACGACCACCTACGCAACAATTTTCTCCATCAATTTGCCAGTAATGGGAAAAGTAATCTTCTACACACTCATCTGCACTCAGTGAAACATAATGAAGGTGGATTGTTGAGGGACTTCTTTATTAGGTTCAAAAATGAAGTCCTAAAAATCGATTGCCCTAGAATTGACTTCCTTATCGACATGCTCTATCTCGACCTGCTCCATAAAGGGTATAACAATGCACTGTCCCGCAAGCAACAACGAATTATGGAGGCCCTATTCAATCTCATGGACTAGTACAAGGTGCAACAGCACGTGGACTAATTTAAGTATGGGAAATTATGCTAAGAGAAAAAGAACAAGGACAAGAAAGATGCCAAAGAAGACAATTAGAACCACGACAGACACCAATCTTCAATCAGGTGAATGCCTCATTATACACTTTTGAACACTTTGTGGAAGGAGATCTTGATGGCCATTTAATATGGTAAGTTTTTAAAAACGTTGAAGGAACTAACTGAAAGGCCTAAAATGATGAATTCAAAGAGATAGTGCATATTTCACAAATAGAAGGCATATAATACAGAAGATTGCTTCTAGCTGCATGATGAGATTGAAAGGTTGACCTAATAAGGGCATCTCTAGAAGTATATTATTAAGAGAAAGATTGTTGAGACAAAGGACTTTCCCTAGAAGAGGGAGAGGTCAAGATCACCATTGTAGCTAGTCAATTCTTGACTATGCCCTCGATCACAACCCCCAAGAGGGGGTGGGAAGGACTCCAAGTCCTCTAGAGAAAAATTTGAATGACCTTTTGCGAGGTTTTCAGTAGACCAGATCGGTCTTCCATATTTCAACTAACGTTGAAGCTATTACTCTTCGAGATAATGACCTGAGCTATATCTTGATGCTCGATGTCAAAAACAAGCCTAACTGCCCTATTATGGTTACTGTCGAGATAGCCAACTATGAGGTTCTTAAGATTCTGATCGACAATGGCAGTTCAAGTAATGTCATGTTCTACTTGACACTATAGAAGATAAATCTAGAGAAGTTGTTTTCGCACAAACAAGAGCACTGCCAGTCGGATTTAGTGGTTTAAAGATTATACCTTTGGGGTCAATCAAGTTGGCAACCTCACTCGACATAGCACCCAAAAGGCGTACTATGGTGATCAAGTACTTAGTAGTTGATGCTCCCTTTGCTTACAATGTCAATTCGAGAAGGCCCACTCTAAATGATTTTAAGGCCATAGTGTCGACGTACCATTTAAAGGTCAAGTTTCCAACCCCAATAAGAATAGGAAATTTTTTACACAACGCCAGTGAAGCCTGGAGATGTTACACAATTTTTGTTGAACCAAGACTATCAAGACCCCACTACCAAGGTCTAACCAAAAAACAGAACTCCTTATCCCTGATCTGGAAAAAGAGGCTAGCTCAAAGAAGTGCAAATAGAAAGATACCATAGTAGAGCTATTTGAGGAGTACAAGATCATCAAGCTCGAGGTATGAAACCCTGAGAAAACCAAAGGATTAGGAGCCAGCTCAAATTAAACACCAAGTTCATGATCATAGATTTCATCTACCAGAACAAAGATATTTTTACTTGGTCAACCACCAATATGTAGGAACATCAACCTTGATGTGATCATTCACCATCTGAACGTTGATCCTATTATCAACTTGTGAAGCAGAAGAAGAGCACTTTTGAAGATGAATACAACAAGATCATCGACGAAGAGGTCTAGAAACTTCTTAATTAGGGCAGGATACATTGTTGAGATCTAGTTTCCCAAATGGCTTTATAATGTAGTCCTAGTGCCTAAGAATGAGAACAAGTGGAGAATGTGTAATAATTTCATCGATCTTAATAAAGCTTGCCCTAAGGACCCCTTACTTTTTACCTCGTATCAAACTACTTGTCAACTTGACAGCAGGGTGAACTTTGCATAGTATGATGGATGCTTTCTAAGGTCATTACTAAATCTTTATGGCACCTAAAGACTAAGATAAGACTGCATTTATTGTTCTAAAGAGAGTGTACAGTTTTGTGGTAATGCCATTCGAATTAAAAAATACTAGAGCAACCTACCAAAGATTGGTAAAGTATATATTTAAAATAAAATCGGTAGGTCAATGGAAGTTTACATCGACGACACGATTGTCAAAAGTGTTAAAGAGAAAAAATTATCTAGCAGACCTAGATCACACATTTTCGAGCTTGAGAAGATATGGCATGAAGCTTAATCCATCAAAGTGTATGTTTGGGGTTTGAAGATGTAAATTTTGGGTATATGGTTAGTTAAATGGGTATTAGGGCCAGTCTCCATATGATTTAGGCTATTCAAGATATAAAACCACACAAATCGATCTAAGAGGTCTAACATTTAATAGGTCAAGTAGTGGTATTGGAAAGATTCATTTACTCAAATGGCAGATAATAGTTTGCCTTTTTTGAAAATCTTATAGGGTGCCAAGCATTTTCAGTGGATGGAGGAATGCGATAAAGTACCTACTTACCTTAAACAATATATGACAAATCTGTCCTTGCTCACTAAACTGACCCCAAGAGAAGTGTTGTACCTCTACTTGGTCGTAACTACCGGGCTATGAGCTTAGTTCTAGTATCGATCAAAGAAACAGCCCATGACCTATCGCTATTCAAGCAAGATTTTACAAGGAACATAGCAAAACTATTTGGAGATTGAAAAGTTCATCCTAGCTTTGGTCACATAATCGATGGCAACTATGATACCAAAGAAGCATCGATAATGAAGTACTTGGCATTTGTTCAACACTTATAGTGTTATTTCAAAGCTTTCTCCCTAAGTCAGATACCTCGAGTAGCAAATGAGAGAGCAGACTCCTTGTTGAAGTTTGCTAATTCAACTAGAGGGACGACACAGAGTGTGATAACCTTTTCGGTAGCTGACAACCCAGCTATACAAGGAGGAGGTCAACCCAAGAATTCACCTGTAACGCCCTCATTCGGGATAGCCTTTAGCTGCGGTGCCACTTAATTCAGATTTAAATCTTAATCCATAAATAAGTAATAGACCCAAAAGATTTCAAACTTAACGTATCAAAAGCAGCGGAAATTTCAAACTTATCTAACTTGACAAACCTATTAAGGACGTTCGATGATTTAATTTCTTACATCTAACATAACATGTATAGGCCTGAAGTCCTCAACATCAGTCATGACATATCCTAACGTCTCAAGTCCAGGCTTAACATTCAGATGATTCCATATATATATATATTTAAACAACTGATCTATTATAAAACATAATATTCTCTAGTTTAAGCCAGAAGCCCGCATTCATCACTTAACCCTGTCTGAGAACAACAAAGTGATAAGGGGGTAAGTCCAAAGACTTAGTGAGGGATAAACTTAAGAACAATAGGAATCTATCGAGGAAGAATCAACCAAACAGATCGTAAATTAACATTCAATACAGAACATATCAAGAAAAAAATAATTACAAGTTCAATAGATAAACATTAACAGATTCAATGGTTCAGGTAGGTGCTAGCTCGGGGTTGTAACTATCAGCTCGAAGGCCTGTATCGTCTCAACTGATTCTACTTGGGAGGTTTATAACATCTGCAATCTATTGTCTACTAAGTTGTCATGATTTGGTAAAAGTATTTGTTTGGCTGGTATAAGGAGAATTAGATATGTATGTTTCATTCTGACCTGTTGGATTGCATATGATTTGGACTTGTTTTGTTTTGATTGTACTCGAATGTTTGCGTCCTGCTCATGGAACAATAAGGATGGTGTAGCTTCCTAGTTTAAGTCGGGCTGTTATCGAGCCAAACGAGCTTAGTCCTCCATATTGATGAGCATGAATTAAGTTGGAAAAATGTATCATAAGATATCTCAAGGATTACAAGCTACTGGAGGAAAGCGTGGCAGCTCGACATATTCATCTTCAACTAGGAAGCTATTCGCTTGATTAAAAAGCATAGATATTTATGAAATCATTCTTAGGTCCACCTCTTTGATTGACCTTGACACATGTGCAGATAGTACTCAAGGATATTCATGCGAGAGTTTATGGGAATCATTCAGGAGGCACTGTTTAAAAAACTGGACCGAACCGGCCAGCGAATCGATTCGATTTTCTCAAAAAATCAGGAAATTGAAAAAAAATGCCATATTTTGTAAAAACCGTTCAAACCGGCTGGTTGGACCATTGAACAGTTGAACTGTTCATGGTTCAATTGAGACAGACCGGTTTTTCCATTTAATTTTTAATGAAATTATTTTTTTTTTTAATTTTTTTGGTCTAAATACAAAATTTGAAGGTTAAGGCACACTTCACAAGCTATCTAAAAGTTTAAAAAAGCCTTAATTTAGAGTTTAGAATTAACTTACACACTCTCAACTTTAAACTTTAGACTTAATATATTTAAATTGTTGTGATCATTTATAATATGAATTGTGAAATATAGATTGTAATGTTAGATAATATCATTTAAGCTATTTTTGTTTTATATTTTGGCATTTTATTACTTTTTAAGTAATATATATAATAAATATATATATTTCATAATTATGACGTTACTGTTCAATTGCAGTTCAATTACGGTCCTACCAACGGTTGAACCAGTGAACCGTGAACTGGTAAGTTTTCCGGTTCAATGAACGGTCCGATTTTTCGAACACTGTCAGGAGGTTGAGTGCTTGCCTACAAGGTCTTCAAATAAGGTTACTTTTGGCCCACGCTCGTCAAAGATGCCACAGACTTCTACTTTAAGTGTATTTCCTGCCAATCCCACTTAAAAACCTCACACCAACTAGCATCTTTCATGATCAGGGTCAAAATCACCTACCATTCAACCAGTAAAGCACCAACATCATGGTCTATTTCCCATGGCTATAAGACAATACAAGTATCTTATTATGGTCGTCGGATATTTTATCAAATCGATTAAAGCAAAGGCAATCGCCAAGATCACTGACGCAATTGTTTGAAATTTCTTATGAAAAATATAAGCTATAGTTTTGGATTGTGTTATAGATGAACATCGAAGAAGACACTATGTCATAGATGACTCTCATTTTGAAGTATCTCCAGCACAACATCCTTCCTAGCAACCTAAAGGAGGCAAGTGGATGAGAATATGAGCAATAAAATTTACACTACTAGATAGAGACCTCCATAAATGTGGTTTCTCCCAACCTTACCTAAAATGTTTGACTCCAAGAAGGGAAAATCACATGATATGAGAAATACATGAAGGACTCTATAAAAATCATTCAAGAGTAAATTCTTTGGCGGCCAAGATCGTGAGGAAGTGTTGCTTCTAGCCAACCATGCTTAAAAACACATGAGACTTGGTAAGGAGCAGTCAATCTTGCCAAGAACATGCCAGTATGAATCATCAACCTGGCACACTCCTTCAACCTATTGATAATCCATGCACTTTTACTCAATGAGGAATGAATATTGTGGGGCCATTCTCCTAAGCTACTAGCTAACAAAAAATTCTCATAGTGGACTACTTCTCCAAGTACGTATTGGAGAAAAAAGTCATAAAGTTCCTCTAGAGAAACATTATGTATAAGTTTGAGACTCCTTGATAGTTAGTTTTGAACAACGGGACCTAATTTAGAAAATCCAAATTTAGAGACTGGTGCCAAGAGCTCTCTATTAAATAATTCTTCACGTTCGTAGCCGACTGACAAGTAGAGGTCATGAGATACTTCAATACTTGAAGATGCGACTAAGAGTTGAAGGAGCTTCGATAGATAAACTCCTCGCTTTGCTATAGGCATATTGAGCCACTCCCGGGGCATCTACTGGAGAATCACCGTTCAATCTCATGTATGGAGCAAAAGTTGTGACCACAGTTGAAGTTTGAGAAATCAAATGGAGAGTAAAGAATCATGACACCTTCAAAATACACAGGAGTTAAAAGCAAAACTTGACCTATTCCCTAAAATAAGAGAAATAATGGATGTTCGATCAAAGATGTAGAAAGCCAGAATGGTAAAATGGTATAATACTTGGGTAGGCCTAATAAGTTTCCAAGATGGAGAGTTAGTAATGAGAATGGCAGAAGCCTTAGGATCCTTCAACAAACTAAACCCTAAGTAGGAAGGACCTTGTAAAGTTGTGGAGATTATCAATCCTTGTGTTTACATGTTGCAGATGTTAGAAGGAAGAGATGTGCCTAGAACTTGGAACTCCCAAACTTGAGGAGATTTTGCTTATAGAATGCAAAGAAGTCCTATTCCCAAATTTATGATGCTAGTCTCCTAGACTAAGTCTCCTATTCCATATTTGTTATTCATTTCCATGACTTAGTAGTTTTTCCATTTTTAGTATGAATAAGTGATTGTCCCAGCTTGAGAGATGGCATTTATTTCTTTGATTGTCTTCATAAAAAGATATACCAACATTTCTTTACAAGCTTTTATAATCTTTTACTACATGATTACAACTGCAAGAACATTTCACTTGTGGAAAGAACTAAGAGGCATGCATGCAAAAAAACAACAAGTGTACGACATCAAATAAGAAACAAAAAGTAACGATAATGACTCCATATGAGTCTGCTATATTAGTATCACTCTAAGACCTCTAGGGGGCATGTGGTGAATGACATAAGCACCACTATAAGACCCCAATAAGGTACATGGTGAATGACATTAGCACCACTATAAGACCCCCAAATGGGCTCGTGGTAAAAGACTTTTATAAGAACCTAGAGGGGGTACACAGCATAAAGACCGCTATAAACCCCTGAGGTAGCACATGGCAAACACTTAAAATTGTTATACGAACCCCAAGGAGATGCACAACAATCAAAGCTATTGTAAGACCCCTAAGGTGACATGAATGATCTCGTCACCTCTGAGAAAGGCACACAACAGCAACATCACATTAAGACCCCAAGGGCACACAAATCATCTATTTTTCACACTAAAACTACTAAAGGGGTACAAATCGTCAACTCGCACCAAGACGCCCAAAGAGGCATACTATAAGCAATGTTACTATATGACCCTCTACCTTTAGTTGCTTGTGCTTCTTCAGCACCTTTCAAACTCTTCACACTTTTGAACATATGGTTGGGCAAGTCATGCATCTTTCTCCTTAAGTCTGGTTGTCATATTCGTAATCCCTTCCACTGGGCAGGATATCTACACAACTAAATTTTAGACCTATCTTGAAAACAACAAATAAATAGTTAAATGATAGTGCACAGTTGGAAATGCAAAATGCAAGCAAAATGAACTAAGTAAAAGGAAAGGACTTACCCAATCTAAATCTCTAGTGACAAACTCTATTAGCTGCTAAGAGGAGCATATCTCTAACTTTTCCTGATTATACTAGTTGACTTTGCTTCGCAAGCTATTGATGCTGAAAGTAATTTCATTGGCATCCTAGTCAGAGTCAGTACCGCAACGCTTATGCAATCTATAGTAGAACAACCCCTGCCTTCACCAAAAAGAAAGTGGCAAGAGAACCGTGGGCAAGTCGCCCCAACAGCAGACTCTTGAGCATGCTTTCCAACTTGTCTTAAAATCACTGGCTCAAAATTATTGTCTACATTAGTCTAAGGCGCTGTAGAAGGAGTTGGAACATGAAGATCCCTTGAACACTTCTGTGGGGGCTCCAATACCATTGCATCAGAGACAAGTCCTCACAACATAACTCCATCGCATGCCTCTTGCGAGACCCTCTACTCGCCCTTCTAAGCGAAATCTCCTCTAAGCGAAATCTCCTAAATCAATCTTCCTTCTTTGATCAAATGAGATTTATGTAAATACTTTTTGTTAGGTATTTGTATAAACATGTCTAATTGAATATGCCGTTATGTGTCAATGAATCATGTGAATTGTAGATTGAAGTGCCCACAGGCAATCTAAGTCAAAATTCACCCTAACATGGGCTTCATGCAACCAAACATGTTGTTGCAACATACTTCAATTTTATTTCACTTTTGCAACAATCACTCAACATATTTAAAAGCCCTACTTCAAGTGAATAACTTTAGCCAATACCCTTTTCTTAGTTTTCTTGGAAAAAAAGATGCACAATCTAGCCTACCTTGATGTACATAGTTATCCGCTTGAATAAGCCATATTTAATAATGACTACTAGAAATAAAATATAGAAAAAGGAAAAGAATATCAATAACAACATATGTTAAGTACTAATATCAAAATTATTACTAATTCTATATATTAAACAAACCAAAAAAATTAAAAATTTTGTTTTGTATATTAGTGATAAAATCATATTTTGTTAAAATAATAATATTCACAAGTTCAATAGTAATAAAAAAAATTGTGTGTAGATTATTAATATTGAGAAATAGTGAAACCATTTGATATGGGTAAAGCTTGATCAGGCCTTGGGTCAATCGCCTTTGACCTTATTCGAGTCCAGTAGCACCCACCTCATTAGGAGTAGAACCTTGACTGCACATATCGAAAGACAAGTAAAGTCAACCTCCCAGAAGACATCCACCGTCGATGGGAGAGTTGTCCCGGAGGGAGAATGTGTTCGGCTCACTTGGCTAGGCGGAGGTCGCCTAACTCGCGCACCCAGGCGTATTCACGTTAAATGTATTTCTTGTTCATACGCAACTAGTTACCTCCATATTAAATACAGCCAGACCATCATTCAATTTTATAGTAAATGTGTCATTAGTTGATCACCTCCGCATTAATTATGAAAAATTCACCCTATTTAGTTGACTGGCAAAAAGCATGGTGGTCAACCAACACTCAAAAAGACCTCAAAGGCGCCACGAGCAAGTAGAAGCCTCATTAGGATACAAGGAGTAGATTGTCTTTTTGACCTCCCTCTTCACTCAGACAATGGACACTATAAGTACCCCCAATCAACAAAATTTGAGTTATACTTTCATATATACTTTTGCCCTCACTCTGCTATATTCCCTTCTGGTCAAGCTTATACTAACTTAAGTATTATAGGGTTTTAGTTAAGACCACCTCGACAAGCCTCACATGTGTTCTTTGGTTGCAAGACTCGACTCCCTCCCTTGCAATACTCTAAGCCATACCTTCAGAAGGTCAATTACCATAGTTTCCTAGCATCTATTTGGGTCCTTGTGAAATTTTACATAAATTTTACATCATCACCATTGTTATATATGAATTGCCATTATATTAAGAACTTATGACATGTAATAAAAACTCAATGACAATATAATTACCATAATAAAATTGCAAGAATTAAGGTTGAGAATTTGTAGCAACTTTGTTTATTAATGACAATTTAAAGAAAAATTACTATTAAATTTATACAAATGATTATCGTGATAAAATAATTTTTTGTATAATTTCGTTTATACCAATATTAGTTGTAACTTTGGTATTATCATTTAAAATTGTATTACTATAATTAATTTATCTTGTAGTGAGTCCAATGATCTCTGCCCAAGAAATCCCCCCCCCCCCCACAACCCCAAAAAAATGGAGAGAAAATTTGAGTATTTTTTATAAATTACGGTAGCTCCTTGAGCAATTGCTCCATAAGAGGGAGAAAACATTGTTTGTATTTGGTGCAGCAAGTACTGTACGACGCGTGAGAAAGAGGCCCACACGTAAATTAATACAACGTATGAGAAAATTCTAGTTGAGATTTGATTTGGTCTTAATTAATTATTTAATTATATAATTAGTGTTACTAAATTAATATTTTTTCGTTGATGATGCGTAAAATTGGAATTTCCATAGATTGGTGAAACTAATTAAATTATACTAAATGTATCAATGGGATAAGTTGATGTGTTCTAACAGAGCCTAATTTTTATATTTTCAAGAATTGTTGTATTTGATTTTTGTCTGTATGTGCAGAAACAGCAACGGAGGAAATCCCTCGTGATGAACTGCACGTGGATCGGGATTGGAATTGGGATGTGATGGTGCTTTAATCCAACTGCTTTTGGTTTTCCCTTTTTGTTTCTACGCTGTGGGAGCATTCAGTAAAGCAATTTCCCCTCTTTTTTAACTTGTCTTAATATTTAATTCCCTCACTCGCTCTTACTTTTTTAATGAAAATAGTTTTTATAAAATTGATAGTGATAAAACTGCATTTAGCATTACTGAAAAATTAATAACATATATATATAGTATAAATAAATAATATTATCAAAAATCATCAATGAAAACTTTTATTATCATTACTACTTTATCATTATATTGTATTATTAAATGTTAATAATAAAAATATTATATATTTATCCCTAATATCAAACTGACAAATTAAATGCTAGTTCTGATCATCATTAAACTTCTCAATGCCATTGTTGTGGAAAAACAAAAATTCAGGGTCACTAAGTACATATTTTTAATGTCAACTTTTGACTTAGAGGGTGTTTGGCTAAATTTATTTAAAATATCTTATAAGCTCCAACATCTTATAAGATATTTTTGGAGCTTATAAGATGTTAGATCTTATTTTTAAAATAAATTGTTGAAGTGTTTGGATAAAATAAGATGTTGGAGCTTATGAGATGTTAATAATGGCAATTTTGTAATTTTGTAACAACTTATTTTAGGATCTTATAAGCTCTTTTTAAAAAAAAAATTACCAAACACTTGTTATCAACTTATAAGTTTTTAAACATCTTATAAGATGTTTTAAGGAACTTTTAAGTTATTATGACAATATTATTTTTTTATATAGAACATATATGTAAATATTCACAATTTTTTCATATATATATATATATATGTGTGTGTGTGTGTGTGTGTGTGTGTGTGTGAATACACACCATATAAAATATACACATAAGAAATAAAATTAATATATATATATATTATCTAGAAGGGTAGATTTGGGGCGGGTCCGGGTTTACACATTAAAAACCCAAGACCCACCCCAAAACCCGTTTATACTTTCAATATCCGCCCCAAGCGGGGCGGGTCTAGGTCATATTGCTTGTCACAATCTTATTAGTGACAAGTTATTTATTTATTTATACACATGCATATTTAGATTCAAACTGTAATATTATATATTACGTGTAAGATTTATGCTACAGGACTTATTGGCCACTTGATGCTTACCAATGATAAGTTAATATTTGAATTGTTATTATTAATAGTTAATGATATATATATATATATATATGATGTATAAATTGTCATTATTGACAATCATTAACATATATATATATAATGACAATGATGTAATGGTAAAATTGTCAGTATGGTTAGGCTTGAAAATTTTAACTCTTATCAACTTCTCCTCTCCGCATTGTGTGGGTTGAAAACTCACACTGTATGGGGTGGAGTGCATAGGTTTTGTTATGAATATCGTGTGGGGTAGAACGGGATTGGATTTAAGACAATCCCGCTCCGCTCTACTCCGAATACTTTTTTGCTAGTGCTACTAATAATAGAAATGGTACAGTGTTATGGTGCGCATCACATGCTCCGCTGCAACAGGAAAAAACAGAGAAAAAGCAAAGAGATGAGAAGAAGGTGACAGAAACAAAGGCAAAATTTGGTTCACGGGTCTCTCTAATGCTTTAACCACTAATTACCAACACTACCCCGCGGCCCCTTTTATTTACAGATGCCAACAATTCTTAATTTAACTTATGTCTTCAAATAATTCAAACATTCCTTCATTCCCTTAAATTCCATTGATTCCCAAACTCAACCCCAAGAACACACACACACACTGACAGTCTTAGATCTTTGGCTAGGTTTCTTGCCTATAATTACATGCATTATTATTTAATTAACTTGCTAGAGCTACATATATATATATATATATATATATTGATGAAATTAAGGAATTAGGAGTTTTTAGTTAAAAAGGGTCTTTGTCTTATTTTCAGTTTTAATAATTATCATCATCGTCAATCATCATGTCTATGTCTGCATTGGTACAACTATCAGATTTTTGGTCTCAATTATATTTTAGTTTCCGGTTCCGGTTCCGGGTTCATATTTTGTTGGGCATAATCATCTGGTTTTGTAGTTTTGGAGGGCGTGAACAAACTGTGATAAATGCAGCTACTCCAACGGTGAAAGTTGGGAACATTTCACAAGTGGAAGATGCTTCTTATCTTCGAATATATTACGGCCAGACCTTCAAAGTCATCAAGAATGGGTTTGACGGCAAGAGCTATCTTCTCATTCAGGTATTTCTACCTCTTTCTCCCCTCTGTTTTCTATCATTTATTTTTATTGAACAATAGTTACATTCATTCTACCCTAAGTTTATTTTCTGACTTTTGTTCGGATATGTATGTATGTTAATTTCAAGAAATAATTAAGGTTAACTTCATTTTTCTAGAATTATTGTTCTTTTTTTTTTTTTTTCAGAAAAAAATTATCTTCTAATATAAAGTCACAACATCGTTAATTTCTTTATTATTAAGTCATAAAAAAAGAATGTAATACTAGAGAAATTACACACCCAACTAAGTTAACAATTCCATTTTTCAGATTTTGTTCTGCCTCTTGACTCTTGAGATATCATCTCTCTTCTTCTATCTACTAATAATATTTTATTTCTCTCTTTAATATTAATTGAATTCCATCAAACATTCCCTCTTCTCTTTTTCACTCACACTTTGTCCTTCCTTTATACATGTAATGTAAATCTATTTATGCTTCGAAGAAGACGGCAAAAATTATGTAATTGGTGTGGACCATAAATAAAGAATTATATAGCTGGTGAATCTTTTAGTTCCAACATGGATCACTTGCATTTGGCTGGATACTGGAGATGATTGAGATGCGCAAGGATACCGTCCAATAATAATAATAAAAAGGATACATAATATCTAATTAATTAACAGAGTATTTGACAAGTTAATAAGCTTCTTAAAACATCGTATTAAACATTTGAAAGTTTATAATATATCGTAAAGTGTTAACTAGATATTCTTAGAAAAGAGTTCATAATCTTTTGAAATAAAATATTAAAATTTTATAAACTTTCAAAAATAAGATATTAGAACTTTATAAGTTCTTTTAAAAAAAATAAGAATTTCTTAATTAATTTTAAATTTTAAATAAGTTCATTTAATTTTAAAATTATCATTACTAATATTTTATTATATTCAAAATCTTATTTTATCTAAATATTTTAAAAGTTTATTTTCAAATAAAATTTAACTTCTTATAAACTTAAAAAATATCTTATACTGCAGGAACTAGCTTATAAGATCTTTCATATAAAACTTAAGCCAACACCCTCTAAATTTGTAATTTTAATCACAATACCACTATAGTTCATGAATTGAAAACTGATTGTCTTTAATTAAATTTAGGATTGGATAAAAATGTTAGTATGCAATGTATTCTCAAAAGTTGAGAATAAAATGTAATGCCCTATAAATTTGAAGCTCAATTTTCTTTAGTCAAGAATTTACCTTTGACCAATGATTATTTCGATTTTCACTTTTATTTATTTTGGCAACATTTGATGAACTTTGCTGATTATTTGCAGCAACATATAATTCTACTTTGCTTTCCGTATGCGGTAAAAGTAGAAACTAAACTTAGTACTTCTTTTCAATCAATAAATTAATGTTTTCGTAATACCCTTGATTAATTACATGAGTAATGATTAGTTTTATATGATATTTTGACTTTTTCTTTATATTTAATTATTTTCAAAGGACCCATTAAAGGAATTCTCATGCTTTGGTTTTCTTTTAATTACTTACTACAAGAAAAATCTATACTAATCTCAAAATATTAAGTGGGTGATATCAAAATTATCATTATAATATGTATTAGGTGACAATTATTTGTATTTTAATAAACATGATCTTCAGAACGTAATGGTGACAATTAATGATTATGTGTAGATTATCACTGATAATAATTAACCACAAATATACAATGGCAACATAATTTTATTATTTTCACTATATATATCACTAATTTATAGTAGCAATTTTATATATATATTTTTGTCAATATTCATTAATGATGACATCTTTGACACACTCAATTTTCTTATTACTAAAATCCTAATGATTATTATTTAAGTAATAAAAGTTTTTATACTTAGAGGGTGTTTGGCTAAACTTATTTTAAACATCTTACAAGCTTCTACATCTTATAAGATATTTTTGGAGCTTATAAGATGTTGGATTTTATTTTTAAAATAAGTTGTCGAAGTGTTTGGATAAAATAAGATGTTGGAGCTTATAAGATGTTAATAATAACAATTTTGTAATTACAATAGTTAAAAATGAAGGAGCTTGTTAAGATTTTAAAAATAAGTTAGGGTCTCTTTACATTTTTTAAAAGAGCTTATAAGTTCATAACATCTTATTTTAGGATCTTATAAGCTCTTTTTAAAAAAAATTTACCAAACACTTTTTGCTAACTTATAAGCTCTTAAACATTTTATAAGATGTTTTGAGGAGCTTATAAGCTCATCCAAACACCCTCTTATAAATTCTTAATCATCTTATAAGATGTTTTGAGGAACTTGTAAGCTCACTCAAACACCCTATTAATGTATAGAAAATTAATCATCATTTAATTTTTTTGTCACTTAACAAATTTTTTAAGTGACTCTCGTATTTCTCTCTCTTCACGGAGCTAGAATAGTTTTAGTCAATCCCACGAATCTCGCCAAAGCACAAGTCACGTGTCACAATAAATTTTTCAAAGACAAAATGTTGGACCATGATCGAGCATTTTAGTCCACAGCTCAACGATAATGAAAATTGAAATTCCACATCTTATTATTATTATTATTTGATCTCTTGTTTTTTTGGTTGAAACCATTAAATTGTAAATGTTTATTTGCTATTGTTATACCAATTGATCGAGTAATATAACTCTCATACTTTTATGTGTGAAGTTTAAATTTAAATTCAAATGATTATAAATGTATACTATAAACTAGTGATAAAATAGTAAGTGACAATGTAAAAGTTGTCACTAATTATATTTATTAGATTATAAAAAAATTTGTCTTCTAATCTTAATAATTTTTACAAACTAAATAGTAACAATAATATTGTTTAAGTTATAACCATTGACAATTAATGATATATTTGTGGTGACAACTTAGTGACAATGAAAATCTTATCACAAACTATAGTAATAATTTTTATTTTCAGTAAATTGTCATCATAGGAGTGTTACTAATTGTTAATAGTGACAATTTAAAATATTAATTTTTATCGAACCATTTGGTGATAAATTAAAAATTATTATCATTTAAAAAATATCATTAGTGACAAGATAAAAGCTATTGTCACTTAATACTTGTTATTATTGATAATTTTTATTTTGTCACTAATATTAATTTTTTTTGTAGTGGTTTATGCGTGTAAAAAGATTTTTTTTTTTTTTTGATATTATAATTTCTTATATTATCATTTAATATCATCAAATAGAATATTAGACAAGCAGTTACAATTTTTGTGAAATTCGAACTCGTAGATTGGAACTTGCTAAGTTTGGGGGTCTTAAAATTAAGAAAAAAACTTTACTCCACAATATATTGATCTTTGTACAATTAGTGTGCATTCACTGTCAGCGTTGTAATGATCCTCTTACTATATAATATACGTTGGTATGTTATATGAGGTCAGGTCAAAATGTCAAAATTTTAAAAATAAACTCAGTATTTATATAAATTGATATTTTGAAACTATACTAAGATTCATACTTGAAAGTTGAAACATGAAAAAAAAAAAAAAATCTTAAATAAAACATTTCCAATTGAGAATTTTGGTTTGTAGATACAAGAGTTGTGCATTTCGGTACATTTGAAAATAAAAATGGGTAAAAATTAATGCAATGTTAAAAGCAGCATCCTGAGAATATGTTTTGTTTTTGCTGAATTCCGAATAATTGAATGTTTGTACAGAATAATTCGAAGATGGCAGCTAAAACAAAATATTGCACGTCAAGGATTAAATCATTCGTCATTCCATTAGCTAACTATTCAATTGATGCTGATTATTTTCCAGGTGACCTAATTTATTTTTTTCTTTTTTTAACTTTTCGGCATTAATCAACTCCATTTGTAATGATAATAACTTTATTACTTTTGCTGATTCTTTTTCTTTTTCCTTTTCCCCCTTCTGATCGCAGTTTCCTTCTTTGAGGTGAGAGATTGCATCTTTTCTCAGAATGAACATTCTCTCTTGTCCCCTTTTGCGTGTGTGTTATTCTGTGGTTGTTCGAAGTATCGTAAATGGCATTTTTACTATTCGGACAGCTTCTAGGATTACTTGGGAGTTTGAAGGGTATTACATCAGAATATGTAGCTTCTCAATGTGTGCTAAAACTGTACAATGAGGGGCAACTGCAACTGATCAACAAAAGTGAGCCACAACAGTTTTCTCAATTTGCAGCCCACTTCATTGTGAATACTGATCAGGCACAATCTTGCAACTTCGCAACTTTTCTCCCACAGGGTGAGGAGGCTCCTCTTCAGGTATTTGGCCAAAATATATAAACATTCATTTATAATGTATTATTATTATTATTATTATTATATAAATAACTACATTTGTCGTCAGAAAATAATATGAACTTCAAAAACATTAAAAATCTGCTAACCTTGTAATTCTTGAAATTCTCAGAAAGCAGAGTGGATCAAGTACCTGGGAGTTTTTGCAAATCTGGAAATAAGAGCAAATCAAGTCTATGATGCAGTAAGTTAAAACTTTAGGATTACACAAATTGTGAAATTTTTTAGCATACATATGTAATGAATTTGCTGATAATGCAGTGGACAGGCTACAATCCCTTTTTCTCTTTTCAGTCTAAATATATGTATCCGTCTCATCTAATATTTCTAAACATCACTTTCTTGAATATATTTGGCAATCCCATTATTACAAGTGATGCTTGCTGTTTTTTGCAGATTAAACAGAATTATATGTGCTTGAGTAAAACTGCAACTAGCAGGAAAGCATCCTTCAAACCGATAGTCGCTTGGATGGCCTATGATGATGTATGAACCATTATTACAACTTAGAGTTCCACTTCATTCGTTCAAACTCATTCACATTTGTTTCTTTGGTACAGGACGTTTGGTCTTTCACAAAAGAGACATACAAGCTAAAGGTATTTCTCTAATTTTACTGCTAATTAAAGAAAGTGCATATCTCCTATTGTAAATGAATTTTTTTTTTTTTTTTTCTTATTACGGTCGTTTCATATATTTATCATCCAAAAAAACAGTATGTGGAGGATTCAGGCGGGGAAAACATTGACGACTCCATCAATAAAGTCACGTACAATATCTCTTTACAAGATGACTTGGAGGCATTTCATGCCATCCTATGTGTAAGTCAATCTCAAATTTCTCCTTCATTTTTTGAATATTCTGTTTTGGTTTATTGGTTGGTTCGCTTGTATACTTAGACTAATAAAATTCTTATTGGTTAGACTGTCGATGTGGTGATTGATGAGACATACACGTCTGACCCAGAGTCCTACAATGCCTCCACCTTTCTTCAAAATTTGAATGTGGACGACCAATCTTGCTTTGCTTTCATGGCCAATCAAAGCCTGTGGAGATATGATAAAAGAATTCAAAATTCCACCGTTCTTGGTAAGTTACTCTAGGCTAATTTACATGATACATTAATTAGTATAAAATACTAAGTGATGCATAATCCTCTTAGCTTGATTCATATTTTACTTTTTCTTGCTTTGATTTCTGGTGCTTCATCTTTTGCTATTGTCGTCAATCATGATTTAATCTCTATAATTAACTTCTCTCTTTGCATCTTACAATTGTCTTTTTATTCTTCTTGAAGATTTTACTAATTTACATGATTCACTAATGAGTATAGTACTAAGTTAAGAAAATTTCTCAACTTCAATCGATATTCAACTTTTCCACGAGTATACTAATTAGTGATGAAAAATCTTCTCTGGTTGTACTTGATGAAGATTGGTATGATGGAGCAATCTCTCAGCCTCATCTAGTTCTGGCAGATCTCATTGAAGCTTTATTTCCATCAGCTGGAAACTACACCACAACATATTTCAGAAATATTGCCAAGGTAGACACTCTTTTTTACTTCAAAATGAGAAAAATTTAGCAGCATTGCTATCCAAGTATTTAAGCCTCATCATATGAATTACTTACAGGGACAAGGAGTTGTAAGCATTGGTCCTGAAATGTGTGACAGAGACAGCTCAGTTCCCATGGAACCCTTAATTCTAGCTTGCCAATAGAAATATCATAAATTTAAAGATTCTTCATCACATTCTCCCATTTTTGCTATATAGATGACAGCATAACTTGATTTCTTCTTTGTACATTACCAGCCCATAAATGTCATCACTATTCTTCATATGATTTCACGTGGAATATTATGCGACGGTAGGATTTTATATGGATGATGTTCAGTTGAGAATTGTTTATCTAGAACATTTTCAGAAAAAGAGTTTATATATCAGATGTTAGAGAGCAAAGTTTTAGGTAATTCGCATTTCCTATCAACTTGGGGGTGACTGCCCTTTTCATGTGTGTCTAACTCCTAGCCCATCATGACAGAAGCCGCCTTCTATAACTTTTTTCACATTTTATAGCAGGCCTGCACAAATATCAAGTGCCTCCTCTTGCAACTAAGCACCTGTGGAAACTATCAAGACAGTGAAATCATACTAACTTCACATCATCCATACCCCAACAAACAAATATTTAGTCCATTTTCTCGGTTAAAAGTTACTTGAAAGTAATATATATCATATATGTCCACAAGCTAAGCAGTAAACTACAAAGGATGTTCAGATTAAGACTAGTTCAAGCTACATTATATGCAGTTGCTATTTTCCTCTTCATCTTCTTCATATCCTTCAGCATCCAATACAAGTCTCCTATTTCAACTTTTACCAATAAAAACATGACAATCGAACAAACATCTCATTTCAGCCTCTTGATAGGAATTCTCACAATCCCTGATAGATACGATCATCGCCACTTCCTTCGTCTCGTATATGGAACACAATCTTCTTCCCCCATTGCCAGGATCGATGTCAAATTTGTTCTGTGCAATCTCACCAAACCAGAACAAAGAGTTTTCATAGCACTAGAGATCATGCGATTTAACGACATAATCATCCTCAACTGTTATGAAAACATGAATAGTGGCAAGACTTACACATATTTCTCCACCCTCCCAAGAATACTCTCCACCCGGTACAACTATGTAATGAAGGCCGACGATGATGTGTTCTTGAGGCTTAAACCCTTGGCATTGTCTCTCCAGCCATTACCAAGATTAGACTTGTACTATGGTTTTGTTATACCTTGTCCTAGCATGAACCCCTTTGTTCATTACATGTCTGGGATGGGATTTGTGCTATCATGGGATCTTGTGGAATGGATTAGTAGATCATTAGTTCCTGTTAATAATACATTTGGACCGGAAGATAAGCTGGTTGGAGAGTGGCTAAATAGTGGGAACAAGGCCAAGAACCGATTTTCTAATAAACCGGCAATGTATGACTATCCTGGGACTAATGGAAGATGCTCACATGACCTCATACCAGATACAGTTGCAGTTCATAGAGTAAAGAGGTGGGATCAATGGCTACATGTGCTTAATTTTTTCAATGTAACAAAAGAAATTGAACCCTCCAATCTCTACCATGTATAACTACATTGCTAAAACATGGGGTTGTCTTTTTTCACTATAATAGTTGCAATTGATCTCTCTTTTACTTCATATTTGTCATATGTTCGTGCGTATGAGAAAGTGAAGTGCATCAACAATTATGCTCCTATTGAGTTTTGGATTCAAATATCATAATCATCTGCTTGTTTCTCATTTTCTGGATTGCATAACTTCATTATTTCTGATAGCTTTGCATACCTATACATAAGAACGGAAGCAGATCTAACCCCCTTTCGCAAGAGTTTTTAGAATTTGAGCTATTGTGTTTTCTAAAAGGCAGAGTTTCAATCATATGCTCTTATAATACTTAGGATTTTCATATTTTGAGCATAATAATTCCTAACGTTCTGATAATTAAGTAGAAAATCAATATGGACTGCATAGAAAACATGTATAAATAGTTGGACAACACATTTTAGCATTGATGTTATGAAAACAGAGTTTATATTTGGTTTCAACTAACTCAATATCTTGTCTTCAATCAACAGGACGGATGTTATATAGTGTTGTTTGTGTTTTCCCAGTTTTTTAGTTCAAAAAATTTGACAATATTTTAACCCAGGTTTGTATCTTAACGTCGAAAACTTGCAGATGTTTATAAAATACTTATATATTCAGTTTCCAGTATCACATTGTTTTGAAAAAGTAAAGTAAACAAATTTTCTTGTTTTCACGCATCATTGAATTAGCATGTGAACTCCATCAATCAAAATTTTACAACTATTAATCGAAATTATTTTTTATTTTCACACAATAATTGAGGAAATTTGTTTCCAGATTCCTAAAACATTTGTTAAATCATTTTATAATATGAATCCATTTCTCGATTTATGCGTGTCATCCTTGTGCAGGGGCCATGCTAATCTTCTATGTATCGTTCCAATTTTATCGGATGTCCCCGAAGGGACAATATAAAACATTTGTTAAATTATTTTATAAAATGAATCCAACAGAGCAGAAGTCACATAGAACATGACATGGCTGCCAGTGCCTCAATCTACATGAACAGCCTTGTGGTTGATTTGGACTTTGAAACAGTCTTTGCAACACTAAATTTTTAAGATGATTTTTTTTCAAGTGCTGAGTACTTTAACCACCTTTTGTAGTAAATCTAGAGAAAGCCTTTGATTGACAGTTATTTTAATCTTTTCTTTTTTGTCTAAACTAGTATAATTATTTTCTTATTCCGATTTTTGTCCTTTATATAATCGTAAATTCTTGAAGAAAGAAAGAAGTAATGCTGATCCATGTAAACATGTAGTTGGTGTAACACTGGAAGTCATTCAATATTGTAAAATCTGACCTTATTTTGGTGTAAGAACTAAGAATACAACCACAGTAGATACATATAAATTTATTTAACCGTCTTGGCTAACCTAAAACCAAACAACACTTGCTATTTTTCCATTTTTCTGAATTTACATATCCTCATCCTTAAGGAATATTTTTGAAGTACACTCTTTTGTAGAAACTGTAAAATGAAAGGTATCCCAAGGTCCATTTCATCTCACAGATGCTGTTCTGTTCTGCATGTTGTGATCTTTATCCTGCTTCCGTTTTTTGGGATCTTCAAGATCCAAACAACCTAAACATTCATATGAATTCAAATGTTATTTTTTATAAACAGAAATATACTATAAGTTTGAGGACATAGGGCTTAATTAATAGTCTTGCCTCTGCAATGTGGACGGAGAGCGCCTGAAGTAAAAGAGAAATTACGTCAGTTCAGCACTTTAGTTAAGTTTCACAAGACAATATTCATCTGCTAAAAAGTCAATATTTGATTCTAGTAAAAGTTGATAATAATCATGCCTTTTTGAGGGTTGTGGCTTGGGTTTCTCCTTTGTTTCTTGCTGTGGAGTTTCATCCTTTTCAATGCTCAGATTCTTCACCTGTCCCAGTTTTCAACAGGAGACTTTAATAACTTTCTTCCTTAACAAAAATCAATCAGACTACTGAAGATTAAATGTGTGACTCCAATTTTACCAAGCTCTTGAATTGAAGATTGTAAAATGTCTGAATATATCTCCCCTTGGCTTGCTTCTCAGCATTGTGCAGCCGCCTCCAGAAGCTATAGGTGCACCCCATATTCAGAACTTTATTTGCATATATCTTCCATGTATAGCTTCAAAATCAGTCCCACAAGAGTAATCATTTCGTATGGTTAAAAAAGCAATGCATCAGCATCAAAATGCAATTTCAAAAACTCACCATTCGTATATACGCTGCAGGCCTTGGAGGGAGATCCTGTTCCAATATTCAGGATCCTCTTTGCACTTCTGGAAAAAGTCAGCAATCTTGTTGCTAGACTCATCTCCGTTGTTGGGGTCGATGTGAAATCCCGAAACCCCATCAACTATTATCTCAGCAGGGCCTCCTTGACTAGTTGCAAAAGTTGGTAAGCCACAGTTCATTGCCTCAATTACTGTGAGGCCAAATGCTTCATACAGAGCTGGCTGCACAAAAGCTCCCTTTGTATCAGCAATGGAACGGTATAGCTCACTGTTCCTTAGCCTGTCAGTCTGAGCAGCTATCCATCTTATCTGTCCTTTGAGTTGGTACTTTTCTGTCAACATGTGCATCTTATTTATTTCTGCTGCTTCTTCTCTATCTTTGGATTTTGAAGGGTCAAAGAAACCACCAACAATAACCAGATTGACCAAGTCCCTGAGCCTTTTGTTCTTTCCATACCACTCTGTTAGGCCAGTAATGTTCTTCACTATATCAAGCCTTGCCATGGAGAAAATAATAGGTTTCTTTTTGTCTTCTAAATATCCACTGTTTTGATGAAAAATAAGGTGTTAAATGTTAAACTACTTTGAGATAAGTTCATAATGTTTCACAGAAGCAAAAAATATGGGAAATGCAAACTAACATGTGTTCAGCATTATTAACTTTACTAAAGAGAAGTTCTTCAATGGCAGGACGAAATTTTGTAAACCGCTTCTGTTTCTCCATGTAAGGGAAGTAGACTGATTGGTCTGCTCCAGGAGAAGCAATGTTGAACTTAGGATCAAAAACATTGATCCCTGATACAACTCTATACAGCCCTGGAAGTGTAAATGCAGTATGGCTTTCATATTGTCCAGGCCTATCTTTGCTGCAAAAGCCAAAGAATTTCACAATATTAAGTCATGTCTAGGTAAGCAAATATACAACTCAGATAATTCAGAAATTATACCTCCCGGCAATTTCTTGATATGTGCTAGTGATGATGAAATCTGCTGTATTCATTGCAATTAAATCAGCTGTGAACTGACATGAAAAGTGATACTTAGCATCAAATTCCTTCCATTTGATGTCTGAATCTTCATACTTTGTCTTCTCCAATGCATGTGCAATTGTTCCCTATTCAAAAATATGAATTGCGTCAGCAATCTTTGCTTTTCCTACCAAAATATTTATAGCTAAAACCATATGAAATTGTACAGCACTAGGAATTAGATACCATGGTTGTGTCAAGTTTACTAGCCATGAGTGATGCCACCAGATTTCCGTCAGTATAGTTGCCAATAATAAGATCAGGTTTTCCTTCCATGATTTCCATGATTTTGTTTGTAGCATCCTATTAAATTGTGAAGGAAAAAATATCCGGTGAGTACAAGATTATCTCATAAATATATTGAGTAGCCATATATGCTTCACCACTAAATCTGATCTATCATCTGGCATCAAACCTGAGTAAACTTCTCAAGGTAAGGATAGATATCAAATCGAGAAACCCATGGTTGAAGAACTCCATTTTCAGTCCTAAATGGCACTCTCAGGATGTGGGAATGCTTTGTGTTCATGACTGGTTCTAATTCTACGTTGCATTTAGTCCCCTTGGCATCAGGAATGAGTCGAGTGACCTGCATTATACAGAATGATATGGTTTCATATTTTTTTGTCCAAATATTCTATTGGTAGGAATAATAGTTCTTCTCCTCGAGCATGCCACTTACCACAAGAATCTGAGGCTTCACATTGAGACCTTGCTGCTTAATTCTTAGAAGCAACTCCTCTTCCAGAGCAACTACTTGATCCAAGACATAAACAACCTGTTGATAGATAGAAAAAGAAGATAAGTTCCTTTTCTTGTGAAAATTTTTCTGATCATCAGGCATTAAAGTTCCCACCTGCCCACCGGTGTCTGGCAAGCCAAGAACATCGGACTGTCCAAAGTATCCATGGACAGAAAAAAGCACAACATTGAAGATTATAGGAAGCCTTCCAAAAAAAATGTCCATATGTAATGGATCAGGAGCTTGTAGTAATTCTGAAAGTGAGTGCATTGTCTCCTGAACTCTTCCAGCATTATCACCCCATCCCTTTTCAAAGCCCCACTCCTTAAACCTGCATTTGATTTATATATATATATATATATATAAATTTATATCTCATTTCTCGATTCATCGTATAAGTGAAGAAAATGAGAGGAAAAGTAGACTCATCTACCTCATCTCAAAGCTTTGATAAGGTGTATCTTTGGGCAGTGAAGACAGGGCTGCTTCAGCTACTATTACCGCAGACTGAAGTTTTGAAGCTGTGTTGAGGTTCTCATTTATCATTAGTTTCTGCAAGTTAAGGACCAGATTTTAGTTCAAAACTTATTTGTCCAATCTTTTTATCTAAACATGGATAAAATGAATTGCAGATGAGATAATCATACTTCTCCTTGGTGGTTCAGCGAGAGCAAGTAATCAACAAGAGATTGTGCACTCCCAGAGCTGTGATTCAGCATTGAAGTAAGAAACTTGGAAATATAGGTAACCCCATTACCAATAGAAGAAGATAGAGTCAGGTGAGGCAGAGAGAAATCCATTGCTCCAAAATCAATCTCCAATGCATTTTCATCATTCGCCCTGCAATTTATGAGGCAGTTATCTCTCATTCAAGCCAATTCCTTATTGCAAAACATGCTAATGTTTTCATTATATATATACCAGGTATCATCCACCGTCATCTCTTTATATTTCAAGTACTCAGTTGTTGTGATGCCCTCCACAGACAGATCATTTGCACTCACTTTAACATACTCCCAGAATCCGGGAGAAGGTCTAATAGCAAAGGCAACATATGGAGGAACAACTGCTGCTTCCTGCAAATTCAACATGCAAAGTGAATGAAATAATATAGAAAAAAGAAAAACTAAGTATAGGTGAAAGAACAAATAGGTCGGTCATACTTGAGTAGTGCACAAGATGTATCCCAGCAATCCTTCTAGTAACTGAGTCCTTTCAGCCTTATCATCAATAACTTGCTCCATCTCCCCCATCAGATGATGAAGTTTCATCAATCTCTTACCTTTCTCAATGTACTTTGAAAAGCACCTCTTCATGTGGTACCGACTTTGCCTTAAGGCCTCCGGCATGTTGTCTACTACTGACTCTGATCTCTTCAATGCTTGTGCACTAGAAGCCATTTTATTTCTACTAGTTTAATAATATTGTTTGGATGTTAATTAAAGAGAAAAGGAGATTGTTTTCTATGAGCCATTTCAAGAATTTTCATGCATTTATAGATGGATTCATCATCTTTGTTTGCTCATGTAGAAGTAGTTGCATGGAAGGTTGGCAAGAAAAGGAAGCAATTGGAAAAGGGAGGTGTTAGGAGGGGAAGAAAGAACATTCTTTTTGGTCAGGAAATTGCAAAAGAAAGGAATTTTTGGATTCACATGGTGGATTTCCTAGGTAAACTTTTCGTCTCTCATTAAGATTTTGGTTTTGGAATCATTCTTTTCTTTTCTTTTAGTGCCATAGTACTAGTATCCTTAGTATTTTGAGGAGCACACTAGCAAAGAGAATTAACCAAGAAAAAGTGCGATAACTTCTGAGGTGGGCATAAAACCTTGTACATTTCTTCTTCCTATAGGAACAACAAACATAGGCAGGCCATCATCTTGGCTGTGATCATGTGTTTGCTAACAGGCTTGAGAATTCTTGGCTTCATTGAGCATTGCATTTTTTAACTCATTATTCAAAGGGTAAATAATATAATGTACTCTTTTTCTATCGCCTAATAATTTTTGAACTCATTGACAAAAAATATATATATAAAATTGCTACTATAAATTAGTGATATATATAGTGAAAATAATAAAATTATGTTGCCATTGTATATTTGTGGTTAATTATTATCAGTGATAATCTACACATAATCATTAATTGTCACCATTACGTTCTGAAGATCATGTTTATTAAAATACAAATAATTGTCACCTAATACATATTATAATGATAATTTTGATATCACCCACTTAATATTTTGAGATTAGTATAGATTTTTCTTGTAGTAAGTAATTAAAAGAAAACCAAAGCATGAGAATTCCTTTAATGGGTCCTTTGAAAATAATTAAATATAAAGAAAAAGTCAAAATATCATATAAAACTAATCATTACTCATGTAATTAATCAAGGGTATTACGAAAACATTAATTTATTGATTGAAAAGAAGTACTAAGTTTAGTTTCTACTTTTACCGCATACGGAAAGCAAAGTAGAATTATATGTTGCTGCAAATAATCAGCAAAGTTCATCAAATGTTGCCAAAATAAATAAAAGTGAAAATCGAAATAATCATTGGTCAAAGGTAAATTCTTGACTAAAGAAAATTGAGCTTCAAATTTATAGGGCATTACATTTTATTCTCAACTTTTGAGAATACATTGCATACTAACATTTTTATCCAATCCTAAATTTAATTAAAGACAATCAGTTTTCAATTCATGAACTATAGTGGTATTGTGATTAAAATTACAAATTTAGAGGGTGTTGGCTTAAGTTTTATATGAAAGATCTTATAAGCTAGTTCCTGCAGTATAAGATATTTTTTAAGTTTATAAGAAGTTAAATTTTATTTGAAAATAAACTTTTAAAATATTTAGATAAAATAAGATTTTGAATATAATAAAATATTAGTAATGATAATTTTAAAATTAAATGAACTTATTTAAAATTTAAAATTAATTAAGAAATTCTTATTTTTTTTAAAAGAACTTATAAAGTTCTAATATCTTATTTTTGAAAGTTTATAAAATTTTAATATTTTATTTCAAAAGATTATGAACTCTTTTCTAAGAATATCTAGTTAACACTTTACGATATATTATAAACTTTCAAATGTTTAATACGATGTTTTAAGAAGCTTATTAACTTGTCAAATACTCTGTTAATTAATTAGATATTATGTATCCTTTTTATTATTATTATTGGACGGTATCCTTGCGCATCTCAATCATCTCCAGTATCCAGCCAAATGCAAGTGATCCATGTTGGAACTAAAAGATTCACCAGCTATATAATTCTTTATTTATGGTCCACACCAATTACATAATTTTTGCCGTCTTCTTCGAAGCATAAATAGATTTACATTACATGTATAAAGGAAGGACAAAGTGTGAGTGAAAAAGAGAAGAGGGAATGTTTGATGGAATTCAATTAATATTAAAGAGAGAAATAAAATATTATTAGTAGATAGAAGAAGAGAGATGATATCTCAAGAGTCAAGAGGCAGAACAAAATCTGAAAAATGGAATTGTTAACTTAGTTGGGTGTGTAATTTCTCTAGTATTACATTCTTTTTTTATGACTTAATAATAAAGAAATTAACGATGTTGTGACTTTATATTAGAAGATAATTTTTTTCTGAAAAAAAAAAAAAAAGAACAATAATTCTAGAAAAATGAAGTTAACCTTAATTATTTCTTGAAATTAACATACATACATATCCGAACAAAAGTCAGAAAATAAACTTAGGGTAGAATGAATGTAACTATTGTTCAATAAAAATAAATGATAGAAAACAGAGGGGAGAAAGAGGTAGAAATACCTGAATGAGAAGATAGCTCTTGCCGTCAAACCCATTCTTGATGACTTTGAAGGTCTGGCCGTAATATATTCGAAGATAAGAAGCATCTTCCACTTGTGAAATGTTCCCAACTTTCACCGTTGGAGTAGCTGCATTTATCACAGTTTGTTCACGCCCTCCAAAACTACAAAACCAGATGATTATGCCCAACAAAATATGAACCCGGAACCGGAACCGGAAACTAAAATATAATTGAGACCAAAAATCTGATAGTTGTACCAATGCAGACATAGACATGATGATTGACGATGATGATAATTATTAAAACTGAAAATAAGACAAAGACCCTTTTTAACTAAAAACTCCTAATTCCTTAATTTCATCAATATATATATATATATATATATATATATGTAGCTCTAGCAAGTTAATTAAATAATAATGCATGTAATTATAGGCAAGAAACCTAGCCAAAGATCTAAGACTGTCAGTGTGTGTGTGTGTTCTTGGGGTTGAGTTTGGGAATCAATGGAATTTAAGGGAATGAAGGAATGTTTGAATTATTTGAAGACATAAGTTAAATTAAGAATTGTTGGCATCTGTAAATAAAAGGGGCCGCGGGGTAGTGTTGGTAATTAGTGGTTAAAGCATTAGAGAGACCCGTGAACCAAATTTTGCCTTTGTTTCTGTCACCTTCTTCTCATCTCTTTGCTTTTTCTCTGTTTTTTCCTGTTGCAGCGGAGCATGTGATGCGCACCATAACACTGTACCATTTCTATTATTAGTAGCACTAGCAAAAAAGTATTCGGAGTAGAGCGGAGCGGGATTGTCTTAAATCCAATCCCGTTCTACCCCACACGATATTCATAACAAAACCTATGCACTCCACCCCATACAGTGTGAGTTTTCAACCCACACAATGCGGAGAGGAGAAGTTGATAAGAGTTAAAATTTTCAAGCCTAACCATACTGACAATTTTACCATTACATTATTGTCATTATATATATATATGTTAATGATTGTCAATAATGACAATTTATACATCATATATATATATATATATATCATTAACTATTAATAATAACAATTCAAATATTAACTTATCATTGGTAAGCATCAAGTGGCCAATAAGTCTTGTAGCATAAATCTTACACGTAATATATAATATTACAGTTTGAATCTAAATATGCATGTGTATAAATAAATAAATAACTTGTCACTAATAAGATTGTGACAAGCAATATGACCTAGACCCGCCCCGCTTGGGGCGGATATTGAAAGTATAAACGGGTTTTGGGGTGGGTCTTGGGTTTTTAATGTGTAAACCCGGACCCGCCCCAAATCTACCCTGCTAGATAATATATATATATATATATATATTAATTTTATTTCTTATGTGTATATTTTATATGGTGTGTACACACACACTAGACCTGGCAAAATTCAACTCATACCCGCGGGTACCCAAAAAAATACCGGTAATGGGCTTTGTTTTTCCTACCCAAAAAATTGCGGGTAATTTTACCCGTACCCAATTTACCCGCCATCTTTTGGCCCAACCCGCGGGTAACCCGTAATTTTTTTTATATATATATTATATATTATGCATACATATAAATATATATTATATATTTATATATATTTGCATATAAATATTTTTAATCTAAATATTAATTTTTGATTTCATAAATTTAAAATCTATAGCAAATTAAATTAAATTATATCCTAAAACAACTTATTGTGCATATTCCTATGGATGCAACATCTTCTTCCACAAGAACAACAATGTTTGATTGATATTTAAATTTTCAATTCAAAAAACTTTTGGCATGTAATGGAATTTAAGTTTCAACTTTTGAATGTGATGTACTTTAATATATATATAATATTATATATACATATAAATATATATTATATATTTATATATATTTACATATAAATATTTTTAATCTAAATATTAATTTTTGATTTCATAAATTAAAAATCTATATCAAATTAAATTAAATTGTATCCTAAAAAAACTTGTTGTGCATATTCCTATGGATGCAACATTTTCTTCCACAAGAACAACAATGCCTCATTGATATTTAAATTTTCAATTCAAAATTTTTTTGGCATGTAATGGAATTTAAGTTTGAACTTTTGAATGTGATGTACTCTAAATTTGGTAGATTTTGAATACTTAATATATAAGTTTTAAACTACAATATTATTAATATGCTTTAGGTATTTATTCAATTTAATGTTTGAAATTTGTAGTCTTTTTTTTTTTTTCTAGTTTTATTTAGTTAATATTTGAATAACATTATGTTTGTCTTTAAATAATTAAAAAAAGAAAAAAAAAATCACGGGTCCCCTGCCTCGTACCCAATAAAAAAGGGGTAAATTTACCCAACCCGTTGGTACCCGTCATTGGGTTACCCACAGGTACCCAATTGTCAAGTCTAACACACACACACACACACATATATATATGAAAAAATTGTGAATATTTACATATATGTTCTATATAAAAATAATAATATTGTCATGATAAATAACTTATACATTCAATATGTATATATAAGTAATAATAATGTTTGTAATTTATTATTTTTTAAAGACTAAAACATGCATATATAGATATTTAAATGATAAATTTTTTATTAATAATATTATTTTATCATATTATTATGTTATGGTAGTGTTATTTTTTTTAAAAGAAATACTTTTAATTTTTTTTAAATATTTTAAATGGGTCTAATAGGTCCAACCCACTAGATAAGGGGCGGGGCAGGACTGGTCTCAGGTTCATAAAAATCTTGATGGGCCAGGTCTTGAATTTTGTCAGACCTGACCCATTGTCATCCCTATGTGAGAGCTATTATTGTGCAAAAATTACAATTTTTATTGCTTAATGTATATCTTTAACGATAATTATTTTTTATTAATTTTTTCTTATAATAGTAGTAGTGCTTATAGTTGTCGCAAAAAGTTGCATTGAACTCTCATGCGCTAATAGGTAGTGAAGCAATCAATTATGTGGTAAGAGAATTTCAGCCTAATTGACATAGTGATAGAGAAGTTGTAAGTGGCTAGCTAAAAATGTAGTAAGCATCACTCAACTTTACACATTCCATAATGCCAAGAAATTCCATTACTACAGGGGAAAATAAAAAAAATAAAAAGAAGAGAAAAAATAATGACAAGATTAAGAGGGTGTTTGGGGAGCTTATAAGTTCCTTAAAACATCTTATAAAATGTTTAAAAACTTATAAGTTGATAAAAAATGTTTGGTAATTTTTTTTAAAAAAGAACTTATAAGATCCTAAAATAAGATGTTAGGAGCTTTATAAGCTCTTTTAAAAAAAGTAAGGATACCCTAACTTATTTTTAAGATCTTAACAAGCTCCTTTATTTTTAACTATTTTAATTACAAAATTATCATTGTTAATCCCATAAGCTCCAACATCTTATTTTATCGAAACACTTCAACAATTTATTTTAAAAATAAGATCTAACATCTTATAAACTCCAAAAATATCTTATAAGATATAAGAGCTTATGAGATATTTTAAATAAATTTAACCAAATACCCTCTAAGTCAAAAGTTGACATTAAAAATATGTACTTAGTGACCCTAAATTTTTGTTTTTCCACAACAATGGCATTGAGAAGTTTAATGATGATCAGAACTAGCATTTAATTTGTCAGTTTGATATTAGGGATAAATATATAATATTTAAGTTGTCATTATTAACATTTAGTAATACAATATAATGATAAAGTAGTAATGATAATAAAAGTTTTCATTGATGGTTTTTGATAATATTATTTATTTATACTATATATATATATATGTTATTAATTTCCAGTAATGCTAAATGCAGTTTTATCACTATTAATTTTATAAAAACTATTTTCATTAAAAAAGTAAGAGCGGGTGAGGGAATTAAATATTAAGACAAGTTAAAAAAGGGAAATTGCTTTACTGAATGCTCCCACAGCGTAGAAACAAAAAGGGAAAACCAAAAGCAGTTGGATTAAAGCACCATCACATCCCAATTCCAATCCCGATCCACGTGCAGTTCATACGGATAACTGGATTTTCACTTCCCTGATGATATCAACTCTTTTAAATCTGTAAATAAATTATATTAAATTAATCACGAGGGATTTCCTCCGTTGCTGTTTCTGCACATACAGACAAAAATCAAATACAACAATTCTTGAAAATATAAAAATTAGGCTCTGTTAGAACACATTAACTTATCCCAGTGATACATTTAATATAATTTAGTTTCACCAATCTATGGAAATTCCAATTTTACGCATCATCAATGTAAAAATATTAATTTAGTAACACTAATTATATAATTAAATAATTAATTAAGACCAAATCAAATCTCAACTAGAATTTTCTAATACGTTGGATTAATTTACGTGTGGGCCTCTTTCTCACGCGTCGTACAGTACTTGCTGCACCAAATACAAACAATGTTTTCTTCCTCTTATGGGGCAATTGCTCAATGAGCTACCGTAATTTATAAAAAATACTCAAATTTTCTCTCCATTTTTTTGGGGTTGGGGGGGAGGGGGGGGGGGGCTTGGATTTCTTGGGCAGAGATCATTGGACTCACTACAAGATAAAATAATTATAGTAATACAATTTTAAATGATAATACCAAAGTTGCAACTAATATTGGTATAAACGAAATTATACAAAAAATTATTTTATCACGATAATCATTTGTATAAATTTAATAGTAATTTTTCTTTAAATTGTCATTAATAAACAAAGTTGCTACAAATTCTCAACCTTAATTCTTGCAATTTTATTATGGTAATTATATTGTCATTGAGTTTTTATTACATGTCATAAGTTCTTAATATAATGGCAATTCATATATAACAATGGTGATGATGTAAAATTTATGTAAAATTTCACAAGGATCCAAATAGATGCTAGGAAACTATGGTAATTGACCTTCTAAAGTTATGGCTTAGAGTATTGCAAGGGAAGGAGTTGAGTCTTGCAATCAAAGAACACATGTGAGGCTTGTTGAGGTGATCTTAACTAAAACTCTCTGATACTTAAGTTAGTATAAATTCTACCAGAAGGGAATATAGCAGAGTGAGGGCAAGTTATAGAATGCATTTTTGTGTGGCTCCCTCACATAGATTTATTATAGAATAAAATACTAATGATTAGATGTTAAGTATTAATATATAAATTGCCATTAATGCATAGTGATAGTATTTAATTTTATTAAAATAAAATTTTTCACAAATTTAATAGTGATAAAAATTGAGTTTAAGTTATAGAAAAAAAAAATCACAAATCATAGTGATAATTCTTCTTGTTATTTTATTTTCATATATGTAAATAATTTGTCCCCTTCACATTACATATAAATACTTTTAAAATATCCATTTCATCCAACCTACCCAATCAAAAAATTATTGATGTGATATCTTGCCCCCTTCCAAAACACAAACAAACAAACAAATAATTTTCTCTCAATTCATTCTCTACGTACCACTCAAAATACAAACAAACAACCATCACATTCCTCAATCTTACTTCCCAAAAATTATTTTGGAAAAATACCCCAATTCACAAACAAACAAAGCCTAAAGTTTTCTCTTTGGGCTCGAAACTATTTTGTGTTTAAATAGGGCTTGACTTTTTTATGGACTTACTATAATAGGGATGGATGCAAATACTTAATTGATTGGCTCAAACCCTAACCACCTAAAAATCGATATTTTGTAGCAGGATTAGAAGAGAAGGTAGTTTCACACCTAAACATACTTGGCCCAACTAATTAATCTAGAATAAATAAAATATGAACATTTATTTTGGACCAGCCAATTATATTAAATTCAAATTTATTATAGATTTCAACTTGAAACTCAAATCAATAGCAAATTTATTTAAGTTATCAAATGATAATTTATCCCAATAAAATTTAATGTGAACAAATGTAAAGAAAACAAGAAAACAAGTAATTTATTTCATTAAGGATCTATTTGGATATGTTTTCAATTTCATTTTTTGCTTTAAATATTTTGAAAATTTTGAAGAATTAGTTATAGTTTTGAAAATGAGATTGTATTAGATCTTTTATTTCAAAATAATGATTATGGTAGGTATAGGGCTGAAAATTTAGGTGATTTTTTTTATTTAAAAAGATTTATTTTTTAAAATAATTGTGTGCTTTATTCATTTTAAAATAATAATGAGTACTGTATGCCAAATCAAATTTAAATTTGGTTAATCAATAGGATGATAGAATAAATTAAAAATAAATAAAAAAATATTTCCAATAAAAAATGTTAATTTTTAAATACTAACAAAAATAAAAAGAGATTTGAAACTAAAAACAAATGGGTGTAAAGGTCATAAATGTTTCTTGGGATAATTATAAAACTTCCTTTGAGGTTTGGAGTAATAACATAAACTTCCTCTGTGATTTGCAAAATTATAATTACTTCCTTTGCAATTAATGGATATCTAAAAACCCTAATGATAATTGTGAAATAATTATATTACCCTTAATGATTAAAAAGAAAACACCATAAAAGATCGAAATATGGAAGACAAAAATCCCCTTTATGCATCGAAATAAAAAATATTTATATATACTTATATGTATATATACGTCTACAATTATATGTAAATATATTAAAAATATGTATTAATTATATATACACACACCTATAAAGCACATATATATACATTATACGCATATATGTGTATTTGAGCGGGGAGGAACGGGGGAAAGGAGCAGGGAGGTTGGTGAGACTGCCATGACCAGCGACCATGGTGGTCACTCGCCAAATTTGGCTAGATCACTGAGATCTAGCAAGCCACCATGGCCATGATATGGTTTGCTATGGACATGTTGGCATGAAAGCTGCCACAGTTGGTTGTTGAGGGTGGGATCATAGTGGGTTGGGGAGGGGAAGATGAAGGGTCAAAAAAGAAAAAAATTAAAAAAAAAACATTTTAATAATTTGAAAATAATAAAATTATTTTTTAAAATTATTAAAATTATATTATTATTTAGGGATAATTACAAAAACCTCCCCTAAGGAATTTTATATTGAAATTAAAATTATATTGTCATATCAAAGTTTACTCAAGGGGTTTTATGTAATCATCTAGACTTGAAAATAATAGAACAATAATGATATGACTAATTGGACCTAAGACCAAATTGATAAATTAACTGAAAATAACGAATGGAGTGTAAAATTAATTAATGAAGTGAATGGGTTGTAGAGTCTAAAAGACAAGACAAGCCCATAAAGAAGGTAGAAAAACCCTAATAGACCTAAGCCCATTGAGATTAAAATTGATAAATACTAAGTCTTGGAGAAAAATCAGACACAAGAAATCATTTGCAAAGTTTCTCAGAGTGAAAGACTTTTGAGAGCAGCAGATCTCTCTACACACGTTCCTAAAAAGATGAACCGACACTCTGCTGTTTTTCAAAAAAGGACTTCATTCCACTTCCAAGCAGTATCATTTTGGCGCTATCTGTGGGAAATTCAAAGGAAGAAGAAAAGGCATTGAGGATGCATAAGAGATCTATGATAGAAGCCGTCGGCACTCACACAAACTCCAAGTATGGAAGGAAGAGAGATGATCACCAAGATCCTCATTCGCTGCAAATGAGGAAGGAAAATGTCGGTGCGAGAAACCTTGCAACTGTCGAAGCTCATAGTAGGAGGAGGAAAACCAAGTAATGAGAATTTAAAGCACAAGAGGAGCTCAAGAGCATGGAGGTTTATCTTGGAGACCCTTTGAGAACAACATTGGACCATCTTAGACAGTGACTTCTAGGAGGAGTTGGTGCACTTCCTGAGAGACAATTGCAATGTATTCAGTTGGAATTTTGATGGACCTGCAGGGGATCTCCCCAGATATCATTTTGCATCACCTCAGAGTAGACCCTAATGCATGACCAGTGCAGCAGAAGAAAAGAAACTTTGGAGTAGAGCGCAACCAAATAATTAGGATGAGGTGGACAAGTTGTTGCAAGCAAAGTACATAAAACTAACCAATACCTAGAGTGGTTGGCTAATGTAGTGCTAGTAACTAAACCCAGTGGGAAGTGGAGAATATGTATCAACTTCACTAATCTTAACAATGCTTGCCTAAAAGACTCATTTTATATCCTGCATATCGATGCCTTAGTAGATTCCACCATGAACTACGAAATGCTAAGCTTCCTGGATGCTTATCAATGTTATAGCCAAATCTGATTGGCCTCTAAAGGCTAGGAAAAGACTAATTTCATAACCCTTCTTGGAGTCTACTAATACAATGTGATGCTATTTGGGCTAACGAATGCGAGTGCAACCTACAAAAGGTTGGTCAACCATATGTTTGAAAGAATGATCAGAAGAAACATAGAAGTGTATATTGATGACATGATAGTCAAGAGTTGTAAGTAGGAAAACCACCTCTAAGATTTGTGAGAGCGCTTTAACATCTTGAGAATATTTAACTTGCGACTCAACCTAGCTAAGTGAGCTTTGGAATACATGAAAGCAAGTTCCTAAGATACATGGTATCCAAATATGGGATCAAAGTCAATCTCGACAAGATCGAGACAATATTAAGATACCACCCTAACGAAATATCAAGGAGGTGCAAACATTGGCAAGGCACTTAGCAGCACAAAATCGCTTCATCTCCCAATCTGTCGAGAAGGGACTACCCTTTTTCAAAATACTATAAGGAGCTAAAGCTTTGAGTGGACTAACGAGTGCGAAAGAGCCTTTTTGTAGCTAAAAGACTACCTAATGTCAGTATTGTTGCTAACGAAGCCGAGGATGGGTAAGCCTTATACTTGTACTCAGCCGCAACAGATGTCGCAGTCAGCGCAGCCTTGGGCGCAAGCAAGGAAGAAAACACCAGCATAGTTTATTATGCCTATCATCTGCTACAAGGTCCTAAAACAAGATATACTCCAATTGAGAAGCTAGTCTTGGCAGTAGTAATGGCCACCTAGAAGCTACGATCGTACTTTTAGGCTCACCTAATTATGATACTTACTAATTGTCCTCTAAAGATAATACTTAGTAGCCCCGAAGCTTTGGGTAGATTTGTCAAATGGGCAATAAAGCTAAGCCAATGTGTGATCCAGTACCGCACTCGATCTGCCATCAATGCAAAGTCTAAGTAGATTTTCTAGCAAAGGGAGTCAAAGTATATGTGAAAAGCTCCCTTCCTACTTGGATTCTTTATGCTGATGGATCAGCTACATGAGTGAGAAACAGAATAGGAGTAGTCCTAGAAAGCCTCCACATTGAGAAGATGGAATATGCAGTGAGGGTCACATTCTGCATCTCAAACAATGGAGTAAAATAAGAAGCATATACCATAGGAATAAGCTACAAACAAGTTGCTCGAGTCGAGCTTTGCAAGAATTCCAAACTCAAGCTCAAGCTCAACTCATCTATAAAATATGTGAACTCGAGCTCGAGTTTGAGCTCAATGAGCTTCTAATTTTAGCCTCAAACTCAAGCTTGTTGATAAATATTGAGCTCGACCTCGATGAGCTAATTAGATGTTGAGCCGTGATCGAGCTCGAGCTTGAGCTTATCAAATGTATGCCAACACTCAAATATAATGCATATTTTTATACCTTGAAACGTAAAAAGTGAATTTGTAAGCATCTAATAAATTTTAAGTTGGATAATTAAATGTAAATGTGCATCGGTCAATTTAATTGTATATATACATAAAATGATAAATAATAATATAACTTTGGAATAAATATAAAATATAATAATATTGACATTGCCTCTATATATCCATATCGAATTAATATTATTAAATATGAGAAATATATTCAATAACTTATTAATTATTATAATAATTATTTTTTATAAAGTAATCATATATTTTATAATCATACAATTTACTAAAAATTTATCAATTTTTATGAACTTTAAGTAAGTCATTGATGGGCTTTTGAAGTATGAGAATTAAAATAAAATGGACTTTTTAAGGTAATAATAAATTATTTTTTTGTACTTGCAATATTAAATTTGAAAAATATGTGCTAGTCACATATATAGAGTTTGAGGATAAATAGGTACCATATCATATGTGTAACAAGAGCTAACATAATACAATAACTTGCTAGTATAACTAGCTCACATAGGGGTTTAGTGAAATTATAAATTTATACATATTTTTGTAAAAATATTTGAGTAAAAGAATTTTTATTTTTCATCAAACCTATCGTGCTATTATCTTTTACAACTAACAAATTAGCATCCTATAAATTATAAATTATTATTTAGTAAGTAATATATAGGTGAATAAATATATTATTGTTTGAAAATTATTTTAATATGTGGGATATATTTTTTATAAGTATTATTTTTATATATTATTTTATACTTGTATATTATATATACGTATAAATACACCTGCTCATGAGCCTTAGAGCCAGTATAATAAAGCTTAAGTTTGGCTCGATCCCAAGCTCGAGCTTGGTAGGTTCAACCGTTCAACTTAAACTCAATTAGTGTCGAGCTCGAGCAAAGATTCTTTTAATTCAAGTCAAGTCAGCTCGGTTCAACTTGCACCCCTACATAGGAATGAGGATTGCCCATGTGATTAGGGAGTGACTTTTAGACGTCTATAGTGGCTCCCAACTGATACTGAACTAGGTTGTCGGAAACTACAAGGCTAAAGAAGGGAGTATAGGAGATACCTAAGCCAAGTAAAGGCGATGCAACGGATGTTCAAAGAGTTCACCCTCATGCTGGTTCCCCGCGAGGAAAACAAAGATGTCGATCTATTAGTCAAACTCGTTAGCTAGATGACCACCATGAGAAGCAGACAAATTACATTCTTAACTTTGGATGCCACTAAGTAATAGCCTCTTAGAGAAGAAAATGAGCATAATGCAAAGATAATAGATGTAGATGCCAATAGCGACATGTAGATGACTCACATTATGAAGTACTTGCAAGATGGCATCTTACACAATGATCTGAAAGAGGTGCACTAAGTAAAGGTGTGCTCAAACGATTTTATCTTGATTGATGGAGAGTTGTACAAGAGAGACTCTTTGCAACCTTATTTGAAGTGCCTACTACCCAAAAAAGCAAAATATGTATTGAGGGAGATCCTTGAAGATTTTTGCAGGCACCACTGAGAGCTAGATCACTGGTGTCAAAGACCTTGCAACAAGGATACTTTTGGCCGACATGTTGAACGATGCCCAAGCTTTGGTGAGAGGCTATAAACCTTACCAAGATATGATGTCTTGAATCCTCTACTACAACCCATTAGCAACCTACGTCTCTTTACTTAGTGGAGGATAGACATCGTTAGCCCATTCCCTCAAGCCCCAGATTAAAAGAAGCTCATCATCCTGGTACTAGATTATTTCTCTAAATGGGCAGAAGCAGAATTCTTGACTCGAATATCTAAAAAAGAAGTGATATGATTCATGTGAAGAAACATCTTTTGTAAGTTCAAAATACACTGAGCACTAGTCTCCAACAATGGGACTAAATTCATAGGAGCAATACTTAGAGAGTGGTGCCAAGATTTTTTCATCAAATAATTCTTTATGTCAGTTGCTAACTTCAAGGCTAATAGGCAAATGGAAGTTATTAATAGAATTATCTTGAGCATGGGTAGAAGAACTCCCCTCAGTGCCGTGGGTGTAAAAAACAACCTTGCGAGCATCCATTGGTGAATTCTCTTTCAATCTAATGTACAGGATACAAGTAATGTAACACCCCAAGAAATGCTAATTTGATATAAGTTATAGCCATTATTTTTATTTTTTTCATGAATTTTATTTTATTTTGTATTTTAAAGTTTTGGGGTTAATCTGTAATTTTTGAAACTTGATTGAACAAAACTTAGAAACTTTAGGGGTTACATGGCTAATACTTTAAGTCAAAGAGGGACTATGTTATATTTTCTAATCTTTGGGCTTGATTGAGAGCTAGCCAAAGGTTTGGGCCAGATTGTAATTAAGAAAAGAGGCCTAATATAAATATGGGAAATTTCATTTACCACCCTATTTCTTCTTCAATCTTCACCACAGCACTCTCATCTTTCTCTCCGGCGAATCCCATTGGCAATGCTCCAAATCTTGAAACTACTCCGACCATCTTCTTGCCTTTGACCTCAACATCATATCCATACCACATGCACACCTAAACTTCGATGAACCATCGAAAAACATGAGGGCTGAAAAGGGCGACGGCAAGCTTCTCGGGCGACGGTGAAGAAACAACGAGACCACAATTCTGGGCAACGGGTTTTGGAGTCTCCAACTAGAGGATCAACGTGGTGTACTTGTATTGAAGATTAGAGAGACGCTGATGATGGGATTTGAAGAAGAACTCACGACGGCGTGCGACAGGGCAACGACTTTAGAGCTCTAATCGAAGGTCTTCCCGACAAAAAAAATGGATAATTGAAGCGTGCATTGGGCATCTCTTATTGAGAGGTGTAATTTGGTTGTAGTTTTGGACATCTCCGACATCGGTGGACGGTGGCAACAGAGCGACGGCGGTGCTCGGACAGTAGCTCTTTCTGATCACGACGATCGTGATGGTGCTCTTGGTTCATGGTTCGAGGCTCCGATAATTGGATGTGGGTAAAAAATTTGGATGAAATATGCTTTTATATATACATATATGTTGTACTATGATTTCTTTAAACTTTGTATTACGAAGAATTAATATATGATTGATATATAAATTCCCATGCATGGATTATGACATGGCATAGTAGGCCAAGATCCTATATTATTAATGATAAGTTTGGATTAATTGAGTTAATTAAGAGATTAAACTATGATTTTATGAAATTGGACCCTAAGTAACGACATCTGGGTTATTTGAGGTAATATGGGGCTAAGATTCAAAACATGCATGTGTCATTATCAACTTAATGAACTTAGATTATGTTATTTTGTGTTCATTTTGGGATTTATTGAGTTAATCAGAAGAGAAAACCTTAATTTTATGTATTTGAGACCTAAGTGGCAACAATTGGGCTATTATTGTGATAATGTTATGAGGATAATTATGTATATTTAAGGAGTGGATTTCATTATTTTACTAGAATCGATATGAAACCTGTAACTATTTTTGTGATAGAGGCTAGATTAGCATCTTCTATAACAATCGTACGATAACTATTGTATTAGTCGAGAAATTAGTGATTTTAGACTGCTAATGGAGTAATTATAATTATTAAGGGTTAGTAAAGTTGAATGAAGAATCAACTGTGAATATACTCTTTTTGGTTAGGAGATGACGAAGTGAGCCTTGAGACTAATAATAGATTGTTGTAATTGCTGACAGTGATTGCTCTTTCTGGGACTACGGAGGTGAGGGTCTGCCAACTTGCACATTTTCAAATCAATTTGATATTGTGATAAATCCCTAAGAGGGTTCTTGCTTTTGTATTGACTGTACCGTGTTTATTGAAATCTATATATTGCTTGAAATCTCGATAGTTATCTGTTATCTGATATGTACACCCATGTGAGGGTTATTTCTTTTTATTAATTCTAAGTCTTGTTCGTTCTAATGTTTAGAACTCTTATTATGTTATTCATTTTCCATCCTTTGTACCCTACAACCTTACCAGCTGAACCCGTATTTCTTGTTAGCTCCTATAAACACATTAGTTGTTAAAGAAATCTTGTCGGTCTAGTGTTCTATTGTATTTTTCCTTATTGACTTACTTTGTAACCTTGAAATGGCCTTGCCGGCTAGTGTACTGTACATACTGAATGTTCCAGATTTGTACATTGTTATATTCATGTTTATTACCCTAAAAAGTTAAATTCTTATCTGTTGGCATTATATCATATCAACCCATGGGGACGCCTTTGGGAAGTTCAACCCGGAGGGACGCCACGGGAAATTAGGCTCGGGGCTAGGTTCGAAAAAAAGACTGGGTAGAATGGATCGACGGTGACGAGTTTTCAGGCTAGTACCTACCTACAATCTTAACTTACAGGTAGCTGAAGGTAGCAAACTGTGAGTGGTGGGACATGGCATGCGGTTGACCATGCCATATAGCAAATTATTACACACCGAACTGAGTGCTCGAGCAAAGAAGCGATAAAGAAATCTTATTTATGCTATATTGTGCCAAAATTAGCAGTTACATATTGATCTAGGAGTAATAAGATCAGAATGACTAACAGTCTATTAAAATTTTTATCATGAGTACCAAGTTACATTATTGATTTGGTCTAAAAAGTTTTATCTATTATCGAAATTGGTTTAATGATTGTTGTATCTTAATAGTTTCCCTCGAATCTTGTCGTTTCTTTTCCCTCACTTATTTTTCATTTTTCCCAAACATGATTTCGTGAGAAGCAGGAGCTTGTGGTGGTCTAAAAAACGTATTTTGTAATGGATTAGGTGTTATGATTGTACATATAAACTACACTTAATCCAGACAATTATCTAAGGGATGTTATGTGAATGTTTGTAATGAATTTAAGATACCTGGTATGTACATACTTCATGCCATGAAATGATCCTTTGGGTTAGTATAAGTTGTTTTTCTTTGAGTTGGTTAAATTCTAGATTCCCTAGTTTTCATTTAATTTATATTTGAAGCTTGAATTGGTGGCATTTCAACTTAGGAGTTATCCTGAGATGGGGGTGCTATAGAGGTGGTATCAGAGCCTAGGTTTGACGATAACCTAGGTAAATGGGTATTAAGAGGGTACATGACGAGTTTGTTGGAAGTAGGGGATTGTATCTAGAATAGCCAACTAGCTGATAGTCTTCGCTTCCAAAATAAACATTGAATTTCAAACTGAGAAGGGAACTTTGGTTATTTTATGCGTGATTGAAAATCTTCTCGTGGTTAGGAAAGAATTGTGGATAAGATTAGGGTGATATTGAAAGTTCTTATGTAGACCTTTAATGATTTAACTTCTGTTATAATGGACTTGATTAATTTGTCAAATACTTTATAGTTATATCTGAAGATCAAAATTTCGATGCTAACTTTAGATGTTTTTGTGAAATTTGAACACAACAAGTTAAGAAGGAACTAAGGACGATCTAGAAAAATATAATGGCATCTCTTGAAGGTTCTCATATACCTGAACTACCTCAAGTAGGTCGACAGGGGAGAAGGAGACCGTCTGGCGTACGGGCTACTGCATATGTGTTCCTAGGTAGAGAGCACCAGTCGATCTATAGAATCTGATAGAAGACGAGGTTTCACAGACCCCTCAGGCTAATCAACCAAATATGGGCCAACTAGTAAAGCCCATGTTCCAGATGTCGCAACAATTTATACAGTTTTGCTAGCAATAGGGACAGGGTAATCAAGCAAGGAATATTGAAGAGCCTACAGAAGATTGAGCTTTAGAATGGTTCCTCTAGTTATAGCCCCCAAAATTCCTAGGGAAACCTGATCACAGAAAAGCCGAGATGTAGGTTAAAAGCTTGGAAAAGATATTTGGAACTCTGCATTACCTAGATGAGCCGAAGATCTGATATGCTACATTTTTATTGGAAGGTCCTACACATGACTGGTGACAAATGGTTGATCATAGATGGACCATGGAGGGAATACATCGGACTTGGGAAAACTTAACCCGAGAGTTTATGGAAAAATATGTAACAGTGGTGACCAAGCATGCCAGGAAAAGAGAATTCATGGAATTAATCCAAGGAACGTTATCCGTCAGTCAATATGATGCCATATTTAGCCGGTTGATTCAGTATGCACCTCACATACTTGTAGATAAGGAGAGACTACTTCGCAAATTTATAGTGGGATTACAGTCGAAACTTAGGTGGGCCCTTCTCTCATATGATCTTCTGAGCTTCAATCATGCAGTAAGTAAAGCGCTACAGATAAAATCAGACCTACAAGAGATCAAAGAGATTGAAGATAAAGGGTAAAAGGAGAGGTTACCACCTGGCGGGCAGAATAATCTTGGGAAAAAAATAGCTAAAGTTACAGACTCAGGGCATTAACCAGCGGGTTTATTAGACCCGCTCTAGCATCGAAGACATGTGGATTTTGTGGAAAACTAGGCCATGACGAATTAGAGTGCTGGAAAAACAGGGCAAATGTATAATTTGTGGCAGTGATCAATATCTTATCAAGGATTATCCCAATCTAAGAAGGCCAGCCTCTGCAGAGAAAGGAAAACAAGTTGTAGGAACTAGTGGGAAACCAAAAGCTCGAGCACATGCATATGCTCTGACCGGAGAAGAAGCCTCCGATCCTTCTGAAGTGGTTGAAGGTACGATTTCTATTCTTGGAATTAATGGAAATGCTTTATATGATTTTAGTGCTTCACATTCTTTTATATCTGCCACTATGTCTAAAAAATTAATAATGCAACTCGAAATCATGACCTACCAAATAGAAGTTTAGACACCCTTAGGAATAGGGTTAATGACAGACATCATGTATCGGGATTGCCCAATTATGATTGGCGATGGAGTATATCTAGCCAATCTTATACAAATGACTATACAAGGATATGATTTGATCCTTGGAATGGATTGGCTATATAAACATCGGGCACATGTGAATTGTTACACTAAGTGCATCACTCTCAAGGATAAGATACCAATACTGACTCGCCATTCCACAAATGACACTTCCCCGATACCAATTATATCTGCACTAGAAGTTAGGAAGATTTTGAGGAAAGGTGGACAAGGATTCTTGGCGAATCTTACCAACAAGCCCTAAGGTACAACTAAGATTGAGGAAGTGGAAGTGGTAGTTGAGTACTCGGAAGTATTTCTGGAAGAATTGAGCTCGTTACCCCCTGATAGAGAAATAGAATTTGTAATTCACACTCTTCCAAGACTCCCTATCAAATGCAACATGTAGAGCTTAAAGAGTTGAAAAACCAATTTTAGGAGCTATTGGAAAAGAAGTTCATATGACCTAGCACTTCTCCTTGGGGAGCCCTTGTATTATTTATCAAGAAAAAGGACGAATCCCTAAAGATGTTCATTGATTACAGGGAGTTAAATAAAGTTACGATCAAGAATAAGTACCCCTACCACATGTGGAAGAATTATTTGATCTTTTACAAGGATCTACAGTCTTCTCAAAGTTAAATTTGAGACAAGGGTATTACCAGTTGAAAATGAGAGAAGATGTCTTGAAGACTGCATTCAGCTCTCGATATGGTCACTTTGAATTTGTAGTAATGTTGTTTGGTCTAACCAACGCTCAAGTGGCATTAATGGATTTGATGCATCGGGTGTTTCAACCAAATCTAGACCAATTTGTGGTCATCTTCATAGATGACATTTTGGTGTACTCCAAGACCAAAGAAGAGCACGCAAAGCACTTGTACTTAGTCCTTAAAACTCTGAAGGAGTATTAGTTGTATGCCAAATTCAGTAAATGCAAGTCCTAGATTGAAAAAGTGGCATTTTTGGGACATATTATATCTCATGATGGGATAGAGATTGATCCCTTTAAGATAGAGGCGATAGGCAACTGGAAAAGACCTGAAACTATAATGGAAGTTCATAGTTTCTTGGGACTTGCCGACTACTACCGAAGATTTGTACAAGACTTCTCTAAAATAGCTGGCCCGTGGACTAAATTAACTAAGAAAGATCGACTATTTGACCGGGATGATAGTTGTGAAGGGAGTTTCCAAGAACTAAAGAATAGATTAACGACAGCTCCAACTTTAGTCCTTCTAGAAGGTTTTGTCGTGTTCACCGATGCTTCTAAAGAAAGGCTTAGATGTGTGTTGATGTAGAAAGAGCGAGTTATCGCCTATGCATCTAGAAAACTAAAACTACATGAGGAGAACTACCCAACTCATGATTTGGAGAATATGTGCAAAAATGCTCAACCTACTAGTTAGTGATAGCAGCTATCAGGGTTGTTACAACCACTTCCTATCCCTAATGGAAAATGGGAGCAGGTGACTATGGACTTTGTGATCGATCTACTGATGGTTAGAGGGGGATATAACAGTATCTAGGTGATAGTGGACCGTTTAATAAAGTCGGCACATTTTCTACCAGTCAGAATGGACTACAAGGTTGAGAAACTAGCAGAATTATACATTAGGGAGATTGTCAGATTACACAAAATTTTGATCAATATTGTATCCGATCGGGACCCAAAGTTCACTTCAAGACTTTGGAAAAGTTTGCAGAAACACTTGGAAATAAGGTTATAGTTCAGTTCAACCGCCCATCCACAAACTAACAGACAATCAGAAAGGGTTATTTATATTTTAGAAGACATATTAAGAGCTTTTGTTTTGGATTTCGGTAGGAATTGAATCCAACATCTGTCTCTGATTGAATTTGCTTACAATAACAGTTATCAGTCTATTATTCAAATGGTACCATATGAAGCATTGTACGACCAAAAGTGTCAGTCTTTGTTGTATTGGGATCTAGTAGATTACAAAGGTACCATCGATAAGTCTCCGGGAACTATAAAACCTAAATTGATTCAGGAAACAGTCGAGAAGATACAAATCATTAAACAAAAAATGAAGGCTGCCCAGGACCGGCTGAAAAGTTATGCAGATAATCGAAGAAAAGATTTAGAATTTGAAGTTGGTGAACGAGCGTTTCTCAAAGTATCACCGAGGAAAGGGAATAGAAAAATCGGTAAAGGCAGAAAGCTGAGTCCAAGGTATGTCGAGCCTTATGAAATAAGTGAAAGAGTCAGACCATTAGCATACCATCTCGGGCTACCCCAGGACCTGACGGGAATACATGACGTTTTCCATGTGTCACAACTTTGAAAATACTACCCTGACCTATCTCACATCATATCACTTGAGTGCTTGCAAATGAAATGTGATATGACCTTTGAAGAACAACTGATACGTATCCTGGATCCATAATTTTGAGAGCTTAGAAATCAAAAAATTCCCCAAGTGAAAGTGTTGTGGCGCAACCATAATGTGGAAAAAGCCATGTAGGAGCAAGAAGATCTCATGCGCCAGCAGTATCCCAAACTTTTCCAGGTTTCAAGTGAGAATCTGGGGACCATATTCTTTTAAGGGGGGAGGTCTGTAATACCCCTAAAAATACTAATTTGATATAAGTTATTGCCATTATTTTTATTTTTTTCATGAATTTTAATTTATTTTGTATTTTAAAGTTTTTGGGGTAAATCTGTAATTTTTGAAAACTTGATTGAACAAAACTTAGAAACTTTAGGGGTTCCATGGCTAATACTATGAGTTAAATGGGGAATATGTTATATTTTCTAATCCTTAGGTTTGAATGAGGGCTGGCCAAAAGTTTGGGGCCAGATTTAAATTAAGAAAAGAGGCCTAATATAAATATGAAAAAAATTCATTTACCACACCATTTCTTCTTCAACATTCACCGCGGCACCCTCCTTTCTCTCTCCGACGAGTCCCATCAACGATGTCCCAAATCTAGAAACTACTTCGACCATATTCTTCCCATTGACCTCAGCATCATATCCATACCACATGCACACCTAAACTTTGACGAACCACTAAAAAATGTAAGGGTCGAATCGGACAACAATGAGCTTCTCGAGCGACAGTGAAGAAACAACGAGACCATAGTTCTAGGTAATGGGTTTTGGAGTTTCCAGATGGAGGATCGACGTGGTGTACTCGCATTGAAAATTAGAGAGATGTTGGTGATGAGATTTGAAGAAGAACTCATAGTGGCGAGCGATGGGGCAGCGACATCGGAGCTCTAATCGAAGGTCTTCCGGACAGGGAAATGGATAATTGAAGGGTGCGTTGGGTAGCTCTTATTAAGACAGTGATTTGGTGGTGGTTTTGGACATCTCCAACGGCGGTGCTGGGATAGTAGCTCATCCTCGTTGCGATGATCGCGACGGTGCTCTTGGTTCATGGTTTCGGGGTTTCGATAATTGGATCGTGGGCAAAGGAGTTGGATGAAATATGCTTATATATACATATATGTTGTACCATGATTTCCTTAAACCTTGTATTATGGAGAATTAATATATGATTGATATATAAATTCCCATGCACGGATTATGACATAGCATAGTGGGCCCAAATTCTATATTATTGAATGATAAGTTTGGATTAAGCGAGTTAATTAAGAGATTAAACTATGATTTTATGAAATTGAACCCTAAGTAACGACATCTGGGTTATTTGAGGTAATATGGGACTAAGATTCGAAACATGCATGTGTCGTTACAAGTTTAATGAACTTGGATTGTGTTATTTTGTGTTAATTTTGGGATTTATTTAGTTAATCGAAAGAGAAAATCCTAATTTTATGTATTTGAGACCTAAGTGGCAACAATTGGGCTATATTGTCAGCTTAGGATAATGTTATGAGGATAATTATGTATATTTAAGGACTGGATTTCATTATTTTACTAGGATCGATATGAAACCCGTAACTATTTTTGTGATAGAGGCTAGATTAGCATCTTTTATACCAATTGTACCATAACTATTGTATTAGCTGAGAAATTAGTGATTTTAGACTGCTAATGGAGTAATTATAATTATTAAGGGTTAGTGGAGTTGAATGAAGAATTGACTGTGAATATACCCCTTTTAGTTAGGTGACGAAGAAGTGGGCCCTGCAGACTAATAGATTGCTGTAATTGTTGATTGTGATTGCTTTCTCTACAACTACAGAGGTGAGGGTTTGCTAATCTTGCACCTTTTATATCAATTTAATATCGTGATAAACCCCTTAGAGGGTTCTTGTTTCTGTACAGATTGTATCGTGTTTATTAAAATTCGAATATTGCTTGAAATCTCAATTGTTATCTGTTATCTGATATGTACACCCTTGTGAGGGTTATCGCTTGTTATTGATTTTGAATCCTATTTTTTCTGACGTCCAAAACACTTATTATGTTATTCATTTTCCGTCCCTTGTACCCTACATCCTTGCTAGCTGACCCCGAATCTCTTGTTAGCTCCTTATAAACGTGTTGGTTGTTAAAGAAATCTTGTTGACCTAGTGTTCTATTTATTTTTCCTTGTTGACTTACTTTGTAACCCCATAATGGCCTTGCCAGCCAGTATATTGTGTAAATGTTCTAGATTTATACCTTGTTATATTCATGTTTATTGTTTTAAAAAGTTAAATTCTTATATGTTGGCATTATATCATATCAACTCATGGGGACGCCCTTGGGAAGTTCAACCTGGAGGGATGCCATGGGAGATTGGGCTCGGGGCTAAGTTCGGAAAGACGACTGGGCAAAATGAACAGATGGTGACAGGTCTTCCTGCTAATACCCACCTACGATCCTGACTTACAAGTAGCTGGAGGTAGCGAACTGTGAGTGGCGAGATTCGACATACGATCGGCCATGCCATATAGCAAATTGTTACATGTTGAGCTGAGTGCTCGAGCAATGGGGCGATAAGAAAATCTTATTTATGCTATACCGTGCCAGTATTAGCGGTTACATATTGATCTGGGAGTAATAAGGTCAGAATGACCACTAGTCTATTAAAATTGTTATCATGAGTACTATGTTACATGTTGATTCGATCTAAAAAGTTTTGTTTGTTACCAAAATTGGTTTAATGATTGTTGTATCTTAATAGTTTCCCTTGAAACTTATGGTGGTTTGAAAAGCGTATTTTGTAATAGATTATGTGTTATGATTGTGTATATAGACTACACTTGATCGAGACAGTTATCTAAAGAATGTTATGTGAATGTTTGTAATGAATTTAAGATACATGGTATGTATATATTTCATGCCATGAAGCGATCCTTTAGGTTACTATGAGTTGTTTTTCTTTGGGTTGGTTAAATTCTAGATTCCCTAGTTATCATTTAATTTATATTTCAAGTTTGAATTGGTTGTACTTTAGTTTAAAAGTTATCCCGAGATGGGGGTGCTACAAGCAGTCACTCCAACAGAAGTGAGAGAAGTCACATGGAGAGTTAAAAATTAAGATGCTACCATAAATTCAAAGCATTTATGAACTAATCTCGATTTACTGCCCTAAAGAAAGGAAGTGGTTCACATCCACACAAAAGGTACAAAGCAAGGTTAGGTAAGGCTTATAATGCTGGATTATACCTCATAAGTTTCCAAGTCAAAGACTTGGTAATGAGGATAGAAGCACTAGGTCCTATTAGCAAACTGGACGCTAAATAGGAAGGCCTTTGTAAGGTAATTGAGAGATTTAACTCAGGAGAACATAGGTTGCGGCTGATAGAAGTCAGACAAGTACCTAGGACTTGGAATGTCTAACCTAATAAGGTTCTACACATGATGAGTCACAACCATCATCCATACCACTTGAATTCATCGCCCATAGTGCAACTCAAGTAATATTTACTTTCTCGCAACTTAACTTTTGAATTTATTTATCTGCTATGGACTTCATTTATCGGCATACTTCTTTTCCCTTTCAACTATTACTTAGTTAATCTACAATCTTTTATACTCTCCATATTACACCACCTTAGTCAATCTACAATTTATTATACTCTCCATATTGCACTACCTCTTCTATGACTTTTGACTTCGTAGCACTTATAAGGAGTACTTAGATAAAGACTTTTAGACATAAGCCCACTATAAGGCTCTTCGAGGAGTACGAAGAGTATGTTGCAATGACCAAGCGTAATCCCACTGTAAAGGCCCCTGGGGTATGTGGTAGCTGACGCAATTCTACTACCAACACCCAGGGAGGTACTTGGTAGTCACCCTCTAAAAAAGTCCACTATTGGCTTCTTTCAACGTAGCACCTTCTAAAAAAGTCTATTATCTGCTCCATTCAGGAATACATGGCACCCTCTAGAAAAATTCACTATCGGCTCCCTTTGGGAATACGTCACACCCTCTAGAAAATTCCACTATCAGCTCTCTTCAAGAGTACGTGACATCTTCTAAAAAAGTCTACTATCGGCTCCCTTGGGGAGTACATTGCACCATCTAGAAAGGTCCACTATCGGCTCCTTTTGGGAGTATATGTCATCCTCTAAAAAACCCTACTATTGATTCCCTTTAGGAGTATATGGCAACCGCTCCAGACACACTCGCTAAAGAACATCTTGGATGACACCTATATCATCAAGCAAAGGAAGCTCACGTTGAATCTTTATGAAGAAGAAGGTGATGACATCTCAATACATTATAAATATTCAAAATATCTAAAATTGATGGCCCGCACATCGTCACACACTTTCTAAAAGCTCTCAAAAGATCCACGAACACGTCTATTCTCATCTCGACACTTAGAATATGCTCAACTTGAGTGCTAGCTTAAGTTACCTCCCTTGGAGAACTGCACTTTACACAAGGCAGACTAATGCCAACACAAGGGGCTCCACGCCTCCTTACGAAAACTTCATCATATGTTACACACATAGTCACTTCAACCTCGTAAATGTGCTAAAGTGCCATGATACTTTACTGATTAAAATTCTCTAAGTCCTCGAGTGACTGTTGAAGGCATTGTGTTATCAACAAATTCGATAGAAGGCAATGTAAACAAGAGCAATTAAAGAAAGAAGAAACATGCCTAGCATTGGGTGTCTGCACCCTGTGCAGATACCCAAATTTGACGTCCTATACGAGTGACTAGGTCAGCACCTTGCGCTATGATATTTATTAGTGACATCCTCATGCCTCTCATTACTCAATTCTCTTGGTATAAGTGTGCAACGGTAGTAGTCGTTCAATGAACCAAGTACTTGCTTGAATGCAAAATAAATAAACATTTCCAAAATTGGGCACGAGAGACGAAAAATTGTCCAACTAATGCTTAACTTCTAGAAGTCGAGAAAAGATAGACCGCACTGAGGTGTTGCTCAAGTTAATCAAAAAATGCTAAGTAATAGCCTAACTCTAAACATAAGCCCACCTACTATTGCCATCTTAAGCAGAGTATCACTATTTCAGTAGAAATTGCTCAGCGGATACCTCTACTACTCGACTGTTCAAGCGGCTCCTTCCTCAAGATATGTTATGGTAGCCAAAGCTTTTTCTACTCATCAGAACAACTTGTCAATTAAATTTCACCTTTGTTATTAGAAAATATGATGATTCATGAACTAAAAAACCACCCAACACTATAAAGGAAGGAATTAACATGAGATGTTAACTCGAACTCTTTAATGGATATACACAACCACATAACCAAAAGTTATAGAGGATGTACTTTGCCCACAAAAGGGGGCTTGAGCAATCTTTAACACACAATGTGTCCTTGCGACATTCTTTCGATATGCGCCTCTCGCGCATTTCTCCCTCTTCGCTCATAGTGCTAAAACGACTATCCAAACTTTGAAAGAATTATTAAGTACCATGCCCAAAGCACTCCTACAAGATGTCCGAGCACTTCCTCATACAAAGCAACAAAGCCCTCATCCAAAGGTGCACACCTCGAAGCCCCCATTATCACGTGCTTCTCTGGCATAATACTTCATTATTAGCTAGCTGAAGTGTTCAAAATTTTCCTAAGTCCTCGGGTGACTGTGACATGAGATCTCTTTAAGCTTATAAATATTGAAACCTGAAATTTATCTGTCTTTAGATGAGTGTTGCAACAAACTTCACCACCTCCCCTAACACACGTTATTGGTCCTATTTGTAATAATCAATAGAATTGATAATTTTGCAAATTAATATAAGATAATAATCAAAATAAAAACTTTATGTTATGTTTTCAATACGAAAGTAAAAATTTCGTAGTGAAAATAGGTGGGGTTTAATGATATAACTAAAATTAAACTTAAGGGCAAATTGGTAAGTTGACTAAAAATAACAGAGGAACTGTAAAATTGATTAACTAAATAAATGGACCGGAGAGTTCGAAGGACGAGCCAAACCCATAAAGAGGGTAGAAAATCCCTAATTGGCCTGAGTCCATTGAGATTAAGATCTATAAATACCAAATTATAGAGAGAAATGGGACACAAAAAATCATTTACAAAACCTATCAAAGCAGAAAAACTCACGAGAAAGAGTAGATCTCTCTGTGCACATTCTTGAGAAGACGAACAGACACTCTATTATGAAAAAGATCTTGCTCTACTTCCAAGTAGTATCAAACAAAAATAATATTTTTAATCAATTAAATTTTTTTAAAATTAATTAGTTAAGTAATTACATGGGTTTGATTAATTAATTAATTGATTAATTTAGTTAATAAATTAAAATTAATTACTAAATTATATTTTCAACCACAACATTAAGCATTATTTTAATTTATTGCATTAATCCCCTTATATGCTTATAATACTTAGCGGTGTAAACGGATATTAAATGGATCGAATACACTGTTTTTATATTCGTATTTGATTAACTTTTTGAATATTCGGGTACAAATACGAATTCAATAGATAATTAAGCATGATATCCGAATTCATATATGTCGAATATCAATTGAATTCGGATATATTTGTATTAAACTATAATTATCTAAATGCATTCATATTTGATTAAACTTACTTATATTTGAATTTTTTTTTATATTCATACGCGATGACAATTATTTAGATATTCATTTATGAATATCCAAATATGTGAATCTATTAATTTATAACAAATAAATATTTTTAATTGATAGAAGAAACTATACAATTTTATTAAAAAGAAAGCAATCAAACAAATATTTTGATTTTTAATTAATATTTAACTTTAAAATTGATTATTAATTAGCACTAATTAATATTAATAATGATATTTAAGTATATTAATTATAAAGTCAACCATAATTATGTTGATTAACTTCATTCTTCAATTTTTTCTCTATATTACAATAATTTTTTAAGTTTATTCTTTTTCTCCCAATTTTTTTAATTATAGTTATATATATCCACATATGGATTATGATATTTTTATTAAAATAAATAAATAATATATTACTTAATAAATATATATTAGGAGCGGGTATTAAATGGATCGAATATGCATTTACCATATTCGTATACATTTATAATCGAATGAGTACGGATAATATCCGCTTTAAACAGATGCAGATAAATTTTGTATAAACGGATACGAATAAGAACGGTAAATAAATTTTTGAATATCTATTTACAGTCCTAATAATATTACAATTACACCTACACATGCATGACACTTGCAAAAATAGTACAGTGGCATTTTGGTCCAGTGAAAAATTTTCAACACCTTAATACAGTCAATTGAGGTTAAATTTGGAATTTTTAGAAAAATTCAACAATGACATCATCAAAATTCATCAATTTCGCTAACGGCAAGACATAATTTTTAGATGGTAACAAATCTCAAGGGAGATAATTATAATTTTACAAACAATAGGAAAGTTTCTGTTATTACCCCAAAACTTAGAGGATATTTTTATAATTATCCCATGTTCTTTTAACTCTAAAAGGATTTTTTTTTATAAAAAAAACAAACAAATAAAGAAAGAAACTCTAAGAAAGCGGTTTAGATCTTCTATTCCATTGCCTATTTCATCTCATATTCTATTTTATAAATATATGGCATGCGTATTAAATATTTTTGTATAAAAATAATTAATTAAGAATTATATACACTTAATATAAATATAATAAATTAAAATTAAAAATAAAATAAAAAATAGAATAAAGGATCAAAGTATTAAGAAAGTGGCTCGGATGTATCATCGCATTCCAAACGACCCCCATTTCTGAAATAGGGTTTGCGTAAAAAACCCTAGCTCAAACCCTATCTCCGCCTCCTGCTTCACGCCTATATATAACATGTATAAGCCCCCCCACCTCATATCTCACAATTCATGGCCAGCCCTAAATCGGTCGCCCGCAACCCAGCCGACACCAGCGCCTCTCGTCTTTCCCCTGTCTCAACCTAATTAAGCCAGTTGTGCAATTTTTATGGTTTATTTCTCGCACACAAATGCGTCGATTACTGATTACCGGCGCCCAGAATTGAAAATGGGCGTTGCGTATGAGCCGACGCTAAATCCTCTTTATCCGTTTCTGGCTTTGGAACGGGGCTCTGTATCTGCCGAGCTTTACTCTATCAGAACCGGTGAAATTTTTTTAGTTTCTTCCCCCTCTATTTATGGGACATTTTTTAATTATTTCCTTTTGTATAATTTCTGCGGAGATGGAAGTGATGAATATTTCCCCAGATGATTCGAAGCTGAAATTACTGAGCGCTCTTTTTCGTTTTTTCTCCCGTTCTAGTGGAGAAAATCCAAGTCAGATTTTCTGATCCATCTCTACATATAATTCAACGACATCTTTATTACGTGAAAATTATCAGATTTTTAGCTCAAGAAAAGGTTCCATTTCTGTTGTATGAAATTTTTTTCATTTTTGTAGTTGAATTTATTCTATTTTATCCCTCAGATAAATAAGACAATGGATGTGAGGATTATTTCCCCAGATGATCGAAGTTGATTTTACTGAGCTACTAAAATTTCTTCTTTCTGGAGAAATTCAAGCCAGAAATCTGATCCATTTTAAGTCTATCTTTTAAAAGCTTTTCTTGAAAATTAATAGGAAGTGTTCAATGTTCGGCCATTAGGTCTGAATATTATTCTATTATATGGAAATATTTCAAAGAATCTAATTGAGCTTCCGAAAACGTTACCTGACTGTATTTAGTTTATGCAGAATGAACCTGTTTGATTTGGGATGCGAATTTATTTTTGAGTATATTCTTGGCTGTTGAGACCTATTGGTTGTGTAGGCATTCTAGCGGATCACACCCCACATTTGGTTTTAGTATGATCTTAGATCTGCAAGTTGGACGCCTTAATTCTTAGCTCTTTACACTCCATATTTGCTACGGGTGGGTTTTTTTGGGTTGGGTTGGGTCGCCTTAAAACCATCTTAAAATATCGGATGGAATATCTCTGCACGATTGGGCAGCCAACATAGAGAAGTACTTGGGTAGTGTTTGGATATGTTTTTTGTTTGATTTTATTATGTGTTTATTGTGTATTTTGGGAGAATGAATGTTAAAAGGATTGTGGGAGAATGTGAAATAAAGGTTGGGAGATGTGGTTGATGCTTGATTATGTTTTTGCGAATAGTTAAAAAATGAGTTTTGAAAGTTTTAATATGTTTTAATACATTTGAAGGAGACATTTTATATGGTAGATGTTAAATCAATGCTTGCTTGTGCCTAGTAGTTTGTGGGTGAAATTTGAGTTTAATGATTTTTTTAAATGTAATAATAATAAAATATATTGTGTATATATATGTATATATAGTGGGATAGAAAAATAAAGAGGTTGTTTGTGATATTAGCCAAATAGGATAGGGGCATTTAAAATGGAAAAAAAAAATTGGCTGCCATGTTTGGGAATGTTTTCCTGAAATAACGGTGTTTTGGGGAAATGTACCCAAGCAAAGCTTTAGGTTTTGTAGCAGCATTGTCCTCTTAATTCTTAGATAAACTTTTAATTCTTATCAGGTTGCCATCTCAATTAATATTTACTCAAAACACCTTTTCCAAAAGAGATTGGATTATTTGTGACTGCATTGACAAAATAGTTAAAACTGACTGATTAAGCGTAGGGAATGAGCATTTCGGTTTTCTATTTCGTGCAACTTTTGTGGAGATGGAAGTGATGAATATTTCCCCAGATGATCGAATCTGAAATTACTGAGCGCTATTTTTGTATTTTCTCCTCTTTTCTTGAGGAGGAAATCCAAGCCAGATTTTCTGATCCATCTCTACGTATAATTGAACATGAACTTTATTTAGCTCCAAGATTTTTGTTCTTTCTGCTGTATAAAAAGTTTTCGGATGTTTTCTTTGATGTTTTATGATTAGAGGCAGAAATTGGATTTTCTTTTTCTAAATTGAATTTGCCTCGCCACTAATGCTAATAGTAATAGTTGATGACAATAATTTGTCAAGACACAACGAGAAGCACTTCAAATTTTCGAAGAATGAATTGAATCCTCTGAAATCAAAATCGAATGCAAGAAAGAATCCTTGAATGCTTCGTGTGTACCATGTATTGCCTGATAAATGAAATGAGAAACTCTTAAGACACCTCTATAATTGGTGAAAAGTTGTTACATCTTAAGTTGATGTATTTGTTGACAAGGTTGGTGCTTGGTGGTGATTGGATGCACATGTGAAGTTTGAATTTTTAACCTTTCACTTCATAGGTGAATCATGTGTTGGGCTAAAAACTATTCGGTGATATAAAATGAAGTCATTATATGTCAACTGCATAAACTATTTTCTTAAAAAAATATACGTAGTCATGAATTATATATATATTTAACATGAATTTATATAGATAGTGAAATATTAATTAAAATAGGTGATTATGCTATCGTGGCTAGGCCAACTGAAAAACTTTAGCTCGAATGGGAAAACGAGATTATTTAGATATAGATCTAGACATTTCAGGGACCCAATTTTGGACTTTGATATTTGGCTTGATAACTGGTTAAGAGCCCTGCAGGTTTAGGACGTTCCAAGATTTTCCTTTTAGAAACTATGGGAGTTCAATTATAAAACGAACAAACTTTAGGAAAGACACTTACAATATGATAAGCTACAGAAGTTACCCAGAACATCCAGAGATTAATGTATTATACACGAAAGAGTGAACATAATTTTATGAAAAATATTAGGATATTTTGTAGTGCCCAATAGTGTCAAGAAGTTGAATAATTTCAATAGTTTGGGGGATCTATTTAAAGCAAAATCTAAGCGGATATTTTAGTAATTACCTTTTAAAATTTAAGAACTTTGAAGTGTGTTAATATGGCCACTTGAGCCTCACATAAATCTTTATGTATTTGAATTCCTTTGGTACTTTTAAGCTAAACACTTGTTTAGTAAATATGTTATGATTCGTTGAGTCCAGTTGTACGGATCTATGATCCTAGCGGGGATCAAGTGGAAGTTAAAGTAACTTTGATTGTACTAATTCTAATATTAGATTGGGGTAGGTTTAAGACTGCATGGATATTTATATTAGATTGGGACTATTCTCTTACCCGAAAAATGAAAGAAAAAAAAATGTATGTTATGATGCTTATTAGTTAACATGAAAACGACCAAAATGCTTCGGGGAAGAAACAGAAGATTGCGCCTCTCAGTTCTATTCTTGTGATACCTTTGCAAGGACATCTACACCTAATTTAGCTACTTATGCTTGAGGAAATTGTGGAATAGTCAATTGAGTTGTCCAATTTTTGTCTAAATTTGTTAAAGAGAATGATTTATAAAGAGTAGGTATATTTTGTTAGCGCCAATGACAGAAAATTCATGCATGCACCTATTTTTAAAATATCAAATTACGAGAATTATGTATGTCATTAATATAGTGATGAAGCGGTGTGATTCTCACCATTTAATATTCCAGCACATATAAGAATTTTTCAAAACAATAATTCCCTAAAATCAAGACCAAGAAAATGTTTTTTTACTCCCCCCCCCCCCCCTCCTTTCTCAAGGGGATTCCCTAATTTTACTATTTGAAATTTGAAAATATGTTGTTTTAATTTATTTTATTACAAATATCATTCTTTAAACTCTTTCTCCCAAATCAATTAGCTTATCCTATTATTATGGTCTTTGTAATCAATTAAATTCAATACAAAGTACCAATATATTATTACAACACAATTAAAAGATGCATTTATCTTAAAAAGTAAGGCTTTTCACACTTAAAATTATGAATTAAATAATTTATCAATCCTATGCATATCCTACTCAACATTTTCACATAATTCATGGCAAAGTAGACAAGACAAATAGGTTTTGACTAAGTTAATCAGTTTTGCATTGAGTTGGATCTTAAAATTTTGAGAATGAGTTTGAGTGAGAAGAACTTAGGTGGATTTCACTAAGTTTTGAGTTTATAGTGCGTTCTAGTAAGTAAAATTCAAAACTTTAATTAAAATTAATCAACTCTAAAAAATTATTTTTGAAATTAGTAATTATGATTTTTCTTATTTTTTGCTTCTTATTTTTGTCCAAATCTCATACTTTTGGATTACTAATATCTTTAGATTGAATTATATACCATGAGCATTATCAATAAATTTTAATTGTTTAGATGTCTTTCAATCCTGTGGTTTTGGCATATGAATAAAATTTTAAGCATAAATACTATGTCTATTAATTCAAAAAATCTTATAAATTTGTTGCTTAATTAATATATTATCCTTCTTACATGCAAACATAAAAATTGATATCCAATTTATGTCTATCAATTCTTGAAAAATAAAAATTATTGGATTCATGATAGACATTTTAATATACACGTAATGATAAAACAATTTATGCAATTTCTTTCAAAGTTATCGCTTAGTAAATAAGTAGTCATTATAATTAATTTCTTAATGCAATTGCATATTACAAAATTATATTAATGAACTAGATGTGTAAAATCATAAATCATCTTATTGTATTATAAAATTATATATTGGACATGATGTAAAAAGAATGTAGATATCTCTATTATCTTTTGAATTAATTTTTTTAAACAATTAAATTGAATTAAAGGGGAAAAAAAAAACAAAAAAACATTGGACCAATTAGACCTAAACTAGTTGTAGAAGATCCATACATTTTCAACCCACCTACTTCGATCCATGCTGCAATTAACTTATTATGGACCTCACTCAAAACCAACCCGATCCGCTCATTTTCCACCCTCATCCAAATGTAATTTTATTTCCATACGAGAATTTTAACTTTCAAAATACAGGATAAAGATGCAACCAAACAAGCCCTTAATTTCTCTTAAATCTAATTATCATACTAGATCAGATTATGTCTCTAGTTTGATAATATTAACAGGAAGAGGATCGTCAAACATTCTAGTACAATGGGAGATGCAATGAGATAAAATTGTCTTGTACCTGTGTCTCCATTGAACTGCCAATTTCCACCTACAAAGTGAACTTCTTGTCCTTGATGAAACATGAAACTTGGCAGAGTTTTCTCCACTCTTTCCACAATTCCTCTCTAAGAAAGTACGGATCTCATCACATAACGCTGGTGATACCTCTGCCTCTTCAGTATAATCATGAATTTTGTCAATGATACGGAGCAATAATGTATCTTCATCAATTGAGGTCGAGCAACTGCTTAACAGTTCCCAACATTTCTTCGCTGTCCATTCCATTACAGCAACCTCATTCTCAGCTGAAATCTTACAGCCTGCGTATGCAATATGTTTAACTGATTTCTGCTTGCTCACAGGGGTTGCCCACAAACGGATGGTGGAGAGAAGGGCAAAGGACGTATTCCCATCTTGAGAAATGTAGAGTGATTCTTTAGGCCATGAACAAAGGGAATACATTTCAGGTTCTAAGGAAATAAAAGCCTTGTCATTTGGGTTTTCCTGTAGGAGAAACCCATAGTGTTCAAGAAGCTCCAAATTTGTGTATGTACCATAACTGAGAAGAACCTGCAGAAAAATAAAAATATATATATTAAAAACAATAATAGATTAGCACCATGAGACAGCCCACAAGTACATTTACCTTAAAACAAGATTTCTTGACATGTTAAATCAGAGATTGTCCACTCTTACCACCATTTTAGCCTACTACGATGAGTTAACAAGCCTTCCCATTAGTCCAAAACCTTACAATTAAACTACAAGTTTCCAAAATTGATAATAATTGTTGTCCTTGATAATCACCATACTATCTCAAAAAAATTCTTCATAGTTCACATGTTAACCTTCTATAATAGGTGGTTTAAGCTGTGGTTTTATTTATTTAATTGATGCTAGCAGTTTCTCTAATTGCTCAAGTACAATCAACTGTGCATAAAATTTATTCTGTTGGCACTTGGCACATATGCATATCAATACTCTCTTGATCTAAATTAATTGTATAAACTGCTATACAACTATTTGAATTCACCACAGGAATGCTAAATCATGCAATAATCACTCAAAAGATCTCATGACTTCTACACATGATTTCCAGTTTCGCACTAATATTAGCCACAGGTGACAAAAGTAAATTTTTGTCAGGTCTAGTGTTGGCAGAAGTCAGAACACAGCCAAGCCAAACTTAAAGGGATTCTGCGTTCTTCAATCTACACTGTTGCCTTTCTTCTTAAAATTAAGTGAAGGGTATAAAATTGCTAACATTCAGTTTATCTTGAAATTCTGAAATCTTCTTGCACTAACATATAGTTGCTTTATACATGGCTCCAAGAAAATGGATTATATGATTTCAGCACGTGCATAATTTGTTGCAACTCAATCGTCATAAGAAAATGCCGGAGGTGGGCCCATTCCTACTTGTGCACTGTAAACCTGAACAATGCAGAGAGTCCATCAAATGTGATGGAGCCTAAGATATTTGTGTAGAACTCAACTTGACCCAAAGGCTTTAAATATTGAATTTTAAGCCTGTAAAAGTATATTCACACTTCTCACTTTACTTATTCTTTCAATGTGGAGATGAGCTTAATCCTATGTTGATCCGTGCAGGAACTAACAACAATACCACCTCTGCATCAATCTTCCACATCAAACATTGGGCTTTAACTCCACTTTAATTAGAATATACACTATATGCCTCTCCTTATCGGGCTAGAAGTACACCAATATCACAAGTATTTTGGCACCAGCAACACAATCACAAAATCTTATGCACACAATGCACCTAGGTCTACCCACTTAGACCATTCAATCTCTAGAAAGGTAACTCCCTCGAGAACCTCCGCCTAGCTGTGGAACATAACGACCAGGTCATCTGCTCAATTGAATGACAAATTTTTTTCTCTGAAAAGCCTTTCCTCAATCTCCACAGGAGAGTCTGCAATTTCCACGATATCAGCTCTGTTACCACTTCCAAGAGAGGCACTGGGGGAGGGGGGATGGGTGTTTGCATTCCCTTCAGTTGTGGAGACCAAGCCTAAGAAATGCAGGAGCCCATCAACTGCAATTAGGCCTAACACACCTATGTAGAACTACTCATGAGCTTAAGCTATTGAATACTTAACCTACACAAATATATAATTTTCTCACCTTACTTATGCTTTCAACATGGAGCACAAACTCATCCTATCTAATTCACACCGGAAGATAGCACTTTAGCCATAATGGCTTACCCATAACTTCTTGTACATATAGCTGGACGTACCAATCCTCATGGCGATTTCACCATTATATCAAAAGTCGCTTTACCTATCCATTTATCTGAAACTATCTTTTTCCATTAGTACCATAGTTTGCAAGTCATTCAGTCAGTAAACAACTACACCCTGCACATCCTAATAGCTACCAACTTATTCAAAACAAAAGCAGCCACACTAAAATCATTTGGCTTCTAGTTCTTGCTTCCGGGCAACAGTCTCATTTTCTATCAGAAAGTAATTTCAGTTGTATTTCTTTAACTATACGGAACACATATGATAAGATCTAACCATAAAATGGATCAAAAACCATAAGGTGTCTGGAAAATTAATTGTTCTGAGCATTGAGAAGGTTATAAGAAAGAGTATCGAAATCTCAAGCATTTACAATTCTGCAATTTAGACCACCAAGGAGCAGTTTGATTATGTTTTCATTTTTCATATTCCATTTTCAGCATTTTCAAAATTTGAAAAGATTGTTAGAGAAAATGAGTTTGTATTTGAATATGTTGTTTGAAAAATAATGATTGTATAGGGTATAGTAGGTTGTAAGTAGAAAGATACAACAATAATAAAAATAGAGAGAGAAGATATATATGCCATTGGGAGAAGATATATAGGTTATTTATAATAAGTTGGATTTTGGCGAAAATGGTGAGAAGTTATTGATAATTCATTTTCTAATAGTGAAAATGGATTTCAAAATGAAAACAAATGGGTACCAAGGCTTTCTCAAACACCAAAATCACAATTTGCTTACCTCATTTACATGAAATATCACTAATATCATAAATTACAATGAGAGGGAATCAGCTACTCATTTTCCTTTAGGACCATGAAAAATTATATGTTCGATAATGCTTGGGTGAATTTGGATGGCAAAACCATAAAAAGAAAAAAAGAAATGTAAAACAAGATGCATAAATTTGACATTTGCACTGGGATGAAAGTGTACCGCTTTTTATTTTCGTATTATGGACGAATATCGGTAATCGAAAATCCTTCTGCTTTTAAACATAACAGATAAAAAATTATCTACTTCACTCCATTGGGAAATTGAATTCAGTATCTTGCATCCCAACATCGTAAGACAAATTACTATAAAAAAGAAATAGAATGAGGTGACATTAAACAATAGAAGAGCTGACACTCTCATAAATGACACTGCCACAATAAAATGACAAAGCTTAAGAGACTAACATGTTAAAGTGCATTATAATATTCCTCAACAGATTAAAGAACACTTTAAGCACAAAAGAAACATGAATAGAAAAAATGAATATTTATACATTCACAGGACAAAACAATGCCATGCCATGCAACGCTAAACTAGATGAGTGAAAAGAAGGATATGAGCAATACCTGATCTCCTTCTTCATAGTTTCTCTTAGTGTAGAAGCAATAATTAGCAACTGTTTCATCATAACCTGCATCTGTTAACCTATTTGTGTTTTTGTCTAACAGCCCTTCTGTATAACTTTCAACCTTTTCTCCTTCACAGGAAGAGATTATGCTTGAGAAAGAACTAGTCCAACAAGCCTTTGAATTGTTCAAATGATAGGGATCTTCTTCAGGAGGTGCGTAATTAAAGAAATCTCCCACCGGACATAAACAACCCGCAGTATCCCATGGTATATGCATCGTACGCGAGGAAATCTTTAAAAATGAATGCATGATGAAATTTCAAATTTAGACTTCTGTCACATAATGATGCCAAAAATATCAAAAATGAATGGGTGAAGGCACAAAAAATTGCCATCATTGCATGCTTCTTCCATTAATTTTACAGAAAAACTGAATGAGGAAGATAAATTTCTTGGCCAATAATTTAAGAAAATTAACTGGACAACAAAACTATGGATAGATATGTTTCTCTCTTTATTTATTTATTTACTTTATATATTTATTTATTTTTTTGGCACTTGGCAGTGGTTGTGTTTGGGGCGGGGGGGAGGGGGGATGGAGGATTATACACAAAATTGATCATGAACCAAATGACAGGTGCACTTACAGTTGCAGAAGCCCAGAGCCATGCCTTCAAGGTTGAGAGCTGAGGCTTGAGATTAAGCTCAAACATAAGCGGAGTAGCTTCTTCCCACTCCCTTTTACCTTTATGAACAGCCTTTTCTGCAGTCCAAATGGCATCATCAATCTACAAGCCATGTAATCATTTCTTTACATCAATTCTTTTGGTAAAATAAATCCTTCCACTGCCAACAACTGAATCATTAACTAAAAACTAACCTGCAAAGCTTCTATCTCAAATTGACCAAAACTCGCGAGTAAGTCATAACTTTGAGGCAACTGCTTTAGGTAAGGGTACCACCAAGAATTCCTACCCTTGTTCACTTCGTTTAGTAAAGCAAGGGACAATAGCTGGACAAATTTAAAATTGTCAATATCAGATATATGTTCTTGATAAGTGCTAGCATTTATCAACTCAGTTGCTCAATCTTCAGTTGACATTATCGACTTGATGAATCTTCAACACAAAATCTTACATCTTCTTTGCTCAAAAATTAACGTCAAAGTGTATTTCATGGCAAGAGTAAGCTACTCGCTGAGGACAAGGCAATCGCTGACAGCAGAAGTTGCTAAAAGCATTCTGTTTGTTAACTACCTTTTCTGTCTCTAACTTCATTCTATTAATCAGGAACAGAATTAATATCCCTGAACAATTGTGTAATTTGCAGCAACAGGTTTCCCTTTCACTGAAGTAGAGGAAAGATCAATATCAGATAAACAAAGGTTCAAGCAACTAAGCTAGTACATTGGTGGCCCTTTTTTATTTTGAACTCAAATGACAGAATACCCCTAAACTTAGCAACTGCACATTCAAGAAACTCAATTCAACAAGCTTCGATGTTTCCAAAAAGTACATAATGCAAAACTCTCGCCATGCCAGTTACCTCAGTTAACACACAACTATTCCTCCCAGAAAAAGAAAACAATTAAGACCCACCTGAGTAGAACAGAGTAAAGGGTATTTCTTCAAAGCAGCAGACAACTTCTGATCTTTGCCAATTAGACAATCGCTTGTCATCAAAGCCGCCTTTGGAACCCTCAAAATCAACTCTCCTTCTCTTATAAAACGCGTAGCAGCTAAACCTCTCCTGCATCAATCATCACAGTATTTTACAATTACCATAGAAATACATACATACAGAAACCTATGCAAATATGTGTGAAGTTTTACCCGCCGGCTTCAGGGAAATAGGAGACGGACAAAGAATGGCCTAAACAAGAGGAAGAAGTGCTATGGGAAATGGGACAGTCTGAGATTCCAAGTGCGGCAGCCCATTGGAGAAAACTCTCGAGGTTTGCTTCTTCTTGTTCCATTTTCTGAGTGCCGGATTCTCCTGCTCAGTCCGAGTGGATGGGTCGTTGAGGTACAATGAAAGTGGACTTTGGCGTTCGAGCCTGGGCTTCAAATCACTTGGCAGTCCGCTTTATTCATTGACATATTCCTTTTCGTTGGCAAGAGCCCCCTTTATTTTCTTTCTTTTTTTCTTCTCCACCACTCATTTTCATTTTCAACACAAATAACGAAATAAAAAATAAAAAATTATCAACTTCTAACTATTTTTACTCCAAATATTTTTTATTTTTATTTTTAACCTGTTTTCTAAATATAACTTATCATCCCATTATCATATCAATTAAATTCAAATTTAATTTAATATAAAATACTTACTATTATTTTAAAATTAATAAAATATGCATACATTTTAATAAAATAAATCTTTTTAAATATAAAAAAATATAAATCAACTAACTGTTTTATCCTAATACCTACTCTAATCACTATTTTCCTACAAAACCTCCAAATATAATTTTATTTTTTTATTTTCAAAACTATAACTACTTTTATAACTTATGAAAATGAATGAAAATAAAATGGGCTTTAAAAACATATTTAAATGGGCACTAACAGGCCGTTTGGTTTTATTTTCAAGACCTATTTTTATTTTCAATCATTTTTAAAAATTGGAAAGATAATTATAATTTTGAAATAGAAATGAAAATGTGTTTGGATGAATTGTTGGAAAGTAATAATTAAAGTAGGTAAATGGTTAAAAAGATATTTAATTTATATTTTTTATTTTAAAAAAATTATTTTTTAAAAATATATGTATATTTTGTTAATTTTAAAATGATAGTGGATACTTTATATAAAATCAAAATTGAATTTGATTGATATAATAATAGGATTATATGGTGGATTTAGAAAACAATTGAAAATGAAAATAAGAATACTTTTGAGTGGCAATACAGATAAAGTGATAGTTTTCATTTTTTATTTTCGAGTGAAAATGTAAATGAGTGTTTAGTTTTTTAAAGTTAGTTCGAGTTCATCCAACAATTAAAAATGAAAGTAATTAATATACTTAAGATAGTTTATTTTCTTGTTTTATACTGATTATTAGCTTGAATGGAATTCATTGAATAATTAAATTTAAGGGTTAATTACATCTACATCCATTTCGAAATAGTGAAAATATTAACTCTTTCCTTCAAATTTTCAAAATTACCAATACATCTCCTCCGAAAATGTTCTGATAAAAAATCAGTCGGAAGTTGTTAAATGTCTATTTTAGCATCCAGTTAAAATATTTAAAATAAAGGTTGAAATTCTCAATGTTTGAAAATACAATCTTGCTCCTTTTGTGTTTAGAATAAAAAATTACTCTTTTCTTCTTCATTCTTGTGTCCAGCTCCAGTAGCATGGATTTCTTAGGATTTTCTTTGAACTTCAATTCAAAACTCTTCATCTTCACTCATTTTTTTCTTTAGGGAATAGTGTTTTAATATTTAATCGAAGGTTTACGGACGATCTTTAACCAAACTATTGTGCATTAATGTCAAGAAGTTGTTAAACTGTAATCGCACGTTTGGGCTCTGAAGTGAAAAGGTATATCACTTGTTTCCATTTGATCATCTGTTTTCAATCTTTCTTTTGTTTGCATTTAAAATATTCGTGATTCATGATGTCTGAAAAATAAAAATCAAAGTTTGCTAGGGTTTAGGGGCGATTGGTTTGGAGGTATTTTGTTTTTCTCAATGAAAAAAGTTTAGTTGCCTAATAATGCTATAGAATTATTTAAAAACAAGTATCTTGTGTTGTATCTTAGATACTACTTTGTATTGTCTCTAAATATCAATAGGAAATCAGTTAGGAATTATTTAGGTAAGAATGGTTGCAATGGGAAGTGAAGAATTAACATCATGTAGTTTTTATCAGCCATTTCCAATATTTTCTGCATTTTTAATCTATTTTCCATAATAGAATACAGTTTTTCAAGAATGATTTTCTGAAAAGTTTCTTTTCTGTATTAGAAATAGTTTCTAATATCTGTTTTCTGTTAAGAGAATCCTTATTTTCTATTGCAAAAACTATTTTCTGCATCATTATTTTTGACTGCATTATTATTTTTGAACACTATTTTCTGCATTTTATTTTTTGTATTTTATAATAAAAAATAGGTCTCTAGAGAAAATCTGAAAAAAATTGCAAAATTAATCTATTTTCTATATCCAATATTCTACAAGAATAAGTGAGCATTATGCATGTCCCCCCCCCCCCCCCCCTCCTTTTTTTTTTTGTAGAAAATGTATTGCAAATTAAGCAATCTATTTTTTTGCAATTTTTTTTCAATATTTGATGCAATATTATAGATTTTTGGTTATTATTTTCTAACGATTTTTTCATTTTTGAAATTTAATATGATTTCTTGTTTGTGTTGCAGATATGTAGGATAAAAAATTTAATCTTCTCAAACTCTACCAAGATGAGATTTGTATGATAAAGAATTGAGATTCAAAAAATTGTACATATAAAGTTTTGGCGAATGAAATAACCAACGCATTTCCCTTGAATTAATGAAGCTTTGTTATTTCTTTCATATGATGTTGAAATTGATGGCATAGTTGATAAACTTAATTTGTGTGATGATATGAATGTGACTAATATGTTTGCGATATAAAAAATAAATAAATTTATATGTCCATTTGATAGTGAACATGATTCCTACAAAAACGTAGGAGATGAGAGCAACGAGGGTGAGAGGGATGAGGCTAGTGGATTTGAGGGTGATAAGGCTAGTGAAGATAAGAGTGATGAGGCCATAGATGATGCTATCATTGGAGAAATGGAGATGAGGGAAGTGGTAATGAGGTCAATGAGGGTAATTGCAGTACAAGTAGTAAGAATGTTGGGGATAATGAAGAAAATCTTATGTTTGATGAGTTAAGTGATGCAAATTTGTTAGGTTATGAATCTGACAATCATTATGATCTTTACCTTTTTGTCTGATGATGATGTAAATGATAAGATAGATGGATGGTTTGATATAGATGACTTCCAATTGGCTAAAAATGAAATGGAAAAAATTACTCTTGAAAAGGAATGATATTCCCCAATGTTAATGCATTCAGGAAAACCCTGTCGGGATATGCAGTCAAAGGGGGATGTAAGAGCATTAAGGAGAAAAATGAGAATTATAGAGTTATTGCACGTTGCGGGGTTGAGGGTTGCAAATGGAGAATTCATGCTTCTTCCATGCCTGATGTTATTACTTATTAGATTAAGACACATAATCCCAATCATAATTGTGTTGAGAATGACAAAATGAAAAAGGCTAATGCAAACTGAATGGCTAAGAAGTTGGCGAGTGTGTTAAGACAAAACCTTGAGATGAAACCTACTAGTATAAGGCATGAGGTGGCAAAATTTAGGGTGGAACTAAATTACACGCAGCTATGCAAGGCAAAAAAGAAGGCCATGATTTAGATTGAAGGTAGTCATAGCTAGTTCTTTGCTAAATTACCTACGTATGCTACAATAGTTGGTAAAACTAACGTCAAAAGTACTATGAAGTCTCAATATCATTTAAAGAATAAAATTATTCCAATCGAACCAACATTCAAAAGAGTTTCTATGGGATTGGAGGCTTTGAGAAAAAGGATTCTTGGAAGGTTGCTGACCATTCTTAGGATTTGATGGTTGCTATTTGAAAGACCAATATGGTAGTGAATTATTGGCCGCTGTAAGGTTGGATGGCAACATGGGACTCTACCTTGTTACTTTTGCTATAGTTCAAATTGAGAATAAAGAGAGTTGGAGTGATTTTTTCAAATGTCTTGAGATAATGCTTGGAGGATATGGTGAGGAAAAACCTTGGACTTCAGTGATAAATAGGTAGAAGGTATATCATCTAGTACTCGACTTCTTTATTTTTCATTTCTATAATGTTTGCACATTATATATTTCTTTTCTTGTATAATCTGTTATGAAATTTTCCCATGTACTAGAAAGGGCTGTGTATATAAGATTTATATAGTTGGAAGGGTGTATCTCTAAGGTTATGTGCTATAAGGGATACTTTTGTAAATGTCTTTTGTTTATTTATTTATTTGTTATGAAAAGGGCTATAAAGGGATATATGTGTAATGTTTATATTTGTGAAAGGGGTGTATGTAATGTTTATTGTTAGATAAAAATTAATAAAATCCTTGATTTTTTCTTTCATTTATAGGGATTAATTGAAGCAATTAATAAATTTGTCCCTACTACAACATATAGAAAAAATGTTGCCGACATATTTATTTTAACTTGAGACAAACATTCCCTGGAGCTTTGGTTAAGAAGTTGTTTTGGATAGCAGCTAATTCCTAAAATGTTGCAGGCTTCAATCATGTCATGAACAAATTAAATTGCAAGAGGTACAACCTAATGCTTTTGATTGGTTGATCAAGATAGAGGTAAGTTTATATGTTAGACATGTATTTATTCTTTTGTTGTAGAATGACCATGTTACTAGTAATATTTCTGAGTCGTTCAAACATTGGATCGGTAAATTGAGGAGTAAACCAGTACTTACCTTGCTAGATGGTTTAAGGACCGAGTTAATGAGCAAGATAGAAATAAGGTATCAAAGAGGGACACAATTGAAAAGTTTAGTTTGTGACAAGGTCGTTAGAACGTTGAATCTTGCGAAAGAAGAGTCTTTCAACTGTCAATTGCTTATTGGTAGTTTGCATGAATTTTAGATATATGACGAAGGTGTCTACTACATAGTCAATTTGAATGATTGAAACTATGGTTGTAGAGTTTAGGATATTTTTGGAATTCCATGTAAGCATGCAGCCTTAGCAATAGCTTGCAAGAGATAAAATATTGAGATTTACACAGATACTAGCTAATACAAATTTCATGGGATTTCGGACCCCATTTTCTGACTTTTAATGCAAGCTAAACCACGAACTACTCCCTCCACCTCTGAAAAGATTACCTGGTCAGCCCAAAAAGCGTAGGAGAAGAAAGCCACGAGAGGCTGCCAAGGTGATCTCATCAAGAAAGGCAACTAGAATTACATGTGGTAAATATGGTCAAAAGGGGCATGATAAAACATCATATCAAGGAGATACAATCAACAAGGGTGAAAGTAAAAGAAGTCTTATGTACAAAATACAAATTAGATTGCAACATTCTTTTATATTTTGTGCAAATATATTTTTTTAATTTTTTGTTGCAGCAATTTTTTCTTTTTTGCAAAAACCCTTTGCATTAAATAGAAAAAAAATACAATCTATTTTTTTTGGGGCATAAAAATTGCATTCTTTTATTTTCTATAGAAAATTCTACAAATTTTTAGTATGAAGTACCAATTTATTTTTTGTAGGAAATTTCAATTTATTTTTTGTAGACAATTCTACAGAAAACAACAATTTTCTATAGAAAAATCTGTACAATAGAAAATTTACAAATTTTCTGCGAAGAATAAAAAAAGAAAATTACAATATCTTTCCTGCACAACCAAAAAAGAAAACATGTAATTATTTTTCTGTAGTTTTTTACACAGAAAATAGAAAAATGCAGTATTTTTGTGTAGTTTTCTACATAAAATTGAAATTGATGCAGAAAAAATACTTGTTTCTGTGTAATCATTGTTTCCGTATGTTTTTTCCAAAAAAGGAAAAAAGAGAGCAATTTTTTTCATGTATGAAGGAGAAGTTGTTGAAAGCATATAAAACTTATTTGACTTATTTTGCTTTCCTTGATAGCAAAAGCAAGACCTCCTCTTTGTTAAATGAGTGCTCTTATTTTCATTTGCATAGATAATTGTTGCTTTTTTTTATTATAATAATTACATGATTGTGAAGTTAGTTCATTGACTATTATATATGGAGCTATGCAAATGGATGATGATACTCCATTGGTTATAATGCTTCAGAAACAGAAAAGACCAAGAGAAAAAGGGACAAATATCATGGCATTAGGAAGCTAAGTTGGACCAAAACCCACTAAGCCTTAACAAGTGAAAGTTTGAATTGTCATTTGATAGGAGATTTTTGCAAACAAAGTGAATAATCTTTTGCCATTGTTGCTATATTAATGTCCTTATTATAGTTTTATCAGCGTCGATCATATTATTCTGGGCAAATCACATGGAATACTTTATTATTACATCATGTTTGAATAACATACTTAATATCTGAATAGTTGTACTCTTGGTAATATATTTGGTATGTTGATAACGAATCAAAAGCCATAGAAGGGTGAATCTCTTGTTTTGAAATACATGAAAAATATTTGATAGTGCATGCGAAGGAGGTAGTTGTTATGTGATATAAAGTATTTCAATGCTATGCTCATCTTATGTAAAAAAAGTAATTCTGATTATTAATTCCTAACTAATATTGCATTAAACAGAATAACATAAACTGATGTAATAATAACATACTTAATATCTGAATAGTTGTACTCTTGGTAATATATTTGGTATGTTGATAACGTATCAAAAGCCATAGAAGGGTGAATATCTTGTTTTGAAATACATGAAAAATATTTGATAGTGCATGCGAAGGAGGTAGTTGTTATGTGATATAAATTATTTTAATGCTATGCTCATCTTATGTAAAAAAAGTAATTCTGATTATTAATTCCTAACTAATATTGCATTAAACAGAATAACATAAACTTACTAGTGATGCCACTTGAGAATACACTACTTGTGATATTACCAGTTTATCACCTTGGAAAAATAGGAACGACAAAATGTAATAATAGTTTTTAATCTACCATATATATAAAGGATGATAAAGAAAACTTGTAGATATATATATATATATATATTTATGTTCCAATGATTATAATATCACAATAGTATTTTATCATGTGTGCCCCCTTTTGACTATATATGTATTACAGTTAAACCCCTCCAAGTTTCTAAATCTTGTCAAGGGTATTTAAGTTAATAAATTATAACTAATTTTGAATTAAGGGAAAAATAGAAAATTTACTTAATTCACTCGATGTAATGAAAATTTACTTCCCCTAGGGATATAAATATCATCCTCATCTCTTTTTGATGTGACGAAAAAACTATCTCCTAGAATTTCTCTAACCTCTTCTCTTCCAATCTTCCTCTTTAGACCTGGAAAAATATTACCCATACCCGTAGGTACCCAAAAAAATACAGGCAATGGGCCTTGTATCTCCAACCCAAAAAATTGCGGGCAATTTTACCCGTACCCAGATTACCCACCATTTTTTGGCCCGGTCCCTAGGTACCCATGGGTAACCCGTATATATATTTTACATATAAATATTTTTAATCTAAATATTAACTTTTGATTTCACAAATTAAAAAATTATAAAAAATTAAATTAAATTATATCCTAAAGCAAAACCTAAATAACAAAAGAGCCCCTTCCCAAAACCAAAAAGTAGCAACATCTATTCTCCAATCTCCAACAGCTTCTGAGCCGCAACCTTGCCATCTCTTCACTCTCGTCTCTCAATACTCATCACTCATACAATCTTCTCCTTCAAGGTGAGGAACTTAAAAACTTTGTACTCCTATTATATTATATATATACATATAAATAGGATGGTATATACATACATCCTCTGTTTAAGGTTGTGGGTTTGCTACTTGCTAGAATAACTTTTTATGTATAAATATAGTTAAAAAATACAAAAATAAATTATTATCTTATTCAACATTGATTGGCATACTCAAGCAAGAGCTGAATAACTTACACTCTAGCATAATAGTGCCCAGATTGGTTTACATGTTCACTTGTGATAAATCTTGATTGAATTATATTCATTTTACATGGCCAACTTCATCTTATGCTTATATATTACTTCACTGATGTTTGGTTGAAGTCCTTAGATCTCACAAGACTGGATTTGGTCACGCACTGGGTGGTGATAATGAAATAAGTCTTATACGATCGTGATAATGAAATAAGTCTTATACGATCGTGATCTAAATCTTCTAAGTTGTAGGATCTTATGAGACAAGGCATCTAAGATCTAGATAGACTTGCCTTAATGATGTATAAATCCAAGGGTTGGATATTGCTTCATTTCATGAGCAAATCATATGAGATATGTGTGCATGTTAGTGGGTGCTCGTTAGAGAACAAGTTCACTGAAGGGCCGCCCAAGAATCCACTAGATAGCCGTAGTGGCAAGTTTTCCAGGTTACTCTAGTGCATATAATTAGTCCTTTGACATGAGGATTCATGATAACGTTGTGTTTAGGTCCTTATGCATTGACTCCTCCGTAGCCACTTAGCGGGTCTTCTGAGTTGAGGTTAGGCATGAGGTACTTAGACATGGAGGTTTGTGAGATCTAAGATAGAATTCAATTCCTTGTCGTTGTGAAGGGCGAGTGTATCTTCTATGTATCTATAATGATCTATTTCACAAAATCCTTACGCAAGGTAGTATGACAATTTGAAAAAGGAGTTTTCCAAAGATGAGATCATAAAGGGAAATCGAACATTAGAATAGAGACATAGTCTTGAGGCCATTAGGGAGCCGACAAATATCTTGCCCTAGACCTATCTCAGGAGATAGGAGACGGAAGGACCGTATTTGCATGGTATGCGTAGAGCTAGAATGGTTCTCCAAAAGCATTTATTTCGGCCAATTAGTTGGGCTCCATGGGCTTGAGGTTGGTCATCGATCATGGAATTGGGTACTCTTCAATTAATGAGATAAATTGAATTGAGTCATTATTTTAAAGGAGTTTAGACCAATGTGAATATTTGATATTCAACAAATCACAAGAGTTGGGAGCCTATGTCCAATGAATGATAGAACCTAATGGATCACACACAAAAGCCAATTGAAAATCTTACTTGATGAAAAGGAATTTTCTATGAGTTAAAAAATTTCCACCATGACTCACAATTTTTGGTCATGTTGGGTTGATCAATTTAATTGTTAAATTAATCTAAATAATTTAAGGAGTTAAATTAGGCCAATTAAATTAAGAGGTTAATTTAATTTGTGCCAAATGACTATCAATTATTCAAGCTAGCTTAAAGAGTTAAGGTAATTGACTTAAGAGCTAAGTCAAAGGTTAATTAATTAAATTAAAGTGTTTAATTTAATTAAAATGAAGAATCAATTTTGGAGGAAAAATTCAAATGAAATGTTCATTTGGAGTGCATTAGAATTTATTTGAAAGATATTTCATGAGATGAAACAAAATTTTCAAATGAAATTCAAATATATCATAAATTCACATGCAACTTGCTTGCAAATTGGCAAGCAAGTTAGTGCCAACCATGAGGGAGGTGTGATGCCACCTAAGTATCACACCTTCTTTCCATCTATATATAGATATAAAGGGTGGCCGGCCATGCACATGTGATTTACACAAGCATCTAATTGTTAGATTCTCACTTTCCCTCCAATTTCCCATGTGTTGCATCATGTGTTGAAGCTTCACATTTTTCTTCATTTTCTATCTCCAAAATTTGGCCACTTCATACCTTCATCTCTTTCTTGTTTTCTAGATAACATAGAAGAGATTTAGATTGTCTATTGGTGTGTGGATCTTATCGTTAGAGGCAAACAGTTAGATTGCTAGCCTTTTGTAGATCCTCTGTTTGGGCAGTAACTCTGAGCCGTTTTTTGAGGCACTTCAGGTTTTCTAATTTCCAATTCAAATTTCAACTGATTCCGACGAGTTTTGGTTGGGCAAAAGTTGTCCACAATTTGCTGCGCTAGTAGAGACTACGTTGATGGTGTTCATTTTTTGATCTAAATTCACTTTAATAGCGTAAATTAGATCCTTGGAAAGGTGTGATCAAGTTATATTTTGGTTTTTAAGTGTTTTATAATTGGATCCTTGGCACACACCATCCTTCAAGTGGTATTGGAGTCTAAATTCATGCTTTAATTTGGATTTTGTGGATGATTGATTCATGTGATGGATTGATCTAGAACTCCAAATACTTGATCTAATTTATGGATTGGAGTGTTTGGACAATGATGTATGTGGCTTCCTTGCTTGACGAGTGTTTTAAGTGTTAATTCATATGATTAGTATGTTTTAATTCATAGTTGCTAATGTTGAATTTTGATTTAGCATTAGTTGATGTTATATGTTGATATAACATGTTATAATTGGCCTTATAGAATTTTGGTCATTTTTGGATCCAATTTGATTTAAGTTTATTGGAGATTTTTGAATAATGTGATTCTTACTTGAACTTGAAGTTTGAAGTATGTTCGAGCACTTGAAATTCCATTTTCGAAAGGTGTTTTAAATCTAGAGTTTCATTTATATTATGTGATTTTATGTTTAGGACGTGTCCTAAAATTTTTGGTGTACAAAAAATGAGCCAAAATTGCATTGACTCGGTGCTAACCACAAAATAGGGCTGCTGCTCGCCCAGGCAGCAGGCGCGTGCCTACCGCGCAACCATGCGCTCAACACTGGTCAGACAGTGGTTCATTTGGTTTTGCTCGAGTCAAAGCTTGATTCTGTGCTCTTTTTGTCACAAAAAGTGTATTGAATCATACTACATAGATGCACAGTGTTGTGCAAGTTCTCAAAATTATGTTTGACATTTTTAATTGCTTTTACAAATTTGTTCAAGTTAATCTCCAATTATTGTGCAAAAATGAGATGCATAAATGTTATGATTATTTTTGCTTGACCAATTAATTGTTTATGAGATAAGCATTTAATTGTTAGACTTGAATGTCAATTCTTGATTTATTTACTATTATTTTAAGTGTTGAATAGATGATAAATAAATGGGGATGATCATGAGCCTTTAATATTGATTTATTTGTTTCAAGTTGTTGAAAAGGGTTGTATTAAATTTGGACTTGTATGCCTCTTAATTTCTATCTTGTAAATGTTATAAGAGTAGAATCACTAGGAGTGAGGATTTCTTTCTCTTGTAAATGTTGCAAGGAGCAAGGAAAACCATTGGAGGCACGAAGATTTATGAATGTATGGGGATACACTCATGTAATAATTAGGTTTAATCAACCCACTTAAATCAACTAGGTGGTGCACGGTGCACCTATGGCTCGAAGTACATCACTTGGTTAAGGCTCATGGTCATCCCACCTAGGAACATGCTAGGTGGTTTTAATATTTTATGCTTTCCATATCCTATTAATGTATGACATGCATGTTTATGATATAAAAAACATAAATAAGAAGATAAAATTGGTGAGATCTTGGCAAGCAAGAACACTTAAAAAGTCTAAGTGCTTCCAAAATATTAAATCAAAATGGATATAAATTAAAAAAAAGTTTTAATTAATTCATGCCTTCTACCAATAGTATATGACATGACAACACTACCATCTTTGTGTGAAGGCACTACCATCTTTGTGTGAAGGCACTCGATCATGGGTGTCATACTTAGGTGAAAAGCTGTGATCATATACTTAGCATATGATGCACCTTTGATTTGAGGCTTCCCATGCATTGGCACTTAATCACGGGGGATGTCGTGGAGCAGTCTCAAATTAAAGTTTGATTGGTAGGTCTGACTTAACACCTAATAATGTAGATGGCACACGGTCATATAGATCAACATGGAAAGTGAGACAAAATATATCAATAGTTGCATGAGATACAATTAGCAAAAGTTGCTTACCTTTCAATTGTTTGTGGATGGCACTCAGTCATGGGGGTTCGCTTACAAGTCCTTAGGGTCTTGATTCTTACTAGGAAATATGATTTTTTGAATTATTCTAAGGGTGAAGGATTTGATAAAATAGTGGGAGAAAAACATTCTTGGAAGAACATGAACATTGTATTCTCTTTTATTGCTTTTTTGTAGATTTTTGGAATCTTCAAACTCAAAATGGCTAAGAATCCATTCAATGTAATTTTGGAAACTAATAAACCAACCGGGCCAAACTCCCCTTATTGGTTGAGAAACCTCAAAATAATTTTTGATTCTGAAAAGAGGACTTATGTCCTTGATCAAAGTCCATTTGACACTATTGGCAATGATGCCACCGATGAGGCCCATGAATTGTTCACGGAGTTTGTGGATAATGATCTACAAATAAAGTGTCTCATGATGGCTTCTATGACCAATGAGCTCCAAAAGACTTACGAGCATGTGAAGCATGCTAGTGAGATCTATAGGCATCTACAAGAGTTGTATGGTGTTCAAACTAGATACGAAAGGTTCGTTTTTATCTAGGGAGCTCTTTAAGTTTAGAATTGTAGAGGGCTCAAGTGTCTATGATTACGGGCTCAAGATGATTGGACTCATCGAGAAGCTTGGATATGATCATGGACAATGACCTCTTTATAGATTTGATCTTACAATCATTTCCAAGCTCATTTGACCAATTCGTTATGAACTTTAATATGTCCAAGCATGAAATAACGATTAACAAATTGGTTAACATGCTAGTGACCGCTGAGGTGACAATGAAAAAGGACAAGCCTTTTATGCTTGCATCCTCCTCCAAGTCTAAAGACCCTAGGGGTCTTAGAAAGGGAGGTAAGAGAAAGAAGAGTTCTTTCTCCAAAATGAAGTAATCCTTGAAGAGTTCGAGAGGAATTAAGAAAAGGAAAGAGGCTAAAACTTATGTGAGTTATTTCCATTGTGGCGAAAAAGGACATTGGAACAGGAATTGCAAAGCTTACCTTGCAGCCTTTAAGAAGGGTATGTACTTTATTGAATTGCACATGACGACGGATTCTTCCTCATGGGTATTTGATACCACATCTGGCTCTCACCTTTGTAATTCGTTGTAGGGGATAGAAAGAAGAAGGAGTCTCAATGAAACAGATATGATCATGGGCCTTGGAAATAGAGCAAAAGTTGCTGCCATGGTCGAAGGCATAATTAAGTTAAGACTTAGGGAATGTTAGCATTGTATTTGATCTATATTATTATGTACCTTCTCTTGTTAAGAACATTATTTCTATTCCCATTTTAGATAATAAAGGATATGATTTTTTTATATCAAATGGGATGTTGAAAGCATTAAAGAATGGTTCTTTAATTGCGCAAGGTACATTAAACATTGGATTGTACATACTTGATTGTCAACCTTTATTAATGCATATTCAATCAAGTAAAAGAAAATTAGATAACAAAAAAGATGACATCTTATGGCTTGCAAGACTTGGGTATATCTATAAAAATAGAATGAGCAAGTTAGAAGCTATCAAAGCACTAAATGTTAGTGCCATTGAGGACCTTCCTACTTGTGAACCTTGTCTGATAGGAAAAATGACCAAGGCTCCTTTTGTAGGACAAATGGAGCGCACCACAAGTCCTTTGGATTTGATCTATACAGATGTTTATGATCCACTAAAAGTTAGTCGAGAGGAGGCTATTTATACTTCACCTTCACCGATGATTATAGTCAGTTTGGACATGTGTGTCTTATGAATTACAAGTCCAAAGCCTTTGAAAAGTTTAAAGAGTATAAGAATGAAGTAGAAAACAAAAAGAGACTTAGGATTAAAGCTCTTTGATTAGATTGAGGGGGAAAATACTTAAGTACCAAATTCTTGGATTATCTAAAGGAGAATGGGATTCTTTCACAATGGACTCCACCCAGCACACTCCAACATAATAGAGTAGCCGAGAGGAGAAATAGTACCTTATTGGACATGGTACGCTCCATAATGAGCTTTTTTGATGTGTCTATATCTTTTTAGGGATATGCCTTAGAAATGGAGGCGATGCTACTGAATATAGTACCCTCAAAGTTGGTGCGAAAGACACCGCATGAGATGTGTTATAGCAAAGCACTTTCTTACTCTTATCTAAAAGTTTGGGGGTCTCCTGCTTACATGAGATGGCTAGTAGAAGACAAGTTGGATAGTAGATCCATCTTGTGCAAGCTTGTGAGATACCCAAGAGAGTCTTCAGGTTATTACTTTTATGATCCCTCGGAACGAAAGGTGTTTGTCTCGATGAACGCCCACTTTTTGGAAAATGAATTTCTAGTAGATAAAAATGGCATTATTGTTGAACTTGATGAAGTTCAAGATGATCATCAAATCCCACAAGCAGTGGAAACAAGTGAGCATCAAGAGCCTTACACACGACCTCTAAGAAGGTCAGGCCAAATCAAGAAGTAACCCAAAAGGTTCGGATTCCTTCATGAGATAAGCCAATTAAATAGTGATCCGAAGACCTATGAGGAAGCTATGTTGGATATAGATTCAGGATATTGGCTTGACGCCATGAAATAAAAAATGGACTTTGTGTACTCCAACAAAGTATGGACTTTGGTAGATCTACCAGAAGGAATAGTTCCCGTTGGTTGTAAGTGGATCTATAAATGAAATCTAGGAGTCGATGGAGAGGTAATGACCTTTAAGGCATGACTAGTGGCAAAAGATTACACTTAAAGACTTAATCAATTTCAATGAAACCTTTTCACTGGTCGCAATGCCTAAGTCTATTTGGATATTACTTGCCATAGCTACATATTATGACTACGAGATATGGCAAATAGATGTAAAATCCAATTTTCTTAATAGAAATATTGAAGAAGAAATCTATATGGAGCAACCATAAGGTTTAACATCCAAAGGGAGTGAGCAAAAAGTTTGCAACCTTGAGAGATCTGTTTATAGACTCAAGCAAGTGTCCCAAAGTTGGAACATATATTTTGACAAGACAATCAAATCTTTTGGCTTTGTCAAAAATGTGTATGACCTAAGGTCATTTCTTGTACACCAAATGAACCAGCATATAAGAGTGGGAATGATTGATCTGATATGAATCTGCACACCTGCAAAAGATCTTAATTTCCAAGATTGAAAAAGAAGAGAAATGTTAGTAGTGTGTGGCATAGTGAAGTGGAAGATATTAGCAAAAAAATCTCAAATTTTCTGTGTAAATGTGCAAGTGATGAAAAGGTGTGAGGTACTCTCAAACTCATTGCAATATTGGCACTTAAATGTGAGAACAATGCCTTTTTCTTGTAGTTTTTGATATGTTGGAATAAGATTATTAAGTAGCCGCCAAGCAAAGATAGATATGGTAGGAGAGAGAATTTTGTTCTAGATAATAGCACAAAGAGGAGATGGAGGATTGGGGTCCTACAGCTATGCCAAGTGCTTTTAAAGGAGAAGGTGCCGTTAGGTGAGCGTTTCCAGAACATAGTATCCTTGGAATTTCAAAGAATGGGGGTGCCACAGACAAGATCGACAATGTCAGAAGGAAGAACCTCCTCCAGTGTCACTCTGTTCCACTCACCATTGTCCCAAAAGGCTTTGACCGAAACATTATCAAAGTGATTGAGATGAAGGAGTTGGTTCAAAGATACTTCTCCAATCCAACAATCATGCCAGAAGGACACATTGCCCAAATCAAAGGTCCAGAATATGTGCTTATCTGCTACCTCTCTGACAACACAAAGTCTCTTCCAGATATAAGAATTCTGAGGAGAGACTTTAATAGAAAGCGGGTGACAACCCCCACAGTACAACTTGCATATGAATTCGGCCAAAGAGAATTCTGACATCTAAACCTCCACCACATTTTAAAAGTAAAGGCTGTTACAGTATCAGTAAGTTTTCTCACATTGAGGCCTCCTTCATTGAAAGGAAAACACATTCTATTCCAAGCTCTCTAGTGAATTTTCTTTTTAGTCGAATTGGAACCCCAAAAGCATTTGTTAAGTAATCTTTCAAGCTTGAGAATGACATTCTTAGGGGGGCTCATGACTTGGAGGATATGCATCGGAATGGAGAGAAGTGTGCTCTTGATGAGCGTCAACCGACTACTAATAGAAAGCTTACTATGTTCCCAACCAAGAAGCTTCTTTTGAATTTTGGAGAATACAGAATCATACATATGGTAGTTTTGCTTACCTTTGTGAAAGGGGGCCCTAAGATAGAGGAAGAAAGATGAGATTGAGAATATCCCATCACATCAGAAATCAAGGAAGTAGTATCTTGGGGGCATTTGTAAGTGATGAATGAGCTTTTGGAGTACTGATCAACTGACTCGAAGTATCCTCATATTTAGAGCAAAAAAACTTGAAAAGTTGCAATTTTTCAATAGAAGCTTGCAAGAAAACCATAAAATCATCCACATAAGCCAGGTCACTGAGCTACAAACTTCGCCCAACATCAAAAAACATCCTTCTATGTCTTTGGAAGAGAGACTCTAAACCTCTGGAGAAAATCTTGGCAAAAATAATGAAGAGGCTTGGGGATAGGGGGTCTCCTTGTCTCAGGCTACAGGAGGATCTGAAGATACCAGAGTTTTGACCATTAACATGCACACTAAACCAACAATTATTGATCAAGTTCCTGATAAGTTGAATCCAATAATCGGGGAAATCAAATTTGTGAAACACAACACAGAGCACTTCTCAGTTGACCCTATCATAAACCTTTTCCATGTCAAGCTTCAAAATCACATTTTCTTTGTTCTTACTAAGAGCATGAACCATTTCTTGGGCGAAAAGGATGTTATCTTACATGAGATTGCCTTTAACAAATCTACTTTGGTTAGGAGAGATGATATTAGGGAGAAAGTTGGGAAGTTGGTGCTCATCAATTTGGAGAGGATTTTGTTTGTTATGTTACAAAGACTAGTAGGGCTAAAGTGTTTCCAAGATACAGGGGCATCAACTCTAGGAATAAGAGTAATAGTTGTGGCAAAAAACCTCGGGGGATAGGATTACCCTGGAAGAAGTCCAAAACCACCTCATAGATGTCAATGTCAATAATATCATAAAAGTTTTGAAAAAATCGAGAACTATACCCATTAAGACTTGCTGTGCCTTGTTGATCAATACTGACCTCATCCATCGAAGGAGTCTACATGAGAAAAGCCATATTATTTTCAGAAATAAGCTCAAGAATATAGTTAATCAAGTTAGTCTTAAAGTCCTCTTTTGAGGCTATTAAAAGCTGTTAAAAAAAATAGGCAGTAGACTTTAAAATCTCCGGTTGGTTGGTGATGGTATGATCAAGCTCCCAAATCTCAAAAATTCTTTCTCTGATTTGTCTTTGTTTCACCAGTTTCTAGAAATAATTTGTGTTCCTTTCCCCTTCTTTGAGTTATCTGCAAGTCGCTTTTTGATGCCAGAATTCCTCCTCCATAGATGAAGTCGCGGCTGAAAATGCATTTCTTCTTTTGAGATTAAGAAGATTATTCAATTAAGGATCACCATCATATTTTTTCTCAACTTAGGTAGCCACATTTTTGGCATCCTTCACTCTAGTGAACATATTCCGAAAAACATCCTTGTTCCATCTTTTTAAAGTTCTCTTGAGCCTGGAAGGTTTGAGGAACAATCTGACCATGCCTTATTCTCTCAGCGGAATATCCCAACTAGCTTTAACAACTTCTCTCAATTCGTGATGTTTCAACCACATATGTTGGAAAACGGGAGCTAGAAGAAAATGGGGCATTATTGCTAGAAGCAAAGATGAGAAGGCCATGATGATCAGAACACGCCCTGGTAATATGCTTGACTCTAGTAGAACTGAAAGCCTCAGACCATTTAGAAGAAATAAAAACTCTGTCAATTCTTTGCCGTATGGAATTGTTAGTCTAAGTATATTGAGAACCTTCGAAACCCGTATCCTCGAGCCCATAATCCATAACCATATCTCTGAAGTCCTCCATGGCTGATTCTTCTGGAAAAGTCCCCATTTTCTCTCTTCTATAGTCATACAAATGCTAAAATCTCCCCCAACTAACCAAGGTAAATTATTATTAGAAATGACGCAAATCCTCCTAAAGTGGTTGTCTACCCAATTTGGAGCATTTGGCATACACAAAGAAGTATAAAAAATTCGAGGGCCAGTTAGTCGAAGATACATGGACATGCAACAACTATCTGTAATTAAGCAAAACCTAAACCTCCAAGGAATCATCATATAAACACTAAATATGATTGCTGACATTCGCCATACATCGATGTATTCCAAGTCTCCTAGGCAAAAAGTTTCTATCTAATCTAATCTTAGGCTCCAACAGAACCAAAAGCTTAATATTCTGATTTCTCACCTCATCATGAACTAATCTATGGGAAAATTTTTTACCGATGCCTCTAATGTTTGAAATAAAAGTAGGGATTGTTAGGATGAAGAAGAGGGTTTGACTCTTTCAAATTTCCTGCTCAAGGATTGCTTTTTCTTTTGGTCAGCAAATGGGGAACTACCTATAGATTTGGATCTAGTGATATGTTGGTTGTTCTGGGCATCTTCAAAAATGTTAATATTGTGAGAGGAAGATACTTGGGATGATTTGGGTGGATGAGGAGGTTGACCAGAAGGTAAAGCAAGGACAGCTTTAGGGGGTTCAAAAGGAATGCTGGGATCTTTATGTTTAGGCTATTTAGTGACTAAAATGGGGTGTTTTCTCTTAGGAGTGTTTTTAGGAGATGAGTGGACAGGGTAGCTGGTGGTCTTGAGAATCTTGGGAGGGATTGGGGTTCCAAACTCAGGTTAGGATCTGCAGGTCTGAGAGAGAAGTCATCCGAGAATAGGTAAGTAATGTTAAAAATGTCCTCTGCCATTTCCAGGGAGTTACTGCTGCCATTGTGTCACCTTTTGAACTGTGAATAGTTTTATAAACCGACCAAGAATTCCTAGATTTCAAGTCTCCTGTTCTGTTTAAGTTTCTTCCAGTACCTTGTGATTTAACTCTATGATGAGGTTGATGAGAGATGCTATCAAGAATGGCAAGATGATTGTTCATAATATTTGCAGCAATTAGAGAAAAATCCTCTACACTAACAGAGCTATCAAATTTAGATTTCCAGGTAATATCTCACCAACTAATATTTTAGAATTCCCCAGTACAGGATTCACAAAATTTAGGTTATTCTAACCTTCAACTCTCACCCCAACTTTATTATTAGCTGCATCAAGAGTACCCGATTCAACTCCATCAAAATTCACAGCAATATTGAAACAAGAGGAATTATTCAAATTAGACTCACCTAGCATATTTTCATTCAGAGGAACAAAAACAACCAATTCCTTACCAATAATATATTTTTCAGTAGAAAGCATCACAATGTCACTCAAGTCAGAACAGATAACTTATTAGGAATGTCTTTCCCTACAACAGAAGTAACAACAACATTGATGAAATGTATTGAAGGGTTTTGGGGCATATCATCATGAATATTAACAACAGATTCATCTTTGAAAACATCACTATTACCAGAACACTCCAAATTTTCATAAGGTAAGTCAGACCTCATGTTCAGCACAATAGTATTCTCAGCAGCAGCATTTCCTATAACAGAATCAATATTTCTACATTCCTCTAAAGCAGAGAAAGTGTTACGTACCTGGATGTTGTTAGGAAGAGTCTGAAACTTTCTCTTGTCAAATTGAGTAATTCCACTTGGGCCTACTCCTTCAGGTTTTGAATTTATGGATTGTGTAATTCCACATTCAAATGCATCATAAATTCGCATGCAACTTGCTTGTAAGTTGGCAAGCAACTTGGCACCAACCATGAGGGAGGTGTGATGCCACCTAAGCATCACACCTTTCCTTTATCCATATATAGATATAGAGGGTGGTTGGCTATACACATGTGATTTACACAAGTATCTAATTGGTTAGATTCTCTCTTTCCCTCCAATTTTCCATGTGTTGCATCATTTGTTGAAGCTTTATATATTTCTTCATCTCCTACCTCAAAATTTCGACCACTTCATACCTTCATCTCTTCCCTGTTTTCTAGCTGGCATAGAAGAGATTTGTGGATCTTATCATTAGAGGCAAAACGATTGGATTGCTAGCCTTTTGGAGATCCTCTGTTTGGGCAATAAAATGGAGCCATTTCTGGAAGTACTTCAAAATTTCTGATTTGGCTGAAAATTTTACTGTAGTTTCATCAAGGTGTTGCAGTTCAAATTCCAATTGATTCCAACTAGTTTTGTTGCTCAAAAGTTGTCCACAATCTGTTATGCCAGTGGAGACTGCATTGAAGGTGTTCAAGTGCATCTTTTCACATTTTCGGTTAGAATTTGCGTTTAAGGTAATTTTCTGACCTAAATACACTTTAACAGCATGAATTAGATCCTTGGGGAAGTGTGATCAAGTTAGATTTTAGTGTTTAAGTGTTTTATAATTGGATCCTTAGCTCACACCATCCTTCATAAATATGGTTAAAAAATACAAAAAGAAATAATTGTCTTATTCAACATTAACAGACATACTCAAGCATAAGTCGAATAACTTACACTCCAACATAATAGTCTTACTCTGAACAAACTATTTGAACATTTAGAAGGCTAAAGACTCGGCTTGATTCCTTGTGTTTCTTAATTGCATATTGCAATAGTAGGAAATAGCACTAAGTGCATGGAATATGAATTATATCACCTTGGATAGGCGCAATAGTAGTGGTTGTTGATTGATATGTGTGGGCTTTGGTAGAACAATAGCTAACGGGTTGTCCCTAAATTGTAAATGGCCTCTAAATCATTTAAAATAAAATAAAATCAAATAATATATATATATATATATATAAATATATAAGTGAAATAAAATAGTTGATGGTTGCAATTAATGAGTTTACAATTCTTGCTTTCTTATAACAATTGCTTTTTGAATTATTGTTCCATAGTTTTTAGATTTCTATAACTTTGGTCTAATTTGATTTTCTGCATTTATTTTATTACAGCATGACTTCATTCGTAAATATAAATGCAACAAATGACATATATGAGGATGATTGCCAATCTCAATAGTACTGAGGACATACCAATTTCCAAGCAAACACCAAATATAGTTGGTAGTGGCACTAAAACTAGTTCTAGTAAGCGCAAATATTTTGGTTTTGCAAGAGATATTTGGGCACACTTTGAAACGTGTGAAGATCCTAAAACTAAGAAATGGAGGGCAAGATGTAACCATTACGAAATTGTTACATATGCTATAAGTAATTGGACTAGTACACATGGAAAAACCAATTTGAATAAGCATATTTTTGAAGGTGGATATGTAGCACTACAAAATAAGAATGCTTGTGAGGTAATTAAGAGCTATAACAATAAGTTGAAAAAGGGAAATTTTTTTCAAGAAGTTTTTCGTGAAAAAATGGCAATGGCAATCATTAAACATACTTATCCATTTTGTTTTGTTGAGCATGTTTGGATGAGGGATGTTTTTTGTTACTTAAATTCGGATGTGAAGGATTATACTAGGAACACTATAAAGGTATATGTTCTCAAAATTTATGGGAGAGAAAAAGAGAGGATTAAAAGTTTATTGGCTAAAACTCCTGATATAATTTGCCTTGCTTCTGATATTTGGTCATCTATTGCTAGTGAGCGTTATTTATCTCTTACTAAAATTTATGAATGAGAATTAGGTGCTTCATAATTATATTTTGAACTTTTATCACATCCCACATCTTCATAATAGTTTTCTTGTGAGTGAGAAAATTTTGGAGTTCTTGAAAAGTTGGGGATTGAAAATAAGATTTTCTCTCTTATCTTGATTAATGCTTTATCCCATGATAACATGCAAGAAAAGTTAAAATTGAAATTGAGGAATAATTTGTTGTGTGGTGGAATGTTTTTTCATATTCAATGTTTAACTCATATCTTAAACTTTATTGTTCAAGATGGTTTAAAAATAGCTGAAGATGTTCTTCATAAAGCGGTCTGAGAGTAGGAAGTTGAAATTTGGGAATTGTTGTAGGGTTTGTGGTGTGTCTTGTCAATAGGGTTTGAGGCTAGATGTTAGTGTGAGATGGAACTCTACTTGGAAAATGTTTCAAAATGCCCTTAAGTATTGTGACGTTTTCTTTCAATTTTCCATAGTGGAGTTGAGGTATAAGACACTACCAACCACTAAGGAGTGGAAAAGAGCGGAAAAAATTGCTATATTTTTAGAACTATTTAATGAAATCACTTCTCTAATGTTGGATTCTAAGTATCCTACTGCTAATTTGTACTTGTCTTGTGTGTGGAAAATTCATATCCGTTTACTTGAGGCATTGAAGAGTGAGGATTTGGTAATTTGTAAGATGGCTAAAGAAATGGTGCCAAAGTTTGATAAATATTGAGAGTCATATAGTCTTGTGCTATCTATGAGTGTTATTCTTGATCCTTGAAACAAAGCAAATCTTGTCAAATTTTGCTAAAATGGAGTTGAATAATCTTAGTTGGGACAAGAGAGTTGAGCTTGGCATTAGTGAGTATAGGCAGAATTATGAGGCTAAAACAGAACTAGTTATTAGAGAAATGAAGAAACTTTTTCAAGAGTATGAGAGCAAGTTTAATAAAGTTCCACAATAAGTTCTTGCTAGAGATGTTGCCTCTTCCACACAAAATTCTTCAACATTATGTTTTCGAGATGAGATCCTTGTAAGTATTAAAAAAATGAATATATTATTAAACAATTGTATATTTATATTATCTAATGTTATATTGTATTTCTATAGGATTTTAGTTTAGAGGACAATCCTAATATTGTCAAGTCAGAATTTGATACATATTTGAAAGAAATGAGGCTTGATAGAAAAAATAATATGCATTTGGATGTTCTAGAATATTGGAGGGGTAATTCTTGTGCTTATAGGTATAATTTTACAGTAATTTTCATATTCTTATCTTTTACTTATCATTTTTCTTAATTGCAAATGAAATTTTTACTTATGAATTTTTATGTACAAGGTATCTAATACTTGGTATGATGGCCCGTGATATATTAAGCATACCAATAACCACAGTTGCTTCGAAATCGACTTTTAGCATTGGGGCTAAAGTGATTACAAAGTATTGAAGTTCTCTTTTGGCGGAAAATGCTCAAGCTTTAATTTGTTCTAGAACTTTGTTGTGTGGTTATGATGTTGATAGTAAGTTGACTAAGATCTTTTACTTATTTTGCAATATTACGTATTTCTTTCTAAATATTTGTTATTGAGCATGTATTCTTTTGTAGGTGATGATGAGCCAAGTGATGAACAACTTGTTGTACATATTCCCATGGATGGAACATCTTCTTCTACAAGGACAACAATGCTTGAGTGATATTTAACATTTTAGTTCAAAGAACTTTTGGCATGTAATGAAATTTAAGTTTGAACTTTTGAATGTAATGTACCTTAAATTTGGTGGATTTTGAATACTTAAGATGTAAGTTTTAAACTACAATATTATTGATATGCTTTAAGTATTTGTTCAATTTAATGTTTGAAATTTGTAGTCTTCTTTTTTTATTTTTTTATTTCTTTTTTCAATTTTAAGTTAATATTTGAGTAACATCATGTAAGTTACAAGGTGGATATTAATTTACCTTTAAATGTATATATATATATAAAATTATTATGGGTACCCATGACTCGTTACCTAGCCTCACGGGTAATGTGTCTCCTATCTTGTACCCTATAAAACATGGATAAATCTACTCGTGGCTAAATTTACCCCTCATATCATTATCCGTCATTGGGTTACCCATGGGTATATAATTGCTAGGTCTATTCCTCTTTCTCTCCAACCCTCCCTTTTCTTTTCTATATATTCTAGCAAAATATAGGAAGACTAAGAGTGATCTAAAGGTGTGTGGACTTCATTGCAGGCATCACTATTATGGTGCTTTGAGGTGAACAAGAAAGAATCCAAGTTGAAGAAGGATTCTTCATTCTAGTTAGCATCTTGGGGCAATTTTAGCACCATTTATTGTTTCTATCTTGGATGCTTTTTGGGGTGTTTTTTGAGCTTATTTGCTATTGTAAATTGAAAAAAAATAATGGCTAAAAATCAGTCAAGAAAGGAAGAGTGTTACAGAGTTATTGAAGAGTCATTCTGTTGCTACCTCTTTGGTTTGGAAGATCTTTTAAGGTAGTTGTTTCTTCCTTTAAATCCGAACTTTTGGCATAAAATGGATCCTTGGTTGATAGTGAATCAAGTTAATCTCATATGATGAAAAATTTTAAATTCCATTGCACTTTAAATCCTTCATTCACCATCGCCTTCTAAAGCTCGTGAGCCTAGACGAACTTTTTTATTATATATAGTGTCATAGTTTAGGCCCAGTATAATAAGGTCCATAAAAGTAAGTTAAAAACAACAACAACAACAATAGTAATATTTTGTTTTTTATTTTTAAAAAAATAAGAAAATTATTTAAAAAGTTTATAATTATAGTGTTTACACAAATTTGGAGTTTGTAAAAAGAATAATATAAGACAAGAAAACATGTGGAAAAAATCAAATAATAAATTTAAAATATTAAGGTACAATATCTGAAAAGTGTCTTTAGAAAAAGAAGGCCGATCAACTGATTCTTCACTTCAAAGTGTGATTCAAGACGGCTTCAAGCTTATGCTTGAATCAAGTTTGATCTACTCCTTCAGAATTGCAAAGCTTTGACATGGCAAGAGTTTGAACTTGGGGATTTGATCTTGAACCTCTTGATATGTCTTTTTTCCTTTGGGTGCCTTCTTTTTACAGGCACTAGTTAGGATTTCTTGGCTTAAAGTTTAAGCCTTCTCCTTGGGCTAGAATAAACTTAACCTCTTTGTGGGCCACATTTAAATATGTTTGGCCCAAATTAGTCATTCTAAAATAAATTAGAATTTGATCACGCATTTTGGATTTGCGTACTCTGTAAAGTCCAAATTTATTATGGACTACAATTTGAGAACTAAATTGATAGCTAATTTATTTAGGCGATCAAATGAAATTTGTCCCTATAAAATTTAAGTGTCAACAGATGCCTCCACTCTAAGGCTCAAGGAATAACAAGCCAAACAAGAGGCGAGATTTGAAGTATTGTATCATATAAATTGTATGGACTACAATTTAAAAATTCGATAAATTTAATAATGTCACTAATTGAATGAGAAATTTGGAGATAAAACTTGGATTCTAATAACCCACGACATTCAAAATTAATTTTTTTTTCATAAGTACATGAGACCACTTTTAATTTAATATACAAGATAAAAACTTGACATGAATAGCAACAAAGAGACAAAGTTGGCCACCAATTCTAAGAACATTAGCTTCAACTAAATGATTTGCAAATTGGATTTCCCCCTCTTCTTAATTAATAACAACATGTGGCCCACCATTTACTCAAAGTATCTTTAGAGAAAAAAAAAAAAAAAAAAGATAAGGGATGATGAACAAACTGCAACATACTTGCTTTTTCTTTCAATCCTTTTCTTTTTGCTCCTCTTTTCTATTTTTTTTTTTTAATATAGCCCACATCATTTTTATTTTTACTATCTAAAAATAGTGGATTACTTCTTGCCTTCACTCTTGGTGTAGATTAGAGCAACAACTCCATTTGTAGATTTGGCAAATTCCCAACTTATTTCTTTTCTTTAATCAAATAAAAATGATTTGATAATTTCCTTCAAATTTGGAGAAAATATGAGGTGGTTCATTGCAGAAAGGTTTTATTTTTGGCAAACCTTGTAGTACCATAGCAAGCAAATTCTTTTGCTTTCCCTCAAATGAGTTGGAAGTTAACTTGTAATCAGGTTCTGTTTCTTTTTTATGATATTATTTTTTAAATCTTAATGATTGGAAGACAGATTCTCCATGTATCAACTTAAGTAGTGGGTAATTTCTCCTTTCTTTGGAAATGAATCTTTGATGGTGGAAATCAAACATTGACTTTCTATCATTGCATTAAGAACCATGGAAATTTTACAACCTTAAGCCTAAAAATGGGCATATATAAAAGAAAGAGCTTGGTGTTTATTTTTTCCTCATTCAGTGAAGAATACAGAAAGTGATGAGCTCTTTTCAAACTTTTTGATTACTTGGATCACTATCAATCTTCTTCTGACAGTTCTTACTTGGCATCTCCATCAATTCTTTTCTCATGATTAAGGGTGCAGATAGTATCTCTGATAGTTCCTTGCTCTTCATTTCTTGGCCACAATTTGGTCTACACCATTTGCTATGATTTATCAAAGTCAATTTGCACAAAGTTGTACAACATCTGTCCATGAAAATGTTCAAGATGTAACAACTTCTTTTGAGTTCCTAATAATTTCTTGTATTATTCTTCCACAGGTTTCTTTTTTTCGTGGGAAAGAAAAAAAAATCTCCACCAGTTAGCTGCATCACTGGCTGATTTGCCTGAAAGACAGTAGTCCATTACTTTATCATGAGGAATCCAATTTTAGTTTGGAATCCCCATTTATTTATCTATTTCTTCTTCTTTTTTTTTCTTTGCATTATTCACTTGGCTAATGTATATGTCTTGAATTTTCAATTATATAATCTAGACTTTTCTTATGCTTGAAATCTCAGAGTAAATAAAGATGGACATTGAGGAAAACGACAAATCATCCCCATGCATTATCATAAGGGATAAGGATGCCTTCGAGGTCAAACCCATGCATTTGATTGTCCTTAGTTAGCTATTAATGCTTATATTTCAAATGCTCATTTGCACAAATCTATACATATTTTTGACTAGTTAGAAGAGGCTACCAAAAATTTACGATCTCTCTTTCTGATGCTCTTTCTCATAGCGGGGTACTTGTTGCTGAAATCTTCCCTTCATGATATCAAATCTGCCTGCAATTGCCTTTACTTTTCCAACTCAGCATTTCCTCATGAGTAGAGGTTCATGGAAATCTTCTCTATCAAACTTTGGTGAAATCTTCTTTCACAGCGGCTACTAGGAATGGACTGAGGATATTCTAGGCCACTATGCAAACATCCTTAAACATATACAGATTTATGCAACCGTCCATGCTTCACCTTGAAGTCATATGTAGCTATAGGATCCAATAATCAAAGCATGAAAAGCTTAAATTAACTAGGCTACATGTGATAATAAGGATCTAAACATGCAATTAATTCAGATTTGGTATGAGGATTACTCAAAAACCAATAAAGCTACAAGAAAGCTTTTGACACTTCAAAACTGTCTTCCAGCAGCGCAGCAGAGTAGCAACTAGATTTCCCTAACCAAATGATTTTTGTTTGAGCTAAATTTTTTATTGAAACTCCACAACACCTTGTTGGATCTAAAGTCCAAAAATTAGCTCAATCAGGACTCGAAAAGGTTACCCAGAATTGCCTCCTAGTTGCTGCTAGAAACTAGATCTCCAAAGGCGAGCAATCCAATTATCGTGCCTCTAACATTAAGATCCGCATACCAATGCAATGACCTATTATTCTCAATATTAGCTGGAGAATATTGAGAAGATACACAATGATGAAGTCTTGATTTGGAGGTAGGAGAAGAAAAGAGAGTGAAGCTTCAACACATGAGACAACACTTGAAGATTAGAGGGAAAAATGGAGAGAATCTAATTCTTCACATTGGATGCTAGATTGCCGCCCCTCTCTTCCTCTGTATCTATATATAGAGCGAGGATGGTGTGACTCCAAGGTGGCATCACACGTTCCTCAAGGGGTGACCGCCAACTTGGCATCACAAGTTGGCATTTAATTTGAATTTGAATTTTATGTGAATTTGAGTTTCATTTGAAATCTTCATTTCATCTCATGAAATGTCATTCAAATAAATTCTAATGTATACCAAATGAACATTTCATTGAATTTTTCCTCCAAAATCAATTCTCCATTTTAATTAAATTAAACTCATTTAATATAATTAATTACTTTGACTTAACTCTTTAAGTCAATTAGCTTAACACTTTAAGCTAGCAATTATTAACTTAACCCCTTAAGTTAACTTGACCAAATTGATAGTCATGTGGCACCAAATAATTAACTCCTTAATTATTGATCTTAATTTAACAATTAAATTGATCAAACCAAAATGATTACAACATTTGTGTCAATCGATCAATCTCCAAATTGATCATGTAGGAACTTTTCTAACTCTTAAAAAATTCCCTTCATCGCCTAGGATATGCAATTGACTTTTGTGTGTGACCCGTTAGTTCTACCATTCATTATACATAGGCTTACAACTCTTTGTGACTTTAAAATATCAAATATTCACTTTAGTTTAAACTCTTTTAAACTAATTGGCTCAATCTAATTAATCTTCGTTAATTGAAGAGTACCCAATCTCCATGGTCGATGTTCAACCTTAAGCCCATAGAGCCCAATTAGTTGAACAAAATGAATGCTTTTGGAGAACCATTCTAGCTTTATGCGTGCCATGCAAATACGTTCATTCCATCTTCTATCTCCCAAAAGAGGCCTAGGGCAAGGTATTTGTTATCTCCCTAATAGCCTCGATTCTATGTTTCTATTCTCAATGTTCGATTCCCTTTATGATGTCATATTTGGAAAACTTCTTTTCCAAATTATCATACTACCTTGCGCAAAAATTTTAGGGAATCGATCATTATAGAATACATCGGAGATGTACTCACCCTTCACAATAATGAGGAGTCGAATCCCATATTGGATCACATAAACCTCTATGCCTAAGTAGCTCATACCTGATCTCCACATGAACGACCTGCTACGTGGCCAGGGAAAAGTCAAAAGCATGAGGATGTAAACATATGGTTACAATGGATTCTTAAGTCAAAGGACTAATTATATGCACTAGCATAAGCTAGAGAACTTGCCACTACTGATTTGCCACTATGGCTATCTAGTGGATTCTTCGGGCGGGTCTTCAGTCCCTTATTCTCTAACAAGCACCTGCTCACATGCACACATATCTCATATGACATTATTTATGGAATGGAGCAATATCCAACTCATTGGATTAATGCATCGTTAGAGCAAGTCTATTCAGATTCCCTTGGTCTCATAAGATCTACGCCTTGGAAGTTTTTAAGATCATGACCATGTAAGACTTGTTTCATAATCACTACCCAGTGTGTGACCAAGACCCGTAGTCTTGTGTGATCTAAGGGCTTCAACCAAATGCTAGTGAAGTAAATATGTGCATAAGATGAAGATGGCCATTTAAAGAATATCATTCAATTAAAATTGTATCACAAGTGAAATAGTTTACAAGGCCAATCTAATTAGCTTGCGGGGTACTATTCCAACACCCCTTCACCTATGTTTGCAATAATATCCTGCAATCCTTCCTTGAGTTATGGTGTCATTCAACAATCACCTTCACACTATTATGGGGGAGTTGTCAATTTCTCTTTGGGACATTTGTGGACTTTGCGAACTACCTATTTGTGGAGAATTTTATGATGAAGTTGTTCATTCAACCAAAGTATTATTTGGTGCTGATTCATGCATAATTCCCATACTACGGAGTTGCAAATACCTATTCATGGCCTATCACCACCTTTTTCATGATTCCACTGGCATACCTATATCCGATTGGATTGGTTTTTGATTTAAAGGGCCCATTAGATATTTTGAACCTCATCTAAAAAGCTCCAGAAAAAGATTTATTAAGCCAAGGCAGCTTCGCAATTCTTATGGAAACATCAACATGTCTCTCCTACCACAACCCGATGAACATGAGGACTTGTTCAAAATATTTGGAATTGAGGAAGACATAAGAGAAGACATACTTAGCCACTTTTTTTTCATGCTGGTTGTGCAAATTTATCCTGTCACATCAAAAAGCTAGTCAAATTCAAGCCACCATCTTTAAAGTTGCAAATATGATGGTGCACGGTGACACTTTTTCTCTAGCAATACCAGTGTTGGCAAGTATTTATCGTGGATTGCGAGACATCTCCACTTCTAGGAATGATTCTATTGTGACTTTTCCCTTTTATTATCTTTATGGTTGGATTGGTCAGTATCTTAACACTCATTATATCTAAAAAATTGAATCAATAGATGCCCAAATGGTAAACCCTAGAGAAAATATGGCCAAACATTTGGAACTTTCTAAGGCGCATGACCTTTTCTATGATATTAATCTATCTAGTCTCCAGTATTTATGCTTATATTAGGAGCGGCAAATATCTGTGATAGACAAAGAAGGCATCTCTAATACATACAAGGACCTCTTTGAGGCCTTGTATTCTAGCTATTTGTCATTTCCCATTGGATCAGAGCATATTGTAGAAGCTTATAGCCCTCATCAATTTATTTGTCAACATGGGTTATATCAAGACTTTCTTAGCATCTTGAAAAACGAGATTATTCCATGTGACTTAAATGAGCTTGTTCATCTTTGGACATCTTGCATTTTACTAGGCACTTCTTCTAAGTTGAAGTTATTGGGTAACATCTTCTATTTGTCGCTGATTACTAAGGAATATTCCAACTAATGGCGCAAATGTTGGAAAGCAACTTCAATAAGAAATACAAAATTTGTCCTCAAAGTCAACCATTTGATAACTCCAAAGGCAGACGCTAAGCGAGCTCATCAATCTGAGAATAAATCTTTAGATGAGGGGTATACATTTGAGCCATTAGCACCTTAGGGAAATTCAGCGAGGAAATTCAAAAGAAGTGAAACGAAAGCTTCAAAGCCTTGGGAAGAACTTCAGCATCATGGGTATATATTTAAGCCATTAGCACCTCAGGGAAATTCAACGAGGAAATTCAAAGGAACTGAAACGAAAGCTTTAAAGCCTTGGGAAGAACTTCAGCAATATGAGAAGAATACTCTCGGTGGTGCACTAAAGAGAAAAATGAGTCCTTTGAAAAGCAACGAGATTTACATGATGATTCAAACTCTAAAGTTATGCACCAAGTTGATCCTCTTAAAGAGAACAAAGTTATTTCAACCTTGTCAAGTTCAAGTGATAAATTCAGTGAAAAATGCTAGCTCAAGAAGAGATCGAAGGTTTTTTACTTACATAACATTAGTATAACTTAACATCCTTTAAACACGTTTTCAGTTCTTTCATGCCTTTAAAAGATATAGCTTACTATGTAAAGTAATTATCATATGCCCCTTCTTTCTATTTAGTACCTCCCCCTCCATTTGTTTTATTGTTTTCTTGTTGCTAATATTTTTTGCATTTTATTTTTGTATCCACTATCAAGCATCGAAGAAGGAGCTGAGGTCACTTTTGGAAACAATGCACATTATGTGAATGAAGCGAGCCCATTTGATTTTATTGGAGAGAACATCTTTGTCCACTCCCAAAGTGATGATTTGCAAGTTATTTCAATTAATGCTAGCTATGATGTTCAATGTCTTGAGAATCGCCCAAAGGTGGTATTGCCAAGTATTGCAGAAAAGAAGCCAACTACCAAAGGAATTGTACTTGATAAGCTTAAAAAGACTTTTGAAGCTTCATCATGGCCACATCTGATTCCTATTGTTTCCAACTTTTGCCCCAAACTTATCAACATTGCAGTTTAGCAGCTACTTCTCAAGTTCTTGTGGGAAAAGATTAGTTAACAAATTTTGAGAATTCTATTTGAGGAGTTCCTAGGAATAAAGCCCAAAATAGACGAATTGATTGAAGAGATACAAAAGCACAAGGGGGACACGTTTTTTGTCAAAGGCCATTTGAAGTCATTCTTTGATGGTGCTTCGGACTATACTAGGGTTAATCTATCCTTATCCTAAAAGATAACCTAAGAAGTATATGAGAATTCTCTTGCCTTTGCTCAAAAAGATCTTTTAGAAGCATAACTTCAAGAAAATAAGCAAATTGAAGAGATAGAGAGTTTAAAAGTTGAACTCCTCCAACTTATCGAGCAAGAAAAAGAATTGAAGAGATAACATGCATAATTAGGTGTTAAGAAAGAGACCATAAGTTGGTCACTCCATAAAGTTAAAGAAGGCTTATCGAAGGTCCAAGAAGATGAGGTTGCAAAAAGAGAGATGGTCTTAGAGCTTGAAAGTGAACTATATTTGTTGAAGAAAGAGGTTGAGGCTCTGGAGAAAATGGAAGCTCTACTTGAAGATTCTCGTCGAGATTTGGCTTGCTTGAGAACTTAGCTGTTCAACCCCACATTTTTCTTTTGATTTGTCTCTTTTTTCTTTATATGCTATGATGTAAGCATTCATTACTTATGCAATAAAGTTATCCCTTTCTTTAATTTCTCTATCTTATTGCAATCGGTTGTGGAGCATTTATACATTGCACACTTAAAACACCATAATTCATGAAAAATTCTTAAGCTTACTAATAATATTAGCAAACTTGACTAAATAAGATTTTGGCTTTCTACTTCTTTATAGAAATAAAAAAAAAAATACTAAGAAAAACACCAAAGTTCTTTAAAGATTTGACTCAACTTAATATAACTCCCAAGCTGCCTACGTACCCCAATAAAGGGATCAAGTTATCACGCAGTTCAAAGAATTTTCTCCTTTTCTTAGGGGTAGCCGTACGCAATTTATACTCATGCGAGCTAGGAGTGTCCACAGCTTAGCCACCCTAGATGAGATAAAGTATTTCTACATTTTAGCTACATGAAATAGTTTTAGTAGAGTATGTTAGTAGTTTATCCACATACACTACCATTGATGAACACCATACATAGTTTATACTCTTGTGGGTCAAGAATAACATGCACTTTAGGCTCATGCGTCAAGGAGCAAGCTTTCTCATGGATAATAACACTTCAAGAACTTGGAATTGATGGAGCCAACATGTATTCCATCCTTATCTATCATCTTGTATGTGCCATTTTTGTAAGCTTCCTTTACAACATATGGGCCATTCTACTTTGATATGAATTTATTTTCCATTCGCTGGGTTATGATAATTAGTCTTCTCACTACTAAGACCAAGTCTTCAACTTGAAATGACTGAGGGTAAACTTTCTTATTGAATGCTCTTGCCATACATGCTTGATAGCATTCAAGCTATTGTTGGGCTTCAAGTCTTTTCCCATCCAATGCCTCTAGTTCTTCAAGTTTAAGTCGAGCATTATCCTCTGTAGTGAGTCCTTCCTGAATTGCAATATAAAGTAAAGAAATTTGACTTTTTAAGGGAAGAAAAACTTTAACCGTATAAACTAAAGAATATGGAATTACTTGGGTTGTAGTTTGGTGTGTTATTCTGTACGCCCAGAGAGCTTCACCAATCTTTTATGCCAATCCTTTCTTGTCTTTGATACAACTTTCTTCAAAAGATTGCACAGGGTTTTATTAAAGGCCTTTATAAGACTATTTGCAGTTGTATTGTACATCAAAGAATTGTGCTACTTAAAACCAAATAATATGTAGAGTTTGTCCATCAGTTTGTTGTAGAATGGCTTTTTATTATCGATAATAATGTAGCGCGATACCCCACATCGAAATATGAGGTTAGTGCAAATAAACTCCATGACAGTCTCCTTCCTAGAGAGGGATTGCTTTGGCCCATTTGGAGAAGTAATGAGTAGCTGCCAAAATGTGAGCATGTCTAACAGATGAATTTAGAGTAATAGGTCCAATGACATCAAGACCCCATGCATCTAAAGGACAGAAAGTGACAATCGGATGTAAAGGCTCAGGTGGTTGATGGATAAAATTTGTATGCACTTAGAAAGCTTCCCACCTTCTTGTACACTCCAAGCAGTCTTTGACCATTGTAGGCCAATAATAACACATCTTCTTAATTATGAGATGAAGCTTTGGGCCAAATTGATGAGCGCCACAAACACTACAGTGGACATCAATCATAGCATCAACAACTTCTTGACCACTTATGCAACGTTGGTAAATTCCTTCCAACGATTGACGGTATAAGACATCTTCGTATAAGAAAAACCAAGCTAATCTTTGACGCACCTCTATTTGATGGTGAGGATCTTTAGGCAATTTGTTATGCTTCAAGTAGTCAATTAGTGGTTTTCTCCAATCTTGATCATTATCTATTGAGATTAATATGGCGTTTGCCTCCTCAATGTCATGTCCATCAAGCGATAACACAATCTATCAATTGCAGATAGGGATACTAGTTGTTTCTCCTTTAGAAAGAGTTAAAGTAGTAGTAAATTAGCAAGTGCGTCAGCCATCCTATTCTCTTTCCTTGGAATTTGACTTAAGGAGATGCTTTCGAATTTCTTCAGTAAACTTTTGCTTTGTTGGAAGTAAGGCATCAGATCTTCTTTCTTAACTTCATAGACTTCCAAAAGTTGGTGTATGACCAACTTCAAACCGCCATAGATTTCTAACTCCATGATTTCTAAATCTAACCCATTTGGAGCCTAATTATCAAAGCTTGGGTTTAGTGATGTTATTAGAGCATAACTTGCTAAGAGCAACGAAGTACGTCAAGACTTGTCTCTCAGGAGAAATAAAGATAATACTTGTCCCCACTTCATCAGATTACGTTGCGTCATCAAAGAATATCTTCCATACTGGCAGGATTTCTAAGAAGAAAACATCATCATGGGAAAAATAATCAGTCAACACTCATTCTGTAGGGATATAATGGTCAACTAAAAAATTCACGAGAGCTTGTCCTTTAATAGCTTTCTACGACACATAGGTAATCATATTGGTTAAACACAATGGACCATTTGGCCAAACTACCAGACAACATAGGTCTCAATATCACAAACTTTACTTGGTTAGCTCGAGAAATGAGCGTACATAATATGCCTCAAAATAATGCTTCAGTTTCTTGATAGCATAAAATAACGCTAGGCAGATCTTCTTGATAATCTTACTTTCGCTTATTTTGTGCCAGTAATTTACTGAAATAGTAAAGAGCTTTTTCTTTCCTTTTGTATTCTCTTGTGCCATATGAGCACCAATTATTCCTTCTTGAGTTGCGATATATAATATGAGTATCTTTCTGGGAACTAGAGCCCCAAGGATAAGCGGTTCGAAAGATACTTCTTTATGATTTGAAATGCATTGTCATACCCTTGATCCCAATTGAAAGGAGTGTCTTTCTTCATGAGGTGGTTGAATGGCTGACATCTTCCAGCAAGGTTTGATATGAACCTATGAATGAATGTAAGATTGCCTTATAAACTTTGTAATTCTTTGAGGTTTCTTGGCATGATATTCTTTGGGAAGGATTAACTTTAGCGGACCCAACTTCGATGTCATGATGGCGAACTATGAAACCAAGAAACTTTCCAAATATAACACCAAAGACACACTTAAGAGGGTTAATTTTCAAGTTATACTTTCTCAAGAAGTCAAACACTTCACGACGATCTTCTAAATGATTACTTTGATTCTTTGTTTTAACAACAAGATCATCTATATAACATTCAACTTTCATGTGGAGCGTGTTGTCAAAAATGTTCTGCATTGCTTGCTAATAAGTTGTACCTGCATTTTTCAATTCAAAAGGCATTACCTTATAATAATAAATACATTTTGGAGTGCAAAAGATATGTACTCCTCATCTCGTGGTGACATTCTTATCTAATTACAATCAAAAGACCCATCTGTAAAAGGTAAGGCTTCAAGTCTGACGGCCACATCTACCATTAGTTCAATCATAGGCAAAGAAAAAGTATCCTTCTGACATGCCTTATTAAGATCTTAAAAATCAACGTAGATGCGAATTTGGCCATTCTTCTTTTTTTACAGGCATGATACTTGATATCCAACTTAGGAATTTAACTTCCCTGATAAATCTAGCATCAATAAGCTTGTTAATCTTGGCTTCCATGAAGGGAATAAGATCAGGACGAGGTACCCTTTGTGACTGCTTCATAGGACAAACTCTATGTCTTATTTTAAGGTGATGGACAACAATTTTAGGGTCCAAGCCAGGCATCCCTTTGTACGTCCAAGCAAAGACATCTTTATAGTTACTTTAAGTTTAGAGATATTGTTTCTGCTATTCAGAGCTCAAGAGTGCATTGACAGATATAAGACGTTGATCTTTAGTAGTTCCAAAGTTCAACTCTTTAAGATTGTCCACCGTTACTTGTCCTCCATCTTCAAGTTGTAGATAAGCTTTTGATTTCATCTTTAGGAGACTCAAAGTAAGGATCTTTATCTTCTTTAATCAATAGTTGCATCATTATTCCTTGATATCTGAGATTTTTCAGTCTTTGGAATGCGATTTCCCATTTAACTTTACCATTTATCTACAAATATGAATTAGGATTGCCTTCCATTCGAGAAGATTTGTAGATGTCGGGATACCACTCTCCTCAAGTTTATGCAACTCCTCAAAAGATTGACTTTGAAGTTGGTGATTTGGCTCTTCCACAATACTTGTATAATGAGTGTCAATAGTGATTTTGACTTCATTTTCTTTTAGGGTGCCCTTGTTTGATTGACCATTATATTTAATAATACGTTATTTAACTATCAAAGGTCTATTTGTAGTGATAAGCAAAACTGATGGCTTACCCCATGTAATCGGTCTAGGTGAAAGGTATGATTATCACTTATTAGCTTTGAAGTTGTTAACTCATCATTAACTCTATTAGTCATTTGGTGCTGAGCATTGGCTCCAAGTCGGTTAAACACAGAGCTTCACGAACGATGATTTGCACTGAGTTGGCTATGAATGGATTTAGCCTAAACAAGTCTTTTGAAAACCAAAGTACAAGATGTGAGTGTACAAAGTCAGTCAAAGATGAAAACATGATGGTTGCTTGGATTTTGAATTTACCAGACTCACTTTTCTCATTTTTATCTTGTTCAACAGTTACATGTTACACATTAGCATACCCATCATTTATCCTCAAATGTATCCTAACTAGCTTGACAGGGACAAACCCTAATCCAGTCTTAGGTTGAATAATATGAAACCCTTACAGCGTGTTTGTTTTCATTTCCAAGGCCCATTTTCATTTTCATGTCGGACTGAAAATTGGAAACAAACACTTTCTCATAACTTTTTTTAGAAAAAGTACACATTTTCTTCTCAAAATTCTTTCTAAACCTACTCTATCATCCTATTACACGTCAATCAAATTCAAATTTGATTTGACATAAAGTACCCACTATCATTTTTAAATTAATAAAATATACATATATTTTAAAAAAATAAATCTTTTTAAATGTAGAAAATATAAATTAGCTTACTTTTCAATCCTATATCCTATTCTAATCATTACTTTCCAACTTTTAGAAATGGCTGGAAGTGAAAATGGCCTTTGGAAATAAAACCAAACAGCCCGTTACCGTCTCAACTTTTGTTGAGTTTCATTGGGGCCATGGATCTTTTCCCAATTAATTCTAGTTTTAGTTCACCTAACTTAGATGGACTAGAAGTGTTAGAACCAGCTCGAGCAAGGACGTTATGTGTTTTAGGGATACACACTCCTTAAGTATCTTGATGTTGAGTATTACTCACTGGTGACTTGGCAGGGGCTAGCATATTCAAACTGGTGATGGGCTTGGTGAACTCTATGATAACACGACCATCCTCAAATTACTTTTCAACGATAGACCCTTTCTTGAAACTTTTCTAGGTTACTGATGCAACCTTCTTCCCATTGATGAGACATCTAGTTAGAGCTTTTGCAGACCATGTCCCCAACGTTAAGTAAGGATTCATGTAGAGCTTGGCATTAGCAAAGTGTGTCTCAGTCTCTGTGATGGCTTCATCTCTACATTGACTTTTACTACCTCCCTATTCTTTTGATACTTGAAATATTAGTGAAAAGTATAAGGGACTAGTCCATTCTCATGTAGCCATGGTCATCCTAACAACAAATAATAGGCATTGTCGCATGAGTCACGTGAGAAATAGTGCTTGCCTATAGTTATCCAATTATGAGGTCTATGTGAATCATATCGATAGCTTATTGCCCTGATTGGTTGAAACCTTAAATTATCAAATGACTACGTGATAGACTTTCTACAACAATACCCAGTTCTTTCATGGTGGATATTGGTATGATATTAACTTCAGATTCTCCATCAATAAGTATGCACTTAACTTTTTGTTATTACATAAATCTAGAGACATAGATTGGTTGGTTATGAGGTTTTGACCCCAACAATAGATCCTCATCTGTAAAGGCGGCTTTCCACTTAACTTATACAACACTATTTCACTATTTCACAATTCAAAGAAATCTTTAGGAAAGAATTTCTTAAGTGTTACTGATTTGCACTGGCTTTTCTTCTGGGGTCTCCCCAATATTGCAAATTGAGCCTTAGGATCTAGACTTGCTTTCTACTGGAAAGAAGGCACTTTCCTTGCCAACAATGGATAAAATTGGTCAATGTATCGCCTTTGTCTCTGACGGCGTGTCACGATAACCCATTCTCTATTATCTTTGCTCAAAGTAATGGGATTTTCCTTAACTCTGACTTCCTTATAGGGCTTCAACCATGGAGGCATCCAGCGTCCCAAATTGCAATACTTTTGATGCCTCCATTGATGACGAGCAAGAAACAACATTTTTCTTTGTGTGCTGCCACATATATATCACAGTTAGTGGTAGCAACAGTAGCAAGGTTGGCTTCTTCAGCATTATCAATGTTGAGGACTACCTTTCCATCTTTTGCCAAAGCTACAATTTTATTTTTAAACATAAAGCACTTTTCTATGGAGTGGCTAACAACCCGATGCTACTTGCAGTATTTCTGGTCATTTGTCTTCCTAACTTCCTCAGGATGCTTCGGTTCAGGTAGCTTAATTAACTTCTTATCTATCAACTGGTCAAATATGTAAGTCACGTCTTATTCAAAGAATGAATATTCTTTCTCTTGTAGTACTTTCAAGATAGGTTGACATCCATTGCTTGGACCTCATTGATCTCCAACTCTTTGAGATCTCCTATCTTTACTCACAGAGATTTTTACTGCCATGGATTTCTTGGTAGAGGATTTGGCAGACTTTTCATTCCTTTCAAAATCTTTCTTTTCCTTCTTTTGCTCTTCTATTGGGATGATAACACCACAACTGGCAATGCTTAACTCCATATTGTGGGCATGAGTAGCCAATTCTTTAAAATTGCATGGCTTGATTCCTTGGAGAACATATCAGAGTTCCCAATGCATGTCTTGTATGTACATCTCTACTACTGATACTTCTAAAAGTTTGTCTTGGCAGTTCAAACTCATCACGCACCAATGGTTGATGTAATCAACAACTATTTCATCCTTTCATTATTTTGTATTTGTGAACTCAATCATGCTTATAGTGCAATGGGTACTGTAGAAGCAATTTAAGAATTCCTTCTCCAACTACTCCCAGTTGTTAATAGATATCAGCTCTAAGTCAATGTACTAATCGAAAGCATTCCCTTTCAAAGAGAGCACAAACTATTTTGCGAGGAGATCACCTTCTGTGTTTACGTTGTTGCATGTTTCAATAATGTGAGCAACATGTTTTAGTTCCCTTTACCGTCAAACTATTGGAATTTTGGCAGGTGATATCCTTCCGACATTCTCAAAATGTTAATTCGTCAAGTTATGGCTTGGAGTACATTTGCGAACTCTAAGTTGGTGTACTATACTAAGCTTTTATTGTATCAATAATTATATACTATAGTTGTTGCACAAAGAGAGTTGTTATGGAAGTTGTGGCTTAGTCAAACCTCATCACAGATATAGACTCTCTTAGCACCTCATCGCATTGTCTTTCTTTATCACCCTAACTTATGAAAGATATAGAGCCTTTAATAAGTTTCTCTAATGGTATGTATTCCTTTGGGGTTGTATCATGATGTTCTCCTTGGCAACACCAACAAAGGAAAACACATGATTTGGCTAGATTCTCCAGGGCCGAAGTACTTCAACTTGCTCATCAGGTGAGTGATTTGAAAATCCTTATCTTGGACAACCTTCTTGAGATAAGTAGTAGTTTGGGCCATCATGACAAGCTGGTCATTCATGGTAGCACCTTCAATTGCAATGGCAAAAAGCTTGGCTAAAAGGGATGAGTTGGAGTTAATTTCTTTCGAGCTTAGTAGTTTTGAGCCAGATTCTTCTTAGGAGACATGGAGCATTCTTGAGGTGATAAGTTGAATCTTGATGAAGGAAGAAGAGATGATCAGCAAAGAGGTCCCACTAGGTGTGCTAAAAATTTATTCATAAAAATTTTGAGTCTACAAAAAGAATAATACAAGACAAGAAAATATGTCGACAAAATCAAATAATAAATTTAAAATATTAAGGGGTATAATCCCTGAAAAGTGTCTTAAAAAAAAAGAAGACCGATCCTCTGATTCTTTACTCCAATTCAAGATGGCTTGAAGTTTATGCTTGAATCGAGTGTGATTTACTCCTTCACGATTGCAAAGCTTTGACGTGACAGGAACTCAGGACATGGGATTTGATCTTGAACTTCTTGATGTGTCTTTTTTTTCCTTTGGGGGCCTTCTTTTTATTGGCACTAGTTAGGGTTTCTTGGCTTGAAGCTTAAGCCTTTTTCCTTAGGCTTGAATGGGCTTAACCTCTTTGTGGGCCATATTTAAATATATTTGGCTTAAATTAGCCAATCCAAAATAAATTAAAATTTGATCACATATTATGGACTAGCCTACTCTATAAAGTCCAATTTATTATGGATTTCAATTTGAGATCCAAATTGATAGCTAATTTATTTGGCCTATCAAATGAAATTCATCCCGATAAAATTTTAATGTCAATATATAGATTTTGTTTTAAGCCTAAATGAGCTTGAGGTAATCCAAACCTATACAAGCTCGAACTCACCTGAGCTTATACAAATTGAGCTCTTCTATTTTTATGTTATGAGCCTTATCAAACTAAGCTCGATAAGGCTCACTTGAGCCTTTGTCTATTCTAACAAGTTGAGCTTGAACTCAGCTCTTTTAGGCTCAAGCCCAAGCTCGAGCTCACGAATTAATGGACAAGTCAAGCTTGAGCTTGTTAGATTCGAGTTCGGCTCAACTTATTTACACCCTTAGGAGTACCATGGTGAATGGTGATGATGATGAATATTTCAACTATGACGATGCTGCTGCTGCTTGCCAGTAGATAGGATACATTTTTTAAAATATTTTATTTGTAATGAAGATTTAATATTTTAAAGATAAATATTTATAAATTTATATTTTTAATTTTATAATTTCTATTTATGCATAAATTTATTATTCTATACTTTTATTAGATTAAAAATAAATTTTTGATGGAACATATTTTAATTATTATTTAAAATAAAAAAATTGGTTAGAAATCTACAGGAAAGGGTCAGAATATTTAATAGTTTTTGATGGAATTGTGAGGCTTTTCCATCAGGAAATATTTAAAATAATAATTCAAAAAAACTTAAAAATTCCTTTACAAATTGACTGAAATCTGTCTAAATTTTTTCGAAGGATTTGTCTATTAGCCGTTAATGGGAATATATCCATTTACAATAATTTAAAGTCCATTTAAAACTTATCGGTATTTAGAAAAAAATTTCACAAAATTTTCAACGAAAATGTAACAAAAAGATTTGCTAAGACCCATTTTCCAATGATAGAAATGTTGGAATAGTGTCCGACAAGCCAATAGGATTGGCCTTGTAAAGCTATTTCCTTGTAAAACAATCTTGATTGAATGATATTCATTATATGATCATCTTCATCTTATGCTTTTTATTACTTTACTTGTATTTGGATGAAGCTCTTAGATCACTCATGACTGCAGGACTTGGTTCGATGACCATGGAATAAGTCTTACATGGTCGTGATCCTAAATCTTCCTAGTCATAGGATCTTCTGAGATGGGGTATTTAAGATCCAGATAGACTTGCACTAACGATGCATAAATCCAAGAGTTGGATATTGGTCCGTTCCATGAGCAACCATATGAGATATGGGTGTATGTTAGTGGGTGCTTATTAGAGAACAAGGCACTGAAGACCCATCGGGAAAATCTACTAGATAGCTGGAGTGGTAAGTCAGTAGTGGCAAGTTCTCCAGCTTACGCTAGTACATATTATTAGTCCTCTAGCTTGAGGATTCATGGTAACCTTGTGTATAGTCCTTATACTTTGACTCTTCCTTAGTCACTTAGCGAGCCTTTTGGGTGAGGTTGGGCATAAGCTACTAAACATGGAGATTTGTGATATCCAAGATGGAATCCGACTTCTCACTTTTGTGAAGGGCGAGTACATCTCTTATGTGTTTTATAATGATCAATTCCAAGATATATTTGCGCAAGGTGGTGTGACAATTTGGAAAAGGAGTTTTTCAAAGATGAGGTCATACAATGAAATAAAAAATTGAGAATAGAGACATAGTATCAAGGCTATTAGGGAGCCGGCAAATATCTTGCCCTAGGCTTCTTTGGGGAGATAGGAGACGGAAGGACTGTATTTGCATGGTAAGCGTAAAGCTACAATGGTTCTCCAAAGGCATTTATTTTGGCCAATTAGTTGGGCTCCATGGGCTTGAGGTTGGACATCGACCGTGGAGATTGGATACTCTTTAATTAATAAGATTAATTGAATTGAGTCGATTATTTAAAAGTATTTTAAACTAAAATAAATATAAGATATTCTAAGTCACAAGGAGTTGTGAACCCATGTCCAATGAATGGTAGAACCTATTGGATCACACACAAAAGCCTATTAGCTTCCCAGTTAATGGAGGAATTTTCTAAGTGTTAGAGAATTGCTCTATGGAACCGATTTTGAAGTGTCCAATTTGAAGGTCAATTTTGGCTTAATTAACTTAAATGTTAAATTAATCAATTAATTTAAGGAGTTAAATTAAATAAATAATTAAGGAGTTGATTATTTGGTACCAAATGATCATCAATTGGTCTAGTTAAAGAGTTAAGTTAACAAAGCTAAGCTTAAGAGTTAAGCTTGTTTGACTTAAGAGTTAAGTCAAATGTTAATTAGTTAAATTAAAGTGTTTAATTTAATTAGAGAGAAGAATATATTTTTGAAGGAAAATTCAAATAAAAGGTTCATTTGAATTAGCATCTTAATTAATTTGAAATTATATTTCAAACATAATTGAAATGCACACAAATTCAAATTAGATTTGAATTTAAATTTGCCACCTAAGCTTACAAGTGGCCGGCCCCCTTGAGAAAGGTGTGCTGCCACCTTGGCATCACACCATCCTCCCTCTATATATATATATATAGAGGTGAGGGATCGGCCATATGCGCATTTAGTGTGAAGATTAGAATCTTTTACATTTCCCTCCAAAACTCTCTCCAAGCATTGTATCATGTGTTGAAGCTTCGCTTTCATTCTTCTTCTCCAACCTCAAATCGGCCTCCACCATTGTATGTTTCCTCTCTTACTCCAACTAAAAATTAGGAGAAATTGGAAGTTCAATTGGTGTGCATGATCACAATAAAGGCAAAACACTTGGTTTGCTAGCTTTGGAGATCCACTGAAACAGAGCAATGATTTGATGAATTTTTTCCAGAAGATCCAGGAGGTGTTTTGATCCAAAATTTTCACAATATCTTCTTAAAGGTGTTGAGAGGATAAACGAATTTTTTGGTGAGTTTTGTAGAAGTTTAACTGAGGCAAAAGTTGCTCTCTTCCTGCTGCGCTACTGTCTGGCAAATTCGGGATTGGTGAAGAGTTTGCCATTTTCTCCTTGGAAATTTTCTATTCAAGGTAACTCTCTACCTAAATTTGAATCCCTAGCATGATTAGATCCTTGTGATCTTGTAAAGCACTAGTTTATTTAAGCTTTTGAAGTTTTATTATTAGATCCTAGTGCATTACTTGCTAACATAGAAATTTTGTCGAAAATCTATTGAAATTTTATTTTCCAACGAATTTTTAACAGAAAATTTGGTCGAAAAAATGATTTTTTTAAGTGATTGTATGTGGTTGGATTCCTATGATTTCATAATAAATATTTAATACTATTTAAAACATATAAGTCAACAAACAAGTATATATAAATTATAAATTTCCAATTATATTTTAAGTCGAACAATTTAGGTTGGGTTATTTTGATTTTATCTACATTGGCAGATTTTATCTACATTTTCTAGCAAATCAATTATTTGTAGTTAAAATTCAAATCAATTATTTGCAGTTAGAATTCAAATATATAATAATAAGTATAAAAAAAATAGAGAGTAAACAAAACTAAGTTTTCATGATTGATGAGATTGAAAGGCTTTTGAGTGTTCAAAAAATAAATTGGGGTGAAGGAAAATAAATACATAACTTATCATGTGTATTCTGCACCAATGTTGTATGAATGATTTCTATAGTTATTTATATATACACTTAAATATATGTATACGGATGTATATGTGATATGAATATGCAATGAATAGTAATTGGTTAAATAAATTTTAATTATTGGACTCTGCCTAATGTTGAAACTAACAAATTTTAGTATTGTTAAACTGATAGTATTATTTAAAAATATCCACAATCGATTTAGGATAATGAATGAGCGAAAATATACTCGAAATATTTTGAAGAATGGTTTTGAGAATCGAATATAAAACCTGCCGAAACATATATATTTAACAAAAAGGAAGATAAGGGCCCACATGACCTGCTATTAACTGGCTTAAAACAAGATTTAACTTCAAAAAGCAGGAACATAAATGAGCCGCAAGAATCATAGATAGTCTCTTTTCTTCAATGTTTTCAAAATGGGCCCAGACAAAGAACCGACGATGTTACTGGCTAGTGGTTCGACCGGTTCAACTGGTCGAATATATTTAACAAAACGGAAGATGAGGGCTCACATGATCCACTACTAACTAGCTGAAAACTAGAATTAACTTCAAAAAGCTGGAACATAAACGAGCCGCAAGAATCATAGATAACCTCTTTTCTTCAAAGTTTTTAAAATCGGATTGGACAAAGAATAGGCGATGTTACTGGTTCGATCGGTATGATGTCATAATGATGTAATAATTATATTTAATTTTATAAATATATATAATATAATTAATATATTACAAAAAATAGAAAAATTCCAATAATACAGAAATAAACAAAGAAAAATTTCTCCATATTTTAGTCATTTTTTTTCCCCTTCAAATGGTTCTTTAGAAAATACCATTTATCTATTAATCAATTACAAATATATAATCTAATTCAAATAGTAACACACAACTATTTAATATTAATACAAATAGTCATCCTTCCAAGTTTCAAGTTCAATATTTAACAAAATATAACAAGTTTTTCCACTTGCAGGCTTCAATAATAATAACTGGGCAGTGGGCAGTGGGCAGTGGGCAGTGGGCAGTGGAGATAGAGGAAGAAAGAGAAAGCTGAAAGGAAAAGAAACTAGGAAAGAAATCAAGGAATTAAGATTTGATTTGAAAAAGTGGGAGTAAAAAACAAAAACCCTACTCATAAGTCACAAGTGGACCTGGTTAGTACGCTATCTTGGGCCTTAGTTTATGCTTTTTTTTAAAACAAAAAAAAAAGAGTGAACCAGTCAAACCGGTACCGGTTCAACAGTTTTGACCGGTTCCCAATCGGTCAGATTACGAGCAATTTTTAGGTATGATTCGAACCGAACCAGCCACCAATCACTGGTCGAATCGGCCGGTCCGGTCCGATTTTTAAAACCTTGCTTTTCTTGTCATCTTGTGAGAATGGAGAAAACATTGGGATGCGCTCAAAACACCTATCTAAGATAAGAAGAAAAAAAAGAACTTTTACTATTTGACTATTTCCTGCCCAATCTAAAATTGCTGATCATTTTTCTGTTTGTTACTAGTCGTTGTCATTTTTTTCCCCCCGAGGGGACAAAGTAGTGAATTTTACATTACTTATTTCTGACATTGAATTTATGTATATAATGTATATCGATTACACTTTAATATTTAGATGCACATGTATCGAGATTGCACCGATCGTAATTATATTATAAAGTATTTAAATTTTTGTATGATGTAGTTGTATATATGTTAATTTTTGGCCAATTGAATAGCGATACACGTAAAATAATGTGCTAGCTATTAATTTAAAATTTTTTATTTATATCTTGGAATTTCTTAAATTTAATTCTAAAATATAAGTACTTAATTTTAATTAATATTCTAATATTTATTTTATGCTCAAATCCAACGTTGACAAGTGTAAAAAATGAAGTATCTGTATCTACAACCAATTAAATTAAAGATATTTGATATTATCTCTAATATTTGGTATTATCTTTTGATATTTGATAACAATAAAAAAAACAAAAAAGTTAATCTGGAAGTTTCTCATTAAACATCTATATAAAGGGGGTGATCTAAGCTTATCCCACACACAACATAAGACCTAGCAAGTATGAGTAACTTTGAAGGACTTTAGCATTTCTTTCAAGCAAATTCGAGGATATCCACGATGTTCAATGCGTTTTTCGTGGAGTTTATCATATTTTGGCCATTGATTCGAGATTAAAATGCAAAGCCCTCGAATTGGCATTATTCTCTTTAGATCAAATTCAAGGAGATCCACATAATTTAAGGCGTCCTTTGCAAATCTCATATATTTTGGTATTTGAGTCGAGATTAAGGTGCAAAGCCTTTGAATTGGCGTTATTTCAAATCAAATTCAAAGAAGATGCACGGCGTTCAATTTGTTCATCACGGAACTCATCAAATTTCAATATCATCTTTAGAAGGAAAGAATAAGAGGATTAGATTAAAGATTGGATTCAGAATTGATAAGTTCAAATTTTATTTTATTTATATAGATTTTTCTTGTTTTGTAATTTTATTTGTTGTCGACAAAGAAATTTGCATCTACAAATTTTTGGCATGCCCAGTGGGACCATCTCTACCTCTCATCTCTTCTTTTCATCAATATTGAAGTATCCAAGGGTCGCTAACAAGATTGCTACATTGAAAATTACTACCTCAAATTCCTCTAATGTTGGAGTTAAAAGTGTTTGTGTCATCATAAGAAGTATATCCAAGAAGTTGCAATCATCATCAGAGGTGACTCCTTTGCTTGTTGTAGAAAAGGTGTTGCCGCATTTTATTGGTATAAATAAAGATGGTTGAGACTCAAAGAAAGAATCTGCATTATCCATTCCCCACTTGACATCAAATTCCTCGAGCATTGCAATAGTGATGGTGACAAGTGCTTCAGTCTAGGAGGAATTAATTGCAAATTTGACAAGGGCTATTGAAGGACTTGCAAAGCATGTTCAAGGGCAAGACTTTCAAATCTATAATTGATGAGCAAAATGGACAATCTTGGTGCTAGCTGTGTGGTGGAGAAATAAATTTAGGCTCAGGATAAAGGCAAAACATCCACAAAGCGACAATCAACTAAAAGTGAAGAGATTGCAATAAAAAAACTACAAGTTTCCACTAGACTAATTCCCATCGAACCATAGACGGAGTTTATCAATGAGACTATCAAAGACAAGCTTGATGAAAGTTTTAAGGCATCTATAACTTACACCAAGCCATATACTCAAAGGATTGACAACTTGAAGATGTCGATAAGTTACTAGCTCCTAAAGTTTCAGCAATTTGGCGCAAGGGCAACCCAAAGTAGCACGTGGCTCATTTTATTGAGACTTGTAATAATGTTAGGACATATGAAGATCATCTGGTCAAGCAATTTGTTCAATCTTTAAAGGACAATGCTTTTGATTGGTCTATTAACTTAGAGGCAGGCTCCACCGATAGTTAGGGGAAATTGAAACAAAAGTTCCTCAATCATTTTTACAACACTTAAAGGACAATCAACATGATTGAACTCACCATTTCTAGCCAGTAGAAAGAAGAAGTTGTGATTGACTACATAAATTGCTGGAGAAATTTGAGCCTTAACTGCAAAGATCAATTATTGAAGGTTTCAATCATTGAGATGTGTATCCAAGGAATGCATTGGCTTCTTTGCTACATACTTCAAGGAATAAAACCAAAAATTTTCGAAAATTTGACTACTCATGCACATAATATTGAAATAAGCATGAATTTTGACAAACAAGAATACTCAAGTTGTACTGATGATGATAAACATATTGGGGACAATTAATTTTCACCTTCAAATTATAAATGCTCCTTCATAAGAGCCTAAACTATTAAATTGCTCCCAAATAAGAGTATAAACTATTTAAAATTTTGAGGTCCCCAGTTCTCCAAATCTAAGACAGAAATCTCCAAGTCTTCAAATCCAAAACTCAAGTCTCCAACTCTTCAAGTCCAAAACTCAAGTCTCCAAGTTTTCAAATTCAAGACTTAAGTTTCCAAATCTCTAAGTTTTCAAGTCAACGCTCAAATCTCTAAGTCCTCAAATTCAAGACTCAAATGTCCAATTCTCCAAATCCATGACTCAAGTTATCAAGTCTCCAAATCTAAAACTCATGTCTCTAAGTACTCAAATCTAAGATTAAAGTCTCCAAGTCTTTAAATCAACGACTCAAATTTTCAAGTTAAAAGTTCAAGTCTCCAAGTTTTCAAGTTCAAGATCAAGTCTCCAAATCAAAGTCTCAAGTCTCCAAATCTTCAAATCTAAACCTTAAGTCTTTATGTTCTATGTGCTTATTGATAAGAGCCTAAATTGTCAATAATGCTCCTAGATATGAGAATAAACTATCTAAAATTCTCAAGTTAAAGTATTCCCAAATGCTCATCGATAAGAGCTTAAACTGTCAATAATGCTCCTAGATACGAAACTATCTAAAAATTTTAAGTTAAAATCTCCCTATGTACTCCTTGATAAGAATGTAAACTATCTATTAAGTGAAACTCAAGTAAACTTCTTGACATGAATATAAATAGTCAATCAAATTTAAGTGGACTCGTTGACATAAGTATAAAATGTCTACTCAAGTTAAATATGCTTCTTGACGCACGAGCCTAAACTGCATGTCACTCTTGGCCCGCATGAGTATAAACTATATACGACATCCTCCTCAAAAGGATGTTTGCTTAGAACTATGTTATGACTCGATCTATGTATTGGGTACGTTAACAGATGGGAAGACTTCATCATAAAAACCTCCACACATCGGCAAACCACAAAGTTCATAAAGATCCCACATAGAGATGATAGTTTTTTGTGGTAGTGTTTGTAGAATGGCACCATAACTCAAGGAATGCTTAGAAGATGTTCTCATTGTAGACATATGTGAAAAAAGGAGAGAGAAAAAAATTCTCAAAATACTTCAAGCCTTGCCTCTTTCATGGAAGATCGACACATCTTTCATCAAGCTTTGAAGTGGGGGCATTTGTAGGCATGTTAATTTTTTGCCAATTGAAAAGTGACATGTGTAAAATAATATGCTAGTTATTAACTAAAAATTTTCTATTTATGTCTTGGAACTTATTAAATTTAATTCTAAAAGATAAATAGTTAATTTTAATTAATATTCTAGTATTTATTTTACAAATCAACTATTGATAGGTATCAAAGATGAAGTGCCATGTCTATGGACCAATCAAATTAATGATATTTTGTATTATCTAAAGATATTTCATATTATCTATTGATAATTGATATTATCTCTTAATATTTGATATTACCTCTTGATATTTGATATTATCTTATCAAAGAAATAACTACTAAGATGTTTAAGTCAATTTGAAAGTCTCCCATCAAGCACCTATATAAAGGGGGTAATCAAAGCTCATTACACACACAACACAAGTCCTAGCAAGTGGAAGAAACTTTGAAGGAGTTCAACAATTTTCTCAAGCAAATTTAAGGAGATCCATAGCATCAAGGCATTTTTCACGGAATTCTTCATATTTTGGCGTTTGATTTAAGATTAAGGTACGAAGCACTCGAATTGGCGTTATTCTCTTGAAATCAAATTTAAGGAGATCTAAAATGTTCAAGGCGTTCTTCACAAACCTCATATGTTTTGGCATTTGATTCGAGATTAAGGTGCAAAGCCTTCGAATTGCATTATTTCAAATCAAATTTAAAAGAGATCCACAATATTCATCGCGAATTCACCAAATTTTAAAATCATCTTTAGAAGGGAAGAATTAGAGAATTAGATTAGAAATTAGATCTACAGTTGATAAGTTTGAATTTAATTTTATTTGTATAGATTTTTCTTGTCTTCTAATTTTATTTATTGCAAACAAAGAAATTTGCGCTTATAGTAGCATTTGGGTAAAAATTTTAGGATTCTAAATTCCTAAAATAAGTTGCTTTGATGAAATAAGCTCCTTTAGAAAAAATAAAAAATTTCCTAACTTATTTTTATAAGCAACTCTTTTAGTATTATTATTATTATTATTATTATTATTATTATTATTATTATTATTATTATTATTATTATTATTATTATTTTGTATGAATTTTATAACCTTATTTTATCCAAAGCCCGAATACTTGAAGAATTTAATTTAAAATAAGTTCAAGCATCTTATAATTAAATATAAAAAATATCTTATAAAATATATTACCATAAAAAATGTCATGCCGATCCGAGAATTTCCTTAAAATTTTTTTAGGAATACTTGTTGGTGCTCTGTGTGGAATTTCTATGGTCGGCAAGAATCAAGTAGTCGATGCGAGAGTTGATCTCTCTGTTTTTAAGATGAAATAGTCCCACACTGGTGCTAACGGCAACTGGCTATCATTTCCCAAGATACAACGACTAATTTAGACGGTAGCAACACTACAAACCGTCTGATCTCTCGAACTTTAGGCATGCTAAACTCTCAGGACTATGCTCATAATGTTGTATGAAAGATGTTGTGTATGTCTTGTATGTTGTATGTCTCATCATCCATATCTATTATCCGGGACTAATATTTATATCGTGCCAAAGTAGGCAGCCAAAGAGATGGTCATTAATAGCATTAATATTGGTGCAAATTTCCAAAATAGCCACCATTAAAGCAGAACGTTGAAGGACATAGTCCATATTCATTTGCTGGAAATTTGTGCAGTCCAAGTACGTCTGCTGGAAGATTTAGATAAGCTAAAATTAATTCCACTTGTTTTTTGGATAAATTGAAATTAATTTTAGAAGTTTGAAGGTTATTTCTTGCTAGGCCAGATTTAGACCAAATAATTTAACATTAAACTGAAAGCCCAATTTAACCCAAGCCCATGCCCAGCCGGACGGGTGGTAGCGGCGCACACGTGTGTGGGTTGGATTGAACCCAATACTATTTAGATCCTCCCCCTCCAAACACTTATGGTGCCCCCAAGGAGCCCAACCCTTACCTCTACACTTGAGACATATATTCAAGTCCACATTTTTATAATGTGAGATGGAGTTTCATTCCTCTCATTTCCTTTGGTTCATTCTAATCTTCTTAGTCAACTTTCAAGTAGCCCATTTTGACCATTAATTTCTCATTCACTCGAAATTGATTTTGGCCGACTAAACACGCTATCGTTATCTACCCGCGGCTTAGTTTACGACGATCCCCAATTTCTTAAAATTAATATCTTGAGCACACTTAAAAATTTGATCAAAAAGACCAATCTCCAACAATACTGGCGATCGAAGGGCTTGGTGATGGCTGGTGGGAATAAGCGCAAAAAACTTGCTATCGATTTTTCATTTGAAAACACCGAATTGACGATCTAGTGGAGACTTTAGACGAAAAATCCGTCGGACATTTCATCAGTTGTGGTGTGCTAGAGGGGCAACTCTCTGGGGAAAATTCTGTCAGAAATCTCCAGATAATAAATTTTCCAGTAGACGGTTCAGATGGAATTTTCATCAGAAATTGCTTCATTTTTGTCATGCCAATGTTTCAAATTCCTGGTTGACCATCCATCTGAAAATTCGACGGAAATATTGTCCTGTTGACCTGTCCATCTAAAAGTCCAGCCTTAAGTATCTAAAATACTTTGTTCGTTGGATGGCTGCACAAAATACGAGACAAAATATTAAAATGTAGAATTTCTAATCACTTTGAAGGCATGGGATATCCTTAAAATCATCTACAATGTTCAGATTTAAATAATTTGCCAACATATTTTAAATGAAGTGTTACTAAAATTTTATAAAAATATAATTCTTAGACAAAATATTTGATAAAGGGACAATCGAGATTTTATGATAAGAGATGACAAAGTATATGATAGTCATTCAGTTATGTGTGACAGGTATCTCTTAGAGAGGTTAATTGCGAATAATAAAAAAGAGAACTCTAATAAATTATTTACATTGCACGACAATATTTATTTGGTGAAATAAATATTATTCAACAATAATTAAATTTATCATGAGACGACAATTGGATCTATTTGGAGCTAGAATTAATTTTTTTATCCTAAAGTCCCTTCATGAGCCTCAAATTAGCATATGCTAAAAAAGTATTTGTAATTTATATGATAGAAATGTTTGAACATAACTGAGAAAATTCGATATTCATGAAACATATATGTTTAAATAGAATTTAAAAAAAATTAAAAAATTCATAAGATGGATTGATTCAAATAAAAGAAAAGTATATAGGGGAAGAAGAAAAAAATTTCCCGAGAGAGAGAGAGAGAGAGAGAAAGAAGAAGAAGAAGAAGAAGAAGAAGAACTTCATGCAGTAGCGCTATTGCGTAACTTGATGGAGATAATAAATAATTATGAATTCGAGGTACTAAGGAGACTATCCTTAAGTTGAATATCACCCCCATTATGAAGAGTTTGCCATAGATTTATTAAGGTAATTCATTCACAGTATATAATAAAATTGCCACACTCTGAAAATGAAAATCATAAAGAGTTTTTGCAAAACTTCTCTATAATTTTTTAAAGTACACATAGAGAATAAATATGAAAAAAATATTGTTTCTAGCTTGTCTTTTGTATTTCAAATTGGTAAACAGCTTTATGTAGTTATACCTAATGAAACATTGAGTCCATACAAACCAATGCACCATTAAATTAAAGAATATGCCCATTTAATTTAAATTAATAGATATGTTATTTCAAAATTAAACACTTTCATTACGACTATTCAATAAAGAAGAACAAGCTTTTAAGTTTAATTATATGCACGTACTAAATGATAAGTGCTTTTAAATACAAATAATACCTGCATAAACTTTGTGCTATGCATAGGATCACTATTGAAATTGTAATTTGTAAAATCTAAAATAATATTTTATTATTATATGTTATTTTTTAGGAACATTTATTTTATTACTTGATAATGAAGCAAAAACTTTAGGGGGGATTGGTACATAAAATGACCGTGTGTGGTCCATTCGAAAGTAAAATATTATTGAAGAATTCTTGGTATGCAACTATTATGAATTCATTTGACAAAAGAATAAGTTGATGTATTCTTGCTAAATATCCCTTCTAGTGCTCTATTACGACTTTTATACGAAAACTATTTTAAGCAAATAAGGTATGAAAATATTGGTGAAACTCATCAAATTACGAATGGTGGTGAAAATACAACATATTAATAATTAGAAAAAATAGTGAAATTAAAATGTAACAAATCATTTGAGAAAAATGGATGAACCACAAATAGGAGAATATTTAATTCAAAAATAAGATTATGCAAATCAACACATGAAAATAGTGTGACTAAAAATGTAATAATGTAAAATCAGTAATAAAAAAATTATATCCATATATATATATATATATATATCCCAACATGCCAAAATAAATTATATAAAGAGAGCATATATAAGCAGAGAAACCATAATGAAAGAATAAAATGAAGCAATTATAGCACCACCAATTCCATTATTACATTGTAATGCATAGGATTTATGAAAATGACCTTTATTTAGTATGTGAATGAGGAAAAAAAAAAATACAACGATTTTAATCAATAAAAAATAAAAGCCAAAATAAACTAAAATTAAAACAAAATTTTGGTTTATTAAAAAAAATTATTCTGATCATTAATGTCAAGATAATAGGAAAAAAATAGAATAAAAATGAGAAATACTATCAAAAACTATGTGAAATCATAAAAAATTTGAAAAAAGTCAAAAATGAAATTGATAGATGCATAGAGAAAAATAAAAAAAACAAATCTAAATATTACTCATTTGTGCTTCAACCAAAACTAACACGAAAAAAATAAAAATCTCAAAAACAATATGATGCAATGTATAACCTACAAAAACAAATTGTTAAAAGACAAATTGAATGTAGAAAATTACCACTAAATTATTTTATAACAACCCCATATAAATTGGCAGGAGCAAAATAAAGCAATTGCAATATCACTAATATAAAAATTACACTATGGGTACATCGGATTTATAATAAGTAAAAAAAAAATGAAACAACCTTAATAGTTACCAACTGATTAAAAAGATTTTTGTGCATTTTTCCAAAGAGCAAAATAAATTAAGAAATCCAAAGGGAAAAAATGCAATGTATTAAAGAGGACATCTTATTAATAAGAAAAAAAATTATGCGCTAACCATTATCCAAGAAAATAAAACAAACAGAGCGTAGAACTGAAAGAAAAAAATATTAAAGACTATATGAAATCATTACAATATAAAATAAAAATTATCCAAAATAAAATTCATAGATATATAAGGGTGCAAACAACAACTCTAAATATCAACAATTTGATTTTTAAATAATCCAAAGCCAAAGAGAAACGCTACAAGAAAACAGGGCCTTAGAAACGGATTGTTTTGTCTCTATAACCCTATTTTCCGTCTCTGATATAATTTAGAGATCGATTTATCTATCTATAAACCTGAAGCTGAAAGCCCCGTCTCAAATTCAGAAGATGGACTGATTTCTTCTCTGATTTCAGAGATGGATAGAAATTGTCTCTAGATCTATCTCTAATGCCTAATATTTTTTTATCAAATTCGTCTTTGTTTTTGTAAACTTTCCATCTCTACATCCGTCTCCACCCTTGTCTGTTGACTATCAAAATTCCATCTCTGTTTCCATCTTTAATTTTATTTATATATATATATATATATCTTTCCATCTTTATTTATGTCTCTATTTAACCATTACTTTTCATCTCTAATCTATATCTAATCTATCACTAATCTGTTTATTGATTGTGCTTATTTTCAAAAATCCAAATTGATAACCTGTTTATGATAAATTTTCTAAACTACTACATAGTATCTCAACTTATAAACCAATTACCTAATATCATTAACAAATAATATGATTCACGGAAAACATTAGAAAACAAATATAATTCATCATAACATAAAGTAACTCATTAATCTAAGAATCCAAACAATTAACCAAATGACTAATAATCAAAGTTACTTAATTATCTGTCTAATTAGTAAAAATGAAATGGTCAGTTATTCCTACCAAAACCCTGTTGCTCTTGAGGTCCAGATCCACCGTCATATTGATGGTTTGTATAACCCACTTCTTGAAGCAACTTATGTACCATCTCTTGTAGCCTCGCCTCTCTCTTCCTAGCCTCTTCTTCCCTCTTCCTAGCTTCTTCTTCCCTCTTCCTAGCCTCTTCTTCGCGCTTTCGAGCCTCCTCCATAGCGTGTTCAAGCATTCTCTTTCTCTTTTCTTCTCTTCTTAAAAATTCTTCTTTCATCTTAGCATTAGCAGCACATCCATGTCATCCATTGCTTTTGATAATTCATTAAGTTTATCACTGGACTCTACAAACCATGAAGTGATAGAACTTCCACTAGAACATTGGCTACAATCATATCCATATAAACGTCCCTTTGAAGGACCTCCAGTCACTTCACATCATGATGAGAGATCAAATGAGTGCTGGGTAGAAGAATCACCACAACTTATTTTTGCCATATATTCGTCCTGTGCAAACATATCATATAAAAAGCATTGTATAATAAGAATCCAAGTAATTATTTATTATATCAAATAATATTGTTAAAATAAGATGCATAAAAGGTACTCAAGTTAACTCTTTTTGATTTATTGCCAACAAAATCTCCAGTTCCTTGATTTTTCTATGCTTTATGTGAAATACCTCAAGATCATCCACTTCCCGACCAAGCTCTTTTTCCTAAAAATGTAAAAGAATATTAATCAATATTAAAGAGAATTGCGCAAAAGATATTTAAAATGTTCTCAAGTAAAGATTAGTACCAATAAAACCACCAGTATGCCTCGTAATGGAACCATCTTTTTCTGTCATATATTTCTTCCGAGCAGTTTCACGTTTTTTCTTTTAATCTTCTGCACTCCAATGCAGCCATTGTGCAAAAGTCTGCCTAGTTACTTTTTAGCTTGGGGGTGTCGACGGTGAGGTATCTTCGTACTTACCTCATATGAGGTACCACTAAATAAATGGCATGTGTTATTTTACAATCGGTTATTGTTCATTGTACAACAAGTTGTTGATTTAGATTTTAAAATTTAGTACATTAAATGTTTGGTAAATATTTAAAAAGTAATTAAAAGACATTCTTCAAAAAATCTACTATATTAGATAACATAATTTCATAATTTTGAATTATATATTTTATAATATTTAAAAATAAATATATTTGAAATAATATAGTCAAATATAATTATCTTTATTTATTAACTAAAATAAAAAAATTAAGAATAAATATAAAATCTACAACCATCATCCTAACAATATAATTTGATAATTTAAAAAATGATTATTTTGAATCAATACTTAATATATTATAAAAATATAAATGTACTAAAATAATTTAATTAAGTTTATAAATCAATTAAAAATAAATAAATAAAAAATCAAAGAAAAATTGAAGAAAAAAAAATTCACCTTATTCCACCACCTCCCCATGCACCACTCGTCCCACGACTCCCCCAACCCCCTCCCCCTCTTTTCCCAGCCCCACCAACCCCAACGCAAGCACTTGCAACTCCTTCTCGCTAGGGGTGTAAACGGATATTAAATAGATTGGATACACTGTTTTTATATTCGTATCCGTTTAACATTTCGAATATTCGGATACGGATACCAATTTGATGGATATTTAAAAATGATATCCAAATTCGTATCCGTCGGATATCGGTCGAATTCGGATATATCTGTATTCGATTATAATTATTCAGATGCATTCATATTTTATTAAACTTATCCGTATTCGAATTATTATTTTACATTCATATTTGATGATAATTATTTAGATATTCATTTACGAATATCCAAATACGTGAATCTATGAACCTATAACAAATACATATTTTAATTAATAAAAGGAACCATATAATTTCATTAAAACAAAAGCAATCAAACAAATAACATAATTTTTAATTATTAATTGACTTTATAATTAATTATTAGTGCTTAATAATAATAATAATAATAATAATAATAATAATAATAATAATGACATTTAAGTATATTAATTATAAAGTCAACTAACAATAATTATGTTGGTTAACTTTATTTTTCAAGTTTTTCTTTATATTACAATAATTTTTTAAATTTAATCTTTTTTCTTCCTAATTTTTCAATTATAATTTTTATATATACATTTATGGATTATGAGATTTCTATTGAAAAATATAAATAATATATTATTTAATAAATATATATTCGGATCGGATATTAAACGGATCGAATATGCATTTACCATATCCGTATCCATTTATAATCAGATATCTACCAATCGAATACGGATAATATCCGCTTTAAACGGATGCGGATAAATTTTGTATAAATGGATACGAATGCGAATGGTAAATGAATTTTTGAATATCCATTTACAGCCCTACTCCTCGCCAACACCCTCCCCTCCTTTCCCATGACAGTGAGATTTGGTTGGAAGATGGGGTTTATATATATATATATGTGTGTGTGTGTGTGTGTATGTATTTATTTATATATATTAGCAATCGTTTGCACGCAGTGCTTCCTGCGTGTATAAAATATTTTTGAGTAATCATATTACTTATACATATTATCACGTACATATTTATGATTTGCATAATTATGAAGATAGTATTCACTTAAAGTAAAATTTTCATAACTCATTATCATATTAAAGAAAAAATTAAAATTAATTAAAAAAGATAAATAGTGGAAGTTTTTGAAGAATATGGTGGTTATTTATACATATAAATTTTTATTGAATATTGAATCAGTGAAATGGTGGGTATATTAAAATTTGGTATCATAACTTTCATTTTAGACACAAAAATTCTGTTCTTTTTATAATAGTATAGATAATATAGATGTGTATATATATGTATAATATAGATGTGTATGTATATATATGTATATTTGTAAATATATATCATTTTAAAATATTTTTGTGAAGTGTTTTTGTGGTATTTAATTTTTATTTTTTTATTTTTTATTTTTTTTAACAGTAGAAATTTATTATTGGTCGCCACTTTTTTAGTTAAAAATCAATCAACAACCAATCGTACAGGTAATAGGTTAAATGTAATTATTATGTTGCCAACTAATTATTAAAATAAAATGTTATGATTTTATATTTTAGATCAAACGATTTATATTAAATATATTTGTACATCCCTTACATGAGATATGTACAATCAAGATTGCACCGTAGACTACTCCTAGTTTTTATAGCTTATTTTAAATAACTTAGTTTAGTTTTGATTTGGGGTTCTAGTCCTTTTTTCTTTAAATGTAGAAGCAAACTCAAATATCATTTTTTCTTTAAAAGTTATTGTTTCTTTGAGTCAAAATAAGAATAGTTCTAATTAATTATTTGGCATCGAACAATAGTTCTAACTTTCAATTCGTCTCACTATTATGTTAGTGTATTTTCAAAGACCCACCAGAAAAAAGTATTATCAATTTATATAAGTAGCTACATTTTAAGATCCTCAATGATAAAATATGTTAAATCCAATAATTTTTATTTTAATATTGTTATATGTAATAAATAAAATATTATAAAAAATTACTAACAAAATCCTTTGCTAACCTATGACCTATTGAAATTTTTTATCTAAAAGTTCAAAATATCTAAAATGACTGCTGGCAATGAGATAACAGAATATGGGGGAATGGATGGGCTTAAGGAAGTAAAGATGGCTCAAGATGCAAAGTAACCAAGTATTCCTGAAAATTTCTCCTTTCTTTTGTTTTTTCACTATCCTTGACCTAGGGGTAGCAATCGTGTTGTATTGGGTTGTTTCGTGTTAGGTTGAGGTGGAGATATCACAAAATTTTGCTCAACCCAAACCCAACCCAATAAGCACTCAACCAATAAGCCTCAACCTGAACTCAATCTGAAAGTTTTCATGTCAACCCAAACCCAACCCGTTTCAACATATAATTGTTTTTCATTAATAATCCATCTAAAAAACCTACACATTTTATGTTCAACTAGAATCTTAACAAAATAATCAATTTATACCAAGATTTTGAGAAAAGTCAACTTATACAAAAAATTTAGAAAAAGTTAACATTATACTCTAGTAGCCCAACTTTTGTACCATAGAGCAATTTGATAATTGGACTCCATTTAATTTCCTCTACAACATCAATATTATACAAATTTTCATGTTAAACCAAAAGTTTTGCACAACTTAATTTTAACAACAATGAAGTCGAATTCCAACAAAGATATAGAATTCGTCATATTCAATGATTAATAATCATCCTAACATCACCAAGTAATCAAGATTTACGTAGTAAATAATAATTATTAATTCTTACAAATCAATCTAAAGTTAAAATTGTTCAAAAATAACAATTCATTACTTAAAAATGCAAAAAACATAGAAAAACTATCAAATTATCGTGTTTTCGGGTTATTATCGAGTTATCCGAAGCCCAACCCAAACCAACCCATAATTTTCATGTTGTCTATCGCGTCGACCCAATATCGACCTAACCCAATAACCCCCAATCCAAACCTAATAATATCATGTCTGTTCGTGTTGTGTTATCGTATCGTGTCGAAAATTGCCACTCCTACCTTGTCCCTTAATCAGCCATTGTTCCATCCCACTTGCACTTTATGCACTTTATATATATAAATATATATATATATATATATATATATTCCAACACCTCAATAACTTATAAGGTCTCCTAATTTCTAGTTAACTCTGAAAATCTTTTAAGATATGTTTGAAGATTTTTTAGGGCAAAGGAGGCTTTTTTTAGGTTTTAAATCCATGCAAACACATGTCATTACTCGCGTGCTCTCCAACAATATGCAAAATATATAGTATATAATATGTGGCAGTAGTGTCTAAAACTGATAAAAAGAATAAAGAAAAAGGAAACTAAAATATAATAGAAATCTTATAGTACCTAGCTTGATAGAGTGGCTGTAAATACTTCATCATTTGAAATACCATGGATACGTATTGTGGGAAACTAATTAAACTACCAAAGTAGACAAGCCCACATTATATTCAGATTATGAGACTTGAAAAATGCATAAATTCCCTCTATATCCTCTTCTTTTAATTTAATAGATACTTATAAGGTTTATAATAAATACCAGAAAGTTTTTCTTAAAAAAAAAAAAAGAACATTGTGAGTCATTCATCTTTTTATAATAACAATACTAATAGCTAATAGATAATTATTGTAAGTTTCCATACTAATAGCATTCGAGTTTTTGAACGGAATTAATCCAACCCATATAAAAAGATGTGAATCTTAAAGTGTAATGACAATTAATTTAAGTAATAGGAAAGTAATTGTTATCAGCACAACTCAAAATGCAGCAAGCGCCAACAATAGCCATTTCTCCCAGCAGAATGATAAATAGAACATGGACCATCTGCGGTGCGTAATCCTTTATTATTCTACAATCAGGACTACTCAAAATTTGAGAACAAAGTCTTAAAGCCAATGACAAGAAAAGACAAAATTAGTATTCTAACATGGAGAAAAATACAAAAATTTCTAGTTATATAGAAATAATAACATTAGTCTTAGAGTCACGAGTTGTAGAATTGAGATAGATAACAAAACGAGGAGAACTAAAGTATTCTTGATGTCTGTTTATCAAAATTTAGCAAACATTAAGAGAAACAATATCCTATAATTTTTGGTTCAGTAAGAGAAGCACAGGCTTAGGTTGTAGATACGGTTTATTATGTTGCTATGGAGCTGTGAAGCAGCAGAAAAATGGCGCGCCACCTGCAACGAAGAAAAAAAAGAAGTCCAGTAGCAAGAAAAATAGTAAGAGCGTGATTGAAGATGATTTTGAGATTGAGAAGAGTGGCGGTGGTGGGGTTGAGGTGCTAGAGTCGTCATCAGAGTCAGAACAGTCACCATACACGGTGCTGCCTCTGTTGAAGCCGCCGGTGGGTTTTGTGTTGGATGAGCAAGGGAGAGTTCTTATGGCTTCTGACAAACGCATTGCAACTATATAAGTTTTCACTCTTTTCTTTGTCTTGTTATTTTATCTAAGTTTAATTACTGTAAGATGTGCATTTATTTGCTCATATTTGGATCCTCTATTGTATGGTTATGATTATAATTTGTATTCAAACTCAATTCCTATGCTGGTCAATTTATATATGGGTGCAGATCCCTATTTGTTGTCCTAGAACATATCTTGTTTTAGTGTACTACCAAGTTTTTCAGAACCTAAGGATTTAGAAAGCAACTCATAGCTTGTATGAGCTCAGTTGATGATACACAAGGTCTGTAATGTTTCCTTATTGCCATTTGTGAGAGGGCATTTTTGCTTTCTTCTGAAAGTTTTAAGGGTATATTATGTTTGACCAAAGATGGATGAAACATAGAGTAGTTTCATTGTTGAGTATTTCAAATTATCTTCTTTGTCATTCACAAGTATGTCTTCTGTCATTTGGCTGAAATTTTCCTAGATAATACTTTTTTCACTTTTAATGTTTCTTTGAATTTTCGTACAATGTTATGCAACTCACTACCACACCCCACACCCCCCCTGATTTTGCTAACAAAATAGTTTATTTGCGCCCTTTTAGAGAGAGAAGAAATTTATTACATTCTATTGTACATTAACCAAACTCTTTGATTGAAATTCCCGGTGGTTTTTGAATACTGACCAAGATGATGCTTTGCTAATTGCCATTACTACAATAATAGTCTATTTCTAATATTTTAACTCTTTTTTGGGGAAAAATAATCTATGATTTAAAATGTTTTAGCTCTCAAAATGTAACTTCCTTACTGCACTTACTGTCACTTCAAGTGTAACCTATATGTATGGTTTTTTTTGCTAATTTCCAGTTCAACTTTTTGGCACATCTCCTTGTTAATTATATTTTTCCTCCTTTTGTTTGTGTTTGGTTCACTGTATGTCAGTTAGGTTACTTCTATTATTTATAAGGGTTAATTACATCTACACCCCCTTCGAAATAGTGAAATTACCAACTCCTCCCCTCTAACTTTCAAAATTACCAATACCTCCCCTCTAAAAATGTTCTAATAAAAAATCCCAATGGAATTTGTTAAATGACCATTTTATCCTTTAGTTAAAATGATGAAAAAAAATGTTAAATTCCTCAATTTTTGAAAATACAATCTTGCCCTTACCTTTCCTCTTCATTCCCGCATCCAACTCTGCTAGTGGGTTTCTTAAGATTTTCTTTCAACTTTAGCCTGAAAACTCTTCATCTTCACTTGTTTTTTCTTTGAAAATGGCGTTCTAACATTTAATCGAAAGTTTAGTGGATGATTTTCCAACAAATCATTGTGCATTGACGTTAAGAAGTTTTTTTAAACTATAATCATGCGTTTGAGCTTTGAAGTGAAAAGGTATATGCTTGCTTTCATTTGATCATCTGTTTTTTAATCATTCTTTTGTTTACATTTAAAAATATTTGTGATTCATTATGTCTGGAAAATAAAAATCGAGGTTTGCTAGGGTTTAGTGGTGATTGGTTTGGTTTTTTTTTTTTTCTCCTTAGCGAAAAGGGCTTAGGTGTCTAATAATGCTTTAAAATTGTTTAAAGACAAGTATTGTTGTGTTGTATCTCAGAACTACTTTGTATTATTTCTAAAAATCAATAGGAAATTAGTTAGGGTTTTTATTTAGGAAAGATGGTTGGAATGGGATCACTAACATCTTTATGTAGTTTTTTTCTAGCCATTTTCAATAGTTTCTGCATTTTCAATATAGTTTTTGTAATTGCATATAGATTTCAGAGACGGTTTTTTGCAACAGTTTCTTTTTAGTATCAAAAATAGTTTCTAAAATCTTTTTTCTATTTATAGAATAGATTTCAGGAACTGTCTGAAATATATCTCTATTTTTTGTTGCAGAAACTATTTTTTGCATTATAATTTTTTTAACACTATTTTTTGCATTTTGTTTTTTGTATCTTATAATAAAAAAATAGGTTTCTAGAGAAAAAAAAGATTATAGAATCTATTTTCTATATCCAATATTCTACAAGAACAAGTAAGCAAAATGCATACTTTTCCTCATTTTTTTTTTTTCTAGAAAATGCATTGCAGATTAATCTCTGTATTTTTTTGCAAATTTTTTCAGCATTTGATACAATATTTTTAATTTTTTGTTATTATTTTCTAACGATTTTTTTTCATTTTTGAAATTTAATATAATTTCTTGTCTATGTAACAGATATGACGGACAAAAAGTTGATCTTCTCATACACTATCACGATGAGATTTGTATGATAAAGAATTGGGATTCAAAAAATTGTACGTATAAGGATTTGAAGAATGAAATAACTAGCATTGGCACATGTCCCTCAAATTAATGAAGGTTTGTTGTTTCTTTCATATGATGTTGAAATTGATGGCACAATTGACAAATTTAATTTATGGGATGATATGGATGTGACTAATATGTTTGCAATGCCAAAGAAACAAATTAGTTTGTATGTTCGTTTGACTGTGAAAGACGATTCTTGCAAAAATATAGGTGATGAGGGCAAAAAGTGTGAGGGGGAGAAGCTAGTGGGTTTGAGGGTGATGAGGCCATGGGTGATGTTGTCAGTGGAGAGGATGGAATGAAGGAAGTAGTTATGGGGCCAATGAGGGTAATTGGGGTAAAAGTAGTAAGAATGTTGTGGATAATGATAAAAATATGATATTTGATGAGTTAAGTGAAGCAAATTTGTTGGGTTATGAATCCGACGATCATTGTGATCTTTACTCTTTATCTGATGATGCTGGAAATGATAAGATAGATGGGTGGTTTGATATAGATAACTTCCAAATAGATGAAAATGATACAGAAAAAATAACTCTTGAAAAAGGAGTGATATTTCACGATGTTAATGCATTCAGAAAAGCTCTCTCATAATATGTGATCAAAGAGGGATTTAAAATCATGAGGGAGAAAAATGAGAGGTCAAGAGTTACTGCACATTGCGGGACTAATGGTTGCAAGTGGAGAATTCATGCTTCTCCCACGCTTGATGGTATTACTTATCAAATTAAGACATGGTATTACTAATCATATTTATGTATGGTGGACAAAATGAAAGAGGCCAATGCAAATTGGATGGCTGAGAAGTTGGTAAGTGTGTTGAGAGAAAACCCTAAGATGAAACCTAAAGGAATGAGGCATGAGATAGGAAAATATGGGGTGGCACCAGATTACATGCAACTCTATAGAGCAAAAAAGAAGGCCATGATTAAGATTGAAGGCAATCATAGCTAGTCCTTTGCTAAATTACCTTTGTATGCTGCAATGGTTGGTAAAACTAATCTTGAAAATACTATGAAGTTTCAGTATCATTTAGAGGGTGAAATCATTCCACTTGAACCAACACTCTAAAGAGTTTTTATGGGATTTGGAGGCTTTAAAGAAAGGGTTCTTGGAAGGTTGCCAACCATTCTTAGGATTCGATGGTTGCCATTTGAAAGGCCCATATGGTGGTATATTATTAGCAGTTGTGGGGTTGGATGGTAATATGGGATTCTACCCAGTTGCTTTTGCAATAGTTGAAACTGAGAATAAAGAGAGTTGGAGTTTCTTTTTCCAATGCCTTGAGATAATGCTTGGAGGATTTGGTGAGGACAAGCCTTGGACTTTTATGACAGATAAGCAGAAGGTACATTATCTAGTGCTCTACTTCTTTATTTTTTATTTTCTAATTTGTGCACATTATATACTTCTGTTAGTGTTTAATCTGTAATGAGATTTGCCTATGTACTAGAAAGGGTTATGTATGTAAGATTTATCTAGTTGGAAGGGTGTGTCTGTAAGCTTTGGTGTAGAATAAAGGATACTTTTGTAAGGGTTTTTTTATCAGAATAGATACACATGTAATGTTCATAATTGTGAAAGGGGTGTATGTAATGTTTATATGTTAGATAAAATTAATAAAATACTTGGTTTTTCTTTCAAATGTAGGGATTAATTGAAGCAATCAATGAATTAGTGCCTACTACAATCAATAGAAAATATTGCCAGCATATTTATTCCAAGTTGAGACAAACATTCCCTAGAGCTTTAGTTAAGAAGTTGTTTTGGGCAGCAGCTAGGTCCTACAATGTAGCAGGCTTCAATCGTGTTATGAATAAGCTGTGAGAGGTAAAACCAATGGCCTTTGACTGGTTGATCAAGATAGAGGTAAGTTTGTGGGTTAGACATGCATTTAGTCTTTTGTTGAAGAATGACCATATTACTAACAATATTTCTGAGTCGTTCAATCATTGGGTTGGTGAACTAAGGAGTAAACCGATGCTTACCTTGCTAGATGGTTTAAGGGCCAAGTTGATGAGCAGGATAGAGACAAGGTATAAGAGGGGGGTAGAATGGAAAAGTTTAGTTTGTGATAAGGTCGTTAGTAAGTTGAATCTTGCAAAAGAAGAGTCTATCAAGTGTCAATTGCTTGTTGTTAGTGCGCATGAATTTCAAATAAATGATGAAAGTGTCCACTACATAGTCAATTTGAATAATTGGAGATGTGATTGTAGAGTTTGGGATATTTCTGGAATTCCATGTAAGCATGCAGCCTTAGCAATAGCTTACAAGAGACAAAACATTGAGATTTACACAAATACTAGCTATTATAGGGAAAAGTATATACAAGCCTACTCTCACAAAATTCATGGGATTCCTGACTCCACTTTCTGGCCTTCGATGCAAGTTGAACCAAGAACTAGACTTCCTCCACCATTGAAAAGATCACCCGGTCGACCCAAAAAGCATAGGAGAAGAGATGAAGAGGCTACCAAGGTTATCTCATCAAGAAGGGCAACCAAAATGACATAGGGTAGATGTGGTCAAAAGGGGCACAATAAAAGATCATGTCAAGGAGATACAATCAACAAAAAAGAAAGTAAAAGGAGTCTTCAGGTACAAAATAAGAATTACATTGCGACATTCTTTTATACTTTGAGCAAATACATATATTTTTTGGTAACATTTTTTCTGTATTTACATAAAATTCTACAATTTTTTTTTAAAAAAATAGCAATTTATTTTCTGCAGAAAACAACTATTTACTACAGAAAATCTATTTTTCTGCAGAAAATAAATTGCTATTTTCTGCAGAAAAAATCTGTTTTCTGCAAATTTTCTGCATAAAACAATTTTTTTTCAGCAGAAAATTGGTATTTTCTGCAGAAAACTTTGTACAACAAGAAATTCATAAATTTTCTGCAGAAAACAGAAATTTGCACTGTCTTTCTTGTACAAAAAATAGAAATAAAAAAAAAGCAATTATTTGTTTCTTTTACACAAAAAATAGAAAATTTTAATACTTTTGTGTAGTTTTCTACATAAAAATATTGAAATTGATGCAGAAAAAATTCTTATTTTTGCATAGTCATTGTTGGCATATGTTTCTAAAAGAATAAATAAATAAATAAATTGAACAATTTGTTTCATGTATGAATGTTAAGTTGTGAAAGCACAAAAACCTTATTTGACTTATTTTGCTTTCCTTCCCCCTTATTAAACAAGTGGTCTTATTCTTAGTTTTGGATAGATAATTATTATTCTTTTTATTATAATAATTATAGGATTGTGAAGTTGGTTCATTGGCTGTGCAAATAGATAATGACACTCCATTGGCTATAATGCTTTAGAAAAAGAAAAGATCAAGAGAAACAAAGACAAATATGATGGCTTCAGGAAGCCAAGTTGGAGCATAACTCACTAAGCCTTAACAAGGAAAAGTTTTGAATTGTCATTTTGATAGGAGATTTTTAAAAACAAAGTGAACAATCTTTCGCCATTGTTGTTATATTGATGCCCTTACTATAGTTTTCTCATCATACGGCATATTATTCTAGGCAAATCACGTGGAGTACTTTATTACTACATCATGTTTGAACAACTTAGTCAATGTTTGAATATTTATACTCTTGGTAATATATTTTGTATGTTGATAATGTATCAAAAGCCATGGGTAAGTGTCTTGTTTTGAAAATACATGAAAATGTTTGATAGAGTGCATGCAAAGGAGATAGTTGTTATGTGATACAAATTATTTCAATGATATGCTCATCTTATAAAAAAAAATAATTTTGATTATTAATTCCTAAGTAATATTGCATTAAACAAAATAACACAAACTTACTAGTGACACTCTAGTTTAAGTATATTACTTTGGAAACAATAGGAATGACAACATGCAAAAATAATTTTTAGTTTACCGTATATATATATATATATAAATAAATAAAGGATAACAAAAAAAAATTGCACAAATATATTTTTATGTTCCAACGATTATAATATTACAATATATAACATTTTATCACTATGTCCCCTTTTGATTATAAATATATTATAGTAACACCCCTCCAAGTTTCTAAATCTTACCAAGGGTTTAAGTCAGTAAATTATAACTATTTTTGAGTTAGGGGCAAAATAGAAAATGTACTTAACTTTTTCGTTGATGTCATCATTTTCTATCAAAAACTCTAACAAAAGGGGCAGTTTGGTAAACCGAATATTTACAGAGGGGAGGTATTGGTAATTTTGGAAGTTTGAGGGGAGGAGTTGATAATTTCACTATTTCAGAAGGGGTGTAAATGTAATTAGTCCTATTTATAATACTGACAGGTTGATTCTACCTGTAATTGTCAAAGTTCAAGGAAACTAAAATAGAAACTAGGATAAGAGGTCCTCTAAAGCCTCAAACTCTCTCTCAAGACCCTAAAACTATCATTAGGTAAACACATATGAAAGATAAACCACCATAACATACGAAAGCTTAAATTAAAACTAAACTAACTATATATCATCATTAGGTCAGTCGAGTAGTACTATTTTATTAACAAACCAATGTATCCAAAGAGACATACTACTCAACCATTTTCCATTCAACTATTGAAATTTACAAACTAGAAGTTTTCAGTAAAAAGAATAACCAAGCTTTAAGTAATAATATTCCTTGTCATTAATAGTGTTTGAAAAGAAAAATACCTTGATTGCTGACTTCTATACTTGCTAGAAATATAAATGAACAGTTGTCAAACCATGTAATGTTGTCAAGCTACAAGTACACAACAGCAAAGAGTTTTACATCAAATCGAGTAATCAAATTCTTACATGCAAAGAAAGAAAAAAAAATACTAAAAATAGCTAGGCAAACATAGAAACGTTATAATGGTGGGAACCCATGATAATTCACACAGAAATAAAAATGTAGCATTACCCTTTGCTGTTGAAAGCTCAAGTGTTGCAGAACACTTAAGAAATCCATAATATTCTTCACAAATTTTGAATCACAAAAGAGTTCAATTGGATTAAATATCATTTAAATACAAGAGCTGCTAATCATCAACACCAAGTTAGGAAGACAACATATTAAAAGTAATGGTGTCAAATTTTATATTAATCTAAAGACTTAAGAGCTAAGCAACACTAAGAAACCTTCACAGAAAAATTAACATCACACTTGGAGACAACATATCAACTTTGACATTTAGAGAGAGCTGCTGCTTTTCAAGAACATTACTCTCAGAAATGGCATGCAAACAATCAAGTCCAATATAGTAACTCATAATGTGATAAAATATGAGATGGAAAAAAATATATTGCCAATTTTTCTAACTAATTCTGGATTAATTATCTCACAGTCATCTATTGAGTTTATATTTTATACATTTAAGCCTAAAAACACTATCTTTCACTTCTAAGTCTTCTCACACAGACACCCCAAGTTCGTTATACATTATCTCAAGCTTCATCTATCTCAACCTCTACACTCATCACCTTACCACTATCTCATCTACATTTGTATTTTACCTTGCCCTTTACCAATATCTGAACCACCCGACCACACCTATTCGGTACTAATAGGGTTATAAGAGTAGGTAGAAAACCACCCATGCCCAAACACACGATGATAGAGAAGCAAATTAACCTTTATAGTGGCTTCTATCGCAAAATATATGGAATTTCCTGAATTGGCAACTAGTTATCGGTGGCAACTAGTTTTCAAGAATATGGCGGAGACGAGCAGAGCAATCGGACTTTCGGAAGGAGACAAAATTCTTTTGGGGGGCGAAGGCGGACACTAAAGCTGGTTGTCGATGTCGGTTGCCAGCGGTAGGCGATTGGCGAGTGGCGATTAGCAATCGATGGTTGGCGATGGCGTCTTAAAGGAGAATGATAAAAAAATAGGAGTTTTTTACGGCAAAAAGTTTTGATAGACTAGAAAATCTTCTATTTTGATTTTTTTTAAATATATTAAAACATATGTTGGTTATGTTTTAAAACCATTTGTAATTAATTATGGGACCAACAATTTTTGTGTTAATTTTAATTTTTTATTATAAATATAAAATTTATGACTTAAAGTCATTTTGGAAGTCCCATCTCAAATATGTCTCTACTATTGTTTTTTTTTTTTTAAATGTATAAAATTAGAGATGGAAAAAAGACAGATTTCAAAATAAAAATTTAATTTATCATTGTCTCCATTATTGACATATTAGAGATGGAATTTTATTTCCGTCAGTGAATCCGTCATTAATTCCGTCTGTGTTGCTTTCTCTTTTTTCTCTCCACTTTTTTTTTTATTTATTAAATTTGGAATAACTTTTAATCCGGTGTGAATCCATCTCTGATTTCTATTTACCTTATTAAATTAAGACGGAATTTGATGTTGTCTCTTAATCCATCGCTACTTCATGAAAACTAGAGGCGGAAACAAATCCATCTCTAAATTTCCATCTCTAAAACCATGTTCTCTTGTAGTGAAAGCAAAAACAAATCTATATATCATTCTTTTGAGTTTCAACAAAAATTAAAAATTAAAAAAATAAAATGATGCAAAATAAGCCGTATTTTTTGGATTATTAAAGATAAATTATAATGTGAAAACTATCATTAAATTTTTTTCTCGCAATCCCAAACAAATTGGTTAAGAAATAAGAATTGATAGAGAATTATAAAGAAAAAATAAAATAAAATAATCACAGCACCACCAATTTGAATAAAAATGAAACAATATTATTGGTTACCAACTGAATAAAACGGTTCTTGTGCATTTCTCTAAAGGCCAAAATAAATTTAAAAAGTCAAAAAAAAAAAAAAACAATGCAATGTATTGAAAGGGAATTATCTTGTAAATAATAGTAATAAAAAACCTTGTACTAACTATTGCCCAGGGAAATAAAATAAATGGAGTGTAGAACAAAAACACAAAAAAAAAAAAGAAGGAAAAAGTATAGGAAATAATTAAAAATAAAGTAAAAATTATCAGGAATAAAATTAAGGGATATAAAGAAGAAAAGAACAACTCTAAATATTAATAATTTATTTTTGGATAACCCAAAATCAAAAGAAGAAGAAAAATAACTCTAAATATCACTAATTTCAATTTCAATCAAAGCTTTAAAAAAATAAAAAATAAAAATCTCAAAAATAAAATGATGCAAAATACTTTACAAAAATGAATTATTAAAAATAAATTATAATGCTAAAAATTATCATCCAATTATTTTCTCAGAATCTTGCCCAATTAAATTGGACAAGAAATATTAATTGATAGAGAATCATAAAGAAATAATAGAACAAAACAATTACAATCCCACTAGTTTGAAAATTAAATTACAGGTACATCATATTTATAATGAATAAGAAAAATAAAACAATCTTAACAAATAGCAACTAAATAAAATGATTTTTATACACGTCTTCCTAGACCAAAGTAAATTAAGAAATTAAAAGGTAAAAGCATGCAATGTATTAAAAAGGGACATCTTATTATAAGTAGTAATAAAAAATATTGTGCTCTCTATTCTCCAAGGAAATAAAATAAATGGATTGTTCAACCAAAAAATAATAAAGATTATACGTTAGCATTAAAAAAATAATATAAATATTGTCCAAAATAAAATTAATAGATACATGCAAAAAAAACCCTCTAAACTTCAATAATTTGATTTTCAGATAATCCAAAATCGGAAAGAAAAAAAAAAGATAGAAAAATTGCTTGCTTGTAGTTTTTCATTAGCATATCACTTAGGTTACTGTTGAAAGTATTGTATAAATCAAGGAGGAAAAAAAATAAAACGATAGAATTATAAAGAAAAGGAATTCGAGAGAAATAAGGTAAAATGAAAGACAAAGTAACTAACTCAATTTCATCAAGTAGACAAACTAGTTGTTGACTTCTAGAGAGATTTAGAAAACCATATAGCAGGTCTGTTAAGAACATGCATGGCCAGTTGAAAGATATGTTTATCACCCAAGAGGCCATGAATTCGGCTAAGTTGGTCACCAAATCTATATTTGAACAACATATCTATAAAAGAAAACACAAATGATTGAACAAAGAGAAAACATCTCAACTTATTTCAATCTCAGCTACTACAAATACTGGAGGTTATTGTGACAATCAGTCTGCAGACATCCTTATAGCTCGCAATTTGAGGTGGAAATCATATTCCCTGTATTTCCTTGAGGACATCTAAGGGAAAGGAATTAGCTAAGGCTGAAAATCAAGAGGTTTATTTGTTCGATATCTCCAAAACGTACAAGATCTTTGGCATATGCTGAAGGACAAACAAGTCAAACTCCCTAAAGAGCACCAAATCCTACCACCGAAAGAGTTGTATAACAAGAAATATGGTCAATGAAAAACTCATTTAGCTATTTTATTAATAGCTATATTATCTTTAGGAATACGAGCTAGGAAAAAGGGGATATTTAAATTGACTATTAAGACACAGATAAACATGGATATAGACAAAAATCCTTTCCACATGTCAACCAACATAGTGGCCGATGGCCAATTGAAACAACCTATCAAAAAGGAATAGAGAATGAAGACAACTGCCAAACAAACTGCCAATATTATGGGCAACTCGACACGCAAAAATAAGCAAGTGAAGTCCAACAAACTCAATGTATTTAATGACAATACTTTTCTAAGATAATCACATCATATCATAGGATCATAAAGTATGTGTTCAACTTTGTAGCCATCTAATAGTTGTATTAGCCCTTAAGAGGAGTAGGAAAGTGGTGAAATTGAACGTAGATGGAGGTATCTCTATCATTCATATCATTACTATAAATGATTACATCCTACAATGATGAAAAATGGCTAAGCTTAGAGTTGGATATCAAGATATGGATTATTAATTGTTGCAACTAGAAAAGAATGTGGCAAAAAAAATATATCTTTGACAAAAGATCAAGAAGGATGAGAAAAGTCGACATAACAATGTTGTCAACTTAGAGGCCCTCGACAGCAAAGCACCGGAGGATGGATGAGGTGGAGGAGAGAGCAATCTACCACATACTAGAGGTAAGGCTTCAATACCCATAGATGCAATTAGCTTTACTAGAGTATTCATGGCTAAAATATGAAATATGAAGAAACTGGAGATGGATGTCTTCATAGAAGTTGAGTTTAGACACTATGCAAATGGAAGATGCAACTCGATCCATCAAGAATGTAGTTTGAAAAAGTAATAACACCCATGATCAAGCACCTAAAGCCTCTATATATAAATGCCCGCAACGGGAGTCTAGTCAGCAGAGTATTTGTCAATAGAGACACAATATTGAATATCATGCATTTTACTACATTGAAGAAGTTGGACAAATAAGAACTGGCCTCCTTTATATAAACATGAGGATGATAAATTTAACTAAAGAAGCTGCAGTTACTCTCAGAGAGCTAGTTACTGACATTAGAATTGGGAGTAGAACTTTGGCATGAGCTTTCTCAAGGCCAAGCTCACTTATTTTTTTTGTTCAAAAGGGATTGGATTGACTCAAACAAGTGCATATAATCCACATTCCACCTATAATTAATGTTGTAGGGTGGGAGATCGTGTTGAAATAGTACTAGCTGGTCAAAATCTACTTACAAGTGATGTGCACATGACAGGTCTTGCACTCTCCATGTATATAATCAATCACGATATCCCAGCATTCTAAAGACAGAGATACTACCATGCGTAGCCTCGCATTCAAGGGGTCCAAGATCAATCTTAAGCTAGAAGCAGAAGAATTGAGGTGCCTTTTTGAAATAGGAATCTCAGCCATTGCCTTAAAAGTGGGAGATCAACTGCTATTACACTCGACAGGCATGAAAATGCCTAGAAATATTCAAGTCATGATTATAAAGCTCTTTTCAACTAAGGCTTTTTAGTTGTGCACTCGATAGATAGTCACAACAACAATATTGAGATAAAGTTGCAAATGGAAAAACACTATTGCCACACCGGCTAGGGACATTCATCGAGTCCAAATTATGGCCACATGATGAGAAAATTAATGGACTGAAAGCATGCAACACTTTAGGATAACATACACCGTCTCACCGAGCTTGAAACCGAGATAGAAATAAATCTCATATTCCACGATGATAGCAAAATGCAAGAATGAGAACAAGCTTTTTCTATTGAAGTCGGCAAAGCTAATTTTCAGTTTGCTTGATGTTAACCTCGAAACAAAAGAAGTTCCCAGGTCTACTTAGTAAGTACACTATTAGCCAAAGCAGACTTGCAATAGTGGATAAAACAAATAAAATAATACAGTACATAAGTACTTTGCATAGGAATATCACGAGATGGAAGGTTTATCGCAAGAGCGAATCAAGTTCATACTTCCTTTAAATGAAGGTTATAAGCCCATAAATTTTGTGGCATATTAACAAAGAAGTCAAGAGGTTGCTTGACACAAGATTCTTTAGACTTGCTAAATATATAGAATGGGTCACTAACATAGTCTTAGTTTATAAAAAGAATGACGAGCTAAGGATTGGCATTGAGAAACCTCAACTTGCCCACTCAGAAAGATGAGTATGTAATATGGGTTTTAGACATGCTTGTCAATGCTACTGCAACACACAAAGTCCTATATTTTATGGAGGAAACTTAGGCTATAGCCGGATTCTCATAGCCAAAGAAAACCTCCATAAAATTTTATTCAAATTTCTGGGTTCATCAGCATATCCAAATGGTTGGTCATACCTCTCAGACTAAAAAATGTATGGCTATTTACCAAAAATCCATGTATCACATCTTTCATGACCTAATTAACCACAACATCTAAGTTTACATCATTGATGTAGTTGGGCTATAGAAAGATTCTTGTAGCCGAAGAAGACCTCCATAAAACTGCATTCGATGCTGGGAACAATTGGCATATTTGAATGGTTGGTCATGCCTTTCAAACTAAAGAATGCTAGGCTACTTATTGAAAAGTTAGAGTATCGACTGGGAATTTCTTGGGTTTCTTAATTCAGCAAAAAGGCATAAAGGGAAAAATAATGAAAAAGTTGGAGATATACCAACACAAGATCATCTCAAAATCAAAAGGAGATGATTATCTTGATAGGGAAAATAAAATTTTCAGAGGTTCATTGCTAACTCAATAAAGAGGATGAAGGCATTGTCATCTTTTCTCAAATAAAAAATAACCTAAGTAGTTTTTTTTGGGAAGAAAACAACAAGAAGCCTTCGGCCAAATTAAAAAATGCTTGGCAAATCCACCAGTATTAGTACTACCTGCACCAAGTAAACCTTTAAACTCTATATCTTGGCCCTAAAGAATCCATCAACTATTTACTAGACTAGGATGCGAAAGATTTGTTTGGACCGATCATCTTTTACCTCAACTAACTACTACACAATGCCGAAAGTAGGTACACAACTATCGAAAAGTTATTTTATCTTTATGCCATTCATGTATCAAGTTAAAGTATTATATATTTCCAAAAGAGGTTTAGGTTATATGTAAAATAGTCATATTCAAGTATTTCTTTAACCTAGTTGTTTTGTAAGGAAAGCTAGTTAAGTGGGTGATTAGCTAAATATCCAAAATTTTTAGTACACCATCCCAACATGGATGTAGCAGACCCATTGTGGAAGCCAATGTTACCTTCAAATCAAGCCCTTGATTGTGATGTTCAATAGTTCAAAATTGCATATTAGCATCACATCAGATATTACTATCACTAACCCGATCTGAAAGATTGACAAGTTTTCATTCTAGCTAAAAGCAATAAGTTCCAACAATAATGGCTACTATGAAGGTTTGCTTATCGAATAGCTCATAAAAGAGTATTCGTGTGCAATCTTAACATGTTGATTATTTCAAGACAACAAGTAACCTCATATGACAGTTCACTATGCAATGATTATGACATTTTATAAGGAGAAATTAGAAAGCCAATGACCAAGCTCAGCTTGCATTAGGGTTTAAAGAGTTGTCAACTGACTGGTGCGAGAAACATTTATGCATTACAACAAATGATTTAGGTGACCGATGTGCAATAATTGAGGACTAGAGAATCGAACTGATTATTACCTTAAGAATCCATCAGCAAAAATAAATTTCAATATAAAATAGAATTTTGGAAGGGGAGTTGTATAATAGGGGATTTTCGGGGTTACTATTTTAATGTTTGAACAAGCCTGAAGCGCCAAAATATATGGCAGAAGTCCATAAAGGGATTTTTTGAGTTCATCGATCTAATACGAAGATGAGGTGGATTCCCCACATATACGAATACTGTTGGCTAGTAATAACAATCAATTACTATAAATATGACCAAGGTTGTGAGGCATGTTAGCCACATGGCTTGTTATAGAAAGTCCCAACTAAAGAACTCCACCCAGTCATCAAACTATGGCCTTTCAATGGATGGGTGATAAATATTATAGAAAAAATATTGCCACCATCCTCTGAGACATGAATAAATCTTCATGGCAATTTATTATTTCACTAAATATGGAGAAGCTCAATCTATGATCGAAATTATGTAGGAAGATGTGGTTAAATTCATCAAGGAATAAATCATATTTAAGTATGAAATTTCAAAAATTATATCAGATGACCAAGGAACTGAATTCCTAGGAGATAGTGATAGCATTTTCTAAACAATTCGACATCCAAATGATTAACTCCTAACTATATTGCCCTAAAGCTAATGGGCAAGCTGAAGTTACTAATATAGTCCTAATTGACATGATAAAAAAAAAAAAAAAGCCATGAAAGACAAGTTAAAGAGATGGCACGAAATTCTACTTGACGTAGTTTTCTAAGTGCACTTTGACATGCATCACAATATTCAAGCTAGAAAATGGTTATGCAACTTTATTATCGTTAAAATTACAAGACAAACCACTCATGGTGTCCAAACGAACCTTGGCTAGTATCTTTAGGAGATGTGCATGAAGTTGGACTAATTTGATGAAAAAAGAGTAATACTACTCGAAAATATTCAGCAACATAGAATAGGGCAGCCAAAATCTATAACAAACACATAAGATCTGCAAGTTTTATGAGAGGGATCTAGTATAGAAGACAATTCTACCCATTAGATCAAGAGATAACAAGTTTGGTAAATGGTCACCCAATGAGGAGGCTACCTTTATTATCAGCCATGTTATTCTTTGAGTTGCCTATAAGATTATCAGCATGGAAGCAGAGGAAATAAGTACAACAATCAATGAGAAATATATAAAATAATACTATTCATCTATCTGGGAGAAAATATAAGGAAAATTGTGGTAGGAATGACTACTTAGCCCCATTAATAAAGTTTTTCACAAATTCTTCATTATTTCAAAAATATTTATTTATTTGGAGGAAGCAGGTTGAGAAAAAACCCCAAAATCTTAAGGATCAACAATCAGGACAACTCTACATCTTTAGGTATTTTGGCAAGAGCAGCAGTTTCAAGCATATTGGCTAGAGTGCCATCAATTGAACGTGATACCTTTGTTGCCTCTACTAACATATCTTCTAAAAAATTCCATAAGTTCTCGGCTTTCTCCAAGTTTGACCTAGCCAAAAAAAGATTCATTTTAAGGAGCAAGTTAATCTTGCCATCCAAAGATGAAGAGAGATTGTATAAGATTGCCTTCATTTCAAAATGAACCATAATCCTAGCTATCACCTAATAGTATAGGGTTCAACAAGTGCAATCACAACCTTTGATCTGCTCCGTTTGTTCCTTCAAGTCAGCAAGCCTAGAAAAAAGCTCATTCTTTTCAAGCAAATGTTTTATAGGTCCTCTTTAACAACTTCATACCCGAACCTATAACTTTCCTTTAGCGTGTCCAAATTGCCAGCCTACCTAATTTGGAAGCACTAATCTCTTCCTCGTTCTATTTGACTCAAAGTTGATAGGCAAGTTTTTCAATAAGGCAGACATATGCTCTAAATCCATCTGCTTACCTATGGACATAATAGTCAGGTCAGCAGACTTCACCATCAATAGCTAAAAAGCATGAAAGACTTTTACATCTGACGATAAGTCCTTCGCCAAGTAAATTTCCATAAACTTCAAATACATTAAGAAAAGGGAAGAAGGACACACATCTGAACCTCAAGAGGGTATCTTGCTCTTAGCTTGAAACATAGTGAGTAATAATATCCTGAGGGACCTTAATAGAGGAGGACATTGTCCAGAACCAAAAACCTTTGCAGTAATCATTTTAGCAAACTTGGGGGTAGATATTATTTTTAGCTTTTTCTACAAAATAGGGACAATCATGAGCAGAGAAGCTAGAGTAATAATGAATAGGAGGATTTAATTCTAATATAAGGTCATTTTTATTTAGTTGAAACTGGATGAGGGCATCTAATTTCATTGCAGTGGCAATAGCCTGACGAGTTCTTCTCTTAAAAAAACCAGTTGAGACACCATCAGTGTTAACTTTAAAATTCCATATCAATGATGGACAAGAAAATCTTAGCTTAAAATTTAGAAAGAATAATGTAATATAAGCTATCCGAACAAATATAATAAACCAAAATTCCGCAAGAATGACGCACACTTACCTTTTTCAAAAGAAGTTTTATCACGAGTTGAACTCCTACACACCAATATCTTCTCATCTTCAGTTGACTATTCCTTAGGCTTAATGGTAGCTATATACATATTGACGTCAGTTGGGAACAAAAAAGCACCCATTGCAAACTACCAAGACTATAATTCAATTGTTTCACTTGTAAGAGTTTTAAAAGGGAATAATTGTAAAGAATTCAACTTGTCAGTGTTTGTTGGTTCAGACTTTTATTTCAACTGCTTCTAAAGCTAGTCAGCTTCCTCTACTCACAATAGAATGATATTATCTTGAGACACCTTGCATCAAACCAAATTGCCTAGAAAAGTAGTAAGGATAGTAAGGCTAACCAAATTTAGCATTATTACAGGCCGTAAGCTTCACCCCAAGAACAAATCATGAGCTAAGAGGCACTACTCAAGTTAAATACCATTCAAGAAATTCAATGGTAGGAGGATCAATAGAATCAACTCTAAACAATTCTAAGCTATATTCCTGACTATGCAGAATATATAAATCAAAGCATTTTCTTTCCTTCAAGCTAAACAACCTCTTAAAAATTTTAAGAGTGGGCAAATTAATTGAAGTCCGCAATTGTAAAAGCTTACCATAAAAGAGGCATCTTGTTGGCGTAGCTTATTGGCCACTTCGTTGATACAAAGTTCAAAGAAATAAAAATGAATCCAGAACTTGGAGAAACCATAACGGGCTAAATACAATTTTCACATTTTTGCTAGCTCAAATTTTATCAACTAACAAAAACATGCAGTAGTAAAGAAGAGCAAGAAATGAAGAACCCAGTGCTCACGAATGGCAAGACATCAATGGAGACACATAATTGAGTATTCGGTAACAATAGACATAATGTTCATAAAGATAAAATATTTTCAAAGCTACTTCATCAAAAATGCATTATGTTTAACTTTAGAGACTTCTCCACTAATGCATGGTTTGAGTTGCACACAGTACAATAAAGACATCTCATTGTCATCGACAGGAAGACTGGTGATTGTAGCAATATCCGATAAAGTAGGACTCATCATAACTAGAAGGAAAAAAATATTAAGATTGGTCGATGAGAAACCTAAGAAACTAAACAAGTCCATATCGATGGGAATTTCTTTCTTGGAAAGCATGATGAATCATAAACACTCCAAACCCTCTAGTCATCCCTTTAGTAGATGAAACCCTCTCCAATGAAGTTAGGTATGAGATGATTTCTTAGGTCATGTGCAAAGTTAAGAAGAAAATTCCTCGATCAAAAACTAGCCTGAAGTAACAAGGAGGCTATACCCTCCAACGAGACTTGAATAGTGGGACTCCTAAAAACAAGACCCAAGAAAAGTTTCTATTCTTTAAGAAACAACACCATAACCTCAATAGAGTTTTTCCTAGTTGACCAAAATCAACAAATCTAGAAGAGTTGGTGAGAGCTTGTTGAAGTAATAACCATTTTCTAAAATAGAGATTGGAATTGTAGAAGGAAAAAAAATGAAAAGAGGAAGATCCAAGAAGAAGATTTTTTTTTTCCTTGAAAGTCAAAAAACTAGCCTTGGGATATGGAGATTTTCAATTGATAGGACATCTAAGAATCCTTAAACTATAAACTAACTCATAATTCTCCCAATACAATATGCTTTGTATACCTAAGCTAGTAAACTCTTCAACAACTTTTCCACCCAAATAGTCAAAGGTTGTAGGGGTTGAAGTGTTGGCTCCAAAATTTTTGAAGAGTTAAAATTGGCTCAACTACGATAACAACAATAACCATGGCTAACATCGGCTTACTACATTGCTAAGGATCTCGGAGCAAAATCTAACATAACAAAAGCCAAAAATCAAGAAAATTTGGTAAATCCTCAATTAGAGCTCATGCATAATAGGATTATGCTAGGAATGAATCAAAAAACAAGATTGCTAGAGGTATAAAACCCATGTTCGTTCATAACTAACCCATGACTAAAGTTGTAAATGAGTTGAGTTTGAGCTAAGCTTAGCAAAAATTTCAAGCTCGAGCTTAGCATGTTTGTGAAATACACAAGCTCGAACTCATCAAGCTCCAAAATTTAGGCTCAAGCTTGAGCTCATTGATAAATATTGAACTCAAGCTCGAGTTCGATGAGCTCACATGATGTCTAGCCACAATCAAGCTAGCGTCGAGCTCGAGCTCATCAAACATATTCCACACTCAACGTGCGAGCTTGAGTTTAATGGGTCAATTTAGTCCTCACTAGTTCCTATAATTCTCATGAGAAATATTATCTATTAATAAGTCCAACAACATCATCAATTTTTCTAAAAGTTAATCATTTTTTTATAAATTTCAAGTGGGTTATTGTTTTGACTTTTGAAGTTCGAATATTAAAATATAAAAATAAATTTTGTTAAGAGAATGATGAATTTTCATTTCATACTTGCATTATTATATTTGAAAAGCATGCATTAACTATATATGATATACTCTACAGTGAAATTTTATTATATAATTATATATTTTTATAAAATTATTTAAATAGAAAATTTATATTTTCTTCAAAAATATCATGCTATTATTTTTTAGTATTTTACAAATTATAAATTAATATCTTAGAAATTATTATTTATTATTTAATAAGTAATATATATATATATAAGTGACAAATGAATTGTAGTTTGAAAATTACCTCCAATATGTGGCGCATAATTTTTGAAGTAATATTTTATATATTATTTAATATATATATATATATTATTCTAAAAAGTACTAGGGCTCGTAAGTCGACTCGCTAGCCTCCGAACTACCATATTAAAGTTCAAGCTTGGCTCAATCCAAAACTCAAGCTCAATAGGTTCAACTCAAACTTAATTAATCTCAAACTTGAGCCAAACTTTTGGAGGATCGAATCGAGTCAGCTCACGAATCAACTTGAATCAACTTGCACCCCTACCCATGACAAGAAGCCCAATCAAACTCTTAGCAGTTACAAAATTAGTTGAACTATCCGTTAATCAATGCAATAGACAAAATCAAACTGGCCATGCACTATCCGAGTATTGACCACATCCTATAAGCATGAGCCATGAAAGGGAATTAGGAGAATAATATTAGCTATCAATGAATTAAAAATTATATTACTAGAAAAAATAAAATATGTTACTTATAAAAAACAAATCACTAATATCATTTGATTTAATATCAATAACTTGTACAATGGCCCAATTCCATCAGCATCATCACTTACACTTTTCCTTGAAAGTTGCTTGTTCTTTCACTTTTTTATGGATTGTTGTAGGCATATATATATATATGTATGTATGTATGTATGTATTCGCCTTCACTGTGCATGATATTTATTAATTGGAGAAACCATGCTTAGAATAAGAATAGAACAACTTCTTATGATTTGTTGTCGTCTCCAAGATCATTGTAATAATATTTCTCCAGAATACATTTGAATACATATCTCTTTTATATATTTCAATCCTAGAACACTAGAATCACTTAAGCAAGTTATTTTCGTAAGATAAATGCAATAAGAATTGCTAGTCTACCCACTCTAACTTTCATAATCTTATCCTAGAGTATTTCAATTAATAAATCATAACTACCCTTAAGTTAAGGATAAAACTAGAAAGTTTACTCAATTAAATTTTTTCATGATGTCATTACTTTTCATGCAAAACTCTAGCAGTAGGGTCAGTTTGGTGAACATTGCATTTTCAGAATGAAGGTTTTAATATTTATAAAAGTAAAAGAGGAGATATTGATAACTCTTATTTATGATGTTCATGTCATATATTATTGGTAGAAGACATGGACTAATTAAAACTCCTTTTAATTTATACCCATTTTGACTTAGTATTTGAAAGCACTTAGACTCTTCTGAGTGGAGGAATTTTCTTGTTTGCAAAGATCTCATCAATTTTATCTTCTTATCTAGGTTTTTTATATCCTAATCATGCATCTCATACATCAATAGAATATGAAAAACATAAATAAGTAAATGGGCCTAGCGTGTTCCTAGGGTGAGATGACCATGAGCCTTAACCAAGTGGTGCACATAGAGCCATAGGTGCACTATTTAGTTGATTTTAAGTGGGTTGATTAAATCTAGCTATTACATAAATGTATCCACATACATTCTTAGGTCTTCATGTCTCCAATGGTTTTCTTTGCTCCTTGCAACATTTATATGAGAAAGAAATCCTCACTCCTAGTTATTCTACTCTCATAACATTTACAACATAGAAATTACGAGGCATGCCAGCCCTAATTTAATACAAGCCTTTCAATAACTTGAAACAAATAAAATCAATATTAAAAGCTCATGATCATCTCCACTCATTCATTATTCATTCAACAATTAAATGAACAATAAATCAAGAATTGACATTCAATTCCAACAATTAAATGCTTATCTCATAAACAATTAATTAAGGGGCAAAAATAAGCATAACATTTATCCATCTCATTTTTGCACTAATATTGATGATTAACTTTAACAAGATTTTAAAAGCAATAAAAAAAATATCAAACATAATTTTGAAAACTTGCACAACACTTGTGCATCTATCAAGCATGATTTAGTTCACTTTTAGTCACAAAAAGAACACAAAAACACACCAAAACTCATCCATGATCGAAACCGGCTGCTACTGCCCATCCTGGGTACATAGCCGAGCAGCAGGTTCACCCGTTGCTCAGCCAATGCCCGGCTAGGGCTGGCAGCATGCCCTGTTTCAAGGTTAGGACCGAGTAACATAGTTTTTGGCTCAATTTTTGTGCACCAAAAAATTTAGGACACCTCCTAAACACTAAATCACACATTGTAGATGAATTTTTAGATCCAAAACACATTTTAAAAATGGAATTTCAAGTGCTCAAACATGCTTCAAAAATCAAGTTCAAGTGAGAATCACCATTCTCCAAAAAATCTCCAATAATATCCAATCTAATTGGATCTAAAAATGACCGAAACACCTTTAGACCAAATTTAATATGCTATATTAGCATGTAACATCATCTAATGCTGAGTTAACATTTAACATTAGCAACTATGAATCAAAACATACTAACACATGAATTAACTCTCAAAATACATATTAGCATAATTTCAATTCATCAACAAAGGAGCCACAAGCATCATAATCCAAACACTCCAATCCATAAATTGGATCAAGTATTTGGATATGGAAATCAATCCTTCACATGAATCAATCAATCAAAAATCTAAATTAAAGCATGAAATAGGCTCTGATATCACCTGAAGGAGTGTATAGCACAAGGATCCATGAAATAAAGCAAGTAAAGATAAATCAAAACTTGACTACACATCTCCCAAGGATCAAATCATGCTGTAAAATGGATTTGGAAGAAGATAAATACCTTGAATGCTCAAAAATCCGGGGTAGAGTTGAGCAAACACTTGAACACTTCAAAGTCGTCTTCCTCTGGCACAGCAGCAACTCGGCAAAAATTTCCCTATCAAACCATATCCAAATTTGCTGAAATTTGGACACAACCTCCTCAACACCGTTGGAAAGCTCCAATAAAAAATTCAGCAAAAATTGAGTCCAGAAAGGTCTGGAAAAGATGATCCAAACTTTCTGCCTTTGAAGTGGATCTCCAAAGGCCAAACTATCCAATTGTCTAGCCTCTAATGTGATGATCCACACGCCAATGGCAAATCCAAATCACTCCTTAGTTAGCTGGAAAACCAAAGAGAGATGAAGGGGATGAAGGCCGATTTTTAGGAGGTAGGACGAAGAAGAAGTGAGAGACTTCAACACATGAATGAATCACACAAAACTAGAGGGAAAATGGAATCTAACAATTAGATATGCAAGCATTCTTTGGCCGGCCACCTCTCTCCTATTTATAGGGAGGGATCACACCTCCCAGGAGGTTGGCGTCAACTTGCAAGGCAAGTTGCAAGTAAAATTTAAATATCACTTGCATTTGAATTTTATTTGAAATCTTTATTTCATCTCATTGAAATGTCATCCAAATCAATTCTAAATTCACTCCAAATGAACTCTTTCATTTGGATTTTCCCTCCAAAATTAATTCTTCATTTTAATTAAATTAACCCCTTAATTTAATTAATTGGACAAGACTTAACTCTTTAAACTAGAAGTTGTCAACTTAACTCTTTAAGTTAACTTGAGCAATTGATAGTCATATGATACCAATTAAATAACTAATTAATTTAATTGGTCAATTTAACTCCTTAAATTATTTAGATTAGTTTAACAATTAAATTGATCAAGCCAAAATGGCCAAAGATTACCCAACCGTTTTCCTCCATAAAATCAATCAAGTGGAATTTCTAACTCTTAGAAAATTCCCTTCATCAAATAGGATTTCCTATTGGCTTTTGTGTGTGACCCATTAGGTTCTACCATTCATTGGACAAGGGCTTACAACTCTTGTGATATTTAGAATATCAAAATATTCACATTAGTTTAAACTCCTTTAAACTAATAGCTCAATTCAGTTAATCTGTATTAATTGAAGAGTATCCATTCTCCATTGTCGATGTCCAACCTCAACCCCATGGAGCCCAACTAATTGGCTGAAATGAATATGCTCTTGGAGAACCATTCTAGCTTTATGCTTGTCATGCGATACAGTCTTTCCATTTCCTATCTCCCGAAAGAGGCTTAGGGCAAGATATTTTTTGGTTCCCTAATAGCCTCGAGAACTATGTTTCTATTCAAACGTTTGATTCCCCTTTATGACCTCATCTTTGAAAAACTCTTCCAAATTGTCCTACTGCCTTGCTCAAGGATTTCGTGAAATCGATCATTATAGAATACATAGGAGATGTAGTCGCCCTTCACAACGACAAGGATACGGATCCCATCTTAGATCTCATAAACCTCAATGTCTAAGTAGCTCATGCCCAAACTCAACCCAAATGACCCGCAAAGTAGTCAAGAAAGAGTCAAAGCATGAGAATCTGAATACAAGGTTACCATAGATCTTTAGGTCAAAGGACTAATGATATGCACTAGCTTAAACTGGAGAATTTGTCACTACCGACTTGCCACTACGACTATCTGGTGGATTCTCCAAGCGGGCCTTCAGTGAACTTGTTCTCTAATAAGCACCCACTAACATGCACCTATGTCTAACATGGATTACTCATGAAACGGAGCAATATTCAACCCCTTGAATTTATGCATCATTAGTGCAAGTCTATCCGAATCTTAAATATCTTGTCTCATAAGATTCTATAACTTGAAATATTTTAAGATCACGACCATGTAAGATTTGTTTCATGATCACCACCCAGTGCGTGACCAAGTCCCATAATTTTGCGTGATCTAAGGGCTTCAACCAAATGCTAGTGAAGTAAAATAAGTATAAGATGAAGATGACTATTTATAATGAATATCATTCAATCAAGATTGTATAAGAAATAGTTTACATACCAATCCAATTGGCTGCAGGGCACTATTCTAAAGAAGACAAAGATTTAAAAAAAGATGGATTATAAATGGATAGTGTACACGTGCTTATGGTAGCTGCTAAGTTCGTCCTTGTCTGGAGGACATGTTAAGTTGTATCATTTGTATTATATTGTATTTTAGTAGGAGAATTTTTATAGAATTACTTGTGTTGTATACTTTGTAAAATATGGATATATTGTACTATCATTTTAATGTGAAAGAAATCATGAACGAGTATTCTTTTTAACTATTACGAAGGTTTACATTGGAGTTATTATCCAAATTTATTATTCATTTTATTAGAAAAAGTACCTAGATTTGATAATGATGTACTCCAGAATTGCATTTATGTACTTGATTTGTTTTCTTATTTTTTATGTTTATGTACTTGCTTTTTCAAAGGGTGAGATGAGACTTAATTCGATGCGTGCAACAATGCATAAGATACCCCGACGCGACAAAACCGTGGTTTATTGAAGAAATAGTTTGAAACACAAACACCTACATCGAAACACTTGGGCTTTCATTTATAGTAGCAAAAACCCATAATTTGCTGATAATGACACGCCATGGTCTTATGATCGCGCAATGGCTAGATTAAACCAAATTGAACTTAATCCCTTATGTGTTGAGAATGATACCGAAAATCAATGAAAAATACCCAATTTTGGTAGTTATGTACTCCATAACTGTGTTTATGTACTTAAGTTGTTAATATAGTGTACTTATTTTTTATGTTTATGTACTTGTTTTTTCAAAAGCCGAGATAAGGCTCAATTTGATGCGTGCAACAATGCATAAGACACCCCGACATAACGAAACTGTGGTTTGTTGAAGAAATGGTTTGGATTCAAACATATTGAAATGGTTTGGAATATAAACACCTACATTGAAATACTTGCGCTTTCATTTATAGTAGTGTGAAACCGTTCATGGATGGTATCGAAAATCCCTAATGTGCTGATAATGAATGCCATGGTTTTATAATCACGCAATGGCCAGATTAGGTTGAGTTGAACTCAATCCCTTATGTGCTGAGAATGATACTGAAAATTGATGAAAAAGTACCCAGTTTTGGCAATTATGTACTCCAGAACTGCATTTATGTACTTAATTTATTAATGTTGTGTACTTATTTTTATGTTTATATACTTGCTTTTTTAAAGGCCACAATGAGGTTCAATTCGATGTGTGTAACAATGCATAAGACACCCCGATGCGAAAAAATCATGGTTTGTTGAAGAAATAATCGTGATAGTATATGATTTAATGGTTGGGAACTCAAATACCCACATCCAACTACTTGCGCTCTTATTTAAAGTGGTATAAAACATTGATGCATGAACCAGATATATCCTTCTGACACTACCGTGGAACACTAGTGAACCTATCATGATTATATGAGTCCTAAGACTAATATGTCATGATCTTATGATCACGCAATGGCTGGATTAGGCCGAATTGAATTTAATTCCTTATGTGTTGAGAATGATACCAAAAATCAGCGAAAAAGTACCCAAGTTTAGCAATTATGTACTCCAGAATTGTATTTATGTACTTAATTTGTTAATATTGTGTACTTATTTTTCGTGATTATGTACTTATTTTTTCAAAGGCCACAATGAGGATCAATTCGATGCATGTAACAATGCTATGACACTTCAACACGACAAAACTGTAGTTTGTCAAAGAAATGATTGTGATAGTACTATTTTAATAGTTAGGAAATCAAACACCCACATCCGACTACTTGCGCTCTTATTCAAAGTGGTATAAACTATTGATGCATGAGCCAAAATGTAGCCTCCTGACACCACCATAGAAAACTAATGAACCTTTCATGACTATATAAGTCCTAGAACTAATATGCTGTGATCTTATGATGACGTAATGGCCAGATTAAGCTACTTTGAAATCTATTCCTTTTGTGCTGAGAATGATACTGGAAATCAGCGAAAAAGTACCTAGTTTTGGCAGTTATGTACTCCAAAACTGCGTTTGTGTACTTAATTTGTTAATGTTGTGTACTTATTTTTTGTGTTTATGTACTTACTTTTCCAAAGGCTGTGATGAGGCTCAATTCGATGCGTGCAACAACACATAAGACACCCTGACATGACAAAATCGTGGTTTGTTGAAGAAACAATTGTTATAGTACATGTTTTAATAGTTGGGGACTCAAGCACCCATATCCGACTACTTGCGCTCTCATTCAGAGTGGTATAAACCATTGATACATGAGCCAAATGTATCCTTTTGACACCACCATGGAAAACTAGTGAACCTATCATGACTATATGAGTCCTAAAGACTAATATGTTGTGATATTATGATCATGCAATGGCCAGATTAGGCCGAATTAAACTTAATCTCCTATGTGCTGAGAATTATATTGAAAATCAGCAAAAAAGTATCCAGTTTTAGCAGTTATGTATCTAAAACTACATTTATATACTTAATTTGTTAATTTTGTGTACTTATTTTTCGTGTTTATATACTTGCTTTTCCATAGTCCACGATGAGGCTCAATTCAATATGTGGAACAATGTATAAGACATCTCAATGCGACAAAATCGTGGTTTATTAAAGAAATGATCATGATAGCACGTGTTTTAATGGTTGGAAACTCAAACACCTACATCCAACTATTTGCGCTCTCATTTAGAGTGGTATAAACCATTGATGCATGAGCCAAATGTATTTTCCTAACAACACTATGGAAAACTAGTGAACCTATCATGACTATATGAGTCTTAGGACTAATATGCCATGATCTTATGATCACGCAATGGCTATATTAGGCCGCATTGAGCTTGATCCCTTATGTGCTAAGAATAATACTGGAAATCAGTGAAAAAGTACCTAATTTGGCAGTTATGCACTCCAAAACTGCATTGATGTACTTAATTTGTTAATGTTGTGTACTTAGTTTCCGCGTTTATGTACTTGCTTTTCCAAAGGCCATGATGAGGCTCAATTCGATGTGTGCAACAACAAATAAGAAACCTTGACATGATAAAATCATGGTTTGTTGAAGAAATAATCTTGATAGTACGTATTTTAATGGTTGTGAACTCAAGCATTCACATCCGACTACTTGCGCTCTCATTCAGAGTGGTATAAACTATTGATGCATGAACCAAATGCATCCTCCTGACACCACCATGGAAAATCAAACCTATCATGACTATATGAGTACTAAGGACTAATATGCCATGATCTTATGATCATGCAATGGCCAGATTAGGCCGTATTAAACTCAATCCCTTATGTGCTGAGAATGATATTGAAAATTGGCAAAAAAGTACCCAGTTTTAGCAGTTATGTATCTAGAACTACATTTATATACTTAATTTGTTAATGTTGTATACTTATTTTTTGTGTTTATGTACTTGCTTTTTCTACGTTTATGCATGTTGAGTTCTACCACTTATGTATTTATTTTGAGATAACATGTAACATATATATCTTTACCAGCATCTATTTATAAATAAATTTCTAAATTATACTATAAATTGTAAACAACATCCATTATAATCATCTAAATACACAAATTATAAATGTTATCCAGTAAGAAAGTCAGAAATATTGAAATACAAAATAACAAAATAGTTAATTCATCCAGATAATAACCATTCAAACATCATCATTCTCCCCTAGAATACATTAAACCATGCTCATCAATCAGAATTTTTATAGCAATATGTGCTCGATACGCATCCACAGAACATTCATTTGCATAATGCTAGAAATCCTTCATATTTTTTTGCATAACACTCAACACAAAGACAAACATAAACTCCACAGTCCAGGTCCCCATTTTGTTGGCGACTAAAACGTATCTGCACTTCTTTTGTGGCATAATAGACCCAAAGTTGTATTTTAGGTATCCAGTAAAAAACTTAGCCTGCAAAAGTATTTGTTACTTTTTATTCAAATAGTTGGATGAATGTATCACAAATATAAGCAAGCTTACAAAAACTTTTGTTATTGCTTTCATTTGGGGAGACTAGGATAAGTTCATCTGTATGAACTTCTTCTCAGTCGTGTCCAACACAAGGAGGAACCAGTGATAATAGCTGTTGATGGGGAATATAATAAATTGGCACTTGTTCAGCATATCTAACTTTAGCTCTTCCAGGAAATTGCTCTTGCTCAGTTGACTAATAAATTTTGGAATTTCATCTTGTTCCATAGCATGCCTCTCTTATTTGCTTTCTCAAGTTCTCTCAGAATTTCTTCCTACCAACAATTAATGTTAGAACTTGTTAAATCAAGTTATTTGTAGTTGGAAATACAAAAATAAACACCACATACATGCATGTACGGAGTCAGACACCAAATATTGTGATAACATTTTTCTCTGAATGAAGAGCTGCACAAGATCTTCATGTAACAATCAATTAAATTTGACCTCGACTCTTTTTCGAACAATAGATTGCAAAACACATATCCTCCAATTTGAAAATCTAGCTCCTCTCAAACAGTAACACTAAAATAATAAATCATCATGTTACTCAAATCATAAAATTACTATAAAAAGAAAATTGTGTATTCACTATAATTACTCCATTTTATCTCTTTACAAATATGAGTCGATAATTTCTTTTTCATTATCAGATATCTCGGACCACCCTCTATAATTTGTTTATCCTCAAAACTGAGTAAAGAAGTCCCCATTATCCAATAAATTGGAGTCTGCAGATCCAATCTCTATTAACTCAGTATTTTGGACATCCTTCATCTTCTCCTATCAAAAATGCAACACACATATCCAGTACTTCAGTCTAGCTATGTAGTATATTTTTTAATGCAATTCAATATTTGTCTTACTTACATCAAGTATAAAAACTCCAAAATGCAGTATTTAAAACTTGTATACACATACCTTATTCTCCTTGCCACGATTCTTATAAGCAATCTGTTTTACTTTTGTCCTTCATAGTGTGGTGCTAGATGAAACAATGTCTATTTCTTTTCTTTTTTGGGTCGTCTCACCTTAGTGTCGCATACTTTTCATTATAGAAGTTATGGTCACTTCCAATGGTAGAACATCCCCTAATTCAGGACTTTTATAGTGAATTCCACCATTACCACCTTCGTCTTGCTCTTTCTCTTGCTCTTTTTCTTCCTCTTCTTTTTCCACCTCTTTTTCCTGTTCTTTCTCCTCATTTTCTCCCTCTTTCTCTGCCTCTTCTTTTTCCTCATCTTCTAGTACTTTTTCTTTTAATTTCCCTTTGTCTTTCCTCTCTTCAACCTCAACTCCAATAGCAATTCCTTTATTCTGAAAAAAGAAGTCTTTCTTTCAGTAATACTATCTCTTTCTCTTTCTCACTTAACATTCCTTGCAAGCCACACACATCAACAGTTGGTGCTCCATGATGTATTGGTAACAACGATTTCTCCTCATCAGGGAATGGATAAACATCCACAACCTGTTCAAACATAACTCTATAGCTTAGTTTGTAATTTTATATGTACATAAAACTATTATAACAACAAAGATAAGGATACAAGTTATTACCATATTTCTAGTAATCGTCTTGAATTTTTCGTCTACATTAGCAACTTTCGTGGGGATCTTACTCTCATACCATTGAAGGAACCATGGAAATGAAGGCAATGAATTTGTTGTTCCTAAGTAAGGAATACATTCATAACCCCAAGCCTGTCATTCAAAAGAAGAATTATGCAATGTTATAGTTACTCAATAATAGCAATAAAAAATATTAATAGTAACAATGCTATTAACTTACCATCAAGCCAATACTACATCCATCAAAGTATTTCTTTTCTGGACCTTTCCCCGTTTCACCTCCTAAATGCACCAAAATCTCATCATGCAAAAACTTAAATACACCAACTCCTCATGCATAAAAACCAATGGAAGATAAATCATCCACGTACGGTAGATGGAATCTAGGAGTCGAATAGTTACTAGTTAGAAACAAAATACAGTTGAAAACTAGTAGTATGTACATCCTAACAAAATCATCTATATCCTAATCACTATGCTTTCTGCCAACTCTTTCAATCTTTTACAAATCTCACTCGAGTGACATTCTTATTTTTCCTTCAAATAATCGTATAACAATTTCTAACTATCTTTATATCAAAATTCATAGGTTTTACGTGCTGCAACCCCACAACAATAGAAAAATCCCTCGCAGTAAAAGGAAGCCTAATATTATTACAAAAAATAAAAGAACAAGACCTAATATCAAACCTCCTAAAAAAAGCTTTAACTCTAATAACACTATTAGTACTCAATTTACTCAAATCAGTCATTTTAAGATACGCAAAAAATGGGGTTCTCTTTAGTGCTTCAATGTGTCTGAAGCTCATCTTACCGTCTAACTATTTCATAATATTTTTCAAGTACTCTAGAGAGCACTGAGAATATAGCTCGGAGTCTCTGTTACCTTCGGTAGTTTGGTGTGCAGGCCCCGGAGTTTTAGCCATTATTTCTGCATAAAAGAAAGGCATACATAACTACATAAATATTGCATTGGAGGTTTTAGAACAACTAGCCACAATTTAAATACTAAATTTTTTTAAATTTTTGTACAACAAAGACTGCAAAAAATATTGAATTGGAGGTTTTTTGTATTGTAACTCACAATTTAAATACTGAAAGCTTCAACTTTTGTTAAAAAAAAAAATTGCACAACATACTGATTTGGAGGTTTTGTGTATTGCAAAGTCAGAATTAAAATACTGAAAACTTGAATTTTGCTATTGAAAAAATTGGAACATAATATTGAATTGGAGATCTATACTACAAGTCACAATTTAAATACTGAAAATTTGAATTTTGATACCATATTATTTGAAAAGAATACTAATCATATTAGTCATGAGTTTGCAGAAATGCATGCCTAAGAAATGCTTAAACATGATGTATACACATCGTATGCACCATAAATAAGATAATATCACTAAAATTTAGTTGCAAACAATTAATATACACTACACCTTATATGAATTATATAATTACTAAAATCAGATAACTGATATTTGAAGCATACAATTAAAACAACAATTGAAGTATAAATTGACAATATTCAAGTACCAAAAACCTTATATTACGAATTTTTTTAATTAAAAAAAAGACCAACTGTGGTGAATTGGGTATATCAAAATCAGACCCAAAATAATTAAAACAAATATCAAACAAGAAGCAAACAGAGTAATGCACTGCATTCTTTTCTCTATTTCAATACAAAAATAATAGAATAGAAAATTATACAACCTACCTCGTAGGCTATGCAATTGAGGGGCAAAAATAGAAACCCTTCTAGCTATGGCCACAAAAAGAATGGAGAAAAGTCGGTCCCCAAACAAGAAAGTGAAAGACATGAAGTTTTGTTGCAACACCAGCACGAAAATGGCAAGTAGAGCTTCGTTGCAACATTATATGTCAGGTTTGCACTGATGGAGGGAACGGGAAAAGAGAAACATGAGGGAATAGGAAGAGAAAATGTGAGTTGGATGGGGAGTTATGTGAATAATGTTTTTGTTAGTGGGAAAGTGGAGAGTTTTTTGTTACTTTCAATTTAAGTGAGGACTTCTTTGTCTTTTTCGCTCAAGTGAGAAGTGAATTGAAAACTAAAATTGGAAGGAGGGAGTTAAAACTAAGAAAAGGGTGGATGGGACTGATTCCTAAAATGTAAATTGGTTTGGAGATTTTAAGCCAATTAACCCTTATTTAATCTTTGGAAAGTCCAAAAAGAAGAAAACTTTTTATACTATAAATCGAAGTAGAAAATAAAAGACTTATTATACAACAATATAACATGATTTATATGTTCTTATCCATCAACTCCCATTCAATTACTATTTACATATATTAAAAAATATTGTAATTAAATGAAGTAGATTACAAAAAGAAAAGATAAATTTGCTATAAAAATAATTTCAATATCAGATTAGATTGTCCGACACTTGAACCTAAAACTAATTGGATGAAATATATAAAAAAAAAATTCTTTTGTTATGCTAGTTAAATAAAGAACCTCTCCGAAGCTAGCCCTGCTTGCATTTTCTGCTGCACAAGCTAGCCTTTCTTATATTGTAATTTAAGATATTTCGCGCGACTTTAATTTTTTTTTTTTATGCACACATCATTTCTTTTCTTGTAAAGACTTCAAAAAATTGTTGAATACTATATATTGCAACTTGAGATAGACATATTGATGGTAATTATTGTTGTGGACAAGCTAAAAGACCGTTGCACCCCTTACTATAATTAAAATACCCTTGCAAGACAGGATCCGCGTCTTTTTACGCGGGTCGGGTCACGACCTAGATGAACCCGACCTGGACCGGGCTGTGACCCGAATGCTGGACCGTTGATAAGCCAATGATCCCACACGTGATACAGTGCCAGCACGATCCGTACAGGAAGGACCAAATGCTGCCTATAAAAAGCATATCCGGCACAGTTCCAGGTCAAGTCATATCAGCTAGCTACCACTTACTATCTGCATCTTATCCCCTTTTGATCTCGAACTTGACTAATCACCTCACTAACTTAGGCATCGGAGGGCCTTATTAGCTGAGGGCGATCTCAGCGAGCCTAACGTATTCTCTTGTGGTCAGGTCAGAAGCCCAAATTTTACTTGTGTGGTTTCGGGTCGAGGTCTTGACTATGATCGCGGATACAAGGAACATACCGGATTGAGGTCATAACCGTGGAACCCGAGCCGTCTCACATATAACTTAATTCCTGAGCTGATCGAGCAAATTAAAGTATTGGAGGCTGCGTGCTGATAGCAAGTTGGGCTGCTTAATTCAAAAGTCAATATAATCATTGGAACTTGATTCAAAGATTAGATTCTCTATCAATTAATTAATTAATTATATTGAACTTCAAAAACTATTTAATCATGCTACTTTTTCAAGTAGAAAAATAGCTTAGTCAACTCCACATTTTATAGCTCGAATCACGATTGCAAACTCATCTGCAAAAATTATTTAGCATTCCTGATAAGTCAAATATACAATAAATTACATCATTAATCCTTTAAGAAAATAAGGTTCACTTTTTTATTATCTAAAATATATTTTTTCTAATATATATTAGACATTTGTGAGCCGTTTTTCACGGCATATTAATTGCTATTATGTCCAGATATCAGTAAAAACTACACTCTAATTTTAAAAGTATTCATCAACGCTGATATAGCTGCAATATGTGTTCACAGGTCGACAAAGACTTCAATCTAATTTTTAAAATATTGGGGCTTCGGAAGAACTATAAGCAAAAGGGATAGGAAGTATTCTAAGTAAAGAAGAAAGTCAGCATATATATATATATATATATATATATGTCAACTTAAAATTTGAAGGTATAAAAATAAAAATTAATAAGAGGCCAAATTAATCAAATAAAAAATAGTTATTAAGCCTATCTAACTAAGGTTGCTCTAGATGAGCTCCATAACTTACATAGGTTCAAGCATATATACCAAGAATTTAACTAGTATAAAAATCAACTTTCATAGTTAAAATAATATCTGAGAATTATTTTTTCAACTCAAACACTAACTCTTTGCCCACACATGGTATAAATAAAATTTCATTATTTGGATAATTTATGTGAAGAACCCCAAATTCTAATCCGTATAGTATCATATTGATAGTTGAGAGTGATGCATGCCATGAGCTATGCCCAAGAAACCCAAAACCAAGATATACACAACATTAATATATATATAGGAAGATCCACTAAAAACTCCGCTTGTGATGCATGCAATGAGCTAACAAATCACGTGGCCAAAACCCCTAAAACCAAGAAATAACATTAAAATGATCCGCCAAATACTCCCCATTGATGTGTGCTTTTGTCCCTTTGCGCCAAGTTTAAGGTCACCTCTATTGCAACCATCCAAAAATACTTTGATGGCTACATTTAAACCCTTTGCCATTTAACTAAAGTATCATTGTTTCTCATACCATGAATACGAATATGGACATCTCTTTTTCCTTTTTTCCTCTTCGGTGGAAATACATTGCTCGGGGACCAAAATCAACTTGCTGCAGAAGTACAAACCATTACACTAAGGGAGTAGAAAGGGCCACGTGGCATTTGGAGAGCCTTTAGAAGTTAAAAATCTTTGAATGGACGGTAACACCAATGGATCAGTGAGGAATAGGTGGTGACAAATATTAGTCCTATAATCCAGGGGTCAATAGTTGATTTTGTATGTTGTACTAAATCTACCATAGATTAATTACTCTTGAGAAGCAGGGCAATTTACAATATATTCAATACAGTTCACCACTACCACTTGAAATTCTCATATTTCATCTACTTGGTTGAATTTCTTTTTAATTTGTGTTAGAAATTTTGCAATTTTAAGTATTTATTGGAGAGATTTGGAGAAATTATAAGATGTAGTTGCCTTTTCTTCTCTCTAGAGCAAATATTCAACGTATGAGGGTGAAAAAAAAAATTATTGTATTTGATCCAATGTTGTCTAAAATAAGTAAATTAAAGAAACAAGATTAATATTCTAATATACCGATAAATATTTGATTGATTACATTGTATATATATATATATAAATTGGCTTGTATTAGATTACTTTCGAGCCTAATAATAAATAAATTGAATTTAATTACGAACTGAAATAAATAAACTAAATTCATGTTGCTCAAAAGTTTGCCAATCAACACTACCACATATTTTGAGTATATTTTGTGAGATTCGCAAGTTAAAAGGGTAAAAATAATTATGCCACGCCTCAGTTCAACTACAATTTTGAAATTGTTCAAATTCAAGTGTAAAGAAGAGCCTAAATTCAAATTTGGATTTCAGCATTAATTGTGTTAAATGAGAAAAAAATTCATGAGTCAACTCCGTTATTTTGCAACCCTACCATAGATCAATATCATGAAATGAACATATTTATACACCTAAATTAGTGGCTTAAATGTCTAAACATGACACCCCATGTGGATTTTTTTCTTTGATTTTTTTTCCTTATTTGCCTCAAGAGGCAATCTTGTTCTTTTAAATAACCAAAAATAGAGTCTTTCCTGTACCGAATATGATTATATCAAACTATTCATTGTTATAAAGAGTAGAATAATTGCATGAAAATTAAAAACAAAATGAGTCATATAGTACTTACCATGAAAATATTTTAATTTATTGTTAGAAAAATTAATTCACTTCTCTAAAAGATTATAAACTCACCTATTATATGACAAATTTGCTCAGTCCACATCATATTTAAACTTTTTTTTTTTTTTTTACATGCAAATATTTATTGCCCACTTGCAATGCTTTTTAAGTGAATTCTTAGTCAATCCTTAGATAAGTTGGCTCCAAGTATCATGAGCATTAAGATATAGGTCTCATATTAATTGACATGATTGATTGTAATAAACGTTTTATATACCAAGGTCGATAAAAGGAGCCATTTTTTAATCGTCCATTGTCCAAAGTCTACAAAGTCCAAACACTACGCTTACCTGGCAGTTAGCCTTAGGGGACCCACCTCCTCCACTAATGTTTTGTGGGATATACATGAAATTTTGACTCTGCCATTCCGAGATCGACACGTGTACAATTGCGCACTCCAACTTTTTCATTTGATAAGGTTATCTTTCAGTCATTGGGTGATTTATTACACGTGTCTGGTTACTCTTAACACTTAATCGAATTGCTATTACTCAATAATAGGTCGGATTTAGGCATGATCCTAGGCGGGTGGGGTGGATGCATTTCACCCCCTACTTAAGGATGTGTTTGGTTGCACTTTTCTCCCCCTTTCTTTTTAGGTTTTTATTATTTGATGTTATTTGCTTTTCATAATTGTTAAATTAACATAACACATGCTGGCAATAACTTGCTTTTTACTTTTAAGATTTTCTTCTTAATGATTTGAACATATAATACCTTGTTACAATATTAAAAATTAAAACTATTCACCTTTTTTCTTGAGAACTATGTTTATTAACTTATTATTTTTTAATATCCACATTTTTATTATCATTTCATAATTATTATAATGTGAAACATCATTTCTTTTTTCCTTTTACTTTTCTTTTCTTCTGCTTTTTTTTTTTTTTGGTGTTTTTGGGGGCGGGGGAGGTGGTTTAGTTGTATTCTTGAGGTCACATATATAAATCACTTTATTATTTATATATGAAATACAGAAACATTAAGGCTGTCCAAATATGCATTTCATCTGTGCTTATGTTCATATAGTTTCTTTGAATTCTTTTTTGCAACATATAAATTATATACTATGTTTTATCTTAAATTTGAAAAAATATTGTTATTCATCTTTATTAAGAAAATCAAAACATTGGTTTAGATAATTACATTATAACTTAATTAAATTAAATTTTTTTTTATGTCTAACATATTTTACATTTATTATAACTATTGATTACTTTATTTCTTAAAGTTTACATTAATTATCAATTGCTCATTTTTATACTTAAGTTCAGTGTTTTCTGTTTAGGTCATTTACTTTAGACAAAGTTATTTAGTTTGTTACTATCAAACAAACTTAATTGTCAATATTCATTCAAAATTATTGTACATCTCTAAGTCATTAGATAAATTCAAAATTCAAATTGATAGAGTTTGGTCATAAATTATCAATTTCACTAGATAATCTTATTACAAAATTTCCTACCACAAAGTCAATCCTTACCCCAAATACCATTTAATTGAATAAAACTTCTACATTTGTTTCTAACAACTCTTGCATTTAATAAATATTGTGGCATCATTAAAATTATCAAGTAGTATAATATTTCAATATCTAACAATAGTCCGTAAATCATTAAATCCGGAAGAATTTTTTCTTTTTCAATTTTTTCTTAGTCAAGTAAACTTCAACTTATAAAATGATATTTTCTTAATATATATTTTGTCACATATAGAAGGGTTTCGAGCTACATTTTTAGTTCATTCTTAATTCAATGGAAAGACGTATCCAATGGAATCTAATTGGGCAGGAAATAAAAGATGCCCAGTTTTTGGAACCAAGCCAAACGGATCATTGCCAGAGGTGGGACCCAATTGACAAAGCTCCAACCTTGTAAACAGCTATAACTTTTCTGCTCTAGAAATGGCTGCAGACTCGCATGTAAGAATATAAATCACTCAATAATAATCATCGTCTCACCAAGAGAAATGTCAATCATATAAATAGTTTGTTAAAAACCAAGAGAAGAAAAGAGTGAAAATAGTCCTTCTACTCAGCAGAGGAAGCAAAAAGACAAGCGGGTCCTTTGCTGAATTTCTGGAAGAGTATAGAGAGCTGCTTTGTGTGGTCTCAGATTGTGAGAGATTTGGCTGGCCATTGTTAGCTTGCTTTTCTAGTGACGTTGATACCTCGGAGAACCTTCCCTTCAACTAATCCAAGGTTTTTTTTTTTTTTTTTTTTTTTTTTTCTTGGGTGTCATAGTTTATCAATTTATGTTCTTTTATTTATGTAATGTGTTGCTTTCCCATTTATCTGGTTTATTACTGTTTATTATAAAAAAAAAAATTTAATCTTTGCTGTATGAATGAAAATAGCTTCAACGTATATGGACAGCAGAAAAAGTGAGGTTATTGTAGACCAGTTGACTTAATATAGAAAGTGCTCATAGCCCATAACCCAAAGAAGTGTGATGAAAAGTAATTTTGGGCTTATTTTATTTTGAACAGTTTCCTGAGGAGCAATTTTCTATTTAATGTCAATGCTTTTTATTTAATGGGATTCTAAGTGGTTTTGAGTTGACATCTGTTGTTTACAATTGTTGATGGTATGGTTGGTTTATTCTGCAGAAACCCCATAAACAGGATCAGTTGCTGTGCAAGAACTAAGGCTCTGCTTGAATTCAGAGTTGGTTTTTAATTTTCTGCTGGGATTGTTTCAAAATATTTGCTTCAAAAGCGAATTGGGTAGTGTTTAAAGTCGATAGACTTTAGCGGGTGGTCATTTTCTATAGACTAAATCGAGTGAAGAAGATAAGATAGAAGGACAAAATCTTAGAATAGTTTAGACCGCCAAAGTTGTAGCTTCAGTATGTCTCTTGTTATGTTGTGGGTGGTTTCTCCCACTTCTGAGGTGTCAAATGGCACTGGATTCTTAGAGTCGGTCCGAGAGGGAAATCGTATAGTTGATTCATTTAGGTCCATTGCTAGTTGCAAAAATATGATCTACAATGGCAGGCCGAACAAGGGTCTGAAGAATAGGCGGAACTATAGTTCTATGAATGCAGATTTGAGTTATTCGTCCTTGGGTGGTTCGAGATTAGAGAATGGAAGCAGACTCTCTGTGAAATCAAGTATGGTAGCTAGCCCAGCAGGGGAAATTGCCTTATCGTCCGAGCAAAAAGTTTATGATGTGGTTTTGAAGCAGGCAGCTCTGGTCAAGAGACGATTAAAATCCAAGGAAGATGTTGAAGTGAAGCAAGAAATTGTTATTCCAGGATCCCTTAGCTTGTTGAGTGAAGCTTATTATCGTTGTGGCGAAGTATGTGCGGAATATGCCAAGACATTTTACCTGGGTTAGACCTCTTTATTTCATTCTCTGTTTAACAAGAATCAGTAAAGGTATCACATGGGAATATAAGCAAATTCATGTGATTCAGAAGAAAAAAGCCTAATTCTTGCCTGGTTATTTCACAGGAACTTTGCTAATGACACCTGAGAGACGAAGAGCTATCTGGGCAATATATGGTAAGACTCTTTGACTTTCACACAAAGCTCAGACTTTCTATGAGAGAGCTTCTAAAGAGAAATCTGATTATTGTTATTACACTGCCACCTTCAAACTCGAAGAGAGATTTTTTATCGCTCTAATTTGTTTTTTCACTGTGTGAATCAAGGAAACTTTGCTAGTGAATCCACACTTCTTTAATTTCAAGAGTAATAAGTTTTTCATAAATTTCACCTTGCAAGACTTAACCTTGAGAGATGAATTTCATGCATATTAATTTTGGTATGAAAAAGAATCTCAACTGCAGTTATCCACTAATTGTATCCATATTCCAAAAGACTGCAATATTTGATGATTGCCAAACTAAGTCATTGTTGCGAGTACCAAAAAGTCGGTCAGCTGCTGAAACTATGATAGTGCTAATTAAAATAAAGCATCTTGACCTGGAAATAAGCTTTTCTTCCATGTTGTGGTTTCTTTTAATATGAAAGGTCAGATGCATATCTGAAATTTGAATTTCATGGTAGGTAACCATTTACTTGTCTGCCATGGTTGAGCTTAAGATTCTACTCCGAATTAGGATCTTATTATTTTGAACATGAAAAAACTACATGAAATTACTGGAATAATTGAAAGTAAAATAGTAAGAGTAATAGCTAGGATGTAATTTTCAGGATATTAACACAATTTATTTGTTTCTAATTGTTTCTAACTTGAAGATTTTGCCTCACATTTCTTCCTTTTTTTCTTTCTGGCAAGTTTTTATTTACTTGCATATTTTTTCTTGTTCCTATTCGTAAAAGGAAATTCTTGACCTAGATTAATCAGGCTCATCTCAACTGGCTTTTGTCATTTGTCCCATTAAACAGTCTGGTGTAGGAGAACGGATGAGCTTGTTGATGGGCCAAATGCGTCACATATAACTCCTACAGCATTGGATAGGTGGGAGGCAAGGCTGGAAGATATTTTTAGAGGGCGTCCTTTTGACATGCTTGATGCTGCTTTATCAGATACTGTTTCCAAGTTTCCTGTTGACATTCAGGTACTTCAACAAGCACCCATACATATTGAATCATGTGGTTTGTATACCTTCTAATCCATTTCTCAGTTATACTGATTCCAATCCTTTTGCAAAAATCCCTCTTCCGTATGATATTTACTTCAGGTAATCATGTTAAAGGGCGACTCTTTTATTCATTGCACCTATCAATATTCGTTCTTCCTTCAGCAGCTTCCAATCTTTGTGGCAGTATAGCAGAGTTTCTTTGTTTTGATTGCTCTTTTTCCTTTTCTATCTTTTTTCCTGGACAAACTATACCAAGTACGAAACATTTGTTCTTGATATAAACAACCTGACATATATTATGTCCAAAAGAGATTTATCTTGTCAACATGAATGTTGTTTCCTGACATGTGATCCGATCGAGACTTACATTTTCTCTTAATGCTATATGATCACAATCCACTCCTACTTATTGTTATTATTGGAGGCAATTCAATTCCAAATTCTGTCTAGTAAACCATGCCATTTTTCTTTCTAGGGGATACATACAGTTGTTGTTTGCTGTAGACATGAAGAATTTCCGTTCTTGTTTATTGAACTCATTCTGCCTTATATTATTCAAAATGATAGCATCACTTTCTTGAATCTTTTACCAACTACTAGGATGCTTCTCCAATCATCTAATTACAACATCATGTTCCTTTTCTTGCTTTTAACTTTCTGCAGTGGTGTTTGTGTATCTTTTGGTGCTATTATCATCACTACATCTGACACTGAATACTTATCTTTGCAGCCATTCAGGGATATGATTGAAGGAATGAGGATGGACCTCTGGAAGTCGAGATACAAGAACTTTGATGAGTTGTATCTGTATTGTTATTATGTAGCTGGTACTGTGGGATTGATGAGTGTGCCAATTATGGGCATAGCACCTGAATCCAACGCTACAACAGAGAAGGTCTATAATGCTGCTTTGGCATTAGGGCTCGCAAATCAGCTGACAAATATACTCAGGGATGTTGGAGAAGAGTAAGTATAGAGCTAAAACAATGGATTTTGTTTTGAAGCATTATTCACATTATTATGTCACAGGGAATTATTTAAAAATATGAAATGGATTTAAGTAGGACTGTGGGTATGCTTCTCCCATCTCAGAAAATATATAAGTGGTATCCTGGCAAAATAACTCATCCTTTGGGTTTGAATATCTATTGCTAAATGCAAGCTGCCGATTTTGCCAAGTTTCATATCATTAACATCAAGAAGATGACCTTTACCTCATCCTGCTGTATTTCTTAATGGCTTTAAGAACCTATCTCATAATTCAAACTTTAGTTCAAAATGCTTGGATTATTTTTGGCTCACGGCTAATCCTGATTTGAATGATCCTGGCCGTGCTAGGATTTTGATGATGGCTCAGTGATATTTTCTAACTTTCCCAAAGCAAAGAAAATTCCTATTGTTTAAAAAACTCATCACTTCTTCATGTCTACTTGCTGTCATTTCTGCAGAATATGTAAACAGCAAACTCTTCCTCATATTGTGCACAGCATGCACATCTCTCTCTCTCTCTCTCTCTCTCTCTCTCTCTCTCTCTCTCTCTCTCGTGCATGACATTGTAAAAACATTCTCTTATTTTGTTGTTATTTTGTTGTTTTGCTCCAGTGCAAGAAGAGGAAGAATCTATCTACCTCAGGATGAATTGGCACAGGCAGGGCTATCGGATGAAGACATATTTGCTGGGAAAGTCACAGATAAATGGAGAAATTTCATGAAAAAGCAAATTAAGAGGGCAAGGAAATTCTTTGATGATGCAGAGAGTGGTGTCACAGAGCTCAGTTCAGCTAGTAGATGGCCAGTAAGTATTTTAAATTTGATTATATGGACACATTTAGGTAGACAAACCTCCCAGTTAGCTATAAATAATTGAACAAAAACAGGACATACCATCAATTTTTAGCAAACAAATGAGTAGGAGTTGGATGCTGTAACGCTGGAAGACCTTTTACATAATATGATACTGAAAGAATAGCTCACTGCAGTATCACATTATCAGAAAGTTTCATGAAGAATCATTCAACATTTTGACAATATAAGATAATCTCACTACAATAAATTATGGCATCACCTACGATCAGTTTATAGCTAATGTTAAAAATTCGTCACTTTAGCTATAAAATTGACTTAACCAAATCCAAAATAGATGCTCTCGAAGCTAATTATTGCTACGATCAATTTGTAACTGATGATTATTTATATATATATATATATATATTTTTTTTTTTTTCTATAGATAATGCATAGCTAATTTGTTAAGCTTCTCTTGACTAGCAGCTAATAATTTTTGTTGCTTGTTATTTTAAAAAAATATATATATTTATTACAACAATTTATAGCTATATTACTTATTTTTTTCGGTAGTATCTACACTGAAAAGTAACCATCATGGAATTTTTTAAGTGGCTATCATTTATAAGTTAAGTTGTTTGTTAAGTCTTCTTCCATAGCACAATTTTATCTTTCGTTTTTTCCTGCTCTCTGTTGCTATGTTCGTTGTGTAGTTTGTAAGGTGATCCTGGGTGTTGCAGGTGTGGGCATCGCTGCTTTTGTATCGACAAATATTGGATGAGATTGAAGCAAACGACTACAACAATTTCACAAGGAGGGCTTATGTTAGCAAACCGAATAAGATTCTTGCTTTGCCGCTTGCATATGCAAAATCACTTGTTCCTCCATCATCCAAAACCTCCTCTTCTATTGTAAAGACATGAGTAGATTCTTGAAGCATATTAATTCATAATTACTAAATTATACAGTTGAGAAAGACACCAGATGCTTTATACATCAGAAATTATGGGATTGTAGTGGATTTCAATTAACTAAGGCAGCTAATTGAACTTTTCTTTTCTCTCCTCAAAAATAGACTTATGATTGTGTCGTGATGCTCCATTGATGCTCATTTTTTAATGTACTCTCAAAATAGGCATGTATTTATAATTTTTGAAATATTGTAAATACTGGTTAAAATATCTTATTTGATTGGAGGTAATAATTAAAAATATTTTGAGTGTACATACATATCTCACTAATGTATGATACTTGCCCCAATTTAAATTCTTCACTTTAAAATGTTGGTTTTTTCAGAAAAACTGTTAATTTTTTTTTTACAGAAACATCATAGTTGTGGGAGTGTTATAATTCTATTGTAAATTGCATTTACTGAATGCAACTTCTGAATGCTATTATTGAAAGTTGTGGTTTATTGCGGTCATATACTGCAACTTTTAATAGTAGTTATTTTTGTAGACTAATTGTAACATTCACGTGTTGTGTTGTTCCCCCCTCCCCATCACGGATTTTATTGGCTGTGCATGCAATTTTGAAGCCTGCTAATTGTAGGCTTAATAATTGTGAAATTGCAATTTCACGTTATGCAGCTTTTACAAGTGAATTGTAAGGACCATCCCTCATAACACCTTATGTAAGGAAGAGCAGAGAGAGAGGCAGGAAAGAGAGAAAAGGGAGGAAAGGGAGAGGAAAAAAGGAAAGTAGAAAAAAGAAGAAAAAAAAAATTAATTTTAGTAATTATTTGATTATTTCAAGTGGAGAAATTTTATTAAGGTAAAAATTTTAATTTTCAGTGCTAAATTAAAATTTTGTACTTTAATATATATATATATATATATTTATTCTTTGTGTTTGTAGTTTGTGTCGAATGCGAAATCGAAAGGGATTAAACAATCTTATTTAATATTATTTTCTACAAATATTTAGGTTAGTGTTTTATTTTCATGTGTTATTTTTTTTCTGTCCTATTAATATTTTTGTCCACTCATATGTATAGTATTAATAAATTGTTATAGGATGTGTATATTTCGTTTGAAATTGTATTATCAATAATAAAATATTTAATTAATTTAAATAATTAATTCAAAATAAGAAATATTGTTAAATAGTTAAAAATATTTAATATATTAATTAATTTAAAATAATTAAATTAATTAATTAGGAAAGCTATTAGTTAGTTTATTAATTTTTAAATAAAATATTATTTAAAAGATTCTTTTAGAATAAATGTTATTTTGTAGTAATGAAAATGCATAAAAAATGTATTAAAATATATTAGACTCGTATTGAAATTGTCATTTATCTTCTAATTAGTAATAAAAATGCGTAAATTGTAAATAATTGCTGAGCGCGTGTTCCTTTAGTTTTTTAATTATTGTGGCCGCCCGACTTTAATAATTAATAAACTGAAGTCGCACTTCTAGAGTGCACCTTTAATTCATAATGATTAAAGTGAATGCATCTTTTGTACACATTTTTCAAACCCTAATTTGTATTAATTAGGGCTGATATAAAAATTGAAAATAATTTTATATTAATTATTTAATTATTTTAGAATATCTAAAATAGTAAAAAAGTAAATTCTTATTTTATTAAATACTTGTATATATAGACATTATTATACTTTTGTCTTGCATTTATAATTTATCTTCGTGAATTGTTTATTTTTTGTACTGTATAATTATTGAACAATGTGAATCTTAATATTTGATTAACTTCTATAATAGTTATTAATTATAATCGTATTGTATGTAGTATTATTAGACTATCTCGGATGTACCTAATCATATTGTTTTTATCTTTCGTGCAAATATTTTAGGATGGATATCACAGATATATATGGCCCACGTGATCCTAGTATCTTATACATGCAAGATGGTTGTCAATCAGAGGGTGTCTTAGGCTCTTAGCTAGAAATATGGATGATACTCTAGTTGTGAGACGAGGAGATAAATTTTTTTAGATAATTATAGGATGCCAAACTCTATACCCTTGTGTAATATCTTTATTAAATGAGATGGGATTCTACGGTGTATACAATTGTAGAAATATTGAGATTATGTTTATGTAATTACAGCTCTGGTTGAGAGGTGGCACTAAGAAACTTACACATTTTATTTATGTATGGGAAAGGCTACAATTACACTGTAGGATATAACAATTACTTGGCCATTACCGATAGACGGTATTACTGTTACAGGTAAAGACCAAGTTCATGCCCTGGCACAGTGGCAGGATTATTGTCATCATTATCTCAGATTCATCCTGGAGGAGCGGGACTTTAGAGGTCATAACTTTATCTTATTGCTCTTATGGACCACATCCAACATAATAGGATTACGGATCACAACATAATTTTGGAGGTTCAACAATACACATGTGTCTGTGCGTTGATATTGCTTGGAGGTCTTATGTGCCTAGGCTCATCAGGTTCTGCAATATCACTAGTATACTTACAATATATGGAGCAAATATATGAAGTTCGTAATTTTAGTTGGGATAATGTAGTTTAATCATTCATGATCGTGAGCCATGTACTGCATCACGTAAAGGGAAATCAAATATTGGTTGAGTGATGCAACTGTTACAAGTGAAGTAGTATTGTTTATAATTATATTAATTCTTTTAGTTAAGTATGACTCTTGAAAAATTGTTAATTGTATATTTGGGCGTGGTCTCTTATTACAACGTTGACACCTATAAGATTAGATAGAAGGAGATGTTTGCCTTTAGCCCAATACTTACTAAAGGGAGGCCAGACGAACTTCTTCTACGTCGAATTCACAAAAATAATTATATGAGAAATCGTCTGATGAAGAGCTCCCTAGCTAGACGATTTTCCACATGGAATGAATTAAGAAAATAGTATGGCAAAATGGTATGATTATATGACTACAGAACAAATAACCAGGAAAGACAAAAAGGAAAAACCGATCGGGGCCTTGCCCTTACTTTAGCATTAGGAGGAAATCTAGACTTTGGAGCTCCGCTTAGGGATCAAAGGCAAACCACCTAGAATGGTACACAATCAGTTCACTAAGACATCTTCTTGTGCCGACGATGATGAAGAGACAATAGTAGTTGATGCACTTCCAAGACCTCCATATAGTGCTCATTAAGATAACATATGCTATAATTTATTTAATATTCTCATGCAATTGATTTGTACATATATAGATAATATGACTTTTATTAATATTGCTTAAATGAATTTGTAGTATGTGGCATTATAATTATTTTACGGAAATAGCAAGTTACTCTGTACGAATTTATATCACATCTTTTGAGATGTTATTTCTCTATATAAACATGACTCAATTCTTTTATATGCAGCTTATATGGCAATCATATGACCCAGTCCAAGACATTCAAACTTTCCATGTCCAGTATCCTACGACTTTGGACAACAGTATGTCTATTAATCAACTTTGCTATAATTGAGATACATCATCTAGAACAAGTCCTACGGAAATTTGGGATGCAGCAGCATATTCCTCCACTACGGATTGAGAGAGGTTCAACACTACATAACATATCACATAGAGGTCATCCTGGGCAAGATTGGTCCATTATATTTATCAGATGGATTATATTTCTCAATAGGCTAACATAGAGCAGCTTGATGTGTATGTACCTCCTATTATCGAATCAACCACTATGGATGATGGATACATGTTGTGGTATGACTGAATTACACATCAAATCATAAGATCATCATATGTCAACATACAAATGGGGTATCATCCAGAGGAGCCACCTGCTTGGCAAGATATGGCACGTATATAAGCATGTAATACATCCTTCAATGTATTAAATGATATTTAACATTATGCTATTTATTTTATTTTTCTCGAGTAGATCAAATGAACAGTCTGATGATTAGTTATGATCTGTTGTCGATGATGCCGAGATTGTCTCATTTATTCAGATGAGGGATCAGCATAGATCAATTGTTGAGAATGTTCATCAGTTGGCATCTAGACAATGCTTTCTAGTCCATGTCCCTAAACAACAACCACCTCCTCCATAGTAAGAAGTCAATGGTAGTAGACATACGAGGAGAAAGAGATAACATTAGATCCAGCAACATGATTGATAATGATTGCATTCATGGGGTCATTGGTAGTGCTTCATTAGCTCAAGAGACTTATTCTTTTAGGTCATGTAGTGGTAGTGATGTGGCAGGTCCCTCTTATAGGCATCCTGCTTATATTTCGATTGCTACATACCTCAACCATTGGGACCAGATAAGCTAACACCTATACCACCATATGTGTCGACTTTCACTTAATGAGTATATGAACTAGTGGATACTAATCTTGGGCTAGGATGGGGATTGGCGAAATATGATTATTCATCACCCGCATGCCACTCATTCCATTTCTCACTAGTACATTTCCTGATCATTATGGAGTATCGTCACAATGCCCCATCGAGCTCGACCAATGCATCAGCACGACATGATTTTAATTTGAATGATGATGGTATTATTCATGATTATCAACATAAGGCTGGTCCAAGCCATCATCAATCACATGATATTGCATATGATGAAAGGGCGCGGCAACCACAAAGACAACGATGCACTAGAGGATATTATTAAGGCCATCTTTAAAATGTGTATGTAAACATTTTTTTTTTAATTTGACATGTACATATACTTTTTTAAGATCTTTTAATTACGAATGTATATTTGATAATTAAATGAAATAAATATATTAAATACGGATCTTAAATTCTAAAAATTTAAACCTAAGAAAGGGAAAACAAAAAAGAAATATTCAAAATCTGAACGCACATAAATTAATGTGTCCAAAAAAAATATCTACTAGAATACAAATTACGTAATTTAAGACATAATAAAAGAAATCCTAATGATTCTCTTCATCTGACATTTCAATGTTTGACCGATAAATAGGACCAACGGTAAATGCTCACCGACTCTTGCTTCATTATTAATCCTGATAATGCATAGTCTCTCGATATTTGTTGAAAATTATGACGGTATATACACATTACCATCTTATTATTTTCTTCATGTATACGATTGAGAGCTAATGTTTTCTCTTGGGCTATATCTCAGGGCATGGTGATAGCTTTACGTTGAGGATAAGAAATTCCAAGATCACGACTATCTATTACAAGTCTATCTTGTTCTTCTACACGGTGTTGCCATTCATCTTCCATTGTTGCTAAATATAAGGTAGAGTATCTTTAATTCGAATCTATTGAATAATAGTAATTATCGTCCAAGAGCCAACTATGACCTATGGCACGAAAAATATCACCTTGAGTATAATGTAATTTTGGTGTTTTGAATGCCTCCATTTAAGTGATTATAATTTTTTCATCCTACATATTTATAGACAATTTAAAATAAAAAATGTGGCACACTCTATACAAATTTCAATGGATATTATTATTGAGGCATGTAAGGTTGACAATAGACTATTTTCTGCATTAAAGGGATCCTTCTACAATCATCAATCTTGCACAGAATCTAGCACATGAAGTGTTAGTAAATAATTATATAATGCCAACCAATCAATAAGTGTTCAAAGTTGACAATGACGACACTCTGCACTTATTTCAACTAATATTATTACTGAGGCATGCAAGTGACAAAACCTATACTTTTCATTAAAGGGATGCATCTACCATCATCAATCTTGCCCAAAATTAGGCACACGAAATGTCAGTATATAATTATATATGCCAGCTTATCAAGAAGTGTTCAAAGTTCACAATGGTTACACCACTTTGACACGTGATTTATCACCATGTTTTTCACCTATAAGTGCACAACCCAACATTCATGTAACTAAATCATAAGTTTTTTATCTTCTATATTTCATCTCAAATGGGAGATGATCCTTTCTTTGAGGGATGATACACATGGTTATTAAGAAAAAGAAATGATAACTATCAATCTCTTTGGTATGACGATCCAATAGAATATTATTATGGACTTCGGAGGGAATGAACATATAGAGTTAACAAATCTGAGGAGTTGGTAAGTGATCTTCAAAGACTCGGTGAAAGAATTCCACAACATCAGTTATTGTCAATGCTAAGGAATAGAGAGGAAAATTGTACAAGAGTTGTTGCAAGAATAAGGAAAGAAAACAACATAATGTTTATATATCGTTGCAGGTATTGCATGCTCCAACTAGCAGAAGAACTTATTTTTGCACGAGGTCAAAGACTCACATGTTGTGAAATTCATATGTAGTTAACCATCCTGACTATAAGTCAAATTATCCCATGTCTGATGAAGAAGATTATATCGTGTGTAACAATTTTATTAGTTCATAATTTCAAATTTTAAATTTGTATTTCAACTATTTAATTAGATCACAAGTGTAAATATTGGTTCTACGTAATAAGTAACAAAGATGACAGACAAAAATTACAAAGAAGGCGCACAAAAATCACGGATATTTTGCTTACAACTTTCTAAATGCATGACAAAAAATATAAAAAAACTAAGGATTCGATCTTTTAGGGGCTTGTTGTGCATTCTAGGTTTCTTAAAGGTGACATGCTTGTTGTCTTGCTCTTACTTGGGGCTAGTACATTTCATTTTGAATTTAAGTGTTACGGTCTCTACCTACAATAAGTCGCTCTTGATGAGCAGGGCTGTGGATTAGCTCAAAGTTAGGACCATCCCAATAATCCTCTACCTATAATGGTTCAAATCTCTCTTTATAAGTTGCATTGTAATATTCCACCTTATAATATTCCTTTACAAGAGATGCATAGTTGACCCCAAATGTTCAACATACTTGTATTGCATGTGAGCAAGGAATTCCATAATCAGTTCATTTTCCACATGAACACTCTTGTGTCCAAAGCTTCACAACGTGAGTATGATTCCCATGCGATGTGTCCATTTTAGTAATGATTGAAGCTGATTATTGAGCATAATCAACTTTTTGCATCAAGTGATTAACATAGTGATGCTGCCATTTTGTGTAAATTTTAAAAGCATAATCAGCCCATAATTGATTGTTTTACCTTATCCTACGGGGATTAGTGATCCGATGAAGGAAATATTTCACACAATGATCAAATTTTGTCTGAATAATAGTTGCAATTGGTAGGCGGTGAGCACCTTTTAACATCCCATGAGATAATGTCCAGTGGCTCTTGTATATCCTCTCCAAGTAGGAGTAAGCACACTCATTAATACTCTTTATATCCTCCATCATTTTTTTTCAAAATTTCAAAATTGAATTGCAACACCAACTTTCCAACACATATCCTTCAATTGAACATTCTTAAAATGTTTATTGAAGTTTGAACACACATACCTTAGACAAAATCAATATACTCCATGAGAGGGCGTGAATCAGGTATGCTTTCTACAATAGCCAAAATACCATGATGACAATCAGAAAGTAAACAATAGTCATCGGCCCTTTTGATAATGTGTTTCGCCAACATTTGAAGGAACCATCTCCAAGACATCAAAGTTTCCTCATCTACGATGGCAAAAGCTATAGGCATAACATTCTGATTTGCATACATGGCTACTGCAACAAGCATTTTATGTTTATACTTTATGTATAGATGTTTATACACTGATAAGTTTGCGGTAATGTTGGAACCCTTCTATACATGGTCGAAATGCCCAAAAGACATATTTCAACATCTTTTGCCCTGGCATGCCTATCTCAAGATGATCTCACTTAACAATTGTTCCTAGGTTCCACTTCTAGAGAGCTCCAAAATATTTGGATAATTTTCTTTCCAAGCTCTCCTAAGTCCCATAAAGTTTCTCCCTTACAAATTTCATGTTATTCCACACCTTAGCATAAGAGATTTATAGCCGTACTTATTTTTGACCATTATTTGCACACTTGCAATCTCATAGCCTAGATTAACTCGAACAGTGTCCAATAGGTCCAAAGCAATCACATTTCTACTTAAATTTCGATGATCCATTGAAACTTCATCTATAAGGCATGTGTGAGGGCCCCCATACCTATTAATTCTCCACAGTCCCTTTTTGTCTTATATTTCCCTTACACTCCACGAACAAGAAGGTTGTTCTTTGTTATTATGTCTACACAGCACTTTTCATAATTTTGGTGTGTTCTGAAGAATGTGATATTGGCGTCTCGCTACTTACATGAGATAATCTTTCGCAGAAGTGATAAGATGCTCCTGACTCTAGAATACCATTCCCACATGGAGCATTCCTTTACTTAAGTTTTACTCAGTCTAGCCATGGGTTGGAATACCAATAGAATCTGCCTGTATAAATATATCACTATCATCTATTGCCAAGAAGAATGGATAAATAGGATAGAGGCTTGATTGCACAGTTGTTGATGTCATTCTTTTCGTCCCATGTGGTTGTTGTTGGGAAGATATTCCCTCACCATGTGAAGGTAGTAGCTCTTCCATTGTATCAACATCTACTTCATCATCATCACTGCCATTAAAATCATTGCTATCATTTTCAACTGGTTCCGAATCGCTCAACTCTTGATCACAAAAACTATCTACTTATGGCTCAGGTTCACCATCATGAACGGAATATGTTGGGTAATCTTGCTGTCCTCCAAAATCTTGATGAGAACCATCATGAACGGAATATGTTGGGTAATCTTGCTCTCCTCCAAAAACTTGATAAGAGGTAGAAGGGCCTTCACCAAAATCATAGATCCCAATATTTGCAAACCCTTGCGTAACCACATGAACATTTATTTTCAATTGAGTTGGGTCTTGTTAATCCCATCCAAAATCTTGGTAAGAGATAAAATGACCTTCGGGTTGCATCAAAAGTCCCACGTAAGAACCCCTTCCAAAAATATTTTGGATACTAGCTTGGCATAGTGCTTCTTTCTCAATCTATAATTCCACACTATCAAACTGTGGACCCAACAATATAAATTAACTATTATCATTTTGTATTTGTACAAGTATGGATTTCTCATACTGTTTATCCAAATGGAATTTTACTTAAATTTTTAGTTGATAGTTGTTGGTATCAATTTTTATCGCTCCATATATTTCATAGCACAAATCAGAATATGTTATTTCATGAGATACTTTAATGATGCTACATGCCGATAATCATAATTCACTAAGCGAGAATCACTAATAATTTTTTTGCCAAAGTCTATTAAAACAACAATGGCACTTGAACTTGACATACCTTTAACAAATGCATACATAATATTAATTAATCATTCTAATTAATAACTATCTTAAAATTTAATAAAAATATTAAGATTCACATTGTTTAATATTTTGAAAATACAAAAATTGATTAACACTATACATAATAGTGAACAAAAATATTATTAGAAAAGAAAAAAAATCAACGCATAAAAATCATACACTAACGTGAATATTTGTAGAAGATAAAATTGAATCAAATTATTTAACTCCCAAATTCGCATTCTACACAAATTACAAGCACAAAAAACTAAATAAATGATACATTTACTAAACCATAAAATTTTAATTAATATTGAAAATTTAAATATTTACCTTAATAGAATTTCTCCAATTCACAAAATCAAACAATTACTACAAGTGGACTTTCTTCTTCCTATTTTCTTTCTTTCCTCCCTTTTCTCCCATTCTCTCTACTTATAAGGAGTGTTGGCCAACATCCGACCAATGCTCCTTAACAATTTATTCACGTGAATGATGTAATTAGCCAACAAAATATGACCGTAACTTTCAATAGTAGCATTCAGAAATTGCGCTTACCAAGTGCAATTTTCAATATTCAATAGAACACCTTCACTGCAGGTGTCAGAGTTGGAGATTTTTTTTTTTAAAGTTGTGCTTAGTAAGGGCATCTTACAATATAATTATCACACTCTCATAATCACGATATTTCTGTAACCTCTTTTTTTACAATTTTTTTTGAAAAATCTAAAATGGCTCAACAATGTATGAGAATCCCTCCAATATAAATTATCTATTTCTTTATTCTAGCATAAATTTTTTTTTACATTTTCGGATTTAAATCTAATAGCGTATTTAGGTCCATAATATGAAACATTGTGTAAATTGAGAACTAACAAAATGGAGGTCCAATGCGTGGCTAAATTTTGGCATTAAAGAATATAATTTGTTTTACTTGTTCAAACAAATGACTAATTAAACAAAAAAACTTACTTTTTTCCTTTATTCGTGTCGTACCACTGCGAAATTTGCTTCTAAATTTCATTAGGTGATTTAGAGGACTGCAAACCAATATATCACCAATTTGGCAAAACAATAATCAAAATAAAATAGAAGAAAACATGAGGAAGAAAAGAAAAGAAAAGAAAAAAAAGAGGAAAAGAAAGAAATAAATTAGGCTTGTCGATGCAAGTTATGGGTTCTGGTAAGGAAAGGTAGTTATGGTCAGCCTCGCACAAAGCCAAAAATTCAGGTGAAGGGAAGGTAGGTACACTTAACCTGGCTTCTAATGTTTGTACCTTGGACATCTTTTGCAAGGGCTCGTTTGGCTATGTTTTCGTTTCAATTTTTTATTTTCATCATCTTCAAAATTTGAAAAGGTAATTAGAGAAAATGAATTGAAAATGCATTTATATTTAGATAAATTGTTGAAAAAATAATAATTATATATGATTTAATAGATTGTAAGCGGAAATATAGTGATAATAAAAATAGAGAGAGAATATATATAGATTATGAGGAGAATATATATAAATTATTGAGGATGTGATTTGAGAATAAAAATAAAAATATATCAGATGAAAATATCTATAAAAATGATATCTTTTGATTTTCCAATAGTATAAAATATGTAAATAACTTCTAACAACGAAACAAACGGGCTCTGAGATGTGTGGCGCAATCTCTTTTCTCAATACTACGTCGTAAGCACAATCAATGAGGCAATGAGAGGTTGACATGTGACAACCACCAGGACAATTGTGAAAGGTAGATGGACGAAAATCAGAAGATACACCCAAAATAAATAAATAAGCAAGAAAAAGTTTAAAATTCTAGATCTCTATTGAAGAAATGATTTTTCACCTTTTTCTAAAATAAACACTATTTTTGCACCCAGATGGTGGGTATCTGGCCAAACTTTTTTAATAAGTTAAGTTAAATTTAATTTTAGCAATAAAATTTTAAAATATTTGAATAAATTTATTAAATAGGTATAGATTAGAAATTCCTTATTTAAAAAATATTAATATAAAATTTTAAAATCTTATTTTTAGAATTATATTAAAAAAATTTACTAAATAATTTATGATCTTTTATAAACTTTCAAATATCTTATAATATAATTTGAAAAGCTTATAAATTTTCGCCAAGTGCCTTCCTAATCTATTGTTGACTATTGACACAAACACGCACGCACACACACACACACAGAGACATACATATATATATATATGTATTGTTGGCATTTTCTATAATCACTCTACTTGATTAATTCATAGATAAAATTTGAACAAATCAAGATCGCTGCATCGGTTCCATAAAAAAATTTATCTTATCTGTGATAGCTTCAAATAGATGAAAGTAGAAATGCAAATTTATGTTGTAAGCTTTAAAAGACTTACAGCACACTTGGTTTTATTTTCAAGAGTATTTTTAATTTTTATGTATTTTCAAAAGTTGCAAAGTTAGTATGAAATAAAAATAGAAATTGAGATGTATTTGAATAAAACGTTGGAAATTAGTTATTAGAATATTCTATATGATTGAAACATAGGTTAATTTATATTTTTTATTTTTAAAAAGATTTATTTTTAAAATATATGTATCTTTTATTAATTTGAAAATGATAGTTGATGCTTTATGTTAAATCAAATTTTTGAGAAGAAAATGTGTTTAGGAAGAGTTTTGAGAAGAAAAAGTTATATGAAAGTGTTTGTTTCCGGAAATGAAAATAAAGGGGCTGGTAGACTCACCTAATTTTTTTAAGAAAGCTGAATGCTACCACCAAACTTTCAAGGGGAGAAAAGGAAAAAAAAGAATGGGCAACGAGACCTATAAAAAGGGAGTATAAAAAAAAAAAAAAAAAAGAACAACTCTCCCAACTTGAAGATTTTTTCCACACTAAAAAGGAGACGTAGGATTTGTTTTTCCTGTAGAACTGCCTAGGCTTTATTAGCACCTAGTTTCCAAAGAGTTGAATAAAGATATCCAAGTTAATTTTCTAAGATTTGGTATTGGGAAAATGGTGGTCAAAGTTTATGGTCCAGCCCATGCAGCTTGTCCTCAGAGGGTTTTAGCCTGCCTTGTGGAGTTGGGGATTGAATTAGAGCTCATACCAATTGACCTTCAATCTGGGGAGCAGAAAAAACCGGACTTCCTACTAAGACAGGTGAATTTTAATTTATTTATTTTCGTTAATTTTATATGACTCCAGAATCCCATTTTCCGCTTGTTAACATACATATGTATATATATGTTTTATGAGTGCTATGTGATCTAATATAATGTAATTTAACGAATCAACAACATTCTGTTGTAAATCCATTAAATTAAATGTACTGATATATATATGTGTGTGTGTGTGTGTGTGTGTGTCTAAATTCTTCAAAGTTTTCACGAGTATGAGTTTATCGAACTAGTTTATTTTATACTATTAATAAAGCATTCACTCCTCTTTTGGTGTGTTTTCGATTGATTTCCCTAATATACTATTACTTCTTTCTTTTAATATCAGGATATTGTTATTTGCACTTTAATTTTATTTTATTTTTATTCACACTCTATTCAAAATTTTTGTATTAGGTTATTGACCAAAATATCCATTGCTTTTCAAATTCATTTATATTAATTTGTAAGACAAATATATCATTTTATATAATAATTATCACTTTCAACTTTGTTACTCATGAAAACATTCTGCATCAACTTGTCCAACTTAATATGAAATAAATAGATTTAGCAAATGAGTATCCATGCGTAACTCAAAAATGGGTAATGACGGGTTGGATAAATTTACCCATAGGTAAAATTATTCATTTTCTATTGAATACGAGATAGTGGAACCATTATCCATGACTATGGGGGATAGCTAACCAACAAGTACCAGTATTTTTATTTTTATTTTTTTTATACTTGAAGGTAAATTAATATGTATTTTTTAATTTACATAATATTATTCAAATATTATTTAAATAAAACTAATAAAAGACGCTACAAATTTTAAACATTAAATTGAACAAGTACTTAAAATATGTTTACACATCTATCAATTTTAAGTTATATTACATTTTGAAGTTCAAATTTAAATTTCATTATATATCTAAAAAAAATTTGAACTAAAAATTTAAATGCCATTTAAATATTGTTGTTATCATGGAAAAATGTGCTATATCCTTTAAATTATTTGTGAGAATTAGAAAAAAATTTAAATATATATATATATATATGGTTGTTTAGGGTTACCCCTGAGTTGGGTCAAAAAATAGCAAGTAATTAGGTAGTGGGTAAAATTACCTGCATTTTATTGGATGGAGAAATAAAGTCTATTATCCATATTTTTTTGGGTACTTGCAATATGGATGATTTTTTGCCAGGTTTAAATAACAAGGTACTGTACTCTTTTCTTCCTTTATTTTACTTTTTGATTGAAATAACTTTACACAACAGTTTTTATAAAGTAAAACAAGATCCATATTTGGGGTATGAAAATATACTATTTTGTAGTGATGTTACCATTTTTATATTGAAGTTCATAGTCATGTCTTCAATCAAATGATTGAATTTAGAGATGTGATAATATGTTTATTTTCATGTGCTCTATAAAATTTGATATGGAATAAATCAAGGCTAAGAATAAATTAAAATTATATTTAATAGGACAACACTAAAGGCATAATCGCCGAGCAATTTAAATTAAATGATATTTTGAAAATAAAGGGATATAATAATCAATTCCTATAGATTAAAAAGCAAGTAAAGTGCCAATAACAAAATTTGAAGTGCAAATAACAATACTCCTATAATAATTAAAGTTTTATCATAACTACCATTTATAACTTGATCACCAATTTTATGTGTACAATTACCATTTTATCATAATCTTTTTAATTCTTTTTTAATAAAAAATTTAAATAAATATATTAAAATTATTAAAGCAAATTTATATTATATAAAAAAAATAAAAATGATTATTATATAAAAAATATAATAAAAATATTAGCACATGCATCGAATGCGCTAAATTGCTATTATAAACATGTTAAATTGCAAGTTTATAATTAACCTACTAATTCGTTGCAATGTGCAGCCCTTTGGACAAGTTCCTGCCATAGAGGATGGTGGCTTCAAACTTTTTGGTAATGATTAATCATAATTCTTGCCAGAACTTGTGAAATAATTCCTTTATATTGTTATAATTTACAAATCCCTAGCTACTTGTGAGAACTTGTGAAATAATTCCTTGATAATCTCATTTTTGCTTTGTTTAATTGGATGACAGAATCCAGGGCAATCATCAGGTACTATGCAGCAAAATCTGCTAATGGTGGGGGAATAAACCTTTTGGGGGATACATTGGAAGAGAGGGCCTTAGTGGATCAATGGCTTGAAGTAGAAGTCAATAACTATAATCCATTAATTTATGCAATGGTCCTTCAACTTATGGTCTTGCCTCGAATGGGCAAAGAGGGCGATATGAAATTAGTTGATGATTGCAAGGGCAAATTGGAGAAAGTGCTCGATGTGTACGAGGAAAGGTTGTCAAAGAGCAAGTATTTGGCTGGAGAGAAGTTCACCATAGCCGATCTGAGCCACTTGTCAAACACAAGATTTCTGATGGATGAAGGAGGATTGGAGCATTTGATCCAAGGGAGGAAGAATGTGTACTCTTGGTGGATGGATATTTCCAGCCGTCCATCTTGGAAGAAAGTTATGGGCCTTCGTAATCAATCCTTAATCTGACTGATTAATTTATGTCTTAAAATAAAAAAAAAATTACTAATTTCTGTCGTTTCAATTGATAATTAAATTGATTAATAGTCCTGTCCGACTTTGGCAATCTATGTTGAGCGAGCCCATTTCAGAATATTGTTTGAGTCTTGATGTGAAAAATTGAGAAATTGTTTGATATTCTAGGTATCATCATATTTGCGCAACTATTGCATTTTATAGAACAATTAAAGAAACAAAAAACTACCTTAGTCCTTAGATAAACTAATAAATAATCATATCTGTAATGTACGTCGTATACCCTAGCTGGCTAATATTATTTCCTTCGTAGTAGATATTAATTAATTAATTAATTAATTAATCTTGTAAACACATAATTAAGGTGAAATTTTATTCTTTCTAGTAAACATGAAGAGTTTTGAAGCATTCGGACTCAGTATAAGGACGACGCAAACAAGGAATGGAAATTGGAAATTGGAAATTGGGAGATCAAGGCCCAAGGGACAGAGCATCGATCTTGCCATTAATTATTTTCCTTCACAACCAGCTGGTAACCAATTTCCTGTTGATTTATGGTGATAATGGTGGCAGAATATTATTATATATATGGCTATAGTGGAGACAAAATGTAATTATCATATTGATAAGATTAAGACTAGTCATATTGGTGATATAAATTATGATGATAATAATTAACTTTCCAAAAAATAATATGGGTTACGTTACGTTGTAAGGCTGATCTAATTGATCCAATTGCTAACCTGTTTTAGTAAATGGACATAGAAGAAATGGAGGAACGTTTACTTGTTTGAAATGAACAAGTCTCCCATATATAATTTTCATGTCTAACTTTCACTTCCCTCTCCCATTATAATTTCTCTGCACGCCACAAACAAGAAACAGGAAAACCCATTTTTGGATTTCAAATAACATAAGAAAATATGTGTTAGTGTGGGATCAAATTCACAATTAAAGGCATTTTAAAGTTACACTTAAGAAGTAGTTTCGAATTTGCTACATCTTGTAACCAGATTCAGGCTAAAGAGCCAAAAATAAATAAATAAAAATAAAATATCGAAAAGGTAAATGAAACTAGCCTATGAGATCCAAATTAATGTCTGGGTAGTTTATTTGTTTAAATATATACAAGTTTATTTACAAAGCATGTTTTATATGTTCTTTAGTGATGCCAGAACCGTATGACTGTCTTCCTTATCATTTATTGGTGCTTAAATGCACATTGATATATACATATATATATATATATATATACTCCAATCTCCAAATAAGCCACACATGCACAAAGCTATTTTTTTTTTTTTTTTAAATAAAACATACTATTAATAGAAATGAAAACAATCAAGTTACACCAATCGCAACAGTAGGAAGCGAGTTAGAAGAGGTGTAGGATTCACTAGTGTTCTTAGCTAGCAAAGCACATATTCCAGGCAAATAGCAGAACGATTCACATATGAGAACTTAACCGACACCATAAAGCGAACCAAGACTCTACATTCTTCAATAATTGCACCAAATGAAGATAGGTCTTCCTCATTCTGATTCAGAGCATTAATAATAGTGATGTTATCTCTTTCAATCTCCAATGAATTCAATCGCTTCTCAGTCGAAATCTCCCCTACCAGTAGAGCTGCAGCCTTTGCTTTCACTTCTGAAGGCTGGGCATCTCTTGGCCCACCAAAGACATGTACCTGTACAATCGCGTGGAATCATCATTGCCACACAAATAAACTGTGAAGGGTGTTAACATGGTACCATCAAAATTAACTTTAATATTACAGTTCACAAGTAGAGGAGACCAACTTTGTACTTGTGGAATTGTGTGGTTGAAAGCATTTGAGGTGCTCGAATACTTTGAAATCATTCAAATTAATAGGATGAGCAATTTTTTAAGAGATGATTTCTGCAACATCTTTACCACATGAAGAGAAGAACCATTCAAATAGAAATCCCAAGTTAAAAGTGTCTCAAATCCTTAAAGCCAAGAACTCCGTTTTTTACATTGACATTCTGCCAGTTGAGCCAAAAAAATGCCATTAGACCTTATATTGCTCCACTAGAATCATTTAATAATCAATTCAGTGTCCTTAAATAGTGTTCGAGGTAGAAGAAAACAACTCATGCGTATGTAGGGCTTTCCTTTCCTGCTTTAGAAAGCCGCTTCTTGTTCCAACCTTAGATTTTTGTCCAAACTCTATCCCAAATATAGCTAAAAATTTCTTTCCCTAATCGACCCATAATTATTGGTAAGTCTATCTAAGTATTTTCCACGAGCGCCCTGTATTTGAAATCCAAGATGATAAAAAAGAGCTTCTTTAAACTCGTAAGGCACATTTGAACTAACCACACAGCTGATTTATCAACTTTAACTTGCCGGCCGGAGGCTTTAGCATAAATCTGCAAAATATTATTAATACTTTGGATATTTAGCAAATTAGCTTTACAAAAGAAAAGTGTATCATCAGCAAAAAAAATGTAAGACTGCAGAGAAATTGTTACTTCAAGGATATTTCATTGTTACTCCTTCCGTCTAATCAAAGAAATAAGGTCTTCTGCACAAAGGAGGAAAACATATGGTGATAGGGGTTGTCCTTATTGAAGGCCTCTGTTAGGATGGAGATAACCACAAAAATTGTCATTGAGAAGAAATGAACAAGAGGCTGAAGATAAACATAACATTATCAACTTAACAAAGTTTGGAACAAAAACCATGTTAAAAAGCATACCACATAGAAAAGGACATTCAATGCGATTATAGACTTTACTCATATCAATTTTCACCATCGTATGACTGTTAGTTCCTACCTTTTTATCTTAATAAAATGGTAATCTTAAATGTAATGAGCACATTATATGTAACAAGATGCTAAGGGACAAAAGTAGATTGAGTTAGTGAAATAACATAATTAAGAATAAGTTTTAAACGATTAGCAATCACCTTAATACCTATCTTGTACATAATATTACAAAGATTTATAAGGCAGAAATGGGTCATGCTAGCTAGATTACAACACTTAAGAACCAAATAACTAAAGTATAGTTTGCATACGGAGGGAGGATTCTATTATTCAAAAAGTTAAAAGTGAAATTAATGAAGCAAGGATCCAAAATTTAAACCAAATTAAAGGAAAAATTAACTTGCAATCTCCAATCAAAGGATCAATCAACATGTCATAAATTAGGATTTGGAAGCAAGAATAGTTACCTTTCAAGAAAATCAAGGCAACAATGTGGATCTTCCTCTTGGACTCCTCCAAAGCAAGATCTACTCTCTCTACTTCAAGGATCAACTTCATCACACACAAGACTCCTAAATGCAACAAATTTTGCTCACCATAGGAGCTCCAAAATTGGTAGAAAATCTGGAGGAAAGGCAGCTCCAAAAATTGCCCAAGCTTGCTCCAAAAATTGGCCACAATGGAAGGTTCAATCTCTAAATCAAAGCGTCCCAAGTGTGTAGCCTCTAATGGTGATCCATACACTTAGGAAGAACTCTCAAAACCTCACACTCTAAGGTAGAATAGAGTGGAGGAAGAAGATGAGAGAGAGAGAGAGAGAGAGAGGTGGCCGTTTTAGGTGTGAGAGGAGAGGGAGAGAATCTAGAGAGGTAGTTACTCAACACATGAGTTGTGCTACCTTTTGAAGAGGAAATGGAAGCATGGATCAAGCACTCCCTATGGCCGACCACTACATGTATTTATAGGATGGGATGGAAGCCTCCATCACACCATCCACACATGTGCCAACTTGCTAGATTCTTCTAGCTTGAATTGGATTTTAATTTCATAAATAAAAATGCCAACTCATTTAATTCAAATGGACTCTTCCATTTGATTTTCCCTCCAAAACATAGATTCTCTAGCTAATTAAATTAACTCTTTAATTTGATTAATTTAACTTAACTCTTTAAGTCAATTAAATCAACTTAACTCCTTAAGTTGATTTTGACTAATTAAATTGTCACATGACACCAATTAAATTAACCTAATTTAACTCTTTAAATTATTTTGATTAATTTAAGTGTGTTAAATTAATCAAGCTAAAGTCACCAATTGATAACTAGCCAACTAGCTTTCTCTCCCTTAATCAAAACCGCCTACAAGGCAATTTTCTAACTCTTTAAAAAATTCTTCCTATCAAATAAGAGTTTCTTAGGCTTTTGTGTGTGACCCATTAGGTTCACCAATTCACTAGACATAGGCTCACAAGTCTTTGTGATATTTTGAATATTAAAATATTCGTATTAGTTTAAACTCTTTTAAACTAATAACTCTATCAATTAATCTCCATTAATTGAAGAGTACCCAATTTCCATAGTCGATGCCTAGTACAAGCATATGGAGCCCAATGAATTGGATGAATGAATTATTTTGAGGTAACCATTATTGCTTACTATTGCTGTGCAAATATAGGCCTTCCGTTTCCTATCTCCCGAAGGAGACCTAGAGCAAGATATTTGTTGGTTCCCAAATAGCCTCAATAACTATGTATCTATTCTTGATGTTTGATTCCTCATTATAACCTCAGCTTTGGAAAACTTCATTTTCAAATTGTCATATCACCTTGCGCAAGGATTTCTTGAAATCGATCATCTTAAAATATACAGGAGATCAACATGTTCTTCACCTACGAGTGAAACGGATCCCATCTTGGAACTCACTAACATCCATACTTAGGCAGCTTGTGCCTAACCTAAGTCTCAGATGACCCGCTACGTGGTCGGAACAAAATCAGAGCACAAGGACCCAAATGCAAGGTTAATGTGGAACCTCAAGTCAAATGACTAATTATATGCACTATCATAAGCTAGAGAGCTTGCTACTACCAACATGCCACTACGACTATATAGTGGATTCTTTAAGCGAGCCTTCAGTGAACTTGTTCTATAACAAGCACCTACTAATATGCATCCATGTCTAACATAGATTGCCAATGAAAGGGGGCAATATCTAACTCCTTGTAATATGCATCAATTAGCTTAAGTCTATCCAAATCTTAGATACCCTATCTCTTAAGATTCTATGACTTGGAATGTTTAAAATCATGAATATAGAGACTTATTTCATGATCACCATCATATGTGTGACCAAGTCCCGTAGTCTAGTATGATTTAAGGGCTTCAACCAAATGCATGTGAAGAAATCATAAATACATAAGATGAAGATGACCATTTTATTAAATATCATTCAATCAAGACTATTATATGAAATAGTTATACATGCCAATCTATTTAACTTGTGGGACACTATTCCAATAATCTCCCACTTGCCCTAAAGCCAATTCCCTATAGTTCTTGAGCCCATCTTCTCAAGATGTCTTTCAAAGACTTTTTTCGTTAGGGATTTAGTTAATGGACTTGCTATATTCTCTTTCGAGACAACTATCTCCACTTGGATGTCACCTCTATCAATGATCTCCCATATCAAGTGATATTGCCTCAAAATGTGTTTAGATCGTTGATGAAATCTTGGCTCCTTTGCTTGCGCAATAGCTCCATTGTTGTCACTAAAGACAACTATTGGCTTTTGCATGCTAAGCACCACATCCAACTCTTGGATGAAGTTTTTTCATCCAAACACCTTCCTTTGTGGTGTCCGACACCACAATATACTCCGCCTTAGTGGTGGAATCGACCGTGGTGTCTTATTTGGAACTCTTCCAACTCACCGCACCGCTATCAAGGCAAAATATAAATTTAGAAGTGGATTTTAGGTCATCTTCATTGGATTGGAAACCAAAATTCAAAAAACCTTCAAGTTTCAATTCTCCATTCCCGTGTACTAGAAATAAGTCCTTAGTTCTTCTCAAGTACCTAAGGATTGTTTTTACAGCTTTTCAGTGACTCTTATCGAGATTGGATTGGTAGTGGCTCATAACACTTAGAGCGTAAGCTATATCTAGTCTCATATATTAAACGACATACATTATGCTTCCAATGATGGATGCATAAGGTATGTACGATATTTTTTTTCTCTCATCCTCGATCTTTGGGGCCATAGTCTTGGAGAGATGAATGCCATATCCCATCGGGGAGGTATCCTCTCTTGGATTCTGTCATATTAAACCTCCTTAGTATCTTGTCAATGTACGTTGGTTGGGAGAGCCCCAACATCCTATATAATCTATCTTTATTTATCTATATTCCTAATATAAAAGATGCTTCTCCTAAATCCTTCATGGAGAATTGTGAAGATAACCATGTTTTGGTACACTCTAATATCTCTTTCTCATTCCCAATGAGAAGCATATCATTAACATAAAACACAATAAATTGTATCAAACTTCTACTAATCTTTTTATGCACATATGATTCATACACACTTTTGAGAAGACCAAATGATTTGACTGTCTTATCAAAACATATGTTTCAACTTCAAGATGCTTGCTTTAGTCCATAAATGGACTTTTGGAGTTTGCAAACCTTTTGCACACATCCTTTGGATATAAAACCTTGGGGTTGCTCCATATAGATTTCCTCATTAGTGTTTCCATTGAGAAAGATAATTTTTACATCCATTCACCAAATTTCATAGTCGTGGTTAACGGCTATAGCAAGCATAATCCTTATGAACTTAGGCATAGCGATCGGTGAAAAGGTGTTCTCAAAATCAATACTGGGTCTTTGAGTATAAATTTTTGCCACTAGTCTAGCCTTAAAGTTCATTACCACCCTATCAACTCCTAGCTTATGCTTATAGATCAACTTGCAATCAATGGGTACTATACCCTCTAGTGGATCTACCAAAGTCCATATTGTGTTGGAGTGCATGGAGTCAATTTCAAATTTCATGGCCTCAAGTCAATAACTCGAATCTATGTCCAACATAGCTTCCATATAGGGCCTTTTATCACTATCCGTTTGCCTTGTCTCATGAAAAAATTCGAACTTTTTGGGTTTCTTCTTCATTTGGTTCGACCTTGTAGGAAGTTGTGTGCTAAGATCATTTTGCTCTCTTATTTTTATCACTTGTGGGACAACATGATTGTCTTAAACTTCATCAAGTTTAACAACAATGCCTTTTTCTATCTATGAAACTTCTTTTGCAAAAATGTGGTGTCCATTGAAACAAACATCGTTTGCTTTGAGGGATCATAGAAATAATAAGCTAAAGACTCTTTTAGGTATTCCACAAACTTGCACAAAGTGGATTTAGCATCCAATTTGTCTTCCACTAGTCTATTGACGTAGGCTGGTGTTTTCCAAACTCTTAAATAAGAGTAAGATGGTGCTTTAACAAACCACATCTCATATGGTGTCTTTAGCATTGACTTTTAGGGTATTACATTTAGTAGCCTTGCTGCCGTCTCAAGGGTGTATCTTGAAAATAAGATAGATACATCAATAAAGCTCATCATGGAACATACCATGTCTAACAAAGTACGATTTCTCCTTTCGACTACTACATTATGTTGGGTGTGCCGGGTCGAGTCCATTGTGAGAGGATCCCATTATCTCTTAGATAACCTAAGATTTTGACACTTAAGTATTCACCTCTTCGATCTGATCAAAGAGTTTTGATATTAAGTTCTAATTACTTTTTTACTTCATTCTTATATTTTTTGAACCTTTCAAAAGTTTCGGACTTGTACTTTATAAGATACACATGTCCAAACCGAGTGAAATCATCGGTGAAAATAATGAAGTAAGAATAGCCTCCTCTTGTACTAACTCGTAGTGGCCCACACACATCCATATGGATCAAATCCAATTGACTTGTGAACTCACTCCATTTGTCCTACAAAAGGAGCCTTGGTCATTTTTCCTTTTAAATAAGACTCACAAGTAGGTAAATCCTCTAATACACTAACATTTAGTGATTTGAGGGCTACTAATTTGTTCATCATATTTTTGAAAATTTGTCCGAGTCTTGCATGCCAAAGGTATTCATTTTCTTGGTTATCTAATTTTCTTTTGTTACTTTGTTGAATTTGCATAAGTGAAGGTTGAGAATCCAACATGTATAATCCATTACTTAGTATACCATCTACAATCAAAGAACCATTCTTTATTGCTTTCATTTTTCCATTTGAGATAGAAAAATCAAATCCTTCATGACCCAAAATGGGAATTGAAATAATATTCTTCATAAGAGTAGGTGCGTAATAGCAAGGTTCTAATACAATAAAAGAGTTCCCTAAGTCTAACTTGACATCACCTGCAACCTTGGTCGTAACCTTTGCACCATTGCTGAGGCGTAGGAACATATCCTCATCATTTAGGCTCATTCTTCTTTCCGTCCCTTGTAACGAATTACAAAGGTAAGAACTACATGTAGTATCAAATACCCATGAGGAAGAATTGGAAGTTAAGTGCATTTCGATAAAGTATATACCTTTCCAAAGGGTTTCAAGATACTCTTTGCAATTCCACTTCCAATGGCTCGTTTTGCCACAATAGAAATAAGTCGCATCCTTCTTATCTTCTTTTTTCTTCTTAACCCCCTAGACCGCTTTAATTGCTCTATTCCTTTCGAAGAAAAACTCTTTTTATTCTTAACTCCTTTTTTCTTTTCCCTGGGGCCTTTAAACTTGGAGAAGGAAGTAAGTATTAAAGGCTTGTCCTTTTTCATTGTTGCCATGTGGTCACTAACATGTTTACCAATTCATTGATCGAGACTTCTTGCTTTGACATGTTAAATTTCATCACAAATTGGTCAAATGAACTTGGCAAGGATTGGAGGATCAAAGCCACACAGAGATTATTGTCCATTATTACTTCTAAAGTAACAAGCTTTTCTATAAGCCCATGATCATGGACACTAAACCCCTTAATCTTCCTAGCCCTAAAGAGTTTCCTCAAAAACATGTGCCTCTCATACCTCATTTGTACACTATATAACTCTTGTAGGTGCAAATATATTTCGGTGGTACTTTCCATATGCTCATGAGATTTTTGGAGCTCATTGGACATGGAGGTCATCATGAGGCAATGAGTTTGGAGGTCATCCTCTACCTATTTCATGAACATTTCACGGGCCTCGTAATCGGCATCCTCACCTATGTCATCTGGTGGATTTTGAGATAAGACATATGTCCATTTTTCAGAGTCAAGAACAATTTTGAGGTTATGAAGCCAATCGCGGTAGTTCAGCTTGGTTAGCTTATTGGTTTCCAATATGAAGCTCAGTGGATTTTTAGCCATGTTTGAAGATTTCACAAATTTACAAAGGAGAAAAAGAGAATATAAGTATTTGATTGAATTTGATATTTGAAAACATGTTAATGGACTTTCAAGTATGTTTTTCTCTCACTATTTTATTAAATTCCTTACCCTCATTGGAATTTGAGAAATCACATTTCCTAGTGAGAATCAAGGTCCAAAGGCATCATTTGTGGATCCACGATGAGTGAGACATCCACTCATGATACTAAGGTAGGCAACTATTGCCAATTGCATCTCTATACAACTCTTGATGTGTTTTGCCTCACTTTTCGTATAGACCCATAACTCGTGCGACATCTATACTACTAGATGTTAAGTCGGACCTACCAATCAATCTTCAATTATAAACTCAACCATGATCATTCTACGACTCATGAGATAATGTCAATACGAATTTTAAATTAAAGCGCATATTTATGCAAAGGTAGTGGCATAGCTTTCCTTCAATAATGTGTCCCACAAATCGTGAGCCAACACGAAATTAAGGTAGAGGCTCATGCCACTACCCTATTGATAGAAGGCTTGAAATTATTAAACCCGATTTAATATTATCCAATTTGACTTAATATTTTGATAAACTTAGACTCCACTAAGTTTGAGGGATTTTCTTGCTTAAAAGATTTCATTAATTTTGTCTTGCTTATTTAAGTTCTCTATAACCTAAACATGCATTTCATACATCAATAAGGATAAAGAAAGCATAAATAAGTAAATGCACCTAGCATTCTCCTAGGGTGGGATGACCATGAGCCTTAACCAAGTAGTGCACTTAAAGTCATAGATGTGCTACTTAGTTGATTTTAGATCAGTTGATTAAATGAATAGATACTATCTATTACATGAATATATCACATACATTCATGGGTTTTCAAGCCTCCTTGATCATCTTGGCCACCTTTACCACCTTGCAACAATTTACAAGAGTAAGGAAAACCTCACCCCTAGAGTTCTACTCTCATAAATTATAAGACATAAATTAAGAGGCATGCAAGCCCCATTTAATACAACCTATTCAATCAACATTGAACTTTAATTAAAACCAAATTAAAGGCTCATGTTCATCCTCATTCATCCATCATCCATTCAACAATTAAATAAACAATAACAAGAATTGACAGTGAATCCAGTAATTAAATGCTTATCACATAAACAATTAACTAGGGGCAAAAATAAGAATAACTCTTAGGCATCATATTTTTGCACAAACTTGAAGATAAACTTGACTTTAAAAGCATGTAAAAATGTCCAACATTTCTTTAAACACTTACACAATATTTGTGCATAAAAATTGTATGAAATAAAGGAGTTTAAAACAAAAAAATTGCACAAAACAAGGCCTCAAATGACCTTGGGCAGCCTGGCTACCTATTTCCCAGCACGCCTGCCTAGATGTGCGGTAAGCGTGCGCACAGCGCACCCACTGCTTGACTGAGCGTTGGCAGCCATGCCTCTTGCTGCCTAGTTGTCAAGGCCAATTTTGAGCTTCTTTTGTGCGACAAAACTTATGGACACCTCCATACCTTATATTGACACATTTTTTGACAAATTTCTAAGTTATAAACTCTTTTAGAAATGGAAATCCAAGTGCTTAAAGTGCTTCAAAAATCAACACTAAGGAAGAATTCTCCAAAAATCTCCAATAAACTCCAATCCAATTGGATCCAAAAATAGCCAAAATTACTTAAAGCTATAATCAACATGTTATATCAATATATATAACATCATCCAAAGCTAAATCAAAAATTAACATCACAAGGTTTGAATCAAAACTCATGTTAATATATGAATTAGCACTTAAACACATTGACATATTTCAATTCAACACACCTAGAGCCATAAGCAACATCTCCAAACTCTTAAATTCATCAATTGCATCAAGGATTTGGAGATCTAGAATTAATCCATCACATGAATTAATTCAACAAAATCCTAATTTAGACGTGAAGATGGCTATGATACCACTTAAGAGAGGAGATAGATAAGGATCCAAAATTAAAACCAAACTAAAGGCGACATTAACTTGAAATCTCCAATCCAAGGATCAATCAACATGCCATAAATTAGGATTTGGAAGCAAGAATAGTTACCTTTAAAAAAAATCAAGGCAACAATGTGGATCTTTCTCTTGGACTCCTCAAAGCATGATCTACACTCTCCACTTCAAGGATCAACTTCACCATAACCAAGGCTCCTTAATGCAGAAACTTTCACTTACCAAAGGAACTCCAAAATAGCCTCTAATTGGCCAAAAATCTAGAGGAAAGGCATCTCCAAAAATCACCCAAGCTTGTTCCAAAAATAAGCCACAATGGAAGGTTCAATCTCCAAATCAAAGTGTCCCAAATGTGAAGCCTCTAATGGTGATTCACACATCTAGGAAGAACTCTCAAAACCTCACACTCTAAGCTTGAATAGAACAGAGGAAGAAGATGATAGGAGAGAAAGAGAGGGTGGTGGTTTTGGGGGTAAGAAGATAGGGAGAGAATATAGGGAGGTAGTTACTTAACACATTAGTTGTGCTATCTTTTGGAGAGAAAATGGAAGCATGGATCAAGTACTCCCTATGGTCGGCCACCACATGTATTTATTGGATGGGATGGAAGCCTCCATCACACCATCCACACATGTGCCAACTTGCTAGATTCTTCTAGCTTGAATTTGATTTTAATGTCATAAATTAAAAAATGCCAACTTATTTTAATTCAAAAATAGACTCTTCTATTTGATTTTTCCTCCAAAACTTAGATTCCGTAGCTAATTAGGTTAACTCTTTAATTTAATTAGTTTAATTAATTTTACTTAACTTCTTAAGTCAATTAAAGCAACTTAACTCTTCAAGTTGACTTTGACTAATTAAATTGTCACATGGCACTAATTAAATTAAATTCTAAATTTAATTGGCCTAATTTAACTCTTTAAATTATTTTAATTAATTTAACACTTAAATTAATCAAGCCAAATTGACCAGTAGATGATTAGCCAACTAGCTTTCTTTCCCTTAAGCAAGCCACTAATAAGGCAATTTTCTAACTCTTTAGAAAATTCCTCCTACCAAATAAGAGTTTCCTAAGCTTTTTTGTGTGTGACCCATTAAGTTCACCAATTCACTAGACATGAGCTCACAACTCTTTGTGATTTTTTTATTATTAAAATATTTATATTAGTTTAAACTATTTTAAACTAATAACTCTATCAATTTTCTCCATTAATTGAAGAGTACTCAATCTCCATAGTCAATGCCTAGCACAAGCACATGGAGCTCAATGAATTGGATGAATGAATTGTTTTGAGATAAACCATCATTGCTTATTATTGCCGCACAAATACGGTCCTTCTATTTTCTATCTCCCGAAAGAGGCATAGAGCAAAATAAGTTCCTGCTTCCTAATAGCCTCGATAACTATAAATGTGTCTATCTTGATGTTTGATTGTTTGTTATGATCTCAACTTTGGAAAACTTCTTTTTTAAATTATCATATCACCTTGTACAAGGATTTCTTAAAATCGATCATCTTAGAATACGTAGGTGATCAACCCGTTAGTCACCAATGGGCAAAATCCCATCTTGGAACTCACTAACTTCCATACTTAGACAGCTTGTGCCCAACCTAAGCCCGAGATGACCCACTACTTGGTTGGAGCAAAATCAAAGCATAAGGACCTAAATACAAGATTACTATGAAACCTCAAGTCAAATAACTAATTTTATGTGCTATTGTAGGCTAGAAACTTGGCACTATCAACGTGCCACTATAGCTATCTAGTGGATTCTCTAAGTAGGCTTTCAGTGAACTTATTCTCTAACAAGCACCGACTAACATGCATCCATATCTAACATAGATTGCGCACGAAATAGGGCAATATCCAACTCCTTGGAATATGCATCATTAGTACAAGTCTATCCAAATCTTAGATGCCCTGTCTCTTAAGATTCTATGACTTGAAATATTTAAAATCATGACTATATAGACTTGTTTCATGATCACCATTATATACGTGACCAAGTCTTGTAATATAGTATGATTTAAGGGCTTCAATCAAATAAGTGTGAATAAATCATAAATGCATAAAATAAAGATGGTCATTTTATTGAATATCATTCAATCAAAATTGTTACATGAAATAGTTATGCATGTCAATCTAATTGGCTTGCGGTACTATTCCAACATTACTCATATCAATTTTCACCGTCGTATGACTGTTAGTCCATATCTTTTTATCTTGATAAAATGTTTAATCATAAATGTAATGAGCACATTATATGTAAAGAGACGTTAAGGGACAAAAGCAGATTGAGTTGGTGAAATAATAGATTTAAGAATAGGTTTTAAATGATTAGAAATCACCTTGATACCTATCTTGTACATAATATTACAAAGACTTATAAGATAGAAATGGGTCATGCTAGTTAGATTACAACACTTAAGAACCAAATTAACTAAAATATAGTTTGCATTTGGAGGGAGGATTCTATTATTCAAAAAGTTAAAAATGAAATCAATGACATCATCCCCAATAATACGCCATTATGTTTAGTAGAAAAGACGCAGCATACCATCAGGACCAGGAAATTTTAGAGGGCCCATAAACTTAAGAGTAAATTTAACCTCTTCATTCATGTAGGGTTGTTGGAGTTTGTAATTTATTACTTCTAGTACCAGGGCATCCATCATCTCTACAACCTCATCCAATTCAACTGTTGAAGGGCTAGATGACTCAAATAGGGAAAAATATGAAACAATAACCCTCTTTATATCTGACTACCTTTCATATGATGTCTTATATTCATGAAGAATAACTCTGATAGAATTGGTCTGCTGTCCAACTGAATCCTTACCATGAAAGTAAGTTGTATCTCTATCTCCCTTAGCTAACCATTGGATACAGTTCTTATGTAACCAATAAGTTTCTTCACAACTTAAGGCTTGCTCTAGTATTTGTTTGACGCTATGAATTTTAGATTTTAATTCCTCATATAAATGGCTAGAAAAGATAATATAAAGTTTATTCCTCATGTATCTGATCTATTAGTGATGTTGTCTAGTCTCCCATCCATTGAAACAAAAAGATCTTACACTAGTTGAGATGATTAAGTATCCATAATTTGAGTTATTAGTTTGCCAATAATTTTGGATAGCACATGCACACCTATTTTGCTTCATTCAAGATACCTTAAAGCTAAACGGTCGACACCCATAGTCTATTGTATTTAGGAATTGTTGATGGATATGTAAGACAACAAAAAAATCATTTGATCTAGCAAATAAAATATGGCGGACCTACCTATATGGGAAAATGTTAATCAAGCTATTTGATGCACAAACATGATCAAGCTTAGCGTGAACAGTAGTTGGTTCTGCATAGTTGTTAGACCATGCATGTATACGGGAATCCTTCAAAAGCCATGTTAGATAATTAGCACCCAGAAAGAGTACAACAGAATGATGCGTAGCTCCAGGCAATCAAGTAATGCCTCTTAGTTTCCCAAAATCTACTACAATTCCATTGAAATCACCCCCAACAATCCATGGATGCATGGACTATACTGATAGTTGATGGAGAAGAGACCATGAACTTATCTTATTAGAAGAATCAGGATATCCATAAAGTCCAGTAAACCTCTACGAAAAATCAAATTGTGGAAGAACAACATTAGTGTTAATATAGTGATGAGAATATGAATGAAGGTCTACATTAAAATTTTCACCATAGCAATGCTAATCCCCTTGATTTGCAAATGCAGTCAATACTTACATAATTGAGGGAGAATTAGAGTTTAAGTTGCTCAGTCTTTTTAGCTTGACACTTAGTCGGGAAGAGAAAGATCAATTCGGGGTTAGAATTTGGATTAGTTATCGAGGAATATGATCTATCAAGGTACCCCTAACCTTCATAGTTCTAAAGTAAAGCACTCATAGTGATCAATGGGGCTGCCTAACAGCCCTACTATTGATATTGTATTTAAGTCCAAGGGGCTAAGCTATATTTTCTTACTAACTCAACGGGGCTGCCTAACAGCCCCACCTTGGCATCACACCATCCTCACTCTATATATAGATATAGAATGAGGGGGCGGTACACACACATTTTAGTAAGTGAAGAATTAGAGTCTCACTTTTTCCTTCATTTTCAAAGGTGTTCATTCATGTGTTGAAGATAACCTTCCTCTTCTTCTTCTTCTCCCTACCTAAAAATCTGCTACTTTTCTCTTAACTTTCTTCTCTTTTTCCAGCTAAAAGTGAGGATTAGTAGGATTTGGATTGGTGTGTGGATCATTTCGATAGAGGCAAAACATTTGGTTTGCTAAGTCTTTGGAGATACACCTGCAAGACTAGTCTTTTGTCATTTTTATTCCAGGCGATCTAGAAGGAATTTCAAGTTGAAACTTGTTCCAGCAACTTCCCTAAGGTGTTGAACATCTACTGGAATTTTTTCAACATTTTTAGAGAGTTTTGAATTGGTTAAAAACCACTTGTTTCAAGTTGCGCCTCTGTCTGATAAATTCTGTTTGAAGGAGTTCTTCAATTTACCTTTGGATTTAAGCTCTTATGGTAACTCTTCAACCAAATTTGAATCCTAAAGCATGTTTAGATCCTTGGTTGCTTGTAAGCACTAGTTTATTTAAGTTTTTGAAGTTTTATTATTGGATCCTAGTGTCTTACTTACTTTCAATAGTAACATATCAGAGATGATATGGGAGGGCAGGATGATCAAGAATCTTGATAATTAGTACTACCAATAACTGCTCCGATAAACCAAATATGTGTTTGATGCCAAAGATAACATTTGAAAGAAACTATGTTAGTGGAACAATTGATGAGTGTAGGTGTTCTCATGTGAAAGAATTGTGTTGCTCCCACACAATAGAAGGAATGAGATGCTTTTATGCAAGAGAAGGAGATGCTCTCATGCAAGAGAAATTCGATTGTGCCGTAGCGCTCAATCTTTTGTGTTCTTAAATGAGCAAAAATGGCAGATTTTTGTTTACTTCGTAAAATGCTTTCAAATTTTTAATGTAACATGTTTATCTGATATAGATCATATCTGAAACCTTTTGTAGATTTTGGTTAAACATGTCATTAGAAATAAATTATTCTTCATAAAAAAGTACGAAAAATTTGAAAGCATGTTGTTAGTTTTACGCTTCAATTGGTTATATTAAACTTATATGGTTAGAATATTCATTAAAGTACCTTGAAACCATATAACTTGCATAAAAATATGACTCAAAATTAGATCTTATCATTTTTAAATTTGGATATGATATTGCCCCGAAATGGAACTAGGGTCTTTTTTGAAAGTTAGTTAATTCTTTTGAGTTCTTTTCTCTAGAATCCGAAGAAGAGAGTTTGAACTCTCAATTTTTTGCAAATGATGTTCTGTGTCGAGTTTGACTTTGGGTTTAGTATTTATAGTGTTTTTTCTTAGTAGGCTTCAGCCCACTAGGGGCTTAATCAATTAGGCTCTTTTGCCTTTTTAGTCACTTATTATTTAATTTGTTGGTAATTATTAGTTTGTTTTTACTTTTTGGCCCATAAGAACTTAATTTACCATATCATCAACTCTCCCTATTTTTAGTTTAAAAATTATATTTTCATGTTGAAAATATAATACAAGATTTAATTTTAATTTTTATATTTTCTTAATTTATTAAAATAAGACGATCAATTAATTAAATTTTATTATTCAAATTTTCTATGAGGAATTCGACTTGACTCAGCTTTCGTCTAAGTTGAGATTCCTCGAATTTTGAAGTATGGCACACTACAAAAGTGTTCGTCATTTCCGACAGAATAACAATATTTTCAGATGGAAATTGGACTATTTGAATCAGTTTGATTTTGATCAAAGTTTTGGCTGAGAAATCCATTGGAATTATTCTGACAATCTTCCATCCCATTTTTGATGGAAATTTTAATTTATTTTAATTAATTTTTTTCTTGTTCGATGAATTTGTGATTAAATTCCAACAAAAAGTTAATAAAATAAATATTTAATTATAATGCTTTTTGATAGAGGTTCCTCGATTTTCTGTTGAAAATTTGAATTTTTATTAGAGTAAATTGCAAAAAGAACCCCTGTCTTACTTCTAATTATCAAAAACCCCCATGGGATATGAATTTAAACCAAAACCCCCTTATGTTACAATATTAATTACTCACTGCCCCCCACAGCCATTTATCTGTTGACCAGGTGCATCTTGACGGAAATACCCCTATGCAAAAAGCCCCTCCTGGTATTGAAATTAGCCAAAAGAAACCCTTGTGTTAGTGTTTTCTTTATTCACCGCACCCAATTATGTTTTACTCATTGACTAGGTGTAACTTGACGTAAATACCCATTGTATACTTATCAAATGTAAATGCATGCAACAGAAAATTACTTCATGGTCAACTAATAATTCTTTGGTGGAATCAATCATCTCATAATAGGTTTTTCTGTATTGGTCTCCAATCTCCATATTTCTAAGCAATGTATTTTTGTGTTTGTCTCTCCATATTGAAATTGCAAACAAAATCAAAAATCAAAAATAAAAAAAATCAAAAATTGCCAATAGAATGGCAAAATGTTAGATAGGAACACAAATCCTTCCAATAGTAATATCAATTCAATACTTCACTGTACACTCGTCACCAGAAACTCATTTTATTAGATGTATTCAAATTCAATCCAATCCAAAAAAAAAATAAAAAACCAATCAATCGATACAAAAAATCAAAAACCGATCAAAGCCGAACTTTTTTGGATTGAATTGGATTTGTTTTCTAAAAACCGATCGAATTGGATCGATTTTCAGTTTTAATCTCAAAAATTGATCCAATCCAAACCAAACCGAAATTTATATATTAATAATATAAAAATATATATCTTAATTGTAAATTACACAAATAAATTAAAATAAACTAAACTTAGAATTTTTTCACTTTCAAAAATTAAATACATATGAATAATTATTGTGGACTTATAACTTTATAGTTGCATGTTAATTACATAATTTAACTTAATTCCACAAGATTAGTGTGATATGATAGTTAAATGAAGTTTACAAATCGATTGATTAAATTAATTTAATTATCAATAGTAACTTGTCAAATATTTCAATTGAAATTTTAAATTAAAAAACTAAATTAACCAATCTAATTCAAATCGATTTAAAATGTATTGGATTTGATCAAATTTACAATAAAAATTTAACCGATCCAAGCCAATCCAATATATTATATATAGTTTGGATTGGTTAGCTTTTTATCCCAAAATCGATCCGAGCCAAACCGCGGACGCCCCTACATTTTATGCAATGCCTCATTGAGCTCAAGATATCTAATTGCTAGTTGTTTCCTATCAGAAAATTTCATCTTTAAGTATCAAACATAATTTTAATTTGAAAAAAATCCATAACATAGAAAATAATAATTCCTCACAAAATATTATTATAACTTCTAGCATAGATGAAGTGAGCTTGAGCCATTAGATTCCACTTGGCTTTGCAAGCTTAAATTGCTTGAGGAAAATTTTTGCTTAAATTCATAACTCATGGGGGGTTTGGCAATTCGAAATAACACAAGGGGCTTTTTGCAAAGGGTAAAAATGACCTTTTGGTTGACAAATACAACTACCAGCCGCATATCAAGCGCGTGTATAACACCAATGGCCGAGAAGGGCATAAATGCCTTTGACTACGTAACACAAGGGGTTTTTTGATAATTAAAATTATATAAGGGGGTAATTGCATACGAGACATTTCACAGGGGGAGTTTTTGCAATTTACTCTTTTTATTATAATATTTACTTTTTTATTTTTGATGGAAATTCCTCAAATTTTTGTTGAAAATTCTTTTACTAAATGATTTTTTGAATTTTTATTTGATTACACCTATAACATGTTAATATATTTTGTACATAAAATACGATAAAACTAAAAAATAATAAATTTATGAATAAATAGAAATTAAAATTTGAAAAAATAAAATTTTACCAATGTAAATCTTAAATAGTATATAATTCTTTATTATATATATAAAAAAGTGCATCCTATCTACTGGCCAGTAGCAGCATCACTGTAGCCAAAATAATCATCAGTATCACTATGGTGATCTTGATCGGTGTCAGTCTGATGCTGATATTGTAGCTTGGCACCCTGTTGTGACTGAAGTTGCTGTCGGTAGAGTTAGGATGGGGCTAGTGTGAAGGTGGGGCAAAGGATCCGGATAGAGCATCCCCTTAGATGATCAACTGTTATATCAACAATAATAATATTATGATAAATTAATTAACTACATATGTGAAATGGATAAAAACACTTAATAACTAAATTGAATAAAACAAACAACTTCAAACAAGCATGATATACTACTAACATACTTCAATTTTTATTAGAATATTCAATTTCATTAGTCTCATCTTCGTCATCGCTAGACCCTGTATCTTCTTCGTCATCATTACTAACGTACCATCTACATGTTTTGCATTCGATGTATTAATATCTTTTAAAGGATGATTATGATCTATTCAATCCTTTATTAAATCATTTAAATTCACTACGTCAATATGTGATGGAGTATCGTGCTGATAAGCAACTTTTGATGAATCTTCAATTTCAACTCTACCTCTAGCCTTCATTTTTATAACATCCAACTAATTAACCTTATCACTAATTCTTCCAAAATATGGGAACATAGTAAACTTTTCGCACTTGTTGAGCAATTATAAATGGGTTATACTTCATATACTTATCCCCTTCCCTAACTTCAAGAATATTATACTCGGGATACACTATACAAATTCTCCCACAAGAGTAGGATCAGACCATTTACAGTGGAATGGAACCACCTTTATAGGTTCTCTTAAGTATTCTAACTTAACATTCTCCTTCAGTATCCCTTAATAGTCATCCTCACCACCAAACCCATCGACTCCCCTCACCCATATACCACTATTCATTATTGTTAGAATAGTGCCCGACAAGCCAATTAGATTGGCCTTGTAAAAGCAATTTCCTTGTAAAAACACCAGTGCATATTATTAGTCCTCTGACCTAAGGATCCATGGTAACTTTATGTCTGGTCCTCGTGCTTTGACTCTTCCTTGACCAATTAGTAGGTCTTTCGGGTTGAGGTTGGGTATGGGCAACTTGGCACGGAGGTTTGTGAGATCTAAGATAGAATCCGACTCCTCGCTTTTGTGAAGGACGAGTGCATCTCCTATTATTCTTAATGATTGATTCCAAGAAATTCTTGCGCAAGGTGGTGTGACAATTTGGAAAAGGAGTTTTTCCAAAGATGAGGTCACACAAGGGAATCGAACATTGGGAATAGAGACATAGTATAGAGGATACTAGGGAGCTGACAAATATCTTGCCCTAGCCCTCTTTCAGGGAGATAGGAGACGGAATGACCATATTTTCATGGTAAGCGTAGAGCTATAATAGTTCTCCAAAACATTCATTTCGGCTAATTAGTTGGGCTCCATGGGCTTGAGATTAGACATCAACCATGGAGATTGGGTACTCTTCAATTAATGAGATTAATTGAATTGAGTCTATTAGTTTAAAAGTGTTTTAAACTGAAATAAATATATGATATTCAAAAGTCACAAGGAGTTGTGAGCCCATGTCCAATGAATGGTAGAACCTATTGGGTCACACACAAAATCCAATTAGCTTCTTAGTTAATGGAGCAATTTTCTAAAATTTAGAGAATTTCTCCTAGTGGACCGATTTTTGAGGTCTCCAATTTCAATGTCAATTTTAGCTTGATTAATTTAAGTGTTAATTTAATCAATTAATTTAAAAAGATTAAATTAGACCAATAATTAAGAAGTTAATTATTTGGTTGCAAAGTGACCATCAATTGGTCGAGTTAACTTAAAGAGTTAAGTTAACAAAATTAAGCTTAAGAGTTAAGCTTGTTTGACTTAAGAGTTAAGTCAAAGGTTAATTAATTAAATTAAAATATTTAATTTAATTAATGGGAAGAATACATTTTGTAGGAAAAATTCAAATAAAATATTCATTTGAATTAGCATCTTAATTAGTTTGAAATTAGATCTCAAATGTGATTAAGATGAACATGAAATTCAAATTGGATTTGAATTTGCATTTGCCACCTTGGCAATGCAAGTTGGCTGCCCACCTTGAGAAAGGTGTGATGCCAACTTGGCATCACACCAACCTCACCTGATATATAGATATAGAGGGTGTGAGGATAGGTCATGCTAAAAGTGTGAAAGAATTAGATTCCTTCCACAATTCCCTCCAAAACTCTTTACAAGCATTGCATTCATGTGTTGAAAGCTTTGCTCGCTTCTTCTTCTTCCCTACCTCAAATCGGCCTCCACCTTTGTCATTCTAGCTTATAGTGATGAGATTTTGGAATTTTCAATTGGTGCGTGGATCATACCAACAGAGGCGAACAAGTTAGTTTGCTATGTTTTGGAGATTCACTTGAGCTGAGCACCAATTTGGCGAATTTTTCTAGGGAGATCCAGAATGATTTTTTATTCAAATTTTTTAATATGTTTCTTCCAAGTTGTTGAGAGGTTTTAGTAATTGTTTGGTGATTTTTGGAAGAGCTTAGACCAAGCAAAATTCACTCTCTTCCTACTGCGCCGGTTTCTGGCAGATTCTGGATTGGTGAAGAGTTCACCACTTTCTCCTTGGAAATTTGCAATTCAAGGCATCACTTCATCTAAATCTGGATTATAGGAATGATTTGATCCTTGTTAGCTTGTAAGCACTAGTTTATTTAGCTTATGAAGTTTTATAATTGGATCCTAGTGCCTTACTTGCCATCAAGTGGTGTCGCAGCCTAAATCATGCTTAGATTTGGAATTTTATAATTGAAAGGAATGCCAGATTGGCAGACCCTCACCTCCGTAGTCTCATAACTGCAGCCTCAATCTGCAGTCTACTGGTCCACGGGACCCACTTCCTCGTCACCTAACCAAAAGAGTATATTTACCATCAAAATCCATATTCAATCCCAATAATTACTATTAAACTATTAACAGTCCCAAAATCACCAACTATTCGCTTAATGCAGCAGCTTTAGGGTTCGATTGGTACTATGGGTATGAAACATGCTAATAACTCCGGTTCTTATTAACATATAAACCTCATAATGTCACCCCAAATCAATAATAGTAGTCTAATTATCTCAATTACCCAATTCTTGCCACTTAAGTCTCAAATCTATAAAATTAGGATTTTCTTATCTAATAACCTTAATTAACCAAATATGCCAAATAAAATAATGTATCTAGGACCAATAAGCACTTGCATTTATCCATGCATGGCATATGTATATATATTTCATAATCAAATCTCATTTTCTTGCCATGGTACAATGTTCGGTAGAAGAAACGGTACAAATAAAAGTCGTAAAGCTTTAACTCTCCTAATTACCTAAGATTTGAATATCGACATGCCAGAATTACCAACCGAGACCATCGTTATGATCATCGCGATGAGAAGAAGCTTCTGCCTCAACACCGCCGTCTTTTTTCGCAATCCGCCGCCGTTGAAAAACACCTAGTCATTGCCAAAATGCTCCTCTCAACCTCCTGAACCCAGAGCCACAACCAATTTCAAGTTTTTCCGCCTCAACAACCCTTAATTTCGCCTTGAAACCCCCAAACACCATTCACGCTACCGCCTCGATCCTCCTATTTTCGCCATCGCTGGTGGTCAAAACTCAAAACTGACTTCACCAAACGTTCCTGGAGCTGAACCTATCAAGAACTCGTTAATAACTGACGAGGAGGTGCCGGACCCTAATGAAGTTTTCGAAGGTATGATTTCTATCCTTAAAAATTATGGTAAAGTTTTGTATGATCCAGGTGCCTCATATTCTTTTATATCTGTTGCTTTTTCACAAAAATTAAAAATGCAACCTGAGACCATAGCATACCAAGTAGAGGTTCAAACACCTTTGGATGTGGGGTCCGGACACGATGTGGGACGACTTTGATCGATGGCATGATGCCGAGCCGGACGTTGCTTTAGATATTACTGATGAGTAAGATTGGTAGATGTTTTGGTGCTATGATGGCATGTTGCATGTATATTTGTCATATGATAACTCGATAGAACTTTCAACTATTAGGATTGTATTATATCGGCTAATATTTTTCTTTTCTTTTCTCTAGCCTTATCATTTTGAATACGTTTTGGCGAGTAGCTGGACTTGAGGCAGAGTTACTATCAGTTGAGAATTAGAGAATAAGACATTCTAAAAACGGACTTCAACTCTCGATATGACCACTTTGAATTTGTGGTGATGCCATTTGGTCTAATTAATGCATCGAACCTTCAGACCATATCTAGATCAATTCGTAGTCATTTTCATTGATGATATACTAGTTTTCTCCAAGTCTAGAGAAGAGCATAGGAAACACTTACACATCATTCTTAAAACTCTGAGATAGCATCAGATGTATGCTAAATTTAGTAAGTGTGAATTTTGGATAGACATGGTAGCTTTTCTAGGTCATGTTATTACTCAACACGGGGTGGAAGTTGACCCTTCCAAGGTGGAAGTAATTGTCAACTGGAAAAGACCCAAAAATATTACTGAGATACGAAGCCTTTTAGGCTTGGCCGGCTACTACCGAAGATTTGTCCAAGATTTTTCAAAGATAGCTAGTCCGTTAACCAAATTGACCCAGAAAGATCAGCTATTCAAGTGGAATGAGGACTGTGAGAAGAGTTTTCAAGAGCTGAAGAACTAGCTAAATATGGCCCTAATTTTAGCTTTTTCGGATGGGTTGAAGGATTTTGTGGTATACACAGTAGCTTCCCTTAAAGGAATGGGATGCATATTAATACAGAGGGGTCGTGTCATTGTATATGCATCATGAAAGTTAAAGCCCCATGAGGAAAATTACCCAACCTATGATCTGGAACTAGCAACGGTCATCTTTGTATTGTCAAAGTAGAGGCATTATCTTTATGAAGCCACGTTTGAGGTTTATACAAATCATAAAAGCCTCCAATACTTACATTCGCAAAAAGACTTAAACATGAGACATCGGAGGTGGTTAGAATTCTTGGAAGATTATGATTTCTCCATCCTATACCACCTAGGAAGATGAATGTAGTGGTCGATGCCTTGAGCTATAAACCAGGAATGGCTTATTTGCAAGGGGCAAAATCGTCTAGTGGGTTAAGTTCGGGTGCTACAATAAGATTGAAACAGTGGGTTTGGACTGCAGGAGTAATAGTACAACCCAAACTGTATGAAGAATCCATCAAGCTCAAACTAGTGATCAATGGATAGCAGAACAGAGAAAAGGAGTTGAGAGTTCTGTGGAGTCCGAGTTTGATTTTGATGACCGAGGTACCTTATTATTCTATAAGAGGTTATGTGTGGCAAAAATGATTAAAGAAAGGTTGTTACAAGAAGCACACAGAACTAAGTTTTCTATATATCTAGGAAGCACAAAGATGTATCAAGATCTGAAGAAGTAATTTTGGTGGAATGGAATGAAGAGAGATGTTGTTAATTATATGCAGAAGTGCTTGACTTGCCAACTCGTAAAAGCAGAACACCAGCGGCCGTCAGGGTTGTTGCAGCTACTTTCGATTCCCAATTGGAAATGGGAACAGGTCACAATGGATTTCGTGAGTGGTCTACCGACAGCAAGAGGAGGTTGTGATAGTATTTGGGTGATAGTAGATCGGCTGACCAAGTCTACGCACTTCTTACCAGTTGGGACACGGTACAACATAGAGAAGTTAGCCGAACTGTACATTAAAGAAATTATCCGATTGCATGGAATTTCGACCAGGATTATGTCAGATCGAGATTCGAAATTTACATCAAGACTTTGGAGGAGTCTGCATGAGCATCTGGGAACCAGATTATGATTTAGCTCCACCGCTCATCCTAGATGGATGGGCAATCGAAAAGATTTATTTGTATCTTGGAAGATATGTTGCAGGCATGTGTTTTAGATTTTGAAGGAAATTGGGCCCGATAATTGCCACTGATAGAATTTGCATACAACAACAGCTATCAATCAACTATCCAGATGGCACCGTACGAAGCATTGTACGGCAGGAAGTATCTGTCACCAGTATTTTGGGATCTAGAAGAGCACAGAGTTAGCATAGATAAATCTCCCGAAAGTATAAGACCTAAGTTGATTCAAGAAACAATTGAAAAGATACAAGTTATTAAGCCAAAAATAAAGGCAGCTCAGGATCGGCAAAAGAGTTACGCTGACAAGCGAATGAAGGATCTAGAGTTTGAGGTTGGTGATCCAGGATTCCTTAAGGTATCACCGAGTAAAGGGGTTAGACGAATTAGTAAAGGTGGAAAACTTAGTCCAAGGTACATTGGGCCATATAAAGTATGTGAAAGAATTGGACCAATGGCCTATTGTCTTTTACTACCCTGGGATCTGGTAGGAATACACGACGTTTTTCACGTATCGTAACTTCAAAAATATTACCCTGATCCTTCCCACATCATATCACCTGAACTGATGCAACTGAAATGAGATTTGACATATAAGCGACAACCAATTTGCGTCCTGGATCGAAAGTTTTACGAGCTTAGAAATCGGAGAATACCACAAGTAAACGTACATGGCGCAATCATAATATGGAAGAAACCACTTGGGAACAAGAAGACCTTATGCGCTAATAGTATCCTGAACTCTTCCAGTATTTAGGTAAGAATCTGGGGGCCAGATACTTTTGGGGATTAAATTGCAAAATCTGAAACCTTAATTTTGACAAAATCTAGCATAATTTCATTTCACTCTCATTTTTTTCCTCTTCTATTTCTTCATTTCTTTTCCCGTCACCACGACCTTCACTCCGGTGGACTCGCAACCGGCGACTTCCGTTCACCAACCTAAACCGATAAAAACATTCCCCACACCTCCGGCCACACCTTGCACTTACATGCACCACCCCACACCACCGAGTTAACCCATCTTCTAACAAACCCAACAACTCACCGCGGCGGCAGATGTAGGTTCACGGGGGCAGCGACAAAGAAGGGCCATTATGGGCTGAGGACCTGGAAGCTCTTGTTGCACGGAACTAGTTTATGACCTTGCATAGGAGCATAGCACAGCGATCGGTGGTGGGAGAAAGAGTTACAGTCACGGTAGTAGAAGAGAGATGGTGATGGTTTTGGCTTCTGGTGAAGGCCATCCAAGCCTCCAAACTGAAATCTGAGTGAGGATTTGGGCTCAAGAGGAGAAAATGTGAAGAACGGTGGTGGTTTCACAACTTTTCGGCGGCGACAAGCGGCGCGGCAGCGGCGGGAGGACAGTTTTCTCCTCTCGACGTGATGAACACAGCGGTGTGGTTGGTTCGTGAATTTGAGGTCTTTTTGAGTGGTTCGTGGTAAAGGATTGGAAGAAAGCTTTGTTGTATATATATACATACATGCATATGTGTAATTTCCTATTGAGTTTGTATCCATTCCAAGAATAGAAATTTGGGGATGATGATATGCCTATATATATGTGTTGGTTTACCATGCTAAGGTATATTGAATAGTGGATGCAGACACATCATGCAAAATGCCAAAATTGGATTTAATAATGGTATTAAGGATTATATTATAAGAATAAGTGAGATATGAATTGTGGATGATTATATAAGGCATTTAATCATAATTTTGTGGTTTAGGATGATGATATGGCTTAACCATGACCTTGTGAATAAAGAATGAGATATTATATTATTTTGGAATCAATATGGACCGTCGTGGTTAATCTAGTGATGTTGATTTATTGAAGGATTTTGTAATTGATGCTAATAAATCTATATAATTGTGCTAGTGGATAAGTTATGATATTAGAATGTGGTGATGCAAATTCTAGAAGCTTATTAGGGTTGAACGAGAAATTGGACTATGGAATATTATTTTGAATAGGTGACGACGTGGGTCCCGCCGAGCAGTAAGCGGCGATAGCTTCTTTTTGGGATACTGGAGGTGAGGGCCTACCAATATGGCACTTCATTTCACTTATTGGTATTTGTGATAAACACCTGTGAGGGTTACTGTTTCTGAATTGACTGTACTGTTATTGAAATTCGTGATCTGTTAAGATCTCTTTGATATTCTGTTATCTAATTCGGACACCCTTGTGAGAGTTATTTCTGTTATGATTCTAATTCCTATTGGTTCTGGTGCCCATAACATTTTTTTGATATATGTTATCTATTTGTTCCGTTATCTGTATTGTTCTGATATCCGTCTATCTTGTTATTCGACTGTTCTGATATATTGTCTGTTCTGATCTCTGTACTGTTTTGTACTGTTTCTGTTGCCATGTCGGCATTATCGTTATCTGGTATTAGCGGTGCACTAGGGACTTCCCCCTGGGCATCTGCAACTATTATTGAACTGTTTCTGAATGGAGAACTAAATAGCCAAGGGCTTGACTGGTATGCAAGGGATTTCCCCCTTGGTATCAATGGTACACTAGGGATTTCCCCTTGAGCATCGCAGGGCATGGAATACGTAAAGGATTTCCCCCTTGGTATCAATGGTACGCTAGGGTGTTCCCCTTGGGTATTGGGCGGTGCACTAGGGATTTCCCCCTGGGTATCGTTATGTGCCGTACACTCTGTATGGGCACGACCATACGCCAAGCTGCCATGCTTTGGCATTACTGTCTAACTATCTAGTATAAGGATAATCTGGTATGCATGGCTGGTTATATTCTGTTGGAATGCATAGCCTTCAAGTTTGCTTTATCTGATTGATTCCTGTCTATCTGAAATCTATTCATGGAGCAATAAGGCAGGAAAGTTTCATGTTTTGTCATTTATACTGTCTGTTTCTGACTCTGTCTTGTTCTATATGTTTAAATTGACCTAACTGTGAAAATTTGATATGTTGAGTTGATATTTCCTCGATAGATCTATACTGATATCTTATTATTATCCCTCACTAAGTCCATTAGACTTACCCTCTTGCATTATACTATCTGTTCAGACATGTTTAGGTGATGGAAAGCATTCTGAGCTGGAAGCATGAATGATGTAATCTTATATAGCATTTGGATATGTATATATGCTTAGATCTCTTTTGAACTTGAGGTTTCTTGACTTAGAATTTTTATGAGATGTAAGTTTGAATTTGATCCTGAGTATGTAAATATAATGAATTATGACTTGAGGTATCTTATGGTATGTACTTAAGAGCTTGTGAGACTGTTAAGTTATTTCTATTACTGTTTATTGTGATAGGGCCTGAATTGTTATTGTGGGCCAGTTTTGATGAATGAGTTTGATATGTTAAGACTGAACTGTGTAGTATCTCATGTTCGGAGCTACCCTGAGAGACCAGTTGTAAAGTGGGACGAGCCGTTAAGGGACTGATATGATTATTTTGATATGATCTGTTATATTGATTCGATTGATCTGATCTGTTTATTGATTGATTTTGATTGTTTCTTGACTGATTGACTGACTGACTGATTGATTGACTGACTGACTAATTGCCTGCCTGCCTGACTATCTGACCGTATTCTGATATGCTCTACCTGACTGTTGACAGATTGAGTTGATTCTTCCTCAACAGATTCTTTCTGTTATGCTTTCAGTTAGTTATTTTTTATGATTGATTCATGCAATGGATTGATCATAATCGCCAAATTCTCGATTCATATGATGGATTGAAGTGTTTGGTAGATGTTGTGTGTGGCTGCTTGATTGATGAATTGAAAGCATGCTAATATGTGTTTTAAGTGTCGATTCATATGATTAGTATGTTTTAATTCATAGCTATTAATGTTGAATGTTGATTTAGCATTAATTGATTTTATACATTGATATAGCATGGTGAGGATTGGCTAAAATAGTTTTGGTCATTTTTGGATCTAATATGATTGGAGTTTCTTGGAGATTTTTGAAGAATGCGATTCTCATTTAAACTTGTTTTTTGAAACATGATTGAACACTTAAATTTCTAGTTTTAAAATGTATTTTAGATCTGAAAATTAGTCCATAATGTTTAATTTGATGTTTAGAAAGAGTTCTAGAATTTTTGGTGTACTAAAGTTGAGCTAAAAATCGGCTTGACTAGCTTTTACCCCAAAACGGGGACCGCTGGCCAGCCTTGGTGCAAGTTGGCAGGGCAGTGGCCGATAGCCACTGCCCAGATGCGCACTTGGCATGACCAGTAGTGCCCAGTCATGGGTTGGGCAGGTTTTGAGCTTGTTTTTGGCTCCTTTAGTTGCTAGAAATTATGTTAAATCGTGTGTTATGGATGCACAAGTGTTGTGCAAGTTCTCAATATTATGTATGACATTTTTCAAGCTCCTTAAATATTGTTAAAGTTAATCTCCATATGTTGCATAAGTGTTTTATTTGTTAATTTGATTAGCATTTAATTGTTGGAATTAATTGTTAATTCTAGATTTGTTTATTGTTTATTTAATTGTTGAATGGATGATGAATTAATGGGGATGATCATGAGCCCTTAATATTGATTTTATTTATTTTAAGTTTTTGAAAAGGGTTGAATTAAATTGGGGCATGCATGCCTCTTTATTTCTACCTTGTAAATATTATGAAAATAGAATTACTAGGAGTAAGGATTTTCTTCTCATGTAAAAGTTACATGGAGGCATGGAGACTTTTGAAGATCCATGAATGTATGGGATATATTTATGTAATAGCTAGATTTAATCAACTTACCTAAAATCAACTAAGTAGTGCACATATGGCTCTAAGTGCACCACTTGGTTAGGCTCATGGTAGCCCCACCCTAGGAAAATATTAGGCGCATTTAATTATTCATGCTTTTCATATCCTATTGATGTATGAGATGCATGTTTAGGATATAGAAAACCTAAGTGAGACGATAAAAAAAATGATGAGATATTTGCAAGCAAAAACCCTCCACTTAGAATGTCTAAGTGCTTTTTATTTATATTAAGTCGAAATGGATTAAAATTAAGAGAGTTTTAATTAATTCAAGCCTTCTAACAATAGTGTATGCCATGATGATGCTACCACTTTTGTGTGATGGCACTCGTGTACAGGGGTCACACTTAGGAGAAAAGCTCTGAGCATACGCTTACCATAAGATGTACTTTGACTTAGGAACGCCCACACGTTAGCACTCGTGTACGGGGGATGATGTGGTGCCCGTCTTGTGTCAAAGATTGATTGGTAGGTATGACTTAACACTTAGTACCATAGATGGCACATGTATACGTGGGTCTATGTGAAAAGCGAGGCAAAATATATTAAGAGTTGTATAAGATGCAATTAGCAAAAGTTGCTTACCCTTCAATTGCTTGTGGATGACACTCATATACGGGGGTCTACTCGCAAGTCCCTGGGATCTTGATTCTCACTAGGAAATATGATTTCCTAAATTCTTCTAGGGGGTGAAAATTTTGATAAAATAGTGGGAGGAAAAATGCTTGAAAGACCATAAACATGTTTTTTAATATCAAATTGAATCACATGCTTATACTCTTTTTTGCCTCTTGTAGATTTTCGAAATCTTTGATAAAAATGGCTAAAAATCCACTCGTATCAATTTTGGAAACTAATAAACTCACCGGGTCTAACTTCTAAGATTGGTTGAGAAACCTTAAAATAATTATGGACTCTGAAAAGCAGACTTACTTTCTTGATTAAAGTCCATGGACACACTTGGTGATGATGCCACTAACCAACAACGTGGAATGTTTACGAAATTTGTTGATGATGATCTATAAGTTAGATGTGTCATGATGGCCTCTATGTCCAATGAACTTCAAAAGACTCATGAGCACATGAAACATGCTCGAGAGATCTATGTACATTTGCAAGAGTTGTATGGTGTACAAAATAGACACGAAAGGTTCGCTTTGTCTAAGGAGATCTTTAGGAAAAGGATTAATGAAGAGTCCAATGCCCATGACCATAGCCTCAAAATAATTGGACTTATCGAGAAGCTTGGATAGTTAGATATGGTCATAGACAACAACCTTTACGTAGATTTGATCCTATAGTCATTGCCCACATCGTATGACTAATTAGTTATGAACTTCAATATGCCCGAGCAAGAAGTAACAATTAACGAGTTGGTCAATATGCTTGTGACCACGAAGCTGACTACGAGAAAGGAGAAGCCCCTTATGCTTGCATTTTTCTCCAAGTCGAAGGGCCCTAGGGGTCCTAGAAATGGAGATAAGAGGAAGAAAAAATTTTCCTCAAAAGGGAAACAACCTGAGAAGAGTTTCAGGAGGGTTAAGAAAAAGGCTAAAACCGAAGCTAGTTGTTTTCATTATGGTGAGAAGGGGTATTGGAAGAGAAATTGCAAAGCTTACCTTGCAACCTTTGAGAAGGGTATGTACTTTATTGAAGTGCACATGACAACTAATTCTTCCACAGGGGTATTTGATACCGCATGCAGTTCTCACCTTTGTAATTCATTACAGGGGATGGAAAGAAGAATGAGTCTTTGAGAAGGGGATATGATCCTCTGCTTAGGAAATAGAGTAAAAGTTACGGTCACTTTCCAAGGCGTTATTAAGTTGGACTTAGGGAATGCTTGCATTGTACTTGATTCGGTTTATTATGTACCCCATCTTGTTAAGAATATTATTTTAATTCCCATTCTTGATAATGAAGGATTTGATTTTTCTATATCGAATGGGATGTTGAAAGCATTAAAGAATGATTCTTTAATTGCACAAGGTACATTAATGAATGGATTGTACATACTTGATTCTTAACCTTCACTAATGCACATTCAATCAAGTAAAAGAAAGTTAAATAATCAAGAAGATTCCATTTTATGGCATGCAAGACTTGGACATATTTCTAAAAATAGGATGAACAAGTTAGAAGTTCTCGAAACATTAAATGTTAGTCGCATTGTGAATCTTCCTACATGTGAATCTTATTTAAAAGGAAAAATAACCAAGGCTCCCTTTGTAGGACAAACAGAGTGCTCCACAAGCCTCTTGGATTTGATCCATATGGACGTTTGTGGACTACTAAGAGTTAGTGAGAGAGGAGGATATTCCTACTTCATCATCTTTACCGACGATTATAGTCAGTTCGAACATGTTTTTCTTATGAAGAACAAGTCCGAAGCCTTTGAAAAGTTCAAAAAGTATATGAGTGAAGTGGAAAAGCAATTGGGCCTAAGTATTAAAGCTCTTCGATCAGATCGATGGGAAGAATGCTTGAGCACCAAATTCTTAGATTATCTAAAGGAGAATGGGATTCTTTCTTAATAGACTCTACCCGGCACAGCCCAACACAATGGAGTAGCCGAGATGAGAAACCATACCTTGTTGGACATGGTGCGTTCTATGATGATCTTTTTCGATGTACCCATATCCTTTTAGGGATATGCCTTAGTTGTGGCGGCGAAATAACCTCTTCAACCTAGGAATTAGAGGCAAATAGTGCTTTTTTTTTATTGGCTCATCTAGAAGCTTTCCTATATCCCTCATTTGATCCAAAGATTTGTACCTAGGTGATCTAAAAAAGTTACATTGATTGTCGTTTGCATCTTCTTTGTAATATAACATGTATCCATTGAGACAACAATCAATTTTTTTGGTCACTAACCCGAACCTACTAGCTAGCTACTATGCCTCATAGTAATTAGTAGGCACACCATTCCTTCAGGTTGTGGCCTCAGACATTAATTACAATACCTCATCTATAGTATTATGAGGCAGATTGAAGTCCTCTTAATGTTGGACATTCTATTCTCACAATAATGGAAAAAGGAGAATGCATTTCACATCCATACATAGTGGTTGATTGTACTAACTTAGCAATTTATAAAACATTTGAGCTTCTTTGCCACTGCCAGATTGAAATAGTGCATCCTTATACCCTCAATTAATTCCTGTTGCATCATATACCATTTCGGTATATTTGTACAGCTTACCAAGATACTGATCCTGATGTCCACTAGTTGATGTGTCATAATCAAATATATAATTATATATTTTCATGTAAGGATCTAACTCTCTATGGTTTGACCAGTAATGGTAATTTACCCGAAAGTGTACTTTAGCATCATCAGGTTCTAACAACTGATATTTTATTTTAGATCATTTCTAGGGACACCTAATGCTCCCATCTCTCGCAAACTAAGGCAAACTATATGCATGATTAATAAATTTCTCAACCACATCTAGAAACTCTTGCCTAATTCCAGCATAGCAGGATACGGCCTACTGTACATTAAAAGCATATGTAGAGGAATATTATCCATCTATGCCATTAGAAAAATTATGCTACTAATATTAATAGAGCATTAATTTATGACGGATTAATCCTGTGTTTTCTAAAGAAGGAAATTGTTTGAATTTATAACTTAATTGTAAAATGAATTGACTAGTATTTTTTTGTCATTATAAGCAGGGTGTTTTTATGATTATAAAAAGGTTTAATTGATTTTATATTATAACTCAAAACTAAAGATTCAAGTACTTCATTACTTGTCAAATCTAAGCATATCTTTAATAAAAATTAATTTTCAAGGTTTTAAGAAAGAGCCTTTCAATCTTTTGTGATGGAGAATCTACCGTTTAAGCGCCATGAAGGGATATTTTTAAAAGACTATTGCATGAAAAAATAGTTGCACTAGTCTCCCCTTTTAAACATTTCTCAATTCAAAATTCAAAAAGAATTTAGCTCTTTGCAATTATTATATGGTATTCCACAAAATACTTTACCTTCAGAAATTTTTTGGTGAAGTTTCCTATGTAACTATAACTATCTGAGTTTTTTCTAACCTACAGAACAAAGACATATATCACAAAATATTATAAATAAATTACTCAATATCACAACCCTTTACTATTCTTTACACATGCAAGCAAACAATAATCCAACTACAATAAATGGAAAAGTTTCATCCCTTCCCTAATTCCCATCCTCCTTCCTAACCACCGATTCTATATAACTAATGCATACATCAAATTAGTAATGACAATAATTTTCTCAGACCACTATATCTAAATAAATTAGAAATGATAACTGCAAAATTAGTAGAATCTAATAATCACCAAAGCAAAGACCACAAATTTATCAAGTCAACCTATTAAAAATTTAAACAATAATATTAAATTATTGATATGAAAATAAATTATTATAATATATATATATATATATTTAGTTCACTTACTATTCTTAACTTATAAATTCTAAGTTCTAATTTGTATTAGTATATAAAAATATTTTGGAACTTTAAAAATATAACCATTTTAAAGTATAAATTTCTAATTTGTAGTTAACATTGAACAAAAATTCAATTGCTAATATAAATATAAACTCAAATTAAACCCAGCTATATATCATTCAAACTTATACAAAATTGAACTCAAACTCAAATCCCAATGCAAATTACAAGTCAAATATATATATACATATATATTTCATTAAAATTTGAGCTTTCAATATATATATATTTCATTTAATGAAAATTGAGCTTTCATATTTAAAGCTCAAATTTCATATCGAAACCTCAAATTTCATTAAATTCAATATAGTAAATCACAAAATTGACCTAGACAACGAATTAACATAAAAAAAAAGAATTTTAAAAATTGATTGGGAGAAATCCAACAATGGGTAGCGATGAGTTTTCAATGGCCACTGAAACAATGAACAATACACACATCAACATAATAGAATAAAAAGACAAAATTGTTAGTGCATTTGGACAAAGTTCATCGTGACATTCTCCAGAGTTTCAAGGAGACGGGTTTATTTGAATCTCCTTTTGATGTGACTTACATATTTCTCGCGGTTACATAGTTTATTTTCTTCTTTGTTGGCTACTATTATGTGTGTGTGTGTGTGTGTTTTTTACTATTTTGTTTTTCACATTCTCTTTAGTAGTTATGCTTATTTTCGCTTTCTTTATTCTCCAGAAGGTAAGAGGATCGACTTAGCAAGGATCCGTGTTGGGAGGTTGGATGGAGTTTTGTATGAGATGCTTGTTGCAGAGCTGCACTGCAGAGGAGGCTCTACTACCTGGGCAGTGTTTGAGCTCCCTCCTTGGTGATCGAGTGAGGTACATATTTGGTCATCTTTGGTGGTACATTAGGCTAGTGCAAGTGAAGGTTCAAAGGTGATGATCTCTCGGCCAGTCGGGAAATGTGTGCAAGGATCAGCTGTATGAGGTTCTTGTCTACAACATTCTTGCTTTTTTATGCCAGCAATGACAAAGGATAGCTTGCAAAGCAGAATGAGTAAGTATGATCGAGGAAAGTTAGAGACGTGATTAGGGAAAACTAGAGATAATCTCTTCTTCCGAGTTGATCAAGCTCGCTACTAGAGATTTTTCCCATTAAGTGTTCATTTTGCAATTTAGTTTGTTTTGTATGTGTGTTTTTCTATAATTATGTATAACTATTCACCCATCATGTTTTATGCTCCTTTGGGTGCAGTCTTAGGAATTAGTTATGCATATGTCTTGCCGAGCAGAGGGTGCAACAACAATGATATCATGACTCACTGAAAAGGATGCCAAGTTCACTCAGCAGCAGTGCCATAAAGAAGAGGAATTCATGAAGCTGCTGAAGGAGCATGAGCTTAAGGCATATTATACGAAGAATGTGACAATTGAGAAGAAGTTCCTATAGTCTTCCAGTGGGAAAATACATATCAGTGCTACTCATGAAGATGAAATCAAAGAATTCAAGGGTCTTTGAGGTGGTTAAGAAAGTGGCGAGAGTAATCTATGAGCGAACCGTCTAGGGCTGCTGCGACGTGCTTAGCGTAACTATGCAATATCCTGCTAAGGACTTGTTGCTGCTTGACCCCAACATCCCAGTTAACTTTTATTGGAGAGTTTGGTAGGGCAATAGAGAGGGGTGCTGACTTTAAGGTTGGAGATCGGGCTAATGAAGCTCCACAAGAGTACATGAAGAAGACTTAGAATAGGAGTTTCCGTTTAGTCTTTGGTTTTTCTTTTGTTTAGAACTACCTTGCATGTTTATTCCTGCATAAGTGGTATAACTGGTTCTTAATTTTATTTTTCCTACATGACACTAATTGTTGGCAGACGTTTGTTCACGCACTTTAATGTTATTGAAATTTGCATGAAAATTGAAATAACACCCCCCTATGAAATCCCAATTAGCTGATAGGGAATCCTGTAAAAAGTTAAATAACTAATAACATCCTAGAATCTTGTAACAATTAGTTGATTGTCTTCAGTGTGCTTGGGGATGTGGATGGATCTTAAAATTGGACCTTGTAATGACCATAATGCCCTTGGTAAAATCAAAATAAAACAAAATGGTCAAAATGTTTGACCATTCCTTAATCATGTCCATTGCCCAAACCTAATTCTCTATATTCAATTGTTATTATTTTCTCCAAAAATGTTATCCTTGCACAATAGGTCAAAGAAGAAATACCCTAATAAAACATCATCGAACATATAGTATGCCTCCACTTTATATGATTGCAATCTAAAAATAGCCATAAGAGTTGCAGAGTCCCAAACAAAATAAGCATCAAAGGGAAGGCTTTTTTTTACAGTTGCCTACATCAAAGGTGTAGTTTCTTTGGGTTGGTGGTCACTAAAGACTACAACTTGGGCACTACTTGGAGTCCCCGTAACTTGGGTTTTTTAGGTAATTCAGTGACGTTGATGAAGAAGTGCATGAAAGATATCGAGCGTGTCAAGTGTTGTTTCGCAAAATAATTTCAACTATTCCCTTGTGCCTTGGATCTTCACTGCTGCCTTATTTTTCATTGTAGCTTTGTTGTTGAAGAAATAAGAAATTGTGTGTAAAGGTCTGAACTGTAAGTTTTATTGGCTGTCTTTATGTTTAATGAAGTGCATGAAATTGAATGAAAGAGAAAAAATTTTCTTTCCCAAATTTGTTTTTTTCTTATTCTTAATATGCAAATGTTCAATGCAATAACTTGAAGAAATAAAAATGCTTAATTGAATGCAACACAAAGCATTACAATTTGCAATTTACTTAAGCCAATTGTAAGCAAAGCAATGTGCATAAAGAAGTGTAATGTAAAGTACTACTATGTGCTGAGTATCAAATGGCATCAAACACTACTATGTGCAATGTGCTCAAAACAATACAAAGCACTGCTATGTGCTCGAATCAAACCATATTAAACTATTGTATGCTCAAATGAAATGATATTAATCTAACTGTTGGCAAAGCAAATCAAATACTATTGTACAAAGCAATATAAAGCCTTATTGTACATCAATCCAATATGAAACATTGGTTGTACAAATCAAATAGCATCAATCCAATTGTTGGCAAAACAAATCAGTCAAAATAAAGTAATTTAGAGCATTGTTGTACTATCAAAATGCCATCAAATATCCCTAAATCATCCATTTCAAAAATCAAGTTACGAAACCAACAAACTTTGAAATAAATTAAAATCACATATATTGTAACAAATTTGAAGGCAAAAAGAAAAGCTCCAATGGTAAAAATAAAATGAACCGACATATTGTAATAGTTCCCAAGTAAAGCAAAACTAGATGATCAAAACATAAAGTCTTCTCGAGGCAAGCTATAACCTAATCTATGAGAACATTCAGTGGGATCTTCAAATCCAACAACAACAAATCCTCCAAGCTAAATTGTCCTATCTTCCGCAAGACATTATGATAACACTGCATACTATACTCATATATCCCAACACCTTCATCCATATTGGCAGCACTAAAAGCATAGACTCCTTAAGCTTGTTCACGGCCTCCTCCTTAATATCCGCTAAAACTGTCTTTCCTGATGAAAACCTTAAGAATTTCTTTGAAGTCTTAATCCTCTAGCCATAACACTTTCACAACTGGTCTCACTCCTCAAATGCTTTCCCTTCTTCCTCCCTCAACACCTCCACCACATGAGATGTCTCGCTCGTCTCTCTTTTAACTTAGCAATCTACTTTGAAACTTCTTCAGTTCGATGAGCCAAATGCATGGTCAAGTTCATGGCTTGAAAAACCTAATCAACAAAGTAAATGTACTATACCTAAGTCGCCAAACAAACATAAAGAATGTGCTACTTACCTAGGCATGATCCTAGTTGCAAGTTCAACCAACCATGTAATAGAATAAGTTAGAGCTCTAGCTTATCCTGGTTATCTTTATTTACCAATCCCTTCAATCTATCCCAACGATACAAAATATCAAAGGTATTTCAATGAGAGTCTACAGCATAAGTCCTCCCGACCCATAGCAAAAGAGGTTTTTCCCATTCTAAAGCCAAGAGAATTAGGTGACTTGGGTGGCCCTTCATGAGCATTCTTTCCCTGTGGAGCTAAAACCCTACATTGCCATTGCAATCAATCTTAACACCAAAAGAAGAAGCATGAGACTTTGGGAGGATGCTTGAGAGACGAGACCTATCACCAAATAGCTAAAGGCAACCATATGTTGCCCGAGCAACCCTGCAATAGACGAACATCGTCTCAACAAGCCTCATACCTCAGCTTCTTACTGTGATCAACCTTTTTACCTAAAAAATGCCAAAACAAAAAGATAAGAAACTTTAGCACAAATATGATACAACAAAATAAAAAGAAACAACAAGCTAATACCGACAGAAATAAGTGACATAAAAAATGGCATCAAGTAGCCCAGCAGTCTTGCATTGCTCTGTAAGGTCATGATAAACGTTATGAGTACGAATAATATTAGAAGAGCTACTTCAAGAAGATGAAAAAATTGCAATTGACATTCTTAGCATAGAAAAATTGGTTTTCTCAAAACTCCCAAGACGATGTTGGTCTGTTAAGAAACCTACAACTTGGCCTAGGGAAAAATGGCTAAAAGGTTTTTGAGGAATTTTCCTAACCATGGAAAGGGCATGAAACTATCAAATGATTCAACAAGACTTTATCTCAATAATATGTTAACAAAACCCTATGAACTACATGAATGAATTAGAAGTGAACTGACTCTAATATAACCCACTAGTGCTGACCACATCAAGCAACAAAGGATTAGGAAGAATAGTGACCCCACTACTAAAATAATAACTAATGATGGTAAAGTATCCTGTTGGTAGACATGGCATATGATCATCCTAAGACTAAAGCCTAAATCCATATTTATCAGACAAAGACAATGAAAGCTCTCTAAAATCTCGCTATGGTGCCCATCTAAGGCCTTCCTACCTTTTTCAGATGTGTGCTCATCAAACCCCTCATTCTCCGTGACTCTGACTTTGACGACTCACAGTTGGATGAGGACCTTAATGGCCAAGACTCTTACTCTGATGAATTGGAACTAGACGACTTTGACTCAATGACACATAGGTCACTAGTAAACAACTGACGAACTCCCTAGAGAATATAAGAACGAAGTATCAAGCAAAGTACGAAATGAGAAAGATAAAGGAAATGAGATCAACTCTAACTCTGGAAGCTATCCACTCAAGGAAACTTACCAAGCTAAGGAATAGAATGCCCTAAGTGTAATAAATAAATAAATATAAAGTCCACAAGTGCTTAACACTTATAAAAGCATTGGTAATTATAAAATAATAATGAACTTGAATTTAGCAACTAAAAAGATAACATTTGATCAATGGTATTGGAGAAATCTTACTCCTAAGTAGAACCATAGTCTCCACTTAGGGATTGAGGGGACTGTATGATGCGGCACAGAATATTTTAAGGATAATTTGGTAAATTAAAGAATGAAACTGGCAAATCTAATATTCTAGACTGTTGCACACTGGAGTAATACGAAAATCGCCATAGGCTTGTAACTTCACTGAGTTGGGCCCCCTACCTTTGCAAATAGAGCATCCATTATTTAAAAAAAAGCATCCAAAGAGGTAGCTCATTAAATGAAGCATGTTATACAATTATATCTATTTTATGTGAATCTACTGCAAAAGCTCAAGGTGGCCCTCAAAGAATTGTTCATGCAAGAATAATATATTTATTAAAATATTATAATAAAAAAATATAGGTGGCTGAAAAAATGACCTAATGTTAAATTTTTGTTGTGTTAAAAAGACAAACTCTTAACACTAGTTAACAGCATGAAAAGAAAAAGAGTAAGAGTATGATTGACCCGAAAAAAAGCAACAACATATTTGATGATAAATATTGAGATTTGCTATATAAAAAGAGAACAAAAGATGCTGCTTGTTTAATTAATTTATAGGCTTGTTATTTAATAGTCTTCAAGGGGTTAAATTTAGGATCAAATTTCATAATAAATTTATTTAATAAAAGTAATAATAAATAAACATCAAACATCTATTTAAAATTAAGCTTTTTCCAATTTGAGAGTTGAACTTATTTGGTGAAGTAGATATTTAAATATAGTTAGAAAGAAAGACAATTAAGATTTTTTGGTTGTAACAAATAGATAATTATATCTAGAAAATATATTAAAAAAATCATAAGTATTAAAATATCATTGTTGGCAAAGATAGAACTCAATGCATGAGGCTTTCTAAGAGTGTGTACATATGACGCTCATTTAAACAACCTCAATAGTTTTATTTTATTATATATAGTTTAAGATAACGAATAAAAGATATATATATATATATATATTAATGTAATAGCTAGCACATGTGTTAATATACATATAAAATATATGATAATTGGAATACATATCTATAGATGTATATATAGTTATGAATAGGATTTTTTGAAAATATTTTAGAAAAAGAATGAGATGTCTTTTGAGAAAACTAGTTATTGTGGAGCGTTGCTCATATTATTATCTTTTTCAATGAAAAGCCGTAGTGTAGCGGCGGGGGGCTTAGGCCATGACCCCAGTCTGCGTATTAGCATCGAATAAGGGGTTACATCAAGATTATATTCAAGTGAGATTGCATTCCAACACCCTTCAAAAGAAAAATCCTAATACTTCGTGTGGACTATACAAAGGATTGCAATCAAAAGATTTGATGCTATCTATACATTAATCCGAAGACAAAAAGACAAAACAATTTAGTCTCTTCCGTTTTACTTTCTTTGCTTGCATCGAATGTAAGGGATAGAAAGATTCTCCAATTGCAGCAGTTGTCTTGCCCTCAAAGCTAAGTGACGGTGCTCCAAGACTGCTTCCTGTTATTATGTTGATGCTTGTTTCGCCAGGAAGTCAGCCACTGCATTTCCTTCTCTAAAAGCATGTGAAAAAGAGACCTTAAGTCATGGAGTAAGGTTCCTAATAGATCTAATTAAATGTGCTAAGATCCAGTGATGGTGTTGGGACTCTTGAATGAGATGGATGACCACTTAGGTGTCTAGTTCCAAATGAATCTTCATCAAGCCTCTCTCAGCACAAAATTCAAGACCCTTCTTAACCACAAAGAGTTCAACATAAACATTTATTTGAGTTCCAAGATGCTAGAGAAATGCAAAAATCACCTGCCATTTTCATCGCTTAAGATGCATCTTTATTGAGTTTCATTATGCCATGAGGAGGTGTTTTCCATCTAATTAGAATGCAAATAGACTGAGCTTTAACCGTTGGAGGGGTGCCAAAGAAACTAGCCACTGTTGTATCCCTCTGCCAATGGATAACACCAAAAAGACTGGCATTGACTGCCACGAAAATGTTATTACTAACTCTTTAGATAATTCTTTGTACCAGAACAGATAACATTTTATGTTTCTGGTCGTTGCACCCATACCAAATGAACTACAATATTAACATTGAAACGATGCTACAAACACGAGTTTCTCCCTTAGTAGCACACCATACTTCTAAGGCAATGGGACAATCTAGAAAGAGATGACTAGTACTCTTAAAAGCTAAGTAGAATTGGCACTTAGAAGCTAAGGAGATACCTCTTTTTTTTAAATCTTTCCTTCATCGGGATTAAATTATTCAAGATTCTCCATACGAAGATTAAGATAGCGGGTGTAAGTATAGGGTTCCAAAATCCATCCATCAAATTGTTCTGAGATTGAGTTTGCTTAATGTCCCGCCAGGTCCACTTAGTGCTAAACTGACCATTAGGAGCTTGTGTTCAATAAGGGGTATCAATAGTGCCTTAAAGGATGAAGATACAACAAATATGATTCGCTACCTTTGTTGGAAGTACATCATTTAATTTACTCTTGGACTGAGTATCAACCACCTAAAAATTCTTCGCTGGAACCAACTGAATAATGGTACATTGCAGTTGCTCATTAAGAGATACTTTACCTATCCATCTATCTTGCCAAAAAGAAATATGACCTTCTCCAATTGTCTCCCTAGCTTGTCCGTTACCGGGTGCTCCTTTAGGCTGCAGTTGTTCTTCCTTGAAGTACTATCCCTCCAGTCTTTGTTATCCTTTCTCGAGACTTTCACGAGACGATGGCCGCCTTCTTGTAGCCTTAGCATCTCCTAAGAAGGGGGACCTGCTGTTCTTGTGCTAGTCTTGCATCTATTGACTAGTCCCCTAATCTAATAGGAGCTCATTGTTTCAGTCCACCCTAGTCATAGTATTAGCAAGGATCATCCAAGAGCATCAGCCCAGCATCTAGCATCAGCATTGACTCCCGCATACAACCTTCCAACCAAGATATGTTTTTCTACTTGTTCACAAATGCCACATAATCGCTTCCAAATGTAGGAGTTTTTATGTGCAACTTTAACCAACATAGGATGCATAGGATGTTGTCTCCTACAATACTTCTTATACATATAGTCAGCCCATAAAGAGTTTCTCATTCTACACCTCCATCACATCTCCATAGTGAATTTCGTAACCATGTGCCCAAGACTTCTTGAATTAAGGCCTCTTTCCTCAACAGGAAAACACAATTTGTCCCAAGATCTCCAATACATCTTGTTCCTATCTTGCGAGGAACCTAAAAAATATTAGTTAAAATACATCTCAAATTTGAGAACATTCTTAGAGGGACTCATAACTTGCAAAATATATAGGGGGATAGAGATAAAGTGCTTTTGAGGAGAATAAGTCTACCTCCAATAGGAATTTTGGAATGTTTCCAACTGAGCAATTTCTTTTTCACCTTCTCAAGGATAAAGTCATACATAATGGCCGTTTGCTTACCGAGTGGGATTTGAAGGTAGATAAAAGGTAGATTAGCTTGGGAGAATCCCGTCACCTCACTTATCATGTTAATAGTGCATTAATCACCCTTGTAGACAAGGAATGAGCTTTTAGATGGGCTAATAAGCTGCCCAGAAGATTCTTCATAATTGGAGAGGAAAATTTTAATCAATTGAAACTATCATTATTTGTCTTAGTAAAAAGCATGATATCATCTGCATATGCCAAGTGAAAGAGAGTAATAGTTCTGCCCAAGTCAAAGAAAAAAGAAGGATTTGAGGAGAAGAACTTGTTGAGCCCTCTTAAGAATAATTCAGCAAAAATAATGAACAACCTTGGTGATAAGGGATCACCTTGCCGAAGGCCCTTACTAGATTTGAAACAACCTACAACACTGCCATTAACTAGCATTGAAAACTAGTAATTATCAATAAGGTTGCGAATTAAAGAAATGCAACTAGTTGGAAAACCAAAACGTTCCAAGATAGCCAATAGATTTCTCAATTACCTCTGTCATACGTCTTTTGCATATCAAGCTTGATAATCAAATTCTCCTTGTTGTGGCCCAATCATCCACCATCTCTTAAGCAAGTAGGATATTGTCAAAGATGAGCCTCCATTTCACAAAAGCACTTTGATTATGAGAGATTATACGAGGTAGTAATCTGGCAAGTCTAATGGCAAGCACTTTAGAGAGGATTTTATTTGTAGTATTGCAATGACTTATAGGTTGAAAGTCTTTCTAAGGGGTTAGGGACTCACAATCTTAGGGATGGGAGTGATGAAAGTGGCTGATGAACTTCTCAATTAGGAAGCCATTGAAAAAGTCCTCAACTACCAAAATTAAGTCATCCTTGATGACATTCCAGTAGGTATGGAAGAACTTTGCCCCAAAACGATCAAAGCTAGCAGTACTATTTAGAGGGATGCTGAATATAGCTTATCTAATCTCCTTAATGGAAGGCATTTCAGTTAAACTGGTGCCATAAGAAGTGTTTAATAAACAAGGGATGTAGTCAAGAAGTTCGGTGTCAAGATCACCACCACTTTTTGAAAGTACATTTTCAAAATACCTGGCAACTAATGTTCAAATCTCATCAGCATTGATGATCTCTTCGTCGTCCTTAATTTAGTGTATTCCCAAATCCAAATGTTTCTTTTTAACCAAGATGTGGAAAAATCTAGTATTACATTCCCCTTCAATCATCCATCTGCAGGCTCATTTATGTTTCCAGAAGTCTTCCTCCATTGCCAAGGTTGCCGCAAGGATAGCATTCTATTTTTGAACTGCGATGTAGTTAGATTTGGTTCAGCATCATATCTATTCTCAGCAGAAGTCGCTGCATTTTTTAAGGGCACATATAGCACTAGAATCCTATAATTAGCATCTTAAAAATGGAAATTAACTAGGCTACTCATGTCATCAAGGATCTAAACATGCTATGATTTAGATTTGGAAAGAAGATTACCTTGATTTGCTCAAAAACCAAGGAGATGTTGGAAGATGACTCTAATCGGTAAAGAAAGTCTCATAGTGGCAGCTTGGTTTGGATGCGACTTTTACCCGATCCAAACCCCTCCAAAAATTTCAAAAAAATTATATTATCTTCTCAACTTCTTGATGAATCAATTGTAAAGAGCCATAGAGAAGTGCTAGAAAAAAATCGCCAAGTGGACTGCCCTCACAGTGTAAAGGTAAGTGAGGCACAATAATCCAATAATTAAAACTTCAAAAGCTAAAATTAACTAGTGCTTCACAAGCAAACAAGGACCTAAACATGCTTATGAATCAAATTTGGATGGAGAATTACCTTGATTAGTAAAATCCAAAGGAAAGATGAAGAACTCTTTTTCAATCCATAAACTATCAAACAGTGGCGTAGCAGATTTGGAGCAAATTTTTCCCAATCCAAACTTCCCCAAAAATTTTGAAAAAATTCCAGTAGCTTCTCAACTTTTTTATAAACCTACTATAAAAATTTCATATCAAAATGGATCTCCTAGAATAAAATCTCAAAGTTACTGCCCTGACTGGTGGATCTCCATAGGCTAGCAATCCTATTGTCTTGACAACACTTGAGGGAGGGAAAAATGTGATAATCTAATTCTTCACATGGATTTCAATGTTGCCCACTCTCACGTCTATATCTATATATAGAGGGAGGATGGTGTGATGTCAAGGCTTCCTCAAGGTGGGGGACCGCCCACTTGCTTGCAAGTTGGCAAATTCAAATCAAATTTGAATTTTGTGTGTATTTTAATTACTTTTGGAACCTAATTTCAAATTAACTAAAATGCCACACCAAATTAACCTTTCAGTTAAAATTTTCTTCCAAAATAGATTCCTCTCATTAATTAAATTAAACACTTTAATTAATTAATTTTTGATTTAACTCTTAAGTTAATTAGTTAACTCTTTGAGCTAAGAATTGTTAACTTAACTCTTTTAAGTTAACTTGACCAATTGATGGTCATGTGGCACCAAATAATTAAATCCTTAATTATTGATCTAATTTAACTCCTTAAATTAGTTAATCAATTTAACAATTAAATTAATCAAGCAAAAATTGACCTCAATTTTTCGATCACCCCAAAATTAGTCACTTGGAGTGAATTTCATATCACTTAGAAAAATTCCTCCATCAATTAGGAAATGCAATTAGCTAAAATGAATACTTTTGGAGAACCATTATAGCTCTACGGGTGCCATGCGAATACGGTCTTTTTGTCTCCTATCTCCCAAAAATGGCCTAGGACAAGATATTTGCCGGCTCCCTAATAGCCTCGATGCTATGTCTCTGTTCCTAATGTTTGATTCCACTTTTTGACTTCAACTTTGGAAAACTACTTTTCAAAATTTTCATACTAACTTGTGCAAGAATTTCTTGGAATCGATCATTATAAAATATATAGGAGATGCATTCGCCCTTCACAAAGACATAGAGTCAGATTCCATCTTAGATCTAACAAACCTCCATGTCTAAGTAGCTCTTGCTCAATCTCTACCCGAACGGCCCACTAATTGACCAAGGAAGAGTGAAAGTATGAGGACCTAAACACAAGGTTACCATGGATTTTTAGGTCAAATGACTAATTATATACACTAGCGTAAGCTGGAGAACTTACCACTTCAGCTATCTAGTGGATTCTCTGAGTGGGCATTTAGTGCCTTGTTTTCTAATAAGCACCCACTAACATGCATCCATATCTGATACAGGATTGCTCATGGAATAAAGCAACACCCAACCCTTGGATATATGTATCGTTAGTGCAAGTCTATTCCAATCTCAGATGCCATGTTTCATAACATGCTATGACTTGAAAGATTTAAGATCATGACCATGCAAGACTTATTCCATGATCACCACCCAGTGCATGACCAAGTCCCGTATCTTGTGTGATCTAAGGGCTTCAACCAAATGCCAGTGAAGTAATATAAGCATAAGATAAAAATGGTCATATAATGAATATCATTCAAGCAAGATTATCTTACAAAGAAATAGTTTGCAAGACCAATCTAATTGGCTTGTAGGTGCTATTCCAACAGAGTGGTTGTTGCTCGATTGCGACAGAATGGTCGATGCATTCTGCTATAAAATCAGCTAACACTTGGGCTTTAATGGCCATTCGAGATTGGAAACTAACATCAAATTCTCCTAGCCCTATAGCCCATTTAGTTAATCTACCCGACATGTATAGTTTTGTCAACACTTACTTTAAGGGCTGGTTCATCAAAACAACAAAAGCGTGTGACTAGAAATAGGGTCTCAATTTTCTTGTTGTTGTAATCAAGGCAAGGGAAAAGTTCTAAACCTCCAGGTAATTGTGTTCAGGACCTTATAAGGCTTTGTTGATGTTGTATACTAGTTTATGTGTGCCTTGTCGTGTGGATACTAGAACTAAACTGACTGTTGCTATTGAAACTGCTAAATACAAAGAAAACTGACCTTGGGCTTTGCAAGCATTGGTAGAGTGGACCAATATTGCTCAAGTCAACCACGGCCTGGTCGCATTCTTTTGTCTAATGAAAATTGCATCTCTAACTTTCCTTGGGGGAAGAATATCTTGGATTGCCTAAATCTTTTATTGGTTTGCTTCAATCCCCTTTTGGCTGACCATATACCCTAAGAATTTTCCACCTCTTACCCCAAATGTGCATTTGTTAGAGTTAAACTTCATCCCGAAGGCCCTCAAGATTAAGAATGTATGGTTAAGGTTAGCTAAATGGTATACCTCTTTTTTCGACTTGACAATCATGTCGTCGACATAGACTTCCATCGTTTGATCAATCTAATTCTTGAACATAAAATTCACCAGTCTTTGGTAGGTTGCCTCGACATTTCTTAGGCCGAAAGGCATGACCAGAAAACAACATAAACCATTTGGGACCATGAAATATGTTTTGTCTCTATCTTCGGGAGCCATGAAAATTTGATAATACCCTTGGAAGACATCCATCATGCTCAATAGGTTGCACCCTACTGTTGAATCGATTAATAAATCTATTCAAAGCAGTGGGTAAGGGTCTTTAGGATATGCCTTATTCAAATTAGTGAAATCATTACACATTTTCCACTTGCCCTTATTCTTAGGGATAAGGACTACATTATATAGCCAACTAAGATATTGAATTTCTACAATGTAGCCTACCTCTAAGAGCTTGTTGACTTCTTCCTCGATGATCTGACATCTTCAGCATTGAATGTCCTAGTCTTCTACCTGACCGATTTGAAGGTCATGTCCACATTAAGATGGTGAACAATGACCTGGGGGTCAATCCCTTGCAGATCGACTGCTTTCTTAGGAAAAACATCAATGTTGTCTTTGAGAAAGTTGACTAGCATGCATTCCATGTTGCTTCCCAAGTTAGTCCCAACCCTTGTGGTTTTGTTGGGATTCCTGGGCTCCACCTCTGGGGTCTTGAACTCTTCTATTGGCTTGACCCTTATTTCTTCTCTTTTCCTCTTCTTATTGGTTTGTCCCTCTTCGGGCTCCATTACTCCTAATGATGGCATTATAGGAGAATGGGGTGTCGACCACCAAATAACTAATCATCAAGGTCCGCTTCTTGGGTGCTTCACCAAGTAAAGTGGATATACTTATAGATCCTACTAGGATTATCTCAGTCCCTCCAAACATGACAAACGAGGTACGCACTAGTTCAAACTTAAGTTTACCCAACTTCATCCTTTCTAGGGTTGACAAGAAATTTATGTTGGTGGAGCTACCATTATCGACCAAAAATTTTTTGACTTCAAAATTAGCAATTGCCACTGTCATGACAAGCAGAGGTGTGAGAGGTTGGAATTCAAGAAAGAGGTAGGCTCTACACTAGTGGATAATTGAAAGACTGTTTTGGCCACCATGGACTTGGTGGAGTCAAGTTGTCTCTAGACCTATCTCCTTGCTATTTTTGAGTACCCTCTATAAGTCCCACTGCAATGGTATCGATCACATTTCGCAAAGGGGTAGCATTCTTCTTCAACCTTTCTCTTTCCTTTATTGCCTTTGGGTTGACTGACCTTTCTTTACGGGGAGTCCAGTCGGTTTGGCCTTCATATTGGGATTTATCATCAACAAAGTTTTTCAGATGTCCTTATCGAATTAGCTTTTAGATTTCTTCATAAAGGTTGAAGCAGTCCTTTGTGTCATGGCTTTTTACTTGTGAAAATGGCAATACTTCTTGGAGTTTTTCATGGCCGCTGTCTCATTGATCTTTCTTGGTCTCTTAAGGAGATTGTCATGTTGGATAGCAAATAGGACCTCCTTTTTGGGGGTGTTCAGTGGGGTGTAATTATGGAATCTCCTCATGGGGGACCGGTGGCCATCTTTTTTATGTATGTCATATTTTTCCTTTGCTTTCTTTTTATCATTCTTCATGTTTTCATATTTCATCTTGTTTATGTATCTCTCCGCGAGGTCGACTGGTTCCTCTATTGAGCGTGGTCTCTCTCTAACCAGAGGATTGGCACACTTTTGTGCCTAAACTTGAGGGATAGCAAGTCGATCAGAAATTCAATCTTGGGATTATCAATCTTCAACACCTTGGTATTGAACCTAGAAAAGAAATCCCGAATAGATTCTCCCCATTCTGCTTCACTATATGGAGGTGGGTATGGGGAAGCTTTGGCTTTCTTCTACTAACAAACTGATGGAGGAATTTATTACAAAGCTGATCATAAGAGAAGATGGATATAGGTTCCAACTTAACAAACTATTTAAGTGTTATTCCTTGAAGTACGGTGACCAACATCTTGGCATGGATGTGGTCATTGTGTCTGTGGAGCTACATTATATGCTCAAACTACATAAGGTGCTCATTAGGGTCAGTAGATCTATTATATCTAAGGAGGCTGGATGGGTTTTTTGCATCAATTACCATGCACTCATCAATTATCTCCTAGATGAAATGGGACTTTCTCTCTTATCGGAGCCAGGAAGCACTATCAAGTTGGACGTTCCTTTCAATGTTTCGTTGAGAGATCTCTTCCAAGCAGTTATTCAGCTGTTGAACTTGGTGTGAGACCTCATCCCATTTGTTATGGTCTGCTCGGGACAAACTTTGTTTGGCTGAGGTCTCAGGTGCTCAATCCTATCGCGCTGCTGGGCTCGATTGGGTTGCAAAATGATCGACTGAATCCGTTACCTCTTCACGGGGTTGGCGGGGGGCATCTTCTCATTGATATCGTCCAGGGCTAACATCATGCTTGTTAGTATGGCGATGGGTTTGATTCCTTGGCCTATTGTCTCACAGGGGGCCCTTCCAAATCAGAAGGATGCAAGGTTGTGCTAGCGGCCGCGACGGGCTGATTATTATGTCTTTGCAAGGCAGCTGATAGCTATATTGAGAGTTGTGATGATATCTAATCACTTATGATTTGCATAAGCTGTTGGATCATCAAATTCACTACTTGCATGTGCTAAGACTAGGTCCCGCTATATCTTGGACTTGCTGTGGTTGTGGTAGAAGAGTCGGCAACCTTCTGGTCTCCTCCTTCTCGGAAATAATTCACCTTGTGTTTACTATTTTCTCAAGTTGCGGACTTTAGATTTCCCACAGAGGACGCCAAATAATGGTAGTATGGTCTAGGAGCTAGAGAATTGGGTCCAGGCCTAATGTAGTCAACCAAGAAGATGGTCGAGAATAAATGTGAGGATAAGAGCAGGTTGGGTCCTACAACCAAGCAACACATGTGAGGCTAGTCGAGGAGGGCCTTGGCTAAGGCACTTCGATGCTCAAGTCAGTATAGTCGATTGACATTTAGAGCGGCAAAGTGAGGACCAAAGCTATAGTGAACATACCTCAAGGCTCAACTGTAACGAGGTATTTATAGTCCCAAGTGAGGTCCAAATGTCCATAGTGCCCTTGCCCTTGCAGGGAGGGCCTTTGTCCTTGCTTGAGGTTTTTTAGGTCTTTCCTCGCCTTCCAGGTGGTTCTCTCGTCCTTTGGGATATGGCGATTATCTCTGCATTTAACGTGGAGGCATGCTAGTGGTATGATGGAGATATGTTTACTTAATGTGAGGGCACGCCTCCTAGTAGCACATTAAATACGGCAAAATGGTGGTAGAGTCGTATTTAATGAGACAGTGATTGGTGGTGGAAAACACAGTCCTGTCTTCCAAGTCGACCTCCTGGGGTCGAGATGCCTCTTTGGACATAGGCATCTCCGATAGCTCTGATCGATGAAAAATGTTAATAGCCTATTTTAGTCGACTCTCGACGCTCCCTTGGATATGAGCTTTGCCTGCCCTAAGCTGAACCTATCGGGCTGATTAGGCTTGAGTCTTGCCTTGAGCCTGACAGGAACATCAAATTTTGGGCCGATTACATTGGGCTTGTGGGCTATACCCATATCATGTTTCTTAGATTTTCTTGCCAAAATAATATGGCTTCATCATGGAGCACATCATATAGTAAATTGGGGGCATAGAAATACAGAAAAGAGAGTTGTAAAAGGCAAAATTGTGGGAAGAAAACATCAAAATATTTAGGACCAAAACATAATTAATTAGCATTTTAAATTTCGTACTAATAATATTAAATAAAAATATTTAATATCATTAATTATAAATATTTATTGATTAAAAATAAATAAATTAAAAATTAAAAAGAAGGATAAATAAAGAGTTTATTAAAATTTATTCTTTCAAATTATTTATTAATTAATATTTTTAGGACTAAAACATAAAATTAGCATTTTAAGTTACATACTTAATAATATTAAGTAATAGACATTTAAAATAATTAATTAAATATATTTATTGATTAAAAAATAAATAACCAAAAATTAGAAAAAGGATATGTAAAGAATTTATTAAAATTTATTCTTTATGTTTTATTCTCTAGTTTTGAAGAATTTATTCTTTAAAATTTATTAAATAAAAAAAGACAACCCAGGCCAAGAGCCAGCCACTGGCCATAGCTGGGCCACGATAAGCCCCTAATCATGGCAGCAAGCGGCCGATGATCTGGCCATTGCCGGTGATTTGGTCATGGCCGGGTAGCATCCCGAGATAGGGGTAAAGGTTTGGTGGTGGTGGGTTATGGGTGGTGTATTATATATATATATATATATATATGAATACATGTATGATTTTATTGTATATTTACATATATATGTTTATATATGCACCTTTATATTATATTTATATAATGATTTAAATTTTTATTTTTAATTAATTATTTTATTTTTTAATAATAAATAAATGTGACGTTTTAAAATTCTTCGATGATGTAATCTACTTAACTTGATTTCTTCATTGAAATCTAATCCACCTACAAAATTTTTGATCTGATTCACTTGGATTAAACATGTAAATTCCACAAAGTAATGGTTATGATCTCAATAGATCTCAAACTCCTTAAAAAATTTCTATGAACCACACACTAGATGATATGTGACATATTTCATGAGTAAATGAATGTTGGTGAAATTAATAATAAGCGAGCATGAACTTTGTAAATGCTGCATGTTCAATTTTGTCTGTCAATATGAATGCTTTATTAGTGGAATGATTTATAAATGTAAGTATTCCTATAAGCATTTATTAGACTTGGGGGGCATGTTAATGATGGATTGAACCCACTTATATTTTTATGTAGCAAAAAAAAAAGATATGTTCCATCTATTATCCACTTGCAAACAACTTTCATAAACAAAACATGAAGAAATCATAAGAAACTTCAAAAGGTTATATAATTCTCATGATACATACATACAAATAGGCCTGCCAATGGGTCAAATTTGAATCGGATCATACTGAATTCAAGTTCGAATTCGAAAGTAATATGTCATATTCAAATCCGATCTAAGATCCATCGAATCTGTAGTTGTTATAACCATATCCGGATCCAAATAAAAGTTGGATATTCGTCGAATTATATCCAAAAAAAATCAAATTTGAATATTTCAAAAATCATCTTATATTTATTATTTTTCTCAAAATTTAGTAGAATCCAAATTCAAAACAATCATCCCTAAAAAAAATACATAACTGATTAATGAATAAATTTTCAAGTCTATTGATCACTTAAAAGCAACAATAGAATTTAATTTAATCATATTCATTCACAAAATCATTACATTTTAGGTTCCGTTGCTGATAATAATATTTATTTGGCATTATAAATACATAGTTACACTTGATTATTCAATCAACTAACTATAAATTTAAAGTTTTATAAAAAAGAAACTCATTTTGATCAAATTGAGATTTACATTGCATTCTTGTCATATTATTGCATTCGGCTCCTACTCGTTATTCTTCCCACATCATTTTTTGTTATAAAAATAGAGAAACAAATGATTTAATTATGATGTAAATAAGCTCAAAATCTAACAATTTATATGAAAGCACCTAATTTGATATATTGCATAGGAGTTCATTACTTCCTTCATCCAAATATCCACATTGGCATTATTATAGGACCCTGTGTATACATATGTATAATACAATATATGCATAATACTTAATATATTTGGATTTGGATTATTGATAGATCGGATCGAGCCAAATCCATATTTGCTCTATTTATTTCGAATTACGAACTTTTTTAATCGGATCATATCCATCGAATCTTTTGTTGGTTATAGATGCAAAATAATCAAACCGAATTCGAATCGAATTCGGATTAAAATTCACTCCATTGGCAGCCCTACATACAAAGAACGCCGAGTGTAGTGGCTATAAATACTCTGCGCTAAACCGAAAACTGTTAGAAAATAACGGTGCTTAAATGGCAAGACAAATAGGAATGGACTCTAGAAATATTAGGACCAAAGTTGGCATGACGAAGAAACGTTGCTAGAACTGATTTAGAGGCATATCTAAGCCAAAATTAAGATTATCTCTCTCTCTCTCTTTTTTTTTTTTTTTTAATTTCTTCATGACAAATAAAAAGTAGTGACAATATATCAAGATATAAAAGCAAACTTTGTCACTGATTACACATATTAAATGATAAAGCAATTTACTTTTTGTCTCAATAGTAGTTTTACAGGTTTAATAGTGTAAAAATTTGTATTTTGGAAATTCTGAATTGATAACACTACAAGAAAATAGGGTTTCAGAGACGGATTTTTCCGTCTCTATAGGCCTATTTTCCGTCTCTGAAATAATATAGGGACGGACTTGATTTCCGTCTTAGAATTTAGAGACAGTCAAAATCCATCTCTAAATCTGTCTCTAATATCCAATTTTTTTTTTAACAAAATCATTCTCTGTTCTTGTAAACTTTCCATCTTTCATTCCATCTCTAATTTTTTTTAAGTATTACCACCAAACCGTCTATAATTCTATCTTTAATTTATGAAAATCCATTGCTAATCCGTCTCCAATTTTGTCCATTGTTTACCAAATTCCATCTCTAATTTCACATATATTTTTCCATCTTTATTTTTGTCTCCAATTTGTCAATATTTTTTAGTCCAATCCATCTCTAATATGTTTTAAAATTTTCTAATACCTCATTTTTTTTATTTTTTTTTTGTAGATTTAAATTGATAACCTGCTTATAACAAATTGTTTATACAACTACATACGATCAACTTCTAAACTAATTACCCAATCATCCACAAATAATGACTCACTAAAAACATTGAAAACTAATTATAATTCATCAAAACAAGTTACTTTAACCATCCACTCATAATGTAAAGGATTCATTAATATAAAAATTAAAGCAATTACCCATCTAATTAATAAAGATAAAAGCATCAACACTTCCCACCAAAATCCTGTTGCTCTCGAGGTCCAGATCCACCGGCGTATTGATGGTTTGTGTAGCCTATTTCTTGAAGCAATTTAAGAACTATCTCTTGTAGCCCTGCCTCTCTCTTCCTAGCCTCTTCTTCCCTCTTCTTAGCCTCATCTTCCCTCTTCATAGCCTCCTCTTCGCACTTTCAAGCCTCCTCCATGGCATGTTCAAGCATTTTCTTACTCTCTTCTTCTCTTCTTAAAAATTCTTCTTGCATTTTGGCAGTAGCAGAGCGCATATCTTCCATTGTTTTTGATAATTCATTAAAATTTTCATTATACTTTGTAAATCGTGAAGTGACTGAACTTCTACTAGCTCTTTCAAAACATTGGCTATGCCCATATCCATATAAACGTCCCTTTGAAGGACCCCCAATCACTTCACACCATGATGAGAGATCAAATGAGCGTTGGATACAAGAATCACCATAACCTGTTTTTGCCATATATTCCTCCTATAAAAACGATGGCAAATAAAAATGTGTAAGTAAGAATCCAACTAATCATCTATTGTATTAAATAATGTTGTAAAAAAAGATTGAATAAAAGGTACTTACACTAACTCTTTTTGATTTATTGTCAACAAAATCTCCAATTCCTTGATTTTTTCTATGCGTTCTATGAAATAATTCAAGATCATCCACTTCCCGACCAAGCTCTTTTTCCTAAAATTGAGTTAAAAAAAATATTAATCAATGTTTAGAAGAATTACAAAAAAAATATTTAAAAGTTTCTCAAAGTAAGTTTAGTACCATCCTTAGCTTGTGTGCTCCTTGAGGAATAGAACCACCAGTATGCTTCGTAATAGAACCATCTTTTTCTGTCATACAATTCTTTCGAGCAATTTCACATTTCCTCTTGTAATCTTCTGCACTCCAATGCTTCTCAACTAGTTCGTTCCATATATATCCACTTATCCAATCAGGGCCCCTACTAATCATATCTAGTGTGTCTGGTTCTCTACCTAATTGGTTGTACGCACTTTCCAATGCCTTTTGTTTTGCTTTATAAATCATCTCTCTAAATTTTACATTTGCATTTTCATTCCACACTTTTCTCATTTGCAAATATGTTAAGTCGTCCCATCAATGCCTCAACTAGGATAACAATAATTGTCAAAAGTCAATTGTGCTAAATAATAGGATAACAATATTATCATTCTACATAATAGATAAGATAACAAATTGATATATTTAAATAGTTCATATTACCTTGAAATTCTCCCAAATTAAATCCTTTGTTTCTTTTGACACTTTTTGCCATCTTGGCCATGCCTCTCTAAAACTGCCCTTAATATCGTTTGTAAGATTTCGAATAACATCACTCTCAATAAATCTAGTTAACAAAAAAAATACAAATCATAATTTGTGTTAATTCAAAATGAATATCATGAATAAGGAGAAACAACTATTAAGGACGAATATTATATGTCCTATGCACTCATTAATCTTGGTTGGCAATACAATTGGGGCCACAACTATTATAAATATAAGTATAGAGGATTCAAAATCAAACCAACAGAAATAGATATACCATAATATTAAAATATTCATCAATCTAAAACACACTACAACAAATTACACTTTTCGTAACGAATAATTTTGTTGCCATAAAGCTGAAATTCGTTACCCAAAATATTGGTAACGAATTTTTCGTTACTTAAGTTTAGTGCCCTAAAGCCCATCGCAAAAGGTTCTAGTAACAAAATTTATGATTCGTTACGAATGATGGACTTATGGCTACGAAATTTATCGTTACCAAAATATGATATTAGTAACAAAAAAGTGTAGTAGTTACAATAGATTTTTATAGCGTAACGAAATATTTAGTTACTAAAACATCGGCAATTTTGTTGCATTTTATTTTTTCGTTACCAATGCATAATATAATGATATTATTTATTTAATTAAGTATAGTTACTAATTGTTTATGTAACAAAATATTTGTTTACAAATACTTAAATAAAATTTTAATTCAAAAATAAGCATTTCGTTACTAATAGAATAAATAACTAAAAGTTTTGTTACTAAATGTGTGCGCATGGGCTCTTGTTTGGGCTGCTTCATATGAATGGGCCATTTGACATCAAGCCTACGCCTGCTGGGCCGCCGAACTCTGGGCTCAACCCTGGCCATCGCCCACCAGCAGAAGCGCCACAAGCCGGCCCACCCGCAAGGCCCAACTTCCACACCGGCCTACCCGAGCGTCAGCCCACCTGCAAGGCCCAGCTCACACACCGGCCCACCCAACCCAACGCCCAAATGCCGGCCCGCCCGAGCGGGCGCAAGCCCACCCGCAAGCCACCCGAGCACAGGCCCAGCTCACGCACCGGCCACCCGACCGTCGGCGCACGCTGGCCCACCCACAAGCCCAGCGAAAATTCATCAAATTCTATTAGCAGCAGGTTTCGATCCCGCACCCATGCCCACCCTCAAGCAAGCATCTAACCATCTTGGCTGCTTGTCCAAAAGTTAATATTTGCATTTGCTCAATTACTTATTCATCTCTTCCATACAGAGCTCTCAAGCAATTTCACCTGTTATCAAGCAAACATTATTTTATTTTTAAAAATAAAATAATAATTGTCATTTGAATAAATAAAATAAGAGTCTCAAATAGTGAATTAAAAGAAATAAATAAAAAGTTTGAGATAATTATATAACATAGCTGCATGAAGCAAAGAAATTTTATTACATATTTGTATATATAAATTGTTAGGTAAATGCTTAATATTTTTGTAGAAGAGCTTATAATATAAAATACTTTATTTTAGAAATTTATAAAAAATAATTGGCATTACATATATATAAATATTAAAAAATTGTGAACAAGACCTTTTAAAGTAAAAAACAAAGGGCAATCTAATAAGCAAAAGTAACAATATTATTAATTCCGACGGTTTAGAAAAATCAGCACGAAGTTATTCATTTAGGGAATGTTACACTAACCACCACCATTTATTATGAATTCTATGGCGGTCTCAAACAACCACCACTAAATGGCTAATTCAACGGCGGTTTGGATAAATCGTTGCTCAACACCGTCAAATTAATGTTTTGCGGCGGTTGAAACAAACCGTCACAAAATATTTGCCGCGATTAACCTATTTTCTTATAGTGTGTGTGTATATATATATACTAAATATGTATATAAGTTTGAATGAAAAATTATATTATATACATAGTTATAAATATTAAATATTATTTAATTCGGAATGAATAACTAGAAAAAATAAATAAAAATAAATTTATATATATGTATATTATATATATGTGAATAAGTATAAATGGAAAAAGTAAGTATACATGTATGAATAATTCGAAAGAAAAAAGATAAAAATAAAAATTATTTAAAATTTTATAGATAAATATATATATATATATGTATGTATGTATAAAATGAGAATATCTGAAATAATGAGAAATTTTGATTTTGATTATTTGAAAGGTTAACAGCTTTTTTTGTTATTCACTATTTTTTTGTTATTTGCAAAATATAATATGAATATCCAATTATATTTATACAAAAATTTGAGAATAAATACAATAATTTGTTTTTTCTATATTTTATTTTACATTATAATTCATCCTCATATTTTGTCACTAATTCATATTTTAAAATCAATTTTAAGTTTATAATTATTTTATCAATTTACTATAGTTTTAACTTTATATGACTAATGCCAAACTCTTTTCTTCACTTAATTATTCGATAACTAAGTTATGAGTCAAATTAAAAGGTTTCTATTAACTTATATACTAATATTGATTTTAACTTTATAATTATTTTATATATTTATTTTGATTTATTTTACTTTTTTTTGTCTTAACTTAATTGATTTTTAATCAAAAATTAAAATTAAATAAGATTGTTTTCAAAAAATAATTGGCATTACATATATATTAAAAAATTATGGACAAAACCCTTTAAAGTTAAAAACAAAGAGCAATCTAATAAGTAAAAGAAATAATATTATTAATTGTGGCAGTTTAGAAAAACCAGCGCAAAGTATATGGCGCAATTAACCTATTTTCTTGTGGCGTATATATATACACTACATATGTAAATAAGTTTGAACAAAAAATTATATTATACATATTTATAAATATTAAATATTATTTAATTCGGAATGAATAAATAGAAAAATAGATAACAATAAAATTAATTTAAATTTTATTGATAAATTTATAAATATGTGTATTATATTTATGTGAATAAATATAAATAGAAAAAATAAGTATACATGTATGAATAATTAGAAAGAAAAAAGATAAAAATAAAAATTATTTAAAATTTTATAGATAAATCTATATATATGTATATATATGTGTGTGTGTGTGTATACAATGAGAATATATGAAATAATGAGAAATGAGAAACAATGATAAATTTATATATGTATAAAATGAGAAATATATGAAATACTAGAAGAGAGAAATGAGAATAAAAAGAAAAGAAAAGAAAAGAAAAGAATGAAAAAAAAGAAAAAAGAAAAAAAAATATGATAATAAAAAATTATTTAAATTGAATTGTATATATGTGAAATGATTAAGGGTAAATTGATCTTTTTATATTAAAATTACATTAAATGGGCAATAAATGTGGAGGGGGAGGCGGTGTGTGTGGTTTTATAAAACATAAAGAAGTTGTTTTGTATGTATATATTTTTTTTCATTTAAGGGTTTGACACTTATTTCACAAATCACATTAGGGTAAATTGCAACTAGCCCAATAAAATTATTACCATTTCAATGGAGCCCTTAGTTTTCTTTTTTTTGCTAATGTAGTGTTTGGTTATATTGGAAAAATTATATTTTTGGTTTCATTGGATGGGGGGTTTGCACTTTCGATAATTAAGTTGACACTTATAGGACCAAAACTCTAAATTTTTTAATACATTTGGAATAGCACCTCAACTTCCATTAGTATTCAGGCAAAATTGTTAAATTAAAAAAATTAATTACCCAACAGCTCAAAATTTTGACTTATTTATAAAATTTTCACAAAATTTGAATTGCCCAATCAACCTTCATTAAAAAAATTTTAAAAAATAATAATAAAATTTAAAAATATATAACAAAATCCTCATAAAAAAAAAATTATATCTCAATATAAATATCATAAAAATAAATATATATATATATATGTATAATATCAATATAAATATATATAAAATAAATATCATATAAATATATACACATATATATAATACCCACCCTCCTCTTCTCCAATCCCTCATCGCCAGTCATGGCCAGCGGCTGCCTGGCCAGGCTGGCCGCTAGGTCTAGGCATGGAAAAATGGCCAGCAACCAGCGGCTGACCATGGCCAGGCTTGGGGTGGGGTTATCGGGGTGGGGGGTGCTGGTTGGAAGAGGTAGGGGTGGGTGGGGGTGCGGATGTGGTAGAAGGAAGGAAAATATATATATATATATATATATATTTACTTATTTATTTATTGTTAATTAATAAATTTTAACTAAATTAACTTAAATTAATTTTTTTTTACTTATGTTATTTATTTAAAATCATTACATTATTTTGTCCAAAATAATTAAAAATATTTATTTATTTAAAATTATTAAAATTATATTGTTAGGATAAAGTTTTAGATTTTATTTTTATTTAAATTATTTATTTTGATTAATAAATAAATTTCATTTTTTTATTTATATACACACACATCAAGGTCTCACAGGATTCCAACTCTATATCTCCCACATTTTGACTCATTTAATTTTTATTAATTAATAAATTTAATGAAATTAGGGCTTGTTTGTTTATGAATTGGAGCATTTTGTCAAAATATTTTAGCAATATGGTTTTTTGGAAGTGGGGCTGGAGAATGCGATGGTTGTTTGTTTGTATTTTGGGTGATAGGTGAAAAATGAATTGAGAGAAAATTATTTATTTATTTGTGTTGTAGAAGGGAACAAGATATTATATCAATAATTTTTTTATTGGGTTGACAGGGTGAAATAGACATTTTAAAGTTACTAGTGTTAGTATGATATTTTTAAATCTTATTTTTATTTTTAAATTATTTATTTTAGTTGATAAATATTTTTTTATATTTAATAAATATATTTAACTTAATATAAATAAATTATTTTAGATATGATTATTTTTTAATATTATTGAGATGTAATTTAAAAATAAAATCATATTTAATTAAGAGATGGATTTGATTTTTATTTTTATTTTATAATTAATAAATATGTTTAATTAAATTTGATTAAATTACATTACATATGTTGATGGTTTTAAATTATTATTTTTTTTAATCCAACTTTAATTAAAATATTATTTAATATTTCAAAAAATTATTAATAAAATTATTTAAATTTATTCGGAGTAATTTAAATAATATTAATGTTAAACCCCCATGTTAAAGTTACAAATAAGTCCAAGGGTATTTTTGTCTTAAAGATAATCAAAACAGCTTTTGAATGATATTTTTGAATTTTAATATAAATTTTTAACCGACGTCTACAAATTTGTTAAGGATGCTAACAGTTCTTCAAATATGTAATTAAATATATGGGGATAAAAAGTAATTTTATTAAACTTATAACTATATTACTAAGTTTATATTATAATGTCATGAGTATTTCAAAATTTCCAACTATATTAAAGTTATACAAGTTGATCAATTTTAAAACAATTTGCGTTAATTAAGTATAGAAAATTTTCAATAAATGCATGTTCAAATTGTCCATATCAATATATTATTAGTACAGAAAATTTTAAATTTTAAAATGAAATTAATTACATGTAAAGACTAAAGTTTTTAGAATTTATAAACAATTTTTCTAAAATCTTTTTGTTCAAAAACAATGTCCTAATAAATAATAACAAAAAATAGAATTAAAATATTAACCTCCATAATAATAAATCATAATTCATCTTATAATATAAGATAAAATAAATAATTTTTGTATATACTATTTATACACAAAATGGAGGGAGGAGCAAAAATTTGGAGGGAATTAATAAGGGAATTCATTTTTGGAGGGAAACTTATTTTTTGAAGGAAATATAATATGTAGACCAACTAATTCTTAAGAAAAATTTGTTCAGGTCTATGAAAGTTAATAATCATTATATTTAATAATATACTTTAAGTTAATACTTTTTTTACACTATATTAAACCACGAAAGTTATCTTCATTTTAGCAATTTATATAGTAAAACATACACACAATTAACATATAGATATCTATAAGTTATAAAAATCTTTAATTGGCCACTACAACGATTAAAATACGAAATGTAAAATTAACAGGCCTAACTTTAGGGACCGTTTTCTTTTCATTAAGTATTATGGTAAACTAGATTTCTTTATTTTCTTTGATTATTCAGGTATGTAACCTTTAACTATTTATTTTAAGGAGTTTTTAGAATTTTTCTAAATAAATATTGTAATAAATTATAATAAAAAATTAAATTGTTAAGCACCAAAATTTATAAGTCCAAATTATATGTTATTTAACTATTTTAACTATAATAGAAAATCATTTAATAATTTAAAAAATTATATGTCAATTCATCATATAATCTAAGATTAAAGAAATTAATTTTGCTATAGATTATTTATACAAAAAAAACGGAGGAGCTAAAATTTAGAGGAATCGAAAAAATGAAGAGAATTCATTATTGTTAGAGGGAATCAATTTTTTGGAAGAAATCAAGTTAAATTATTATGTCAAACTAATAATAAAAACAATTGTTAATATTTTTTATGGGCCAAATTTTGGAGGGAATACAAAGTTGGAGGGAAACAAAATTGCATTGCCATCCAAATTCATTAAATAAATTTAAGCATATGTATAAAATAAGAATATATGAAATAATCAGAAATGAGAAATAATGATAAATTTATATATGTATAAAATGAGAAATATATGATGAATCTTCTTTAAATTTTATTGAAATTTATATATATATGTATATATATACTATATATGCATATAAGTATGAATAAAAAATTATATTATATATATGTTTTTATAAATATGAAATATTATTTAATTTGAAAAGAATAAATAAAAAAATAGATAAAATAAAAGTAATTTAAATTTTATTGATAAATTTATATATATGTATATTATATATATGTGAATAAGTATAAATAGAAAAAATAAGCATACATGTATGAATAATTAGAAAGAAAAAAGATTAAAATAAAAATTATTTAAAATTTTATAGATAAATATATATATGTATGAAATGAGAATATATGAAATAATGCGAAACAATGATAAATTTATGCATATATGTATAAAATCAGAAATATATGAAATAATGGAAGAAGAGAGAAATGAGAATAAAAAGAAAAGAAAAGAATGAAGAAAAAAGAAAAGAAATGAGAAATATATGAAGTGCTGGAGGGGAAGGGTAGGGATTCTTGTTGTTGTTGTTGTTATTGTTGTTGTTGTTATTATTATTATTATTATTTTGAATTCTTTATTTATATTAATTGAATAATTGAATTATTTTAGAATATTTTTTATTTTAATTTTATTATGTAATCTACAAGTATATAGTTAGGATGATAGACTCAAAATTTTATTGTTTAAGTTTTATTTTGTTATATTTGAATTAATAAATAAAATATATTTTTATTTAATAGAATTATTTTAGATGTATTTATCATTTTAATGTTATTATGTGATTTTCAATTATATAGATAATAGGATAGACTTAATTTTTTATTGTTTAATTTTTATTTCATTTTTAACTTAACAAATAAAGTCAACAAAATTTACTTAATTTATTAGATATTTTACTATTTTAACATTATTAAATATTTTAACTTAATATTATTAAAATTATATGGCCTAAAGTTATAAGTTAGATTTTAAAAAAAATTTAGATGATAACTTCGTATGAAATAAAATTGAATAAATTTGAAGGATATTTGATATTTTAAATTCTAATGTTTAGAATATTTTTTATTTTAATATTATTATGTAATTTATAATTATATAGTTAGGATGACAGAATTAGAATTTTATTGTTTAAGTTTTTTTTGTCATATTTGAATTAATAAATAAAATATATTTATATTTAACAAAATTATTTTAGATGTATTTATCATTTTAATATTCTTATGTAATTTTGAATTATATAGATAATAGGATATACTTAAATTTTTATTGTTTAATTTTTATTTCATTTTTAACTTAATAAATAAAGTCAACAAAATTTATTTAAATTTTTAGATATTTTACTATTTTAACATTATTAGATATTTTAACTTAATATTATTAAAATTATATGGCCTAAAGTGATAAATTAGATTTTTTAAAAATTTTAGATGGTAAATTCGTAGAAAATAAATTTTTATAAATTTGAAGGATATTTGATATTTTAAATTCTAATGTGCAAGTTATAAATTTTTTTTAGGACTCAATTCATTTAATTTGATAATTTAGCAAGTGGGATACATGTGTATGTGTGTTTATATATGTGAATATATATATATATATAAATATTTATAAGTATATAAATATTTTTCAAGATTTATCTTTTTTTTATTGTCTTTTTACTTTTTTCAATTTTTATGTACCTATTTTTAATTTTTTGTGCAAATATCCTCTTTTTTTTGGTCTAGTAAAATACATGGCAAGAAGGGGTTGCCACACCACATACCACGTAGGAGAGAGGATGTGATGTGGCACCATGTGGATCGGGCCTACTGCAAATGAATTCGGGCTAGATTTATCCTCAGATTGCCAAAATTCAAAAGTTAGTGTACCAAAAATATAAAGTCAAAATTTGCTAGTAGGGTATAGTTACGGGACCAATTTTGCATTTTTCCACTAAATGAAAATTCCCAATTCATTGAATAATTCACAAAAAAGTTATAAAGCCCAATATTTTAAAGAAATTGGCCCAATTAATGGATTATTCACTTCAAATTTCTTCAAGTTCAATCTTTAAAATAAAACCCAGTTCAATAATAATTCACTAAAAATTTGGTTAAGCCCAATTAACAAATTCTTTACATTATTGTGAAGTCCATTTCTTGAGCAAAAGCCCAACCCACAAGTATTAGTAAAAATTTAATTTAATATTTGTTTATAATTAGTAACGAAAATTATTGTTACCATATGTATACAATTGATATTTGGAGGGAATGAATTTTGGAGGGAAGTTAATTAAAATTTAGTAACTAAAAACTTTGTTACAATATATTTTATTTGTAAGAAATATTTTGTTGTTACAAAAGGTACCAAATTTTGTTACAAATATATCTTCTTATATGATGGAAAATGCTATATGTAACAAAATAACATTTTCCGTAACGAATAATTATTTAGTTACGAACATAAAAAATTTAAGGTAACAAATTTGAGTTAAAGGTAACAAGACTTTTACTTTGTTACTAAAGAAAATGTTATTTGTAACAAAAAATCAATTTTGTTACAATAAATCTAACATATGTAATGAATTTTACCTTTGTTACCAAAATTTTTGTTACGTGAAGTGCAAATTGTTTTAGTGACATATAGCAACAAATTTCAATACATACAAATATATATAAATATATAAATATAGATTGTCTCTCTAGCTATACAAATTCTACAAAAAACAAAAGGAAAAACTTCCCAGTAAAGAAAAAGAAAGAAAAAAGATAAAATGATGACGATTAGGGCAGAAACTAGCAAACTTCTCAATATATATAGCTAAGTAGATATAGATAATATTACTAGGAATTAGCGGGATATCATAGAGTAATGGCATAAGGAAACCTTGCCCATAATTAGAACATTCCCACATTCTTTATCACAGCTCAATAGATCCTAAGAATGTTCTTACTTTATCAAGTGACGATCATGATCTAACAAGGTTGGCCTCCCTAAATAAAAAAATAAATTACCATAGTTTTAAGTGCAGTACTACGAAATTAACTTACAAAATCTTTCAAAAGAGAAATGTTCCCCAACGTACAGAATTACAAGATTTTGTAGTTTGGAAACACTCATATGCTGGATTTTCAGCAACCTATAGTGGACTTGTGTACTTCGAACTTCAGAAACATAAGCCAAAAAAGGAACAAAAAAGTGAAAATAAATCTCAAAATAGGATTCTAAGGAACATTATCAAGGTTTGAGAAAACCTTCTGCTCAGACTAGTTACCAATTAACAGCAATCCGGTAGAGAAGGCAACCGCAACAAACTTTCTCTGTCTCAGTCGGGTCCCGAGTAGTGGTTTGGTGTCGTCTTTGGCTGGTCTGAATAATGCTTCTGCGTTTCTTCTCTCTTTACGAAGGTGGCGGAGGCAATCGATGCTGGTGGCCGACGGTAGGCAACGACTGACTGGCGATTGGGGATCGTGGTTCACGATGGGTAGTTTCTAGGGCAATTTTCAAGGTAGAAAAAAATATTCCATTTGTTGATTTTTTATGTTTAAATAAATGTATCATCACATTATTGTTTCTGTATAATTATATCAGCACAATTTTATTTTTTTTATTAAAATCATATTTTGAAGTCATATTTCAAAATCCATCTTAAATCTGTCTCTACTAATTTTATATATTTTTCTAAAATTTATAAAATTAGAGATGGAAAGAAAGACAGATTTTAAAATATATTTTTAAATTAGAATTGTTTATATCTCATCTCCAAATCCGTTTTTGATTTTTCATTCTATAAAATTTATAAAATTAGAGATGGAAAGAAAGATAGATGCCAAAATATATTTTTAAATTCTAAATGTCTCCATCCCATAGATAAATCCATCTTTTATTTTTTTATTTTGAGACGGATTATTTCTATCTCAGGTGGTGTATAATTTTTATTTAATAATATCGACAGATTAGAGATGGAAAATTTTTTTTGTCTTTGAATCCATCTTTTATTTTTATTCTGAGACAGATTATTTCTGTCTCAGGTGGTGTATAATTTTTATTTAATAATATCGACAGATTAGAAACGGAAAAAATTTCCGTCTTTGAATCCGTCTTTAAATCTTGCTGTTTATTAAATTTGCATAACCTTCAATCCGTGCATGAACCCGTCTCTGCTTTCTAATTATTTTATTAAATTCAAACGGAACTTGTTTCTGTCTTTGAATCCATCGCTATTTCATGAAATTTAGAGACAAAATTGAATCTGTCTCTAAATTTCCATCTCTGAAACACTGTTCTCTTGTAGTGTAACTAATTACATTTACAATAACAATAACAAAATTATTACAAATTTTATGAAATCTATTTTATCATTAATTATCAACAATGAAAACTTCAAATATTAATTGTTATATATACCTATCAAGCATTTATCATACCATAATAAAAATTATTAAAATTTAATGCATATCATTAATAATAAAATAAAAGTTATTACAACTTAACACTTGTTATTATAGTTAGTATCAACTATCTTATTTTCTCTTAATATTTTAGTTTTAGTGTTATTATTTTTATAGTGAATACCATATCAATAGTACGGCAAATTGTTTCCTAGGTTTCTGATTAATACTAAAATTGAAAAATAAAATCTTAATTGGAACCTCTACAAAACAAGATATTGATTTTTCTATATTCTTTTCCTCGCATAAACTTCTTTAATTATATGTACTCGATTTATCAAGATTTACTGCACAAATATATACAAATATAAATGATGTGCGCACACCAAACTTAATAAGTTTGGATTGTCTATGGTCCAATTGTTGTCGGTGGGGGCGGGGGAAGGATCTACTGGTCAGATGACCAAACTGCACCTATGTAGGGCTGTAAATGGATATTCGAAAATTTATTTACCGTTTGCATTCGTATCTATTTATATAAAACTTATCCGCATTCAGTTAAAGCGGATATTATCCGTATTCGATTAATAGATATCTGATTATAAATGGATACAGATATGATAAATGTGTATCCGATCCGTTTAATATTCGATTTGAATATATATTTGTTAAATAATATATTATTTATATTTAAATAAAAATCTTGTAATCCATATATTTGTATATATAAATTATAATTGAAGAATTGAAAAGAAAAAAGAATAAATTTAAAAAATTATTGTAAAATAGAGAAAAATTTGAAGAATAAAGTTATTAACATAATTATTGTTGGTTGACTTTATAATTAATATACTTAATACCATTATTATTAATAATAAGTATTAATAATCAATTATAAAGTCAATTATTAATTAAAAATTATGTTATTTGTTTGATTGCTTTTGTTTTAATGAAATTATATAGTTCCTTCTATTAATTAAAATATGTATTTGCTATAGGTTCATAGATTCACGTATTTTGATATTCGTAAATGGATATCTAAATAATTATCATCGAATATGAATATAAAATAATAATTCGAATACAGATAAATTTAATAAAATATGAATGCATGTGAATAATTATAATAAAATACGGATATATCTGAATTTGACCGATGTCCAACGGATATGAATTTGGATATCATTTTTAAATATCCGTTAAATATGTATCCGTATACGAATATTCAAAAAGTTAAATGGATACGAATATGAAAACAGTGTATCCGATCTGTTTAATATCTGTTTACACCCCTATACCTTAGTACAGTTATATAATATAATGTGTTAAATTTAGATTTTATAATTTATAAATAAAGAAAAAATTTAGAAAGACATCAATTAGAAACGGATCCAGAAATGAGAGCGCGGGGGGAGGGGGGGGGGACGGGCGCAAAAAATTAGAATATAAAAGTCCAAATATAAATTTCATAATTCGCAATTGGAATATATATTTTCATAAAAATTGAAAATAACTAAATCAATGTCTAAACTTTAGCAGTATCTTCTCTATATAAGTAACTAAGCGAACACCTAAAATTTTATCTTCTATTTTGTTTCTAAGACTGTTCTTGACAATATTGATAGCGGAAAGAGTTCTTTCAGTTGTAGCCGTTGAAAGACAACAAAAAATTCATTTTTTTTTATATATTCACTTACCTTTATTTTTTTATCTTAATCTTGAAGGTAAAAAAGGAAATATTTTGGTTGTTTGACAAGTCTCACAGGCCATAAGGCTTTCTAAGATTGTTCTTCACAATATTTATAGGGGTTTTTTTTTTTTTTTTTTTATCAATTTTAGCTCTTTAAAGCTTAAAAAAAAAAAATCCAATTTTCTTTTAAATATTTACTTATCTTTGTCTTCTTATCTTAATCTTGTTGAAGCTACAAAAAGATAATTTGGTTATTTTGCAAGTTCTTTAAGGTTTTCTTTGTCTAAACATCAATACTTTTTTTTTTCAAATAAATAAAATAAAAGTGACCTAGTGAGCCTAATTTAATTTTTTTATTTTTTTTATTTATATACATACATACCAAGAGTTTATTAGGCTTTGAATTCTTAATCTATTACAGTTGTATGTGTGAAGATGTTGCCACCATACCAACAACTTGATTGCTTAATAGCAAATATATGTAACTAATTCTTTTGAGTTTTACAAAATAAAAAAAAAGGTAAAAATTTAGTCAATAAATTTTAATTTTATCTTTAGTTAAAAATAAATTAAATACAACCTTGTAAATCTAAATAAATAATTTTTTATTTAAGACCCAACAAGAAAGTTAGATCTTTTAGTAATTAATGAATGAATATCAAAAATAATTATTTTAATTAATATTAAATAATTTATTTTTTAGAATTAAAAAATTAATATATATTTATATACATTTATTTATAATAAGTTGGTTTTGGGGGGGGGGGGGGGGGGGGGGCGGGGGCGCAATGCCCCTGTTTGGCCCTTCTTGGATCCGTCCATGACGTCAATTATGTATACTAAAACTTATTATAATTTAAAAATTATAAATTGAAAAAAAACTAAAATGCACAACTATATCACTACAACAAAATTAGATATTTAGAGGCAATTAAATAAGAGGACATTTTAGAACAGGAACATATCAAAAAATAAGAGCGTGAGGGGCAAAAATTTAGAATATAAAAGTTCAAATATAAATTTCATAATTCACGATTCGAATATATATTTTCATAAAAGTTGAAAATAACTAAATTGATGTCAAAACTTTGGTATTATCTCCTCTATACAAGTAACTAAGTAAACGCCTAGAATTTCATCTTCTATTTTGTTTCTAAAACTGCTCCTGACAATATTGATAGCGAAAAAAGTTCTTTCAGTTGTAGCCATCGAAAAACAAAGAAAAATTCAATTTATTTATATGTTCACTTACTTTTATCTTTTTGTCTTAATCCTGAAGGTAAAAAAGGAGATATTTTGGTTGTTTTGCAAGTCTCATATGCCCTAAGGCTTTTTAAGACTGTTCCTGACAATATTTATGCAGAATTTTTTTTTTCAATTTTAGCTCTTGAAAGATAAAGAAAAATTCATTTTTCTTTTAAATATGTACTTCTCTTTGTCTTTTTATCTTAATCTTGTTGAAGTTAAAAATAGATAATTCGGTTATTTTGCAAGTTTCTTAAGGTTTTCTTTGACTAAACACCAATATATTTTTTAAAATAAATAAAATAGAAGTGAACTAGTGAGCCTAATTTAATTTTTTTTATTTTTTTATTTATACACATATATACCAAATGTTTGTTAGGCTTTGAATTCCTGATTTTACAATTATATATGTGAAGATGAAGCCACCAGGCCAACAACTTGATGTATTAATTGCAAATATGTAGCTAATTCTTTTGAGTCTTACAAAATTAAAAAAGGTAAAATTTTAGTCAATAAATTTTAGTTTTATCTTTAGTTAAAAATAAATTGAATATATACAACCATATAAATCTAATAATTATTTTTTTTATTTAAGTCCAACAAGAAAAGTTAGATCTTTTAGAAATTAATGAATGAATATTAAAAACAATTATTTTAATTAATATTAAATAATTTATTTTTCAAAATTTAGATTATTTAAAGAACAATTATAAAAAAATCAATATATATTTATTTATAATAAGTTGGGGTTGGGGGGTGGGGACGGGGTGCAATGGCTGCTGCTTGCCCCCCCCCACCTTGGATCCATCCATGTTTTAGAATAGCCACAAACGACAATTTAGGTGAGCAATTTAATATTAATTGTCCTCATAAAGTATTGTTATATTTGTTGAGGCATATGTCACTACAAACAAAAGATAAATTAGTGACAAAATAGTAATTGACAATATAAAAATTGTCACTAATTACACATACAATTGATCAAAGATTTTATTTTGCCACCTTATAATGATCTTTACAAATTAAATAGTGATAAGAATAGTATTTAAATTGTCACCATTGACAATTAGTGACACCATTATGGTGACAACGGAGACAACCTAGTGACATTAATGATTACAACTATAATTAGTGATAAGATTAGTTGTTACTAATGGTCAATGGTGACAAGTTAAAGCATTAGTTTTTCATCAATATTCAGTCATATTATAACAAAACAAAAATTATTATCACTTAAAAGATATTATTAGTGATAAAATAAAAAAATAAAAACTATTGTCACTCAATACATGTCATTCATGATTTTTATATTGTCACTTACTATTTTCTCACTAATATTTTATTTTTTTGTAGTGTGTACTGATACGTATACTAAAAATAACAATAAATAATAGTAAAATAGCCTCTAAAAAAATATCTTTATTGCTTCATATAGAGGCAATCTTTAAAATGACATCCATATATTTCACGATTACAACTGTATAGACTATTTTTTCAGATGTGTCCATATGTATGAGAGGCAATTTTAAGGCTTTCAAGAGCGAATTAAACAAATAGCCCCCCAAAGTCCTTCCTATTTTATTCTCATTACAATGTCTCGTAGAAAAAAATTAATCAATGTTTTTATTTTAATATTTAGCATTTAATATTACTTTTATGTGTAATGAATGAATAAAAAATTTTAAAATTTGGTTTATAATCAATTTAGAATTCGTTTAACTTGTAATAACGTAATTTAATAAATAATAAATATTATGATTCATAGTATTTAATAATTTAATTTGATGTCAATATTACAGTAGATCATGGGTGTAGATGTTAATGTTGCTCTAAAATTGATCTTTGATTCTTTCGCATATATTTTGATAAGTTATTATGGATTACCTTGTAATATTTTTAAATAGTCGTTGTAGCAGATAATGCTAGATTAATCTTTTTTGTGTTATTATCGTATGATTAAATATAAGGGTAAATAGTTTAGTTAATAATGACATATATTAAGTAAAAATATTATTTAGAACATACAATTTAAAGAGAAAGTAAAATAGAAAAAATAATTTAAAAATATAAAAAACTAATATTTTTCTTATTTTATCAAATAATAAGAAAAGTATAGGTCCGTTCTTTTATGTAGAAAATTGAGATAGGAAATAGTGCAAATTAAATAAAATGGCCTAATAAAATAAATAACAAGCAAAGTCAAAGGCCAGGAAGTCCTATTAATTAAGCCCATCAAGATGGGCATTTAGATCCTAGTGAGCCAAAAACCACCAAGCATTTAATCACTATGAATACCAACTTACAAACTCAAAAGGTACAAGAAAAATCACTTGCAAAAAAATCTAGAGCTCTGACTTTATGCAAATATATTCCAAAATAAGAACTTTATGCATCATGATATTGGCGTGTTAGTGGGAACTTCCATCCAAAGCAAAGAACTTTGAGAATGTAGATGAAGGGATTCCAACAACTATGTTGCCCTAGGAGGCGAGAATGCGTAGATTAATTAGCTAAAGTGTAAGAGTCACGTTTGTGGCCAAATTTAGCACCTGAAGCACATCTGCCACTGGAGGAGATGCCAAAGTAGTAGGCTCTACTTCTTGGAGAACAAGTATCACAGATGACTCAAAAGGCACTGATGCCGCTGTTGGAGAATGTATTTGTGGAAGTTGTGGCTAAAGTGGTAGCCTAGTATACCAAAGAGCATTGCTATCAAGAGCAACCCTAATCCTCTTGTCAAAGCAGGAAAGCCTCATCATACTTAGAGAGGACAAAATAAAGAATGAATCTAGCGAACACCAACAAGAACAAATTGTAAGAGGAAGAAACCACTACTAGCAAGAGGCAGGTTGACCGCTGACACCATCCTACACTAATACCAGCCAAATATATTCCCTTAAATGTCCTGAGGGTAGAGATACTCGTGGTCACTACATGATAAGGCTTAATCAAATGGCCACCTTGGATTGCAGAAAGTTCGATAAGGCAGAAGCATTTAAAGTACTACAACTTTCATCTTCACCAGGGGTATATCATTGAAGAATGTTGGAACTTAAAAGATGAAATTGGAAAGTAATTCCAATGAGGATGTCTCAAAGAGCTTTCAACTTGGAAGCAGGGCAATCCTAAGAGATGGTCTATAGTAGGAAAGGAATAAGAGGCCCACCTAACAAACAAATAAATAAGAGAGAATGACTGTGCCTACTGAAGGATGTCATGTCAACACCCTAACTGGAGTAACGATCCCTCTACTAGCCTAGGTGATGCGAACAAAGATCACCAACGCAGTCCTATAGATAAAGCAAAGGTGTGGTCCAAGAGGCTAACAACGTCACAAGACCTATGCGAGAAAGTGGTCTTTAAGAGATAGAGTCAACACAATGTGAAATTACACTTAATGAAACTCTCTACGGAGAAGGCATTAATGTTAACTACCCAGCCACTGCAGTAGAAAGGGGAGACACCCCTCAAACCTAATAACACACCTTTGTGGTGCCTTAAACCTTTTATTTTCCTATGGCTTATTCCAGTAGTTAGGCTTTTATTTTAAGTTTTAAGTTATTCATTTCTAGGAACTGAGGCATTTTTCCTGTTGTCTAGTGAATAAAAGATCATATAGGCTTGAGAAATGATGCTTGTTTCCTTTTATTACGCCCATGAAAGCATTCTATCATTTTGCTATTAAATGTTTATTCTTTTATTGCACAATGACAAGCTGCAAAACACTTCTTCTGCAGTAAGTCCCAAGAGACGCATATATAAACAAATGTGCAGTAACAAGCTTGCAACATTAGCTAAGAAAAGAGTTGCTTCGTGTAATTATTTATGAGTAGGTTAAATCAGCACCACCAGGCCCCTGATAGGCAAATGGTGAGCGATAGCAACACTATTATAAGACCCCCAACGGAACGCATTGTAAAGACTACTATAAGAACCCCTAAGGGTTGCATGGCGAAATTACTATAAGAACACTTGCCTGGCGCATGGCAAAAACCCACTACAAGGCCCCCTAGGGGGTACGTGGGAAGCGATTCACTATATCCATACCCCTAAGGGAGCACATAATGACAGCAATGACAAAAACTTTGACAACATCTCTAGGTGAAATAAATACAACTTCAACAACATCCCTAAAGGAAACATGCTAAAATAACCCAGGGGAAAGAGCTTGGGCACAGATCACGATAAGACCACTCGGTGTGCAAAACTTCAACTAGAGGTAAGATCTTGAGTGTCATTACAGTAAGACCTTGGGCACCTAGAACTTTGACGTTTAGTAAGATTGTGGTCATGCATCATGGTAAGATCCCAGGTTTTCAATAACTTAAACTAAATCAACACCTCTAAGGGGTCACACAGTGATATAACTACGACTTCAACAACACCTCTAAAGGAGGATGCATGTTTAAATAATAACCCAGATAAGACCCCTCAAGGATGCCTTATAGAAACTGAGTCCATTGTAACCCTCAAAGGAGCTCGTAATCATATCCAATTACTATTACTCCTCATTGCAAATAAGTCCTAAGAAGAGGACAAAAAAAATAAATAAATAAATAAACATGCACCAATATGCAAATGACACGTAAAAGTAAGGAAAAGAATGAGGGATAAATTATCCATACAACTTAGTGTAAAAAAGAGCACAACAATGATCAAATCTACATGACAAAGATGAGAAGTCTGAAAATACTTGAGTATACAAACATCAAACTATGTCTGGCCTACACTTGGCCATCTAAAGAGAAATGACAATTGGCATGTTATTGAAAAAGAGTGAAAATAAAGGCACTTTTAACACACTAGAAGAGAAAGATTAAGTCTAGGTTTGACTCCTACTCATCCCCTGATGAAGCTAGAACAACTAAATTCTCCACAATGCACTTAGAGCTAACCTTTACAAGCATTAAAAAATAAAGCTTGCTGAAAAATCTTGCAAGAGGAGCTTGCAAAGATCACATTTGTTGTAAGATCCCTTAAAGAGGCTTGTCAAAAAGGCATAACATCTTTATTACAATTGGCGTAAGAACTTGTAATGCGTGGGACGACATCTTCACAATAAGAACTTTAAGGAACACAGAAGATGACATTATTTAACAGCACACCTAAGAGGTTAGCACTTTGATAAGATACTTCAAGAGGCTTTGAGAAAAACTTTGCTCTGTAAGATTCCTAAGAAAGCATTAGAATATGAACCTCTACAAAAAATGCTAAGGTATTTTCAAAACAAAAAATCTATTTTGAGGACCTTGATTAAAACTTAGAACACCACTCAAGCCTATGCAAGTAGTAATCCGAGAGAGAATGCCAAGTCTTGGTGAGGCCTCCCACTTTGTGCCTCAAGTAGAGCCCCCCAATGAGACTCAACAAGTATTTTCGAGGCGAATAGAGCTACCTGATGGGTGCCTTAAAATGCAATTACCCACTAAGCAAACTACTTCACCCTGGTCGACTTCTTAACCACCTCGCAAGTAATGATAATCTAATCTCCCACCTACTTTCATTGCCCTCTACTTAGCTTCAATGTATTGTTTGTGCTAAGCTCGCTCTCTTCTCTCATCAAAGGATCTCAAGACAATTCAATGGACAATTGCTCAATGAGTGTAAAAGTAGTTAAATGAAAATAAAGAAAGTAAATAACATCCAAAAACAATCTCAAGTTATTCCTTGGACAAGGAGCTCTATCAACAATCATAATGAATCTTTAAGGTGTGAAGCTCCGCAAAAAATTTCATGTCTTTCAAGGAACACAAATCTTCGCTACTAAATACAAAGTGATCTTCAAAGCTTGAAGCCTCAAAGGAATTCTAAGTGATTTGCAAAATAAGGACGCTAACAGCAAAAATGACTAAGTCTCAACATATCATGCAAACTCTAACTAATCAAAGAGAATGACCCTACATCTCGTAAGATCTAACTTCTCTAGGGTGAACATATAAAGTAGGACTGCTAACACCAAATAAGAACTCATGAACTTAGAGAATGCAACAACATCATAGGGGAAGACAACCCCCACTTAAACTAAGTTAGCCCTATTACTCCTATTTATCGCAAAGGTGCTCTTGTTATTGTGGCCCAGAATAAAAGGTAAAATATTATTCCAAGAGCTTATCCTGGTCACGAAGACAACTTCACAAGTTTTGAAAAATGTCTAGGAACTTCGAAGAATGAAAAAAGTCTAAAGCACTCGCAAGAACTCGGTAGCTCGCCAACAATCTCGGATGATCTATAGAAAACATGACACTTCAAAGAAAATTTTTAAGTTATGCACGGGACAGGAATCCTAGTCAAACATTCTTAGTAATTCCTAAATCATAAAGTTTCATATGGAAGAACTTTCTAAGTTACCAAAAAGGACAAACTATGTTCGTTGCTGATCGATACCTGAACATTTGCATTTGCCAAAAGGACAAACACTAATGACATTTAGGAAAGTCAAGTGTCCCAAAAAAAGGTCTAACAACCAAACGCCCAAGCGAGTGCCTAGCAATTCGGTGCTCAATTGAGCGCTTAGCAACACCTAGGCACCTAACCTAGTTAACCATGGGTGCCCAACAAGCACTTGCTTAGCGATGAGTGCTTGACAAGCGCTTGCCCAAAGACCGGCAACGATGACCCCCTTGAAAAAAATTGACTTACCAAGACTGGATAAAATTTATTAAGTAAAGTAGGGCAAAATTAAAAATTTAACTCATGTTATGCTTTCAATATGAAAATTAAAATTTCAAATTAAAAGATAGAGGCTTGATGATATGGTAAATTTAGTCCCTAAGAGTGAAAAGTGAAAATTAAATTAAAGGATGCTATTAAATAAATAACAACTAAAAGGCTAGTGAACCCAATTAATTAAGCCTATCAAGATGGGCACCTACACTTGAGTGGGTGGAAGCTCACCAAGTATTTAATCACTGTAAATACCAACTCTAAAGATACCAAAAATCACTTGCAAAATTTCTAGAGCTCTACCTCTATGTAAACGCATCTCGGAGCAAGAACTGTAAAACTTACTGACTTTCGAAAAATACCCTAACTCCATTTTCATGCAGCACCATGTTATAATTATTACAAAATGTTTAAAAAATTAATTTGTATGTTCTTCTATTGTTTATTTCTTTCATTTTATATATTTAATTTATTAGAAAATTTGATATATTTCCACTATTGAATTTATAACAATTATTCACAAAAATTTTAAAATATAAAATTAAAAATATAATAAGTATTTTGATTAAGACTATGGAGTATTAAAGCATAGATAAATATAATTTTTTTTAAAAAGTTAAGACTAACTAAAAATTAATAAAAATTATAGATGTAAAAAAATAAAAATATTAAAAAACTCTATTGAAAGTACATACTTTATCCTATTTATAAATTAGTATCAGGGTTACGTATATTCTCTCATATAATGTGGGAGGTTAAGACTTCAAACTTTAATAGGCTCATGATATGTTCGTGTGTTTAAAAAAAAAATAGTATTAGGGTTATTGATATTGATATGTTTTCAAAATAGTTGACAAGATTAATATTTTAAAAATAATGACAATGTATTTTTTCTTTTTTTACTCTCTCTCTCTAACTTTTTCCTCTCTATTTATTGTTCAATTATTTTATTACATCTTGACATTTTCCTTCATATTATCATGAATGCAGATATTTCATTAGAATGGCCATAAAAGAAGAAGATTCCAGAAAAGGTAAGCCCTAGGTAATATATTTCATTCACTCATATTATAAAAGTTAAGTTTTGGCTCTTTTAAGAATAAAATAATTTAAATATTAAATAATATAACTCTCAACTTGTTATAAAATATATTACATAAATTATTATTCTAATAAAAAGTATTTAATAGATAATATGAAAATTTTCTTAAAAGTCGGGAACTGATCATACATCATTAATTTAAAGAATTAATAAAAAATTAAATTGACAAACTAAAAATAAATAAGAGAAAAAAAATATTAAACATTATCAAAATAAGGATTTTGGTCCCAATTTTAATTTAATTATAAAACTCAATAAACTAAATATAAAATTATTAGAAGTTGGGAATAAAACTTTTATAAACACATATGTAAAATTCAATTAACAAAATTGTTATGATAAGTTATGGAAGAAGTTAAATAATATGATCTCTAGCTATATTAAAGAAAGGATTGTAACACATTTATTTACAGAAATATACTTTTATAAAAGCATATTGTAACACCCCAAAATTTCTCAACCAATATAAAAACCATACTTGGACTAAGAAAAATAATAATGATGGGTAAAAGAATTAAAATGTGTCGTTTTGGAAAGATAAGGGGGTTTTCGATTAATATTAAGAACTTGGGGGCCCAAAACTAAAATAAATAGGACTTAATTGAAAAAAATTACAAAGCCCATAGGGCCATACTATGATAAAGTTTGGTCAAATGGGGTTCAATTGTGAGTTGGGAAAACTTTTGGGGTCCAATCGTAATTTCTGAAATTATCCTATATAGCAAAACCCACCCCTATTTTTATCAAAATTCTCTCATGCAACCCTCTACCATCTTCACCGGCGATTCCTCATCGACGACTAGTGAACCTCAAAACTAACCATACCACTACCTTTCACTTAGCTCAAGGAACACACCCATGCCAAGTTTGTTGTGAAACGACTGGCCATTTATCCAAAAATTGAACACTAAATGAAGCATGTGGTGGAGGTGATGGGTGCAATGATTCTGGAAACTATTGGTGGCAACCAAGACATGGGTTTCGATAGGCTCGGCGCGAGGAAGATGATGGTGTCTTCAATTTAGTGAACCAACGACGAACGGAGGAGTAATTTGAGAAAAATGGCGTGGTAGCATTGGGTGGCACTATACTATTTTCTAGTAAATTAGATGGCCAAACGGCAAGATTTCATGGAATTGATAGAGGCACTTTACTCTTGACATGGACCCGCGCATTCTGGTGCGGCCAGATTCCAGTTCCGTCGGCAGCGGTCCAGTGATAGTGGTCCAATGGCTTCCAAGCAGCTTCTTCGGGGCAACGAGCTGAGCACATGCGCGGTGGTCTTGGATAGTGAATAGGCTTCATAACTGAACTATTTGGTAAAACTTGATTGAAAATGAAAGTTGTTACCTATTTTAGTTTGGATGTTTTGATGTCATGTATTTCTATGTATTTTGGTTATGATTGGGAAGATTTATGAGTTTGAGCCTAGATATTGGTAATATTTAGTTGTATATATAGCGATACATAGACCTGAATTTGTTCAAATAAAGCTTAACCATTGTTAAATAAGATAATTAATGTAATTAAAACCCTAACTTTATGTAACGTTGCAAGGAATAATTATTATTAGAGAATGTAAGAAAATTTCTACCAATTGCCTAGGCTATTAGACATGGGCTTAAACTATCAAATTATGTATTATTGATATTAAGATAAAACAGTAGCTCAGGACTGATAAACACCTTGATTAATACCCCTTGGTGGTGCTAGTATGTTTTAGGGAAATAGACGTGCATTATCCTCAGAATAAAAATTTATAATTGTTCATACAAGCTAGATATATATTAATTCTAGTAATACAACTTAGGCAATTGAAGAATTGATACATAGTAGCATGGGATTTGCTGGACCTTGGCTAGATTAAGATTTAATTAGGTAGGACACTCCTCAAAATGGAAAATTTATGTTGTTAAGACGTACTAGTAATTTAATTACTATTAAAAAGTACTATATAAATATATTAATATTTATATGTATTTTATTGGAATAGCTGACAAGGAGCTAGGTTCTTCAGGACCATAGGACATGGATAGCACCCTTGTGGAGTTTTAAGGTAAGGTTATAGCCTTTGTTTCTCCTGGGAAATGAATAATATCCACTTATTTGTTCATTCGTGTCTGTTTGCAATTGTTCTGGTGCTCAGAACTTCCTTTTATGTTATCAAGTTCTTATCCCTGACACCCCACAGCTGTGCCGGTTGACCCTATACTCGTCATTAGCTGTGTATGTGTTTTTATTAAAGTTGTCTTGTTGACCCATTTACTCTATCGTGTCTTCGAGCTTATCGTTTTTATGTCATTTGAACGGCTTTGCCAGCTGACATAATGTGAAACTTGCATTCATTGTTTAGCATTCAATTATATTTGTGTTTAGGATTTTGTATTGTATTTCTCTTGTTGGCATTACATCGTGTCACCCTTGGGGATGCTCTTGGGATGCTATTTTTTACCTGTAGAGATGCCACGGGTTGTTGGGCCCAAGATAAGTTTTGAAAAGATGGCGAGGCTGAATGGACCAATGGTAAGTGGTCTTTCGGCTAGTACCTACTCACGATCCTAACTGGTAGGTAGTTGGAGGTAGCTATCTACGAGTAGTGGGATTTGGCATGTGGCTGGTCATGCCACATGTTAATTATTTTCATGCCATGCTGAGTGCTCGAGCAATGGAGAGATAAAGAAGATCTTATTCCTATTGTGTTGTTATATCTTGTTCTGAGAGCAATGATGTTGGGTTTTGTCAATAGTCCTGCTAAGTTTTGTATATGGCCTTTGTTATGATGTTTCATTATGTCATGTCTTCATTATTACATGTATTACTCATTCGAGTTCATGTTCTGTCAATACATTACTTTTCGCTTTCTAACATCTTGGTTTTTCTATTATTTGTTTTAAAATTGCTTTTGTTATTGTGAAATCTCTTGTTGTGTACACCCGTTGCATTAAGTATTATTTATTTGAGCATCTATTATGTTAAAGTGTTATTTTATAACTTCTTATTGCCTCGATTCTTCCCTTTTCTTGTCTTGATTATTTATTTGTTATATTTGAATTCTTTTGTCAGTTTCCCCTTGATCCTACGCATTTGTTAATATTTACTTGCCCTCCCACCACTAAGTCCTTCGGACTTATGCCTAGTCTGTGTTCTCAATTCTTTTTCTTAGCTAGATTGTGACAGCTAGTAAGTAGAGCAATGCAGGTTGCATCAATGTATATAGTTTTTGTTAATAGCATTCAAATAGGCGCCACTCAGTTCAATCTTAGATTGAACCCAAAATACAAATCAATATGCCCATAATCAAACATTTCAAGCTTATCAAAAATAGCAACGAATTCCAACTTAAATAAACTTATAACATATAGTACATATACTAAATACATACCACAAAATCTCAGATTCAATCTTAACATAAGCAGCGGAATTTCAAACTTAACATACTCGATGAACCATTAAGTGCATGCCATAATTCACTGTATACATGAAACAAAACATTTACATTCCTTAAGTCATCCACATCAACATGACATATCACGACATCTCAAGTCCATACTTAGAAATCAGATGATTTCCATATATACATTCAATATCTTATCTATTATAAAATATATTCATGTCCAGCCTGGAGTCCAAATTCTTTACTTATTCTCTGTCTGAGAGAATCAAAGATAAATGGAGAGGGGGGTAAGTCTAAAGGACTTATGAGGGGTAACTGTAAGCATAAGCAGAAAGAATTTGTTGACGAAAAATCAACTTAATAGATCGTAAATCAATAGTTAGACAGAAAAATATCATAATACAGTCAAGCAGACAAAAAAAATCGAACAGTTATGAAACAATTGAACAATCAGAAATCGGTCAGATAAAACAAATAACATAAAAAATGTATCTTATTCCAGCCATACTAAACTTACCCAAGCATGATAGCTTGGTACAAAACTTAACTTTATACTATCGAACTAAACTTACCCAAGAATGACAACTTGGTACAAAACTTACCCACGCATAGCTTTGTACATAACTTACCCAGGCATGCCAACTTGGTACACAACTTACTTGGGTATTATGTCTTGGTACATAATTGATCATTGGTAGAACGAATCAATACTAACGTATGGACAGATAACAGCCAGTTAAATAACAAATCGTATTGATAATAGATAGTCGGATAACAGACAGTTGGATAATGGATTAAACAAATAGTAGATGGTCAGATAACAGATTGAACAGATAACAAACAAGGTGTTTATGGCCAGAATGGACAGATAACAAACAGATTCAGAACAATTCACATATTTCAATAAACATAACTGAGTATGGTGTAGAAACAGAAAACCCTCACAGGGGGTTCCCAATAACAGATAATTAAAAGGAGTGCCAAGTTGGCAAACCCTCAGTTCCATAGTATCAGAAAACTGCAATCACAATCGGTAGTCTACTGGTTTGTGGGACCTACTCCTTCGTCACCTAACCAAAGGAATAAGTTTACAATCAAATCTTTATTCAACCTCGATAACCTTCAATAATTATAGTCTTAATATTAACTGTTCTAAAATCGAGAGCTATTCTTCAATATTAACACAGTACTAACAAAAGGCATAATCTAGTCCTTATTCATATAATTAACCTCGTATCATATCCTAAATCAACAATAATGGGCCAATTAGCTTAATAACTTAATTATTGCTATTTAGGTCCCATATTCAGAAAATTAGGGTTTTCTCTTCCAATTAACTCGATAATTCCCAACATTTCATAAAATAATAAAATCCAAGTTTACCAAATTTATACTGGCACATGTATATACCAAGTCCTAGTCCCATACATCTCAAATTACCCAATTACCAATTCTCGAGTTCCAACTTCATCAAATCATAGTTCAATCACTTGATTAACTCGATTAATCCAAACTTATCATTTAATAATACATAACCTGGGTCCACTATGCCATGTCATAATCCATGCATGGGAATGTATATATACCAAATCATATCTCAAATCCTCATTCTTGGCATATTACAAAGTCTAATGGAAATAACGGTACATTGCATATATGTACACATATATATATGAACATATATAATCTAACTCCCTTTTTACCCACGAATTTGCTTAACCGAACCTCGAAACCACGAACTAAGACCACTGTCACAATCCTCGCGACGAGTTGAAGTTTCTGCGCAGAAGTAGCCAGACCGCCGCTGGGCCGCCGCCATGCACAGTCACCGAGAATGCTCAACAATACTACCAAAATGCTCATTTCAGCTCAACTAAGTAAACCCCCAAATCAATTTTTCCATTCACCACCGAATTGGCCTTCAATTTGAGCTTCAACTGTCCTTCACTACCACACCCGTTACGCGATTTTCTCCAAATTCTGACACCAGCGTCAGACTAAAACCCAATCTGAAGCCATCATGATGCTCCCTGAGCTGAGCTCTACCAAAAACACTCTTGTCCCTTCTTGAAATGTCACCGTGAAGAGAACCTACCAAAAGCCCTATCGTCGCTTGTCTCGATCTCAACTTTTTCAGTGGTTTTGCTAGTGAAAACAACTTACATGTGGTATCAAAGTGTAGTTGGGAACGAGAGGAAACTGGTTATCGATTTAGTTTGGGGTTAGAAGTGGTTGTTGGAAATACTGCCGGTAGGAGGAGGGATGGTGTTTTGGTGAGGAAGATGATGAAATGGGGCGAGGGGTGAATGAAATGAAATTCCCCTACTTATAAGAAAGTCTTTTTAGAAATTTTGATTTGGCTACTAAAGCTTTTGCTCAGATTTGATTTAAGTCCTCAAGGATTTCAACAAACTCCAATTCAGCCCCCAAATTAAGGAGTGCTCTAATTAGCCCCTTTAACCTAAAATATTAGCCATGCAAACCCCGTAACTTCAAAATTGTGATCCAATCAAGTCTTGTTTAATTCCACTTTGACCCCAAAACTTTTAAAAATTTTGCGATTAAGTCCTTTTCATTTTATTTTCGAGCCCTAAAATCCGAGCAATCAAAATCTTGATTTCTAAATTCTTATTTTCTAAAATAACGAATTTCAGGGGTGTTACAATCAAGTCTTTAATGTTATGTAGATGCTTATGCCTATGAGGGTTTGGTACTGGTGGGATCATGGACTTAGATCTATCATGAACTTTGAAATATGTAATTGAACTTACTGTTTTGCCAAGCACCTATTCGGGCTGTTAAGACTTTGGTGCTAGTAATGTTGTGAATTCTGTTTTCAGTAGTACCATTTAAATTGGTATTGCTTTTGTAAGTTGGTAGTGTACGATATCTATGCATAAGACTTGTCATGTTGCCTCGGGGATGTTAAGTTTAGATTCAATCATTTGATGTGAGTATTACGTAAATGTTAGCTTATAATTTTGAAGTTCGTGTTAATGTAGAATATTATATAGTATGATGTGATAGAGAATTGGTATAAAATGGTTTTGGGTTGCTATGAACTATTTAAATTGAATATTTTGGATGTGCGTGTTTTGTTAAGAACTATTAAATTAAGATTACAATAGCACCTTAACTTGAAGCAGGCACCTCCTGGACGGGGCTCTACAAATATTAAATTTGAGTTGTATAAATATACAAAAGCTATTTATTATAAAAATTTATGTTTTGTGGAAATGTGCATATATATTACTCGTATATGTGTATATATGCATATAAAAAGTTATTTATATCTATAAACAAGCACCAATACCCACCGAATCACACCCAAAAACAAACACGGGCACACACATCTAACTATTATATATAACACATGAATGTTTGACCACAGATGTGCAACTTTTTAACAAAATTTTAAATTATTAGAATTTTGAGATTTTAAGTTAAATTTAAAAATTTTCTTTGCTTACTAATTTATCTTTAAAATTTTATTACTGTTACAATCAACTCATTTATTATATCTAAAGTCTCACATTATATTTATCCAATATCTTAAAAATATGTTTTATGAGATCAACTTTAAATAGATACTCCTATTACAAAATTTCATCTTACATAAATTAACTTGTTAAAAATAATATCAAATAAAGTGTTTTATAAACAAGTTTTTAATAGCTTTTTCATTACATATGTTTGCGTTTTGTTTTCTTTCCATTTTAAGTTAGTAGATGTCCTTCTAATCAATTTAAATATTTTATTAGTATTATTGCTTATTTTCACAACATATATTTAAAATCTAAGTCTTTTCATGGCCAACTCAAAATTATAAATATTATATTACTTAAAGTATTAGTATATATTACATTTGACTATTTCTGTACTTTATGTACTTATTTTTATATTACTTTACAATATTTGTGTATGTTCATTTAAGAATTTGTATATGACTATTAAATTTTTATTTTAATATTATTTTGGTTGCAACTTTTTTTTTCTCTAGATAGTGAAAAAAGGTATATGAATATATTTCATACTTGAATAATGTAACTTAGATAATGCTACTTTTTAAAATATTTAAAATATTTCAATATTTGGCTATATCCTCAAGTAATTCAAAATTTCTTATCACATGAATGGAGAAACTTTATACATTTATTCATAAGGAGCTTGTTAAATTTATTAGTGATTATGCTCGAAAGTGAAATTAAAATCCTTTTCAAAAGTTAGCTAATTTGAGAGGGTTTCTATTTGGAAGGCTTTTCCATAAAGTTAGAGTTGGAGATTTTTAATAGATGATTTTTTCTATACGTTTTGACCTTGGACTCAATATTTATAGTAATTTAGTGCTTGGAGGTTATGCTGCTCGTAAATTAAGTTAAGGTCTTTTTTGAAAATCAGTGAATTTAATTAAGATTTTTTCTCTAGAACGCGTTTGTGTAGAGTCAAGCTCTTATTTTTGTGCAAATGATTTCTCCTATCCTATTTGACTTTAAAAGTTAGTACTTCTAGTGATTAATCCATTGGTAGACTTTATCCCACTTGAGTCTAGATGCCCATATCATCAAACTCCCAGGGACTTAATTTATCATATATCTAAACCCTACTTGCAATTTGAAAATATAATTTTTCAGATTGAAAAGATAAAATAAGTTCTATTTTTAAATTTTATCTTGCATCATTTAATTAATTTAATCAAATTTTAATAAAGTGTTTTATTGATTTATTTATTTATTGATCGTCCGCCACCTTGGGGTGTAAATTTGGCAAATGGGTACCCATAGATAACCCAAGGGGGAGCAATAATAGGTTGAGGAAATTTATCCATTAGTAAAATTATTTGTATTTTATTGTGTACAAAGTAATGCACCAATTACCCGTGACTACAGGTAATGGCTAACCCACGGTACTCGTAACTTTTTTTTCTTTTTTTAATATTGAATGATAAATTAATATGCACTTCATAATTTATATAATATTATGAACTAAACAAAGCTAATAAAAGATATTGCAAATTTTAAATATTGCATTAAACAAGTACTTAAAGCATATCAATAATATTGTAGTTTAAAAACTGAAACTTTAAGTTTTTAAGCATCCGTCAAATTTAAGTTATGTTACCTTTCGAAACTTAAATTAAAATTCATTATGTCAAAAAAATTTTGAACTAAAAGTTTAAACATTCTTAAATATGGTTGTTGTTGCAGTACAAGATATTACACCTTCAAGAATATTTGTGAGAATTAGAGAAAAATTTAAATAAAAATTTTATATTTATATTTAGTTGTTTACGGGTTACTAGAGAGTACTCGTGGATCGAGTAAAAATTGGTGGATAATTAGTCGGTAGATAAAATTATTCGTACTTTATTGGGTTGAGGATATGAAGCCCACAACTCATATTTTTTTGGTACCCATGGGAACTCGTAGGTATGGGTAAACTTTTGTAAGATCTATTGTAGTAGGCATTGAATTGTTGGGCTTCAAGCTGCTTGGCATCTGATCGTGAGGTGTCGATGCCAGGCATTCAAGCCCCTAGGTGCCTAGGCGCCCAGCAGCTAAATGTCGGGATTAGGTGCTCTACCGTCAAGTCTTTTTTGTGGCATTGAGACTTTGCCAAATGCCTCCATGTTTGTTTTTTAGTGAATATGGCCATTCGGGTGTTGGCTAGTGACTAATTTGGTCCTTTAGGTAACTTAGAAAATTTTCTTAGATAGAGTTTTATACTTTAGAGATTAATTACGATGGTTACTTGGAGTTCATGACCTATGAACAACTTACAATTTCTTTTTCTCTACTAAATGATCCACACTCGGGGATCTTTTGGGGTCGTTGACAATGCTTTGGATTCACAGGAACACTTTAGCATTTCTCATGGAATAATATGCTTGTTAGGCACCCCGATTTACTCCGTTTGATTATGGAAATTTGTACAACTTGGATTCATTTACATACTTAGTCATTTAGATGACTCTTTTTTGTGTTGTACTCTTTGACTTCAATTGTCACATGGCATTGGCGCGCGAGGGGGCATTTAAGCCTCTTTTATTTTTCCTTTTCTTTTCTCCCCCATTTTTTTGTTTAATTTCTTCATGGCACTTTATCGCGATGAGAATGGGTGATAAAGGAACTTTATTGAGATCCTTGCTTGGAGGGTCTTGCCACATATTTAATTTCTATGAACCCTTTTGGGGGTGCCCCATAAGCCAATTAGATTGGCAAGTAAAACTACTTCTTTTGTGGTACAATCTTGATTGAATGATATTCTTATAAAATAACTGTCTTCATCTTATGCCTTCTATACTTCACTTGAATTTGGTTGAACCCCCTAAATCATACATGACTATGGGATTTGGTCACACATATGATGGTGATCATGAAACAAGTCTCTACGGTCATGATTTTGAAGTATTTCAAGTCATAGAATCTTATGAGATGGGGCATTTAAGATTTAGATAGACTTGCACTAGTAATGCATATTTCAAGGGGTTGGATATTACTCCATTTCATGGGCAATCTATGTGAGACATGGATGCATGTTAGTGGGCATTTGTTGGAGAACAAGTTCACTAAAGACCCGCCTAGAGAATCTACTAGATAGCTATAGTGGCACGTCGGTAGTGGCAAGTTCTCAAGCTTACGATAGTGTATATAATTAGTCCGTGGACTTGATGATCCAAGTAACCTTGTGTTTAGGTCCTTATGTTTTGACTCGTTCCCAATCACGTAGCGAGTTATATAAGGCTGAGATTGCGCATGAGCTACTTAAGCATGGAGGCTTGTGAGATCCAAGATGGAATCCAACTCATCGTTCTTGTGAAGAGTGAATGCATATCCTATGTATTCTCTAATGATCTATTCCAAGAAATTCTTGCACAAGGTAGTATGATAATTTGGGAAAGGTGTTTTCCAAAGTAGAGGTTATAAAGAAGAATTGAATATTGGATGTAGAAACATAGTTATTGAGGCTATTAGAGAGCCAACAAATATCTTATTTGCCTAGGCCTTTTTCAGGAGATAGGAGATGTAATGACCGTATTTGCATAGTAAGCGTGAGCTACAATAGTTCATCAAAACATAATTCATTTATCCAATTAGTTGGGCTCCATGGGCTTGTTACTAGACATCAACCATGGGAATTAGGTATTCTTCAATTAATAGAAATTAATTGAAAGAGTTAATAGTTTAAAAGAGTTTGAACTAATGTAAATATTTCAATATTCAAAATAGGGTTAAATTCATTTTACCCCCCTCTACTATGGGGTATGTATCAAATACCCGTCTGTATTTCCAAAACCTTCAAATGTCCCCCTCAAAGTCATCTGCCATTAGTAAAATAGCTGATGGTGTCAAAACTATGCAGTAAGTTACTGATTTAACTTTAGAAAATAACTAAATAGTATAAAAACCTAGGATACGTGGCATTTTTTTTCTATGTAGACAAATCTATACTTGCCACCCGTACTACCAAAACCTTTAAATGCCCCAATCAAACTTCTTTGCCATTAGAAAAGCAATAGTTGTTTGGCTGATGTAGCACTAAAATTGTCTTCTCTTTATACATATAATCATTGAAAAAATTTATGTCCAAAATACCATTGTGATTTACTATATAATGCTCAAGTTTCTCACTTCAATTTTGTTACTTTTATTTTAGGACCTAAAGCATCATCTAACTCCTAATTCAACAAAAATATTAAATCATTTCATTTTTTTAAAAGAACATTAAACAACTCCATTCTAATACAGGATATATGGGACCAACAAAATAAAGACTGCTAGTGTGGAAAAACAACCATGTATCCTAGGATTTTATGCTATTTAGTTATTTTATGAGGTTAAACCATTAATTTATTGTAGACTTTTGACATCTTCAGTTATTTTACTAACGACAAATGACTTTGAAGGGGGTATTTGAAGGTTTTGGAAGTATAAGGGGGTAAAATGAATTTAACCCTTCAAACTATCACAATGAGTTGTGAGCCCATGTCTAATGAACGGATGAATATTAACCTAATGAGTCATACACAAAAGCCTAAGGAAGCTCTTATGCATAGGAGGAATTTTCTAAGGAGCTAGAAAATTCAAGCCTAGGTGTTTTTGAAGAGAGGAATCATTGATTAATTTAATTGGTCATATTAGCCTTATTAGTTTAAGTGTTAAATTAATCAAAATAATTTAAAGCATTAAATTAGGCCAATTACATTAAAGTATTAATTTAATTGGTGTCATATGACAATTAACTAGTCAAATTAACTTAAGAAGTTAACTTTAATTAACTTAAGGAGTTAAGTTAAATTAATTAAATTAAAGACTTAATTTAATTAATTTTAGGATTTATATTTTGGAGAGGAATCAAATGGGAGAGTCCATTTGAATTTACAAGGTGGCATTTTCATTTAGTGAAATGAAATGCAAATGCAAATGAAACTCAAATGCGAAATGCAAATGAAGTTCAAATGCACTTGCAAGTTGACAAGTTGGCCAACTAGCATGGGAGTAATGCAAGTTAGCATCCCTCTCTATATAAAGGCCATGTGGTAGGCCACTTGTAGATGTTGGCATCCTCACAATCTTCTTCCAAAAGTGTAATATAATTCATGTGTTGAATAATCAAACATGAAAAATTTCTCTCATCCTCCATCTCTCTTCCAAAACCGCCATCCTCCTCACCTTCTTCCTCTCTTGTTCTAGCACAAATAAGGTTCAATTAAAGCTTGCCTAAGGTGTGTGGACTTGTTCATTAGTGGTCTTATACTTCGAGGACTTAGAGTTCCTCGATGGATCATCCATTGCACTAGTTTTTGGAAGCACCATCTGAGTTCAAAAAAATTTGGCCAACAACTCACTGTGTTGGTGGTGAGAAGATCTACCATTTTTGCTGATTTTTGGAGCATTGTAAGGGGAGCTTTAGGTTCCAACTATTTGAAATTGTAAATCTTCCAATAGAGGAGTCATTGGAGTGATCTTTTGAATTCCTTAGTTTCTAATTGCAAAGGTAAATTTTCTGCCCTCAAATTCTTATTTAGAGCATGATTTTGATCCTTGGGATAAGGTGATTGGTTATTGTTTTCCCTATTTTGATTTTAATATTTGGATCCTAATCCATCTCTATCTTTCAAGCAGTATTAGAGCCATTTTCATGCTTAAATTTGGATTTTAGTGAATTGATTCATGTGATGAATTGATTCTACAACTCCTAACACTTGATTCAATTGATGAATTTGAGTTTTTGGATGATTTTTTATGTGGCTCTATATGTGTTGAATTGAAATATGTCAATAGGTGTTTAAGGGTTATTTTAATGTTAGCACGATTTTAATTCGCGCCTTATGATGATAAATCTTGATTTAGCATTAGATGATGTTATATGTTGATATGACATGTTAATTACAGCTTTAAAGTCTTTTGGATCTTTTTAGATCTAATTAGATTGGAGTTAATTGGAGGTTTTTGGAGAATATTGATTCTCACTTGGATTTAATTGTGAAGCATGTTTGAGCACTTAAATTTTCATTTTGAAAGGTGTTTTGAATCTAAAAATTTGTCTAAATTGTGTGAAAGAATGTTATGGAGGTGACCATAGATATTTGAAGCAAAAAATAAGGCTCAAAATAACCTTGACTAAGACTTAGGAGGCCAAAGGTAGGCGGCTGGCTATGCTGCCTAAGAGAGAACCTTGAGGCTTATTTGTGATATTTTTGTGTTAAAAAATCTTTTAATTCATACAAATTAGATGCACAAAGGTTGTGCAAGTGTTTAAAATTATGTTGACATTTTTTGCTTGCTTTTAAAGTCGAGTTCAAGTTAATCTTCAATTAGACGCAAAAATGAGATGCATAAAGAGTTATGCTTATTTTTGCCTATTAATTAATTATTTATGACATAAGCATTTAGTTGGTGGAATTGAAAGTCAATTCTTATTTATTGCTCATTTAATTATTGAGTGGATGATGAATGAATGGGGATGAACATGAGCCCTCAAATTGGTTTTAATTGTTTCAAAGTTGCTTGAAAAGGGTTGTACTAAATAGGGGCTTGCATGCCTCTTGATTTTCTATCTTGTAAATGTTATGAGAATAGAACTTTAGGGTGAAGATTTCTTTTCTCTTGTAAATGTTGTAAGGGGACAAAGAAAGCCAAGAGGATCAAGAAGGCTTGAAGACCCATGAATATATGGGATACATTTATGTAATAGATAGAATTTAATCAACCCACTTAAAATCAACTAAGTAGTGCACCTATGGCTCTAAGTGTACTACTTGATTAAGGCTCATGGTCATCCCATCCTTGGAGCATGCTAGGTGCATTTAAATATTTTTGCCTTTTTTTTATCCTATTGATGTATGAGATGCATGGTTAGGATATAAAATATCTAAATAAAAGACAATAAAATTGATGAGATATTTCAAAGAAAGAAAAACCTTTAACTTAGAGGAGTCTAGGTTTTTCAAAATATTAAGTTAAATTGGATACAAATTAAAAGGAGTTTTAATTAATCAAAACCTTCTACCAACAGGAGGTGACATGAGATGCTATCCTAATTTAGTATTGGCTCATGAGTTGTGGGACACTTTATTATTGGAAAACTATGCTCAGTTCTCAGCATATGATGCATTTTAATTTAAAACTCACTATGGCATTATCTCATGAGTCCTGGAATGACATAGTGGAGTTTATAATTAAAGGTTGATTGATAGGTACAACTTAACACGTAGTAGTGTAGATGTCACATGAGTTGTGGGTCTATATGAAAAGTGAGGCAAAACACATGAAGGGTTGCATAGACATGCAATTAGCAAAAGTTGCTTACCTTAGGATCGTTTGTGGATGTCTCACGAGTCGTGAGTCCACAAATAATAGCTTTTGAACCTTGATTATTACCAGAAAATAAGATTTCTTGAATTCCTTAAAGGGTGTGGAATTTGATAAAGTAGTGAGAGAAAAATATGCTTGAAAGTCAATAAATATGTTTTCTAATATTAAATTCAATCACATGCTTATATTCTCTTTTTCACTTTTGTAGATTTGTGAAATCTCAAACATGGCCAAGAATTCACTAAGCATCATATTGGAATCTAATATACTACTAGGGCTGAACTACTATGATTGGCTTCGAAACCTCAAAATCGTTCTACACTCCAAGAAATGAACCTTGTGTCTTAACTCAAAGTCCATCTGACACCATAGGCGAGGATGCCGATCAAGAGGTAAGTGAAATGTTCACTAAATGTGTTAATGATGACTTCCAAACCCGTTGCATCATAATGGCCTCAATGTCCAATGAGCTTCAAAAATCTCATGAGCATATGAAGAATGCTTCTGAGACATCTACACCTACAAGAGTTGCATGGTGTGCAAATGAGACATGAGATGTAGATGTACTCTAAAAAGCTCTTTCAGACTAGGATGACAGAGGGTTCTAGTGTCCATGATTATAAGCTTAAGATGATATGGCTTATTAAAAAGCTTGCTACTTTTGAAGTAGTTATAGACAATGACCTCTATGTGGATTTGATCCTTCAATCCTTGCCTAGCTCCTTTGACTAATTCGTGATGAATTTTAATATGCCCAAACAAGAAGTCACGATTAATGAATTGGTCAATATGTTGGTGACGGCCTAGTCGACTATGAAAAAAGACAAACCATTAATTCTTACTTCCTCCTCCAAGTCTAAAGGCCCTAGGGGTGTAAAGAAATTGTTGGAATAATATGTTGCAGCCAATTAGATTGGCATGTAAACTATTTTACTTGTGATACAATCTTGATTAAATGTAATTCAAATAAAAATGACCATCTTCATCTTATGCTTATTTTACTTCATTGGCATTTGGTTGAAGCCCCTAAATCACACTATGACTATGGGGCTTGGTCAATACTGGGTGGTGATCATGAAATAAGTCTTACACGATCGTGATTTTAAATATTCCAAGCCATATAATCTTATGATACGGGGCATTTAAGATTAGAATGGACTTGCACTAATTATGCATAAATTCAAGGAGTTAGATATTACTCCATTTTGTGAGCAATCTATGTTAGACATAAGTGCATGTTAGTGGGTGCTTGTTAGAGAATAAGTTCACTAAAGACTCGCCTAAAGAATCCACTAGATTGTCATAGTGGCAAGTTGGTAATGACAAGTTCTCCAGCTTACACTAGTGTACATAATTGGTCCTTTGACTTGAGAATCCATGCTAACCTTGTGTTTAGGTCCTTAAACTTTGACTATTTACTGACCACGTAGCGGGTTATCCTGGTTGAGATTGGGTATGAGTTACTTAGGCATGGAGGTTTGTGTGATCCAAGATGGGATCTGCCTCTTTGTCATTGTGAATGGTGAGTGCATCTCCTATGTATTCTATAATGATCGATTCCAAGAAATCCTTCCGCAAGGTAGTATGACAATTTGGAAAAAGAATTTTTTGAGGATGAAGTTATAAAGGGGAATCGAACATTGAAATTAGAAACATAGTTATCGAGGCTATTGGGAAGCCGAAAAATATCTTAAGCCTCTTTCGGGAGACATGGGATAGAAGGACCATATTTGCATGCAAGCGTAGAGCTAGAATGGTTCATCAGAACATATTCATTTCATCCAATTAGTTGAGCTCTATGGGCTTGTTGTTAGATATCGACTATGGAGATTGAGTATTCTTCTATTAATGGAGATTAATTGAAAGAGTTATTAGTTTAAAGGAGTTTAAACTAATGTAAATATTTCAATAATAAAAAACGCACAATCAATTGTGAGCCCATGTCCAATGAATGGATGAACCAATGGGTCACACACAAAAGCCTAAAGAAAGTTTTACTTGATGGGAGGAATTTTCTAAGGAGCTAGAAAATTCTCCTAGGCGGTTGTTGGAGAAGAATTCGATTAACTAATTTTTGATCATCTTAGCTTGATTAATTTAATTATTAAATTAATCAAAGTAAGCTAATGAATTAAATTAGACAAATTAAATTAAGGAGTTAATTTAATTGGTGCCATGTGGCAATTAATTAGTCATGTTAACTTAAAGAGTTAAGTCACTTGACTTGAGGAGTTATGTCAAACCAACTAATTAAATTAAAGAGTTAATTTAATTAAAATGAGAATTTGATTTTGGAGAGAAACTCAAATGAAGGAGCTCATTTGAGATTAATTTAGAGTTAATTTGCACTATATTTCACAAGATGAAATGAAGATACAAATTAAATGCACATACATGTGAAATTCACATGTAATTTGGTTGGCAAGTTAGCAAGTTGGTTGTCAAGTTGGCCAACTAACCATGGGAGGTGTGATGCCAACTTGCATCACACCATCATCTCTATAAATAAGAGATGGCCGGCCACGTGATGGTTCTACACCTAAGATTCCCATTTTGCCTCCAAAAGTGTGATCTTTCATATGTTGAAGTTTCACACTCCCCAAACTCTCTTTCTCTCCAATTCTCTCATAACCACCCCTCCCTCACCTTTATCCAATCATTATCTAGCATATTTGAGGCTTATTAGAGCTATCCTTGGGTGTGTGGATATTACATTAGAGGTCCAACACGTGGGGGACTTGGAGCTCTTTGGTGATCCGTTGCTATCTAGTAATGTTCATAGCATATTTGAAGGACTTTGGAAGATCTGATTGGAACAAAAATTTTACAGAATCTTCCTTGGTGTTTTGAGGTGCTCTCTATATATTTTGAGTAATTTTTGAGTTGTGGAAGGTGGTCAACTATTGGCGACTTTCTACTGTGCGCGATTGCTCCTTTGAAGAGTTCATTGGAGTCTTTCTTCTTCTACCTTTGGATTTACCATTCAAGATAAATTTTCTGGATCTAAATCCATATTAAATGCATAAATAGATCCTTAGAGTGGATTAGATAAGTTATATTTAGCCTTTTTATGGTTTTATATTTTGGATCCTTAGCCTACTCCTACTTTCAAATGGCATTAGAGCCTAATTCATGATTTAATTTGGATTTTGGTGGATTGATTTATGTAATGAATTGATCATAATCACCAAATACTTGATTCAATTGATGAATTTGAGTGTTTGGTTGATTTTGTATATGGCTTTTTTGTTGATGAATTGAGATATGCTAATATGTGATATAAGTGTTGGCATGATTTTGAATCATAGATGATTATGTTAAATGTTGTCTTAGCATTGGTTTGTGTTATATGTTGATATAGCATGTTTAATTTTGTCTTAAGCTATTTTGATCATTTTTGGATCCAATTTGACTAGAGTTAATTGGAGATTTTGAAGAAGATTGATTCTTACTTGCGCTTAAATTTTGAAGCATGTTTGAGCACTTAAATTTTCATTTTTGAAAAGTGTTTCAAATATGGAAATTCATCTAATATGTTTGAATTGATGTTATGGAAATGTCCAAAAAATTTTGGTGCACAAAAGTAAGCCAAAATAGGCCTTGACTTGGTCCATAACAAGAAATGGCAAGCTGCCAGGCGTTGGCCGAGTAGCAGGTACCCTGTGCACACCTGGCGTACGGTCAAGCAGGCTGGCTGGGAAGCAGTGAGCCGAGCTCGTTTGGATGAGTTTTAAGGCCTTGATTTGTGTTGCTTTTTGCTCAAAATCAATTTTAATTCATACTAATTAGATGCACAAATATTGTGCAAGTTCTCAAAATTATGTTTTATATTTTTTAATACTTTGAAAGTCTCGTTCAAGTTAATCTTCAATTTAGTGCAAGAATGAGATGCATAATTGTTATGCTTATTTTTGCTAGTTAATTAATTATTTATGAGATAAGCATTTAATTTGTTGAATTGAATATCAATTCTTATTTCTTGTTTATTTAATTATTCAATGGATGATGAATGTATGGTGATGATCATAAGCCTTTAACATGTTTTTATTTATTTCAAATTGTTGAAAAGGGTTGTATTTAATAGGAACTTGCATGCCTTTTAATTTTCTATCTTGTAAATATTATGAGAGTAGAATCACTAATAGTGAGGATTTCTTTTCTCTTGTAAATGTTGCAAGGAGATAGAGAAGGCTAGGGGGATCAAGGAGGCATGAAGACCCATAAATGTATAGGATGTATTTATGCAATAGCTAAATTTAATCAACCCACTTAAAATCAACTAAGTGGTGCACCTATGGCTCTAAGTGCACTACTTGGTTAAGGTTCATGCTCATCCCACCCTAGGAGCATGCTAGGCACATTTACTTACTTATATTTTCTTTAACCTATTGATGTATGGTTAGGATATAGAAAACCTAATTAAGAGAAGATAAAATCGATGAGTTCTTTCTAAGTAAGAAAATCCCTCCACTTAAAGGAGTCTAAGTGCTTTCAAAATATTAAGTCAATATGGATACAAATTAAAATAAGTTTTAATTAATCCATACCTTTTACCAATAGTATGTGACATGAGATGCTACCACATTTGCGTGATGTCTCACAAATCGTGGGTCATGCTTATGGAGGAAAGCTATGCTCACTTACTTCGCATACGATGCAACTTTTATTTGGCGTTTCATATGCATTATCTTACGATTCCTGGAATGACATAGTTCGATTTTGAATCAAAGATTGATTGGTAGGTCTGAGTTAAACACTTAATAGTGTAGATGTCGTATGAATCGTGGGTCTACATGAAGAGTGAGGCAAAACATATCAAGGGTTGGATAGATATATAATTAGCAAAACTTGCTTACCTTACGGTTGTTTGTGGATATCTCACGAGTCGTGGGTCTGCTACAAGTCCTTTGGGCCTTGATTCTCACTAGGAAATGAAATTTCTCAAATTCCTTATGGGGGTGAGAAATTTGATAAAATAGTGAGATAAAAACATGCTTGAAAATCCATGAACATGTTTTCTATATCCATATTCAATCACATGCTTATATTTAATTTTTTTCCTTTGTAAATTTTTGAAATCTCAAAACAAATGGCTAAGAATCTACTAAACGTGATTTTGCAAACTAATAAGCTAATTGGGCCAAACTTCCCTAATTGGCTTAGAAATCTCAAGTTAATTTTTGATTTCAAAAAGAGGACTTATGTGTTTACTCAAAATTCGCCGGACACCATAGATGATGATGCCAATAATGAGGCACATGAAGGGTTCATGAAGTGGTTTGATGACGATCTATGAACACAATACTTTAGGATCGCTTCTATGTCCAATGAGCTCCAAAAATCTCATGAGCACATGAAAATTGCTCATGAGATATATATGCACCTACAAGAGTTGTACAACATTCAAACAAGACATGAGCACTTCTCATCATGTAAGGAACTCTTTCGAACTAGAATCATTGAAGAGTCGTGTACGTGATCATGTTCTTAAGGTGATCAGTCTCATTGAGAAACTTGCTCAATTGGATGTAGTTATGGACAACGAGCTTTACGTGAATTTGATCCTAGAATCATTATCGATCTTCTTTGACCAATTTGTTATGAACTTCAACATGAAAAAACACGAGGTAATGATTAACAAGTTGGTTAATATGTTGGTGACAGCTGGAGTGACTATGAAAAAAGACAAACCTTTAATGCTTGTTTCCTTTTCTAAGTCTAAAGGCCCCAGGGGTGCTAGAAAATGAGGTAAGAGGAACAAAAGTTCTTCCTCGAAGGGAAAGCAACCATTGATAAGGTTGAGAAAGCAACTAAATTTGGGACATTGGCTAGAGGCTATGAAATCCGAAATGGACTCTATGTACTCCAACAAAGTATAAAGTTTGGTAGATCCACCAGAGGGTATAGTACCCGTTGGTTGCAAATAGATCTATAAGTGAAAGCTAGGAGTTGATGGAGAGGTTACGACCTTTAAGGCACAACTAGTGGCAAAAGGTTATACTCAAAGACCCGGTATTGATTTTGAGAAAACCTTTTCACTGATAGCTATCCCCAAGTCCATTTGAATTATGATTGTCATCGTATATTTTGACTATAAGATATGACAAATGAATGTAAAAATTGCTTTCCTCAATGGAAACATTGAAGAACAAATATAAATGGAACAACTACAAGGTTTTACATCTAAGGGGAGTGAGCAAAAGGTTTGCAAACTCGAAGGTCTATTTATGGACTTAAACAAGCATCCCAAGTTGGAAAACACATTTTGATAAGACAGTCAAATTGTTTGGCTTTGTCGAAAATGTGTATGAATATTGTGTATACCAAAAGGCTAGTATGAGTTCAATATAGTTTATTGTGCTTTATGTACATAATATTCTTCTCATTGGGAATAACAGAGAAATGTTAGAGTGCACTAAAGCATGGTTATCTTCACAATTCTCCATGAAGAAATCGGGAGAAGCATCCTTCGTATTAGAAAGATGTATCTATAGAGATAGATTAACAAAGATGTTAGGGCTTTCCCAAACACTATACATTGACAAGATACTAAAGAGGTTTAGTATGGAGGAATCTAAGAAGATCCCTCATTCCTATGAGACATGGTCTTTGTCTCTCCAAGTTTATGGCCCCTAAGACTGACGACGAGAGAGAAAATGATGTCCTATATATCTTATGTGTCCGTCATTAGGAGCATAATGTATGTTGTTCAATATACAAGGCCGGATGTAGCACACGTTCTAAGCGTTACGAGCTACTTTCAATTTGACCTGGTAAACATTATTGGATAGTTGTAAAAGCAATCCTAAAGTACTTAAGAAGAACTAAGGATTTGTTTTTAGTATACGACAATAGAGAATTGAAACTTGAGGGGTTTTTGGATTCTAGTTTCTAATCCAATGAAGATGACCTAAAATCTATTTCAAGATTTTTACATTTCACCTCAATGGCGTTGCGGTGAGTTGGAAGAGTTCAAAATAAAAAGGCAAATTCTACCATTGAGATGAAATATATTGCTGCTTCGAAAACTGTGGAGAAGGGTGTTTGGATGAAAAACTTCATCCAAGAGTTAGACATAGTGCCTAGTCTTGTTGAGCCAGTTGTTGTCTTTTGTAATAATAATGGAGCGGTTGCACAAGCAAAAGAGCCAAGATCTCATCAGTGATCCAAGCACATTTTGAGGCATTATCATTTGATATGAGAGATCATCGATAAAGGTAATATTCCTGTGGAGATGGTAGCCTCAAAAGAGAATATAACAGATCTATTAACAAAATGCCTAATGTAAAAGGTGTTTGAAAGACATCTTGAGAAGATGGGCCTTAAGGCTATGGGGAATTGGCTATAGGGCAAATGGGAGATTGTTAAAATTGTACCCTGTAGTCAATTAGATTGACGTGTAAACTATTTCACTTGTGATACAATCTTGATTGAATGATATTCAAATAAAATAACCATTTTCATCTTATGCTTATTTTATTTCACTAGCATTTGGTTGAAGCTTTTAAATCACACTATGACTACAGGACTTGGTCAGGCACTGGGCAATGATCATTAAATAAGTCTTAAATGGTCTTGATTTTAAATATTCCAAGTCCTATAATTTTCTGAGATGAGGCATCTAAGATTCAGATAGACTTGCACTAATGATGCATAAATCCAAGGAGTTGGATATTGCTCTATTTCATGAGCAATACATTTTAGACATGGGTTCATGTTAGTAGGTGCTTGTTAGAAAACAAGTTCATTGAAGACCCGCATAGAGAATTCACTAGATAACTAGAGTGGCAAGTCAGTAATGGCAAATTTCTAGCTTACGCTAGTGCATATAATTAGTCCTTTCACCTAAGGAGCCATGATAACCTTATGTTTAGGTCCTCATGCTTCGACTCTTTACCGACCACGTAGTGGGTCATTTAGGTTGAGATTGGGTGTGAGCTACTTAGGAATGGAGGTTTGTGAGATCCAAGATGGGATTTGTCTTCTCATTGTTGTGAAGCATGAGTGTATCTCCTATGTATTATACAGTGACCGATTCCAAGAAATTCTTGTACAAAATAGTATGACAATTTGGAATTTATTTTTCCCAAAGATGAGGTCATAAAGGGAAATTGAACATTAGAATTAGAAATATAATTATTGATGCTATTGGGAGGCCAACAAATATTTTGCCCTAGGATGCTTTGGGGAGAGATGAAATGGAAGAACCGTATTTGCATGCCAAGCGTAGAACTAGAATGGTTCATCGTGGCAAATGTAAAGCTAGAATAGTTCATCAAAGCACATTCATTTCATCCATTTAGAGAAATTAAAATGGATATTGGATACTCTTCCACTATTGGAGATTAATTAAAATGGTTATTAGTTTAAAGGTGTTTAAACTAATGTAAATATTTCAATATTCAAAATATCACAATGAGTTGTGAGCCCATGTCCAATGAATGGATGAATCTAATGGATCACACACAAAAGCCTAAAGGAAGTTCTCTTGATGGAAGGAATTTTCTAAGGAGTTAGAATATTCTCTTGGGCGATTGTTGGAGAAGAATTCGATTGATTAATTTTTTATCATCTTAGCTTGATTATTTAATGTTTAAATTAATCAAAATAATCTAAGGAGTTAAATTAAATCAATTAAATCTAAGCATAAGTTGGTTGGCAAGTTAGCAAGTTGGTTACCAAGTGGCCAACTAACCATGGGAGGTGTGATGCCAACTTGCATCACACCATCCTCTCTATAAATAAGAGATGACCGGCCAAGTCTTAAACGGTTCTACACATGTGTTGAAGTTTCGCACTCTCGAAACTCTCTTCTTCTCTAATTCTCTCATAATCGCCCCTCCTTCACTTTCATCCTCTCATTATCTAGCAGATTTGAGGCTGATTAGGGTTGTCCTTGGGTGTGTGGATTGTTACATTAGAGGTCCAACACTTGGGGGACTTGGTGTTCTTTGGTGATCCATTGTTATCCAGTAATTTTCATGGTAGATTTGAAGGACTTTGGACTATCTGATTGCCACGAAACTTTTACAGCATCTTCCTTAGTGTGTTGAGGTGCTCTTTGTAAATTTTGACCAATTTTGGAGTTGTGGAAGACGGTCAACTTATTTCTACTCTGGTGAGACGGGCCTTTTGAAGCAGAATTGGAAGGAATATCTTGCAACCCATGGGAAGGGTATGTATTTTATTGAAGTTCACTTAACGACCAATTATTTCTCAAAGGTATTTGATACCTCATGTAGTTCTCACCTTCTAATTCTTACAAGGGATGGAAAGAAGAAGTCTAAGTGATGAGGATTTAATCCTACGCCTTGGCAATAGAGTAAGAGTTGCGGCTAAACTTGAAGGCATTATGAAGTCAGATTTAGGGAGCTCCTTAGTTGTATTAGATCCTTGTCACTATGTACATAATCTTTTGGAGGATATCATTTTAATTCCCATTTTAGATAACGAAGGATTTTATTTTTTAATATTGAATGGGAAATTGAAAGTAATAAAGAATGGTTCTTTAGTTGCAATGGGTACACTTTGTAATTGATTATACATTTTGGATTCTCAACCATCACTTATGCACATTCAACAAAGTAATAAAAGAAAATTACATAACCAAGAAAGTGCCACTTTGTGGCATGCTAGACTTAGATATGTTTCCAAAAATAGAATGAACAGGATAGAAGCCCTCAAAGCATTAAATGTTAGTGGCATAGAGGATATTCCTACTTGTGAATCTTGTTTATTAAAAAAAAAAACCAAGGTTCCTTTTGTAGGAGAAACGGAGTGGACTGCAAGTCCTTTGAATTTGATCCATATGGATCTTTGTGGACCACTAAGAGTTAGTGCTAGAGGAGGCTATTTTTGCTTCATTACCTTCACTGATGATCATACTTGGTTTGGACATGTGTATCTTATGACATACAAGTCCGAAGCTATTGGAAAGTTCAAAGAGTATAGGAATGAAGTAAAAAAGCACAAGGACTTAATATTAAAGCTCTTTGATCGGATTGATGAGGAGAATACCTAAGTACCGAAGTTTTGGATTATCTAAAAGAGAATGAGATTTTCTCATAATAGACTCCACTTGGCACATCCCAACATAATGGAGTAGCTGAGAGGAGAAACCGTACCTTATTGGACAAAATACATTCCATGATGAGCTTCACCGATGTGACTATATCCTTTTGGGGATATGCTCTTTATATGGCAGCGAGACTACTAAATGTAGTAACCTCAAAGTTATTACTAAAGATACTGCATGAGATGTGGTATGACGAAGCACCCTTTTATTCTTATTTAAAAGCATGGGGTTCTTCCACATAAATCAAGAGACTAATAGGAGACAAATTGGATGTGAGATCCACTTTGTGCAAGTTTGTGGGATACCCAAAAGAGTCTTTGGGCTATTGTTTCTATGATCTCATGGAAAAAAAGGTGCTTGTTTTGAGGAACGCCACCTTTTTGGAAAAAGAGTTTCTATTGAATAGAAAAGGCGTTATCATTGAACTTGATGAAGTACATGATGATCATATTATCCCACAAGTAGTATAAATAATATAGCATCATGAGCCTAATATATAATCTCTTAAAAGGTTGGACTGAATCCAAAAGCAATCCGAAAGGTTCAGATTCCTTTATAAAACATGACAAGTAAGTAGTGATCCAAAAACCTATGAGAAAGCTTTTATTGGATATAGATTTGAGACATTAGCTTGAGGTCATGAAATTTAAAATGGACTCCATGTACTCCAACAAAGTATGGACTTTAGTTGATCTACTAGAGGGTATAGTACCCATTGGCTACAAGTGGATTTAGAAGCGAAAGCTAGGGGTCGATGGAGAGGTGACAACCTTAAAGGTTAGACTAGTGGCAAAAGGTTATACTCAAGATCCAGTGTTGATTTTGAGGAAACCTTTTCACCGATCACTATGCCTAAGTCCATTAGGATTATGCTTGCCATAGTCGCTTACTACAACTATGAGATATGACAAATGAATGTAAAGACCATTTTTCTAAATGGAAACATTGAAGAAAAAATCTACATGGAGCAACCACAAGGTTTACATCCAAAGGGAGTGAGCAAAAGGTTTGAAAACTCCAATAGTTAATTTATGGACTAAAGCAAGCATCCTAAAGTTGGAACATGCATTTTGATAAGACAGACAAATCGATATAGTTTATTGTGCTTTATGTCAATGACATTCTTCTCATTGGGAATGAGAAAGAAGGATCAAAGTGTACTAAAGCATGGTTATCTTTGCAATTCTCCGTGAAAATTTGGGATAAGCATCATTCGTATTAGGAATACGAATTTATAGAATAGGACAAAAAAGATGTTGGGGCTCTCCCAAACAACGTACATTGACAAAATACTAAAGAGGTTTAGTATGAAGTAATCTAAGTAAGGATTATTCCCTATGGGACATGGCCTTCATCTCTCCAAGTCTATGGCCCTTAAGACTAAAGACGAGAGAGATAGAATGCCCTATATACCTTATGTATATGCAATAAGAAGTATAATAAATGCTATTCAATGTACTAGACTGGATGTAGCGCACCCTCTAAGTGTTACAAGCTACTTTCAATCCAATCTCGGTGAGAGTCACTGGACGACCATAAAAGCTATCTTAAGTACTTGAGAAAAACTAAGAATTTGTTTTTAGTTTACGGTAATGAAAAATTGAAACTTGAAAAGTTTTTAGATTCTAGTTTCCAATTTGATAAAGATGACCTTAAATCTACTTTTGGATTTATATTTTGCCTCAATGGCGGTGTGTTGATTTGGAAGAGTATTGCCGACTTTACTACTTTGGCAGAATATATTGCGGCTTCAAAAATCACAAAGGAAGGTGTTTGGCTAAAAAATGTCATCCAAGAATTGGATATAGTGCCTAGCATTGTAAATCCGGTTATGACAACAATGGAGCCATTGTGCAAGCAAAAAAGCCAAGATCTTAATTAGTCCTTTGACCTGAGGATCCATGGTAACCTTATTTTAGGTCCTCATGCTTTGATTCTTCTCTGGCCACGTAGCGAGTCGTTCGAGTAGAGATTGGGCATGAGCTATTGAGACATAGAGGTTTGTGAGATCCAAAATGGGATCCAACTCCTTGTTGTTGTGAAGGGTGAGTACATCTCCTGCATATTCTATAATAATCAATTCCAAGAAATCCTTGCACAAGGTAGTATAACAATTTGGAAAAGGAGTTTTTCAATGATGAGGTCATAAGGGGGAATTGAATATTGGGAATAGAAACATAGTATAAAAGCTATTAGGAAGCCGACAAATATCTTGCCCTAGGCCTTTTTTAAGAGATAGGGGATGAAAGGACCATATTTGTATGGTACACATAGAGCTAGAATAGTTCTCCAGAAGTATTTATTTCGGCCAATTGGTTGGGCTCCATAAGCATGAGGTTGGACATCGACCATGGAGATTGTGTACTTTTCAATTAATGGAGATTAATTGAATTGAGTTAATTAGTTTAAAGGAGTTTAAACTAACGTGAATACTTGATATTCTAAAGTCACAAAGAGTTATGAGCCCATGTCCAATGAATGGTAGAACTTAATGGGTCACACGCAAAAGCCAATTGCAAATCCTATTTGACGAAGGGAAATTTTCTAAGAGTTAGAAAAATTCCTACATGACTGAATTTAGAGGTAGACGTTTGATGTCATTGTGGCTTGATCAATTTAATTGTTAAATTGTTCTAATTAATTTAAGTAATTAAATTAAGATCAATTAATTAAGGAGTTAATTATTTGGTGCCACATGACTATCAATTGATCAAGTAAACTTTAGGAGTTAAGTTAGCAATTACTTGCTTAAGGAACTGAGCAAATTTGACTTAAAAGTTAAGTTAAAGGTTAATTAATTAAATCAAAGTATTTAATTTAAATAAAATGATGAATTAATTTTTGAGGTAAAATTCAAATGAAATGTCATTTGGTGTGAATTAGAATTTATTTAGATGACATTTTATGAGATGAAATGAAGATTCCAAATGAAATTCAAATTCACATGCCAATTTGCAAGGGCTAGTTGGAACCACTATTGAGAAATCCTCCCTCTGTATATAGATATAGACTATGGAGTGGGCACTTACATGTGATTTGCAAGCTATAATTAGATTCTCTCAATTTTTCTCCAATTTTCCAATACTTTTCATCTCCTACCTCCAAATAAAGCTTTCATCCTTGCTTTTTCTCCTCTTTATTCTCCAACTAATATGGAGGAGAATTGGATTATGCATTGGTCCTTGGATCTTTTCATTAGAGGCAGGACTATTGGATTGCTAGTCTTTGGAGATCCTCTGTTTTGGGCATCGACTTTGAAGCGTTCTTTAGAGGACTTGCCAAATCTTTTTTGATCTGATTTTTTTACTATATATACATCAAGGAGTTGGTGTTCTTTTGGTTTAAATTTCACTCAAATCAAAGTTCATTTAGGTAGGCAAAAGTTTCTGTAAGACCACTGTGTTGTTGGGGAGACAGTTTTCAAGGAATTGAGTTTTGCTTCCACCTTTCTTCGATTTTTTGAAATCAAGGTAACCCTTATACCAAATATCAATCAATGGCATATTTAGATCCTTGGATTCATATGTAGCCTAGTTATTTTAGCATTTTTTAGCTTTGATAATCGGATCCTAGTGCTACATTTGACTTTAAGTGGTATCGGAGCCCAATTCATGCTATGATTTAGATTTTTGATTGATTGATTCATGTGATGAATTGGTCAAAATCACGAAATACTTGATCCAACCTATGGATAGGATTATTTGGATGATGTTGTATGTGGCTTCTTGCTTAATGAATTGTAAGCATGCTAATATGTATTTTAAGTGTTAATTCTTATGATTAGTATGTTTTAATTCATAGTTGCTAATGTCGAATTTTGCTTTGGCATTACTTGATGTTATATGTTGATGTAGTATGTTAAATTTGGCCTTAAGTGTTTTGATCATTTTTAGATCTAATATGATTGGAGTTTATTGGAGATTTTTAAAGAATGTGATTCTTACTTAAACTTGATTTTGAAAGCATGATTGAGCACTTAAAATTTTATTTCTAAAATGTGTTTTAGATCTGAAATTTTATCTATGTTGTGTGATTTTATGTTTAGGAGTTGTTATAAATTTTTTGGTGCAAAAAAGTTGAACCAAAATTAGCTTGACTTGGCCCAACCCCAAAATAGGGGTGCTGCAGCATCATGGCAGTGCAAAGGCAGGGCAGCAGGCGCACTTGCCACCCAGTCGTGTGCAAAGCTAGGGCAACAATGATCGATTTAGGTTGGGATGAGTTTTGAGCCTATTTTTGTGTTCCTTTTGTGACCAAAAGTGTTTTGTTTTACACATAATAGACACACAAGTGTTGTGCAAGTTCTCAAAATTATGTTTGACATTTTTGATTACTTTTAAAAACTTGTTAAAGTTAATCTTCAATAATGTGGCATAATTGTTATGCTTGCCCTTGCTTAGCCAATTAATTGTTTATGAGATAAGCATTTAATTAATGGAATTGAATGTCAATTCTAGATTTACTTATTGTTCATTTAATTATTGAATGGATGATGAATGAATGGAGATGATCATGAACATTTAATATTGATTTTATTTGTTTCAAGTTGTTGAAAAGTGTCGTATCAGATTGGAGCTAACGTGCCTCTTAATTTCTGTTCTGTAAATGTTATGAGAGTAAAATCACCAGAAGTGAGGATTTCTTTCTCATGTAAATGTTGCATAGAGCAAAGAAGGCCATTGGAGGCATGAAAACCCATGATGGATGTGGATGCACTTATGTAATAGCTAGATTTAATCAACCCACTTAAAATGAACTAAGTGGTATGCTTATAGCTCTAAGTGTACCACTTGGTTAGGCTCATGGTCATCCTACCTTAGGAGTATGCTAGGCACATTTACTTATTTATGCTTTTCATTTCGTATTGATGTCTGAGATGCGTGGTTAGGATATAGAAAACCTAAATAAGAAGATAAAATTGATGATATCCTTGCAAGCAAGAAAAACCCTCCACTTAGAAGAGTCTTAGTGCTTTCAAGTATTGAGTCAAAAAAGATACAAATTAAAAGGTGTTTTAATTAATCCGTGCATTCTACCAATAGTATATGGCATGACGACGCTACTATCTTTGTGTGATATACATCCAGATACGGGGGTCACACTTAGATGGAAAGCTGTGACCATACACTTAGCATATGATGTACCTTTGATTTGAGGTTTCCTACTCATTATACACTCGGACGTGGGGATGTGGTGGAGTGGTCTCGAATCAATGTTTGATTAATAGGTTCGACTTAACACCTAGTAATGTAGAGGTCGTTCAATTAGGGGATCTATATGAAGAGTGAGGCAAAATATATCAAGAGTTGCATAGAGATGCAATTAGAAAAAGTTGCTTACCTTTGGATTGTTCGTGGATATACATCTAGAAATGGGGGTACACTTACAAGTCTTTAAGGTCTTGATACTTATTAGGAAATGAGATTTCCCGAATTTTTCTTGGGGTGAAGGATTTGATAAAATAGTGGGAGAAAAACATGTTTGAAAGACCATGAACATATTTTTAATATCAATATTCAATCACATGCTTACATTCTTCTCTTTTGCCTCTTGTAGATTTTCAAAATCTTCAAAAACAAAATGGCTAAAAATCCTCTCCACATTATTTTGCAAACCAATAAACTAATTAGGCTAAACTTTCGTGATTGGTTGAGAAATCTCAAGATAATTCTAGACTCTGAAAAGAGGACATATGTCTGTGATCAAAGTCCACCAGACACCTTAGGCGATGACCCCACCGATGATGAATTATTCACTACGTTTGTAAATAATGATCTACAAGGAAGATGCCTCATTATGGCTTCCATGACCAATGAGCTCCAAAAGACTCATGAGCATATAAGGCATGCTTATGAGATCTACAAACACCTACAAGAGTTGTATGGTGTACAAACAAGATACGAAAAGTTTGCTTTGTCAAGAGAGCTCTTTAGGTCAAGGATGGTTAATGGTTCAAATGTCCATCATCATGGGCTCAAAATGATTAGACTCATTGAGAAGCTTGAACAACTTGATGTGACCATAGACAATGACCTATGCCCATTTGATCTTACAATCATTACCTATTTCATTCGACCAATTCGTTATGAACTTTAATATGTCCGAGCAAGAGGTGATGATTAACGAATTGGTGAACATGCTGGTGATCACTGAGGTAATGATGAAAAGGAAAAGTCTCTTATGCTTGCTTCCTTTTCTAAGTCTAGGGGATCTAAGAGTCCTAGAAAGAGACGTGAAAGGGAGAAGAGTTCTTCCTCCAAAGAGAAGCAATCCTTGAAGAGTTCGGGGGAGTCAAGAGGAAGAAAGAGGCTAAAAATAATGTCAGTTGTTCCCATTATGGTGAAAAAGGGCATTGGAAAAGAAATTGCAAAGCTTACCTTGCAACCTTTGAGAAGGATATATACTTTATGAAGTGCACTTGACGATTAATTATTCCTCATAGGTATTTGATACCGTATGTGGTTCTCACCTTTGTAATTCATTATGAAAAGAAGAAAAAGTCTTAATGAAGGGGATATGATCCTCCGCCTAGGAAACGGAGCAAGAGTTGCTACTATAGTCTAAGGCATTATCAAGTTAAACTTGGGGAATGCTTGCATGGTATTAAATCCTTGTTATTATGTACCCAACTTTGTTAAGAACATTGTTTCTATTCTAATTGTTGATAATGAAGGATATGATTTTTTTTATATCAAATGGGATATTGAAAGCATTAAAGAATGGTTCTTTAATTGCACAAGGTACATTGAATAACGGATTATACATACTTAATTCTCAACCTTTATTAATGCATATTCAATCAAATAAAAGAAAATTAGATAACCAAGAAGATGCCATGCTATGGCATACAAGACTTCGACATATATCTAAAAATAGGATAAACAAGTTAGAAGCTCCTAAAGTACTAAATGCTAGTGGCATTGAGGACCTTTCTACTTGTGAATCTTGTTTGAAGGGAAAAATGACCAAGGCTTCTTTTATGGGACAATCGGAATGCACCACAAGTTCTTTGGATTTGATATCCATACAAATGTTTGTGGCCCACTAAGATTTAGTGCAATGGGAGGCTATTCTTGCTTCATCACCTTTACCGATGATTATAGTCAATTCGGACAACTGTATCTTATGGTTCGGACAAGTGTATCTTATGAAATACAAGTCCGAAGCCTTAAAAGGTTCAAAGAGTATATGAATGAAGTAGAAAAGTAAAAGGAACTTAATATTAAAGCTCTTCGACCAGATCAAGGGGAAGAATACTTAATTACATAATTTTTGGATTATCTAAAGGATAATAGGATTCTCTCTCAACAGACTCCATCTGACACACCCCAACATAATGAAGTAGCCAAGAGGAGAAATTTTACTTTGTTGGACTTAGTATATTCCATGATGAGCTTTTTTTGATGTGCCCATGTCCTTTTAGGGATACGCCTTACATACACCAGCGAAGTTACTAAATGTAGCATCTTCAAAGTCAGTGCCAAAAATGCCGCATGAGATGTAGTATGACAAAGCATCCCCTTACCATTATCTTAAGGTGTGGGGGTCTCCCACAAGCGGTTAATGGGAGACAAGTTGGATAGTAGATCCACCTTGTGTAAATTTGTGGGATACCTAAGAGAGTCTTTAGGTTATTATTTTTATTATCTCTCAAAACAAAATGTGTTTGTCTCGAGGTGTGGAAATAAATCCTACAAACAGTGGACACAAAAAAGCAACAAAAACCTTACACACAACTTCTAAGAAGGTTGGACCGAATCAAGAAACAACCCAAAAGATTCAGATGCCTTTATAGGATGGGCCAATCGAATAGTGATCCAAAGACCTATGAAGAAGCTATGTTGGACATAAACCTGGGACATTAGCTAGACGCCATGAAATCCAAAATGGACTTTATGTACACCAATAAAGTATGGACTTTGGTAGATCCACCAGAGGTAATAGTTGTTGTTGGTTGCAAGTGGATCTATAAGCAAAAGCTAGGAGTCGATCGAGAGGTTATGGCCTTTAAAATGTGACTAGTAGCAAAAGGTTACAATCAAAGACCTAATATCAATTTCAAGGAAACCTTTTCACCAGTCGCAATGCCTAAATCTATTCGAATTTTACTTGTCGTAGCCATATACTATGATTATGAGATATGGCAAATAGATGTGAAAACTATTTTCCTCAATGAAATCATTAAAGAAGAAATTTATATAGAGCAACCACAAGATTTTACATCCAAAGGGAGTGAGTAAAAGGTTTGCAAACTCCAGAGATCCATTTATGGACTTAAACAGGCATCCCAAAGTTGGAACAAGCGTTTTGATATGACAATCAAATTATTTGGCTTTCTCAAAAATGTGCATAAACCTTGTGTGTAAAAAAAGGATAATGGGAGTAGTATACATTTTATTGTGCCTTATGTTGATGACATTCTTCTCATTGGGAATGAGAGAGAAATGTTAGAGTGTACTAAAGTATGGTTATCTACACAATTTTCCATGAAGAATTTGGAAGAAACACCTTATGTATTAGGAATACATATCTATAAAGATAGGTCGAGGAGGATGCTGGGCCTTTTCCAAACTCCGTACATTAACAAGATACTAAAGAAATTTAGTATAGAAGAATCAAAGAGGGGATTCCTCCCTTTGGGACATGACATTCGTCTCTCCAAGTCTATGGCCCCTAAGACTAACGATGAGAGACAAAGAATGTCCTATATACCTTATGCGTCGCTATTGGGAGCATAATGTATGTCGTTTAATGTACGACACTGGATATGGGACACGCTTTAAGTGCTACAAGCCATTTCCAATCCAACCCCAGTGAATGTCACTGGTGGCCATTGAAATAATCCTTAAATACGTGAGAATGACTAAGGACTTGTTTTTGGGATACGGTAGCAGAGAATTAAAACTTGAGGGGTTTTGGTATTCTAATTTTCAATCTGATGTAGATGACCTAAAATCCACTTCTTGATTTATATTTTACCTTAATGGCAGTGCGGTGAGTTTGAAGAATTCAAACAAGATACCATGACCAATTCAACCATAAAAGCGGAATATGCTGCGGCTTCAGAAACTACAAAGGAAAGTGTTTTAATGAAAACTTCATCCAAGAATTGGATGTAGTGCCTAGTATTGCTGAGCCGGTAGCTGTCTTCTGTGACAACCCTAGAGCGGTGGAGCAAGCTAAAGAGTCAATATCTCATTAACAATTCAAGTATATTTTGAGGCGATATCATTTAATCGAGGAGATCATTGGTAGATGCAATATCCAAGTGGAGAGAGTTACCTTAGAAGAGATTATAGCAGATCTATTAACTAAACCTCTATCGCAAAAGGTCTTTAAAGGACATCTTGAGAATATGGGTCTTAAGACTATAGGGAATTGGCATTAGGGCAAGTGGGAGATTGTTGGAATAGTTCCCCATAAGCTAATTGGATTGGCATATAAACTATTTCACTTGTGATACATTCTTGATTAAATGATACTCTTGAAATGGCCATCTTCATCTTATGCTTATATTTTATTTCACTGGCATTTGGTTGAAGCCCTTAGATCACACAAGGCTGTGAGACTTGGTCAGTACACTGGGTGATGATCATGAAATAAGTCTTGCATGGTCGTGATCTTAAATCTTCCAAGTCATAGGATCTTACTAGACAAGGTATCTAAGATCTGGATAGACTTGCAATAACGATGCATAAATCCAAGGTTGGATGTTGCTGTACTTCATGAGCAATATTATATGAGATATGGGTGCATGTTAGTGGGTGCTTGTTAGAGAACAAGGTACTGAAGGCCCGTTTGGAGAATCTACTAGATAACTGAAGATATAGTTGGTAGTGGTAAGTTTTTCAGCTTACACTAGTGTATATAATTAGTCCTTTAACTTGAGGATCCATGATAACATTGTGTTTAGGTCCTCATGCTTTCACTCTTCCTTGGCCACGTAGCTGTTCATTCAGGTGGAGATTAGGCATGAGCTACTTAGACATGGAGGTTTGTGAGATCCTAGATGTGATCCGACTCTTTGTTGTTGTGAAACACGAGTACATCTCCTATGTATTCTATAATGATCAATTCTAAGAAATCCTTGCGCAAGGTAGTATGATAATTTGAAAAATGAGCCTTTCGAAGATGAGGTCATAAAGGAGAATCAAACATTAGGAATAGAAACATAGTATCGAGGCTATTAGGAAACTAACAAATATATTACCCTAAGCCTCTTTTGGGAGATAGGAGACAGAAGGATCGTATTTTCATGGTACGTGTAAAGCTAGAATGGTTCTCCGAAAGCATTCATTTCGGCCAAATTGTTGGGCTCCATAAGCTTGAGGTTGGACATCGACTATGGAGATAGGGTACTCTTCAATTAATGGAGATTAATTGAATTGAGTTGATTAGTTTAAAAGAGTTTAAGCTAATGTGAATATTTGATATTCTAAAGTCACAAAGAGTTGTGAGCCCATGTCCAATGAATGGTAGAACCTAATGGGTCACACATAAAAGCCAATTACAAATCTTATTTGATGACGGGAAATTTTCTAAGAGTTAGAAAAATTCCTACATGACCGAATTTGGAGGTAGACATTTGATGTCATTTTGGCTTGATCAATTTAATTGTTAAATTGATCTAATTAGTTTGACTTAAATTACAAATAATTAATTAAAGAGTTAATTATTTGGTGCCAAATGACTATCAATTGGTCAAGTTAACTTTAGGAGTTAAGTTAACAATTACTTGCACAAGGAGTTGAGCAAATTTGACTTACAAGTTAATTCAAAGGTTAATTAATTAAACTAAAGTATTTAATTTAATTAAAATGAAGAATTAATTTTGAAAGAAAAATTCAAATAAAATGTTCATTTGGTGTGAATTAGAATTTATTTGGATAACATTTTATGAGATGAAATGAAGAATTCAAATGAAATTCATATTCATATGCCAACTTGCAAAGGCTAGTTGGCGCCACCCTTAAGGAAGGTGTGATGCCAACGTGGCCTCACACCATCCTCTTTCTATATATAGATATAAAGTGTGGAGTGGGCGCTCACTTGTGATTTGCAGGTTAGAATTAGATTTTTTCAATTTTCCTCCAATTTCCCAAGTGTTGCCTCATGTATTGAAGCTTCATTTTTCTTCATGTCCTACCTCTAAATCAAGCCTTCATCCTTGCATTTCTTTTCTTCATTCTCTAGCTGATACTGAGGAGAGTTAGATTCTTCATTGGTGTGCGGATATTTTCATTAGAGGCAAGATAATTGGATTGCTAGCCTTTGGAGATCCTCTGTTTCGGGCAGTGACTTTGGAGCATCCTTTGGAAGACTTTCCGAATCTATTTTGAGCTGATATTTTTATCAGAGATACATCAAGGATGAAGTTGGTGTTCTTTTGGTTCAAAGTTCACTCAAATTGGAGTTCATTTGGATAGCAAAAGTTGCCGGAAATCCATTGTGTCGTTGGGGAGACAATTTTCAAGGAGTTGAGATCTTCTTCCACCTTTCTTTGATTTTCTAAAAATCAAGGTAATCCTAATACCAAATCTGAATTTATGGCATGTTTTGATCCTTGGCTTCATATATAGCCCAATTATTTTAGCGTTTTTAAGCTTTGATAATTGGATCCTAGTGCTAATATGACTTCATTACATCTGGAGGACGATATAGTAGGTTTACGTCAAAGTAATTCATGAGAGGGGTGCTGCCACTTACCTTTGGAAATAGTGTTAAGAAGGACCTACGATGGGCCCCAAAAGAGACTATATAGTTTATGCCAAAATAAACTAAGTAAGCTACGACTAACCTTTGGTGATGATTTCAAGAAGGATATATGGTGGGCTTACGTGCAAGACTATGTGCCTCGGAGGAACCATATAGTGGGTTTATGCCAAAATCAATTAGGGGTGTTGTCATTAACCTCTGAAGATGATTCAAGAGAGAATTTGTGGTGGGATTATGTACGGCTACCACCTACTCCAGAAAGAGCCTTGTAGTGGGTTTATGCTAGAAAAGATCAAGTATGCTCTAGGAGCTTCATTATACAAGGCATTATTTCAGATTATTAGTAATTTTAGAATAGTTAAAAGAGAGCAAAATTCATTAAAAACATAAAAAAATAGATAGAGAGTGACGTCCTTATATAGGTTGGCTTTATTCAACTCCAGAAAAAATAACATCTAATGAAAAGAATCAACACTTTCGAGCTAGAAGGAAAATCCTAACTGATCATAAATCTACTAAGAAAAATGAGAAAGAGAAAAGACACTGATAGTGCGTATTCAACCATACTGAGGGATGACTACTCCTGGTGCAAGTATCACTATAACATTAAGGCCATGGAATATGTCTTTCCATGTCTTTTCCTTGTTGAATCGCAACTTCTTTACTAGATAAGTTTTGGGAGTATAAGTTTTAATGCTCTTCAAGATACTAGCATCGCATTCTTTTGTAGCACGTTGATCACCGATGGCTTTACTAATTTCATTCAGTATGGGGAACTTCAACTTCATACGATACGTTGATACCACCACTCGGGACAAATTTAATGTTGGTCTCTTGGGATGATGTTATATGTTTATAGGCTAATGAGGTCTTGACTACTAGGAATCTCACCATCTTCGTGATTCACTGGGGATGAGAGCCCAAAGAGAGAGGTAGAGGAAGCTTTTCTAGTGCTTCTATAGCATTATTAGTAAACCGCAATAGTACGTGTTGATTTTCTGTAGCTGGACATTGTGTACCCCAATTTGGAGAAATGCATCTTGGAAAAGGATGTCAGTAGAACTACTACTATCCACCACTATGTTCTTCACTCAAAAGTTAGTAAGAGATGAGGAGATCACAAATGCATTGTTGTGTTCTCCTCGGCTGGGTTTTATGTCATTTTCTCTAACATTAGGGGATGTCCTTTGAAAATTCCCAATATGGCTTCAAGATGAAACTAGTGGTAGGGAGTTTATTGTAGTCACGTTGGTGTCGCTGGTCGTTGAACTTCAAACAATCATCAGGTTGCTATCCACAGTCCTTATTTCCTCTAACTCATGGACCTTTTTTAGGATAGTTCAGCCTCCACGTCACATATTTCTTGATGTGTCCCTCTTTGGGTAAGCCTTTCAATCTCGTCCTTCAAGTATCTACACTATTTTATAGAGTATCCATGGTCGTAGTGAAAGTGGTACCACCTGTCATACTTCTACTTCATTGGGTTATTCATTGTCTTCTAAAGAGGGTGCTGGATGAAGCTACGATGCAATGCCACAATCAAATTCTAGTAGAGTGTAACATTAAAGCTTAAAAAGGACATGGCCCATGGTCTCCTGGATTTTTGATATTGTTATTGCTCCCTTCGTCACTTATCCTGCATTTGCCAATGTCTTGGGGAGTCACAACTTCCTTGATCCTGATGTATTTTTCTTTGTGCATGAGGAGCTCTTCCAAATGATATGGGGATTTTGGCTATAGACTCCCAAAACTTCTAGTGTTTCAAGTTTTTCTAGATGATGTTAGGCAAGAGCTTTTGGTTAATAGGTATGCCATGTTCGGGTACATATAGTTGATGGAACAGTTATGGGACCTAATGTACCACCTAGAAGACACAGTTGAGATAGTTTCTCAAGGGCTCTCCATCTTTTGGCTTGATGGTGAATAGGTGCACCGCCGTTTTTGGGTATAAATTGCGATTGATGGAAAAGTTTAGCTCAGCTCGAAAAATCATGTTGAATCAAACTGTGTCGATTTGGTTCGTTTTGTGGGTATCGAACCATAACCACTTAAGAAAAAAAGAGCATGCCCATTTGAAAGTAGTTATTATAATTCAGTCAACCGATTAACCATTTTTTTTACATAATTAAAATTTAATCAATAAAAATATTAATTTTAACTCGAATTGGTTCAATTCAATTCTATTGAACCAAATTATTTAAAAAAATTCAATTTCAGTAGATGAATACTCATTAATTTGATAATTTTTCATCACAAAATCTATGATACAAAAGAAAAATATAACTTCAAAATTAATAATGTAATATATAATGTTTCCATCTCACATCAAAATTAACTTCAAAATTAAAAATATATCAAGCAAGCAACATCTCCATCTCGTATCATATTTATTGAATCACGATGAATAATGTAACTTCAAAATTAAGAATATGCCAAGCAATTAAGATGAAGACACAAATCAAGCTAAGTCCATAATTAAAATACTTCCAATCAAACTAACATTCATTCAAATCTCACTATAATTAATATAAAAATATAAGTTTTCTCCAAAAAAAAGATATAAATCTCTTAAATCAAAAGTTGGACAATCAAGTAAATTTTTAAATTTTATTTTGAAAATTATTAATTATTATTTTTTAAATTAAATCGGTTTGGTTTGTTAACCAAAGTTAACCGAATTGCACATAGTAACCGACCGCTTTTCATTAAAAGAACCGCATTTTTAAGGAATCGATTTAGATGGTTCGATTTTTTAGGTTTGATTTAGTTCAGTTCAACGATTTGGTTCGACTTTTTATTTTTTTACCCACCCCTACTACTAAGATAGATGGGTAAAAGGGATCGTGTCTCAGGAGAGCAACAACTCAATAAAGGTATTGGCTCCCTACTTCTCTTGAGGGTTGTGGCATCAGTGAGTGAGTCTGAAGTTCAGTGGCAGTAGATAGTCTCACCCAAAGGAGTCTACCTGGAGGGATGTCCACCTATGGAAGCAAATGGGGACAAGCAGTATCCCACTGAAAGTTGGTCCCCTACTCTATCCTCTCCAAGGACAATGAAGTCCCTTAGCTCTAGAGATAGGACTACGGTTGCTCCTAGGAAAGGCACTCCTTAGCATATTAGGCAAATGCTTTAGTTGCAACTTGAACAGTGGTGCTTACCAGCAAGGTCTCCAACTCTTCCTAAGCCATCTGTAGACTGGATCTCCAAAAAGTGGTGCCTGCTATAGAGGTATTTCCTCTTGTGTCGGTTGCGCTTCTTGGGTGGAATCTAGCACTAGACATGATTGCGCTTTAGGCTAGCTAGTTCTCCATGTTCTTGGATCTTAGGACTACTTGGTTGTTGGAGTCCGAGTTGCAATCTTATCTACATTTTCAACATTTCTTCTTCTTCGTTCAGAGTTCCGACAGATGGTGCCAAGACGATGTTGCTCAGAAATAATGCTGGATTCATTTTTGTAAGTTAGTAGAATTCGAATAGTAAAATTCGAAGTTCTTTTTGGTTTAGAACATAGTGCAGAGAGTTTTTAGTTCTTGAATTTTTTGCAAATGATTTTTGCGCTCAATTTCTGTTTAGGGCCTAGTACTTTATAGTCTTCTTTATTAATGGCTTTGATCGATTAGGGTTTTGATACCCTTCTTGTAGGTTTAGTCAATTGATCTGTTTGACCTTTTTATTTATTTATTTGTTTAGTCAATCGAGTCTTTTTAGTCCTTTTTACTATTTTATCCTTGTAGATTTAATTTGTCATATTAAATTTTAAAAATCAATTCTAAAAATTTGAAGTTATAAATTAAAATTTTGACTTTTTTTCAAATTGGATTAAGTCTAAATTTTTTACAAAATTAATTAAAAATATAAAACTAAAAAATAAATAAAATAAAAATAAGAAAAACATTAAAAAATATATATGAAAAAAAAAAGATAAAAGGAGTTTCTATACTTTGTAGTGACTCCTTAATCTAACTCCCCACCCACAACGGACCGTCCCCCCCTACCCCCTCCACATTTACTGATTTACGTGTATGTGTACATACATATATATATATATTTGACACTCTTATATTTATATAGCAATTTCTCACTATTTACAAAAGTGTGGCAACTTCAAGCCGCGGTACCTTTGTATATATTAAAATATTTTTATACAAAAAAAAAAAAAAAAAAATCTAATACATTTCAGTCTCATTTTCTTTTGAGGTTAAATTTGCCTTTTCCATTTTATTGAAATTATACTTATTTAATCATTGTGATTTTTTTTTACGTCATCAATGATCTAAATATATTGAGTCACCTAAAGAATTTTTTTTTTTCGAAGAGTGCATTGCTACACAAAATTATAATTCTCATGCCTTGAATACATTTCTAGTATTCATGTTGAGACCTTAAATTAATTGAAGAGTGACTTAAGAATTCTTTTTTGATTTCAGAGTTCTCAACTCTAATTACGCTTTCAGCGACTTTATATTCTCGCATTTAATCAAATCAATCATGTCAAGAAAAAAAAAACCCCCACATAATATGTTAGCACAAGAACAACACTAAGCAAGAGTAATATCTCATTTTTGTATCAAATCCTCTTTGAAAAACCCCCACGTATTTTCAATTTGGTATAAAATGTGAAATTAACTTATTACCACTAACTTTACATTATAAAAACTTAAAGTGGTACTATAATACTCAAAACCATTTAAAAGATACTTGCACGTAACTTTATTAACCAAATCAACCATCACATGGATCAAATCACAACTTGGAACTTTCAAACTAATTAATAGCAATAATTGGGGCTTGTTAAGAATATTTGGGTATCAATAATAACACTTTTGCAGAATTTTTGCTGTCTACAGTCCCCATTTTTACTATACATGCAAGAGACATTAGACATTTATGGCTTGAATTGGATGCTAAAGCAGCTATCCAACTCATTTTGACCACTCGATCGAAAAGGAAACTAGACTTTACAGAACCATCTTACACATGTCAGATCACTCATGCAAAATTGGAGGTCCAAGACAAATCACTCACATCTACAGAGAAAGAAAACACAATAGTAGCATATTTACTGGTAAATGAAACCTGCAATTCAAAGAGAAGTACCCCTATCCACAAAGAAGAAAGGGGAAGGATCTCTGAATTATTAAAAATTTGGCACTTACTTGGGATTCTTTTCTTTTAATTCTTATTTTTCACTGACAACACGTTAATCTATGTTTTTTGTTAGAACTCATTATAGAGGGAGCAGTGCTAATTATTATCGTCATCATCATCTTTTTTGGTTATTTTTGCATACATATTCTACTTACTTTTCAATTCAAGTAACTCTGGGTTCAAGTAAGAATTGTACTTAAGACTTTGTAGATTGGTAACGTAAGGAGAATAACACTTCTCATTTAAGCTTTAATGTATCTCTCTAATTTCTATGATAGCAGGACTCCTTATTTTGCAGGGTTCTCCAAATTTCAAATAATATATATTATTTTGTCTTGGTATATATGATAGAAATTAATGCGAAACCTCCCATAGTACAAGCGGCTTTAAAAATAGGAAACACCCAAAACGTTATTTACCAATTTCATCAGTCTCAAATAATTGACGCAAAAATCATTCTCTTCAGTATATAGCCAACGTTGTATGAGAGAATCTCCAAAAGGAAAAATATCATGTTAAAAATTTGTCACAATGTAAACAAAACATAGTAGTCCCCGAAAATTGAGTAGGAAAACCTGACCACTCCATCGACGTGTTCATGTTTTAATAAGTAGCATTTTATTTCATTTTTGTTGTTGATCCTTGCGCTCGCCCCCCCCCCCCCCTCCCCTCTTAACTATATTAATTTGCACATGTGATAAGGGTGGATGACAGCAAGTTATTAATTTACACCATTTTTGCTCAAATTCATAGATTTTTTTATGGCAGATGGGAGTACATGAGAAATGAATGAACTATAACAACAAAATAAGGATAGGAAATCAATTTTATTAAGGGAACTTATTGAAAAATATTAAAAGAACTTTTAATTTTATAATTCAGTTTCCACTCTCGACAAATTTAATTTAACTTCCTCATTCTAAAATGAATTTTAAACTTCACTCATCCATTTGATTTGGGAAAAACACCCTCCAACTTAATATTTAGCATTTTTTTTTGTTTTCTCGTACCATCCCTCCCTCTCTGCCCCCATCCTCTATGTGTGTGTGTGTGTGTCATCTCGTTTCTCTTATAAGCATCGTTGTTCCTTCCTCTCATTCTCTATCAACAACACCATTTGCAAGCTACCACAACAACTGCCATCATTGTTGTTGCATTGCCCATCAAAATTTTCACATTATCACCCTTTACCATTCATCCCTCCATGAAAATTCTTGTGAGATTTTCTTCAATTTTAAGTTTAAAAAATGCCTACAGGTGGTGAGAGAGGCCAACTTCAACTATAAAGAAGTTGAATTGCATTTCTAATTTGAAGATCATGGTGAACTCACAAACTATTGCCTTATTTGTCTATAGGTATTTTCCTGCAAGTACAATGACCTAATTTATGTGAAGATGGAGAACTTAGATATCATAATAAAGCAAGCTTCTGATAAAAATGTCAACTAATTTTGTGGGGGTAGATTGCATTATATAATTTTATGTTAAATGGATTTTGTTTGATTGTAATAATGTTATCTTCATATGTACTTGCTAGTTTTATTGGAGTTCAAAGAGATCGTACAAAAATAAATGTTGATTTTGTCCAAAAAGTTGTTTGTGCTATTCGATGATGTGTCAGTAAGCTGTTCTTAAACATTTTTCTTTTTTTCTTTTCCTTCTACTATGAGTCTATAATTGCTACACTTTGTGAGAGTTTAGATACTTTAGATGAGCCAAAGACAAAGGTACTTTGAAAGATGTGGACTTTCTAGATTCTCTCTTTCCATAGTCTTCTTCAGAGGTGATCATTTTCAAATTTGTTGTCTTTGTATCCGTTACAGGAATCAATGATTTAGATTAGTAGTGAATATGCTAAAAAAAATTGATAATCTTGATGTCCATGGAAGATGCATTAGTTTGTGCACGCAATTATTACAACAACTATGTTTATTGGTATTTGAAGGACATATTAGTTTTAAGTATTTGTACTCTGATAGAGTAATATTTCAACAATTTATGCAATGTGGTTTTGGATCTGGTGGGATTCTATACTGTATCAAGATTTTTTTTCAACTAGTGATATTCTGGATAAATACTACTAAATGATAACCTTGTTACTAGATAATAAATATGGAAGGTTAATATGTTTTTAGCTGTAGAGCATTTATATAGAAACTAATATTCAAGGTATATGTTATAAATCGTTGATAACATATGGCATTTTAAGTTATATGGTACCAAAAATCTACATATCTAATACTAATCATAAAGAATCCAATACTGAAAACTGCTTACGTATTGAAATTCATACTCTATGTGTTTTCTAGGCTATTTAGCTTCGTACTGGTTAGATAACGTTTAAAACATAATAAAAGATATATGTCACGTGTGTTGACTAATTACTTAGAAGAGACATATACATTCACTACAAGAAAATTGTATATTAGTGGCATTAAAAAATGCCATTTAAATAGAATTATAGTGACATTTTTACATATAATGGCATTTTTAAGAAGTGCCATCTAAGTAGGTGTAGCTAAAGGCATGAATGTCACTATTTTATTCTTTTTGTAGCATTAATAAAATGCAACAAGAAATTGATTAAATGACATGTTAAAATGTTACAAAAAGTACGTTAAATGACGGGCTAACATGCCACAAAAATTGCATGTAGTGATGTATTAAAATGGCATAAAAAATCTCTTAAATGACATTATAACATACCAAAAAAATGCAATAAATGACATGTTAAAATGCCATGAAAGGTATTTTTTAATGACTTATTAATATGCCGCAAAACATATAGCAAATGATATATTAAAATATCACTAAAAGATTCTTTAAATGACATGTTAGCTGCCACAAAATAATATATTAATGGCATACTAAATATCACAAAAGATTTCTTTAGATATATGTGCTAACCTACCCCAACTCCCATATATATGTTAACCTAACTCCACTTTCCAATTGTGAGATTCCAACATGGCTCCATTGATCTTTATAAGATTCGACCCACAATCATCTGTTTGCAAGAATATGAGTTTACCATCAAGCTATCCATCAATGTTCAATATAATTAAACATGTTAATTTATTTGTATAGTTTGGAAGTACAAATACTCAATTATTTTAATATATGAATGCACTCAAATATATTATATGAAATACACTAATTTGTTCTTAAATCAAATAGGGCATCAATACATTAATGATAATATATATATATATATATATATATATAAATTTGTAAATTTTATAGTTATTGATATACCTATTTATTATTTATCTACTTCGCAATATTTTTTTATATTGCATCATGAATAAATTATGAGTGACTTTTTTCCTTTTGAAAAGAAATGTATTGATACTAGTTAAATGCCTTTAACATATAATTATGTTGGTTGTTTCAATAAAATGCCACTACGTTTTTACAATATTTATTAATCAATTGACACTAAATATTATATTATAGTGATTTTTTTTACTACTATATATTACTTTAATAAATCACTATACTATAAAATATCGTTAATGTACTGATTAACTATTGTGGTATATTTTTAATTATATTACTTTTATCACTATATTACTTTCAGTAGTGTTACTAAATAATTTGTGGCATCTTTTTCAAATGACACCATAATTAAATAATATTAAAAAAAATTAAGAAAAATTAGTGGCAGTGGTTGAATGCCCTTGAAATATATTTATGTTGGTATTTTCAATCAAATGTCATCATCTTTATATGTCATTTATTAATTAAATGCTACTAAATATTATAATATAATGGTATTTTTCAATAATTATTACTATATTACTCTTGTGTGTCACTAAACTACAAAATGTCATTAAATTAGTGCCACCAAAGTATTTCATGACAGTTTTTCTTAAATGACACCATAAATAAATATGAGTGGCACTTTTTAAGAAAAATTAGTGGCACTAACTAAATGCCTGCAAAATACATTTTCGTTGGCATTTTTAACCAACTGTCACTGTCTTACATGTCATTCAATAATCAAGTGCCACTAAATATTTTATTATAGTGGCATTTTTCTAAGACTAATACTATATTACCTTTATGTGTCATTATGCCACTAAATACTTTATGACATCTTTTTCAAATAACACCATAACTATATATTAGTGGCATTATTTAGAAAAAATTAGTGGCACTAGTTAAGTGTCTTTAAAATAAATGTATCTCGACATTTTTAGTTAAATGTCACCAATTTACATGTCATTTATAACCAAATGCCACCAAACATTATACTATGGTGACATTCTTTTATAACTATCGCTATGTTAATTTTTTATGTCATTATCTTATAAAATGCCACTATATTAATGTCACTAAAGATCATATTTGTTGTAATGATTAATGGTTAGTCCAACAATAAAATAATTTTAAAACTAACAAGTTCATTTTAATAAAGTTGATTGAGGACTAAAAGTAATCAAATTCTACACGTTTTTAATAATAAAAAAATATCACACATTCAACCTCGTTATTTATTTTTTTTTTTTCTTCCAGAACGTAGTAATTGATTTTCTTCAATTTAGTACCCCATACTAATGCAAAGCACCATTGGATGGTAAATATATCAATTTTGACGTCAAAATTAAAAAACAAACAACCTTCCATGACTACATCCATCGATAACTAAGAATTCATACTATGATAGTCAAATAACAAAAACCAAACATAAATTTAACACACTACAACAAATTACACTTTTAGTAACAACGCATTTTGTTACCATAATGCTGAAATTCGTTACTTTATGTTATTGGTAATGAATTTTTCGTTACTGAAGTTCCATGTGGTAAAGTCCATCGTTAAAAGTATTTGTGACGAACATTTTGGTTCGTTACAAATGATGACCTTATAGCGATGAAATTTATCATTACCAAAAATTTAATATTAGTAACAAAACAATGTTAGTTACAATAAATTTCTATAGCGTAACGAAATACTTAGTTACTAAAACATTGGTAGTTTTGCCATATTCTATTTTTAGTTACCAATGCATACTAGAATAATATTATTTATTTAATTTAGTATCATTACAAATTGTTTTCGTAACAAAATATTTGGTTTCAATTAGTTAAATAATATTTTAATTTGAATGAGCTTCTCATTACTAATAGAATACATAACTAACAATTTCATTACAAAAGATATTAAGAGTTTCGTTACAATTAGTATATGCAACTAAATGTTTCATTACGTATGACATATAAGATTATAATATTTTGTTACAAATAAGCAATGCATTGGTTACAAATAATTAATTTCTTGATTAAGAATGACTAATTATTTGTTACGAATTAATAAATAATTCGTTATAGATAAGTAAAATAATTCATTATGGATACGACAAATTAGTTTGTTACAATTAAGAGAAGTGACAAACAAATTTCGTTACCAATAAATTGTCAATATAATTTCATTAGAAAAAGTGTGTTTCCCCCCCCATTCAATAGCTCAATTTGGATATAAAATTGTAGAAAAAATTCAAATTTGAAGTATATCAACATCCTAAATATAAATAATTCATAGTCATTCCTTCAATAGACAAAAGAGTAAGCGCATCCATCCATTCATAGACATAACACTAACCGCATTCATCTATCCATAGACATAAATATAATTTCAAAACATTAATCCCAAATTCAAGCTACCAACCAAAGCCATGATAACCAAATGGGTATATCAATCAAACAAAAGTGTTAAGTTTTGAAGAAGTATTATCATTCAAATAACAAAAGAAATCTCGAAGACATGTTCCTTAATTATCGTCAACTTCATTAGAAAGAGGGCTACTTCCAACAATATGCCAAAAATGATTCCATAACACAATGTCAATATGAAGAACATCAAATTAGATATTACATATGTTTAACCAGTCACTACACATCTATTTTTTCTTAGATTGGATAAGTCTGGTACATAGAAAAAACAAAGGTTTAATATAACATAAAAAAAGTTTCACAAAATAATAGCACAATTCGTGGGAGGAAGTTGCAATAAAATATTTGTATGATACCATCTCTTATTCAACATAAACTACACAAAAATATTATAGAATATAATGTTGAATATAAAAATATATTTCATTTAATTCGCTAGCTATATTACCAAATAAGTTTAAACAGTATGTATCAAAATGGAAAAGCCAATAATAATCTCCAAATAAAAGTTCTCAAAATATTTACATATATGAGAACTCACATGTTGAAATAACACATGTTGAAATAAAGTACGGTACACTTCTGAAAATTATAATTCTTGTAACTTAATTGAACTCAACTAAGAATTCTACACATGACAAGTGACAAATTTAGAGCTATGAACATTACTATCACATTCATCACGTTCTTGAGATGACCGCATAATATCATTTTCAAGAGGACCACTACTATGAGTACTTTGACTATAAGAAACAGGTTGATCTAATTCATGATCCCCATGATGTATCCAACGTCGATAGTATGCATAAAAACCCCTTATATGCAAATCTCTTTTAACCTCAATAAGACTTTTTCTTTTAATATTTCGACATATACTGCATGGACATATAATTTTATTGTCTAAGCCAATTGCATTTTCCCTTGAAAACTCAATAAATAAGTCAACGCCAGCAATGTACTTTAGACTGAATCTATCTTTCTCATCTATCCAACTTTTATCCATATTTGCAATAGATAAATAAGTTTGGGATTATTTGACTCATATTCTTATTTTAAGGAGCTTAATTTCCACATTTTTGTATTTCAATTCCTAAGTTTATTTGGTTATTAATTTTTACATGGAAATAACATGTCTTTAGATCAATGCTTTAAAAATATTTACTTATAGAATTAAAAGTGATATATTAATATAAGAGTGATAACATTTTAATCTAAATATGTTCTTTTATCAAATCAATCAAATAATATTGTGATATTATTGTGGATATTTTTATTTTCTTTACATTCGTACATTGCAATTATGTTCGGATAAAAATTATTGCAAATTTTATAAGAATATAAAAGAAATTACAATACAATTGCTTAATAAAATTTAATTATTTTTAAGTTAGTTAAATATGGATTAATTGACAAGTAGGTGCATTAGATTTTAAAATGACAGTTAGATGTATGAAAAAAAAATTTGATATTTTTTGTTAAAAATGGTAAAAGAAAGACATTTTTAAAGTTATAAATTGCAAAATAAAAAATAAATATCAAGTGGGGTTGCTCACCATGAAAATGACAACATAAAAGAAACTCAAGGCAAATAATATGAAAAACATTTTGTAAAGTACATAACTAAAGTTACATAAAATTAATACTAAAAGTCAAAGAAAATTCAAAAAAGTCTTTTTAATATATTAACTTACTTTTGTCTATTTGTTTCAATCTTGTTAAAGTCAAAAGGATGAATTTATTTATTTTCCAAGTCCTTAAGGTTCTTTTTAACTAAACCCCTATACATTTTTTCACACAAATAGAATGAAAATACTCTAATGGATCGAACCTAATTACAGTATTTATTTGATTACTTGATTGTGATTATAGACTTAAAATTTTATTTTGAGTTTATAAGATTAAATTAATTAAATTAATTTTAATTGTTAATTAAAGATTAATTAATTTAATTCAACAATGTAAATAATTAATTTTTTTATTTAAGGTCCAACAAGAAAAGTTAAATCTTTAAAATTAATGGATGTTAATTAAAAAATTAATATTTGAATTAATATTAAATAGTGTATTCTTTAAAAATTAAAATTAAAATTTAACAAATTATTAAAAACTTTTTAATATATATATATATATATGTACACACACACAAAGTTTGGGGGCAATGGCCCCTGCTCTCCCCACACCCCCCCCCCCCCCCCAAAAAAAAAAAAAAAACCGTCCGTGCATGCCTATGTATGTATATGTAAGTATCTTAGACATAGGATATGTGTTGTGGGGTAGGCTACAACATAAAAAAGAATTTCTTGTACCCTCATCATGCTGTCCATGCATAATCATGTGACCAGGGTATATAACCACCTTTTTATGTTTCCATCCTATATATGTACACTATTTTTTTGGACAAGTATTTTACCATGTAGACCAAAATGGTTTATGTAATCACATGTTTGAGACTTCCTTAAAAATACAAATATTAAAACGTTGTTGTACTCATAATTTAAGGATTTCATGTCAAGAATTAATTCTTCATAGTCACATATATATATATATATATATATATTTTATGAGTAAGAGAAGCACAATAATTAACGAACTGAATTTGAACCTAAGAAAAGCAAAGGGGCGAGGAAAGTGGAATAATGGGGGGAATGAACAAACTTATTTTAGAGCTTGGCAATCTATTAGCTAGTTGAAGCAATTAATTGGTAAGGCCATTATTTTATATTCAATTAATAAATAAATTTAACAAAATTTAGTTAATTATTTATATATGTTTATTATTAGATTTATTTAACATGTAATTTGAAATTAATAAATTATATGATCTAAGATAATAAAGTTAGATCATACAAATCAATAGAGAAACCTTGTTTTAGCTACAAATATAATAACAGATCTATTAAAGAATCAACTACTGAAGAACTGCATTTAGTTCTCTATGACATGTTCACATCTAGATTAGTACAATTGGATTGGTTGCTAGATAAAAACAAGTTTTATGGAGCATATCTTCTCATAAGCAAGGTGAAGCAGCCACACGAGATAAGTTGGTTGCGCTAAATGTTCACGTAAGATATGTAGATATTATTTTTTTCAAATGAATCTTCCAGTTATCAATAGAAGTAGGAGACATAATCTTTCTTACCAAGTTGTATCTAACCTTTTCTCTAGATATTTATATCCCATATGGGGTTTAGAGGTATTGTAACCATGTGGTAGTAGTCATATCAGGATCTACCCCTCAAGTTGCTTGCAGGGCAATCCCAAAACTTGATAACCAATGTTTTTCAGTTAACTTTGAGAATTCATTGAAAGCCTTATTATTTTAGCTATCAGAGATATAATGTAAGAATAGTTTGTTTCAAGTTTTTCTTTGTGAATTTATTCATCTACTTGAAGTCAAATTCTTTAATAAACATTTATTTTTTTCATTAGCAAAAAACAATCAATAACATTATTTTCTTCAAAGAAATTGGGAGTTACCTTAATACTCCAATCCTTGAAGATGCTGCCTACCTGCTTGCCTTCACCCCAATTTACTGAATATCCAGAGGTCAATAAAAGGGGGAGGAAGTTTTCAGTAATTCCATGAATTAAAATCTTCCTAAAGCAAAAATTAGCCAGTTAAATATTGCCCATGAAGTAAAGAATGGTCAAATTGTTAGTTCACTTAGTAATTGATCGAGCTAAGAAGTCAGATGCATGGGCTCAGGCTTTAAAAACTACCAAAGCTGTAAAAGCAAGTTCAATATTATTTAAGAAAAAGGCCACGAAGATACACACTAAAGTTACCTTTCATCAACCAAAGACACTGAAGAATGATAAGAATCCTAAGTATCCTTGTATTAGTGCTCCGGTCTACCTATAATAAACTTGACCATTATCAGATTCTAAAGTATCCACTGACGATAGAGTCTGCAATGAAGACAATTGAAGAAAGTACGGGCCACAACATAACACATACCATCTCATATCATTTTTGGACAAGACCCGTCAACCAATGGTACAGCAAGAGAAAAAGGAAAGTAAAAATGCGTCAACTTTAATCCATGGGAATCGCTTATTAACGAAGCTTATGTCTTCTTAAAAAGCAAAAGGAAGTACACTCGGCAAGCCAATTAGATTGGCCTTGTAAAAACTCTTTTCTTGTGAAAAAATCTTGATTGAATGATATTCTTTATATAGCCACATTCATGTTATGATTTATATTACTGTACTTGTATCTGGATGAAGCCCTTAGATCACACATGATTATGGGACTTGGTCAGTTTACTGGGTGGTGATTATGGAATAAATCTTACACTGTCGTGATCTTAAATCTTACAAGTCATATGATCTTATGAGACAGGGCATCCAAGATACGAATAGACTTGACCTAATGATGCATAGATCCAAGAGTTGGATATTGCTCTATTCCATGAGCGACTGTATGAGATACCGGTGCATATTAGTGGGTGCTTGTTAGAGAACAAGGTACTGAAGACCCTCCAGAGAATCCATTAGATAGCCATAGTGGAAAGTCGGTAGTGATTAATTCTCCCACTTACGCTAGTGAATATTATTAGTCCTCTGACCTGAGGATCTATGGTAGCCTTGTGTTCGGTTCTCATGCTTTGACTCTTCCTTGACCACTTAGCGGGTCTTCGGGTTGAGGTTGGGTATGAGCTACTTGGCATGGAGGTTTGTGAGATCCAAGATGGAATCCAACTCCTCACGTTTGTAAAGGGAAAGGCGAGTGCATCTCCTATGTGTTCTATAATGATCTATTCCAAGAAATCCTTACTCAAGGTAGTGTGACGATTTGGAAAAGGAGTTTTCCAAAGGTGTGGTCACACAAGTGAATCAAACATTAAGAATAGAGACATAGTATCGAGGCTATTAGGGAGCTGGCAAATATCTTGCCCTAGGCCTCTTTCAGGAGATAGGAGACGAAAGGGCTGTATTTGCATGGTACGCGTAGATCTATGATGGTTCTCCATAATATTCATTTCGGCTAATTAGTTGGGCTCCATGGACTTGAGGTTGGACATCGACCATAGAGATTGGGTACTCTTCAATTAATGAGATTAATTAAATTGAGTCAATTAGTTTAAAAGAAGTTTTAAACTAAAATGAATATAAGATATTCAAAAGTTACAAAGAGTTGTGAGCTCATATCCAATGAATGGTAGAACCTATTGGGTCACACACAAAAGCCAATTAGCTTCCAAAATTGATAGAGCAATTTTCTAAGTGTTAGAGAAATCACTCTTTGGTGACCGATTTTTGAGGATCCAATTTAACGACCAATTTTGGTTTGATTAATTTAAGTGTTAAATTAATCAACTAATTTAAAAAGTTAAATTAGACAAATAATTAAGGAGTTAATTATTTGGTACCATGTTGACCATCAATTGATCAAGTTGACTTAAAGAGTTAAGTTAACTAATTTAAGCTTATGAGTTAAGCTTGTTTGATTTAAGAGTTAAATCAAAGGTTAATTAATTAAATTAAAGTGTTTAATTTAATTAATGGGAAGAATGATTTTTTGAGGGAAAATTTAAATGAAGTGTTCATTTAAATTAGCATCTTAATTAATTTGGAATTAGATTCCAATGTAATTGAAATGCACATGAAATTCAAGTAAGACTTGAATTTGAATTTGTCAACTTGTCATGCCACTTGGGCGGTCACCTTGAGGAAGGTGTGATTCCAACTAGCATCACACCTTCCACCCTCTATATATAGATATAGAGGGTAAGCAAATTCAGCCATCACATTGCTGAAAAGTGTGAAGATAAGATTCTTTGCATTTCCTCCAAAAACTCTCTCTCTCCATGCACGGCATCATGTGTTGAAGCTTTGCATTCCTTCTTCTTCTCAAACTGAAAATCGGCCTCCTCTATCTCATTTTCTCCTATATAACTTCAGCTTCTAGTGATGGAAAATTGGAAGATTGATTGGTGTGTGGATCAACCAATAGAGGCAAGGCACTTGACTTGCTTGGTCTTGGAGATCCACCTGCAGTAACTTCTGGTTGGCAAATTTTTTTGGAGCGATCCAGAAGGATTTTTGGTCCAATTTTTTCACAGTACCTTTCTTAGTGTGTTGGGGTGTTCCAGATTTAATTTGATGATTTTTGGAGTAGCATAACTAGGGAAAAGTTGCTGCTTTTCTACTATGCCAATTCCAGACAGTTTAAGGATCTGAGAGACATAGTTGATCTTCTCCTTGTTTTGACCTACAAGAGGTAATTCTATTCCTAATCCAGATCTATAGCATGACTAAATCTTTGGTCGCTTGAGTAGCTTAGTTATCTTCAAGCTTATGAAGTTTTTATTTATGGATCCTAATGCTACTCTTGCTATCAAGTGGTATCGGAGCCTTTTTCATGCTTTGTTTTGGATTATTGTTTGATTGATTTATGTGATGAATTGATCAATATCACCAAATACTTGATCCAAGTGATGGATTGGAGTATTTTGTTGATGATGCTTGTGGCACTATTGCTTGATGAATTGAAAGCATGCTTTTATGTGATTTAAATGTTGATTCATGTTTTAATATGTTTCAATTCATAGTGATAAATGTTGAATGTTGATTTAGCATTTATTGATGTTATATGGTGACATAGCATGTTGATATTTGATCAAAAGAGTTTTGGTCATTTTTAGATCTAATTTGATTGGAGATGTATTGAAGATTTTGAAGAATATGATTCTAGCTTTTTCTAATTTTTGAAGGCATGATTGAGCACTTGAATTTTCTCTTTAGTATCTTGTCAATGTATAGGTTTGGAAAAGCCCCAGCATCCTCCTCGATCTATCTCTATAGATACATATTCCCAGGATAGTTCTCCCAACTCCTTCATGGAGAATTGAGTAGATAACCATGCTTTAGTACATTCTAACATTCCAACCTCATTTCCAATGAAAAGGATGTCATCGACATAAAGCACAACAAACTATACACTACTCCCACTAGCCTTCTTGTACATACATGTTTCATACACATTTTTGACAAAGCCAAACGATTTGACTGACTTGTCAAAACATAAGTTCCAACTTCGGGATACCTATTTGAGTCCATAAATGGATCTTTAGAGTTTGTAAACCTTTTGCTCACTCTCCTTGGATGCAAAACCTTGTGGTTGCTCCATATAGATTTCTTCTTCAATGTTTCCATTGAGGAAAGAAGTTTTCACATCCATTTGCTATATTTCATAGTCATAATATGTAGTTATGGCAAGTAAAATCTGAATGGACTTAGGCATTGCGACCGATGAAAAGGTTTTCTCGAAATCAATACTGGGTCTTTAAGTGTACACTTTTGCCACTAGTCGTGCCTTAAAGGTCATTACCTCTCCATCGACTCCTAGCTCTCGCTTATAAATTCATTTGCAACCAATGGGAACTATTCCCTTCGATGGATCTACCAAAGTTCATACTTTGTTGGAGTAGATGGAGTCCATTTTGGATCTCATGGCGTCAAGCCAATGTCCCGAGTCTAGGTCTAATGTAGCTTCCTCATAGGTCTTCGGATCACTATCCGATTGGCCCATGGCCCATCTCATGAAGGAATTTGAACCTTTTGGGTTGCTTCCTGATCCGGTCTGACCTTTTCAAAGGTTATGTGTGAGGCTCTTGTTGTTTGTTTGTTTCCACTACTTGTGGGATTTGATGATCATCTTAAACTTCATCAAGTTCAATAGTAACACCATTTCTATCTAATAGAAAATCTTTTTCCAAAAAGGTGGAGTTTCTCAAAACAAACACCTTTTGTTCTGAGAGATCATAAAAGTAATAACCCAAAGACTCTCTAAGTATCCCATAAACTTATACAAGGTAGATCTACTATCCAACTTGTCTCTCACTGTCCATCTCAAGTAGGCGGGAGACCCCCAAACCTTAAGGTAATAGTAAGAGGGTGCTTTGCCATACCACATCTCATGTGGCGTCTTTATTACCAACTTTGAAGGTACTACATTAGTAGCTTCGCCACCGTTTCTAAGGCATATCCCCAAAAGGATATGTGCATATCAGAAAAGCTCATCATGGAACGTACCATGTCCAACAAGGTACGGTTTCTCCTTTTAGCAACTCCATTGTGCTGGGGTATGCCGAGTAGAGTCCATTGAGATAGAATCCCATTCTCTTTTAGATAATCTAAGAATTCGTTACTTAAGTATTATCTCTCTTGATCCAATCGAAGAGCTTTAATACTAAGTTCCTTTTGCTTTTCCACTTCACTCCAATACTCTTTGAACTTTTCAAAGGCTTCAAACTTATACTTAATAAGATACACATGTCTGAATTGACTATAATCATCGATGAAGGTGATGAAGTAAGGATAGCCTCATCTCGCACTACCTCTTAGTAGGCGACAAAAATCCGTATGGATCAAATCCAAAGGAGTTGTGATGCGCTTCGTTTGTTCTACAAAAGAAGCCTTGGTCATTTTTCCTTTCGAACAAGATTCACAAATAGGAAGGTTCTCAATGCCATTAACATTCAGTGCTTTGAGAGCTTCTAATTTGTGCATCCTATTTGTAGAAATATGCTCAAGTCTTGGATGCCAAAGAATGACATCTTCTTGGTTATTTAATTTTCTTTTATTTGATTGAATGTGCATTAGTGAAGGTTGAGAATCAAGTATGTACAATCTATTATTTAATGTACCTTGAACAATCAAAGAAACATTCTTTAATGCTTTCAACATCCCATTCGATATAAAAAAGTTATACCTTTCATTATCAAGAATGGGAATTGAAATAATGTTCTCAGCAAGATTACGTACATAATAAATTGGATCAAGTACAATACAAGCATTCCCCAAGTCTAACTTGATTACACCTTGGAACATGGCGGCAACTCTTGCTTAATTTCCTAGGCGGAGGATCATATCCCCTTCACAAAGACTTTTTCTTCTTTTCATTCCCTATAACATATTACAAAGATGAGAACCACATGTGGTATCAAATACCAATGAGGAAGAATTAGACGTCAAGTACACTTCAATAAAGTACATACCTTTCTCAAAGGTTGCAAGGTAAGCTTTGCAATTCCTTTTCCAATGTCCCTTTTCGCCACAGCGGAAACAACTCACATTAGTTTTAGCCTTTTCCTTGACCCCTCCGGAACTCTTCACAGGTTGCTTTTCTTTGGAGAAAGAACTCTTCTTCCTCTTATCTCCTTTTTCATGGTCACCTCGATGGTCACAAGCATGTTCACCAATTTGTTAATCGTAACCTCTTGCTTTGATATATTAAAGTTCATAACGAATTGGTTGAACGATGGGGGTAATGACTGGAGGATCAAATCCACGTAGAGGTCATTGTCCATGAGCACATCAAGTTGTTTAAGCTTTTTGATGAGTCCAATCATCTTTAATCCATGATCATGGACACTTGAACCCTTAACCATCCTTGATCTAAAGAGCTTTCTCGACAAAGCCAACCTTTTATGTTTTGTTTGTACACCATACAACTCTTGTAGGTGTTTGTAGATCTCACTTGCATGTCTTATATGCTCGTGAGTCTTTTGGATATATTAGCAATCAAATGAGGAATTACAAGCCCATAGTATTTTAGCAGAAACTGAAACAAGGAAGTACTTACCTCCCTTATAAAATTCAAAATTAGTATTAATCACCCCTAGAAAAAGTGAAAATTACATGAAGATAACAGAAAAATTTCCTAAAGGAATAGGAGGATACATGAAAATAACATTCAAAATCAATATCAAGCAAGCAACAATTTTGATCCCCAATTTAGCGAAAATAGGGCCCTTGATCCGCAACTTGGGCCCCCCATATCATCAATTAAATTGAAGAGCGAAATCAAGACAAAGGTCACCAACCGAAAAGCTGGTATCGAGTCTAGAATTCAGCACATTTATGGCAATTAATTGGCTTCCAATTTGGCAGATTTTATGAGCAAAACGTCTCTAAATGGCCCTTGGGCCCATTTCGAATTCACCTTGGAGCAAACCCATATTCAGATTTCGTTTCGAGCCCCACGTCAGCAGCTTTAAATCCGAGACTTTGCTACAGCAAATGGTTTGAGCAATTTTGAATTGGTTAATTTGTTTGATATTCAATCGGGTCCACATGAAGTCCAATTTTGACCTCCGAAACCACTTCAATTTCGAGACCCCAAATCTGAGTAAGTGCCTACGAAATTGCATTTGGTCAGCGTCAATTGACTCTGGAAGCACCCAAGTTCGAATCCCAGCAGCAACAAAATACAATGCGGGTTCCAATCTCCACTCAATCAAGAAGCAAATTGATTCTGGCAGCCAAGAGAAGCCTGCTGCTCTGTACTACTGAACAACCATCCCAAGATAGCAAGTTGGGATTAGACTTCATTGAATTTGCTGTACCACAGCCAAAGCCGCAAGTGAGCATAACTTGGAGCAAAAAATGTAGCAGCAGCCATATACCAAAGCTAATGTCAGAATCAATTGAACAATATTACGCCCTTCCGACAGCTTTGAAGCTTCAAAGCCAACTACTACAAATTCAAGAACATCAATAGTGAACAAACAAAATAATACCAATTAAAAGTATGCCAACTTCTACAAGCATGAGCACCATTAAAGCATGCCAAGTTCCCAAAGGACTTAATCTGATTAAAACAGCAACAGACATGCAGAACTTAAGAACTGCAGCAAGATTCTGAACTTCAAAGGACAAGATCAAAACAGCCAGCAATTCCAATATTCACCAACCTTATTAAGCATCAAATCAAACCTGAAGATATAAACTGCATAGCCGAAGAGACCAGTCGTTGAGATGCATGAAGTTGCTGTCAAAGATGTTGTTGTCGAAGGTGTTGCTGTCGAAGGTGTTGCTGTAGCAAAAAAGGCAGTAACATCCATGTGCCAAAGCAACAAAGACAGCAAACCACTAGCCAAGCCAAAAAAGATCACAAAGAATTCAAGAATCTGACCAAAGGAATAACAGAAAAGATCCCGAATTCAATCCAAAACCCAAAAAGTTGAAGCTTCTCTAAGAAAAGTATCTAATCAGCAGCAAATGACAAAGAGGCTGTTCAATATGATCATCAGTCTTCCAAAATCAAACAGGGGACTACAGATTGATCCAGGGGACCTATAAGGGCCCATTCAAAACCTCAAACAAGACCATAAAAATTCCAATAAAGCAGAAAATAAAACCACATTTCAGAATCTAAAGGACGTCTCTCAACTATAGCCAAAACTGGAGAAGTATTACAAATTAGCAGCAATCTGAACATTAAGCTTCAAGGCCGCTGGCCTTTGCTTTTCACTCTTCTAGATCTCTTTTTGCTGTGGGTTTCTATTTCCCGGTGAGCCCACTCATCCTCTGATTCAGCTCTACGGATGTTTTGGGCATCCTGGGCGTCTTTAAAGATATCATCTGAAGTCATTTCTCTTGGAATTTCGAAGCCTGAGGAATCAGCACAATTATAGGGAGGGTAAAGGCCAGGGGGAAGCTAATTGTAGGAAGAATTTGGATAGGTGAAGCAATTTGAGGCGAATGAAAAGAGTTGGATGAAGGATTAGCCGAGGGGTAAAAAGGAGCAGCCTGAGCAGAATGTTTCAAGAGAGGTTGAAGAGACGGAGAAGGACTTTTTAAAGGAACAATAGAGGGAGAAGCAGCTGAAACAGGGAGGCTGTCACCAACCCCAGAACCTTCATCAAACAGTCTATTCAAACCATGAAAACATACACCATCAGAATTAACACAATATGTTTCATTTAACTCCTTCGTCATCCTCTTTTGAGCATCAACAGAATTCAAAGCAACATCATCAATTTCTTCATCAATAATAGACATTTTGTTCTGCTCTATAGTGGCAAGAGAGTCAAATGCAGCAGGTTTCAAAGCCGAAATATCCATGCTAGTATCATATGGGGCCATACGAAAGTTGAGAATTTCAGCTGCAGAGAAAGACCTACAATCATGCGACAATATGAAGAGAAATTATTTTTTTTTTATTATATTAGATGGTAGTTTTATTTAGTTTGTCTTAGTTTTTTTTTGTAACTTCATATTTAACTCCCTCTAACTCGCTTTGTAACTTCATCTTAACTCCCTTGCTAGTCTTCAAATTATCCTATGTAACTTCACTTTAGGTAATGAAAAATAATCTTTTACTCTTCATATCATTGAGACACATTTTATTTGATTTGTTCTCAATTTGTTCATGGTACCAGAGCCGTGATCCTATAATTCTCTCTTTGTTATAAATTCCTTTTCTAACATCTTTGTTTTATTTGTTCTATTGAGAAAATATGAATGAAACTTCACGAACTCAAGAGAGTCAGATTTTAGATTTGAGGACTTCAACTTATGGAGACCAATTATTGCTGCAAAACTCTTATAATACTAGTACGACATTGGTATCTACACCACTTACAGTTAATAATTATCTTCAGTGGAGTCGTTGATTAAAAAAGTCCCGAAGAGCAAAGGATAAGATTGGATTTGTGACTGGAAAATGTAAAATTCCTAATGAGAATTCACCAGAATATGAACAATAGTGCAAGGTTGATTCCATGGTGACTTCTTGGTTGCTTAACTCCATCTCAAAGGAGATTGCTGGAGCATTCATATATGCTTCATCTGCACAAGAGCTTTGGAATGATCTAGAACAACAATTTGGTGACTGCAATGGTCCACAACTTTATCAATTACAAAGAGAAATTAATGCAATTTCTCAAGGTAATAAATATTTGACTCTTTATTATACAAAATTGAAGTGCTTGTGGGATGAACTAAATTTTTTGATGCCATTACCTCAGTGTAATTGTGGAGGAGCAAAGGCTATGGCTGAAATAATTTCTTTAAATCAATTAATGCAGTTCTTGATGGGACTTAATGATTCTTTTGATCATGTTAAAAGTGAGATTTTAATGATGGATCCACTACCAGGAATTAATAAGGCCTATTCTATGGTTCTGAGAGTTGAGAAACAGAGGTTAGTACATCTTAATCTTGGAGAAAATAGTGAGAATAACGCTATGAATGTGAAAAGTGTAAACTTAAACTAATCTCAACTAAACTCAAGCAGAAGAGATTCTAAAAAGAAAAATAATTACAAGAAAGAGGATAGGCATTGTGATCATTGTAATGCAGATGGGCATACAAAGGATACATGTTTCAAGTTGAATGGTTATCTAGATTGGTATAAAGAGCATAAACAACAGAAAGGTGGAGGCAAAGGGACTGATAACAAATCATGTGCTAATGTAATGAATAATCCTTTAGAGGCTAACATTGAATCAATGGGGAGAAGCGAAATTGCAGAAATGATACAACAAGAACTTTCCAAACTTTTGAAAGGTAAGTAGGTCATCAATGAAGGATCTTTAAACTTTGCTCAAGCTGTTGATTTTGCAGGTACGATAGATCATCGTGATTTTGGCTTTTCTGCAAATATAGGCAATGGTTATTGGATCATTGACACAGGGGCCTCAAATCACATGTGTGCTGACATTAATTCATTTGATAAACCCCATGGCCACTAAAACCAAAATAACTGTTCATTTACTAAATGGTTCTATCAAATATGTAGAACACATTGGTAACACTACTTTGCATAACAATTTCCTTCTCAAAGATGCCTTACATGAACCAACTTTTACCAACTTTTAAACATAACCTACTTTCAGTAAATAAATTGACCAAGAATGCTTTCATTAAATGCAATTTTTATCCTAATTTTTGTTTATTTCAGGACCTCAAGACTGACAAGATCTTGGCAGTGGGAAGAGTAGTAGGAAATCTTTATCGAAGTTCTTTTCAATCAGAGAATCTTCATCAATATCAATTTTCTACAAGTAATAGTGTCTTTTCAAGTAAACACCACTATAATGCAGTAAAATCTACTGATGATCAATTGCATAAGTGGCATCTTAGATTAGGACACCCTTTTTTGAATGTACTTCATCATTTGCCTTTTTTAGGAAATAAAGTTTGTACTAATTCACACATTTGTGAAATTTGTCCTATGTCTAAACAAACCAGATTATGTTTTCTAGTGAGTCAAACCAAAACAACTTTTCCTTTTGAACTGGTGCATATGGATATTTGGGGACCATATCATAATACTTCTTTTTCAGGTGCTCATTATGTATTAATTGTTGTTGATGATTATTCCAGATGCACTTGGACATATCTCATGCGATATAAAAGTTAAACTCTTTCACTTATTTCCTCTTTCATCCATATGATTCAAAATCATTTTTGCGGTACTATTAAAATTGTTCGCACCGATACTGGTACAAAATTTGTTAGCAATGCTTGTCAATCTAGTTTTTCTTAGCATGGCATATTGCATCAAAAGTCTTGTATTTACACTCCACAACAAAATGGTGTTGTAGAGCATAAGCATAGACGTTTGTTATAAATAGCCAGAGCTATCATGTTTGAAGCATCTTTACCTATCAAATTTTAGGGGGAATCTATCTTGCATGCCACATATCTTATTAATCGCCTTTGAACTCCTACCCTTGATTGGAAAACTCCTTAAGAAATTTGTATAAAAAATTACCAAATTACAGTTCTTTGAGAATATTTGGGTGTCTTTGCTTTGTGACTCAAGTTGAACCTAATAAAGATAAATTTCAACTTAGAGCCACCAAATGTGTTTTTCTTGGACATAGTTCTGACAAAAAGGGTTTTAAGGTTTATGATTTTTCCACTAATAAAATTCTTGTTTCTAGAGATGTCATATTTCATGAATAAGAATTTCCTTTTAAAAATGTTGTTGTCCTATCTACTTTTTCTTCTGTGTTGCCTCTCGTTCCAATTATTGCAGATGACAGTACCATTCAATCTTCTCCTATCTTTCTTCCCACATAACCAGATCCTATTCCATCAGGTATATCTTCTTCCCCTTCTAACCTACCTATCATGCCTGTTAGACATCGCACTATAGCAACTAAAAGACCTGCATGGTTAAATGATTTTGTTTCTCATACCAATATTTCTCATTCTTCTTCTACCTCTTTATCTTCTTTTACACACCTAATGCTTACCCTTTCATACATCCATCACATTTCTCTAATGCATATTTATGTTTCTTGGCTAACTTGTCAATAGTTCATAAACCTAAATCCTATAATCAAGCCAAGGATGATCCTTGTTGGGTAAAAGCAATGTAGGATGAATTAATTGCTCTGGAAAAGAACCATACTTGGGATTTGGTTCCATTGCCTAAGGACCATAAACCTATTGGTTCTAAGTGGGTCTATAAGGTGAAATTGAAGCAGAATGGTAGTATTGAAAGACTCAAAGCTCACTTACTAGCCAAAGGTTACAATCAAATTGAAGGGGTTGATTACAATGGAAGTTTTTTCTCCTGTTGCCAAGACAGTTACTGTTCGAAATCTTCTTGCTGTAGCTTTTGCTAATGCTTGGCCACTTCATCAACTAGACATCAATAATACCTCTTTGTACGGTAATCTGGATGAGAAGGTGTACATGTGGCCTCTAGAATGATACAATAAAGCCAAATCAAATCAAGTATGCAGGCTTAAGAAGTCTTTATATGGCTTGAAATAGGCTTCTCGTCAGTAGAATCATGAATTGACTACAAAATTGATTGAATATGGTTTTCCCCAGTCCTTTGTGGATATATTCTCTCCGACTCTAATCAATTCATGGAACTTTTAGTTTATGTTGATGATGTACTTCTCACAAGCAATTTAGAAGATGATATTATGGCAGTCAAAACATTTTTGAATCAACAATTTACAATCAAAGATTTGGGACATCCAAGTATTTTCTTGGTATAGAAATTGCTCAATCCTAATTTGGTACTTTTCTTAATCAAAGAAAATATATTCTTGATCTCATTCCATATCTAGTCTTACTGGTGCTAAACCAGTTAATACTCATTTGCCAAAGGGTTGTAAACTTAGCATAGAATTTGGTACTTTGCTTGTTAATCGTCAACCTTATCGCAGACTTATTGGGCAACTTCTTTATCTTGGTTTTACAAGACTTGTTATCACTTATGCTACTCAACAATTACGTCAATATGTTCAGGTACCTACAGATGCTCATTGGTCTGCTGCTCTTCACATTCTTAGATATTTAAAGAGTTGTCCAGCAAAAGGATTATTCTTTCCTATTCATGACAGGCAATTCAACCTTCATGCTTATTGTGATGCGGATTGGGCATCTTGTATGGATTATTGAAGATCCTTGACTGGTTATTGTATCTTTATTGGTGCCTCCTTAATTTCTTGGAAAATTAAGAAACAGAACACTATTTCTAGATCTTTTGCGGAAGCATAATATAGAAGCCTTGTTGCTACTATGGCTGAATTGGTTTGGATTACATATATTCTTAAAGATTTTTTGCTTAATCCATCACTGCCCATTCCTCTCTATTGTGACAACAAGGCTATTCTTTATCTTAATGCAAATCCATTTTTCTATGAAATAACCAAACACTTAGAAATTGATTGCCACCTTGTTCGAGATAAGTACAAAGAAGGATTTGTTCATCCTCAACATGTCTCATCTAAAGATCAATTGGCTGACATTTTCACCATATCACTTTCTTTTCCACCATTTCGTGATATTTCTTTTGAAGTTGGGCTTAGTTGATAGTCATTAAGCTCCAACTTGAGGAGGGGCTAAAGAGAAATTATTTATTTTTTATTATATTAGATGGTAGTTTTATTTAGTTTGTCATAGTTTTTTTTATAACTTCATATTTAACTCCCTCTAACTCCTTTTGTAACTTCCTCTTAACTCCCTTTGTAACTCCCTTGTTAGTCTTTAAATTATCCTATGTAACTTCACTTTAGGTAATGAAAAATAATCTTTTAATCTTCATATCATTGAGACACATTTTATTTGACTTGTTCTCAATTTGTTCACAATATAATCTCCTTAATATCCGCAGATTCCATGGGATTTATAACAGAGTCAACACTATCCCTACCATTCAAACCAATACCACCAAAACCATTTTCATTTTGTGCATTAATCAAAGAATAATGACCAATTGTTTCATTCCTCCTATTTTCAGAAGAGGTATCCATAGGTTCTTTCTTAGAATTGTTTAAGGATTCAGTGTAAATAGTATAATTATGAGAATAACAATTCCCCACCTCTCCTTGGATATCACCAGAAACATCCTAATTCTCAATGCAGCTATCAAGTCTAGTAAAAGAATTACTCACCTGGACTGAATTCGGCATAGCAGGGATGTTCTGTTTCTCATATTGTAATACTCCACTATCCTCTCCTCTTTCTTTTCTTCTAACGTAAGCTGGCTTCTCCCCTTTTCCTTCCTTGTCATCATCTTTCTTTCTCTTGGGGAATTTTCTCTTAGTTGGCCTAGGAGCATTCTCGTAAATGTAATAAAATTGGATATCATGTCCCACATGTCTGAAGTGAGAACAAAACTTAGGATAATTTTCGAAAACAAGCTTGATAGATGAGGAATGACGTCCTTGTTCCAAGTCCAACTCTTCGGGCATGGGTTTCGTCAAATCTACTTCGACATGAATTCTGGCAAAATTGATTCTCTTTCTTCTCATGGTGACTTTGTCCATTTCGAGAGAAGTCCCAATAGAAGCACAAATGGCTTGGAGAGCTTTGCAATTGAGCAAGTGTGGAGGCAAATCAATTAATCGAATCCACACTAGGGCAACATATGGTTTAAATTGCGGATTAAAATCTGGAGAGTATTTCAGGGAACATATAGGAAACCCATCAATGAGCTATTCACATCAGAGGTGGATAGAAGAGTAATCTTCCACTCATAAGTCTTTTGGAGCTTATTTTTCATGGAAGCCATCATGAGGCATCTCATTTGTAGATCATCATCTACAAAATTTAGTGAGCAATTTCATGGGCCTCATCGGTGGCGTCATCACCCAATGTGTTTGACGGACTTTGATGTAGGACATAGGTCCTCTTTTCCGAGTTAAGTATAATCGTAAGGTTTCTCAACCAATCGTGGAAGTTTGGCCCAGTCAGTTTATTGGTTTTCGAAATGCTTGTGAGTAGATTTATAGCCATTTTCCTTTTTGAAGATTTCAAAAATCTACAAGAGGCGAAAAAGAGTATAAGCATATGATTGAATTTTGATATTAAAAACACATTCATGATCTTTGAAGCATGTTTTTCTCCTACTATTTTATCAAATCCTTCACCCCTTAGAGGAATTCGGGAAATCTCATTTCCTAGTGAGAACCAAGATCCTAAGGATTTGTAAGTTGACCCACCACTCATGAGACATCCACAAACAATAGAAAAGTAAGCAAATTTTGCTAATTGCATCTCATGCAACTCTTGATATATTTTGCCTCACTTTTCATATAGACCTACGACTCCTGCGACATCTACATTACTCAGTGTTAAGTCAAACCTACCAATCAAACTTTAATTTAAGACGGTTCCACGACATCCCACGACTCGTGTGTCAATGCATAGAGGTTCTCAAATCAAAGGTGCATCATATGCAAAGTATATGATCACAACTTTCCACCATAAATATGACCTACGACTCGTGAGACATCACGCAAATGATGGTAGCATCGTCATGCCACATACTATTGGTAGAAGGTATGTATTAACTAAAACTCTTTTAATTCATATCCATTTTGACTTAATATTTGAAAACACTTAAACATTCTAAGTGGAAGGTTCTTGCTTGCAAAGATCTCATCATTTTATCTTCTTTTTTAGGTTTTCTATATCCTAACCGTGCATCTCATAAATCAATAGGATATGGAAAGCATAAATAAGTAAATGTGCCTAGCATGCTTCTAGGGTGGGATGACCATGAGCCTAACCAAGTGGTGTACTTAGAGCTATAGGCGCACCAACTAGTTGATTTTAAGTGGGTTGATTAAATCTAGCTATTGCATGAGTGTATCCTATACATTCATGGGTCTTCAAAAGTCTCCATGCCTCCAATGGTCTTCTTTGCTCCATGCAACATTTACATGAAAAGAAAATGCTCACTCCCAATGATTCTACTCTCATAACATTTACAAGGTAGAAATTAAGAGGCATACAAGACCCAATTTAATACAATCCATTTTAACAACTTGACACAGATAAAATCAATATTAAAGGCTCATGATCATCCCTATACATTCATCATCCATTCAACAATTAAATGAACAATAAATAAATCTAGAAATGACATTCAATTCTAACAATTAAATGCTTATCTCATAAACAAATAATTGGCCAAGCCAGAGCTAGCATAACAATTATGTATAAATTGGAGATTAACTTCAAGTTTTTAGAAGCACTCAAAAAATTTCAAACAAAATTTTGAGAACTTGCACAACACTTATGAATGGTTCAAAACACTTTTGGTCACTTAAAGGAGCCAAAAAAACAACCAAACTCATACCAAGAAAAAATTGTGTGGCTGCCCGCCTAAGGTGGGTGCACTGACGTCTGGTAGGTGAGCCAAGGCCAACACCTAACCATGCCGGGCAGCTTGCCTTATTTTCACTTCGGCACCAAGTCATGCCCATTTTAGCTCAACTTTTGTGCACCAAAAATTTTGAAACTCATTATAAGCACAAAAACATAAATTATAGATGAAATTCCAGATTCAAAATACCTTTTAAAAATGGAATTTCAAGTGCTCAATCATACTTCCAAAAACAAGTTAAAGTACAAATCACATTCTTCAAAAAAATCCAACAAAACTCCAATCAAATTGTATCTAAAAATGACCAAAACTCTTTTAGGCTATCAACAACATGCTGTATCAACATGTAACATCAATTAATGCTAAATCAACATTCAACAGTAGAAGCTATGTATTAAAACATAATAATCATATGAATTGACACTTAAAACATATATTAGCATGCTTTCAATTCATCAATCAAGGAGCCACACACAACATCATCCAAACGCTCAAATCCATCATAGGAATAGACAGTTTGGTGATTTTGATCAATCCGTCTCATGAATCAATCAATCAAAAATCTAAATCAAACCATGAATTAGGCTTGATACCACTCGAAGGCACATGTATCACAAGGATCCAATAATAAAAACTTTAAAAACTGAAATAAACTAGGCTACATGTGCTAATAAGGATCTAAACATGCTCATGATTCAGATTTGGATGGAGAATTACCTTGATCAGCAAAAATTCAAAGGAATGATGAAGAACACTTCTTCAATCCAGAAACTGTCACACATTGGCACAATGGATTAGATGCAACTTTTCCCCGACCTAAACTTCTCCAAAAATTCTGAAAAAATTATACCACCTTCTCAATTCCTTGATGACACTGCTGTAAAAACTCAGCTCAAAAATCCATGGGGAAGTGCTAGAAAAAATTCTCCAAGCAGACTGTCCTAATAGTGGATCTTCTAAAACAAGCAATCCAATTATCTTGCCTATAACAGTATGATCCACACACCAATGCTAGATCCTAATATTCGTGGTATTAATTGGAAAATACAAAGGAGATTTGCAGAAACGGAGGCTTGATTTGAGGTAGGAGAAGAAGAGGGAAGTGACGGTTTGACATATGAGGCAACACTTAAGATTTGGAGGAAAAATGTGAAAGAATCTAATTCTTCACATGGAGCTTGAATGGACCGCCCCTCTCTTCCTCTATATCTATATATAGAGTCAGGATCGTGTGAAGCCATGGTGGCATCACACCTTCCTCAAGGGAGATTGCCAACTTGCCTTGCAAGTTGGCAAGTTGCAATTCAAATGTGAATTTGAATTTTGTGTGCATTTAAATTTCATTTGGAATCTAATTTCATATTAATTAAAATGCCATACCAAATGAATCTTTCATTTGAATTTTTCCTCCAAAATGGATTCCTCTAATTAATTAAATTAAAAACTTTAATTTAGTTAATTATCCTTTGACTTAACTCTTTAGTTAATTAACTTAACTCTTTAAACTAGTTATAGTTAACTAAACTCTTTAAGCTAACTTGACCAATTGATGGCCATGTTGCACCAAATAATTAACTTCTTAATTATGGGTCTAATTTAACTCCTTAAATTAGTTGATCAATTTAACAATTAAATTGATCATGTCAAAAATAACCTCAATGTTTCACCAACCTCAAATCAGTCCATAAGGAGCATTTTTTTAACATTTAAAAAAATTCCTCCATCACTTTAGGAAATGCAATTGGCTTTTATGTATGACCCACTAGGTTCTACCATTCATTGAACGTGGGCTCACAACTCTTTGTGACTTTTGAATATCAAATATTCATTTTAGTTTAAACTTCTTTAAACTAATCAACTCAATTCAATTAATCTCCATTAATTGAAGAGTACCTAATCTCCGTAGTCGATGTCCAACCTCAAGCACATGGAGCCCGACTAACTGAATGAAATGAATGCTTTTGGAGAACCATTCTAGCTCTATGTGTACCATGTAAATACGGTCCTTCCATCTCCTATCTCCCGAAAGAGGCTTAGGGCAAGATATTTGCCGGTTCCCTAATAGCCTCGATACTATGTTTCTATTCCCAATGTTCAATTCTTTTATGACCTCATCTTTGGAAAATTCCTTTTCCTAATTATCATATTACCTTGCGCAAGTATTTCTTAGAATCAATCATTATAGAATACATAGGAGATTCAGTCACCCTTCACAAAGACGAGGAGTTGAATTCTATCTTGGATCTCACAAACCTTCATGTCTAACTAGCTCATGCCCAATCTATACTGAAATGGCCTGCTAAGTGACTAAATAGGAGTCAAAGTATGATAACCTAAACACAAGGTTACCATGGATCCTTTGGTCAGAAGACTAATTATATGCACTAGCGTATGCTGCAGAACCTACTACTACTGACTTACAACTACGGCTATCTAGTGGATTCTCTGAGTGAGCTTCAGTGCCTTGTTCTCTAACAAGTACCCACTAACATGTATCCATATCTTACATGAGATTGCTCATGGAACGGAGCAACCTCCAACCTTTGGATTTATACATCATTAGTACAAGTCTATCCAAATCTTAGATGCCTTATCTCGTAAGATCTTATGACTTAGAAGATTTAAGATCACGACCATGTTTGACTTATTCCATGATCACCACCTAGTGCGTGACCAAGTCCCATAGTCTTATGTGATCTAATGGCTTCATCCAGATGCCAGTGAAGTAATAATAAGCATAAAATGAAGTAGCCATATAAAGAATATCATTTAATAAAGATTATCTTACAAGGAAATAGTTTACAAGGCCAATTTAATTGGTTTGTGGGGCACTATTCCAATACTTTTTGCTTACAATTACAATGCAAATATGGTCCTTCCATTTCCTAATTCCTATCTCTCGAAAGTGGTCTACGGCCACATATTTGCTAGTTCCCTAATAACCTCGATAAATGTGTATTTTTTTTAATGTGTGGTTCCAATTTATGACCTTAACTTTGGAAAACTCTTATTCCAAATTGACATATCACTTTGTGCAAGTATTTCTTGAAATAAATCATCATAGAATACATAGGATATCAATTTGTGCTACAGACAAGCAAAGAGGTCCCTTCTTGGAACTCATTGACCTCTATACAAGGTAGCATGTGCCCAACCTAGGCTTCGACAACCTGTTAAGTGGACGGGACAAAACCAAAGTACAATGAATCAAGTACAAGGTTACCATGGAACCTCACGTCAAAGGATTAATTATATGTATTATCATACGCTAGCAAATTTTCCATTACCGACAATCTACTTTGGCTACCTTATGGATTTTCTAAGCGGGTCTCCAATGAACTTGCTTTCTAACTAACACCATCTGACATGCATCTATATCTCATACCCGGATTAACTATGAAATGGGGTAACATCCAACTCCTTAGAGTTTGAATCGCTAGTGTAAGTCTATCTGAATCTTAGATGCCTTATCTCTAAGATTTTATGACTTGGAATATTTAGTATTATGATTATAGATACTTGTTTCATGATCACCATCATATGCATGACCAATTCCCGTAGTCTTGTATGATTTAAAGACTTCAACCAAATTCATGTGAAGATTATCATAAAATACATAAGATGAAAATGTCCATTTATATGATATCATTCAATCAAGATTGTCTCAAAAAGTGTAGTATTACACGCCAGTCTAATTACCTACAGGGCACTACTCCAACATTAATCCACCAACTTGTATCATAAAGTGCACGACCCAACACTTGATCCTTTGGGATATGATGTGGTTGTTAGGTAGTGTCTCCTTTCTCTAAGTATCTTTTTATTTCATTTTTCTTGCCCTTGGACTAGTCAACCATTAGAGCCTCTTTGGCTTGAGAATTGAAGATTTTCACCCTTATTTTTTGCACAGTTACACTTAAAAATTAATAAATAAAACAATAAGCATATGATCTTGATACATGCAAAATAAACCAAACAAGCAAACTTGAAACTGTAACTCGAGTATATGTGTCAAATTTTAATATAGTCTTGGTTAGTATTGAGATCGTATTACAGGGAATGGGTTTAAGTACTCTATCATCTCAATCCACACTATATATAGACGGTGGAAACAACAATTTGAATAAAATTGAAATGGAAGTAGAGAATAATTCTAAACTAACCTAACTAACAAAATAAAATGAAATGAAAGTAGAAAATAATTCTAAACTAACTCAACTAACAAATTAAAATTAAACATAGGATAAAATCAAGATGAATAAATCAAATATGAAATGCCTACTCCTAACTTACATTAATAGGCTGAACTAAGAGCAAGATCATTGTTGGTAAACAACTATAGTCTCTTGGTCCCATGTTTTGTGCCCACGAGAGAAGTGCTAGATTAGGACCCGTTATACACATCCTACTGATCAAACAACCCACCAATGACCAATTACCTTTCGCTCTCATGGATTAGTTGAATATGTTTATTTTTTAGTGTTAATTACTAATTATCCTTACTCAAAGTTAAACTAATTAACATATATCCTAAACTAGATTCATTAAGTTTAGCTAGGCATTGGGCACAAAATAACCAAAAAATCTAATATCCATCAACATAAAATTCATAAACATAAAAATAACTTCTTCATTCAAGTATAAAATATCCAAAAGTTCACTATAAACAAACTAGCCTAGGTTCATAATCTCAAATTGAATGTGCAATATAAAATAATCATAAAATCACAAAATAAAGAGAAAAACTCCTTAGATACACCAATTGCCTCCATTTTCTCTCAAAGCCTGGCGAATTCTTGAAGAATCTAGAGTGAATAAACACAAAACTAATAAGAATACAATGATATTTCATATTTGATTGATTAGAATCTAGGTAGATGAGCATGCATCAAAACTAAGAAAAACTAGAGAGAAAAGCAAAGAATAGATTGTCTCTAAATTTAAGATTTGGATTCTGCATAATGATATAATAGTTGTTGAATGTTAAATAATTAATAGAACAATTAGAGTCAAAAAGATAGTTTTGCGCTTAATTGCTGGCCAAGATTTTACCACGTTGGCATCACGGCTTCAGATGGTTGAAATGCCTACATTTGGTCCACTCAGACATCACGGTGCTACCTTTACCACCATGGCTGCAACCTAACTATAACAACATTTCTTCTAATCTTCCATGCCTTATTTGATGACTCCCTACAACCAGTTTGCTTGATTAATTCTACACTTGAAATGAGAATTGAAAAATATAAAAATTGATAAAGATGAAAAATATAACAAAAAAAAAAAATGTTAAAAACACATAGAATACACATAATGACCCATAATATTAGAAATATACCAAACAAGTATTTTCTCTATGAGAATAACTAAAAAATAAGCAATTATTTGGTGGAAAATAATGGCAAAATAATTCACTTTTGAAGAGTTACGACACCATTATGCTTACATTTTTGCCAGTCATTGTACAAAACAAAGTAAATAATACCATGATAAAGACTCAACACATAAAAATGCAAAGGCAACTCAATGTTGTTTTCATGCAAAGCAACCATCCACACAAGTATCTTAGAAATGTGTTGAACAGATATTAAGCAACACAGATATTAAGCAATGATCAAGCGCAGACTCAACACATAACTCGTGTCTTAGTTCATACATAAATTTTTATCCTCTGGTGCACTCCCTCTAACTAAATACTCAGTCATGCCCCCACAAGTTATTGGAATAGTGCTCGGCAAGCCAATTAAATTGGCCTTGTAAAAGTTATTTTCTTGTAAAATAATTTTGATTAAATGATATTCTTTATTTGGCCATCTTCATCTTATGCTCTTTATTACCTCACCTACATTTGGATAAAGCTCCTAGATCACTCATGACTGCAGGACTTGGTTTGATGACCATGGAATAAGTCTCACACGATCATCATCTTAAATCTTCTAAGTTACAGGATCTTAAGAGACGGGGCATCTAAGATCCGAATAAACTTGCACGAACGATGCATAAATTCAAGAGTTGTATATTGCTCCGTTCCATGATCAACTGTATGAGATATGGATGCATGTTCATGGGTGCTTGTTAGAGAAAAAGGCATTGAAGGCCCATCGAAGAATCCACTAGATAGCCATAGTGGCAAGTTCTCCAGCTTACGCTAGTGTATATTATTAGTCCTCTAACCTGAGGATCTATGGTAACCTTGTGTTTGGTCCTCATACTTTGATTCTTCCTTGACCACTTAGCGGGTCTTTCAGGTTCAGGTTGGGTATGAGCTACTTGGCATTGAGGTTTATGAGATCCAAGATGGAATCCGACTCCTCGCTTTTGTGAAGGGTGAGTGCATCTCCTATATATTCTACAATCATTGATTCTAAGAAATCCTTGCGCAAGATGGTGTGATAATTTGGAAAAGGAGTTTTCCAAAGGTAAGGTCATATAAAAAATTGAACATTAAGAATAGAAACACAGTATCGAGATTATTAGGAAGTCGATAAACATCTTGCCCTAAGCCTCTTTCTTGAGATAGAAGACAGAATGACCATATTTTCATAGTAAGCGTAGAGCTATAATAGTTCTCCAAAATATTCACTTTGGCCAATTAGTTGGGCTCCATGCGCTTGAGGTTGGACATCGAGCATAAAGATTGAACACTCTTCAATTAATGAGATTAATTGAATTGAGTCGATTAGTTTAAAAGTATTTTAAAATAAATAAATATATGATATTCAAAAGTCATAAGGAGTTGTGAGCCCATGTCCAATGAATAGTAGAACCTATTGGGTCACACACAAAAGCTAATTAGCTTCCTTATTAATGGAGGAAATTTTCTAACTGTTAGAAAATATCTCCTAGTGGACCGATTTTATGGTATCAATTTTGAAGGTCAATTTTGGCTTGATTAATTTAAATGTTAGATTAATCAATTAATTTAATAAGTTAAATTAGACAAATAATTAAGGAGTTAATTATTTGGTGCCAATATGACCATCAATTGGTCAAGTTAAGTTAACAAAAATCAAGCTTAAGAGTTGAGCTTGCTTGACTTAAGAGTTAAATCAAAGGTCAATTAATTAAATTAAAGTATTTAATTTAATTAATGAGAAGAAAAAAATTTGGATGAAAAATTCAAATGAAATGTTCATTTGAATTAGCATTTCAATTAGCTTGAAATTAGATTTTAAATGTAATTAAGATGCATATGAAATTCAAATTGGATTTGAATTTGCATTTGCCATCTTGGCAATGCAAGTTGGCCGCCCACCTTGAAGAAGGTCTGATGCCAAGTTGGCATCACACCAACCTCACCATATATATAGATATAGTAGGTGTGAGGACAGGTCATTGCAAAAAAGTGTGAAAGAATTAGATTCGTTTGCAATTTCCTCCAAAACCTCTTGCAAGCATTGTATTCATATGTTGAAACATTTGCTCTCTTCTTCTTCCCTACCTAAAATTGGCCTCCACCATAGCCTATTTCTTGTCTTATTCTAGCTCATAGAATAGAGATTTTGAAAGATCTAATTGGTGTGAGGATCATATCAATAGAGGCACACAAGTTAGTTTGCTAAGGTTTGGAGATCCACCTGCACGGAATCCGATTTGGAAAATTTTTCTAAGGTGATCCAGAAAGCTTTTTGATCAAAATTTTTTACTGTATTTCCTCCAAAATGTTGAGAGGTTGCAATATTTTTTATATTTTTTTTCATGAATTTTGGAGGAGTTTTGATGAGGTTAAAAAGTGCTTCATTCCTATTGCGCGGTTTCTAGCAGGCTCTAGATTGATGAAAGGTTCACCACTTTCTCTTTAGATTTTAGCATTTCAATGTAATACTCTATCTAAACTTGGATTTTAGGCATGATTTGATCCTAGTTAGCATACAAGCACTAGTTTATTAAGCTTTTGAAGTTTTATAATTGGATCCTAGTGCCTTATTTGCTTTCATAAGTTTACTTTATTTTTCCTCCACCCTAATGTATATAGTGATGATTTAGGAAACGTTAGGGTTTTTGAGCTTGTGATGTGAGGCTTGACTTAAAGAGTAATGTATGGTCAAAGTAGCTCACATTTGACCAAAGTACTTACAAGCATGCTAGGCTGAGCATTCCAAGATATAGCAAAGGAAACTAGTAACCAAAGTAGTCATCTAACTCTCTCTCATTTTGTTCTTTTGTTGGCCTTTTTGTTTTTCCTTTTCCGCACACCATGCTTCGAAAAATCTAGTAGAAGTAATTGTATAAGAGTGATGGCATCATTGAATGTTTCTAGCTCAAGTTTTTTCTTTCTTTCTTTTGCTTCTTTTCTCTATTGATTTTCTGCTTTTCTACACATCTCACCACATATGTGCTTTTCATTCTCTTATAACACACTCAACATTATATATGAAAAGAAAAATGTAAGTGTTGTCAACTGGACAAAAAGGACACACGAATATCAAAGGACAGGCTTTATAGAAGCTTAAATAAACAAAAGATAAATGTTTAGGCTCAAAATAAGTTAATAGGCTTAAATGGTCAACGGTAGGCTATCAAGGCACAAATATTCCAAAAATAGCCTAGTTCATTTTCTTATATAATCATTTCATATAATTTCACGTCAAAGTTGAATGAAACAAATTCTAATAGATATAGATATTCCGTAGTATTAGTCTTTAAGAACTGATTATTGTCTCACATCCTAAGTAAGAGATATAGTGTTAAAATAATGGGAATAAACACTTGTTCAAGAATAAAGATGCTTGACTTTTTGACACAAAGTTATCATTATACTTCAACAATCACACAGCTCAATTGCTTCTAAACTTATGATTGAATTTGAAAACGAATTTTATCACCTAATCCCAAGCAATAGGATAAACAACGATACACCAAAATGAAAATACGAAAAGGGTCAAGGTTAAAACTATAGGATATGCACAACCTAGTGCATGTAATCAACTAGAGAACACAAAAAATGAGGATAAGGAGGCAAAAAGAAAATCAAGCATAAATTATCTCAATTTAAAATAAAGTAATCGATAGTCACCGACTTTGAAACTGTAAAAATCTATCCAAAAAATGGAAAAGGACTAAAAATAAAAATAAACTAATGAAGTTGGAAATAAAATATATAGAAGTAGAGCAAACAAGAAGTTAATCTCAAAAGAATGTACTTTCATCCATAATCTAATCCCTCCCTAGATTTGTATTGTATATTGACCTCAATATTCAAAATAAAAGAATAAGAGAAAGGAAAAGAGAAGTTTCCTACTAAGACCCACCATCCCCAGAATTTGTATCATCAACATTTGTGAGCTAACATTCAGTTAAGATCAAAAGGTAGAAATATTGCATCGCACGATGACCAACTTCAGCTACACAAACTCGAAGACATAATCTTGGCGATTATGCAAAAGGTGTAGCCCTTCACTACTACAATACTAGTACATATAGGTAAATTATTTTGCCTCTAAATGCCTAAAAAATGCCTCTAATACATATAGAGGCAATTTAATATTAAAGCCTCCATAGTTGCAGTCCCAAAAAATATAAGGGAATTATATAGATTACTTCTATATAAAACTAATGGAGGCAAATTTTATCCACTTAGAGCTATTATTCAAGCCCCCATTCCTTATTTTTAAGGGCTTTGAATAGAAAAAATCCTCGAAATCCTATATCAAAAGGGCAATAATCTATCAAATGCCTTGAAAAAGGAATCATAGAAAATATTGAGTCATATACCCCGCAACAATTAAAAATTCTAATAACCATACAATATTTATAAATCCCAATTTTGAGCAGTCCTTCTTCTTGAGGCTCACAAAGGGATTTGACCTCGTCTGAGCTCCCACATTCTCTTTCGTATCCTTGTACTATACCGAAAAGCTGGCCTTTCTCCAAGAATTCACTAGGAACTATCTGGAATGAAAAATCATTCAGCTTTCAAGATTTATACTATTTAGAAGAAACAATAGGAAACAAGTCGCTATATGCATTATGTGATGGTGCATCAACAAACAACATTAAACACGCAAGACATACAAAGAACTACTAAAACTAAGAATATAAGAGATAAAGGCTACTAGCTGTCTAAATCTAGCTTCTAGGAAAATGCAGTCGGACTGTCTTTAGCAGTTAACCAAAAGGGTAACATTTTCTATGCCAACAAACTGATCAATAAATACAATATCTTCCTATAACTGACTTGGGCTATGAAAATGAGTAACATCCCTATTTTCAAGCTATTGTAGTAGCTACGCCTGCTTTAACTTAGGTTTTATGTCATCAAACAATTTATAGAAGCATAACCTATATAGCACACCCTCATGTCGAGCTAGAAGAATAGAAATAAAAAGAGAAGAAAAGGAAAATAAGAAAAAAAAATAGAAAACATCAAATTTTGCGTTCAATTTTTTAAACAGATCCAAAAATACATTACATCAAGAGTAGAAACATGCCCTATCACTTTGAAGTTCTCATCACAACTTAATATTCAAGCAACAAAGAAAAAGTAACCTTACAGGACATGCATATGAACTGCCTATGCCACTATACCATTCAAAACATTTATGAGCCCATCTTTCACTACAACTTTCCAATCTTGGAAGAGTATGCCATGATATACCTGTAGACAAAAGTCATGTGCGTCTCTATGCTCTCTGACTCCAGCATCCTTGATGCTACAATTCCCTAGTAAAATAACAAGATATGAATAACGAAAAGTAAATATTAGAATGCTTGAGAAAGCAATGCTGGTTTAAATAATCAGATGTTCTCCTTATATATGGATTATATATGGATCCAAACAAAAATACATGATCATGCAGTACTCTAGCAATTAAGACTGTTCCAACTCTTGCTAGTACCATAATTAATTATGATATTCTTACTTCCTCAAAAAGTCACTAACAACAATTACATTAATCTTTTTATCTTTTTAAGCTAAGTCCCAATAACCATGCTCTCATCATTTTCCTATAGGACTGGCTTGAGGGCATTGACATTGACATCTGATCCGCCTTTTCTTTTTAAGGAAAATAAGAATGACATATACCTAAGATTAATTAGTAGACTATATAGTTATAGTATTACCACCATAAAGTATAAATCTAAAGTTTCTATATGTGGAAAACAAAATTGAAATTAGTATTTTATAGTGAGACAGTCTTCAGAGTAAAGCCAAACCAATGGCAAGAGAAGAAATAGTAGATGAGATCAATAGTAACAAGTCCACCACAATTAGAGATGACCTCCTCCACCAGCAAGAGCTAGAGTCTTGAAAAGTTGGCATCAAAAAAGAGAGTTGAATCTTATATGCAAGCAAAAAAAATAAAAATAGATTAAAAAAGAAAAGAAAGTAAACTATGAAGGTCATTAGAGACAATGAAAAAAAGTATAGAGTAGTAGCATATGAGTATATTTATATATCAGAACTAATTGTACAAGTAGAAAAACGACCTTTGTGAATGCTTAATTTATTTGATAGTCAAAATCGAGCTAGAGTTTGTTTGTGAATGCACTGTACACTTTTGGTTAGGAATAACATGATATAATGATTGCCACAACTTGGTTTAGCTAGAGTACGTAGCATTTATGCTAAATAAATCTAATAAGGCATGAGTTTAGGGCTGAACAAACAAGAAATGATAGATTGAAAAAGATGGCAAAAAAGCTATGAGTGGTTATTTGATAACCTGCACAATATAATTCCTCATTCACATAAACAGAATTTGTAGTATTTGAAATAAAGCAGGAAAATATTACTATCATTCTCTATTTTTTCACTATTTTATTTCTTGAAAAGCTGTTAGATAGCCCTTAGTGCATGCACTAATCTCATATCTATATCATAATTCCTTGGTGCAGTTTTGGGCAGCAATGTATTACAACTAGAGAAAGAAGATTCCAGCAAAAGATTATCAATTTAGATAGGGCTAACCTACCTAAAACTTTAGGTTATGCTGGTAGCATACATAAATACAATCTCCCTTTCATGAAAATAACCTTTTTCGTCTTTAATGTAACTTTATAACAAGAAACTACTTAATGGAAATGTGAATAGATGCACTTTAGGTAGCTGCTTGCTTCTAAAAGAAAATTGAATCCAATGATACATTAGACACCACATAGAAGAACAAGCTTTTCAAGGCCTATACTTCACAATAATGAATGCTTGCTTTTATACTGTGTTGAACATTCCTCTCCCTTCATAGCCCACCAAGTACCAAACAAATAAATAAATAAGTGCATATAGAGAAGAGAAATAGAGTTAAGATTTGAAAAAAAGAACACAAAGCCTTGAATGCAAACAATTATCATTCACTTTTGCACAAAGTATCAAGTTAATATTACTGATAGTCCAAGAAAAAACACAAGAACAACTTAGTACGACCAGTAATCGAAAGAAAAATAATCAAAAGCTTGAAAAATTGTAAGAGGCCAAAACTTTGTTCAAGGTAAAATGATGATTCATGCAAATTATTGTTGAATAGTGCCCGACAAGCTGATAGGATTGGCCTTGTAAAGCTATTTCCTTGAAAAATAATCTTGATTGATTGATATTCTATATATGACCATCTTCATCTTATGCTCTTTATTACTTCACTTGCATTTGGATGAAGCCCTTAGATCACTCTTGACTGTGGGACTTTGTTTGAAGACCATGGAATAAGTCACACACGGTCATGATCTTAAATCTTCCAAGTCATAGGATCTTAAGAGACGAGGTATCTAAGATTCGTATAGGCTTGCACTAATGATGCATGAATCCAAGAGGTGGATATTGATCCATTTCATGAGTAACCGTATGAGATATGGATGCATGTTAGTGGGTGCTTGTTAGAGAACAAGGTACTAAAGGCCCATGAAAGAATCCACTAGATAGCTATAGTGGCAAGTTCTCCAACTTACGCTAGTGCATATTATTAGTCACTTGACCTAAGGATCCATGGTAATCTTGTGTTTGGTCCTCATGCTTTGACTTTTCCATGACCACTTAGCGGGTCTTTCAGGTTGAGGTTGGGTATGAGCTACTTGGCATGGAGGTTTGTGAGATCCAAGATAGAATTTAACTCTTCACTTTTGTGAAGGGTGAGTGCATTTCCTATATATTCTACAATCATCGATTCCAAGAAATCCTTACGCAAGATGGTGTGATAATTTGGAAAAGGAGTTTTGCAAAGGTAAGGTCATATAAAGAAATTGAACAATGAGAATAGAAACATAGTATCGAGACTATTAGGGAGTCGATAAACATCTTGCCCTAGGCCTCTTTCTTGAGATAGAAGACGGAATGACCGTATTTTCATAGTAAGCGTAGAGCTACAATGGTTCTCCAAAACAATCTTTTCAGCCAATTAGTTGGGCTCCATGCGCTTGCGGTTGGACACTGAGCATAAATATTGAGCACTCTTCAATTAATGAGATTAATTGGATCGAGTCGATTAATTTAAAAGTGTTCTGAACTAAAATGAATATAGATATTCAATAGTCACAAGGATTTGTGAGCCTATGTCTAATGAATGGTAAAATCTATTGGGTCATGCACAAAAACCAATTAGCTTCCTAATTAATGGAGGAAATTTTCTAAATGTTAGAAAATATTTCCTAGTGGATCGATTTTAAGGTATCAATTTTGAAGGTCAATTTTGGCTTGATTAATTTAAGTGTTAAATTAATCAATTAATTTAAGGAGTTAAATTAGACCAATAATTAAGGAGTTAATTATTTGGTGCCAATATGACCATCAATTGGTCAAGTTAACTTAAAGAGTTAAGTTAACAAAAATCAAGCTTAAGAGTTGAGCTTGTTTGATTTAAGTGTTAAATTAAAGGTTAATTAATTAAATTAAAATATTTAATTTAATTAATGGGAAGAACACATTTTGGGGGGAAAATTCAAATGAAATGTTCATTTGAATTAGCATTTTAATTAGCTTGAAATCATATTTCAAATGTAATTAAGATGGACATGAAATTCAAATTGGATTTGAATTTGCATTTTCCACCTTGGCAATGCAAGTTGGCCGGCTACCTTGAGGAAGGTGTGACGCCAAGTTGGCATCACACCAACCTCACCATATATATAGATGTAGTAGGTGTGAGGACAGGTCATTGCAAAAAGTGTGAAAGAGTTAGATTTTTTTGCAATTTCCTCCAAAACCTCTTGCTAGCATTGCATTCATGTGTTGAAAGATTTACTTTCTTCTTCTTCCCTACCTAAAATCAGCCCCTACCATAGCCTATCTCTGGTTTTATTCTAGCTTATAGAATAAATATTATTTTGGAAGATCTAATTGGTGTCTAGATCATATCAATAGAGGCAAACAAGTTAGTTTGCTACGGTTTGGATATCCACCTACATAGTGTCTAATTTGGAGAATTTTTTTAGGGAAATCTAGAGAGGTTTTTGATCCAATTTTTTTACTGTGTTTCCTCCTAGTGTTGAGAGGTTTCAGTATTTTTTTTTTGTGTGATTTTTGGAGCAATTTCGACGTGGTTAATAGTCGCTCCATTCTTGCTGCACGGTTTCTGACAGATTCTGGATTGGTGAAAAGTTCACCACTTTCTCCTTGGATTTTGGCATTTCAAAGTAACACTCTATCTAAATCTAAATTTTAGGCATGATTTGATCCTATTTAGCATGTAAGCACTAGTTTGTTAAGCTTTTGAAGTTTTTATAATTGGATCCTAGTGCCTTATTTACTTTCAAGTGGTATCGGAGCCTAAATCATGCTTAGATTTGAATTTTTTGTTGATGGTTGATTCATGTGATGGATTGATCACAATCACCAAATTCTTGATTCATATGATCAATTGGAGTGTTTGGTTGATGTTTTTTGTGGCTCCTTGATTGATGAATTGAAGGCATGCTAATATCTGTTTTAGGTGTTGATTCATATGATTAGTATGTTTTAATTCATAGCTATTAATGTTGAATGTTGATTTAGCATTAATTGATGTTATATGTTGATACAACATGTTGATGAATGGCTAAAATAGTTTTGGCCATTTTTGGATCCAATGTGATTGGATTTTGTTGGAGATTTTTGAAGAATACGATTCTTACTTAAACTTTATTTTTGAAGCTTGATTGAGTACTTAAATTTCCAATTTTAAAATGTGTTTTAGATCTGAAAATTTGTCCTTAATGTGTATTTAGAAAGAGTTCTAGAATTTTTGGTGCACAAAAGTTAAGCAAAAAATCGGCTTGACTAGCTTTTACCCCAAAATAGGGGTTGCCAACCAGCTTTGGTGTAAGCTGGCGGGGCAGTAGCCGAGAGCCATTGCCCAGCCACACGCCTGGCATGGCCAATAATGCCCGATTGTGGGTTGAGCAGGTTTTGAGCTTGATTTTTGGCTCCTTTAGTGGCTAGAAATGATTTTAAATCATGTGTTATGGATGCAAAAGTGTTGTGCAAGTTCTCAATTTTATGTTTGACATTTTTCAAGCTCCTTAAATCTTGTTAAAGTTTATCTCCAAATGTTGCATAAGTGCCATGCATGACCAATTGTTTGTTAATTTGATTAGCATTTAATTGATGGAATTAATTGTTAATTCTAGATTTGTTTATTTTTCATTTAATTGTTGAATGGATGTGGACGATCATGAGCCTTTAATATTGATTTTATTTGTTTCAAGTTGTTGAAATGGGTTTTCTTAAATTGAGGTTTGCATGCCTCTTTATTTTTACCTTGTAAATGTTATGAGAGTAGACTCACTAGGAGTGAGGATTTCTTTTTCAAGTAAAAGTTACATGGAGCAAGGGAGACCTTGGAGGCATGGAGACTTTTGAAGACCCGTGAATGTATGGGTTACACTCATGTAATAGCTAAATTTAATCGACCCACCTAAAATCAACTAGGTGGTGCACCTATGGCTCTAAGTGCACCACTTAGTTAGACTCAGGGTCATCCCACCCTAGGAGCATGCTAGGCGCATTTACTTATTTATACTTTCCATATCCTATTGATGTATGAGATGCATGGTTAGGATATAGAAAACCTAAATAAGAAGATAAAATGATGAGATCTTTGCAAGGAAAAACCTTCCACTTAGAATGTCTAAGTGCTTTTCACATATTAAGTTGAAATGGATATAGATTAAAAGAGTTTTGATTAATCTAAGCCTTCTACTAATAGTATGGGGCATGACGATACTACCATTATTTGTGTGATGTCTCACGAGTCATAGGTCACACTTATAATAGAAAGTTGCGACCATATACTTAGCAAATGATGCACCTTTGATTTGAGAACGCCCATGAATTGTCACATGAGTTGGGGGTGTCATGGTGCTCGTCTCGAATCAAAGCTTGATAGGTAGGTTCGACTTAACACCTATTAGTGTGGATGTCTCATGAGTCGTGGGTCCACATGAAAAGTGAGGTAAAATATATCAAGAGTTGCATGAGATGCAATTAGCAAAAGTAGCTTACCTTTCGATTGTTTGTGGATGTCTCATGAGTTGTGGGTCCACTTGAAAGTCCTTGGGATCTTGATTCTCATTAGGAAATATGATTTCCCGAATTCTTCTTGGGGGTGAAGAATTCGATAAAATAGTAGGAGGAAAACATCCTTGAAAAACCATAAACATGTTTTAATATCAAATTCAATCACATGCTTAATCTCTTTTTCACCTTTGAGGATTTGTGAAATCTCAAGAATGGTTTAAATGTTCCACTCAATGTTATCTTGAAAACCAATAAACCAATCAGGCCAAACTTCTACGATTGACTTAACCTCAAAAATCATTCTAGATTTCTAGTAGTGGATATATGTCCTACATCATGGTGCTCCTAATCCCATGGGGATTAAAGCAGATCAAGAGATACATGAAAAGTTCACAGATTGGGTTTAGGATCGTCCTATCCCATAGTCTCATGGTGGCATTTACAAACTTTCAAAGTCTTAAAGACACATGAATAATACCTTAGTTAAAGTTTACAAGAGTTGTAAAGCAAACAAGGTATGAGAAGTTCATGATTGTCAGAGGAGATTTTTCAAGCTAAGATGGATGTGAAGTCATGTGTCATCGACTACAGTCTAAAGATGATTAGGCTTGGAGAAGCTTTTTCTACTTGGACGTAGGGATAGACAATGATGTCCATGAGGATTTGATCCTCACATCCTCGCTAAGTTTTATTGGTCAAAGTGTTAATCTAGAAGGAGACTACAGTGACAAGGGCAGGCAAACCTGTGACACTTGTTTCCTCCTCCAAGTCTATGGGGCTTAGGGGTCCTAAAATGGGAGGGAAAATGAAGAAAAGTTTTTCCTTGAAGGGAAAACAACTATTAAAGGAATCCGGAGGAGTCTAGAAGATTATAGAGCATATAGTCGATATTATTTGTTTCTAATTTGGAGAGATAGGCCATTGGAAACCATTTTGCAAGGAATGCCTTGCAACCCTTTGGAAGGGTATGTACTTTATTGAAGTGTATTTAAGGATAAATTCTTCCTCATGGATATATGATATCGCATGTGGTTCTTATCTTTGTAAGTTGCTATAAAGAATAAGAAAGAAGAATAAAACTAAGAGATGTGAATATGATTCACCGCCTTGGCTAAGGATCAAGAATTGTGACCAAAGTTGAAGGCATATAATAAGTTAGACTTAGGGAATTCCATAAATGTATTGAACCTTTGCTATTATGTGCCATATATTGTTAAGAACATTATTTCAAATTCTCATTTTAGATAGTGAAGGATTTGATCCTTCTATATCAAGTGGGAGATTGAAGGCATTAAAGAATGTGTTTTTTAATTACTTATAGTACACTTAACAAAGGATTATACATATTAGATTCTCAACCATCACTAATGCACTTTCAACAAAGTAAGAAAATTAGATATCCAAGAAAATACCATGTAATGACATGCAAGACCTGGGCATATCTCTAAAAATAAGATGAGCAAGTTAGAAACTCTCAAACTACTAAAAGTTAGTGGCATTGAGGATCTTCCTACTTGTGAATCTTATTTAAAGGAAAAAATGACCAAAGCTCCTTTTGTAGGACAAACATAGTGCTCCATAAATCTTTTGGATTTGATCCATACAGATGCTTGTGGACCACTAAGAGTTAGTGGGAGAGGAGGCTATTCCTATTTCTTCACCTTCACCGATGATTATAGTCTGTTCGGGCATGTGTATATTATGAAATACAAGTCTGAAGCCTTTGAAATGTTCAAAGTGCATATGAATGAAGTGGAAAAGTAATTAGGGCTAAGTATTAAAGCTTTTCGATTGGATCAAGGAGGCAAATACTTGAGCATTGAATTCTTGGATTATCTAAGGGAGAATGAGATTCTTTTACAATGGACTCCACCTAGCACACCCCAATATAATGGAGTAGCCAAGAGGAGAAAGTGTACCTTGTTGGACATGGTACATTCCATGTTGAGCTTTTTCGACGTGCCATATCCTTTTTGGGATATGACTTATCGACGACATCAAGGTTACTAAGTGTAGTACCTTCAAAGTCGGTGCCAAAACACCGTATGGGATATGGCATGGCAAAGCACCCTCTCACTAATATATCAAGATTTGGGGATCTTTCGCCTTTGTGAGATGGACATTGGAAGATAAGTTGGATAGTAGATCCACCTTGTGCAAGTTTGTGAGTTACCTTAGAAAGTCTATGGGTTACTACTTCTATGATCCCTTGAAACAAAAGGTGTTTGTTTCGAGGAATGCCACCTTTTTAGAAAAAGAATTTCTATAAGATAGTAAAAGACATTGTTGGTGAACTTAGTGAAGTTCAAGATAATCATCAAATCCCACAAGTAGTAGAAACAAATATATATCAAGAGCCTTCCACACAACCTCTGAGAAAGTCAGACCAAATCAAGAAGCAACCCGAAAGGATCGGATTTCTTCATGAGATGGGCCAATCGGATAGTGATTCGAAGACCTATAAGGAAGCTATGTTGGACATATATTCGAGACGTTGGCTTGAAGCCATGAGATCCAGAATGGACTCTATGTACTCAAACAAAGTAAGGATCTATAAGCAGAAGCTTGGAGTAGATGGAGAAGTGGTGACTTTTAAGGTGCGACTAGTAGCAAAAGGTTACACTTAAAGACTCAGTATTGATTTTGGGGAAACCTTTTTCACCGATCACAGCACCTAAGTCCTATTCGGATTATACTTGCCATAGCTGCATAGTATGACTATGAGATATGGCAAATGGATATTAAGACTGCTTTCGTCAATAGAGACATTAAAAAAGAAATCTATATAGAGCAACCACAAGGTTTTACATCCAAGGGGAGTGAGCAAAATTTTGCAAACTTTAGAGATCCATTTATAAACTCAAACAAGTATCTTGAAGTTGGAACATACAATTTGACAAAATGGTTAAATTTTTTGGCTTTGTCAAAAATGTGTATAAACCAGTATGTATAAGAAGACAAGTGGGAATAGTATACAGTTTATTGTGCTTTATGTTGATGACATCTTTCTCATTGGGAAGGAGGTAAGAATGTTAGAGTATTCTAAAGCGTGGTTATCTACACAATTCTCCATAAAGAATTTGGGAAAAGCATCATATGTATGAGATAGATTTGGGAAGATGCTGGGGCTATCCCAAATCCCGTATATTGACCAGATACTAAAGGGGTTTACTATGGAAAAATCCAAGAGGGGTTTCCTTTCTATGGGACATGACATTCATCTCTCCAAGTTTATGGCCCCTTTAAAGACTGACCACGAGAGACAAAGTATGTCCCACATACCTTATGCCTCCACCATTAGGAGCATAATGCATGCAGTTCAATGTACAAGATTGGACGTGGCACACTCACTAAGTGTTATGGGTAGATTCTAATCCAATCCCAGTGAGAGTCACTGGATAGTCGTTAAAGCAATCCTTAAGTACTTGAGAAGGACAAAGGACTTGTTTTTGGTATATGGCAATGGAGAATTGATACTAGAGGGTTTTTCAGACTCAAGTTTCCAATCCGATATAGACAATCTAAAATCCATTTCTGGATTTATATTTTACCTTGATGCCGACATGGTGAGTTGGAAGAGTTCTAATAAGACACCATGATCAAGACCACTACTGAGGTGAAATAATTTGTGGTTTTGGAAACCGCAAAAGAAGGTGATTGGATAAAAACTTCATCAAAGAAATTGATAAAGGAGACAATTGAATGGACAACGTTACCTTAGAAGAGAATTTAGCAGAACTACTGTCTAAACTCCTAACACAAAAGGTCTTTGAAGAATATCTTGAGAAGGTGGGAGAATTGAACATTGAGAAGAGAAACATAGTATCAAGGCTATTTGGGAGCTGTCCTAGGACTCTTTCGGGAGATAGGGGATAGAAGGACTGTATTTGTATGGTAAGCGTAGAGCTATAATGGATCTACAAAACATTCATTTTGGCTAATTAGTTGGGCTCTGTGTGCTTGAGGTTGGACAGTGACTATGGAGATTGGGTACTCTTCAATTAATGAGATTAATTAAATTGAGTCGATTAGTTTAAAAGTGTTTTAAACTAAAATGAATATATGATATTCAAAAGTCACAAGGAGTTGTGAGCCCATGTCCAATGAATAGTAGAACCTATTGGGTCACACACAAAAGCCAATTAGCTTTGTAATTAATAGAGGACATTTTCTAAGTGTTAGAAAATATCTCCTAGTGGACTGATTTTAAGGTATCAATTTTGAAGGTCAATTTTGGCTTGATTAATTTGAGTGTTAAATTAATCAATTAATTTGAGTTAATTATACCAATAATTAAGGAGTTAATTATTTGGTGCCAATATGACCATCAATTGGTCAAGTTAACATAAAGAGTTAATTTAACAAAAATGAAGCTTAAGAGTTGAGCTTGTTTGACTTAAGAGTTAAGTCAAAGGTTAATTAATTAAATTAAAATATTTAATTTAATTAATGGGAAGAAAACATTTTGGAGGGAAAATTCAAATGAAATGTTAATTTGAATTAGCATTTTAATTAGCTTGAAATTAGGTTTCAAATATAATTAAGATGCACATGAAATTCAAATTGGATTTGAATTTGTAGTTACCACCTTGGCAAAGCAAGTGGCCGCCCACCTTGAGAAAGGTGTGATGCCAACTTGGCATCACACCAACCTCACCCTATATATAGATATAGTGGGTGTGTTGATTATATTGCTGAAAGTGTGAAAGAATTAGATTCTTTTGCAAATTCCCTCCAAAACCTCTTACATGCATTGCATCCATGTGTTGAAAGCTTTGCTTTCTTCTTCTTCTTCCCTACCTAAAATCAGCCTCCACCATAGCCTATCTCTAGTCTTATTCTAGCTTATAGAGTAGAGATTTTGGAAGATCTAATTGGTGTGTGGATCATATCAATAGAGGCAAACAAGTTAGTTTGCTACAGTTTGGAGATCCATTTTCACATAGTCCAATTTGGAAAAATTTTCTAGGGAGATCCAGATAGGTTTTTGATCCAAAGTTTTTACTGTGTTTCCTCCAAGGTGTTGAAAGGTTTCAGTATTTGTTTTGTGATTTTTGGAGTAGTTTTGACTTGGTTAAAAATCGCTCCATTCTTGCTGTGTGATTTCTAGCAAATTCTGGATTAGCGAAAGGTCCACCACTTTCTCCTTGGATTTTGGCATTTCAACGTAACACTCTATCTAAATCTGAATTTTAGGCATGATTTGATCCTAGTTAGCATGTAAGCACTAGTTTATTAAGCTTTCGAAGTTTTTATAATTGGATCCTAGTGCCTTACTTTCTTTCAATTACATAAAGAGAAACAATGCAAAATGGATGGGCAAAATATACCACAAGAAGAGCAGCTTTCATTTTGGTAAAATAAAGGTATAAAGTGCTACTAGGCTTATATGTGATTAGGGAGTTCCCAACTAAAAACCTTAAAGAATTGCATATGACAAGTAATGTTATATGGGATTCCTTGTTTGTTTATCAAGAAATTACATCTGAAAACAAAAAAAAAGTAGCTAAGATGAAAATGTTAGAAGGTCTATTTTGGTAAAAGCAAATGAGAACAAGAAATGGAGTAACATGTTAGCAAATTAGTGCATTGGTTAAGGTATACTGATATACTGATATCGAATAAGCTACAATTTAAAGATCCTAAAATAGTTGCAAGCATAGCCTTTTCAACATTTATTCTTGGTGGTGATGCATATCATCCATGAACTTCTTTAAGAATAAAATACCCCTATCTGAACTAGCACAATAAGCACCAGTTCAAGCCCTAGCTCTCCACCATCCCTAATTTCCACAGCTCTAACTTAAGACTTATTACTGCACCTTATCTTACTACTCAATACGAAATGACAAAACCTCTACCTTGACAATCAAACTCAACTACAATAGTGAAACATATATTCAGCGGTATATACAAACATATTCACAAAAAGACCAAGTTTTCATCAATTTTGTACAGAAATCAAATAGGATTATGCAAATAAATACAAAACAAACAAAAAAGAACTAGCAAGGAATCAATGAATCTTCTAGAAGGTGAAGTCCTTAATGCTCTTATTGGTGCTCACTGTAGCTTTTGTAGTAATCAAAATGTCCGATTAAAGCCACTTCTTAAATAGGTCACAACAAGCATATTCACATATTCTCTTGTTTTCCTTAGTTCCCTAAATATAGAGTCACTAATTAAACTAAAGAGAATTAAAGCATGAAGTAATTATCAACATAGCTTAAAAGGAGATGGATAAAAAAATAGTAAAAGTTGTCTTCCAATAAATTATGATGCACCAATCCAACAACTCTGACCTGTGCATAGAAAATGAGACTAGTTTTGAATTTCCTAGCCAGTGTAATCCCTTGACCACACTGATATGGACAAAAAAACTTGCAACAATAGGACTGGCAGAGATGTCAATCACATATATCGTGCCACTTTACGTTCCAAAAGCTGAAGTCAAGTATAGCACTAGGATCCAATAATCAAAGCATTAAAATGCCAAAATTAACTAGGCTACACATGAAACCAAGGATCTAATCATGCTTTAAATTTAAATTTGGAAAGAGAAATACCTTGAATGCTCAAAATCCAAGGAAAGTAGGAAGAACACTTCAACACCTTGAATATATCTTCCAGTAGTGCAGCAAGTTCACGACCACTTTTGCCCAACCAAATCAACTCAGATTCAGCTGAAATTTAGATGGAGATCACTGACACCTTGATGAAACTTCAGTAAAAAATTTAACCAAATCAATAAATCGAAAGCCAGTCCAAAAACACCTCCAAGTGACTGTCTAAACAGAGGATCTTCAAAAGGCTAGTAATCCAATTGTTTTGCCTATAATGATAAGATCCAAACACCAACAAATAATCTAATTCTCTTCAATGTCAGTTAGAAAACAAAGGATAGAAAAGCAAGGATAAAGGCCCATTTTGGAGGTAGGAGATGAAGAAAAATGTGAAGCTTCAACATATGAGGCAACATATGCAAAATTGGAGGGAAATGATATAATCTAACAATTAGATCTAAAATGCTTGTATTCACATGTGCTTGGCCACCCCACCCTCTATATCTATATATAAATGGAGGAAATGTGTGATGCTTAGGTGGCATCACACCATCCTTAAGGTTGGCGCCAACTTGCTTGCTAACTTGCAAGTAAGCTGCATGTGAATTTAAGATGAATTTGAATTTCATTTAGAATCTTCATTTAATCCAATGAAATCTCTTCCAAATTAAATTCTAATGCACCCCAAATGAACTCTTCATTTGAATCTTCCTTCTAAAATTGATTCCTCATTTTAATTAAATTAAACACTTTAATTTAATTAATTGACTTTTGGCTTAACTCTTAAGTCAATTAGCTTAACTCTTTAAGCTAGTTATTCTTAACTTAACTCCTCAAGTTAACTTGACCAATTGATAATCATGTGGCACCAATTAAAGTAACTCCATAATTTAATTGGTCTAATTTAACTCTTTAAATTATTTAGATCAATTTAACAATTAAATTGATCAAACCAAAATGACCAATGATTTAGTCAACCATCTACCTCTTCAAAATTGGTCATGATGGAATTTCTAAGTTTTAAAAAATTTCCTTCATCAAGTAGGATTTCCAATTAACTTTTGTGAGTGATCCATTAGGTTCTACCATTTATTGGACATGAGCTCACAACTTTTGTGATTTACAGAATATCAAATATTTACATCAGTCTAAACTTCTTTAAATTAATAACTCAATTCAATTAATCTCATTAATTAAAGAGTACCCAATCTCTATGGTTAATGTCCAACCTCAAGCCCATGGAGCCCAACTAATTAGCCAAAATGAATAATTTTGGAGAACCATTCTAGCTCTACGCTTACAATGTAAATGAGGCCCCCTCCGTATTCTATCTCCCGAAAAAGGCCTAGGGCATGATATTTGTCGGCTCCCTAATGGCCTCGATACTATGTTTCTATTCTAATGTTCAATTCTTCTTTTTGACATTTTGTTATACTACCTTGCGCAAGGATTTCGTGGAATCGATCATTATAGAATACATAGGAGATGCATTCGCCCTTCACAACAATGATGAGTCAGATCCGATCTTAGATCTCACCAACCTCTATGTCTAAGTAGCTCATACCCAACCTCAACCCAAACGACCTGCTAAGTGGTCAACGAGTAGTCAAAGTATGAGAACCTAAATGTAAGGTTACCATAGATCCTCAAGTCAAAAGACTAATTATATGCACTAGCGTAAGTTGGAGAACTTGCTACTACCAACTTGCCACTATGACTATCTAGTAGACTCTGCAGATGGGCCTTCAGTAAACTTGTTCTCTAATAATCACCCACTAACATGCACCCATGTCTCACATGGATTGCTTATAAAATGGAGCAATATCCAACTTTTGGATTTATGCATTGTTAGTGCAAGTCTATTCGGATCTTAGATGCATTGTCTCATAAGATCGTACGACTTGAAAGATTTAAATCACAATCGTGTAAGACATGTTTCATGATCACCACCCAGTGAAAGTGATTGAGTCCCATAGTCTTTTGTGATATAAGGGCTTCAACCAAGTGCTAGTGAAATAATATAAGCATAAGATGAAGATGGCCATGTATTATGAATATCATTCAATCAAGATTGTTTCACAAGTGAAATAGTTTACATGCCAATCTTGTTGGTTGCAGGGCACTATTCAAACAATCTCCCACTTGCTCTAAAGCCAATGCCCTATAGTCTTAAGACACATCTTCTCAAGATGTCCTTTAAACACCTTTTAGGTTAGGGGATTAGTTCGTGGATTTGCTATATTCTCTTTCAAGGCAATTTTTTCCACTCTAATGCGGCCTCTATCAATGATCTCCCGGATCAAATGATATCTCCTAAAGACGTGCTTGGATTGCTAATGAAATCTTAGCTCCTTAGCTTGTGCAACCACACCGCTGGTGTCATAGAAGGCAACCACAGGTTCAGACATGCTAGGCACTACATTCAACTATTGGATGAAGTTTTTGATCCAAACTCCTTCCTTTGTAGCTTTTGAAGCCTTAATATATTCTACCTCGGTGGTTGAATCGATTATGGTTTCTTGTTTGGAATTCTTCCAATTTACCACGCCGCCATTGAGGCAAAATATAAATCTAAAAGTAGATTTTAGGTCATCTGTATCGGATTTGAAACTAGAATACAAAAACCCCTCCGGTTTTAATTCTCTATTGCTGTACACCAAAAATAAATCTTTAGTCTTTCTCAAGTACTTAAAGCTTGCTTTAACGGCCATCCAGTAACTCTTGTCGAGGTTGGATTGGAAACAGCTTGTAACACTTAAAACGTGTGCCACATCTAATCTTGTACATTGAACGGCATATGTTATGTTCCCAATTGTGGACGCATAAGATAAGTAGGACATCTTACGTCTCTCTTCCTCCATCTTAGGGGCCATAGACTTGAAGAGACAAAGACTGTGTCCCATAGGGAGAAATCCCTTCTTGGATATTTCCACACTAAACCTCTTTAGTATCTTGTCAATGTATGGGGTTTGGAAAAGTCCCAGCATCCTCTTCGATCCATCTCTATAGATATGTATTCCTAATATGTAGGATCCTTCTCCCAAATCCTTTATGGATAATTGAGTAGATAACCATGCTTTAGTATACTCTAACATTGCTCTCTCATTCCCAATGAGAAGAATGTCATCGACATAAAGCATAATAAATTATATACTACTCCCACTAGCCTTCTTGTACACACGTAGTTTATACACATTTTTGATAAAGCCAAATGATTTGATTATCTTATCAAAGTGTATGTTCTATCTTCGGGATGCTTGCTTGAGTCGATAAATGGATCCCTCGAGTTTGCAAACTTTTTGCTTACTACCTTTGGATGTAAAATCTTGTAGTTGCTCTATACATATTTCTTCTTCAATGTTTCCATTGAGGAATGCGGTTTTCACATCTATTTGCCATATCTTATATTCAATATGCAACTATAGCAAGTAAATCCGAATAGACTTAGGCATTACGATCAGTGAAAAAGTTTCCTTGAAATCAATACCGAGTCTTTGAGTGTAACCTTTTGCTACTAGTTGAGCCTTAAAGGCCATTACCTCTCCATCTACCCCTAGTTTTCTCTTATAGATCCATTTGCAACTAAGGGGTACTATAGCCTTCGGTGGATCTACCAAAGTCCATACTTTGTTGGAGTACATGGAGTTCATTTTGGATTTCATGGCTTCAAGCCAATGTCCCGAGTTTGTGCCCAATATAGCTTCCTCATTGGTTTTTGGATCGCTATCCAATTAGCTAGTCTCATGAAGGAATCTAAATCTTTCGAGTTACTTCTTGATTTGGTCTGACCTTCTCAAAGGTTATGTGTAAGGCTCTTGATACTCAATTGTTCCCACCGCTTGTGGGATTTGATTATTATCTTGACTTTCATCAAGTTCAACAACAACACTATTTTTATCTAATAGAAAATTATTTTCCAAAAATGTGGCGTTCCTCGAAACAAACACCTTTTGTTTCGAGGGACCTTAAAAATAATAACCTAAAGACTCTCTTAGGTATCCCACAAACTTGCACAAGATGGATCTACTATCCAACTTATCTACCACTAACTGCTTGACGTAAGCAGGAGACCCCCAAACTTTTAGATAAGAGTAAGATGGTACTTTGCCATACCAAATCTCACACAGTATCTTTGGCACCAACTTTGATGGTACTATATTTAATAGCTTCACCGCCGTTAATAAGGCGTATCCCTAAAAGGATATAAGCATGTTGAAAAAGCTCATCATTGAACGTTCCATGTCTAACAAGGTACGATTCTCCCTCTCGGCTACTCTATTATGTTAGGGTATGCCGGGTCAAATCTATTAAGAGAGAATCTGATTCTTCTTTAGACAATCTAAGAATTTGATACTTAAGTATTTTCCCCCGTGATCCGATCGAAGAGCTTTAATACTTAGTCCTTTTTACTTTTCTGCTCCATTTCTATACACTTTGTACTTGTCAAAGATTTTGGACTCATACTTCATAAGATACACATGTTCGAACCGAGTATGATCATCGGTGAAGGTGATGAAGTAAGAATAGCCTCCTCTCACACTAACTCTTAGTAGGTCACAAACATCCGTATGGATAAAATCCAAAAGACTTGTGGTTCGCTCTATTTGTCCTACAAAAGGAGCCTTGGTCATTTTTCCCTTTAAACAAGACTCACAAGTAAAAGTTTCTCAATGCAACAAATATTTAGTTCTTTGAGAGCTTCTAACTTATTCATTCTATTTTTAAAAATTTGTCCAAATCTTGAATGCCACAAGATGGCATCTTCTTGGTTATCTAATTTTTTTTTTTACTTGATTGAAAGTGCATCAATGAAAGTTGAGAATCAAGTATGTACAATCCATTGTTTAATATACCTTGTGCAATTAATAACCATTCTTTAATGCTTTCAATATTCCATTAGATATAGAAAAATTATTTCCTTCATTATCCAAAATGGGAATAGAAATAATATTCTTAAAAAGATTGGGTACATAATGACCAAGATCAAGTATAATGCAAGCATTTTCCAAGTCTAACTTGATTATGCCTTCGACCAAGGCCGCAACCTTTGCTCCATTTCTAAGGTGAAGGATCATATCCCCTTTATTGAGACTCCTTCTTCTTTCCATCCCCTATAATGAATTACAAAGGTGACAACCAGATGTGGTCTTAAATAGCCATGAGGAAAAATTTGTCGCCAAATGCACTTCAATAAAGTACATACCATTCTCAAAGGTTGCAAGGTAAGCTTTCCAATTCCATTTCCAATATCCTTTTTCGCTACAATGAAAACAACTTACATCAGTTTTAGCCTTTTTCTTTTTCTTGATTTCCCCCAAACTCTTCAAAGGTTACTTCCCTTTGGAGGAAGAACTCTTCTTCCTTTTACTTCCCTTTCTAAGGTCCCTAGGGCCCTTAAACTTGGAGGAGGATGCAAGTATAAGAGGCTTATCCTTTTTCATTATCGCCTCGATGGTCACCAACATGTTTACCAATTCATTAATCGTTACTTTTTGCTTGGACATATTAAAGTTCATAACAAATTGGTCAAATAAGCTAGGCAATGATTGTAGGATCAAACCCCACATAGAGGTCATTGTCCATGATCACGTGATCATGGACACTCATGTCCTCACTCATTCTAGACCTAAAGAGCTCTCTAGTCAAAGCAAACCTTTCGTATCTAGTTTGAATATTATACAAATCTTGTAGGTGTATGTATATCCCACTAAAATGCTTCATATTCTCACGAGTCTTTTTGAGTTCATTGGTCATAGAAGCTATCATGAGACACGTTGTTTGTAGATTATCATCCACAAACTTCATAAACAATTCACAGGCGTTATCGGTGGCATCATTGCCAATGGTGTCTGGCAAACTTTGATCAAGAATGTAAGTTCTCTTTTTGGAATCTAGAATAATATTGGGATTTCTCAACCAACCGCAGAAGTTAGGCCCGGTTAGTTTATTGGTTTCCAAAATTACGTTGAGTGGATTCTTAGACATTTTGAATTTGAAGATTTCAAAAATCTACAAAAAGCAATAAAAGAAAATACAAATATGTGATTAAATATTGATATTTGAAAACATATTTATGGTCTTTCAAGAATTTTTTTCTCCCAGTATTTTATCAAATTCTTCACCTCCTAGAAGAATACAAGAAATTATATTTCCTAGCAAGAACTAAGATCCTAAGGACTTGTACTCAACCCATGACTCATGTGACATCCACAAACAATCAAAAGGTAAGCAATTTTTGCTAATTGCATCCCATGCAGCTTGATATATTTTGCCTCACTTTTCATGTAGACCCATGACTCGTGCGACATCTACACTACTAGGTGTTAAATGTGACCTACCAATCAAACTTTGATTTGGGACTGCTCTATATCATCCCACGACTCGTGTGCCAATGCATAGGAAGCATCAAACCAAAGGTGCATCATAGGCTAAGTATATGGTCGCAGCTTTCCACCGTAAGTGTGACCCACGACTCATGAGATATCACACAAGTGTGGTAGCATCGTCATGCCACATACTACTAGTAGAAGGCAAGGATTAATTAAGACTCCTTTTAATTTGTATCCATTTTGATTTAATATTTGAAAACACTTAGACATTCTAAGTGGAGGGATTTTCTTGCTTGCAAAGATCTCACAAATGTTTATCTTCTTATTTAGGCTTTCTATATCTAAACAAGCATCTCATACATCAATAGGATATAGGAAGCATAAATAAGTAAATGCGCCTAGCATGCTCCTAGGGTGGAATGAACATGAGGCTTAACCAAGTGGTGCACTTAGAGCTATAGGTGTACCACTTAGTTGATTTTAAGTAGTTGGGTTAAATCTAACTATTGCATGAGTGTATCCCCATACATTCATGGGTCTTTATGCCTCCAACAGACTTTCTTGCTCCTTGCAACATTTACAAGAGAAAGAAATCCTTACTCTTAGAGATTATACTCTCATTACATTTATAATATAGAAATTAAGAGATATGTAAGCCCCAATTTAATATAACCCTTTTCAATAACTTGAAACAAATAAAATCAATATTAAAGGCTCATGGTCATCCCCATTTATTCATCATCTATTCAACACTTAAATGAACAATAAATAAATAATGAATTGACATTCAATTCCAACAATTAAATGCTTATCTCATAAACAATTGATTAGTTAGGCAAAAATAAGCATAACATTTATGCATCTTATTTTTGCACCTAATTGAAGATTAACTTAAACAAGATTTAAAAAAGCAATCAAAAATATCAAATATAATTTTGAGAACTTGCACAACACTAGTGCATCTATTATGTGTGATATAGAACACTTTTGGTCACTCAAGTAACACAAAATAACACAAAAAACTCTCCAAAACCAAAACAGCTCACAGCCGGCGCAGCCTAGGCACACGGCCACATGGCAAGCGTGCCCGTGGCCTAGCTAGCACTCGGGCAGGGTTGGCAGCAGCCCTATTTCAAAGTGATGACCGAGTCATGTCATTTTTTATTCAACTTTTGTACACCAAAAAATTTATGACACATCTTAAACACTAAATCACATAATATAGATGAATTTTTAGATCTGAAAGACCTTTTAAAAATGAAATTTCAAATGCTCAATCGTGCTTCAAAAATCAAGTTTAAGTAAAAATCACATTCTTAAAAAATGTCTAATTAAATCCAATCCAATTGGATCAAAAAATAACCAAAACACCTTAAGGTCACATTTAACATGCTATATCAACATATAACATCAACTAATGCCAAATCAACATTCAACATTAGCTACTATGAATTAAAACATGCTAAACATATGAATTAACATTAAAACACATTTTAGCATAATTTCAATTCATCAAGCAAAGGAGCCACATACCACATCATCGAAATACTCCAATCCATCACTTGGATCAATTATTTGGAGATTTAGATCAATCCATCACATGAATCAATCATTCAAAAATTCAAATTAATGCATAAAATTAGGCTCCAATACCACTTGAAGTCAAGGGTAGAACTAGGATCCAATAATCAAAGCATAGAAATGCCAAAATTAACTAGGCTACACATGAAACCAAGGATCTAATCATGCTTTAAATTCAAATTTGGAAGGAGGAATACTTTGAATGCTCAAAATTCAAGGAAAGTAGGAAAAACACTTCAACACCTTGAATCTGTCTTCCAATGGTTCAATAGGTTCATGGCAACTTTTGCCGAACCAAATCAACTCAGATTTAACTGAATATTGAACAAGAGATCACCAACACCTTGATGAACCTTAACTAAAACATTCAACTAGATCAAAAAATTAGAAGCCACTCCAGAAATGCCTCCAATTTACTGCCTAAATAGAGGAACTCCAAAAGGCTAGCATCTAATTGTTTTGCCTCTAATGATAAGATCCACACACTAATAGACAATCCAATTCTCTTCAATGTTAACTGGAAAACAAAGGAGAGAAGAGCAAGGATGAAGGCCAATTTTGGAGGTAGGAGATAAAGAAAAATATGAAGCTTCAACACATGCAAAATTTGAGGGAAATGAGATAATCTAACAATTAGATCTAAAATGCTTGTATTCACATGTGCTTGGCCGGCCCACCCTCTATACCTATGTATAAATGGAGGGAAAGTGTGATGCTTAGGTGGCATCACACCATCCTCAAGGTTGGCGCCAACTTGCTTGCCAACTTGCAAGCAAGCTGTATGTGAATTTAAGATGCATTTGAATTTCATCTAATGAAATGTCATCCAAATTAAATTCTAATGCACTCCAAATGAACTCTTCATTTGAATTTTCTTTCCAAAATTGATTCTTCATTTTAATTAAATTGAACACTTTAATTTAATTAATTAACCTTTGACATAACTCTTAAGTCAATTAGTTTAACTCTTTAAGTTAGTTAATGTTAACTTAACTCCTTAAGTTAACTTGACCAATTGATAGTCATGTGGCACTAATCAAATTTACTCCTTAATTTAATTGGTTTAATTTAACTCCTTAAATTATTTAGATCAATTTAAAAATTAAATTGATCAATCCAAAATGACCAACAATTTAGTCAACCGTCTACCTCCTCAAAATCGATCATGATGGAATTTCTGACTCTCAAAAAATTCCCTTCATCAAGTAGGATTTCCAATTGACTTTTGTATATGACCCATTAGTTTCTACCACTCATTGGACATGGGCTCACAACTCTTGTGATTTATAGAATATGAAATATTCACATTAGTCTAACCTCCTTTAAACTAAAGAGACGTAGGGCAAGATATTTGTCAGCTCCCTAACAAACTCGATACTGTGTTTCTATTTCAATGTTCGATTCCCCTTTATGACCTCATCTTTGAAAAACTCCTTTTTTCAAATTGTCATACTACCTTAAACAAGAATTTCATGGAATCAATCGTTATAGAACATATAGGAGATGCACTCGCCCTTCACAACGATGAGGAGTCGAATCTCATCTTGGATCTCACAAACCTCCTTATCTAAGTAGTTCATACCTAACCTCAACCCAAAAGACCTGCTAAGTGATCAAGGAAGAGTCAAAGCATGAAGATCTAAACAAAAGGTTACCATGGATCATCAGGTCAAAGGACTAATTATATGCACTAGCGTAAGCTGGAGAACTTGCCACTACAACTATCTAGTGGAATCTCCGAGCAGGTCTTTAGTGAACTTGTTCTCTAACAAGCACCCACTAACATGCACCCATGTTTCACATGGATTGCTCATGAAATAAAGCAATACCAAACTCTTGGATTTATACATTGTTAGTGCAAGTCAATTCGGATCTTAGATGCCTTGTATCATAAGATCCTATGACTTGAAAGATTTAAGATCACGATCGTGTAAGACTTGTTTTATGATCACCACCCAGTGAAAGTGACTAAGTTCCATAGTTTTGTGTGATCTAATGGCTTCAACCAAATGCTAGGGAAGTAATATAAGCATAAGATGAAGATGGCCATGTATTAAGAATATTATTCAATCAAGATTGTATCACAAGTAAAATAGTTTACATGCTAATCTTATTGATTGCGGGACAATATTCCAATAAAAGCAACTAGAGGAACAACTATAGTTGGAGAATTTCCACTACCTTTGTATATTACATGAATATTTGGTTAATCTACAACATGCTATAATATTAATCACTAGTTTAACTTTTCAGAAAGCTAGATCCAATTCCTCAACATAGTGAAGTAATATTTGCCTTACTCATAAACAATAATGTATAACATTTCCTAATAATTTGCAAAGCTAAGAATTGAGCACTTGCACACAATTTTAAGCTTTAGTTTAAAGACTTGCTTGCGATTTTGCTACAAAATGCAACTTCGAACATGATAGTAAAGAACTAGAGATAATTTCTTGGCAAAAATTGTTGAAAAGCAAAAATTAAAGATGATGTTATGGCAGATTGATGGAATTTTGCTGCGACTTCAAGTAATTTTAAATAATTTCTCAATGTTGTTTGCAGTAAGCTGAGAGCCAAAGAATGAGATTTGCGATGAAAGGAAAAGCTTTCTGAGTGATTATTAATTTTTTTTTTCACAAAATAACAAAACTATTTAAAGGAAAAAATATATATCATGTGGTAAAATAGGCCCATTATAATTTTATCACTATTATAGTTTATTTTACATTAGCTTTCATAGATAGGCCCCTAAAATCACTACTTTTGCAGGCTATATTTAGTTGGGCCTTTCCAAATAGGCCTTTAAAGATATACAAACACCTATAAAGGCAATAAAATTAAAATTGCCCATTTGTGTAATTTTTAGTGACTGTTATGGTATGTGCCTCTATTTAATTGCCTTAAATTTTATTTTTTTCTTGTAGTGCTTCCTCATCTCGATCATTTCTCAATGGATCTTGACAAAATATGATGGCACTGAAGGGTACACAAAATAATTGAGATCAGCCTCCTCCAGCATAGCCTCATCCCAAATGCATCACGCAGCTCCCATCGGGTACTTAGAATTGCATACAAAGCTCTTTAGTCAAAATATAGTCTATATTGGATAATGGGCTCATCTCCTTCCTATTGATACTTTCAGATCATATAGATTTTTTATCAGGCATAGGTACTAGGGATTTTTTTATCACTCTTCATCTTTCGTGATGTTCATTTCTTTATCATGAACATATTGCTGAGCCATCTCTATTAGTTGTTTTGCATTACATAGAAGTTCATATTCTAATGCTAACATAAATTGGTCTTTTCGTTGGAATGCCCGCAAGCCAATTAGATTAGCACGTAAATTATTTCACTTATGATAGAATCTTGATTTAATGATATTGTTCTTACATGGCCATCTTCATCTTATGCTCATATTACTTCACTAGCATATGGTTGAAACCCTTAGATCACATAAGACTACGGGACTTGGTCAGTTCACTCGGTGGTGATCATTGATAAGTCTTACATGGTCGTGATCTTAAACATCCCAAGTCATTGAATCTTAAGAGATGGGGCACCTAGGATTTGGATAGACTTGCACTAACAATACATAAATCCAAGGGTTGGATGTTGCTTTATTCCATAAGCAAACCATATGTCATATGGGTACATGTCAGTGGGTTCTTGTTAGAGAAAAAGGCACAGGAGACCCACCCAGAGATCCCACTAGATAGCCGTAGTGGCAAGTTGGTAGTGGCTAGTTCTGTAGCTTACACTAGTGCATATAATTAGTCATTTGACCTAAGGATCCATTGTAATCTTATGTTTAGGTTCTCATGCTTTGACTCCTCCCTAGCCACTTAGCGGGCGTTCTGGTGGTGATTAGGCATGAGCTACTTAGACATTGAGGTTTATGAGATTCAAGATGGGATCCGACTCTTCATCTTTATGAAGGGTGAGTACATCTCTTATGTGTTCTATGATGATCGATTCCAAGGAGTCCTTGGCCAAGGTAGTGTGACAATTTGAAAAAGGAATTTTCCAAAGATGAGGTCACAAAAGGAATCGAACATTAAGAATAGATGCATAGCATTGAGGCTATTAGGGAGCCTACAAATATCTTACCTCAGGCCTCTTTCATAGAGATAGGAGACAGAAGGATCGTATTTGCATAATATGCGTAAAGTGAGAAAGGGTTCACTATAAGCATTCATTCGGCCAATTATTGGGCTCCATGGGCTTGAGGTTAGACATCGATCATGGAGATTGGGTATTCTTCAATTAATAGAGATTAATTGATATGAGTCGGTTAGTTTAAAATGAGTTTTAAACTAATGTGAATATATGATATTCTAAAGTCACAATTGTTGTGAGCCTATGTCCAATGAGCGATAGAACCTAATGGGTCAAACACAAAAGCTTATTGGAAATCCTAAATAATGAGAAGGAATTTTCTAAGTGTTAGAAAAATTCCAAGATGACCAAAAATGTGAGAAAGAAATCTTGATGCAATTTTTAGTCATTCGGTTTCGTCAATTTAATTGTTAAATTAATCCAATAAAATTAAATATTAATTTAATTTGGTACCACATGATTATGAAATGGTCAAGTTAAACTTAAGGAGTTAATTTTGGTGACTTAAATGTTAAGTCAATATTTAATTAAATATTGTGTTTAATTTCATTAAATAGAAGAATGAGTTTTGGAGGGAAATTTAAAATTAAGCTTGCAAGTTGGCATGCTTAGTTGGAAACCCCCCTTGAGGAAGGTGTGATGCCACCATGGCATCACACCATCCTTCCTCTATATATAGATATGGAGGGGGGCAACCAACAAGAAGAATTAGTCACACCTTTTGCATCTAATTGTAAGATAAAAAATTCCCTCCGAAAGTGATTTCCTCTTGAGTTGAGGTTACACTCTCTTCTTCCTCACCTCTGTTTTTAGCCTTCAACCTAGCTCTATTCCTTCTTGATTTTTCCATCTAAATTGAGAAGGAAAAGATAATCCAAAGGTATGTGGACTTTGATATTAGAGGCAAGACATATTATGGATTGCTTGCTTTGGTGATCCTCTGTTCTACAGAAACTTTGAGGTCTTTGTTCGAGGTCTTGACGAAGGAGTTTGGTGATGAATGTTGATCACGCCTAGCTACACTAATACTAGTTTCCTCTCGGGAAATGAAGCACTTCTTCTACCTTTGGTTGGATTTTGCTCAAGAGGTAACAATCTAACCTTAATCCACTATATATGCATGATTTAGATCCTTGTGGTGGTGTAAGATAAGTTAAATTTCAGTTTTTAATTCTTTTAAATTGGATCCTTAGCCTTATACCTTTTTCAAGTGGTATCGGAGCCTAATTTCATGCTATATTTTTTATTCTCTTTTGATTGATTTATGTGATGAATTGATCATGATCTGAAAACACTTGATTCAAGTCATGGATTGGAGTGTTTGTATGACATTGTATGTGGCTCCTATGCCAATGAATAGAAATTATGCTAATATGTGTTTTTAATTGTTAAATTCATATGTTAGTATAACTTGATTCATGTTTAGCTAATGTTAAATTTTGATTTAGCATTGGATGATGTTATATGTTGATATAGCATGTTGTATTTGGCCTTAAATTTTTTTGATCATTTTTTGATCCAATTGGATTGGATATAATTGGAGTTTATTTGAATGCTTGAAGGTGTTTGAAGAATTGTGATTCTTCCTTAGATTTGATTTTTGAAGCAATTTGAGCACTTTAATTTCCAGTTTTTAAAGTGCTTATAATCTAAAAATTTATCATAAAATGTATGGAATTATGTTATAGAAGTTTCCATAAGGTTTGGGAAGCGAAAAAGGCAAAAATGTGGTAAAATGGTGGCCTAAGCACCTTGTGGCAGCAGCTTGGACGGCAGGCCAACCCCTAGCTGGGCAACACGGGTAGCGCTTGTGCAGCCTACCTAGATGGTCAGTCTGGTAGCAGGCCTGCCCAAGGCTACAATGGCGTGACTAGTTTGCTGTTTTATGCATCTTTGCCCTCCAAAACTTGATTTTCCCTTACACTTTTTATGCACAATTGTTGTGTTAGTATTCAAATGAATGTTGGACATTTTTTCTTGGGCCATGGCGTGATTAGTTTGCCTTTTTATACATTTTTACCCTCCAAAACTTGATTTTTCCATACACTTTTGATGCACAATTTTTGTGTAAGTACTCAAAAGAATGTTGGGCATTTTTGCTTGCTTTTAAAATCAAATTTAAGTTACTATCCAATTTTTGCAAAAATAGGATGCATAAATGTTATGCTTGTTTTTGCTTGGCCAATTAATTATTTATATGATAAGCATTTAATTGTTGAAATTGAATGTCAATTCTTAATTTATTTATTATTCATTTAATTGTTGAATGGATGATAAATGAATGTGGATGATCTTGAGCCTTTAATATTGATTTTACTTATTTCAAAGTTGTTGAAATGGGTTGTATTAAATTAGGGCTTGTATGTCGCTTAAATTCTATCTTGTAAATGTTATGAGAGTAGAATTACTAGGACTGAGGATTTCTTTCTCATGTAATTGTCAAAGGAGCAAAGAAGATCTTTGGAGGCATGGAGACTTATGAAGACCCATGAATGTATGGGATACACTTATGTAATAGCTAGATTTAATCAACCCACTTAAAATTAACTAAGTGATGCACCTATGGCTCTAAGTGCATCACTTAGTTAAGCTCATGGTCATTCCACCCTAGGAGCATATTGGGTGTATTTACTTATTTATGCTTTCTATATCCTATTGATGTATGCGATGCATGGATTAGGGTATAGAAAACATAAATAAGAAGATAAAATTGGTGAGATCTTAGCAAGCAAGTTGAAAATCTCTCCACTTAGAATGTATAAGTATTTCTCAAATATTAAGTCAACATGGATATAAATTAAAAGTAGTTTTAATTAATCCATGCTTTGTACCAATAGTATATTCCATGTTGATGCTACCAAATTTCTGTGATGGCACTAAGTCACGAGGGTCACACTTAGGAGGAAAGCTGTGGGAATATACTTAGCAATCGATGCACCTTTTTTTTTAGGCTTCCCATACATTGGCACTCGGTCACGAGGGATGTTGTGGAGCAATCTTGAATCGAAGTTTGATTAGTAGGTTTGACTTAACACTTAGTAATGTAGATGTCACACGAATCATGGGTTTAAATGAAAAGTGAGGCAAAATATATCAAGAGTGACATGTGATGCAATTAGCAAATGTTGCTTGTCCTTAGATTGCTTATGGATGGCACTCGGTCAATAGGGTCCACTTGCAAGTCTTAGGAGTCTTGATTCCCACTAGGAAATATGATTTCCCAAATTCTTGTAAGGGGGTGAAAGATTTGATAAAATTGTGGGAGAAAAATATGCTTGAAATACCATAAACATATTTTTGCAATATCAAAATTCAAGCGTATGCTTATATTCTCTTTTATCGCCTTTTTTTAGATTTGTGAAATCTTCAAACTCAAAATGGCTAAAAATCCACTCACAACAATTTTGGAAACCAATATACTAACTGGACCCAATTTTCACGATTGGTTGAGAAACCTCAATATTATTCTTGATTTGGAAAAGGGAACTTATATGCTTGATCATAGTCCGTTGCTTACCCTTAGCAATGATGCCACCAATAAGGCACGTGAATTGTTCACAAAATTTGTGAATGTTGATCTACAAACAATGTCCCTTATGATGGCTTCTATGTCTAAACAGCTTCAAGAGACTCACGAGCGCATGAGATGCGCACTTGAGATCTATACACACCTACAAGATTTGTTTGGTGTTCAAACTAGACATGAATGGTTCATTTTATCTAGGGAGTTCTTTAGAAGTAGAATGATTGAGGGCACTAATGCTTATGAACATGGTTTTAAAATGATCACTATTATTAAGAGGTTTAGTCAATTAGGTGTTGTCATGGATAATGAGCTCCTTATGGATTTGATCCTTCAATCATTACCTAACACATTTGACCAATTCATTATGAACTTCTACATTTTGACGCAAGAAGTAACAATTAATGAATTAGTTAATATGTTGGTAATCGCCAAGGAGACTATAAAAAAAGACAAGCCTCTTACACTTATTTTCTCCTCCAAGTCTATGGGCCTTTGGGGTCCTAGGAAGGGAGGTAAAGGGAAAAAGATTTCTTCCTCCAAAGAGAAACAAACCTTGAAAAGTTCAGGGGAATTGAGAATAACAAAGAGGCTAAAATCGGAGCTACATTGGAGAAGAAATTGCAAAGCTTACCATGCCACTCTTGAAAAGGGTATGTACTTCATTGAAGTGCACTTGACGACTAGTTCTTTCTCATAGGTATTTGATATCGCATGTGGTTCTCACCTTTGTAATTCGTTACAAGGGTTGGAAATAAGAAAGAGTCTCAATGAAGGGGATATGATCCTACACTTAGGAAATGGAGCAAACGTTGCAGCCATAGTCTAAGGCATAATCAAGTCAGACTTGGGGAACCCCCAAATTGTACTTGATCTTTGTTATTATGTACCTAATCTTGTTAAGAACATTATTTCAATTCCCGAATTGGATAATGAAGGATATGATTTTCTATATCTAAGGGAAAGTTGAAAGCATTAAAGAATAGTTCTTTAATTACACAAGGTACATTAAACAATGGATTGTATATGTTGGATTCCCAATCTTCATTGATGCATATCAGTCAAGTAAAATAAAATTAGATATCCAAGAAGATATTATTTTATGGAATACAAGACTTGGTCATATCTCTAAGAATAAGATGAACAAGATAGAAGTTCTCAAATCACTAAATGTTAGTGGTATTGAGGAATTTCCAACTTGTGAGTCTTGTTTAAAGGAAAAAATGATCAAGGCTCCTTTTGTAGGACAATCAGAGCAAAGCAAAAATTCTTTGGATTTGATCCATACAAATGTGTGCAGTCCACTAAGAGTTAATCCACGAGGAGGCTATTCTTACATCATCACCTTCACTAATGATCACACTTAATTCGGACATGTGTATCTTATGAAGAACAAGTCTGAAGCCTTTGAAAAGTTCAAAGAGTATAGGTGTGAAGTAGAAAAGCAAAAGGGACTTAGGATTAAAACTCTTCGATCGGATCGAGGAGGAGAATACTTAAGTACAAAATTCATGGATTATCTAAAAGAGAATATGATTCTCTTTTAATGGACTCCACCTAGTGCACCCTAACTTAATGGAGTAGCCAATAGGAGAAATCGTACCTTGTTGGACATGGTGTGTTCCATGATGAGCTTCTATGAGGTGCCTATATCTTTTTGGGGATATGCCTTGCTAACAGCAGTGAGGCTGTTGGAATAGTGCCCAGCAAGCTAATTAGATTGGCCTTGTATAAGTTATTTCTTTGTAAAACAATCTTAATTGAATGATATTCTTTATATGGTCATCTTTATTTTATGCTCTTTATTACTTCACTTGCATTTGGATGAAACCCTTAGATCACATATGACTACGAGACTTGGTTCGATGACCATGGAATAAGTCTTACACGACCGTGATCTTAAATCTTTCAAGTCGTAGGATCTTATGAGACAAGGCATCTATGATCTGGATAGACTTGCACTAACGATGCATAAATCCAAGAGTTGGATACTGCTCCATTCCATGAGCAACTGTATAAGAGATGGGTGCATATTAGTGGGTGCTTGTTAGAGAATAAGGCACTGAAGACCTATTGGAGAATCTACTAGATAGCCGTAGTGGTAAGTCTGCAGTGCTTAATTCTTCCGCTTACGCTAGTGCATATTATTAGTCCTCTAACTTGAGGATCCATGGTAACATTGTGTCTGATCCTCATGATTTGAATCTTCCTTGACCACTTAGCAGGTCTTTTGGGTTGAGGTTGGGTATGAGCTACTTGGCATAGAGGTTTGTGAGATCTAAGATGGAATCCGACTCCTTGCTTTTGTGAAGGATGGATGCATCTCCTATGTGTTCTATGTTGATCGATTCCAAGAAATCCTTGTGCAAGGTGGTGTGCCAATTTGGAGAATGAGTTTTTCAAAGGTGAGGTCACACAAGGGAATCAAACATTAAGAATACAGATATAGTATCAAAGCTATTCAGGAGCCGACAAATATCTTGCCCAAGCCCTCTTTCGGGAGATAGGAGACGAAAGGACTGTATTTGCATGGTACGTGTAGAGATATGATGGTTCTCCAAAATATTTATCTTGGCCAATTAGTTGGGCTCCATGGGTTGAGGTTGGACATCGACCATGGAGATTGGGTACTCTTCGATTAATGAGATGAATTGAATTGAGTCGATCAGTTTAAAAGGAGTTTTAAACTAAAATGAATATAAGATATTCCAAAGTCACAAAGAGTTGTGAGTCCATGTTTCATGAATGGTAGAACCTACTGGATCACACACAAAAACCAAATAGCTTCTAAAATTGGTAGAGCAATTTTCTAAATGTTAGAAAAATTCACCCTTTGGTGATCGATTTTCCAGGAACCAATTTAAAGGTCAATTTTGGTTTGATTAATTTAAATATTAAATTAATAAACTAATCTAAAGAGTTAAATTTGGCCAATAATTAAGGAGTTAATTATTTAGTGACATATTGACCATCAATTGGTCAAGTTGACTTAAAGAGTTAAGTTGACTAGTTTAAGCTTAAGAGTCAAGATTGTTTGATTTAAGAGTTAAATCAAAGGTTAATTAATTAAATTAAAGTATTTAATTTAATTAATGGGGAAAATGAGGGAAAATTTAAATGAAGTGTTCATTTAAATTAGCATCTTAATTAATTTGGAATTAGATTTCAAATGTAATTGAAATGCATATGAAATTCAAATAAGATATGAATATGAATTTGCCAAGTTGGCATGCCACTTGGGCGGTCACCTTGAGGATGGTGTGATACCAACTAGCATCACACTTTCCACCCTTTATATATATAGAGAGAGGGCGAGCAAATTTAAATATATACATTGTTGAAAAGTGTGAAGATTAGATTCTTTGCATTCCCTCCAAAACTCTCGCTTTCCATGCATTGCATCATGTGTTGAACTTTGCATTCCTTCTTCTTCCCAACCTAAAAATTGGCCTCCTCTAGCTCATTTTATCCTATATAAATCTAACTTATAGTGAGGGAAAATTTAAAGAATGATTGGGGTGTGGATCATATCAATAGAGGCAAGGCGTTTGACTTGTTGAATTTTGGAGATCCACTACAGTAGCTCCAAATTGTCGAATTTTTATGGAGCGATCAAGAAGGTTTTGTTGCTCCAATTTTTCACAGTAGCTTCCTTAGTGTGTGGAGGTGTTCCAAATTTAATTTGGTGATTTTTAGAGCAGTATAACTAAGGCAAAGGTTGCCACCTTTCTGCTATGTCGATTCAAGACAGTTTCTGGATTTGAGAGTGATACTTGATTTTCTCCTTGTTTTGAGCTACAAGAGGTAATTCTTCTTCCTAATCCAGATCTATAGCATGACTAGATCCCTAATTGCTTGAGTAGCTTAGTTATTTTCAAGCTTATGAAGTTTCAATTTATGGATCCTAATGCTATTCTTGCTTTCAGAGGCTACTAAATGTAGTCTCTCAAAGGCCGTACCAAAAACTCCATATGAGATGTGGCATGACAAAGCACTCTTTTACCAATATCTAAAGGTTTTGGGGTCTCCCGCCTACGTCAAGGGGCTACTGAGAGATAATTGGATAGTCGACCCTCCGTGTGCGAGTTTGTGGGATACCCTAGAGAGTCTATGGGTTATTATTTTTATGATTCCTCGGAGCAAAAAGTATTTGTCTCGAGGAACACCATCATTTTGAAAAATGAGTTTCTATTAGATAGAAAAAGTGTTATTGTTGAACTTGATGAAGTTGAAGATGATCAAATCCCACAAGCAGTGGAAACAAATAGCGAGCCTTGCACACATCATCTACGTAGATCGGACTGAATCAAGAAGCAACCCGAAAAGTTTGAATTTCTTTATGAGACGGGCTAATTGGATATAGATCCAAAGACCTATGGGGAAGCTATGTTGGATATAGAATCGGGACATTGGTTTGATGCTATGGGATCTGAAATGGACTCCATCTACTCCAACAAAGTATGGACTTTAGTAGATCTATCGGAGGGAATCGTTCCTGTTGGTTGCAAGTGGATCTATAAGCAAAAGCTAGGAGTCGATGGAGAGGTAGTGACCTTTAAGGCGTGACTAGTGGCAAAAGGTTATACTCAAAGACTCGATATTAATTTTGAGGAAACCTTTTAACCAGTTGCAATGCCTAAGTCCATACGGATCCTACTTGCCATAACCGTATATTATGACTATGAAATATGGCAAATGGATGTGAAAATCACTTTCCTCAATGGTATAACATTGAAGAAGAAATTTTTATAGAGCAACCATAAGGTTTTACATCCAAAGAGAGTAAGAAAAAGGTTTGCAAACTCCAAAGGTCTATTTATGGACTCAAGCAAGCATCCTGATCTTGGAATATAAGTTTTGATAGTACAGTCAAATCACTTGGCTTTATCAAAAATATGTATGAACCATTTGTATACAAGAAGACGAGTGGAAATTATGTATAGTTTATTGTGCTTTATGTTGATGACATCCTTCTCATTGGGAATGAGGTAAGAATGTTAGAGCAGACTAAAATGTGGTTATCTACTCAATTCTCCATGAAAGATTTGGGAAAAGCATCTTACGTATTGGGATTATGTATCTATAGAGATAGATCAAAGAGGATGTTGGGGCTATCCTAATCACAGTACATTGATAAAATACTAAAGTAGTTTAGTATGGAAGAATCTAAGAAGGGATTCCTTCCCATGGGATATGATATTCGTCTATCTAAGTCTATGGCCCCCCAGACTAAGGCAGAAAGACAAAAGATATCTTGAATACCTTATGTGTCTGCGATAGGGAGCATAACGTATGCAGTTCAATGTACAAAACCGGATGTAGCGCACACTTTGAGTGCCACGAGCCACTTTCAATCCAACCCCAGTGAGTGTCATTGCATGGCAATTAAGACAATCCATAAGTACTTGAGAAGAACTGTGGAGTTGTTTTTATTATACGGCAATGGAGAATTGAAACCCGAGTGGTTTTTGGATTCAAGTTTTCGATCTGATGTAGACAACCCAAAATCTATCTCTGGATTCATATTTTGCCTTAATGGCAACACGGTGAGTTGGAAGAATTCCAAACAAGACACCACATTCGATTCAACCACTGAGGCAAAATATATTGCGGCTTCGAAAGCTGCAAAGGAAGGTGTTTGGATAAAAAACCTAAGAGTTCGATGTAGTACCTAGCATGTCTGAGCCTGTGGTTGTCTTTTATGACAACGGTTGCACAAATTAAGGAGCCAAGATCTCATCAGTGATCCAAGCATATCTTGAGGCAATACCATTTGATCCAGGATATCATAAATAGAGGCGACATTCAAGTGAAAAGAGTTGCCTTGGAAGAGAATATAATAGATCCACTAACTAAACCCCTATTACAAAAAAGTCTTTGAAGAACATCTTATGAAGATGGGTCTTTAGAATGTCGGGCATTAGCTTTAGGAAAAATGGGAGATTGTTCGAATAGGGTCCAGCAAGCTATTAGATTGGCATGTAAACTATTTCACTTGTGGTACAATCTTGATTGAATGATATTATTCTTATATGACCATCTTCATCTTATACTGATATTGCTTCACTGGCATATGGTTGAAGCCCTTAGATTACATAAAACTATGAGACTTGATCAGTTCACTCGGTGGTGATCATGGAATAAGTCTTACACGATCGTGATCTTAAATATCCCAAGTTATAGAATCTTAAGAGATATGGCATCTAAGATTCGAATAGACTTGCACTAATGATGCATAAATCCAAAGGTTGGATGTTGCTCCATTCCATGAGCAAACCATATGTGATATGGGTGTATGTTAGTGGGTTCTTGTTAGAGAACAAGGCATTAGAACTCGCCGCAAAGATTCCACTAGATAGCCGTAGTGGTAAGTTGGTAGTAGCTAGTTCTCCCGCTTACGCTGCATATAATTAGTCCTTTGACATGAGGATTTATTGTAACCTTATGTTTAGGTCCTCATGCTTTGACTCCTCCTTGGACACATAGCGAGTGTTTTAATGGTGATTGGGCATGAGCTACTTAGACATGGATGTTTATGAGATCCAAGCTGGGATCAGACTCTTCATCTTTATGAAGGGCGAATACATCTCCTATGTGTCGTATGATGATCGATTCCCAGGAGTCCTTGGCCAAGGCAGTGTGACAATTTGGATAATGACTTTTCCAAAGATGAGGTCACAAAAGGAATCAAACATTAAGAATAGATGCATAGCATTAAGGCTATTAGGGAGCTCACAAATATTTTGCCCTAAGCCTCTTTCATGGAGATAAGAGACAGAAGGACCTTATTTTCATGGTACGCATAAAGCTAGAATGGTTCGCCATAAGTATTCACTCGGCCAATTATTGGGCTCCATGGGCTTGAGGTTGGATATCGACCAATGAGCGGTAGAACCTAATGGGTCACACATAAAAGTCTATTGGAAATCCTAAATAATTAGGAAGAATTTTCCAAGTGTTAGAAAATTTCCAAAAGGACCGAAAATGTGAGGAAGAAATGTTGATGCAATTTTTAGTCATTTGATTTCATCAATTTAATTGTTAAATTGATACAATTAAATTAATTATTAATTTAGTTTGGTACCACATGATTATAAATTTGTTAAGTCAAACTTAAAGAGTTAAGTTTGGTCACTTAAATGTTAAGTCAATATTTAATTAAATTAAAGTATTTAATTTAATTAAATGGAAGAATGAGTTTTGGAGGGAAATTTAAAATTAATCTTGCAAGTTGGCATGCTTAGTTGGCAACTCCCCTTGACGAAGGTGTGATGTCGAGGACTCTATATATAGATATAGAGGGGGGCAGCCAACAAGAAGAATCAATCAGACCTTTTGCATTTAATTGTTAGATTAAAAATTCCCTCCAAAAGTGATTCTCTCATGAATTGAGATTTCACTCTCTTCTTCCTCCCCTCCATTTTCGGCCTTCAACCTAGCTCTCTTCCTTCTTGATTTTGCAGCTAAATTGAGAAGGAAATAATAGTCCAAAGGTGTGTGGACTTTGACATTAGAGGCAAGACGTATTACAAATTGCTTACTTTGCTTATCCTCTATTCCAGCAAAAACTTTGAGGTCTTTGTTCGAGGTCTTGCCGAAGGAGTCTAGTGATCAAACGTTGATCACAACTAGCTGCACTAGTAGCAATTTCCTCTCAGGAAATGAAGCTCTTCTTCTACCTTTAGTTCGATTTTGCTCAAGAGTTAACAATATAACTTTAATCCACTACATATGCATGATTTAATCCTTGTGGTGGTGTAAGATAAGTTAGATTTCAGTTTTTAAATGTTTTAAGTTGGATTCTTAGCCTTACATCTCTTTCACTTTTTTGAGTCCTTTTATCAAGATACTGACCACTATGTCAATGCAAAGATCTTGGACTTCTAGAATTTCATTATTGAAGTTATTCATAAACACCTGCAAAGATTTGTCCTCCTATTGTTTTGAAGGCAAAGAAATAGATGATTGAGTACTTAGCTTTCTTTTTATAACTAACTTGATACAAGAATTTTGATACAATTGGTCGTATGAGACAAACATCCAAGGAGGTAAAGCTATGAACCATTATTGAGCCTTTTCATATAAAATGGTGATGAGCACACAATAGTTTACCATATCTGATTGGCCAAAACACTACATGATGTGTTCAAAATCTATAAGATGTTCTTATAGATTAGAATTCCTATCCTACCTACAGAGGTCAAGTACTTTGAATTATGTAGGTATGACTTATACCAAGATCTCAATGCAAAAGGATGATTCTCTCTTTTGCATAATAGATTAATATGTTCCCGTGCTTTTCAACTCTTCGAGCTCCCGATTAAGTTGTCCAATGTGGTCACTCATCTCTAGAACTCATGTCCTATTTCCTTCATTTGAGGACCTTTTTATAGATAAATACGGCATGGATCAGTTTACCCCCTATAGTATCCCATAAATATCAATAGGTGTTGGATTTTGTACTTCTTTAAATGACTAATCGTGCATTGGCTCATTCCCTTTGTCCCATCCTTCTCCTTGCTCTCAATGCAACATAGATGTTCTTGCAGAGTTGCCTAGGAAATAAAAGAGGCAGTATTATTGTTGTTAGCCTTATATAATTTTCTTTGCTAAAAATGTATAAACATTAGATTTGTGTTGACTAGATAATAAGGGAATTGATGGGGGTGAAGGGTTGGTAGGTTGGGGAGATGGTCATGGTTTGTCAATGTTTGGTGTCTCCTTATCTTTCTATAGTGTACCATCCGTAGCTCTTTCGTCCTGCACTAGTGTTCACTTTTCATTTCAAGTTTGAAGTGCTTTCCACAAATGCCGTCAACTAATTCAAGGTTGTCCAGTTTAATCTAACCAAATAGTTCTGTTTCTTCATATCATCAAACAAAATTGTCTTTTTGATCAATTTGAATGGTGAGACATATGATCTGGAACATAACAATGGTCTACAGCTGTTGGGAAATTACCAACTATAGCGCTTTGAAACCTAAGTTATTAGTTGGATAAGAGGTCAAGGCTAGAATATCATTACCTAAAAGAACATAACAGTGAGCATTCGAATGGCCATTGAATAAGAGAAAAACAATTACTAACATGTTTAGTGATTGATTTAGTATCCCCTTGGATTAGTCACGCTCGAATCAATCACAAAAGCCTTCATCAAGAATTAGTGACCACAAATGATGGCCATTTATAGTATATGATTCTTCTAAAAATATGTACAATGACTAGGCAATAACTAATTAGTGACCACCTAGACCGTATGTATGCAATCACTAATTTCAAGCAAACAAAAGAATCGATTTTGAGCCTTGCAATTTTAGGATTCAAACACTTAAAACTATTTCTTGCATAACCTTACTAAAGCTAAGCCAAGTATACCTCTAATACATAGAAATGAAAAAATAATTGTAAATAACATTCTAGTTAATAAGTTACTATATTAATTTTTGAGTTTTGAAATTTAACAAAAATAAAAATTGTTCGTTTAATATTTTTTAAATTTTTATTCAATCTAATAAAAGTAAAATATTTATTATCTATAACCATTGCCTTTAAATAATATATACACATTATAAATAGTACATACTAATGTGTATAATACTAAATAATATGCATATATATATATAAATACATGTATATGCTAATAAATACACTCAATAATATATATTATTATGTATATTAGTATATATATTTACTCATAATATATGTATATATAATATATATAATTGACATGTATATATAGATATTAATTAATTCTCACATTACTTCTTTATATAAGAATATTATTATTTTGTTTTTCGTGTATCTATATATACACTCATAAATGTTCAATTGTATGCATATAATATAGAAATGTTTAACAAATTTATATTTATATATAATATTATATATAGTAATATATTTTCACATATATGTTTTTCAAAATATTTTTATTACTAAAAGAATATATATAAATGAATATATAGAATTAGGTACAGTAGAATATTGTTTATGGATATATACATATTATTATCTCTAAAGCAATTGGTTTTGAACCTTGCAATTTTAGGATTCAAACACTTAAAACTATTTGTTGCAAAACTTTATGCTAGAATCTCTTCTTTAAGTGGTTTCGATTATGCCTATTTTTTTAAGTTATTTTATTATATCTGCTAATTGCTCGATTTATTTCTTCAGAATAAAGAAAGCTAAACATTAGAAAGTTGGTGTAGAATTTACCTTGACTATGTAGATTTTGTTTAAGGGAACTTACCATTGGAAATCAACATCTATTGAGAGTAAGGAAAGTTGACTGCCTGTAGCAAAATTCCAGTATCAATCTAGGCAACTTTCTATTGGGAAGAATTTGATCATCTTTAAAGGATTTAAACAGACTTGCTGTACTGGAAGAATTGTGCCTTTGCACAATAAGCGTTTCTGATAAAGTTATTCTCTCAAGATTAGACTCTCAAAAAATTATTACTATCTAGACAAATATGTTATTGTTGCAGGCAAAGTGTTGAAGGATCAATCTTGGTTATTGTACCTTTTTACTAATTATTTGTTTGGTAAAGTACAGGTTAAAATCCTAAGTTTTGTGGCTTAGGTAGTGGAGTAGGCTTTTTGAACCACTATAAATACTTTGTCTCTTCTTATTACTTGCTTCCTATTTCTATTATCTCTGGAATTTCAATTATGACCAAAAGTTCAGTTTATTGTTTCTAATATATCTTTTGATTCCTTTGAGTCTATTTCCCTTTTGGGATCCTACATAGTTTCAATTGGCACCATAGCCGAGGGCTCATACGTATAAGTTCTAACAAACTTGAGCCAAAAGATCATAATGGCTTCTTCTAGCTTTCATGTGTTTGTAGAAGATCAATCTCACACTCATTCTCCTTTATTTTATGGGACCAACTACTCAACATGGAAAAACAAGATTGAGGATTTTTCATAGATTTAGATTACGATCTGCAGAGTATCATCATTGATGGACCTCTTATTCCAACCAACAAAGGCAGATTAGAACTTACGACTGAAGATAAGAAAATGCTCTCAATGAATATGAAAGTAAAAAAATATCCTTTCTCATGCAGTAGTCAAAGAGGAGCACAATCGAGTTAGCACATGTGCTTCTGTAAAAGAAATGTGGGACGTGCTCCAAGTCACCGACGAAAGGACCTCCCAGGTAAAACTAGAATGAATTTATTTGCTTACTCACCAATATGTAATGTTTTCCATGAAAACAGGTGAAACAATTAGCCAAGTGTATGCTCGCTTCATAGAAATAGTGAATCCTATGTTTGAACTAAGGAAAACAATGTCTGCAAGTGAACAAACATGGAAGATCTTAAGATCTTTGCCAAATGATGGACCCCTAAGGTCACTGCAATTCATGAGGCCAAAACCTCGAAAAGATGACCATGGGAGAATTGATCAAAACGCTTACATCTCATGAAATGACCCTCCTTAGCGAAGAAAAAAGCTCCGATGGCAAAAATAAGAAAAACACTGCTTTCAATGCAAAAAAAAGGGACTGGAATGAGGACTCTAATGATTTAGATGAAGAAATGATCAATGAAGAAATAGCCATGATAACTAGGCAACTACGAAAACTTACCCAAGCTAGAAATTGCTTCAGAAAAGACTCTAGACCAAATTCCCAAAGAAACAATAGAGAATTTCAAAGAACTAAGCAGATTATATGCCATGAGGTGGGACATAAAAGACCCAGTTGTCCGAAATTAAAAAAAAAAGGGTTCAAAAGCTGAAAGAAATTCTAAACAAAGTGCGATGACCATTGCCTCAGATGATTTAGACTCGGACCAGTTTGATAATGAGGGAAATTGTCTCATGGCAGACAGACAGGTAACTTTATTGTCTGAATTAAGTTCTAGCAATTTTGAATTTGATCATGATTTTGATAGAGATCTTGATATTCACATAGAATGCCATAACCAATTTACTAAACTACAAACAGAAATAAATCTTCCCAAAGAACAACTAGAGACCACTCTAAATGAAAAAGAAGAACTAGTCCACTACAATGGTAAAATCATAAAGACAATTTGAGAGGAAAGAAATAGGCTAGTTGAAAAAAATTAATAACTAGAAAAAGAAATTCAACATTTAGTAGTTAATAACTATAATCTGAAAAGGACACTTAAAGGAAAGAACAAAATAGAGTTTAGAAATAAAGAAACAAAAATATTTGATAAGAGAACATGTCATTACTATAATAGAACCGGTCATATAGCATAGAAATTCCCTATAAAAAGAGAAATTGGATACAAATATGTGTGGACACTAAAATATAACATTTCAGGACTCAACAAAAATGGGTACATAAAAACACAATTCTTGTGTTGCAGGAATAGTCAAGAAAGCAGTTTAGATGGACCTATGATATCTGGACAGTGGATGTTCCAAACACATGATAGGAAACAGATCATTCTTTTCTGAACTACAAGAGTAAAATGGAGGAAATGTATTGTTCATAGATAACATAAAAGGTAAAATTATTAGCAAAGGAATAGTAGGTAATAAGGATAGAACTTCCATTGAAAATGTTTGGATGGTTGATGGGTTCAAACACAATCTTCTAAGCATAAGTCAACTATGTGACAGCCAATACCATGTACATTTTAAACCTTCTTAATGTGTGGTAACTAAGCATGAGAAACTGTTTTCACTGTAGTTAGAGAAAGAAATGTATATTACATAAACTTAGAAGTTCTTTTCAAACAAAATGTTGAATGTTTAGTTTCAACTGATGAGTCTTGCTGGACATGGCATAAACGTCTAGGTCATGCTAACATGAAACTCCTAAACCACTTAGTTAAAAGGGATTTAGCCAAGTGCATCCCTAAAGTTAAATTCACAAAAAAATAGAATCTGTGATGCATACATGAAAGGCAAACAAATAAAAACATCCTTTAAACATATAAATGACATTGCATCTTCCAAACCTCTAGAACTTCTCCATCTTCATTTATTTGGACCCATGAAAACACAATCACTTAGAGAAAATAAACATGTGTTTGTAATAGTAGATGACTTCACTCGCTTTACTTGTGTACAATCTCTCTTACATAAAAATGAAGCCTTAAGTTATTTCATCACCCTTACAACCCTTCAAACAAAAAGGGCTATATGATTAAAACCATCAAAAGTGACCATGGAACATAATTTGATGATAACAGTTTTGCTACTTTCTATAATGATTTTGGTTACACTCAAAAAAATTTTGTTCAAAAATACCCTAACAAAATGGGGTAGTTGAAAGAAAGAACAGGGTTCTACAAGAAATAGCTCGAACAATGTTGAATGAATATGAACTTCCCGAATTACTTTGGGCGGAAGCTTTAAGCACAGCCTGCTATGTTATTAACTTAGTCTTCTTAAGGCCTTTTATAAAAAGGACTCCCTATGAACTCTAGAAAGCTAAGATACCTAATATCTCTTATTTTCATGTATTTAGATATCAATGTTATGTTTTGAATGATAGGGAACATCTTGCCTAATTTGATTCCAAATCTGATTAAGGCATATTTGTGGGATGCTCAACAAATAGTAAAGCTTATAGGGTTAATAAAAGAAAAAGAACAATACTAAAATCCATACATGTGGTATTTCATGAAACTAACCCCTTACTAGCTTAGGAAATCTTGAGCATAGAAACTGCAAGCTTTGAACAGGTTGTAGAAGTGCTAAATCAAGAAAGAGAAACAGAATTAGTAGAAACTCATAATACTGCTGAGCCAGTTTCAACTACCAGTGAACCTTCCAAAGAAGATAGAGGAAAACAATTTAGAAAATTTAAACATACATCAAGTCATCCAACACGCAATATCATTGGAGATCCAGCTACTGGAATAACTACAAGGTCAAAATCTAAAAAAAATTATTCCAAATACTCTGACCATGTATTTTTATCTTATGCAGAATTTAGCAACATAAATGAGGCCTTAAATGAAAGTTTTAGGTTAATGCAATGAAAGAAGAACTTCATCAATTTGAGAAAAATCAGGTGTGGGCCTTAGTAAAAAGACCCGATGATCATCCTGTAATTGGAACTAAATGGGTGTTTTGAAATAAAATGGACGAACAAGGTATTTTTGTTAAAAACAAAGCAAGGCCTGTAGCGAAAGGGTTCTCTCAACAAAAAAATATCGACTATAATGAAATTTATGCACTTATTGCATGTCTTGAATCAACCCGCATGTTATTAACATATGCATCACATAAAAATTATACTTTATTCCAAATGGATGTCAAAATTGCGCTTTTGAATGGTTCTTTAAAAGAAGAAGTTTTTGTGGAACAGCCCTAAGGTTTTAAAAACTCAAAATTTTCAAAACCATGTTTTGAAATTATCAGAAACTTTTTATGGTTTAAAACAAGTACCCAAGCAAGGTATGAACGTTTAAGCATTTTTCTAATATCAAAAGGTTTTCCATGGGTAAAGTGGATACCACTCTTTTTACAAAAATCTTGAAACGGTCACTTACTACTTGTTCAAATATATGTCGATGATATAATTTTGGGAGAACTCTAAAAGAACTTTGTGATGAATTTGCATCACGCATGAAAGATGAGTTTGAAATGAGTTTCGTGGGTGAGTTGAATTTTTTCCTTGGATTGCAAATTAAACATACCCCAAAGAGAATTTTCATATCATAAGAGAAATATGCAAAAGAATTACTAAAGAAATACAGAATAGAAGATTGCAAAGAATCCAATGTCTCTATGCTGTCTTCTACCAAGCTAGGACTTGACTCTGAAGGAAAAAAGCATTGACGAATCAATGTACCGAGGCATTATTGGAAGCATGTTATACTTAACTTCCACTTAACCAGATATACTCTTTGCCATCAGTCTTTGTGCACGGTTTCAAGGACAGCACAAGGAATCTCATCTCAAGGCCGTCAAACGGATTCTTCGTTATCTTAAAAGAACAGTTAGCCATGGTGTTTGGTATCCTTGCTCTAAAATCTTTAATTTGATTCATTTCTCTGACACTGACTATGCAGGGTGTAAGATTGACTGAAAAAGTACATTTGAACTTATCAACTCCTTGGAACTTGTCTTATAAGTTGATGTAGCAAAAAATAAAGTATAGTAGCCATGTCAACCACTGAGGTTGAATACATGGTGCTAGGCAATTTTTGCAACATGTATTATAGATGAAACAAACTCGTAGTGATTTTAGATTAAACTTTTCTTGCACCCATTCATTATGATGACCCAAGTGCTATTAATATAACGAAAAATCCAGTATATCACTCATGCATAAAACATATAGAAATTAGGCATCACTTTATTAAAGATCATGTTAAAAAAGGTAATGTGTGCATAAGTTTTGTTGAATTAAAAAATCAATTGGTAGATATTCTTCACCAAGCCTCTTCTTGAGGACATATTTTGTTTTCTCAAACATAAACTAGGCATAGTTTTATTCACCATCTTGATACTTGTATAATATTGGTAAGTACATCTTTGTTCAAAATAAGGTAATGTTTGCTTCTCTTTCCTTAATTTTGATATACTCAATATAGTAATTACTAAACTTAAATTAAAAATTTTCTTATTTTCTACATGTGTGGGAAACCACTCCCTTTTCATCCCACCCAGCACACCCTTTTACCTTCTTCTCCTATTCTTTCTCATCTAATCAATTGTTCAATCCATCTTATCTCTCTCCTCTATGTTTGACCATACAAATTCGCCATCAACCAAATTTGAGGCCTATGACTTCAATTCCAACAAATTTAATTACCTTCCGCATCTTCTCCCCAATGACATCACTCTTCACCCTCTTTCGACATGAAACATACTGACTCACTCCTCCACCATCGTCTCTCCGCCTACAAAAAACCCAACCTAAAAACCCTCCTCTTGAATGCTCTTTTACCTTGTCTCCTCACTTTTCGCCCATTTTCAGTAATAGCGACTTTAATAAGTGGGATTTCAACTTTGTTCCAAAACAACTCAAATTTACCATCTCTCAGCCACTGAACTCTTCTCGACTAACATGTCACACTATAAGATAAATCGTGGGCAGCCCATTGATTTCTCTGTCATTTCTTACTCTCATGTTCTTCACTAGATTGAAACAATGTAATGGATTACACTGATGAGCATCGACAAGGTCGCTTATTCACTCATTGTTTGTCTCTTCTATGCAAATTTGGGAGTCAATGAGGACCTGAACTTTGGTAATGTCTCTTTGCGGTCCATCATCCTTGGTATTCCTATTCATCTTGATTATGCCAAAATTAATAATTGTTTAGGGCTTTCTGATTCTGGTGTTAAGTTTCTTGCTTATAGTGGATGGTGTGGTATTGATTGCTCTGATCTCAATAATGGTAAGAATTTTTTTTGAAATGGTCGATCTCCAAAACTTTCTAGTGGAGTCGCACTGAATATGCTTCAAACTAACCACTTCTTCATGCATCAATTGATTATGCTCACTATTCTATTATGTTCTTCTACTAGTGGTGGGCATTCCACTGATATAAATCACCTGTCTATTAATTAGTCAACCAGTCAACATAGGATACATCATATTGCATAATATAGTCCATTCCCTTAATCATTCCTCTAAAAAATTTACCTTACGCCATGTTTCTAATGCAAATCTCAAAATTGAAAATGTCTATTTTCCTCCTCAATAAGCCAAGGATCTTTCTGAATGTAAAGATGTTGATCTCCCTAGTTTAAAGAAAATGAAAAATCCAATTGGGGGAAGATGGGGTTTGGTTCAAAGGCATGTCCAATTCTGCTATCATTCCTTCTGCTTCGCGGTGCACATCATGTCACCAAATTAGAAAAAAGCCTATCCATATTGCGGCTAAATCTATCCATGACACTCAGTCTGAAGCTTCTGGAGGCATTACTTCCAAAAGAGCTCTTAAACTACTGGAAGTTCCAGTTGCTAAAATCATTTCCTCCATTTAATCCTTGGCCTCTACTGTTGATAAAGTTAGTAATCAACTTACTAAGCCCTCTGAATATGCCAAGGACAACTTCTGATGCTACAAGTACAAGATTGTTGATCTCAGGCATAAAGTTAGGGAGCTTTGTTATTCTCTTCACAAACATTCTTGCAGACGGTGACATTTTGATGATGAGGGGAAGACACCACTATATGGAAATTTGACATCTACTTTGCCACTATGAACTATTGCTATTATCTTTTGACATCTACGTACTATTAGCAATACTTGAAGTAATGTCGATGCTTAAAATTTGCAGGTTCTTTTGCTATTATGAATAGTTGCTATTATCTTTTTATCTTTTGACATCTAAGTACTATTAGCAAAAAGAACTTGAACTCTATGTTGATGCTTGTATTTTCACATCACATTATGTCTTATGATATGATGCAGTGATATTTTTAAACTCTTATGCTTGACAACACACCATATGCTAAAACACTTTTTGATAGGGGGAGAATCACTTTGCTTATTCACAGGGGTAGTAAAAAAAAATATGGCATCATAAAAAAGGGAGAGATTGCTAGAATCTCTTCTTTAAGTTGTTTTGATTATGCCTCTTTTGCTTAAGTTATTTTATTAAATTTGCTAATTGCTTGATTTATTTCTTCATAATAAAGGAAAATAGCTGTCAGAAAGTTGGCATAGAATTTACCTTGAATATGTGGATTCTATTTAAGGGAAGTTACCATTGGAAATCAACATTTACTAAGAGTAAGGAAAGTTGACCGCCTCTTGCAAAATTCTAGCATCAATTCAAGCAACTTTCTATTAGGAAAAATTCACCATCTTTATAGTATTTAAAAGGACTTGCTGTACTAGAGGAATTGTGTCTTTGCACAATAAGCATTTTTGATGAAGTTATTCTCTCAAGCTTAGACTCTCAAAAAAAATATTATTGTCTAGCCAAGTAGATTATTGTTGCTAGCGTTAAGGGATCAATCTTGATTATTGTACCTTTGTACTAATTTATTTATTGAGTAAAGTGAAAGTTAAAATCCTAAGTCTTGTAGCTTAGGTAGTGGAGTAGGCTTACCAAACCACTATAACTACCTTGTCTCTTCTTATTATCTTATTTCCTATTTTTGTTAGTTTTGAAATTTTAATTATAACTGGAAGTTCCAGTTTATTGTTTCTGATGTATCTTTTGACTCCTTTGAGTCTATCTCCCTTTTAGGATCCTATACACTTTCACCTTACTAACACTAAACCAACTATATCTCCAATACATACAAATGAAAAAATAATTATAAATAACATTCTAGTTAATAAGTTGCTATATACACTCACTAACATATAATATTACATATATTAGTATACATATTTACTCATAATATATGTATATTTTATATATATATATATATATTTATAATTGACATGTATATGTCATTAATTATCTGTCATATTATTTCTTTATATAAGAATATTATTCATATTTTATTTCTTTGTGTATCTATATATACACTTATAAATGTTCAATTATATGAATATAATATAGAAATATTTAACAAATATATATTTATATAAAATTATACATAGTTATATATTTTTACATATATTGTTTTAGAGATACTTTTATTACTAAAAGAATATATATATATATATACATGAATATATAGAATTAGATACATTAGAATATTTGTTTACATGTAAATACATATTATTATCTATAAAGCAATATAAATATCTATAAAATTATATTTATATATTTGTGTAAACAAGGAAAATATTTTATTATTTATACAAGTATTACACAAATTTATTGTTCATATTACAAAAATATATAAAAATAAAATAAAATTTTATGTTTGTAATTGATTATTGAATGAAAAATGCATTCACTAACATGACCTCATCAATGATTAGAAAAAAGAAAAGAAAAGAAAACATCACAAATTAGTGATTGAAAATAATTTAATCGTTAATTAGCAATCAAATTAGCACTATAAGAAAACAGGTTCCGTCTCTGAAGTCCTGTTTTTCATCTCTAAGATAAAGTAGAGGCAGAATTTTTCCGTCTCCAAACACGTGGCTGAAAGCTCCATCTCAAATTCAAGAGACGGAATAATTTTAGTCTCTGAATTTGAGAGATGGATTAAATTGATCTCTAAATATGTCTCTAATTTTTAATACTTTTACCTAAAACCGTCTCTGATTCCGTAAACTTTCCATCATTAATTCCGTCTCTAAATTTGTAGACATTTCAAAATAATCCATCTCTAATTTCATCTAAAATTCCATCTTTAATTTTTGCTTGTTCATTGGTAATCCGTCTCAATTCCATCTCTATTTTATATGTCTCAAATTCTTCCTTTAAATTCACTATTTGTGGTATTAATTTCATTTCTAAATTCATTTTTAATCAATTTTCATATTTATTTACAACCAATAATTTTCTTCAATTCAAATTAATAATATGTTCAGGTAACTTTTCTAGAATCAAGTAATATTGACTTGCAAATTAGTCACACAAACCATCAACAAACAACATAATTTATTAAAATATTAAATGTGTGTGTATATATATATATATATTAGTCAATAAGACAGGTCAGTTTAACTATCCTCAACAACATAAATCAATTCATTCATACAAGAAATTAAATAAAAAATTCATACAAATAAATCATCAAAATTTTACTTGTGCCCAGAAGTCCCCACGCATCTACATCTTGTTCCTATGTTATTATCTCTAAATGCCTCCATGCCTTGAATATTCGTATCCCCATGATGGGAATAGCTTCCTCCACACTATTCTCATGATGAATATGATTTACACAAAAAACATGCTGCAAAAAATAAAATAACACAAAATTAAAAACAAAAACAAATTAAGAGCTCAATAAAAACATTGTACAATGTAGTAACAATAACTCTTTTTAAATGATAAAAAATTATGACAAGTTATGCCTATTAAGCAACAAGGAGAAGGATTTAGACATTTAGCAAAGAAATTATATTGGAATCCAACATCCATATTTCCATATTTCCACTTAAAGTCACAATTGAAGTGCCCAAAACAATGGAATAGCAAATATTCTTGAGAAGTTATTTTTCTTGATGTTGAGAAAGAAATTCAATTTAAAGGAGTCAATCATAATGAAACCAAACATCAAAACATTATTTATATGATGTCACTAGATGGTGTAACAATCATAATTAATAATGCTTTAGGGGAAATTTCCTAATATTCCTCAGCTCTTCAAAATTTCATACTTGCCTTTGCTAAAGGATACAAAAATTTCAAGTAAAGAAGTTGCTTTAATAGCCTAATCAACATTTTGATATTTATATTTCTCTTTTTGTGTCCTTGTACAATGAGAAAATAAAAGGTTGATATTTATTTAGCATCGTTGTTCTTGATCTAATCTGGGATTGACCCAGTGAGAAAGCTACATACAATGAGAAAGCTACAGATAACCAACCATTATAACAAAATGAAACATGTTCAAAACTATGAATTAGCAAGCAAACACAACTCAATCATTATAATGCATTTAGTTGTGCAACATGAGATTTACAAAGAGATGATGTTTAATTCATTAATAGAGGTGTGGATTTAGCGAAAACCTAGGCATAAATCATGTTCCCAGAAAAGAGAGCACAATTTGAACAAAAAAATATGCATATCTAATAACCATGCTTGGCTTTATACAAATGAATGAAAGACCAACACCTCCTCTAAATCATGAGAATGAATTGAAGAGTGTTTAGTCACTTATAAGATTTGGAATCTCTTCTTCCAACTTCTTGAAATTCAGAGATATTGCAGCTCTATAATATGCTCTGTCTACAAATGCTTTACCTTGAGAACACGCATCAAACACCAAAGATACTAATTAACACAAACCAAGAACTAAGACATCCTCTTAGATAGCCTTCAAATATTATGCTAATTAGAACACTGATAACAAGTTTAACACTTCTCAGTTATCACAAGAGTAAATAAAGACCAAACCAAAAAATATGACCACACTTACCTTATGGGCAGTGTGCATGTACTGTGACAAAACTTCTACAAGTTAATATTTTCTCAATCTGAAATTCATTCTAAACCAAGAAAGGCGCAACAATGATGCAGTAAAACAATTAAGAAAATATGTTATTCAAAGACCCAATCAAGTAAGCAATTACAGAACCCAAAATCCAAGAAAATCAACGAGCACTTGCAGAAACACACAAGACAGACAAAAATATAAAATAGGCATTTTGAGAAGATAGGGAAGTAAAATAATCAAAAGTTACTACATAGTCAATTTTGTTTATTCTTCTATCTTACCAGAACAATCTTTTTTTTTTTTTTAGTTGTTATTTGCATTCTTTGGAGAAATAGAACAAAAAAGCGAAACATTACAAGATCTAAATTAAATTAGAAAACATAAAAATAGGCATTTGAGAAGATAGTGAAGTAAAGTAATCAAAATTCTTACTATACATTCAATTTTGTTTGTTCCTCATCTTATTAGAGGAACATTGGTCCTATTGATGCAGTTGATGTTATTATAATAGTGGTCCTTGCTGTATCAACACATGCTTTTGATTTAAATCCTTCCTATACACAGTCAATTCATTCTGTTGAAAGCCAATGTAAGAAACTAAGAACTACATTTAGATTTTAAAACTTTCAAAATCTATCAAAAATAATAACCATAGATATTTAATATTAAAAGTATACTTATGTTTTTAGTGCTTTGGGATGGAGGTTGGGGGGAAGGATATAACAAAATATTTTGCTCATATCATAGCTAGCTAGAAAGTCAACAATGCTTCCTCAATCCTATATATTCCTTCTTCAGCAAATAAATGCATATGTAAACTACCTGAAGTAAGAAATAGATGAGCTGTAAATTCGCAATGGAACATAAAAGAAGTTATTATTTAATGAACCAACAACAATTTAGAGAGAAAATTACAAAATCCATAACAAACCAAACCCAAAAATTCAAGAAATACAGGGAAAATATTTATCAATACGCATATTGGAAATAAAGCTACTCAGTTTATCAAGATATAGCATAGTGCATAAACAATGGCATTTGAAGGTTAAACAAAGAATACGCTAAGTTTAAATGGAGCAATATCTTTTTATGCACAACTATCCTCATCCATTAACATAACCTCATTACAACTTATATTAGAATAAAATTTTATAAGTTAGGTAGTGTCTGTTCCAACTGAGAACACCAAGCACAATTCCCCACTATTTTAAGGATTGATAATACAATACTAGCTGCATTGCATCATAAGCTCTACCAATCTATGAACATATGATTGTGATTTGATGCAATTTCATAGATTAAATACTCGAGAGTCCATAATAAGGGTTTCTATGGGAAATTTTGATTTCCTTGAGTTATCTTAGTACCTCCTTATCTATTTACATCTAAAAGGCACCAAACTTACCTGATGCTAGAATTTGTATCTTTTGTCTACTTTTTGCAGGTGCAAAAAGAGTCATTCATCGGAGTACATAACTTCAACAAAAGATCGAAAAGATTTGTTAGAGAAGATGAATGTTGGGTGGATTCATTTCAAAAACCTGCAAAGTCAAACTAATCATAATAAACTGCACATTCTAGATATAGAAACTCAATCAACATTCATAATTCAGAACGAACTTTGATATAAAGGAAAATAAAATTTACTCAGTTACTATTTAAAAGATTTACAATATTAGTAACTTAATGAGTAAAATTCCAACATTTTTGCAATTTCAATACTCTGAAATTAGCACAAAAGCAAAACCATTACCCTTAGAGAAAATAGGGGTTTAGCGGTTGTGCGTGCCATTTCAACACCTAATAAATATTGTATAAAATGGAAAAAATATAACCAACACAGGGAAATACAATGGAGGGTGAATAGTATAGTACCTTAGCAGCTCTGGGGAGACAATCACCACTCTCTCGAAGTCGGACAGAGAAACCAAGGATGAGCTTTTGAACCTAATTCTCTCTAATTGTTTTTGTAAGGTAAGAGGAGAGGGTTTCGTCATTTTTACAAACTTCGAAATGCACTGAAATACTATTTTGAGATGAGACTCGCTCGATATTCCATATTTCAATGCGACTGAGCTCAGAGCTGCTGTGGAAGAAGGCAAAACCAGCTGAAGCGGATTGCGATAGAGGGAAAATTGTTGCAGAGGTGATTGAATCTAGAAAGAAGTCAATCGCCCAGGAAGAGCAATACCGCACGATGAGACATATTGGCATTTAAGAAGCAAAGAGAGTAATCGAAAAGGATTGAACAAAGATTTTGTAACTTTGAGAGGTGAAAAGAATGAAAAAATTTTAGGACCAGATTTTCTTTTTTATTTAAATAATTGCAAGGCTTTTCCATGGGAAAAATTTGGAGAATTATGTCGATCTAAGATCTCTTTTGATTGCAAAACTAACCACGAATCTTTTTCATTCAAATCCGTCTAAATTACATAATCTTTTTCAATTTTTACAAAATTAGAGATATAAAGAAAGATATGTTTCAAAATTAAAATTTCAATTTTAAAATCCATCTCTCAATTTCTAGCTCTAAGATGGATTTTTCGTCTCAAATTATATTTAATAAAAAAGTTTTTTTTTTTTTTTTATGGATTAAAGATGGATAATATTTCCATATCCAAAAACCTCTCAAAATGGGTGTCTGTTTTGCCAATTCTTTCTCATTTTCTGATTTTGTTTTAACTAAATTGAAATATGTCTGTAACTTTGTATGTAATTTGTAATTTATTTTATTTTATTAAAAAGAATTTAATTACATCTGTGAGTTGTTTCTTGTTGATGAAATTTAGAGAAGAATTTTATTCCGTCTCTAAACTTTTGTCTCTAAAGGTCTACTCTCCTGTAGTGTAGTGACTGCTATACGCCGACACTAGCTAGTATTGTTGACTTTATAAAGGTGGTCACTTGTGTAGTCACTGATATTGAGTAGTCATTTTATTTTTTAAATATTGTTTCTGAAATATTGGTCATTGATCGATCTCTAATGGTCATTCGCTAATTAGTGATTGCAGTGCGCAATTGTAGAAATACGATTACTAAAATTTAATTTTTTTATAATACATGTAGAAACATAGTAAATAATACATACCTAAGTCATTTGAGTGTTTACAGTGGTGACATTATATTATAAGCTGGTCCATATCATACTACTGAACAATAGGATGGTACCATATACAATTGATATTTCATAAATGAGTGGGGTTGTAGATCGTACTTTGGATTGATTGCCCGGTGGCAATATCTAGTAGCTCAAACAGCACCACTAATTCTTAGTTCGGAAAAAACAGGAAATTAAAAACAGTGACATGACTTTCTTATTTGCTTCCATTGAGGAAAAGGGAAACTCATTCGAAAAAACAAGAGAAAAATCGTGGGAGTTGTTCTCGGGATAAAGTTTCAATTCGAGTGTCTTGTTCTCAGCTGGCTCAACTTCTTGGAAATTTTCAGTGATGGAAATTCCGATCAACAGAAGTTTTAGTTAATTTCCGTTACACTTCTGAGAAAATAAAGTTTTCCATGGAATAATAAATGGTGCGCAACATTTTCTGGTGGGGGACAAAGGTTCTTCTTTTATCATATGTAGGTGTCCCAATTTCTTGTTAATTTCCCTATGTGGAATTCAAAACATCAAGGAAATTCATTCATTCGTGGCCATTTCCCACTACGATGTTGCTTATCAAGACAATAAACAGTGCTCAATTAAATTTCCAGTCAAAATCAGTATGAAACTTTCAGCATTATTTCAACAAGCTAAGGTTGGAAACTTAAAAATCATAGACATCCAGCAAGAAAATTGACCACAAAAATATACGCTTAACAACAAGAAACTAAATAAGAAAGATTATCATATTAATTTTTTCTTTTTTCTTTTTTTTTTTAACTTTTATGTGGACGGGAAAAGATATGTACAGATGATGTGTGTGTGTGTGTGTGTGTGTGTTGGAGGGGGGGGGGGGGGGGGCAGTGCTGTTAGGAAAGTAGTTTTTAGATGGATGCCTTTAAACAATACTGATTCACGTTGGCTAACTTTTTACATTGATTTTGTTTGCTTTAGAAATTTCCGGTACCTAATTCACATTGAATCCCCCATTAAATTTACTACTCTTTTTCTGTTGAAGAAAAAAAATTATGCATTTTATTGCATAAGTTGATCATTAATGTGGAGACATGAAAAACGACCTAAGATAAGAGATGTTTTAGTTAATTATAACACCATTACATGAAAAACTTCAATAAGGAGAAAGAAAGAAAATAAAGCCAGAAAAAAAAGTATATATAAAATTGACCGTTGACCCTTAGGAATAATATTTAAAAAGAAATAACAAAGGATAACATGTATTTGTTTGGAAAAGCTCATTTAATTTCTTAGAAAAAGAAAAGCATCGTGAAAGTGTTATTTGCTCGGTTTTCCATCACCAGCATATCCATCACTCGTTTTCATTACTCTTTTATTTTATTTTTTTGCTTAGACAATTCAACAATTTTGGGATTTTGAATTTCGTTGACTTGGTATTCCTTTGTTCCAATATATTTTTTTCCGTCGTCAGTATCCTTAAAATATGCAATTGTACCTACATATGATTTTTTGGGTAATTCGTAACCAACTGCATTAATTTGGAGGTTAAGTGTGAACTCTATAATTCAACATGAAACATAAATCCTACGATGTAAATGCAATTCGTACACATGTGATTTGGATGCAGGCGTGTATAGCATGAGCAGCTTGTGCCAGCATGAGGTACACATGATCTTTAAACTGCATCAATTTTTGTTTCCCATCAACAGAGATATACTCAATAATTTTGGTATTATTAATGGGAATTTTAGAGAAATCACAACCACACATATATGCAAGGACAAATATGTCCTTTCACTACTACATACATTTGAAGTCAAAAGGGAGTTGGGTTGGTATAATTACTAGTAAATTACTTGGAACGTAATTAGGTATATTATACATACATGTCCTATGATGATAATTAAAAAAATAAAGTTAAGATTTGGCAGCTTCAAAACTGAAAGGTCTTCTGGTCAATTGCCCGGAAAATATCATATGGTTATTACGTACTCTTATTAGTTTAATACAAATTAGGCCCTCCCTTACCCATGTGCTTCCTGTTTCTTAGTTTATGCATCAGTCATCAGCTTATTGTTTAAAGAAATTTACCAAATATTTCATCATTTTTTATAAAAAAATTTGAAATAACTCATAAAGTTCACACGCGGACCCTCCTGTTCCTAGAATCATCTGCCATGAAATTCTAACCATAAAGTTTTTGGCTTGAAGCAGTTTCCCCAACAGATTTTTAAGTCATCAGAAAACACACAGGAAGAAAAGAAAACAAAAGAAAAAAAGACACTAGAAAATATGTAATATTAATGACAAAATAATAAGTGATAAAGTAAAAATTATAACCAATGACACATATCAAATGACAATAATTCTTATTTTATCACTAATCATATTTTTTAAACGACAATAATTTTTATTTCATCACAGTATGACTCAATATTAGTGACAAAAATTAATATTTTAAATTATTACTATTAACAATTAGTGACATTTCTAAAATGACAATAAAAAGTGATACTATAATTTTGCCAAGATTTTCACTATTACTAAGTTGTCACAACAGGTATATCACCAATTGTTAATGGTGACAACTAAAAAAATACTATTTTTGTCACACTATTTAATTCATAAAAATCATTAAAATAACAAAATAAAATTTTATGTCACTTAATATGTATAATTAATAACAACTTTTGCGTTGTTAATTGTTATTTTATTATTAATTTATTTTTTTACTTGTAGTGAGAGGAAAAGAAAATAAAATAAAAGATGGAAAGAGATGATGCATTACCCTATTAGGACTGAGGAGAGATGAAGTGGAGAGGTCAAGCAGCCCAGCATAATGTGAATGCCATGCATTTGGCACATAAAAAAGTTGAAGTCAAAAAGTCTTGGTTCAAACTCTAAAGGCATTTATCGCGAGTGACTGTGTAAAAACCATGGCAACTTCCCTGTTGGCTTCCCGACCAATATGTACAATATTACCTCCACCTAGACAACGTGGGACACAGCTTATGTCCCACATGTTATGACTCCGTCATTTGCTAGTAGTAAAGCATTTCCCTATATATATGTGAGACCATGAAAACTTGCAACCCATACTTGAGCTAGCTACCTGCTACACTTTGCAAAGTAACTTCCTCCGCAGTTCCCACCATATCTTCTGAAAACTTGCAACCCATACTTGAGCTAGCTACCTGCTACACTTTGCAAAATAACTTCCTCCGCAGTTCCCACCATATCTTTCATACAATTTCCAGTTTCCAGTATCTGCTACTTAAAAGAGTAATGGATAAATTACCTAAGTGTGGAGCTAATTACGTACCTCTTACTCCCATGACTTTCATGAAGAGAGCCGCCATGGTTTACTCCAGCCGTACATCTATAATATATGGAGGCGTCCGCTTCACATGGCGCCAAACCTATGAGAGGTGTTGTCGCCTTGCTTCTGCCCTTCGCTCCTTGAACATTGTCAAGAATAATGTTGTAAGTGTTCATTTTTTTTTTTTAATAATTTTTGTGACAAGTAATTTGCAAAGTACATAGAATTTTTTGTCTAAACAAACAAAGACACATGTAACATCAATTACATTTGAAGGGATCATAGTAGTTTTATGCATCTCTTTTTAAGCATGGTGAAAACGTTTTTGCTAATACAGGTTTCGGTGTTGGCGCCAAATATTCCAGCAATGTATGAAATGCACTTTGCTGTGCCCATGGCAGGGGCAGTGCTCAACACTATCAACACGAGGCTAGACGCCAAAAACATAGCCACGATTCTCGAGCATTCTGAAGCCAAGATTTTCTTCATCGATTACCAGTACGTGCCACTGGCCCGCGATGCCTTGCTGGTTTTGATGACTAATTTGCAAAACTCTGGGGCATCTGAGACATCGATACCGTTGGTGGTGGTCATTGATGATATCAATAGTCCAACGGGCATCCGTCTAGGCGCCCTTGAGTATGAGCAACTTGTGTCCAAAGGTAATCCGAGGTATGTCCCGGAAGAAATTATCGATGAGTGGGACCCAATTGCCCTGAATTATACCTCAGGCACAACATCGGAGCCCAAAGGAGTGGTTTATAGCCACAGAGGAGCCTATTTGAGTACTCTAAGCCTGATTCTGGGGTGGGGAATGAAGACTGAGCCTGTTTATTTATGGTCACTTCCCATGTTCCACTGCAATGGCTGGACCTTCACATGGGGCGTGGCAGCGCGGGGCGGCACCAACGTCTGCATCCGCAACACCAACGCCCAAGAAATGTATGAAAGCATCGCTTTCCACAATGTCACACACATGTGTTGCGCACCAATAGTCTTCTCCATCTTGTTAGAAGCCAAACCGCACGAGCGCCGTCCGATAACCACCCCAGTGGAGATTCTGACGGGCGGCGCGCCGCCTCCTGCAGCCCTCCTGGAGAAGATCGAAACCCTGGGATTCCACGTCGTTCACGCTTACGGCCTGACGGAGGCGACAGGGCCAGCGCTTGTGTGCGAGTGGCAGAAGAGGTGGAACAAGCTGCCAGGCGAGGATCAGGCGAGGCTGAAAGCAAGGCAAGGAATAAGCATATTGACCCTGGAGGATGTAGATGTGAAGGACCCGAAAACAACGGAAAGCGTTGCAAGGGACGGGAAAACAATGGGAGAAATCGTGCTCAGAGGAAGCAGCATCATGAAGGGGTACTTGAAGGATGAAAAAGCTACGGCAAAAGCCTTTCAGAATGGCTGGTTTATGACAGGTGACGTTGGGGTGATCCACCCCGATGGGTACGTGGAAATCAAAGACAGGTCGAAAGACGTGATCATCTCCGGCGGGGAGAATATCAGCAGCGTAGAGGTGGAGGCGGCGCTGTACAAGCACCCGGCCGTGGTGGAGGCGGCCGTGGTGGCGATGCCTCATCCCAAGTGGGGAGAGAGCCCATGCGCATTTGTGACCCTGAGAAAAACAGCAACCGTGGAGGAGGCAGAGATCATTCAGCACTGCCGGAAAAACCTGCCCCATTTCATGGTGCCGAAGAAGGTGCAGTTCATGGAGGAACTACCCAAGACTTCCACAGGGAAAGTTCAGAAATTCCAGCTGAGAGCTTTGGCCAAGGCCTTTGGCGTCATTTCTTCAGATAATGGGAATTCTTCTGGGAATATGCCTTCTACGTCACGAGTCAATTGGGAAACCCCAAAATATTACCATCAGAATCAAGAGCAGATTCTTGCTCTTTCTCGTCTCTGATATTCTTGCACTATATATATATATATATACAGTGCTAAAATCAATTACTTAGATGCTTAAACTTTTATAAGTACGGATCATTGTCTGTGCAGAAAATACAAATAGTTGCTCATTTTCGGCTGTGGGAATCCATTTTTATTTCAATTATAAGTTCTGTTTAGAGATAAAATGCCCTGTGTACGTGCACATTTGATTGTCAAGCATATGCTTGGTGCATAATATAATATGAAAGATGAACTTTTAATATTAATGTCAAAAAGTTTTTAGTTCACAGAAACATGATTCAAATGAAATTGACATACGTACATGCCAAACAATCTACCGCATACATCTCAAATATGTCCGAAAATAATATGTAAATAAATGTTTTGACTGTACAACTATAAAACTTCTGCCCCCAGCATGTAGTTGATGAAGACTAATTGACGTTTGAGATCCACAAATAATAATTATATTTTCTTAAAACCATGCGGGTATTGAAGTCTTGAAAACAACTAAGAATAATTCGCTGTTTCTTGAATAGTTTATTAGTCCAACTTTTCCTTCATTTAAATCCTTTATTTCATTCTCAATTCTATCTTCTATTCCATTTCATCAATGTATAACATGCATATTAAATGTTTTTTTATAAAAATAATTGATTGAAATCATATATATTTGGCATAAATACAACAAATTAAAATAGAAGATGGAATAGAAAATTAAATAAAGGACCCAAAATACTTTTCCTTTGGCAATGTGGTTGCTTCAATGGCTTTTCACTTGATTTTTTTCGGTCTGGCTTGAAAATACTTATCATACTTCACTTAGATAGAAACAGCAAAATCACAACCTACCCCTTGTGGAATGGAAATTGAGGGGGGAAAAGAATTACCCTTTGAAAAATAAATAGGCACCAAACCATTATAATTTAAAAAAAAAAAATTATAGAAACACTTTCAAGACGTGTGAAGCACACTTGCTTTTTGTGCGAGTATTACACCTTTATTTATATTATAATAACCACTACATTTTCAATTATGCTACCGATTTCATTTCAAAACATGCCTCTATTATAAGACCATTGTAGGACATGTTGAAGAAAAATCCTCTAAAGTGGTCTTATGCACAAAAAAAAGCTGTTCAACCCATGAAAGCTATCATTCAAAATCTACCTCCATTACAAATCCTAGCAAATGGGCAAAGAATTCTCCAGATAGATGCAAAGTGAGACATTCTGGGCAGCGGTTCTCCTAGAAGAAAAAGATGGAAAAAGAAGAGTGTGTGGATACAAGAGTGGATCATTCAAATATGCTAAACAAAACTACCGCTCCATCTATAAGGAAATACTTGTTGTAAAAAGAGGTATTGAAAAATTTCAATTCCATCTTATTGGACATCATTTTTTGGTAGAAATGGACATGATTGCTTTCTCAAGAATTATGAGTTTCAAGGCAGTCCATCTCCCTTCTAAACAATTGCTAAGATGGTCAGAATGGTTTTCCCAGTTCTCTTTCAAACTTAACCACATTAAGGGGAAAAATAATATCCTTGCAGACTTCCTTTTTAGGCCCAAACTCTACCAAATACCCAAGAATCATATTCTTATTATTTGTATGATGTTTACCATAGCTATGTCAAAATATTTAGCAACCTCTGAATTTTCTTTTGAAAACCTTCCTCCCGAGCTTCACGATCTCATCAAAACAAAAACACTTCAGTCCAAATCGAAAGATCTCATGATGAAATATCAATCCCTTACAATCAGAAAGACTAGTCTTTATATATTCGGAGGTCTTAGTTTTCATCCTGATTATCCATTTTTTACACTATTTAGTGTTTATCCACCGTTTCACCAAATGTTCTCAAAAGAACTTCTGTGCATGATTTGGTATCTTCTTGAGCAATGGATAATTGAAATTGAGTATCCAATTGAACTATCTATCCTATGGATTGCCGAACTACATAGTGGATAGTTTGATTACGAAGAAGTCAACCTCTATGTTAGAACTTTTCACTATTGGCAACCTAAAAAAATTCATTGTATGGTTTCCGGAATGTGGCAGGAAATATTTTGGATTTAAAATAGAACTAGACGCTTCTGTGTCAAGAAAACTAGTGATTGTAATTGGAGAATCAAATTTCTGTAGTGTAATTTGTACCTGCATGAGAGGTACAGCTAAGGCAAGACTAATCATTTGAATTCCAAAAATAGGATACTAGTTTTGATAAATGTTCATCTCATTGGATAATGAATCTCTATTTGTTTCTGAATTTTCTTCAAGAGTAAAAATTGTTTGCTAAGTTGGCTCATCTTCTTTAGAAAATAATGATTTCAAATCATTATTATAAATGCTGCATTGTGTCAGTTGGATAATTTGCTTTAGAAATTTATCCCTCATACTATTAGTACACTATTTTGCCTAATGTCCTCTTTTATGACAAATGTGGAACCGATCTCCTTTAGATTTTGAGGATTTTCTTCTGAAAAATCTCCTTTTTCATCTTAGCATCAACTGTTGATGATGGTTTCTGCCTTTTCTAGAATGGTTCTTGGATTTTTTTTAGTAATGGCACTTGTCTGATTTGCAATTGGAATTGAGTTTCCAATTGAACCATTTATCCAATAGATTTCTGAAACACACAGTGGATGGTTTGATTATGAATAAGTCAACTTCTATGTTAGAATTTTTCTGGAATGGTTCTACCCATTATCAACATGGATCGGGATGTTTAAGGTTCTCCAGCTCCAACAACTTGGTAAAACAAACAAAGGAATTTCTGTCACCTACTTGTTTACAAAAAGAAGCTCTCATCTATTCTTTAATTTGTTCAGTTATAGAATATGGAACATTTCCATAGTTTTTCAACAGAGCATGGTTTAAACATGGAAGGGATATTCGTGATTTTCAAAGAGTTATGGCAGAACAAAATTCAACTGTTTCTCCTCAAGTTTGGCCAAAATTTGAAGAAAATGCTCCATGGAAACAACTACCTCCTGATTATGCTTTATAGTTGAAAGCAAAGTCTTTTTTGAGCAATATTATACACAACACTAGAAAAGCAACTCTAATGATTATGTGGGGAATTTCTAAACAGGTGTTCCAAAGAAATTGGTATCATTTGTCCAACAATATGTCTTCCCAGAGTCCTCTTATATAAACAAGTTCCTTAAAAATAATTTCAAGATGTCTACTAGAAAGAGGAAAAGAAAAAGTTGAAATATGATTGTAGACCTTATTGAAGACTCTCAGGATCTATATGAACTTGATAGTCAGTGATGGCAAGTTGCTGGATTATCTGTTGAACCAGAAAATACATTGACACAAGCCCTAATGCAGTCAGATTCAAAGATGTCATGGGACCGTTCAAACCAGGATTCTTATCCTAATTGTACCATGCAAAGTCAGCAGTGTGAAATTATTGTGTGAATGGGATAAATTATTGTCCTTCGTAAGGTCCTTTATTTTAATTTATTGTACTATTATGTGTCTGAGTATGGGACAAGTATTTTAAATAATTGTCCTTGTTGGTCCAGAAACTTAAATTATGGGTCAGTCTGTTTAAATTATTGTACTTAGTGTGGGTCAGTCTGGTTAAATTATTGTACCCTGCACTTAGTCAAATTTTCTCTATGAAAGGGGAAGTTTTTTGTAAGTTGGGGTAGAGCGAGTTGAGAAGCCCAATATTAATAAATAGTTTGAAGTATTTTCTTCTTGATCTCTCCATTTCCTTAAAATCCCTTTCATTATCCTCAACGTCTAAAAAATTTAGTATGCTCTGCAGTTGCCTTAAAAAAGGATCCTTCGCATTAGAAAAATTTTAAGACTAGCTTTTGATCTTAGAAGGAACTATTGTATCTTATCATAAAAGGACACGCCCTTCTTATTACCTACAGTTCAAGCTTGTTTTCGATAGAGTCATACATTGATAAGATACCAGGTTCCAACCTGGTATTAGAGCCATGGATAATTTATTACCCAGGCCCTCTATTACCTCTTTTTCTTCATCTACCCTAACACCCAGTCCTAGTTTTAGAACTTCGAATGCTTCAAAAGTAGAATCTCTATATGAAATAACTTATCTTTCTGAATCTGAAAAAGGTTCCACTCACCACTCTTTCCATCATAAACTTATATAATGCTTTCTGCAAGTCTAAATCTTCTCTTTCTCGTGCTATTAAAAGCCATGTTAATCCTCCAAAAGTTTAAGTGAAAGAATTTGTTCAAGCCTCTTCATTTGATCAATACTTTCTTCCAGCTACAGAAAAGGAACAATTGGTTCCTTTTGAAATTCCCTGATGATCTAATGTCTAAACAGCAAATCCAACAACTTTTGAGAATTATCAATTATGCTACTAATTTCATTCTAGGACTTGCCTCTATTATAAGACTACTAGTCAAAATTAATAATATTTATATATTTATAAAAGATATAAAAGATTTTTTTTATAAGAAGATATATAAAAGATAATTATATATTTATATATTACTTATATATATATATTATACCCACTCACTCCAAACTCTACTGTTAAACCCCCAAAAGTTAGATACGGTCAGGCATGCTTGGTGGTGCTTGATAGTAAATGTTCTTTGTGTTGGGCAAGCAAAACAGGCAATATGCACAAGATAGGATTGGGTGCATGCTATGCGCCAAGGGATATATCTAATGTGTAACTGACAGACCCTGATAGATTGGTGTGTGCGCGGGGCTGGGCCATGTGCATACTTGTGTGGCACTTGACGAGATAGTGTGCACACTCGTGTAGCACTTGGCAGGACGTTGCACACACTTATGCAACATTTGATAGGACGGTGCGCAAACTTGCTTAAGAATGAGATAGAATCAAGACTTGGGCGTAGCCTAGCATGCACGTTGGCACACTTGGCAAGTTCATATTGATGCAAGCGGTAGTTAACTAAGTGAGTTGGCAGGAAGTTTTTGGTTGCAAGTGAGCAAAATAGTATGATGGTTATGAGCTGACTTTTCTGATAACTGCTCAGAATAGTTAGCTTAGCAAGGCTTCATTTCAAATAACCACTTGGCACAACCTCTTGGACACCTGGCAGCATTCTAGCATTGCTTTGCCACTTGTTGGCTTTCGATAGCTTAGTTTCCTAGCAATTGGGGGATGTTCATTGTAGCTAATTATTGTAGTCATTTTTAAAGGCCAAACGGCCTCACAATCTGCACTAAATTGTGTTAGAGTTGTGGTAGACATTGAATAAAGGCATTGGTGTCCTCTATATTATATTGTTGGATTAACACAAAAGGTTGGGATTAGTTCTCGTAAATTAAGGTGTCTTTTTTTTATTATTTCGTTGCATGCTTAAGTGATGTAATGTTGCCTTGCTTGATCACATGTTGCATGACTTGCACACTTCCACTAGATGTAGTGCTTGGGCAGGGTGACTAGGTGTATTAGGGCGAGCAGATTTAGCGAAAAATTTATGTTAGAAAAAATTACCTATGTGACAATTGGTATCGGAGCCTGACTGCATGCTGTTTTGAGGGGAAATTGACATGAGTTTAGGTTCTGTGTAGGCTTTGAAATAAGAAATGATGGCTTATCAAAGCTTGAAGGAAATAGTTTTTAGTTTGGAAGTAAAAATGTGTTGGATGTAAGCATTCATTGGACAACCACCAGAAGCCCAAAAAACAACTCTCTTTAAAGCAAATCCAGGAATTACGGCAAATGATTGAGGGTTTGCAAAAGATAGTAATGGGTTTACCAAAATTTATGGACCGCAAGGTAGTTTCGACTACTAAGAAAGTTGGTACTTTCATTAAGGCTATTGAATTGAAGCTTGAGTTGGTCAATATAGAGTTAATGGTATTGAAGAATGTTATTGCAGCAAATGTAGCTAACAACAGAGCTTTTTTATCTAAGATAAAGCTGTTGGATTTGAAACCCTTTGGCAGTGAGAAGAACGCAAAGAATCTTGAAAATTTTCTACGAAAATAAAGACATATTTTCAGCTCGCAAGGTTTCCAAACTAGGAAAAAGTGTCCATAACTATGGTGTACCTAACAGAAGTGTTCTATTATGGTGGCAAACTTATCTTTCTAATGAATCTACTGCCAACTGAGGATGGATCGAAACTCTGGAAGTACTAAAACATAAGTTGAAAGAGCAATTTCTGCCTTGCAATATCTCATGGGTTGCAAGGTAAAGTCTCCGAAATCTGAGGCACGCGATGATCATAAGAGAGTATGTTTCATCTTTCAGTTCTCTTATTCATGATGTGCGAGATATATTAGAAGGAGGCATGTTGTTTAATTTTATGGCGGGGCTGCAACCTTGGGCTCAAGCTAAGTTAAGGCATCAGGTAGTCAAAGATTTGCACTCAGCTATAGCTACTGCTGATAGGTTGGTTGACTATCAGACTTTGAAGGCCTAGATTGGGAACTTCGAAAGAAAGATGCCAAGAAGGACAAGGGCAACAAATCTCTATCAAAGGGAAGGAGATGGAAAGTTACAAGAAAGATCCGAAGCAGTGGGTACCTAGATGAAAAAGAAGAAAATAGGGTGCTACACTTGTAGCGATGACCACAGAATGTGGGATTGCCCTAAGCAAGAATGACTTACCACGCTGATCGCAAAGATGGTTGAACTAAAAGTGGAGGGTGATATGGAGTCGAGAGTCGGCACTTTCCAACTGTTGAACACATTGATGGGTAAGTCTAATTCAATTGAGAATAAGGGATTTGTTTGAGTTTTTGTGGATGGTAACCAGGTTGAAGCAATAGTGGACTTAGGGACTAGGTGTAGCTTTATTTACAAGGAACAAGCCCAAAAGGTGGGGCTAGAGATGGAAATCGTTCTAAGTCGACTATGAATAGAAAACTAGAGAAAGTGAACGGCGGAGCCCCTGTTGAATTGAAAGTGGGAAATTGGCAACGACAAAGTAAACTGATGGTTTACTGAATAAAGGAGATAGGCAAGGATCCATAATTAAAATAAAAAAAAAAGGGAAAATTAACTTGAAATCTCCAATCCAAGGATCAATCATCATGTCATAAGCCAGGATTTGGAAGCAAGAAAGTTACCTTTGAAAAAAATCACAACAACAAAGTTGATCTTCCTCTTGGACTCTTCCCAAGCAAGATCAATACTCTCCACTTCAAGGATCAACCTCACCATACCAAAAGCTCATAATGCAGCAACTTTTGCTCATCAAAGGATCTCTAAAATAGCTTTAATGTGGCTGAAAAAGAGGAGGAAAAATAGCTCCAAAATTACCCAATTTTTTTCTCAAAAAATGGGCCACCAATGTATAGATCAATCTCTAATTCTTAGTTCCCAGGTGTGAAGCATCTAATGGTGATCCACATACTTAGGAAGAACTCTCAATTCCTTACGCAATCTAAGCTAGAGTAGAATGGAAGAGAAAGATGATAGGAGAGAGAGAGAGAGAGCGGGGCAGGGAGAGACTATTTTTGGGACGAGAAAGAAGGGAGAGAATATAGGGAGGTAGTTACTTAACACATAAGTTATGCTACCTGTTGGAGGGAAAATAAAAGCATGGAAATCGCTACAAAAAAAAAAAAAATTAAACTTAGCGGGGATCAAAATTTAATGTAGCGGGGGTTTTTTCTTCAACGAGGGTTCAAGAAACCCCCGCAGTGACATGTCCTGCTAATTCCTAGTCGGGGGGTTTTTGAGCAAACGCCGTAATGACCCCCGCTAATAATTCAAATTATTCTGTGGGGTTTTTTTTTTTATTTGGCGACAGTGGTAAAACCTCCACTATTATAAAAAAGAATTATTTCATATAGTATTAGTGGGGGTTTCAAAGTGCCACTATTATTCAAAAATATTATTTCATATAATTTTAACATGGGATTTAAACCCCTGCTATTATTGAAGTGTGGTATTTGATCAAAAAATGAGTTAATTTTAGCGGGGGTTTACAACCCCACTAATTTTTTAAAACTAATTTTTTTGTTAAATTTCAACATCAATATTGCCATTTCATATACCTGCCAAGAGATCTTTATTCTGAAAATTCAATACAGTTAATTGATTCTAAAATCAATTTATTAAAATATTAAAGCCATATTATTTATTATTATTAATTAGTGGGGATTGTTAAACCCCCATAGTTTAACTCCCACTAAATACTAAAAACCCCTAATGTTTATTATTAATTAGGAAGGGTTTAACAACCCCCACAAAAGAAGATGATTACTGATTGTTCATAATAACCCCCACTAATATGTTTATTTTTTGTAGTGATGTTTTCAATATCAATATTCAATCACATGCTTATACTCTCTTTTTTTGTCTTTTGTAGATTTTGAAGTCAAGTGTAGCATAGGATCCAATAAAAAAAGCACAAAATAGCTAAATTAAGTAGGCTAGACTCGACACCAAAGATCTAATCATGCTTTAAATTCAGATTTGCACTACCAGAAAATAGAGTTTTCGAGGCTATTATTTTTGCCTTTAGAAGCTTGAAAAATGCCTCTAATATATACGGAGGCATTTGGATAAATAGCCTTCATAATTGCAGTCGCGAATTATATAGAGGCCATTTTAGGTTTGCCTTTATATGAAACAATAGATGTATTTTTTTATTCTTTAGAGGATATTTTACCATCATTTATGAGTTATTCCAATATATGCCTCGGTACATAGGCCACCAAATAGTTTATAAAGGCAATTAATATTAAATTGCCTACTTAAATTATTATTGGTGACTATTTTAAATATGCCTTTACATATTTACCCTAACTATATACTTTTGGTTGTAGTGTTGGATGAAGGATTACCTTGAATGCTCAAAAATCCAAGGAAAGGAAGAAGAACACTTCAACACTTGAAATTTGTCTTCCAGTGGCACAACAGCTTCTCGACAGCAATATCCTATCCAAATCATCTCAAAATTGGCTAAAATTTGGACACAAGATCATCAACACCTTGATGAAGATCCAGTAAAAATTTCAGCTCAAAATAAACCCGAAAATGTCTTCAAAAGACGTCCCAAAATTACTGCCCAAACTGTGGATCTCCAAAAGCCAAGCAATCCAAATGTTTTGCCTCTACTATCAAGATCCACACACCAATGGACAATCCAAATCTCTCCAAGATCAGCTGAAAATCAAGGAGGAACGAGAGAAGGATGAAAGCCAAAATTTGAGAGAGAGAGGTGAAGAAAAATGTGGAGCCTCAACACATGAGAGAATCATAAAATTGGAGGGAAAAATGGAATCTAACTTTTAGATCTAGATTTTGCCAACTTAAGCTTCAAGTGGCTGGCCACTATTTCCTTATATAGAGCGAGGGAAAGTGTGAGGCTAGTTGGCATCACACCTCCCATAAGGTGCCACCTAAGCGACCAAGTTGCATGTGAAATCACATTTCACTTGCATTTGAATTTCATTTGGAATCTTAATTTCATCTAATGAAATGTCATCCAAATAAATTCAAATGCACACCAAATGAACTCTTTCATTTTGAATTTTCCTCCAAAGTAATTCTTCACATTAATTAAATTAACCTTAACCTAACTCTTAGGTCAATTAGCTTAACTCTTTAAGCTATAAAGTGTTAACTTAACTCTTTAAGTTAATTTGACCAATTGACAGCCATGTGACACCAATTAAATTAACTCCTTAACTTAATTGGTCTAATTTAACTCTTTAAATTATTTTGATCAACTTAAAATTAAATTGATCAAACCAACATGACCAAAAATTGTGTCAACCGTTTCTCTCCAAAATCATTCAAGATGGAATTTCTCTAACTCTTAGAAAATTCCCTTCATCAAGTAGTATAACACCCCAATTTTTGGAGTATCAATTTAAGTTGATCAAAAATTAAATTAATTAATGCTTAGGTAGAAATATTGAGAATTAACGGGTTTAATTGTAAATAAGAAAGGGACTTGATTGTTTAAAGTTATAAAGTTCAGGGGGTCAATAGGGGTCAATGTGAGCGAAATAAAAGTTTAAGGACTTCAGAATAATTAGATTTAGACTTGATGGCCCAAAAATGAAAATATTAAGGGTTAATGTGTGAAGGATCAAAGTAAAAGGACTTAACCGAAAACTAGGGGCTAAACTGAAGGCAGTTAAAGTTTCTAGGGACTTAGTTGAAGACAGTGAAAAGTTTAGTGGGTCAATTGAATAAGCTAAAAAATACATTTGTATATATAGGATTAAGGAAAGAAAATATTCAAATTCTCAAAATGTACTCCAAACACCGCCTATCAGCGAACTATCGAAAGATGACCACCAAACTTGAAACTAAAACCATGGTTGGCTTTCTCTAGCTGAGAGAAGCACAACCATACCAAAAGTATTCAAAAAACAATCGGTGAAATGGATGAAAAATGAAGGCGACCATGAGCTCGCGATGGTGTTCGGTTTGAGTGGGTTTTGGTCATGAGGATGTAGGTAGGCTAGTGGTGGTCCCAATTTTAGGTTTTGGTTGGCGCCGGTAGGAGAATTAATGGTGGTGGTCGACGGCCAGGATTATGGTTTTGTCACAACTTTGGACGACCAATTGACTGGCCAAACGACCACCAATTCTTAAATTGTTTTGGGGGTTTTTTTGGGCTCAACAAGGCGCATCTGGTGGAGGTGTTGGCTTCCATCTCAGATGGCGCGTTCGGTGGCATTTGTAAAATTTATGTAGAATTGAGTCCCGGGCTCATATGGGCTATCCGGCTTGAGATTGGATTTTGATTCGACACAATTTCGGTAAATTTTAATAATCAAATTTTAATTCAATTAAATTGTCGAATATAATTAGAGTTTCGGATCAAGTTTAATTATAACCTAAAACAAAATTGTTAAACTATAATTTAGCCCAAGTTATAGATTAATTTCGTAATTATTATAATATTGAACTTAATCGGCCAAAAAATTACCATTAGGACCTTAAGTGAGATCTTGATTATTTGTTTGCCGATTCATCGAGCCAGGAACAATGATGTATGACTATGTTAAGTGCTTCAGTGTACCCCAAAACCTGAGAAAATTATGATTGAACAGTTAAAGTAATTGAGGAACTGGATAAGGATGTTTAAGTACTTAAAAATTATGATTCAGAAAACAAAACAATGTTAGTTTAGGCTATTTTGTTCCAAACTTTGAATTGAATGGGAAATTTGGTCATGGACCTTCCAAACATTTAAGGATTATTGAGGCTGTGTTAGAATAACCTTAAGTTTAATAAGACGTAGTTATATTTATAATAAAGGTTCAATAGGTTGATAAGATAATAACTCGAGTTATCATATGACAGTTCTTAGACTGACTGAGAGCCAGAGGCTGAGTGACCATACTACTAGGAATTCCTATGCATTTTCCAGGTGAGTTTATACTCATTAATATGAGATTATTTCCTGAGGAAAGAACATATATACTTGTTACTATATCCTAGTCGGTTGTTTCTTTCAATCTATGTGTTGAAAATAATACTCCACATCGCCCTTCTATACTAAGCGCTTTTATTAATTTTGATTAATATCGCTTTATTTGAAATTTGCGATTGTGTTGACGAAGCTAAAAAGTGATTTTGAATTTTTTTTTTTATTGCCATACTTTCCTGGAAACCAACGCGGTGCTGGATTAATTTGTATACAAAAATGGACACTTGATATGTTATCTAGAACACTGGATTTGAGATACATGTTCCATCATAGCCATGACCGTTTTATGGAAACGGGTTAGATGTTGAGCATTCAAATTTCGATTGTCGTGGTGGAGTGACGTGTTATGTGAAATGCTATTAGATATCTTTGATATGCTAATTATGTGATACCCTTGGGGATGAGCCCTGGGATTGGCTGTGGGTGGACCAGGCAGAATGGACCGACTGCGACCAGCCTTCATCGGATACCCTATTAAATACATCTGGCTCCGTGGTTGGTTGGAAGTAGCTGGCTATGGAGGGATGAGGCATATAGCTAGCCATGTCTTCTGTTTATTAATTATCCGAGCTAATCTCTCAGGCTGGAGGGATAAGGATTTTTATATTTCTGGAAGTGGAGAGATAAGGTTGGAGAACTGCCAACAACTATTATTTGAAAATATTTGCTAACTTCTAAATGATTAAATTATCGGTTTGATATTGACGCCTTAAAACCTTTATGAAAGATAGTGGATTTTGTGAAGTCTCATCACTGGTATGGGATGATAGTGAGATGGATCCCCTTAAATTTTAACTAAAACCTTCTCTCATAACTTCTGAAAATATTTATTCTTCTACTTGTCTCTTAAGTACTATTTGGGAAATTATCGCTCTGTTGTTATTTCTAAACTATCTCACTAAGTCATTCGAACTTATGTTGTATTGTGGTTTCTTTTGTTCTTTACCCCAGATAAGGATAAGTGACGAAGATAAACTAGCCCAGGCGTTACATAAGGTAATGAATGTGATAGAAGTGCTAAGTGTGATTGGTGATGTTTTGGTTCATAGCTGAACCTCTTTTATACCTTGCTTATAAAGATTAAATAATTTAGCTTTTGAGAAATGTATTTTCTATAATTCATAAGATTTGTAGTATGGAGTGAGTAGCACTCAACTGGAAATAGGCACCTCCCGATCGGGGCGTTATAAGTAGGATTTTCAATTGGCTTTCGTGTGTAACTCATTAGGTTCTTCCATTCATAGGACATGGGCTCACAACTATTGTGACTTTTAGAATATCAAAATATTCACAATAGTTTAAACTTCTTTAAACTAATGACTCAATTCAATTAATCTCCGTTAATTGAAGAGCATTCAATCTCCATAGTCAATGTCCAACCTCAAACCCATAGAGCCAAATTGATTGGCTGAATGAATATGCTCTTGGAGAACAATCCTAACTCTACGCTGACTATGCAAATATGTGTTATATTAGTACCCGACAAGCCAACTAGATTGGCCTTGTAAAAGCTATTTCCTTGTAAAACAATCTTGATTGAATGATATTCTTTATATGGTTATCTTCATCTTATGCCCTTTATTATTTCACTTGCATTTGGATGAAGCCCTTAGATCATCATGATTAAGGGACTTGGTCCGATGGCCATGGATAAGTCTAACATGATCGTGATCTTAAATCTTTCAAGTCGTAGGATCTTACAAGACAAGGCATCAAAGATGCGGATAGACTTAAACTAACGATGCATAAATCCAAGAGTTAGATATTTCTCCGTTCCATGAGCAACCGTATAAGATATGGGTACATGCTAGTGGGCACTTCTTAGAGAACAAGGCACTGAAGGCCCATCGAAGAATCCACTAGATAGCCGCAGTGGCAAGTTGGTAGCCGCAAGTTCTTCAGTTTACGCTAGTGTATATTATTAGTCCTCTGACTTGAGGGTCTATGGTAACCTTGTCTCCAATCCTCATGCTTTAACTCTTCCTTGACCACTTAACAGGTCTTTTGGGTTGAGGTTGGGTATGAGCTACTTGGCATGGAGGTTTGTAAGATCCAAGATGGAAGCCTACTCCTCATTTTTGTAAAGCGTGAGGACATCTCCTATGTATTCTATAATGATCGATTCTAAGAAATCCTTACACAAGGTGGTGTGACAATTTGGAAAAGGAATTTTCTAAAGATGAGGTCAAATAAGACAATCGAGCATTGGGAATAGAGCCATAGAATCAAGGCTATTAAGGAGCCGATAAATATCTTGCCCTATGCCTCTTTTGGGAGATAAGAGATGGAAGGACCATTTTTGCATGGTAAGTGTAAAGCTATAATAGTTCTCCAAAACATTCATTTCAACTAATTAGTTGGGCTCTATAGATTTGAGGTTTGACATCGACTATGGAGATTGGGTACTCTTCAATTAATGAGATTAATTGAATCAAGTCGATTAGTTTAAAAGTGTTTTAAACTAAAATGAATATTTGATATTCAAAAGTCATAAGGAGTTGTGAGCCCATGTCCAATGAATGGTAGAACCTGTTAGTTCACACCCAAAAGCTAATTAGCTTCCTAATTAATGGAGAAGATTTTCTAAGTGTTAGAAAATATCTCCTAGTGGACCGATTTTAAATTATCAATTTTGAAGGTCAATTTTGGCTTAATTAATTTAAGTGTTAAATTAATTAATTAATTAAATTAAGGAGCTAAATTAGACCAATAATTAAGGACTTAATTATTTGGTGCCAATATGACCATCATTTGGTCAACTTAACTTCAAGAGTTAAGTTAACAAAATTTAAGCTTAAGAGTTGAGCTTGTTTGACTTAAATGTTAAGTCAAAAGTTAATTAATTAAATTAAATTATTTAATTTAATTAATGGGAAGAACACATTTTGGAGGAAAAATTCAAATGAAATGTTCATTTGAATTAACATTTTAATTAGCTTGAAATTAGATTTCAAATCTAATTAAGATGCACATGAAATTCAAATTGGATTTGAATTTGCATTTACCACCTTGGCAATGCAAGTGGCCGCCCACCTTGAGGAACTTGGCATCACACCAATCTTACCTTACATATAAATAGTGGGTGTGAAGATAGGTCATTTTTGAAAGTGTGAAAGAATTAGATTCTTTTGCAATTCTCTCGAAAACCTCTTGCAAGCATTGCATTCCTGTATTGAAAGCTTTGCTCTCTTCTTCTTCTTCCCTACCTAAAATCAGCCTCCACCATAGCCTATCTTAAGTCTTATTCCAGCTTATAGACTAGAGATTTTGGAAGATTTATTTGGTGTGTGGATCATATCAATAGAGGCAAACAATTTAGTTTGCTACGATTTGGAGATCTACCTGCACAGAGTCTGATTTGGCAAATTTTTTCAAGGAGATCCAGAATGCTTTTTGATTCGAATATTTTCTATGTTTCCTCCAAGGTTTTGAGAGGTTGCAATATTTTTTTCGTGAATTTTGGAGCAGTTTTGATGAGGTTAAAAGTCATTCCACTCCTGTTGTGCAGTTTCTGGCAGATTCTGGGTTGGTGAAAAGTTCAGCATTTTCTCCTTGGATTTTAACATTTCAAGGTAACACTCTATCTAAATCTAGATTTTGGGCATGATTTGATCCTAGTTAGCAGGTAAACACTAGTTTATTAAGTTTTTGAAGTTTTAAAATTGGATCCTAGTGCCTTAGATATGGATTTTTTGTTGATGATTGGTTCATGTGATGGATTGATCATTATCACCAAATTCTTGACTCAGTTGATGGGTTGGAGTGTTTGGATTATGTTGTGTGTGGCTCCTTGATTGATGGATTGAAAGCATGCTAATATGTGTTTTAAGTGTTGATTCATATGGTTAGTATGTTTTATTTCATAGCTATTAATGTTGAATGTTGATTTAGCATTAATTAATGTTTTATGTTGATATAGCATGTTGGTGATTGAACAAAAGAGTTTTGGTCATATTTGGATCCAATTTGATTGGAGTTTTATTGGATGATTTCATAGAATATGATTCTAGTTTTTTCCTTATTTTTGAAGGCATGTTTGACCACTTGAACTTTCACTTTTAAAACATGTTTTGAATATGGAAATTCATCTATTATGTGTGTTTAAATGTTAGGAACATGTGCTAAAATTATTAGCGCATGAAAATTGAATAGAAAATGGGTTGGCACACGTTGAAACACCAAAACAGGGGCTGCTGAGCGCTAGCCGGGCGCAGTGCATGTAGCCTACCCAGCCGTGCCCCAGGCTGGGCGGCAGTCCCCTGCTCGAGATTTTGGTGAGCCTTGAGCCTATTTTCCAACTCCTTTTGTGCTTGAAATATTTTTGCACCACACATATTAGGTGCACAAATATTGTGCAAGTCCTCACAATTATGTTTGACATTTGTTAATGCCTTTAAAATTTGGTTAAAGTTAATCTTCCAATTTTGGCCTAAATGTTATGCTTGTTCAATTATTTTTTAATGAGATAAGCATTTAATTGCTAATTCTTGATTTATTTATTGTTCATTTAATTGTTGAATGAGTGATGAATAAATAGGGATGATCATGAGCCTTTAATATTGATTTTATTTGTTTCAAGTTGTTGAAATGTGTTGTATTAAATTGAGGCTTGCATGCTTCTTTATTTCTACCTTGTAAATGTTATGAGAGTAGAATCACTAGGAGTAAGGTTTTCTTTCTCATGTAAAAGTTACATGGAGCAAAGGAGGCAAAGGAGGCATGGAGACTTTTGAAGACCTACAAATATATGGGATATAATGATGTAATAGCTAGATTTAATCAGCCCATCTAAAATCCACTAGGTAGTGCACCTATGGCTCTAAGTACACCACTTGGTTAGGCTCGTGGCCATCCCACCCTAGGAGCATGCTAGGCGCATTTATTTATTTATGCTTTCCATATCCTATTGATGTATGAGATGCATGTTTAGGATATAGAAAACCTAAATAAGAAGATAAAATGATGTGATCCTTGCAAGCAAAAACCCTCAACTTAGAATGTCTAAGTGTTTTTTCAAATATTAAGTCAAAATGGAGATAAACTAAAAGAGTTTTGATTAATCCAAGCCGTCTACCAATAGTATGTGGCATGACGATGATTCCATTATTTGTGTGATATCTCACGAGTTGTGAATCACACTTATAATGGAAAGTTGTGATTATATACTTAGCATATGATGCACATTTGATTTGAGAACGCCCATGCATTATCACATGGGTCGTGGGATGTCGTGGTGCCTGTCTTGAATCAAAGTTTGATCAGTAGGTCCGACTTAACACTTATTAGTATAGATGCCGCACGAGTCTTGGGTCCAATGAAAAGTGAGGCAAAATATATCAAGAGTTGCATGAGATGCAATTAGCAAAAGTTGCTTACCTTTCGATTTTTTGTGGAAGTCTCATGAGTTGTGGGTCCACTTGCAAGTCCTTGGGATCTTGATTCTTATTAGAAAATATGATTTCCCGAATTCTTCTTGGGGGTGAAGAGTTTGATAAAATAGTGGGAGGAAAACATGTTTGAAAGACTATGAACATGTTTTAATATCAAATTCAATCAAGTGCTTTTACTCTTTTTTTGCCTCTTGAAGATTTTCAAAATCTCCAAACAAAATGGCTAAGAATCCACACGCATCAATTTTGGAAACTAATAAACTCACCAGGCCAAACTTCCAAAATTTATTGAGAAACCTCAAAATAATTTTTGACTCTAAACATTAGACTTACGTCCTTGATCAAAGTCCCGTGGACACACTTGGTTATGACGCCACCGACATACAACTTGAAATGTTCATGAAATTTGTAGATGATGATCTACAAGTGAGGTGTGTCATGATGGCCTTCATGTCCAAAGAGCTCCAAAAAACTCTTGAGCACATAAAATATGCTCGATAGATCTATGTATACTTACATGAGTTATATGGTGTACAAAGTAGACACGAAAGGTTTGCTTTGTCCGAGGAGCTCTTTAGAACAAGAATGAGTAAAGGGTCCAATGCCCATGATCACAACCTCAAGATGATAAGACTCATCAAGAAGCTTAGACAGTTAGATATGGTCATGGACTATGACCTTTACATGGATTTGATCCTACGGCCATTGCCATCATCATATGATCAATTTGTTATGAACTTCGATATGTCCAAGCAATAAGTTATGATTAACGAGTTGATCCATACGCTTGTGACCGTAGAGGCGACTATGAGAAAAGAGAAGCCTCTTATGCTTGCATCCTCCTCTAAGTCGAAGGGTTTTAGGGGTACTAGAAAATGAGATAATAGGAAGAAAAGTTCTTCCTCAAGAGGGAAGAAACCCAAGAAGAGTTTCGGGAGGGTTGGAAGAAGGTTAAAACTGAAGCTAGTTGTTTCCATTATGGTGAAAAGGGTCATTGGAAAAGATATTACAAAGATTACCTTGCGACCCTTCAGAAGGGTATACACTTTATTAAGTGAACATGACGACTAATTCTTCCACACATGTATTTAATACCGCATGCGGTTCTCACCTTTTAATTTGTTACAGGGGATGGAGAGAAGAATGAGTCTTTGTGAAGGGGATATGATCCTCTGCCTAGGAAATGGAGCAAGAGTTGTGGCCACTTTCTAAGGTGTTATCAAGTTGGACTTAGGAAATGCTTGCATTGTATTTGATCCCATTTATTATGTACCCCATCTTGTTAAGAACATTGTTTCAATTCTCATTCTTGACAATGAAGGATTTGATTTTTCTATATCAAATGCGATGTTGAAAGCATTAAATAATAGTTCTTTAAATGGGCAAGGCACACTAATTAATGGATTGTACATTCTTGATTCCTAACCTTCACTAATGCACATTCAATTAAGTAAAAGAAAGTTAGATAACCAAGAAGACGCCATTTTATGGCATGCAAGGCTTTGACATATTTCTAAAAATAGGATGACCAAGTTAGAAGCTCTCAAAGCACTAAATGCTAGTGGCATTGAGGATTTTCCTACTTGTGAATCTTGTTTAAAGGGAAAAATGACCAAGGCTCTCTTTGTAGGACAAATGGAGTGCTCCACAAGTCTCTTGGATTTGATCCATACGGGCGTTTGTAGACCACTAAGATTAGTGGGAGAAGAGGCTATTCCTACTTCATCACCTTAACCGATGACTATAGTCGGTTTGGACATGTGTTTCTTATGAAGAACAAGTCCGAAGCCTTTGAAAAGTTCAAAAAGTATAGGAGAGAAGTGGAAAAGCAATTGGGGCTAAAGAGGGGAAGAATACTTGAGCACCGAATTTTTGGATTATCTAAAGGAGAATGGGATTCTTTATCAATAGACTCCATTTGGCACACCCCAACATAATGGAGTACCCGAGAGGAGAAACCATACCTTGTTTGACATGGTGGGTTCTATGATGAGCTTTTTCGATGTGCCCATATTCTTTTAGGGATACGCCTTATTAACGGCGAAAAAGCTACTAAATATATTACCTTCAAAGTCGGTGCCCAAAACACTATATGAGATATGGTATGGCAAAGCACCCTTTTATTAATATCTTAAGGTTTAGGGTTCTCCCGCCTACGTGAGACGGGCAGTGGGAGATATGTTGGATAGTAGATCCACTTGTGCAAGTTTGTAGGATACCCTAGAGAATCTATAGGTTACTATTTCTACATCTCTCGGAACAAAAGTGTTTATTTTGAGGAACACCACATTTTTGGAAAGGCATAGAAATGGCGTTGTCGTTGAACTTGATGAAGTTCAAGATGATCAAGAAATCCCACAAGCGATGGAAACAAAGAGCAACAAGAGCCTTACACACAACCTCTAAAAAGCTCGAACCAAATCAAGAAGCAACCTAAAAAGTCCGTATTCCTTCATGAGACGGGCCAATCGGATAGCGATCTAAAGACCTATGAGAAAGCTATGTTGGACATAGATTCAGGATATTGGCTTGAAGCCATGAGATCTGAAATGGACTCCATGTACTCAAACAAAGTGTGGACTTTGGTAGATCCACCAAAGGGAATAGTTCCCATTGGTTGTAAATGGATATATTAGCGAAAGCTTAGAGTAGATGGAGAAGTGGTGACTTTTAGGGCGCGACTAGTGGCAAAAGGTTACATTCAAAGATCCGGTATCAATTTTGAGGGGACCTTTTCACCAGTTGCAATGCCCAAGTCCATTTGGATTCTACTTGCCATAGCCGCATATTATGATTATGAGATATGGCAAATGGATGTGAAAATAGCTTTCCATAATGGTGATATTGAAGAAGAAATTTATATAGAGCAACCACAACGTTTTACATCAAAGGGGAGTGAGCAAAAAGCTTGCAAACTCCAGAGATCCATTTATAGACTCAAATAAGCATCTCGAAGTTGGAACATACGTTTTGATAAAATGATCAAATCATTTAGCTTTGTCAAAAATGTTTATAAACCATGTGTGTATAAGAAAGCTAGTTGGAGTAGTATATAGTTTATTGTGCTTTATGTCGATGACATCCTTCTCATTGGGAATGAGGTAGGAATGTTAGAGTGTACTAAAGCATGGTTATCTACACAATTCTCCATGAGGGATTTGGGAGAAGAATCCTATGTATTGGGAATATGTATCTGTAGAGATAGATCTAAAAGGATGCTGGGGCTATCCCAAACCCTGTACATTGACAAAATACTAAAGAGGTTTAGTATGAAAGAATCCAAGAAGGGATTTCTTCTTATGGGACATGACATTCGTCTCTTTAAGTCTATGGCCCCTAAGACAGAGGAAGAGAAATAAAGGATGTCCCACATACATTATGCCTCCGTTATTGGTTGTATAATGTATGCAGTTCAATGTACAAGACCAGATGTGGCACACTCACTAAGTGTTATGAGTACGTTCTAATCTAACCCGATGAGAGTTACTGGATGGCCATAAAAGCAATCCTTAAATACTTGAGAAGGACTAAGGACTTGTTTTTGGTATATGGCAATAGAGAATTGAAACTATAGGGGTTTTTGGATTCAAGTTTCTAATCCGATGTAGATGACCTGAAATCCACATTTGGATTTATATTTTGCCTAAATGGTGGCACGATGAGTTGTAAGAGTTCCAAACAAGACAACACGGCTAATTCTACCATAGAGGCAGAATATATTGCGTCTTTGGAAGCTGCAAAGGAAGGTGATTTGATGAAAAACTTTATTCAAGAGTTGAATATAGTACCTGGCATTGCTGAGCCAGTAGTTGTCTGTTGTGACAACACCAGGCCAGTGGCACAAGCCAAAGAGCCTAGATCTCATTAGAAATCCAAGCACATTTTGAGGCGATATCATTTGATAATGGAGATTATTGATAGAGATGACATCCGAGTGGAAAGAGTTACCTCGGAAGAGAATATAGTAGATCCACTAACAAAACCCCAAACGCGAAAGGTCTTTGAAGAACATCTTGGGATGATGGTCTCAAGGTCATGGGGCATTGGCTTTAGTGCAAGTGGGGGATTATTGGAATAGTGCTTAGCAAGCCAATTAGATTAGCCTTGTAAAAGCTATTTCCTTATAAAATAGTATTGATTCAATAATATTATTTATATGGCCGTCTTCATCTTATGTTCTTTATTACCTCACTTGCATTTATATGAAGCCCTTAGATCACTCATGACTAAGGGACTTGGTTCGATGACCATGGAATAAGTCTCACACAGTCGTGATCTTAAATCTTTCAAGTTGTAGGATCTTACGAGATAAGACATCTAAGATCCTGATAGACTTGTACTAACGATGCATAAATCCAAGAGTTGGATATTGCTCCGTTCCATGAGCAACCGTATGAGATATAGGTGCATGTTAGTAGGTGTTTGTTAGAGAACAAGGTACTGAAGACTCACTGGAGAATCTACTAGATAGCCTTAGTGGCAAGTTCTCCAGCTTACGTTAGTGCATATTGTTAGACCTCTGACCTGAGAGTCTATGGTAAACTTGTGTCTGGTCCTCAAGCTTTGACTCTTCCTTGACCACTTAGCGGGTCTTTCAGGTTGAGGTTAGGTATGAGTTACTTAGCATGGAGGTTTGTGACATCCAAGATAGAATCCGACTCCTTGATTTTGTGAAGGGTGATTGCATCTCCAATGTATTATATAATGATCGATTCCAAGAAATCCTTAGGCAAGGTGGTGTGAAAATTTGTAAAAGGAGTTTTTCAAAGATGAAGTCACATAAGGGAATCGAGCATTGGGAATAGAGACATAGAATTGAGGCTTTTAAGGAGCCGACAAATATCTTGCCCTAGGTCTTTTGCGGGAGGTAGGAGATGAAATGACCGTATTTGCATGGTAAGCATAGAGCTATAATGGTTCTCCAAAAAATTTATTTTGGCCAATTAGTTGGGCTCCATGGGCTTGAGGTTGGACATCGACCATGGAGATTGGGTACTCTTCAATTAATGAGATTAATTAAATCGAGTCGATCAATTTAAAAATATTTTAAACTAAAATGAATATATGATATTCAAAAGTCACAAGGAGTTGTGAGCCCATGTCCAATGAATGGTAGAACTTATTGGGTCACACACAAAAGCTAATTAACTTCCTAAATAATGGAGGAAATTTTCTAAGTCTTCGAAAATGTCTCTTAGTGGACCGATTTTAAGGTATCAATTTTGAAGGTCAATTTTAGCTTGATTAATTTGAGTGTTAAATTAATCAATTAATTTAAGGAGTTAATTATTTGGTGCCAATATGACCATTAATTGGTCAAGTTAACTTAAAGAGTTAAGTTAATAAAATTCAAGCTTAAGAGTTGAGCTTGTTTGACTTAAGTGTTAAGTCAAAAGTTAATTAATTAAACTAAAGTGTTTAATTTAATTTTTGGAAGAACACATTTTGGAAAAAAAATTTAAATTAAATGTTCATTTGAATTAGCATTTTAATTAGCTTGAAATTAGATAATTAAGATGGACATGAAATTCAAATTGAATTTGAATTTACATTTACCACCTTGGCAATGCAAGTTTCCGCCCATTTTGAGGAAGGTGTGATGCCAACTTGGTAGCACACCAACCTCACCATATAGATAGATATAGTGGGCGTGAGGATTGGTCATTGCCGAAAGTGTGAAAGAATTAGATTCTTTTGCAATTCCTCCAAAACCTGTTGCAATCATTGCATTCTTGTGTTGAAAGCTTTACTCTCTTCTTCTTCTTCCCTACCTAAAATCAACCTCCACCATAGCCTATCTTTGGTCTTGTTTTAGCTTATAGACTAGAGATTTTGGGATATCTATTTGGTGTGTGGATCATATCAATAGAGGCAAACAAGTTTGTTTGCTACGTTTTGGAGATCCACCTGCATAGAGTTTGATTTGGCGAATTTTTCTAGGAGATCTAGAAAGTTTTTTAATCCAAATTTTTTGTTGTGTTTCCTTCAAGATGTTGAGAGGTTGCATTATTTTTTTTTGTGAATTTTGGAGCAGTTTTGATGAGGTTAAAACTCGCTCCACTTCTACTGTGCAGTTTTTAACATATTTTGGATTAGTGAAAGGTTCACTACTTTATCCTTGAATTTTAGCATTTCAAGGTAACACTCTATCAAAATCTGGATTTTAGGCATGATCTAATCCTAGTTAGCATGTAAGCACTATTTTATTAAGCTTTTCAAGTTTTAAAATTAGATCATATTGCATTACTTGCTTTCAATAAGGCCCTTTTGTCTCCTATTTCCCAAAAGAAGCCTGGAGCAAGATATTTGCCAGCTCTCAATATCCTCAATACTATGTTTGTATTCCAAATGTTTGATTCCAGTTTATGGCATCATATTTGGAAAACTCATTTTTTAAATTGTCATACTGCCTTGCACAAGGACTTCTTGGAATCGATCATTATTGAATAAATTATCATACTGCCTTGCACTTGCCCTTCACAAAAACAAGGAGTCGGATCCCATCTTGGATCTCACAAACTTTTATATCTAAGTAGCTTATGCCGAAGCTCAACCTAAAAGACTCGCAAAATGGTCAAGAAAGGGTCAAAGCATGAAGACCCAAACACAAGTTTACCAAGGATCCTCAGGTTAAAGGACTAATTATATGCACTAACGTAAGCTAGAGAACTTGCTATTACGATTATCTAGTGGACTCCCCAGGTAGGCCTTTAGTGAACTTGTTCTCTAACAAGCACGCACTAGCATGCACCCATATCTCACATGATTTGCTCATGAAATGGAGCAATATCTAACCCTTGGATTTATTTACCGTTAGTGCAAGTCTATCCAAATCTTAGATGTCATGTCTCTTAAGATTCTATGACTTGAAAGATTTAAGATCACGACTGTGTAAGACTTATTTCATGATCACCACCCAGTGCGATATTAAGCCCTATAGTCTTGTGTGATCTAAGGGCTTCAACTAAATGCCAGTGAAGTATAATAAACATAAGATGAAAATGGCCATATATTATGAATATCATTCAATCAAGATTGTATCACAAGTGAGATAGTTTACAGGCCAGTCTAATTGGCTGTGGGGCACTATTCAAATAGATTTTTGAAATCTCAAACTTAAAATGGCCAAAAATCCACTCAACATTATTTTGGAAACCAATAAGCTAACCAAGCCAAACTTTTAGGATTGGTTGAGAAATCTCAAGATTACTCTAAATCCAAAAAAATAACTTATGTGCTTGATTAAAGTCTGTCGAACACCATTGGTGATGATGCCACCGATGAGGCACGTGAATTGTTTACGAAGTTTGTGGATGATGATCTACAAACAAGATACATCATGGTGGCTTCTATGTCTAATGAGCTACAAAAGTCTTACAAGCACATGCAACATGCTCAATAGATTTACTTTCACCTACAAGAGTCGTGTGGTGTCAAACTAGATATTAAAGGTTTTCATTGTCTAACGAGTTGTTTAGGACAAGAATAAATAAAGGCTCAAGTGTCCATGGCCACGAGCTAAAGATAATTGGTCTCATCGAAAAACTTGGTCAATTGGACATTGTCATGGACAATAAGCTATATGTGGATTTGATCCTTCAATCATTACCTTGCTCATTTGACCAAATTATTGTGAACTTCAACATATCTAAGCAAGAAGTAATGATTAATAAATTGGTTAATATGTTGGTGACCACCGAGATGACTATGAAGAAAGACAAACCTCTTATGCTTGCTTCTTCCTCCAAATCTAAGGGCCTTAGATGTCCTAGAAAAGGAGGTAAAAGGAAGAAGAGTTCTTCCTCTAAGGAAAGGCAACCCTTGAAGAGTTCAGGGGGAATAAAGAAAAAGAAAGAGGCTAAAGTCAATGTTATTTGTTTCTATTATGGTGAAAAAGGACATAGTAAAAGGGATTGCAAGGAATACCTTTTCACCCTTGAGAAATGAATGTATTTTTTTGAAGTGCACTTAATGACAAATTCTTCCTCACCTTTCTAATTCATTACACGAGATAGAAAGAAGAAGGAGTCTAAATAAAGGGAATATGATCCTATGCCTTAGAAATGGAGCAAAAGTGGTAGCCATGGTTGAAGGCATAGTTAAGTTAGACTTTCAGTGCATTGTAATTGATCCTTATTTATATGTACCCAATCTTGTTAAGAATATTATTTCTATTCCTATTTAGGATAATAAATGATATAATTTTTCTATATCTAAAGGGAAGTTGAAAGCATTAAAGAATTGTTGTTTAATTGCGCAAGGTACATTAAACAATGGATTGTACATATTAGATTCTCAACCTTCACGGATGCACATCCAATCAAGTAAAGGAAAACTAGATAACCAAAAAGATGCGATCTTATGGCATGCAAGACTTGGACATATATCTGAAAATAGGATGAACAAGTTAGAAGCTCTCACAGTGCTAAATGTTTTGTGAGTTTTTTTAAAGGGAAAAATGATCAAGGCTCATTCTGTGGAACAATTGGAGCGAGCAAACCCCAAGTTCTTTGGATTTGATCTACACAGATGTTTGTGGCCTACTAAGGGTTAGTGCGAAATGAGGCTATCATTACTTCATGACCTTCATCGATGATCATACTTTGTTCGAACATGTGTATCTTATGAAGTACAAGTTCAAAGTCTTTGAAAATTCAAAGAGTGTGGGAATGAAATAGAAAAGCAAAAAAGACTAAGTATTAAAGCTCTTTGATCGAATTAAGTGGTAGAATACTTAAGTATCGAATTCTTGGATTATCTAAAGGAGAATGAGATTCTCTCTCAATGAACTATATCTGGCACACCCTAACATAATAGAGTAGTCAAGAAGAGAAACCGTACCTTGTTGGACATAGTACATTCCATGATGAGATTTTTTGATGTGCCTATATTCTTTTGGGGATACTCCTTAGAGACGACGGCAAATTTACTAAATCTAATACCTTCAAAGTTTGTGCCAAGGACACCACATGAGATATGGTTTGGCAAAGCACCTTCTTACTCTTTCCTAAAAGTTTAAGGGCCTCTCGCATACATCAAGTGGCTAGTGGGAGACAAGTTGGATGTGAGATCCATCTTGTGCAAGTCTATAGGATACCCAAGAGAGTCTTTAAGTTATTATTTTTATGATCCCTCAGAGCAAAGGGTGTTTTTCTCAAGGAACGCCACCTTTTTGGAAAAGGAATTTCCATTAGATAAAAAGGCGTTATTGTTGAACTTGATAAAGTTCAAGATGATCAACAAATCCCACAAGTGGTGGAGACAAATAAACATCAAGAACCTTACAAACAACCTCTGTAAAGGTCGGATTGAATCAAAAAGCAACCCGAAAGGTTTGAAATCCTTTATGAGATGAACCAATCGGATAGTGATCCAAAGACCTATAAGAAAGCTATGTTGGACATAGATTTGAGACATTAGCTTTATGCCATAAAATTTAAAATGGACTCCATGTACTCCAACAAAGTATGTACTTTGGTAGATCAACATGAGGGTATAGTGTTCGTTGACTGCAAGTGGATCTATAAGCAAAAGCTAGAAGTATATGGAGAGGTTATGACCTTTAAGGTGCGACTAGTGGTAAAAGGTTATACTCAAAGACTCAGTATTGATTTTGAGGAAACCTTTTCACCGATCGCAATGCTTAAGTCTATTTGAATTTTACTTGTCATAGCCGTATATTATGACTATAAGATATGACAAATGGATGTCAAAACAACTTTCCTCAATGGAAATATTTAAGAAGAAATCTTTATGGAGCAACCACAAGGTTTTACATCCAAAAAGAGTGAGCAAAAGGTTTACAAAGTCTAGAGATCCATTTATAGAAACAAATAGGAGTCCCGAAGTTGGAACATATATTTTGATAAGGCAATCAAATCATTTGGCTTTTTCAAAAATATGAATGAACCTTGTATATACGAGAAGGCTAGTGGAAGTAGTATACAGTTATTGTGCTTTATGTTGATGACATTTTTCTCATTGGAAATGAGAGAGCAATGTTAGAGTGTACTAAAGTATGGTTATCTTCTCAATTCTCAATGAAGGATTTGGGAGAAACATTCTACGTATTAGGAATAAGTGTCTATAAAGATAGATCTAGGAGGATGCTGGGACTTTCCCAAGCACCGTACATTGACAAAATACTAAAAATGTTTAGTATGGAGCCTCTCCAGGTCTATGTCCCTTATGACTGACGACGAGAGAGAAAAAAGGTCCCACATACCTTATGCATCCGCCATAGGGAGCATAATGTATGCCGTTCAATATACAGGATAAATGTAACACATGCTCTAAGGGTTACAAGTTGCTTTCAATCCAACCCCGATAAATGTTACTGGATGGCTGATAAAGTAGTCCTTAGGTACTTGAGAAAGACTAAGGACTTGTTTTTGGTAGATGGCAATGGAGAATTAAAATTCGAGGGGTTTTTATATTCTAGTTTCCAATCTAATGTAGATGATCTAAAATCCACTTCTGGATTTATATTTTGCTTCTATAATAGCACGGTGAGTTGGAAGAGTTCCAAACAAGATACCATGGCTAATTCAACCACAAAGGCAGAATATATTTTGACTTTGAAAGTTACAAAGGAAGGTGTTTGGATAAAAAACTTCATCCAAGATTGGATGTAGTGGTTAGCATTGCTAAACCTTGAATTCTTTTTTGTGACAACAACGAGGTGGTGGCGCAAGCGAAAGAGCCAAGATCTCCTCAGAGATCCAAGCGCATTTTGAGACGGTATCATTTGATCCTGTAGATCATTAATAGAGGCAACATCCGAATGGAAAGGGTAGCCTCATAAGATAATATAGCAGATCCACTTACTAAACCCCCAACACAAAAGATCTTTAAAGGACATGTTAAGAAGATAGGTCTTAAGACTATGGGGAATTGGCTTTGGGGCCAGTGGGAGATTATTGGAATAGTGCCCTACAGCCAATTACATTAGCATGTAAATTATTTCACTTGTGATATAATCTTGATTTAATGATATTAATTAAAAATAGCCATCTTCATCTTATGCTTATTTCACTTTAGTAGCATTTGGTTGAAGCCTTTAGATCACACTAGACTAGAGGACTTGGTCACGCACTGGGTGTTTGAATAGTGCCCCGCAAGCAAAATAGATTAGCCTTGTAAACTATTTCCTTGTAAGACAATCTTGATTGAATGTATTCTTTATATGTCCATCTTCATCTTATGCTCATTATTACTTCACTAGCATGTGGTTGAAGCCCATAGATCACAGTAGACTATGGGACTTGGTCACGCACTAGATGGTGATCATGGAATAAGTCTTACACGATCGTGATCTAAAAATCTTCCAAGTTATAAGATCTTATGAGATAGGGAATCTAAGATCCAAATAAACTTACACTAATGATGCATAAATTCAAGGCATGGATGTTGCTCTATTCCATGAGCAATCCTATATGAGATATGGATACATATTAGTGGGTGTTGGTTAGAGAACAAGGTACTAAAGGCCTGTCTGGAAAATTCACTAGATAGTCGTAGTTGCAAGTCGGTAGTAACTAGTTCTTCAGCTTATGCTAGTGTATATAATTAGTCCTCTGACTTGATGATTCATGGTAACCATGTGTTTAGGTTCTCATACGTTGATTCTTCCTTGGTCACCTAGCAGGCCGTTTGGGTAGAAATTGGGCATGCGCTACTTAGACATGGAGGTTTGTGAGATCCAAGATAGAATCCAACTCCTCGACTTTGTGAAAAGAGAGTACATCTCTTATGCATTCTATAATGATCGATTCCAAGAAATCCTTGCGCATGGTAGTATGACGATTTAAAGAAGGAGTTTTCAAAGATGAGGTCATATAAAGAAATTGAAATTAGGAATAGAAACATAGTATCAAAGCTATTAGGAAGCCGACAAATATCTTGCCCTAGGCCTCTTCTAGTAGATAGGAAATGGAAGGACTGTATTTGCATGGTACGTGTAGAGCTAGAATGGTTCTCCAAAAGTATTTATTTCACCCAATTAGTTGGGGTCCATAGGCTTGAGCTTGGGTATCGACCATGGAGATTGGGTACTTCTCAATTAATAGAGATTAATTGAATTGAGTCGAATAGCTTAAATGAGTTTAAACTAAAATGAATATTTTTTATTAAAAAGTCACAAAGAGTTATGAGCCTATGTCCAATGAATGGTAGAACCTAACGGGGCACACACAAAAGTCAATTGCATTTCCTAATTGATAGTGGAATTTTTTTATGTGTTAGAAAAATGCTTCTAGTGGACTGATTTGAGGATTGGAAAAATTGAGGTCATTTTGGCTTGATCAATTTAATTATTAAATTAATCAACTAATTTAAGGAGTTAAATTTGACCAATAATTAAGGAGTTAATTATTTGATGCCACATGACCATCAATTGGTCAAGTTAGCTTAAAGAGTTAAGTTAACATGGACTAGCTTAAAGAGTTAAGCTAATTGACTCAAGAGTTAAATCAAATGTTAATTAATTAAATTAAAGTGTTTAATTTAATTAATTAGAGGAATCTATTTTGGAGGAAAATTCAAATGAGAGGTTTATTTGGTGTAGCATTTTAATTAATTTGAAACTAGATTCCAAATGAAATTGATATGTACACAAAATTCAAATTCACCATTTGAATTGCAACTTGCCAACTTGCAAAGCAAGTTAGCAGTCTCCCTTGAGAAAGGTGGCATCACACATCCTCACTCTATATACAGATATAGAGGGAGAGAGGGGCAGCCACTTATGCTTTGTGTGAAGAATTAGATTCTCGCACATTTTCCCTCCAAATCTCAAATGTTGTCTTATGTATTAAAGCTTCACTTCCTCTCTTCTTCTCTTAGTCAAATCAGGCCTCCATCTTTACAAATCTCCTTTGTATTTTCTAGCTAATACCAAGGAGATTAGGAGCTAGCATTAGTGTGTGGATCATATTGTTAGAGGCAAGACAATTAGATTGCTAGCCTTTGGGGATCTAATGTCAGGGTAGTCCGCTAGGTGAATATTTTCTGGCACTTCTCTATAGCTTTTTGAGCTGAATTTTTTATAGTAGATTCATCATGGAGTTGAGAGATACTATAATATTTTTGAAATTCTTGGAGGAGTTTGGATAGGGAAAAGTTGCATCCAATCCGCTGTGCCGTTGTGTGACAGTTTCTAGATTGAATAAGTGTTCTTCATCATTTCCTTGGTTTTGAGCAAATCAAGGTAATTATCCTTCCTAATATAAATCAAAATAGCATGTTTAGATCCTTGTTAGCATGTGTAGTCTAGTTTATTTCAGTTTTAATTATTGGATTCTATTGCTACATATGCCTCCAAGTGGTATCTGAACCCAATTCATGCTTTGATTTGGATTTTTGATTGATTGATTCATGTGATGGATTCATCGAAATCACCAAATTCTTGATTCATATGATGGATTGGAGTGTTTGTATGGTGTTGTGTGCAGCTCCTTGAATGATGAATTGAAAGCATGCTAATATGTGTTTTAAGTGTTAATTCATATGATTAGTATATTTTAATTCATAGCTTATAATGTTGAGTGTTGATTTAGCATTAGATGATGTTATATGTTGATATAGCATGTTATTTATGGCCTCAAAGAGTTTTGGTCATTTTTGGATCCAATTTGATTGGGGTTTGTTGGAGATTTTTGAAGAATATAATTCTTACTTTAATTTATTTTTGAAAGCATGATTGAGCATTTGAAATTCCATTTTAAAAGGAGTTTTAAATCAGGAATTTCATCTACAATATGTGTTTTAAAGTTTATGAGGTGTCCTAAATTTTTTTGGTGCACAAAAATTAAGCTAAAAGTGAAATGACTCAGAGTTGACCACAAAACAGGGGTGCCACCTACCCTGGCCGAGCAGCTAACGCGCCCAGCACTGGGCAGATAGCTACTGTTATGGTCTTTCCCCAATTTCATTCAATTTTTTGAGTTCTTTCTGTGCTCAAAAGTGTTTTATTACACGCATATTAGATGCACAAGTAATGTACAAGTTCTCAAACTTATATTTGACATTTTTTATTACTTTTAAAACTTGTTAAAGTTAATCTCCAATTAATGCATAATTATTATGTCAAGCTCTTGCTTGGCCAATTATTTGTTTACGATATAAGCATTTAATTGTTGGAATTGAATGTCAATTCTAGATTTATTTATTGTTCATTTAATTGTTGAATGGATGATGAATGAATGGGGATGATCATATGCCTTTAACATTAATTTTATTTGTTTCAAGTTGTTGAAATGGGTTGTATTAAATTAGGGTTTGCATGCCTCTTAATTTCTATCTTGTAAATGTTATAAGAGTAGAATCACTAGGAGTGAGGATTTCTTTCTCAATCAAATGTTGCATCGAACATAGAAGACCATTGGAGGCATGGAGACTTTTGAAGACCCATGAATGTATGGGATACAATTATGTAATAACTAAATTTAATTAACCTACTTAAAATCAACTAGGTGGTGCACCTATGGCTCTAAGTGCACCACTTTGTTAGGCTTATGGTCATCCCACCCTAGAAGCATGCTAGGCACATTTACTTATTTATGCTTTCCATATCCTATTAATGTATGAGATGCATGGTTAGTATATAGAAAACCTAAATAAGAAGATAAAATGATGAGGTCTTTGCAAGCAAAAGCTCTCTACTTAGAATGTCTAAGTGCTTTAAAATATTAAGTCCAAATGGATATGAATTAAAAGGAGTTTTTAATTAATCTATGTTTTCTACCAATAGTACATGGCATGACAATGCTACCATCTTTGTGTGATATACATCCAATCATGGGGGTCACACTTAGGTGGAAAGCTGTGACTGTATACTAAGCATATGATGCACCTTTGATTTGAGGCCTCACATGCACTATACACTTAGTCATGGGGATGTTGTGGTGCCATCTCAAATTAAAGCTTGATTGGTATGTATGACTTAACACCAATTAATATAGAGGTCGTCCTTGTAGGGGATCCACATGAAATTGTGAGGCAAAATATATCAAAACTTGCATAGAGATGCAATTAGCAAAAGTTTTTTTACTTTTCGATTGTTTGTGGATATACATTCTGTCACAGGGGTCTACTTACATGTCCTTATGGTCTTGATTCTCACTAGGATATAAAGATTTCTTGAATTCTTCTAGGGCGTGAAAGATTTGATAAAATAGTAGGAGAAAAACATGCTTGAAAGACCATGAACATATTTTCAATATCAAAATTCAATCGTATGCTTATACTCTTTTTTTGCCTCTTATAGATTTTTGAAATCTTCAAAAAGAAAATGGCTAAAAATCTACTCACAAGCATTTCGGAAACTAACAAACTAACTGGGCCAAACTTCTATGATTGGTTGAGAAACCTAAAAATTATACTTGTCTCTGAAAAGAGGACCTACATCTTAGATCAAAGTCCGCCGGACACATTGGGTGATGACACTTATCTCTGAAAAGAAGACCTATGTCTTAGATCAAATTCGCCGGACACATTGGGTGATGAAGCCACCGATGAGGCCTATGAATTGTTCACTAAATTTATAGATGATGATCTACAAGTGAGATGCCTCATGATGGTTTCCATGACTAATGAGCTCCAAAAGACTCACGAGCATATGAGACATGCAAGTGAGATCTACATGTACCTACAAAAGTTGTATGGTGTGCAATATAGACACGAAAGATTCGCTTTGTCAAGAGAGCTCTTTTGGTCAAGGATGGTTGAGAGTTCAAGTGTCCATGATCATGGGCTACAGATGATTAGATTCATCGAGAAGCTTGGGCAACTAATGTGATCACGGAAAATGATCTCTATGAGGATTTAATCCTCCAGTAATTGTTGGAATAGTGCTTGGCAAGCTAATTAGATTGGCCTTGTATAAGCTATTTTCTTGTAAAACAATCTTGATTGAATGATATTCTTTATATGGCCGTCTTTATTTTATACTCCTTATTACTTCACTTGTATTTGGATGAAGCCCTTAGATCACTTATGACTATGGGACTTGATTCGATGACCATGGAATAAGTCTCACACGATCGTGATCTTAAATCTTCTAAGTTGTAGGATCTTATGAGACAGGGCATCTAAGACTTGGATAGGCTTCCACTAATGATGCATAAATCCAAGAGTTGGATATTGTGTTGTATCATAAGCAACCATATGAGATATGGGTGCATGTTAGTATGTGTTCATTAGAGAACAAGGTACTAAAGACCCACTGGAGAATCCCCTAAATAGCCTAGTGGGAAGTCGATAGTGGCAAACTCTCTAGCTTATGCTAGTGCATATTATTAGTCTTCTAACCTAAGGGTCCATGGTAAACTTTTGTCTGGTCTCCATGCTTTGACTCTTTCTTGACCACTTAGCGGGTCTTTCAGGTTGAAGTTGGGTATGAGCTACTTGGCATAGAGGTTTATGAGATCCAAAATGGAATTTGACTCCTCGCGTTTGTGAAGGGAGAGTGCATCTCCTATATATTCTATAATGATTGATTCCAAGAAATCTTTGCACAAGGTGGTGTGACAATATGGAAAAGGAGTTTTCCAAAGATGAGGCCACATAAGGGAATTGAACATTGAGAATAGAAGCATAGTATTAAAGCTATTAAGGAGCTAACAAATATCTTGCCCTAGGCCTCTTTCGGGAGAGAAGAGACGGAAAAACTGTATTTGCATGGCAATCGTAGAGCTCTAATGGTTCTCCATAACATTTATTTCAGTCAATTAATTGGGCACCATGGGCTTGAGGTTGGACATCGACCACGGAGATTGGGTACTCTTCAATTAATGAGATTAAATAAATCAAGTCGATTAGTTTAAAAGTGTTTTAAAATAAAATGAATATTTGATATTCAAAAGTCACAAGGAGTTGTAAGCTCATATCCAATGAATGGTAGAACATATTGGGTCACACAAAAAACCCAATTAGCTTCCTATTTTATGGAGAAAAGATATTGTAAGTGTTAGCAAATGTCTCCTAGTGGACCGATTTTGAAGTGCCAATTTTGAAGGTTAATTTTGGCTTGATTAATTTAAGTGTTAAATTAATCAATTAATTTAAGGAGTTAAATTAGATGAATAATTAAGGAGTTAATTATTTGGTTCCAATATGACCATCAATTGGTCAAGTTAACTTAAAGAGTTATCAAAATTCAAGCTTAAGAGTTGAGCATGTTTGACTTAAGAGTTAAGTTAAAGGTTAATTAATTAAATTAAAGTGTTTAATTTAATTAATGGGAAAAACATATTTTGGAAAGAAAATTCAAATGAAATGTTCATTTGAATTAGCATTTTAATTAACGTGAAATTAGATTTCAAATATAATTAAAATACAAGTGAAATTCAAATTAAATTTGAATTCGCTTTTGCCAACTTGGCAAATGCAAGTTGGCCACCCCTTCTCCTCATGGGAGGTGTGATGCCACCTTGGCATCACACTTTCCATCCTTTATATATAGATATATAGAGAGAGGGCTAGTCATTATGTCAAAAGGTGTGAAGAATTAGATTCTCCACCATTCCCTCCAAAATCCTTGCAAGTATTGCAATCATGTGTTGAAAGCTTTGCTATCTTCTTCTTCTTCCCTACCTAAATCGACCTCCTCCATAGTATATCTCTGGGCTTATTCCAGTTTATAGGCTAGAGGTTGTGGATGATCTATTTGGTGTATGGATCATATCAAAAGAGGCAAACAAGTTAGTTTGCTACGGTTTGGAGATCCACTTGCACATAGTCTAATTTGGCTATTTTCTCCAAGGAGATCCCAATGGTTTTTTATCTATATTTTTTACTGACAGTTTCCTAAGGTGTTGAGAATATCCAGTAATTTTTTCTTGACTTTTGGAGGATATTTGACACTAGTAAAAATCGCTCCATTCCTACTGCACAGTTTCTAGTAGTTTCTGAATTGGTGAGAGGTTCACCACATTCTCCTTGGATTTTGCATTTCAAGGTAACACTCTTTCCAAATCTGAATCTTAGGCATGATTTGATCATAGTTAGCACGTAAGCACTAGTTTATTAAGCTTTTGAAGTTTTTATAATTGGATCTTAGTGCATTGCTTTCTTTCAAGTGGTATCGGGGCCTAGATCATGCTTGTATTTGGATTTTCTTTGGATGATTAATTCATGTGATGGATTAATCTAGATCACCAAATTCTCGATTCATATGATGGATTGGAGTGTTGGGTTGATGTTGGGTGTGGCTCCTTGATTGATGAGTGGAAAGCATGCTATTATATGTTTTAAGTGTTGATTCATCTTTTAGTATGTTTCAATTCTTAGTGATAAATGTTGAATGCTAATTTAGCATTTATTGATGTTATATGTTCATATAGCATGTTGTTGTTTGATCAAAAGAGTTTTGGTCATTTTTGGATCCAATTTGATTGAAGTTGTATTGGAGATTTTGAAAAATATGATTCTAGCTTTTTCTAATTTTTGAAAGCATGATTGAACACTTGAATTTCCATTTTTAAAAGAGGTTTCAAATCTAGAAATTCATCTATATATGTGTTTAAATGTTGGGAACATGTGCTAAAATTGTTGGTGCATGAAAGTTAGTGAAAAAATGGCTTAACACATCTTGAAGCCCCAAAACAAGGGTTGCCTAGTGCTAACGGCTGCTGTTGCGCACGTTGTGCGTGTGGCCCGCCCAACCATGCGCCCAGGCTGGGCGGCAATCCCATATTTGGGGTTTTACTGAGTTTTGAGCCTATTTTCCAACTTCTTTTATGCTTGAAATATTTTTGCAGCACACATAGTAGATGCACAAATATTGTGCAAGTTCTCAAAATTATGTTTGACATTTTTTAATGCTTTTGAAAATTGGTTAAAGTTAATCTTCCAATTATGGCATAAATTTTATGCTTGTTCAATTATTTGTTTATGAGATAAGCATTTTATTGTTAAGAATTAATTGTTAATTCTAGATTTATTTATTGTTCATTTAATTGTTGAATGGATGATGAATGAATGGGGATGATCATGAGCCTTTAATATTGCTTTTATTTGTTCAAGTTGTTGAAATGGGTTGTGTTAAATTGCGGCTTGCATGCCTCTTTATTTCTACCTTATAAATGTTGTGAGAGTAGAATCAATAGGAGTGAAGATTTCCTATTCATGTAATTGTTACATGGAGCAATGGAGACCATTGGGGGCTTGGAGACTTTTGAGGACCCATGAATATATGGGATACACTCATGTAATAGCTAAATTTAATCAACCTACCTAAAATCAACTAGGTGTTGCACCAATGGCTCTAAGTGAACCACTTGGTTAAGCTCATGGTCATCCCACCCTAAGAGCATGCTAGACGCATTTACTTCTTTACGCTTTTCATATCCTATTAATGTATGAGATGCATGGTTAGGATATAGAAACCTAAATAAGAAGATAAAATGATGAGATCTTTACAAGCAAAAACCCTCTACTTAGAATGTCTAAGTACTTTTCAAATATTAAGTTGAAATGGATACAAATTAAAGAGTTTTAATTAATCCCAGCCATCTACCAACATTATATGCCATGATGACGCTACCGAATTTATGTGATGGCACTCGAAGTGGGGGTCACACTTAGGAGGAAAGCTGTTAGCATATACTTAGCATATGATGCACATTTGATAAAATAGTGGGAGAAAAACATGCTTGGAAGACCATAAACATGTTTTAAATATCAAACTCAATCACATGCTTGTACTCTTTTTTTGCCTCTTGTAAATTTTCAAAATCTTTAATCAAAACGGCTAAGAATCCACTTGCATCAGTTTTGGAAACTAATAAACTCATCGGGCCAAACTTCTAAGATTGGTTAAGAAACTTTAAAATCATTCTTGACTTTTAAAAGTGGACTTACGTCTTTGATCAAAGTCCCGTGGACACACTTGGTGATGACGCCACCAACGCACAACATGAAATGTTCACAAAATTTGTATATAATGATCTACAAGTGAGGTGTGTCATGATAGCATTCATGTCCAACGAGCTCCAAAAGACTTATGAGCACATGAAACATGCTCGAGAGATTTATGTACATTTGCAAGAGTTGTATGGTGTACAAAGTAGACACGAAAGGTTTGCTTTGTCCAAGGAGCTATTTAGGACAAGGACGAGTGAAAGGTCCAACATCCATGACCATGACCTCAAGATGATTGGACTCATCGAGAAGTTTGAACAGTTAGATGTGGTCATGGAAAACAACCTTTACTTGGATTTGATCCTACAATCATTGCCACCATTATATGGTCAATTTGTTATGAACTTCAATATGTCCAAGCAAGATGTTACGATTAACAAATTGATCAATATGCTTGCAACTGCAGAGGCGACTGTGAGAAAGAAGAAGCCCCTTATGCTTGCATCCTCCTCCAAGTTGAAAGGCTCGATGGGTCCTAGAAAGGGAGGAAAGAGGAAGAAAAGTTCTTTCTCAAAAGGGAAGCAACCCGAGAAGAGTTTCAGATGGTTAAGAAGAAGGTTAAAATTGAAGCTAGTTGTTTTCATTCTGCCAAAAAGAGGCATTAGAAAAGAACTTGCATGGCTTACCTTCCAAACCTTGAGAATGGTATGTACTTTATTGAAGTGTACATGATGGCTAATTCTTCCACATGGGTATTTGATACGTCATGCGGTTCTTACATTTGTAATTCGTTATAGGGGATGGAAAGAAGGAGTCTTCGTGAAGGAGATATGATCCCCCACTTAGGAAATGAAACAAAAGTTGCGGCCACTTTCCAAGGCATTATCAAGTTGGGCATGGGGAATGCTTGCATTGTACTTGATCTAGTTTATTATGTACTCCATCTTGTTAAGAACATTATTTCAATTTCCATTCTAGATAATGAAGGATTTGATTTTTCTATAATGCATGGGAAGTTGAAGGCATTAAAGAATGGTTCTTTGATTGCTCAAGGTACATTAATAAATGGATTGCATATACTTGATTCTCAAACTTCACTAATGCACGTTCAATCAAACAAAATAAAGTATAGATCCATACGGTCATTTGTGCACCACTAACAGTTAGTGGGAGAGGAGGTTATTCGTAACTAATCACTTTCACCGATGACTATAGTCAATTCGGACACATGTTTCTTATGAAGAACAAGTCCGAAGCCTTTGAAAAGTCCAAAGAGTATAGGTGTGAAGTGCAAAGGCAATTGGGGCTAAGTATTAAAGCTCTTCGATCAGATCAAGGGGCTGAATACTTAAGCACCGAATTCTCGAATTATCTAAAAGAGAATAGGATTATCTCTCAATGGACTCCACCCAACACACCCCAACACAATGAAGTAACCGAGAGGAGAAACCATACCTTATTGGACATGGTACGTTCCATAAAAGCTTTTTTGATGTGCCTATATCCTATTAGAGATACCCCTTAGACACGGCGGCAATGCTACTAAATATAGTACCATTTAAGTCAGTCCCAAAAACACCATATGAGATATGGCATGGCAAAGCACCCTCTTATAATTATTTGAAAGTTTGGGGATCTCTTGCCTACGTAAAATGGATAGTGAGAGATAAGTTGGATAGTAGATCCACCTTCTGCAAGTTTGTGGGATACCCAAGAGAGTGTTTGGGTTACTATTTCTATGATCCCTCGAAACAAAAAAGTGTTTGTTTCGAGGAATGCCTACTTTTTTGGAAAAGAAATTTCTGTTAGATAGAAATGACGTTATTGTTGAACTTGATGAAATTCAAGATGATCAAGAAATCCCACAAGTAGTGAAAACAAGCAAGCAACTAAAGCCTTGTGCACAACCTCTACGTAGGTCAGACCGAATCTAGAAGCAACCCAAATGGTTAGGATTCCTTCATAAAATAGGCCAATCATATAGTGATCCGAAGACCTATGAGGAAGCAAAGTTGGACATAGATTCGAGATGTTGGCTTGAAGCCATGAGATCCAAAATGGACTTCATATACTCAAATAAAGTATGGACTTTGGTAGATCCACCAAAAGGAATAGTTCCCATTGGTTGCAAGTGGATCTACAAGCAAAAGCTTGGAGTACATGGAAAAATGGTAACTTTTAAGGCATGACTAGTAGCAAAGGGTTACACTCAAAAACCCGGTATCAATTTTAAGAAAATCTTTTCACTGGTTACAATGACTTAGTCCATTCGGATTCTACTTGCCATAGCTGCATATTATGACTATGAGATATAGTAAATGGATGTGAAGACCGCTTTCCTCAATAGAGACATTGAAGAAGAAATTTGTATGGAGCAACCACAAGGTTTCACATCTAAGAGGAGTGAGCAAAAGGTTTGAAAACTCCAGAGATTCATTTATAGACTCAAACAAGCATCCCGAAGTTGGAACATATGTTTTGACAAAATGGTCAAATCGTTTGGTTTTGTCAAAAATATGTATGAACCGTGTGTATACAAAAAGGCTAGTGGGAGTAGTGTACAATTTATTGTGCTTGATGTCAATGACATCCTTTTCATTGGGAATGACGTAGGAATGTTAGAGTTTACTAAAGCATGGTTATCTATACAATTCTCGATGAAGGATTTGGGAGAAACATCCTACGTATTGGGAATACGTATCTATAGAGATAGATCTAAGATGATGGAAACCCCGTACATTGATAAAATACTAAAGAGGTTTAGTATGGAAGAATCTAAGAAGGGATTTTATCCCATGGACATGGCATTCGTCTCTCTAAGTCTATGGCCCCCAAGACAGAGGAAAAGAATCAAAGGATATCTCACATACCTTATGCCTCCGTTATTGGTAGCATAATATATGCAGTTCAATGTACAAAACCAAATGTGGCACACTCGCTAAGTGGTACGAGTAAGTTCCAATCCAATCCCGGTTAGAGTTACTGGATGGCCGTAAAAGCAATCCTTAAGCACTCGAGAAAGACTATGGACTTATTTTTAGTATACGGCAATAGAGAATTGAAACTAGAGGGCTTTTCGAATTCAAGTTTCCAATCTGCTATAGATGACCTCAAATCCACTTTTGCATTTATATTTTTCCTTAGTAGCAATGCAGTGAGTTCGAAGAGTTCCAAACAAGACACTACGACCGATTCCACCACTGAAGCAGAATATACTGTGGCTTCGAAAGCAGCAAAAGAAGGTGCTTGGATGAAAAACGTTATTCAAGAGTTGAATGTAGTTCCTAGTATTGCTGAGCTAGTGATTGTCTATTGTGACAACATCGGGACAGTGGCGCAAGCCGAAGAGCTAAGTTCTCATTAGAAATTAAAGCACATTTTGAGGAGATATCATTTGATCTGGGAGATCATTGATAGAGGCGACATCCGAGCTGAGAGAGTTTCCCTAAAAGAGAATATAGCCGATCCACTAACAAAATCCCTAATGCAAAAGGTCTTTGAAGAACATCTTGAGAAGATAGGTCTTAAGGCCATGGAGCATTGGCTTTAGGGCAAGTGGGAGATTGTTAGAATAGTGCCCGGCAAGCCAATTAGATTGGCCTTGTATAAACTATTTCCTTGTAAAACAATCTTGATTGAATGATATTCTTTATATGGTCATCTTTATCTTATGCTCCTTATTACTTCACTTGCATTTGGATGAAGCCCCTAGATCACTTATGACTATGGGACTTGGTCCGGTGACCATAGAATAAGTCTCACACGGTCATGATCTTAAATCTTCCAAGTCGTAGGATCTTACGAGATAGAGCATCTAAGATCCGATAGATATTGGAATAGTACCCGACAAGCCAATTAGGTTGGCCTCGTAAAAAACTATTTCCTTGTAAAACAATCTTAATTGAATGATATTCTTTATATGGCTACCTTCTTCTTATGCTTTATATTACTTTATTTATATTTGGATGAAGCCCTTAGATCACACATGACTGCGGGACGTGGTCAGTTCACTGGGTGGTGATCATGGAATAAGCCTTACACTAACATGATCTTAAATCTTCTAAGTCGTAGGATCTTACGGGACGGGGCATCAAGATTTTGATAGATTTGCACTAACGATGCATAAATCCAAGAGTTGGATATTGCTTCATTCCATGAGCGACTATATGAGATATGGGTGCATGTCAGTAGGTGCTTGTTAGAGAACAATACATTGAAGACCTTCCCAAGAATCCACTAGATAGCCTTAGTGGCAAGTCGGTAGTGGTTCATTCTCCCGCTTATGCTAGTGCATATTATTAGTCCTCCGATCTGAGGATCCATGGTAACTTGCGTTTGGCCCTCATGCTTTGACTCTTCCTTGACCACTTAGCGGGTCTTTCAGATTGAGGTTATGTATGAGCTACTTGGACTGGAGATTTGCGAGATTTATGATGGAATCCAACTCCTCACTTTTGTAAAGGGCAAGTGCATCTCCTATGTGTTCTATAATGATCAATTCCAAGAAATCATTGCACAAGGTGGTGTGATATTTGGAAAATGAGTCTTCCAAAGGTGAGGTCACACAATCGAACATTAAGAATAGAGAAATAGTATCGAGGCTATTAGGGAGTCGGCAAATATCTTGCCTTAGGCCTCTTTCGAGAGATATGGATGGAAGGATCATATTTGCAGGGTAAGCATAAAGTTGTGATGGTTCTCCAGAATATTCATTTTGACCAAATAGTTGGGATCCATGGGCTTGAGGTTGGACATCAACCATGGAGATTAGGTACTCTTCAATTAATGAGATTAATTGAATTAAGTCGATGAGTTTAAAAGAAGTTTTAAACTAAAATGAATATAAGATATTCAAAAGTCACAAAGAGTTGTGAGCCCATGTCCAATGAATGGTAGAACCTATTGGGTCACACACTATGGGGTATTAGCTTTATGGCAAGTGAGAGATTGTTGGAATAACGCCCAGCTAGCAAATTAGATTGGCTTTGCAAAAAGCTATTTCCTTGTAAAACAATCTTGATTAAATGATATTCATTATATGGCCACATTCATCTTATGCTTTATATTACTTCACTTGCCTTTGGATGAAACCCTTAGATCACACGACTACAGGACTTGGTTAGTTCACTGGGTGGTGATCATGGAATAAGTCTTACACGATCGTGATCTTAAATCTTCCAAGTTGTAGGATCTTATGAGACGGGGCATCTAAGATCTAGATAGACTTGCCCTAACGATGCATAAATCCAAGAGTTGGGATATTGCTCTATTTCATGAGTGATTGTATGAGATATGGGTGCATGTTAGTAGTGCTTGTTAGAGAATAAGGCACTAAAGACCCTTCAGAGAATCTACTAGATAGCTATAGTAGAAAGTCCGTAGTAGTTAATTCTCCCGCTTATACGCTAGTGTATATTATTAGTCCTCCAACCTGAGGATCCATGGTAACCCTGTGTCCAATCTTCATGATTTCTCCCTTCCTTGACCACTTAGTAGGTCTTTCGGGTTGACATTGTGTATGAGCTACTTGGCATGGAGGTTTGTGAGATCCAAGATGGAATCCGACTCCTCACTTTTGTGAAAGGCGACTCCTATGTGTTCTATAATGATCTATTCCAAGAAATCCTTGCACAAGGTGGTGTGAGAATTTAGAAAAGGAGTTTTCCAAAGGTAAGGTCACACAAGGGAATCGAACATTAAGAATAGAGACATAGTCCAGAGGCTATTAGGGAGTCGGCAAATATCTTGCCCTGGGCCTCTTTTGGGAGATAGGAAATAGAAGGACCGTGTTTACATGGTACGCATAGTGCTATGATGGTTCTCTAGAATATTCATTTCAGCTAATTAGTTGGGCTCCATGGGTTGACGTTGGACATCGACCATGGAGATTGGGTACTCTTCAATTGATGAGGTTAATTGAATTGAGTCGATTAGTTTAAAAAGAGTTTTAAACTAAAATGAATATAAGGTATTCAAAAGTCACAAAGAGTTGTGAGCCCATGTCCAATGAATGGTAGAACCTCTTAGGTCACAAGCAAAAGCCAATTAGCTTCCAGAATTGGTAGAGCAATTTTCTAAGTGTTAGAAAAATCACCCTTTGGTGACTGATTTTCAAGGATCCAATTTAACGGTCAATTTTGATTTGATTAATTTAAGTGTTAAATTAATCAACTAATTTAAAGAGTTAAATTAGACCAACAATTAAGGAGTTAATTATTTGGTACCATATTGAGCATCAATTGGTCAAGTTAACTTAAAGAGTTAACTAATTTAAGCTTAAGAGTTAAGCTTGTTTGATTTAAGAGTTAAATCAAAGGTTAATTACTTAAATTAAAGAGTTTAGTTTAATTAATGCGAAGAATACTTTTTAGAGAAAAAAGTTTAAATGAAGTTTTCATTTAAATTAGCATCTCAATTAATATGGAATTAGATTTCAAATGTAATTGAAATGAACATGAAATTTAAGTAAGACTTGAATTTGAGTTTGACAACTTGGCATGCCACCTGAGGAAGATGTGATGCCAACTAGCATCACACCTTCCACCCTCTATATATATAGAGAGAGGGTAAGCAAATTCAGCCATCACATTGCTGAAAAGTGTGAAGATAAGATTCTTTGCATTCCGTCCAAAAACTCTCTCTCTCTCCATGCGTTGCACCAAGTGTAGAAGCCTTGCATTCCTTCTTCTTACCAACCTAAAAATCAGCTTCCTCTACCTTATTTTCTCCTCTCTAACTCCAACTTCTATTAAGGGAAAATTAGAAGATTGATTGGTGTGTGTATCATACCAATAAAGACAAGGCACTTGACTTGCTCTGTCTTGGTGATCCATATGTAGTAGCTTTCGGTTGGCAAATTTTTCTACAGAGATCCATAAAGGTTTTTTACTCCATTTTTTTCATAGCAGCTTCCTTAGTATGTGGAGGTGTTTCAGATTTAATTTGGTGATTTTTGGAGCAATATAACCAAGGCAAAGGTTGTCACCTTTCTACTGTGCTAATTCTAGACAATTTCTGGATCCGGGAGAGATAGTTGATCTTCTGCTTGTTTTGAACTACAAGAGGTAATTCTTCTTCCTAATCTAAATCCATAGCATGACTAGATCCTTGGTCGCTCGAGTAGCTTAGTCACTTTCAAGCATATGAAGTTTTGATTTATGGATCCTAATTATATTTTTGCTTTCAATAGGCTTGCACTGACGATGCATAAATTCAAGAATTAGATATTGCTCTGTTCCATGAGAAACCATATGAGATATGGGTGCATGTTAGTGGGCACTGTCAAAGAAAAAGGCACCGAAGACCTACCGGAGAATCCACTAGATAGCCATATTATTAGTCCTCTAACCTGACGATCCAAGGCAACCTTATGTCAAGTTCTCATGCTTTAACTCTTCCTTAACCACTTAGTGGGTCTTTCAGGTTGAGGTTGGGTATGAGCTACTTGGCATGGAGGTTTGTGAGATCCAAAATGGAATCCGACTCTTCGCTTTTCTGAAGGGCAAGTACATCTCCTATGTATTCTATAATGATCGATTCCAAGAAATCCTTGCACAAGGTGGTGTGACAATTTGGATAAAGAGTTTTCCAAAGATGAGGTCACACAAGGGTATCAAACATTGAGAATAGAAGTATAGTATCAAGGCTATTAGGGAGCCGACAAATATCTTGCCCTAGGCCTCTTTTGAGAGATAGGAGACGGAAGGACCATATTTGCATAGCATGCATAGAGCTACAATGGTTCTCCAAATCATTCATTTCGGATAATTAGTTGGACTCCATAGGCTTGAGGTTGGACATCGTCCATGGAGATTGGGTACTCTTCAATTAATGAGATTAATTAAATCGAGTTGATTAGTTTAAAATTATTTTAAACTAAAACGAATATTTGATATTTAAAAGTCACAAGGAGTTGTGAGCCCATGTCCAATGAATGGTAGAACCTATTTGGTCACACACAAAAGCCAGTTAGCTTCCTATTTGATGGAAAAAAGATTTACTAAGTGTTAGAAAATGTCTCCTAGTGGACCGATTTTTAGGTGCCAATTTTGAAGGTCAATTTTAGCTTGATTAATTTAAGTGTTAAATTAATCAATTAATTTAAGGAGTTAAATTAGACCAATAATTAAGGAGTTAATTATTTAGTACCAATGTGACCATCAATTGGTCAAGATAACTTAAAGAGTTAAGTTAACAATATTCGAGCTTAAGAGTTGAGCTTGTTTAACTTAAGAGTTAAGTCAAAGGTTAATTAATCAAATTAAAGTGTTTAATTTAATTAATGGAAATAACACATTTTGGAGGAAAATTCAAATGAAATGTTCATTTGAATTAGCATTTTAATTAACTTGAAATTAGATTTCAAATGTAATTGAAATGCAAGGCGGCTGCCCCCTTTTTTCTCACGGAACGTGTGATGCCACCTTGGCATCACACCTTTCAGCCTCTATATATAGATATAGGGAGAGAGGGAGAGAGGGCTGGTCATTATGTCAAAAGCTGTGAAGAATTAGATTCTCCACCATTCCCTCCAAAAGTCCTTGCAAGTATTGCATTAATGGGTTAAAAGCTTTGCTCTCTTCTTCTTTTTTCCTACCTAAAATCGACCTCCACCATAGCTAATCTCTGGCCTTCTTCCATCTTATAGACTAGATATTTTGGAAGATCTATTTGGTGTGTAGATTATATCAATAGAGGCAAACAAGTTAGTTTGCTACAGTTTGGAGTCCAATTTGGCGATTTTCTCCAGGGAGATCCAGAAAGCTTTTTGATCTGAACTTTTAACTAAGAGTTCCCCAAGTGTTGAAAAGATCCAATAATTGTTCCTTGATTTTTGAAGGAGATTTGACGCTTGTAAAAATTGCTCCATTCCTGCTGCGCAGTTTTTGGCAGTTTCTAGATTGGTGAAATGTTCACCACATTGTCTTTGGATTTTGCATTTCAAGGTAACACTCTATCCAAATCTGAATCTCAGGTATGATTTGATACTAGTTAGCATGTAAGTACAAGTTTGTTAAGCTTTTGAAGTTTTTATAATTGGATCCTAGTGCATTAGTAGCTTTTAGTCATTATTCCCATCATTCGACCAATTTATTATGAACTTTAATTTTCCCAAGCAAGAGGTGATGATTAACAAATTGGTGAATATGCTTGTGACCACCGAGGTGACTATAAAAGAGAATAAACCTCTTATGCTTCCTTCTTCCTCCAAGTCAAAAGGCCCTAGGGGCACAAGAAAGGGAGGTAAGATGAAGAAGAGTTCTTCCTCTAAACGGGAAGCAACCCTTGAAGAGTTTTAGGGGGATCAAGAAAAAGGCTAAAATAGATGCGAGTTGTTTCTACTGTGGCAAAAAAGGACATTAGAAACGAAATTGCAAAGCTTACCTTGCAACCCTTGAGAAAGGTACGTACTTTATTGAAATGCATTTGATGACTAATTCTTCCTCATGGGTATTTTCTATCGCATGTGGTTCTTACCTTTGTATTTCATTATAAGGGATGGAAAGAAGAAAGAGTCTTCTTACAGGGGATATGATCCTCCGCCTAAGAAATAGAGTAAGAGTTGCCTCCATATTACATGGTGTAATCTAGATAGACTTGGGAAATACTTGCATCGTACTTGATCTAGTTTATTATGTACACAACCTTGTTAAGAACATTATTTCAATTCCCATTCTTGATAATGAAGAATATAATTTTTCTATATCAAATGGGATGTTGAAGGTATTAAAGAATGGTTCTTTCATTGCTCAAGGTACATTGAATAATGGATTGTTCATACTTGATTCTCAACCTTCACTAATGCACATTCAATAAAGTAAAAGAAAATTAGATAACCAAGAAGATGCCATCCTATGGCATGCAAGACTTCAGCATATTTCTAAAAATAGGATGAACAAGTTAGACAAACACTAAATGTTAGTGGCATTGAGGACCTTTCTACTTGTGAATCTTGTTTGACGGAAAAATGACCAAGGCTCTTTTTGTGGGACAAATGGAGCGCACCATGAGTCCTTTCGATTTGATCCATACGGATGTATGTGGCCCACTAAAAGTTAGTGCGAGAGAAGGCTATTCCTACTTCATCACCTTAATCGATGATTATAGTCGGTTCGAACATGTGTATTGTATGAAGTACAAGTTTGAAGCCTTTGAAAAGTTCAAAGAGTATATGTGTGAAGTGGAAAATCAAAAAGCACTTATTATTAAAGCTCTTCGCTCGAATCGAGGGAGAGAATACTTATGTATCGAATTCTTGGATTATCTAAAGAAGAATGGGATTTTCTCTCAATGGACTCCACTCGGCACACCCCAACACAATAGAGTAGCCAAAAGGAGAAATTGTACCTTGTTGAACATAGTACATTTCATGATGAGCTTTTTCGATGTGCCCATATCTTTTTGGGGATATGCCTTAGAAACGGAGGTGAAGCTACTAAATGTAGTACTTTCAAGTCGGTGCCAAAAATGCCACATGAGATGTGGCATGGTAAAGCACCATATTATCTAAAGGTTTAGGGCTTTCCCACCTATGTGAAATGGACACAGTGAGACAAATTGGATAATAGATCCACCCTGCACAAGTTTATGAGAGAACCAAGAGAGTTTATGGGTTATTACTTTTACGATCCCTCATAACAAAAGGTGTTTGTTTCGAGAAACGCCTACTTTTTGAAAAAGTAATTTCTGTTAGATAGAAACGGCATTGTTGTTGAACTTGATGAAGTTCAAGATAATCATTAAATCCCACAAGTGGTGGAAACAAACAAGCAACAAGAGCCTTACACAACCTTTGAGAAGGCCAACCCAGATTAAGAAGCAACCCCAAAAGTTCAGATTTCTTCATGAGATCAACTAATTAGATAGTGATTCGAAGACCCATAAGGAAGCTATGTTGGACATAGACTCGGCATATTAGCTTGACGCGATGACATCCAAAATATACTCCATGTACTCCAACAAATTATGAACTTTGGTAGATCCACTGAAGGAAATAGTTCCCATTGGTTGCAAATGGATCTATAAATGAAGGCTAGGAGTCAATGGAGAGGTAATGAACTTTAAGGCGCAACTAGTGGCACAAGGTTTTCCTAAATAGAGACATTGAAGAAGAAGTCTATATGGAGCAACCACAAGGTTTTACATCCAAGGAGAGTGAGCAAAAGGCTTGCAAAGTCCAGAGATCTATTTATAGACTTAAACAAGCATCCCAAAGTTAGAACATATGTTTTCACAAGACAGTTAAATTGTTTAGCTTCGTCAAAAATGTGTATGAACTATGTGTGTACAAGAAGGCTAGTGGGAGTAGCGTACAGTTTATTGTGCTTTGTGTCAATGACATTCTTCTTATTGGTAATGAGGTTGGAATGTTAGAGTATACTAACACTTGGTTATCTACTCAATTCTCCTTGAAAAATTTGGGAGAAATATCCTACGTATTAGGAATACAATTCTATAGAGATAGATCGATAAGGATGCTGGGCTTTCCCAAATCCCGTACATTGATAAGATAGAGAGGTTTAGTACAGAAGAATCCAAGAGGGGATTCGTTCCCACAGGACATTACATTCGCCTCTACAAGTTTATGGTCCCTAAGATTGATGATGAGAGACAATGAATATCCCACATACCTTATGCCTCCGCTATTAGTTGTCTAATGCATGTAGTTCAATATACAAGACCAGATGTGGCATCGCTAAGTGTTATGAGTAAGTTTCAATCTAATCTCGGTGAGAGTCATGGATGGCCGTACAAGCAATCCTTAAGTACTTGAGAAGGACTGATGACTTATTTTTGGTGTACGATAGTGGAGAATTGAAACTCAAGGGGTTTTTGAATTCTAGTTTTCAATCCGATGTAAAATCCACTTCTGGATTTATATTTTGCCTAGAGTTAAAGAGTTTCATACAAGATACCACGGCCGACTCTACCATAGAGGTAGAATATATTGCAGCTTCAGAAGCTGCAAAAAAAGGTATTTAGATGAAAATTTTCATTAAAGAGTTGAATATAGTGCTTAAAATTGTTGAGCCAACAGTTGTCTTCTATGACAAAAATGGGGCAGTAGCGCAAGCTAAATAGCTAAGATCTCATCAGCGATCCAAGCACATATTGAGGTGGTATCATTTGATCCAAGATATCACTGATAAAGGCAACATCCGAGTAAAAAGAGTTACCTCGGAAGAGAATATAGCAAATCCACTTACTAAAACCCTATCGCAACAGGTCTTTGATGGACATCTTGAGAACATGGGTCTCAAGGCCATGGGGAATTAGCTTTAGGGAAAGTGGAATATTATTGGATCAATTACATTGGCCCTGTAAACTATTTTCTTGTAAGGTAATCATGATTGAATGATATTCTTTATATGGACATTTTCATCTTATGCTCATTATTACTTCATTGGCATTGGTTCAACCTTTAGATCACACTAGACGATGGGACTTGGTCATGCACTAGGTGGTGATCATGGAATAAGTCTTACATGATCGTGATCTTAAAGTCTTCCAAGACATAAGATCTTGTGACACAGGGCATCTAAAATCTGGATAGACTTGCACTAACGATACATAAATCTAAGGGTTAGATGTTGCTCCATTCCATGAGTAATCCCATATAAGATATGGATGCATTTTAGTAGGTGCTTGTTAGATAACAAGGTACTGAACGCGCGCCCAGAGAACCCACTAAACAGCCGCAGTGGCAAGTCGATAAGGGCAAGTTCTCCAGCTTACGCTAGTGCATATAATTGGTCCTCTGACCTGGGGATCCATGGTAACCTTGTGTTTAGGTCCTCATGCTTTGACTTCTCCTTGGTCACCTAGCGGGCTATTCGAGTAGAGATTTGGCATAAGCTACTTAGACAATGAGGTTTGTGAGATCCAAGATAGAATCCAACTCTTCGTCTTTGTGAAGGGTGAATGCATCTCCTATGTATTCTATAGTGATCGATTCCAAGAAATCTTTGCACAAGGTAGTATAACAATTTGGAACAGGAGTTTTTCAAAGATGAGGTCATATAGAGGAATCAAATATTGGGAATAGAAACATAGGATCGAGGCTATTATGGAGCTGATAAACATCTCACCCTAGGCCTCTTTTAGGAGATGGGTGATGGAAGGATTGTATTTGTATGGTATGTGTAAAACTACAATGGTTCTCCAAAAGCACTCATTTTGGCTAATTAGTTGGGCTTCATGGGCCTAAGGTTGGACATCAACCATGGAGATTTGGTACTCTTCAATTAATAGATATTGATTGAATTAAGCCGATTAGTTTAAAGGAGTTTAAACTAAAATAAATATTTGATATTCAAAAGTCACAAAGAGTTGTGAGCCCATGTGCAATGAATGGTGGAACCTAATGGATCACACACAAAAGCCAATTGCATTTCCTAAGTGTTAGAAAAATGTGCCTAGTGGACCGATTTGAGGATTAGTGAAATTAAGGTCATTTTGGCATGATCAATTTAATTGTTAAATTGATCAACTAATTTAAAGAGTTAAATTTGGCCAATAATTAAGGAATTAATTACTTGGTGCCACATGACCATCAACTGGTCAAGTTAGCTTAAAGAGTTAAGTTAACATTAACTAACTTAAAGTGTTAAGCTAATTGACTTAAGTGTTAAGTCAAAGGTTAATTAATTAAATTAAAGTTTTCAATTTAATTATTGAGAGGAATCCATTTTGGAGAAAACATTCAAATGAAAGGTTCGTTTGGTGTGGCATTTTAATTAATTTGAAATTAGATTCCGAATGAAATTGAAATGCAAACAAAATTCAAATTCCCATTTGAATTGCAACTTGCCAACTCGCAAGGCAAGTTGGAGATCACCCTTAAGAAAGCTAGCATCACACTATCCTTATTGTATATATAGATATAGAGGTAGTGTGGGGCAGCCACTTATGCTTAGTGTGAAGAATTAGATTCTCTCACATTTTCTCTCCAAATCTCAAGTGTTGCCTCAGTGTTGAACCTTCACTTCTTCTCTTCTTTTCCTATCTCACATCAAGCCTCCATCTCTGCAAATCTCCTTTTTATTTTCCAGCTAATACCAAGGAGATTAGGATCTAGCATTGGCGTGTGGATCATATTGTTAGAGGTAAGACAATTGGATTGCTAGACTTTGGAGATCCACTGTCAGGGCAGTCTACTTGGTGAATTTTTTCTGGCACTTGCTTGTGGCTTTTTGAGTTGAATTTTTTATAGTAGATTCATTAAGGAGTTGAGAAAATACTATGATTTTTTCAGAATTTTTGGAGGTCTTTTTGAAATTTTTGGAGCAGTTTGGATCAGGCAAAAGTTGTATCCAATCCGCTGTGCCGCTGTATGACAGTTTCTGGACTGAAGAAGTGTTCTTCATTATTTCCTTATTTTTCAGCAAATCAAGGTAATTCTCCTTTCTAATCTGAATCAAAAGCACGTTTAGATCCTTGTTAGCATGTGTAGCCTAGTTTATTTCAATTTAATTATTGGATACTAGTGTTACATATGCCTTCACTGGGTGGTGATCATGAAACAAGTCTTACACGGTCGTGATCTTAAAATATTTCAAGTTATAGAATCTTATAAGACAGAGCATCTAAGGTTCAGATACATTTGTACTAATGATGCATAAATCCAAGGGGTTGGATATTGCTCTATTTCATGAGCAATTAATGTTAGACATGGGTGCATGTTAGTGGGTGCTTTTTAGAGAACAAGTTCACTGATGTCCGCCCAGAGAATTCATTAGATAGTTGTAGTGGCAAATTCTTTAGCTTATGCTAGTGCATATAATTAGTCATTTGACTTGAGGATCCATGTTAATCTTATGTTTAGGTCCTCACACTTTGACTCTTCCTTCACCACTCTGTGGGTCATTGGGTTGAGCTTAGGAATAAGCTACTTGGACATGGAGGTTTGTGAGATCCAATATGGGATCTGTCTCCTCGTCGTTGTGACGGATGAGTGTATCTCTTATGTATTCTATAATGATCGATTCTAAAAAATTCTTGCGCAATGTAGTATGATAATTTGAAAAAAAAGTTTTCCAAAGATGAGGTCATAATGGAGAATCGAACATTGGGAACAGAAACATAGTTGTTGAGGCTATTAGAGAGCCAACAAATATGTTACCCTAAGCCTCTTTTAGGATATAAGAGACAGAAGGACCATATTTGCATGGCAAGCATAGAGCTAGAATGGTTCTCCAATAACATATTCATTTCAGCCAATTAGTTAGGTTCCATGAGCTTGACGTTGGACATCGACCATGGAAATTGGGTACTCTTCAATTAATGGAGGTTAATTGAATTGAGTTATTAGTTCAAATGAGCTCAAAGGAAAATATTTTGATATTCTAAATATCATAAAAGTTGTGAGCCCATGTCCAATGAATGGTAGAACTTAATGGTCACACAAAAAAGCCAATTAAAAATCTTATTTGATGAAGGAAATTTTCTAAGAGTTAGAAAAATCCCATTTACCTATTTTATGGAGGTAAAAAGGTTGGCTAACTTTTTTATCATTTTGGCTTGATCAATTTAATTGTTAAATTGATCTAAATAATTTAAAGAGTTAAATTAGACCAATCAAATTGAGGAGTCAATTTAATTGGTGCCACATGGCTATCAATTGGTCAAGTTAACTTTGGGAGTTAAGTTGACATCTTCCAACTTAAAGAGTTAAGCTAATTGACTTAAAGAGTTAATCAAGACCAATTAATTAAATTAAGAAGTTAATTTAATTAAAATGAAGAATTAATTTTGGAGGGAAAATTCAAATGAAAGAGTTCATTTGGAATGCATTAGAATTTATTTGGATGACATTTCATGAGATGAAATAAAGATTTTAAATGAAATTCAAATGCAAGTGAAATTAAATTTTAACATATAACTTGCTTGCAAGTTAGGGCCAACCTCATGGGAGGTGTGATGCCAACTTGCATCACACCTCCCTCCCTATAAATAGGAAAGAGATGGCCGGCCATTGAAGCCAGCATTATCTAATTATTAGATCCCATTTTTCCCTCCAATTTTGTGTGGTTCAATCATGTGTTGAAGTCTCACAGTTCTTCTTCATCCTACCTCCTAAAATTTTGCCTTTATCTCCTTCTTCTCTCTTTGGTTTTCCAGCTAACTAATGAGTGATTTAGATTTTCCATTGGTGTGTGGATCATCACATTAGAAGCTAGACACTTGGATAGCTTGACTTTTGGAGATCCACTACAAAGGCAGAAACTTTGGAGGCGTGTTTCCAAACCTTTCCGGATTCAATTGTTGCTAATTTTTTTGCTGGAGCTTCCCCAAGGTGTTGAGGAGGTTGTATCTGAGTTTCAATAATTTTATAGATGTTTTGATTGGGCAATTGTTGTCGAGTTTTCGTTCACCACAGGAAGATAACTTTGAAATTTTCAAGTGTTCTTCCACTTTACCTTGGATTTTTGAGCAATCGAGGTAATCATTCATCCAAATTTGAATTAGAGGCATGACTAGATCCTTGGTTTTGAGTGTAGCCAAGCTAATTTAGCTATTTTGTGCTTTATTTATTGGATCCTTATGCTATACTTGACTTCAGTAAAAACTTGTTGTAGCTATGTACAACCAACCTTAGCTCCAACTTAACAAACTAGTCCAAGCCTATACCTTGAAAAGTAGTAACCAATAGTTCTAATTGTCTATGGTTATTGTGAACTACAGTTGTATAATATGTTCAAATTGATGAAGGTGTTCATTGGGATCAAATGAACTATTGTACTTTAGGAGTCCTAATAAGGACTTTGGAGTTAATAGCTATACGCTCATCAAGGATTCTTGGATAAATGATAATTCTCGCTTCCGGCAAAGATGCTAGCCATAATTTATGCCATAGGATATCTAATCTAAGTTTTTCTCATAGAAATCTTACAATATCTCCTATTGAGTTGTTGAACTTGGTAGGACACATCTTCTCATTCATTTCTATCAATGGTGCAAAAATGCCTACTTGGCTGTGCTCATGGTCACTTGATGTTTTTGCACAATGGGGCTCGATGGGATTTAAGCAGATTTTCCACTTAATCTACTACTACTTCATCTAGAAATAGTTTTACTTGCTCTGTTATTTTCAATTATATAAACTGCTACAAAATTAGCGAAGTTGATAGCTATAAAGTTAGCCTATCCTCTTCGTAATGTGGCAATTTGGTAAGACTTTGAGATGGACGAGGGGTTACATTGAATGTTGGTACATGATGTGGTTGTTGCTTTTGCAGTAGAGTAGAAATCTCATTACTGATAATATGCTTAAGTTGTGAAATGGTACTTCTATTCAGCACTAGCCCTGGCATATCACGGGATAGTGACCATTTGCTTTCGTTGAGTGCATGCTATAGTGGTTTTGTGATGAAGGAGGTGCTGGACTTTCTCTTCCTACCTCTCAAAGTATGCATGTCCAGTGTTCACCATTTTTCAAGAATATATGTTAACAATCCCATAAATAGTGCCAAATAATGAAGTGAGTTTCAAGATGACGACTTTAGGAATGGATATAAGCATATGCATAAGGTTGAATCAAGCCTGAAAGATGCTTGAACAAATGAGTAAAGATAATGTTGGTCAAACATTGCAAATAAGATGAGAGCATGTTAAGGTTGCTGAGGTAGCCTTAGCTAAAACCCTTCAATGCTTAAGTTATCAAGTTGCATAATGAAATAGTAGAATTAGAAAGATAAGTGTAATTTGAGCTAATAAAAGTGTACCTAAGTAATAGATAAACTCGGGTATTTATAATTGATTAAAGGTAGGATTGGAAAGATAGAACAATTTCTACAAGGATATGTAGCCCTTACTAAAACCGTATGGGCACTTTAGGTTAGTTGCGAAGTGCCAAATAGTAAGATTTGCATGTTGGAATAATGCCCGGCAAGCCAATTAGATTGGCCTTGTAAAAGTTATTTCCTTGTAAAACAATCTTGATTGAATGATATTATTAATATAGCCATCTTCATCTTGTACTCTTCATTACTTCACTTGCATTTGGATAAAGCCCCTAGATCACTTATGACTACAGGACTTAGTTCGGTGACCATGGAATAAGTCTCACACGGTCGTTATCTTAAATCTTCCAAGTCATAGGATCTTATGAGACGGGGCATCTAAGATTCGAATAGACTTGTAATAACGATGCATAAATTCAAGAGTTGGAAATTGCTCCGTTACATGAGCAACTATATGAGATACGGGTGCATGTTAATGGGTGCTTGTTAGAGAACGAGGCATTGAAGACCCTTTGGAGAATCCACTAGATAGCCGCACTTGGAAGTCGGTAGCAGTTAATTCTCCCGCTTATGCTAGTGCATATTATTAGTCCTCAGACCTGATGATCCATGGTAACTTTATCTCCGGTCCTTATGTTTTGACTTTTCCTTGACCACTTAGTAGGTCATTCAGGTTTAGGTTGGGTATGAACTACTTGGCATTAAGGTTTGTGAGATCCAAGATGGAATCCGATTCCTTACTTTTGTTAAGGGTAAGTGCGTCTCCTTTGTGTTCTATAATGATCAATTCCAAGAAATCCTTGTGCAAGGTGGTGTGACAATTTGGGAAAAGAGTTTTCCAAAGGTGAGGTTACACAAGGAAATTGAACATTAAGAATAGAGACAAAGTATCAAGGCTATTAGGGAGCCGACAAATATCTTGTCCTGGGCCTCTTTCAAGAGATAGGAGACAGAAGGATCATATTTACATAGTACGCGTAGAGCTATAATGGTTCATCAAAATATTCATTTCGGCCAATTAGTTGGGATCCATGGGCTTGAGGTTGGACATCGACCATGGAGATTAGATACTCTTCAATTAGTGAGATTAATTGAATTGAGTTGATTAGTTTAAAATGAGTTTTAAACTAAAATGAATATAAGCTATTCAAAAGTCACAAAGAGTTGTGAACCCATGTCTAATGAATGGTAGAACCTATTGCGTCACACATAAAAGTAATTTTCTAAATGTTAGAAATGTTCACCTTTTGGTGACCGATTTTCAAGGAACCAATTTAACAATCAATTTTAGCTTGATTGATTTAAGTGCTAAATTAATCAACTAACTTAAGGGGTTAAATTAGACCAATAATTAAGGAGTTAACTATTTGATGCCATATTGACCATCAATTGGTCAAGTTGACTTAAAGAGTTAAGTTGACTAGTTTAAGCTTAAGAGTTAAGCTTGTTTGATTTAAGAGTTAAATCAAATGATGATTAATTAAATTAAAGTGTTTAATTTAGTTAATGGAAAGAATACTTTTTGGAAGGAAAATTCAAATGAAGTGTTCATTTAAATTAGCATCTTAATTAATTTGGAATTGGACTCCAAATGTAATTGAAATGCACATGAAATTTAAGTAAAACTTGAATTTGAATTTGCCAACTTGGAATGCCACTTGCGCACGGTCACCTTGAGTTGAGCTTTGCATTCTTTCTTCTTTCCAACCTAAAAATCAGCCTCCTCTACCTCATTTTCTCCTCTCAAACTCTAGCTTCTAGTGAGGGAAAATTGGAAGAATGATTGGGGTGTGGATCATATTAATAGAGGCAAGGCGTTTGACTTGCTGAATTTTTGAGATCTACTATAGTAGCTCCAGATTGGAGAATTTTTATGGAGCGATCTAGAAGGATTTTTTGCCCCAATTTTTCCAAGTAACTTCCTCAATGTGAGGAGGTGTTCCAAATTTAATTTGGTGATTTTTGGAGTAGTATAATAGAGGCAAAGGTTTCCATCTGTCCACTGTGCCGATTCCAGACAGTTTCTGGATCTGAGAGAGATAGTTGATTTTCTCCTTGTTTTGAGCTACAAGAGGCCATTCTTCTTTCCAATCTAGATCTATAGCATGAATAGATCCCTGGTCGCTTGAGTAGCTTAGTTATTTTCAAGCTTTTGAAGTTTTGATTTATGGATCCTAATGCTACTCTTGCCTTCAAGTAGTATCAGAGCCTATTTCATGCTATGTTTTGGATTATTGATTGATTCATTCATGTGATGAATTGATCAATATCACCAAATACTTGATCCGAGTAATGGATTGGAGTGTTTGGTTGATGATGCTTGTGACTCTATTGCTTGATGAATTGAAAGCATGCTTTTATGTGATTTAAGTGTTGATTCATGTTTTAGTATGTTTCAATTCATAGTTATTAATGTTGAATGTTGATTTGGCATTAATTGATGTTATATGATGATATAGCATGTTGTTGGTTGATCAAAAGTGATTTGGTCATTTTTTGATCCAATGAGATTGGAGTTTTATTGGAGGTTTTTAGATAATTTGATTCTCACTTTAACTTGAATTTTTGAAGCATGATTGAGCACTTTAATTTTCAGTTTTAAAAGGAGTTTTAAATCTAGAAATTGGTCCATAATGTGTGATTTAATGTTTAGAAAGTGTTCTATGATTTTTGGTGCACAAAAGTTGAGCTAAAAATAGGCTTGACTAGCCTTTGACCACAAAACAGAGGCTGTCGGCAGCTTTGTTGCAAGCTGGCCGGGCAGTGGCTCTCGGCCACTGCCCGGGCGCCAACCTCGGTTAGCAGCACCCAGTTTGGGTTTGGGCAGGTTTTGAGCTCTTTTTGGTTCCTTGAGTGGCTAGAAATGGCATTAAATTGTGTGTTATGGATGCACAAGTGTTGTGCAAGTCCTCAAAATTATTTTTGACATTTTTTATGGCTTTTAAAATCTAGTTAAAGTTAATCTCCAACTTATGACATAAATGTTTTGCTTGTTCAATTATTTGTTTATGAGATAAGCATTTAATTGTTAGAATTAATTGTTAATTCTAGATTCATTTATTGTTCATTTAATTATTGATTGAATGATGAATGAATGAATGAATGAATGGGGATGATCATGAGCCTTTAATATTGATTTTATTTATTTCAAAGTTCTTGAAATGGGTTATATTAAATTGAGACTTGCATGCCTCTTAAATTCTACCTTCTAAATGTTATGAGAGTAGAATCACTAGGAGTGAAGAATTCCTACTCATGTAATTGTTACATGGAGCAATGGAGACCTTTAGGGGCATGGAGATTTTTGAAGACCCATGAATGTGTGGGATACACTCATGTAATAACTATATTTAATCAACCCATCTAAAATCAACTAGGTGGTGCACCTATGGCTCTAAGTGTATCACTTGGTTAGGCTCATGGTCATCCCAGCTTAGGAGCATGCTAAGTCCATTTACTTATTTATGCTTTCCATAACCTATTGATGTACGAGATGCATGTTTAGGATATAGAAAACCTAATTAAGAAGATAAAATGATGAGATTTTTGCAAGCAAAATCCCTCAACTTATTCGAAGTGCTTTTCGAATATTAAGTCCTAATGGATATAAATTAAAAGAGTTTTAATTAATCCAAGCCTTCTGCTAATAGTGTATGCCATGTCGATGCTACCGATTTTTTGTGATGGCACTCGATTATAAGGGTCACACTTAGGAGAAAAGATGTGTGCATACACTTAGCTTAGACGCACTTCGACTTGGGAACGCCCACACATTGGCACTTGGTTACGGGAGGTGATGTGGTGCCCGTCTTGAGTCAAAGATTGTTTGATAGGTACGACTTAACACTTAGTATCATAGATGCACATGGTTATATGGGTCTATGTTAAAAGTGAGGCAAAATATATCAAGAGTTGCATCAGATGTAATTAGCAAAAGTTGCTTACCCTTTGATTGCTAGTGGATAGCCCTCGGTTACGAGAGTGTACTTGGAAGTCCTTGGGATCTTAATTCTCACTAGGAAATATATTTCCCGAATTCTTCTAAGGGGTGAAGAATTTTATAAAATAATGGGAGAAAAACATGCTTAAAAGACTATGAACATGTTTTTAATATCAAACTCAATTGCATGTTTATACTTTTTTTTCGCCTCTTGTGGATTTTCAAAATCTTCAAATCAAAATGGTTAAGATCCACTCGTATCAATTTTGGAAACCAATAAACTGACTAGGCCGAACTTCTAAGATTGGTTAAGAAGCCTTAAAATTATTCTTGACTCTAAAAAGCAGACTTATGTCTTTGACTAAAGTCCCGTGGACACACTTGGTGATGACACCACCAACGCACAACGTGAAATGTTCACAAAATTTGTAGATGATGATCTAAATGTGAGGTGTATCATGATGGCATCCATGTCCAAGGAGCTCCAAAGGACTCATGAGCACATGAAATATGCTCGAGAGATCTATGTACGCTTGCAAGAGTTATATAGTGTACAAAGTAGACATGAAAGGTTCGCTTTGTCTAAGGAGCTCTTTAAGGCAAGGATGAGTGAAGGGTTCAGTGTCCATGATCATGGCCTCAAGATGATTGGACTCATCGAGAAGCTTGGATAGTTCGATGTGGTCATTTGCAACGACCTTTATGTGGATTTGATCCACAGTCATTGCCACCATCACATGATCAATTTGTTATGAACTTCCATATGTCCAAGCAAGATGTTACAATTAATTAATTGATCAATATGATTGTGACCACGGAGGTGACTATCAGAAAGGAGTATCCCTTTATGCTTGTATCCTCCTCCAAGTCGAAAGGCCCTATGGCCCTTGAAAGGGACGTAAGAGGAAGAAAAGTTCTTCCTGAAAAGGAAAGCAACCTGAGAAGAGTTCCGAGAGGGTTAAGAAGAAGGTTAGAACTGTTTGTTGTTTCCACTGTGGCAAAAAGAGGCATTGGAAAAGAAATTGCAAAGCTTACCTAGCAACCCTTGAGAAGGGTATGCACTTTATTGAAGTGCACATAACGACTAATTCTTCCACATGTGAATTTGATACCACATGCGGTTCTCACCTTTGTAATTCATTACAGGGGATGGAAAGAAGAAAAAGTTTTCGTCAAGGGGATATGATCCTCCGCTTAGGAAACAGAGCAAGAGTTGCAGCCACTTTCCAAGGCGTTATCAGGTTGGACTTGGGGAATGCTTGCATTGTACTTGATCCCATTTATAATGCTCCCCATCTTGTAAAGAATATTATTTTAATTCATGTTCTTGATAATGAAGGATTTAACTTTTTTATAACGAATGGGAAGTATTATTTCAATTCCTATTCTTTCTATGGGACATGGCATTCATCTCTCAAAGTCTATGACCCCTAAGACAGAGGAAGAGAAACGAAGGATGTCTCGCATGCCTTATGCCTCCGCCATTGCTAGCATAATGCATGCAGTTCAATGTACAAGATTGGATGTGGCACATTCGCTATGTGTTACGAGTAGGTTCTAATCCATTACCAGTAAGAGTTACTGGATAGCCATAAAAGCAATCTTTAAGTACTTAAGAAGGACTAAGGACTTGTTTTTGGTATACGGCAATGGAGAATTGAATCTAGAGGGGTTTTCGAATTCAAGTTTTCAATCAGATATAGATGACCTCAAATCGACTTCTGCATTTATATTTTGCCTCAATGGCAGTACATGAGTCGGAAGAGTTCCAAATAACTAATTTGGTAGATCAATTTTCTAAATGTTAGAAATATTCACCTTTTGGTAACCGAATTTCAAGGAACAAATTTAACTGTCAATTTTGGCTTGATTAATTTAAGTATTAAATCAATCAACTAATTTAAAGAGTTAAATTAAACCAATAATTAAGAAGTTAATTATTTGGTGCCATATTGACCATCAATTGGTCAAGTTGACTTAAAGAGTTAAGTTGACTAGTTTAAACTTAAGAGTTAAGCTTGTTTGATTTCAGAGTTAAATAAAAGATAATTAATTAAATTAAAGTGTTTAGTTTAATTAATGGAAAGAATAATTTTTGGAGGGAAAATTTAAATGAAGTATTCATTTAAATTAGCATCTTAATTAATTTGGAATTAGATTCCAAATGTAATTGAAATACACATGAAATTCAAGACTTGAATTTGAATTTGCCAACTTGGATTGCCACTTGGGCGGTCACCTTGAGGAAGATGCAATGCCAACTAGCATCACACCTTCCACCCTCTATATATAGATATAAAGGGTGAGCAAGTTCAAATATATACATTGTTGAAAAGTGTTAAGATTATATTGTTTGCATTCCCTCCAAAACTCTCTCTCTCCATGCATTGCATCATGTGTTGAGCTTTGCATTCCTTCTTCTTCCCAACCTAAAAATTGGCCTTCTCTACCTCATTTTCTCCTATCTAAATCCATCTTTTAGTGATGGAAAATTGGAAGAATGATTGGGTGTGGATCATATCAATGTAGGCAAGGCGTTTGACTTGTTGATTTTTGGTGATACACTGCAATAGTTCTAGATTGATGAATTTTTTTGGAGCTATCCAGAATGAATTTTTGTTCCAATTTTTCACATTAGCTTTCTCAATGTGTTCAGGTTTTCCAAATTTAATTTGGTGATTTTTGGAGTAGTATAACCAAGGCAAAGGTTGTTGCCTTTCCACTATGCTGATTCTAGACAGTTTCTGGATCCGAGAGAGATAGTTCATTTTCCCCTTGTTTTGAGCTACAAGAGGTAATTCTTCTTCCTAATCCAGATCTATAGCTTGACTATATCCTTGGTCACTTGAGTAGCTTAGTTATTTTCAATCTTATGAAGTTTTGATTTATGGATCCTAACACTACTCTTGACTTAATCGCGGTCATCCATTAGATAGGACCGTCAATTGGCGACATCAAATGTAGATAGAGATAGCTGGCTATGCTCTTAAATAAAGATGCAGCCAATTGCACAGTATCTATTGAGCATTAAATGTGGCCAAATATATTAGGTAAGTGGAACACTAATCTCGACCAATCAAAGGCCTATGATCAAATCGTGGATCAACCTGAAGGCAATCGATTGTTGTTGGATCAATTAGGCTATAAAAAATCAATTTGAGGTGGGATCTCAGTGACATGCTCCTCAAATGACCTAAGGGCCATTATCCTCATAAATTCCAATATACTTTTGCTATAATTGACCTAAATGCAATCAACCCAAGTGATACACTTTTCTACAAACAACTTGAGCAAGTATAATCTTGCTCAAATATTGCTAATCGAGGTAGGTTGTTTGGTTAGATCAAGGTTTCCTCAAAGTATCTCCGACATCAAATACAATAATATTTATACTATTATATGTTATATTTTACTATTGCATTAATAGCTTACTAATTAATTAATTAGATAAGTTATACTTCTTTGAAAAAAAAGTAATAATGATATTCTAAGATTCATTTCACATTATCTCTACACCATAAATAATGAAATTAGTTGTTACATTACTTATTAATCAAAATTCGAAAGATATATACATATACATAGCATGTAATAAAGTTGGCCACCAAACAAAATCTACAATCACTCATTTCATCGTAATGTGAGGAAACAATACTCCTCACTTATGCTCCATTGTGTTGTAGACTCTTCCTTTTACTTTGATTGATTTATTAATAAATGAGCAGAGTTTGGAAAAATGACTTACCTAAGAATACATTATTTCTTTAAATATGTAAATTAGTAAATTTGGCACATTATTTATGCATGTTAAAATTTTTATAATAAAAATAAATTAATTAATTAATTTCTATATAATTGATTTTAACTATAATAAAGAATACATGATTTGTTTTGGATCGTGGTAGAAGGAGAGAAAGAATATGAAAATTAAGTAATTACTTAGCACATTTTTCTAAATAGTAAAATTTCATTTTAGATATTAAAATTTTTCTGCCTAATAAAGTATTCAAAGGCATAATTGGTATATAACAAATTTGTGTACTAGTGCTAAAATTGTCATTTCATGAGTGGAAAAACTCTTTCTTTTCTATACAATATAAATATATGATATAACAAATTAAGTCCTTTAGGGTAAAAAAGTAAAAACGGACTAAAAAAATTGAATTAATAAACGAATAAAAGGGTTGGAGAGTCCAATTGACTAAGTCCACCAAGAAGGACATCTAGATCTTAGTAGGTTGGAGTCCACTAAGAAAAAAATACTATAAATACAAAGCCCTAAATGTTAAGCTGGGCATGAAGAATCATTTACAAAAAATCAAAAGCTGAAAACTATCTGCACCGCGTTCTAGAGAAAAAGTACTTTAAAAATTGTTGGATAACTTTGTTTCCAAGCAACATCAATTTGGCACTGTCTGCTAGAATATTTACCAAAGAAGAAACAATACTAAGAATGCAGACGAGATCGAAAGCTCGAGATTCCAACAACCAAGTGTCCTAAGGTTTGAAAACATGGAGAAACACCATCTTGATATGCAGTCATGTGTAGCATTGGAGCTCGCTATGGATGTGCAACTGACAATGGATGAGATGTCCCACAATAGGCATCAACTCCTAGAGAACTAGTTTTTTAGATGAATCAGAAGGCGTAGAAGATATGGCTCAGGAATGCTTTTGCTCAAACTACAGTCAAAGTGATCACCTAGTATGCTGAGGAGTATTGCTCTGAGGAGCAATAACAATCCTATGTTTAGATCCAGGGGGCTTCGTCGTCTCCAGAGAGAAAGAGCAGATGATCAACTCAGAGTAAGACAACCTTCTACCTCCACATGTGGACATGCACTCATCCCTATAAGCTGATTCCTTCTAGCCATTGCCCATTGCTACTAGGGTCTTGACTCATTCATTGGTGCCTCAACCCTGAAGAGGAGTAGGGACCTAGTACTTTCCTTTAACCATTGCTCTCCCAAGACGCAATCATTTCTGCCTAGCCATCATGAAAGAGGTGCTTCCTCTTGGAATGAATATAGACAATCTACTGGAGTTCCTTAGCACGGAGGATTCATAAGAGTACCTGAACAACTTCCTGGTGAGGATGGAGCTCTATGATCTAAGTGAAGTAGCATACTGCAAAGTGTTTACACCATGCTCACCAAACGTGCTTTGACATGGTTTAACTAGATGATAGTTAGATCCATCGCAAGCTGGTAATAATTGGCACAATGCTTTCTCCAAACTTTTCATCGACTCTAGATACCGTAAGACGGTGGCATACTTGTTCACCATCACATAGAAGGATGGAATAAAAAACTATGTCAATCATTTCACCTAAGCGTACACGAGTTCTTATATCAACCAAGAGCTTCTACCCAACATCTTTCAGTTAAAACTAAAGCACTAAAAGTTTTGGGAATCTATAGTCGAAAAACCTCTTACAACTCTATAGAGCTCCTCAATCACATGAAGAAATACATCAAGATTGAGGAAGTTGTGACTTGCAAGACACTGGCAAGTGCAAGATGTAGGACAAAGGAAATGACAGAAATAAAAAGAAGCTAGGAAACTATGCGCATAGTCCACTCCAAGCTTTTGCCACCTACACTACATTTAGGACCCCTAGAATAGAGATATTAATTATGGATCACAACAGGGTCTTAACTAGCACTTTCCTTAGAAGACAATGGATGATTCAAAGAAATAGATATCTGAAAAGTGATGCTACTTCCATCATGACTGTGGATGCACTAGTGAAGAGTGCAAACACCTAAATGATGAGATTGAGAGACTGGTCTAGACAGGATACATCAAAGTGTATGTGGCGCAAAGGTGGAGTAGTCCTAACAAGTAATCCAAGAGATAGAATGAGGGAAGACTATAAGTGACTAACTAAAAATCATCTGAAGCCCAAGGATCAACACCATCAGATAACTTAAAGAACTTGCATAAGACTGGTGTCATCTAAGTGGTTTTATGAGGACTAATTGGAAGGGACTCCTTAAACATAAAGAAGGCATTTGGGCAAGCAACAAGGATGATATAGGCTTATTTAGATTATCCCATCCTGAGAATTTATGAAGCTTGTCCCGTAGTACCCTACATTACCATTGGAGAAGATATAGAGCTTAGACGATGATAACACAATTATGTATTGTGATCTCTATGTGTTTCACCAATTTTAGGTAAAGAAGATACTGGCGGATAGTAGCAAGTAGGCTGACATACTTTTTCATGATGTATTCTTCTAACTTAGAGTAGATAACACCCAACTACAAAAGATAATACTCAGTTAGTAAAGTTTACTTGACAAGTTGTGAAAGCACTTGGCTCTAACCCTCTCTCAGGGAACTCCCCTTCGATGAGTCACAAAGATGGTGAGATTTCAAGTGTTCAAGAACATATCAGCCTACAATGTCATCCTAGAAAGATACACTTTAAATTGGTGCCTAGCAATGACATCTACTTACCATATAAAGTTGAAGTTCCCCAACTTCAAACAAAATAGGTGAAGGTTCCAGTGATTAATGTGCCATAAGAGAATGGAATGCTCGTATCTTAAAGAACACTAAGACTCCTGCCCCCAAGATTGACCAAGCGAACGAGTTGCAAGATGGGAAAAGAAAGGGTAAAGGTAAACACGTGGTCTATGATGTTGGCATCATAATTGTACTTGCACTTAGAGCAACCCCTTAGCATGGTTGAGCGTGCTAATATTGACGCATTTTATTTTCTTATTTTCCTTAGTTAATATATGACTAGTAGTTAGGATCTTCTTTCCACGTTTGAAGTACTATTTTCTTTCAATTAGATGTTATTTCCATTAGAGTTAAATAAAGTCAATCCACATGTAGACAACACCTTTGTTTTTATCTTTCGATAGATTTAGTGAATTCTACTTTATTCTATCTTGATCTGAATCTGAATTATCCAGAACAATGCTTGGCACAATGAAGCTCCACGGAGCACACTTAATCTTTTTGGCATAAACCCACTACACAACCCCTCTAGTGATATGTGGTAACTGCGTATAAGCCCAATGTAATTCCTTCCCCCAAATCCTCCCTAATGGTCAGTGGTAGCACCTCTAATTGATTTTGGCATAAACCCAACATATGTCTCCTTTGGTGGTGCGTTGTAACTGCATGTAAGCCCAACATAAATTCTTCTCAGGGTTAATGACAACAACTTTGATTGAATTTGGCAAAACCCACTATAAAGCTCCTCTAGGGGTACGTGGTAGCTATGCTTAAGCCTATCATAAAGTCTCCCAAGAATACTCCCCGTACATAAGTGACATCACCTTCTTTATGACTTACTTTAGTGTAAACGCACTATTCAGTTCTCTCATGAATATGTGGTTGTTGTGCGTAAGCCTATCATAAATCTTCCTCAGAGTTAAGTGATTGCGTCTTCACACTTTTAACTTAATTACATTAACAATTGAACTATCTTAGTGTAAACCCACGATACAGTTCTCGAGGGTACATGGTTGCCACATGCAATCTAATTATGAGATCCTCAAAGGATATGTAGCAATACCATTGAAATCATCTATTAGGCTCCTCTAGGGTTATGTGGCCAACACATGAACTGGGACTTCCAATACAAGGGTTGTATGCATATAGCCTTTAAAATTACAAGGGATCATTGACTTAGTGACATGTATGGTCATATCTAGAAAATGGGCAAGAGGCCAGACAGGATAAACTATGATACTTAGGATACTCTTACTTACTATCGGTTATTCTAAAATTTTCAAAAAAAGTCCCCGCATGTCAAAAAAAATGGGCTTCTAAGACTGAAAGATCCCTTCCTACTGGAGAGAGTATATCCACCCGAACACATGCCAAGAAATTAGTAAGTTTCAAAACTTCTATTCTTTAGTATACTTAGTAGACTTAATTTCAACATCAATGTTAAATAAATATATTAAGAATGCTTGAATGAAATGGGATATGGATAAGAATTGGTGCATTTCCCATTTGTTATTGATTTGATGTCTTGCTGAATTTAGATAATCTATTGTTCGATTTTGCTATTGTTGAGCTTTTGTTTTAGGTATACACCAATTTAAAAGAATACTCTGATGAATTTTTATTTTTATTTTTTGTTATTTGTTATAACTTTATAACATGTATACATAAAACTTATTTTACTTATTTTATGTAGGCTCTAGTATTGCAAAGGCAACCATCAGTGGAGGAGATTTTTGCATGTACCCACTAGAGACGATCCGGTAGGAGTAGGTATCGATAGGGCAAAGAAAGTTGTTGTAAGTATCTAACACATTATACAGGTTTATTTTACTTACATTATTAGTTCATTAACTTATTAAATTTTTATATTGTAAAAGAGCTTCCAGCAAACGCTATCATAGTCTCGGACTCAGCAAGAAAGTACTTAGGGTATTACGAGAGCAAGCATCCAGTAGTCTTAGGCTAGGTTATGGATGCAGTTTGTTGGTGGCCCCAATAAAAAGGGATTGGTGTATAGGTTGACCTATCAACAGCCACCCAACTAGTGCCACACACCTCCCATAATATGATTGGTGCAACATTAGGCCCATTTGGAGACCCCATTGGATAAGGTACGAGAAAGGTTGCAGAGATAGAGAATAAGATTTGACTCGATAGGATTAGTTTTAGTCATTTATTGTTCAAGCCATTTAAAGTCCTCAATACTCTGCTCAACCTCAGTTGCAACAGCATCAGCATGGCACCAACTCTTGGAATAGTGCCCCACAAGTCAATTAAATTGCCATTGTAAACTATTTCACTTATGATACAATCTTCATTGAATGATATTCTTCATTCCATCTTCATCTTACGCTCATTATTACTTCACTGGTATTTGGTTGAAGCCCTTAGATCATATAAGACTGCGGGACTCGGTAACAAACTTGGTGGTGATCATGGAATGTCTTACACGGTCGTGATCTTTAATCTTCCAATTCATAGGATCTTATGAGATAGGGCATCTAAGATCCGAATAGACTTGCACTAACGATGCATAAATCCAAGGGTTAGATGCTGCTCCATTCCATGAGCATTCCCTTATGAGATATGGATGCATGTTAGTAAGTGCTTATTAGAGAACAAAGCACTAAAGGCCCGCTCAAGAAATCTACTAGATAGCTGAAGTAGCAAGTCGGTAATGACAAGTTCTCCAGTTTAAGCTAGTGCATATAATTAGTCATCTGACCTAAGGATCCATGGTAACCTTATGCTTAGGTTATCATGCTTTAACTCCTTTTGGTCACTTAGAGGGTCATTCAGGTAGAGATTGGGCATGAGCTACTTAGACATGGAGGTTTGTGAGATCCAAAATGGAATCCGACTCCTTGTCTTAGTGAAAGGCGAGTGCATCTTCTATGTATTCTATAATGATCGATTCCAAGAAATCCTTGCGCAAGGTAGTATGACAATTTGAAAAATAAGTCTTCTAAAGATGAGGTCATAAAGTGGAATCAAACATAGGGAGTATAGACATAGTATCAAGGCTATTAGGGAACCAGCAAATATCTTGCCCTAGGCCTCTTTTGGGAGATAGGAAACGGAATGACCGTATTTGCATGGTACGCATAGAGCTATAATGATTTTCCAAAAGCATTCATTTCAGCCAATTAGTTGGGCTCCATGGGCTTGAGGTTGAACATCGACCATGGAAATTGGGTACTCTTCAATTAATGGAGATTAATTCAATTTAGTCGATTAATTTAAAGGAGTTTAAACTAAAATAAATATATGATTTTCAAAAGTCACAAGGAGTTGAAAGCCCATGTCCAGTGAATGGTAGAACTTGTTGGGTCACATACAAAGGCCAATTGCATTTCCAAATTAATGGAGCAATCTTTCTAAGTGTTAGGAAATTCATTCCAAGTGACCAATTTTAGGGTGACCAAAAATTGAGGTAAACTTTGGCTTGATTAATTTAATTGTTAAATTGATCAACTAATTTAAGGAATTAAATTAGACCAATAATTAAGGAGTTAATTATTTGTTGCCATAGGACCATCAATTGGTCAAGTTAACTTAAGGAGTTAGCTTAACAATTTTTAGCTTAAAGAGTTAAGCTAATTGACTTATGGAGACTTTGCATTCAACAATATATATTATTCAGAAAATAGAAATTGTTTAAGCATTCGATAAATTACAAGAATTCTTCAAATTGTTCAGAAATACATTATCAAAATCATTAAAGAAATCAACTAGACCCAACCTCTTTGGCAGATACCCAAGACAGAAGATGATAAGTTATCTCGGGGCCTATTTTGGCTACAAATATAACCTCAAAAGCTTAAGAAAATACATAAGTACTTGGAGAATATAAAACTCTATGATACATCCTTGAGGAGTCTCTCAGACGGAAAACCTTATGGAAAAATCTAAGTCCTATGCTAGATGAAGAGGAGACATGTCTCTATCTTAATACAATACGTAAGTCTACACACTTGTATCGAAAAGAATCTACTCCTTACGAACACTAAAAAATACACACCAAGAGTCAAGACTTGACAAAGTCTACCAAAGAACGAAACGTTAAACAAATTCTTTTGAGTCGCTTGCAAAGTGTAAACCTTGGAAAGATGTCTTCGATGCTCTTAAAGACATATATCTCATTCTCAAGAACTTTTCTAAGTCTACTCATGACACTACGCTATTCCTTGTCATAAGAAAGACTAAGGTTCTCATTCTTCAAAAGAAAAAGCACCCACTTATGTCCAAAATGAATGACTAAGTACTGTACCAAGAATGCTTATACAAAAATGCTTGTAAATTTTATCGTGCAAGCACTAATACACCCCTCTAAAAGAGCTTATCCTAAAACTGAAACTATCGCGCACCACTATGATGCATTACTCTACCATCAACAACATGATAGCTGTCAAAATTTGACTAAATCCCTTGATGACTATGATGTAAGACCTTCTTAACCTTCTAAACGTCTAGTACATGAAATTCATCTAAGTCTTTAGATGAATATTGCCAAAAAAAAAAGGAAAAAAAATCTGCTAAGTCTCCTAACAAACTCATTATGCGATTAAGTTAAAATTTGCACACTTTAAAGATATCAAATCAAAGATAGCCATACAATAAACTTTATCTTAACAAATCAAAGTAAAGAAATATCATAAATTGGACTTGTAAGAGGCTTAATGATATAGGTAATTCTGATTATAAAGGCAATTTGGTAAAATAACTAAAGATGACCAAATAAATTAGGTCAACTAATTAAGTGAAAGAGCTAGAGAGCCCACAGATAATCTCATGAAGAAGACAGAAAAACCCTAATGAGTTTAAGCCCATCAAGACAAAAATTATAAACATCAAGTCCTAGAAAGAACTTGGGGTGAAGAAATCATTCACGAGATTTGCAATAAAACTGCAAACTTTCAAGAACTTTCAAAAAACATAGATCTTCCTTAGCGTATTTCAGAGGAAAAGAACCAATATTCTGCTGTCTATCGAAAAAGACTCACTATATTTCCGTGCAACATTGCACTCATAAATATAACTATCGAATTGATAAAGTACTAATTACTTTATTTTATGCTTCTTTATAGTTTCTAAACTTAAATATTCTTATTGGATAATTCACTTTGGCATGTAGTGATATAATAATTTCACATTATTATGTTTTTTTCGATATTGCTTATTTTTTCTTGTTGGTTTTGATCATTTTATATTTTGATAAATATTCTACTATCATCACTATAATTAGCATGGTTCTTCCATTCCTTGGTATGATTTATTATATTTTCATTTAACTAACACTTTTTGTCACTACTAATATTAATGTATTTCACCGCCAGTTTTAACTCAATTAATCGACTTCACCAATATTTCTATGTTTTATTTTGCTTCAAAATGTTTTTGGTTTACAAAACATAATAGAGTACAAGGTATAGGATATTTAGCAGGATCAACTTCTTGCCTAATGATTTCACATTAGTTGCCTGTTAAAATCTTTTCAATAATATTTTGCTTTTGGATGAACCACAGGATGTCATACTATGCACCAATAGCCCCTAAGTTTTTCTTCATGATCTAATATTGAAACAAATGCTCCTACGAGATAACATATATTGTTAGAGTATTATTTTAAATGTTATAAAGTACAATTTCTTTTAATAATTTTATGCATAACATAAGATCTATGTCAGTATATAATATATATATATATAATATATTATAACATGTATCTAATAATTGAAGTAATAACTAAAAATAGTTGAAAAAGTAATATGTAGAGCTCGAAAAATAGGCACTCCATATTAAAAAGTAAACCTATCGAAGTGCCCCAATCTGCCTGTAGACATTAATTTTGAGCCAATTAAAAACTGACACGTAAAATAATATGCTAGTTATTCATTTAAAATGTTTTATTTATATTTTGAGATTTATTAAATTTAATTTCAAAAAGATAAATAGTTAATTTTAATTAAGCTCAAATCAAAATTTGATATGAAGTGTCCCAATTGATTAAATCAAGTCATGCAACCTGGCAATCTCAGGCTAACCAAGTTGCAACATGTGGCATATCTATGTTTGTGTTGTGGCATATCTATGTTTGTGGACCAATCAAATAAAAGATATTTAATATTATATTTTGATATTAATATTATTTTATCAAAGAGGTAACTATCAAACAAGTTGAAGTACATTTGGGAGTCACCGACTAAATATCTATATAAAAAGATGACCAAAGCTCATTCTACATATCAACAACAATAGCAAAACACAACACAATAGTAAATAGTAATTAAGTGTAGCAAAAAGTTATTAGCTACGCTTAGGCTACACTTTTCTAGATGTAGACATTGCAAGCGAGGTAAAAACCTAGTTACACTTTTTCAACCATGATAATTATCTTTTGCTATGAAATTATCTTCAATTACTACAAATTTAATGTGTGATAAAAAAGCTATCAAATACACTATTATCTTTCATCACAATTAAAAAAGTGTAATATATAGTAGTTAATCACCAAACTTCAAAAAACATATCAAATATTTAAATAAATGCTCACCACAATTAAATGTAGTAAAGATAAAATTATTTTGGGGGCTTTCGAGGAATTTTACACACGCACACCATGAATTCATTTAGACACAAACTCTTGAACTTACGCTTATGTATGATGCCACTAGGCCAATGACCACTTTTGTTATTAATAATTAGCTAATTAAATATATTTAATAAACTAATCAATTTTTTATAGTAAAACTTTTTAGAGGCAAATTTTCATTTTACCTCAAAATGTAGGTTTTCCTACTACTTTAAGGGACTTTGCTAACTAGTTAAATTAAGTATTTGATTAATTAATCAAATATTTTTTAATGATAATTCCAGTAAAATCTTTATTTTACCTCTAATTGTATTAAACAAAAATATGAGTAATAAAGAATTTTTTGGAGGGTTTTATTTGTTAATTTAGAATTCAATTAATTAATTAAAAAATTTAATAGTAAAAATTGAAAGCAATTTTTTTACCTTAAATATTATTGATTAAACATCGGTTTCAATATATTTTACCTTCTTTTTTTTATTGAAAAATTTTGATTTAAGATCTTTATTTTTGCTACTAAATTTTCATAAATTTTGTTGTTTTATTTCACTAACGAAAAATGTGGTAAATTATAATCGTTTTGCCACACGTAAAAATTATTGTAAATAAATATATCTTGTACTACGATAAGATAAAGTGTCGTATTTAATATAAGTTTGGCCACACATTTGAAACTTTATACTACAATAGAAAATTCATAACAAATAGTCTTTTTTAACTCAATTCTTTTTAGTGAAGTATAAATTATTGTAGCAAAAAATATATTTTCTTATAGTACAAGTGAGAGAAACTTTGAATAAGTCCAACAATTCTCTCAAGCAAATTCAAAGAGATCTATGACATTCAAGATGCTTTTCACGAAGCTCATCATATTTTGGCATTTGACACGAGATTAAAGTGTGATGTGCTTGAATTTGAGTTTTTTTTTCAAATTAAATGCAAGGAGATCCACAGCGTTCGAGTTCTTCGCGGAGCTCATAATATTTTGGTGTTTGATTCAAGATTAAGGTGCAAAGCCCTCGAATTGGAATTATTTTCTTTAAGTCAAATTCAAGGAGATCCTCGACATTCAAGACATTCTTCACGGAGCTCATATATTTTGGTGTTCAATTCGAGAGTTGGGTGCGAAACCTTTGTATTAGTGTTATTTTCTTCAAATTAAATTTAAGGAGATCTACAGTGCTCAAGACCTTCTTCATAGAGCTCATTAAATTTCAAAATCATATTTGTGTGGGAGGAATTAGAGGATTAGATTAGAGATTGAATCCATAATTGATAAGTTTCAATTTCATTTTCTTTATATGAATTTTTCTTTTTTTGTAATTTTATTTATTGCAGACAAAGAAATTTTCCCTTACAAATTTCTAGCATGCCCAATGGGATCATCTCTACCTCTCATCTGTTTCTTTCATCAAGATTAAAGTATCAAATGGCCACCAACTCAAATTCCTCAAATACTAGAGCAAAAAGCATGCGTCATCACAAGAAGTATGTCCAGGAAGTTGCAATCATCTTCGAAGGCGACTCCTTCGTTTATTGTGGAAAAGGTGTTGTAGCATTTTATTGAGATGAATGAAGGTGGGCATGGTGAAGTCCATATAATCCAAGGAAAAATCCGCAATCATTTTATTGACATGAATGAAGGAAAAATCCACATAATCTATTCCTCACTCAACTTCAATTCCCTCAAGCATGGCGCCCGTGATGGTGATAAATGCTATAACTTTGGAGGAACAAATTACAAATTGGACGAGGGTCACTGAAAGACTCATGAAGCATGTCCAAAAGTGAAACTCTCATATCTCCAAGTTGATAAACAAGGCGCACAATGTTGATGCCAGTCACATGGTGGGAGAACAAGTTGATATTCATGGCGAAGGTGAAACATCCACAAGGAGACACTGAGTCAAAAATAAAAAAGACTACAACGAAAGAATTATAAGTTTCCACTGATGGACTAATTCCTATTGATTCGTTCAAGGAGTTTATCAATGGGAATATCAATTGTTGGAATAGTATCCCGTAAACCAATTAGATTAGCATGTAAACTATTTCACTTATGATTCAATCTTGATTGAATGATATTCATTAAATGTCCATCTTCATCTTATGTTTATATTTACTTCACTAGTATTTGGCTAAAGCTCTTAGATCACATAAGACTACAAGACTTGGTCACGTACTAGGTGATGATCATGAAATAAGTCTTATACGATCACTGATCTTCAATCAAGTCATAGGGTCTTATGAGATAAGGCATCTAAGATCAAGATAGACTTGTACTAGCGATGCATAAATCTAGGAGTTGGATATTGCTCCATTTTATAAACAAGGCCATATGACATATGGATGTATGTTAGTGGGTGCTTGTTAGGGAACAAGTTCACTGAAGGCCCACCCAAAAAATCTACTAGGTAGCCGTAGTAGCAAATTGGTGGTGACAAGTTCTCCAACTTACGCTAGTGCATATAATTAGTCATTTGACCTGAGGATCCATGGTAACCTTGTGTTTAAGTCTTTATGCTTTGTCTCTTTCTTGACCACTCAGTGGGTCTTTTGGGTGGATATTAGGTATGAGCTACTTAGACATTTAGGCTTGTGAGATCCAAGATAGGATCCGACTTCTTGTCATTATGAAGGGCGAGTATATCTCCTATGCATTCTATAATGATCAGTTCCAAGAAATCCTTGCACAAGGTAGTATGATAATTTGGAAAAGGGAGTTTTCTAAAGAAGAGGTCATAAAGGGGAATTAAATATTAGGTATAGAAAGAAACTATCAAGACTGTTAGGGAGTTGACAAATATCTTACCCTAGGCCTCTTTTAGGAGATAGGAGACGGAAAGACCATATTTGCATGCTACGCGTAGAACTAGAAGGGCTCTCCAAAAGCATTCATTTTAGCCAATTAGTTGGGCTCCATGGAAAATTACTAGCTTAAAGAGTTAAGCAAATTAACTTAAGAGTTAAATCAAAGGTTAATTAACTAAATTGAATAGTTTAATTTAATCAATATGAATAATTAATTTTAGAGGGAAAATTCATATGAAGAGTTCATTCGGAATGGCATTAGGATTTATTTGGATGATATTCCATGAGATGAAATGAATATTTTAAATGAAATTCAAATGCACATTTAAATTCACATGCCATTTGCTTGCCAACTTGCAACTTGAGAAAGGTGTGATGCCACCTTGGCATCACACCATCCTCCCACTATATATAAATATAGAGTGAGAGAATGGGCGGCCACTTTTTCATGTGAACACAAGCATCTAGATCTAAGAGTTATATTCTCTCATTTTCCCTTCAATTTCTCATATGTTGCCTCATGAGTTGATGCTTCACATTTCTTCATCTCCTACCTCAAAATTAAGCCTTCATCCTTGCATTTTCTCCCCCTTGTTATACAGCTAACATTGAGGAGAATTGGATTGTGTATAGGTGCATGGATCTTATCATTAAAGGAAAAACAATTAGATTGCTAATCTTTTGGAGATCCTCTGTTCTGGAAGTAAATTTGGAACATCCATTGGAGCTCTTTCCAAAACTGTTTTAAGCTGAAATTTTTACAGAAGTATCATCAAGGCATTGGTGATCTTTTGGTCCACGTTTCACTCATTTCGAGTATGTTTGGTTGGCCAAACGTTGTTGGAAATCTGTTGTGCCAATGGGAGATAAATTCAAGGAGTTAGAATGTTCTTCTGAGTTTCCTTTGATTTCAAGCAAATCAAGGTAACCTTCATTCCAAATCCAAATCTATGACATGTTTAGATTCTTGGCTTCATATATAGCCTAGTTATTTTGGTATTTTTATGCTTTGATAATTAGATCCTAGCGTTGTATGTGAATTCAAATGACAAGCTTGATGGAAGTTCTGAGTTATCCATGACTTACTCCAAGCTCTATACTCAAAGAATTGATTGTTTGAAAATCCTAATAGGTTACCAACCCCTGCAGTTTCAGCAATTTGAAGGCTAGGGAAACCCAAAGCAGCATATGACTCATTTCATCGAGGCCTATAATAATGCTAAGACATATAAAAATCATGTGGTCAAGCAATTTGTTCGATCATTCAACGGCAATACTTTTGATTAGTATACTGACTTGGAGGTTGGCTTCATTGGTAGTTGGGGGCAATTGGAATAAGAATTTCTCAATCATTTCTACAACCCTTGCAGGACAATCGACATGATTGAATTCACCAATTCTCGCTAGTGGAAAGAAGAACCTATATTAACTACATCAATCGCTGGATAAATTTGATCCTTAATTGCAAACATCAATTATTGGAGGCTTTAGTGATTGAGATGTGTATTCAAGGAACGCATTGGAGTCTTTACTACATACTTCGAGGAATGAAACCAAAAACTTTTGAAGATTTGGCAACTCATGTGAATAATATTGAAATGAGCATGAATTTTGACTAACAAGAGGACTCAAATGATATTGATGGTGATGAAGATGTTTGGGGCAATTAACTTTAATCTTTAAATTACATGTGTTACTTGATAAGAGTCTAAACTATCAATAATGTTTTCAAATAAGAGCATAAACTATATAAAATTCTCAAGTCTTCAAATCTCCTAATCCAAAACTTAAGTCTCCATGTCTTTAGGTCAAAGCTCAAGTCTCTAAGTCTCCGAGTCCAAGCTTAAAATTTCAAGTCTCCAAATCAAAGACTCGAGTCTCCAAGTCTTCAAGTCCAAACTCAAGTTTCCAAGTCTCTAAATCCATGACTAAAGTCTCCAAACCTTCAAGTCAAGACCCAAGGCTCTAAATCTCCAAGTCCAAAACTCAAAATTTCAAGTCTTCAAATCAAGGATTCAAGTATCCAAATCTTTAAGTCCAAAGTTCAAGTCTCCAAATTCTAAATGTTCCTTAATAAGAGCTTAAACTATCAATAATAATCCTAAATACAATTATAAATTATCTAAAATCTTCAAATTAAAATCTTCCCTTGTGTTCCTTGATAAGAGCTTAAATTGTCAATAATGCTCCTACACACGAGCATATACTATCTAAAATCTTTAAATCAATGTCATTTCATATACTCCTTGACAAGAGCATAAACTATCAGTGAAGTCAAATTCAAATAGACTCCTTAACATGAGAATAAATTGTTAATCAAATTTAAGTGACTCCTTGATATAAGTATAAATTGTCAGTCAAATTGAAGTGACCCATTGACATGAATATAAAATGTCTACTCAAGTTAAATATACTCCTTGAAGTACGAGCCTAAACTGCGTGTTATTCTTGGCCCGCATGAGTATAAATTGTGCACGGCACCCCTTCAAAATGATGTTTACTTTGAATGGTGTTATTACTTAATCCCCTTAGGGGGTAAATAGGCAAATGTGAGGACTTCATCATAAAAAGTCTCCACATATCGGCAATCCACTAAGTCTATGAAGGTCCCACAAAGAGATTATAGTTCTTGATGACAGTGTGTAGCATATTTGTAGAAGGGCACCATAGCTCAAGGAATACTTGGATGATGCTTTTGTTGCAAATGTATGTGAAAAAATAGACTGAAAAAAATTCTCAAATACTTCAAGCTTGCTTTTTCTGTGGATGATCGGCACATCTTTCGCCAAGTTTTGAAGTGGGGGCATTTGTAGACATATTAATTTTGAGCTAATTAGAAAGTGACACATGTAAAATAACAAGCTAGTTATTAATTTAAAGTTTTCTATTTATATTTTGGAATTTATTAAATTTAATTCCAAAAAGATAAATAGTTAATTTTAATTAATACTCTAATATTTTTTTAATGCTCAAATCAAATTTTGATAAGTGTCAAAGATATGAAGTGTTCCAACTAATCAAATCAAGTCGTGCAGCCTAGCAATCTTGGGCTAACCGATTTGTGACACATGGCATATCTATCTTTGTGGACCAATCAAATCAAAGATATTTGATATTATCTCTTGATTTTGATATTATCTTATCAAAAAGATAATTATCAAACAATTTCAAGTTTATCCGAGAGTCTCCCACTAAACGTCTATATAAAGGGGTGATCAAAGCTCATCCTACACATCAACAGCAACAGTAAGGCACGACACAGATCCTAACAATTGAGAAAAACTTTGAAGGAGTTCGGTAATTTTCTCAAGCAAATTCAGGGAGATCCACGACATTCAAGGTGTTCTTCACGGAACTCATTATATTTTGCTGTTTGATTCGAAATTAAGGTGAAAAACCCTCAAATTGACGTTATTTTCTTTAAATCAAATTCAATGAGTCCATAGCATTCAAGGCGTTTTTCACGGAGTTTATTAAATTTTGAAATCATATTTATAAGAAAAGAATCAAAGAATTGAATTAGAGATTGAATTCATAATTGATAAGTTTCAATTCATTTTATTTATATAATTTTTTCTTATTTTATAATTTTATTTATTGTAAACAAAGAAATTTGTGCTTACATTATCCTTACAAAAGCAAACTACAAAGCGCAATATTTTTTACGGTGAATCATGCCTGTCAATTTTAGGCACTGTAAATCCAAATCCGCAAAAGTTGGATTAGACCCCAAACTCTCAAAATCGAACACAATTATTAGGGCTGATAAAAAGTATGAAAACAAATGTTTGATTTTCAGTTACAAAATATCTTTTGAATTTTTCAAAATAAAAATTTATATTTCCCCCTAAATGTATATTCTTTTTCTTAAAATAATTTGAAAGAACCTTAAATATTATTTTGAATCAAAACATCAATCAAAAACCTTCTTAGAGTGTTAAAATTACGGAATCTTTGTAATGTTATTTTGAATTTCTTTCGAAAGTTGAATTCTTTTAATTTTAATTCCATTGTTAAATGAGTTTGGTATCCACATATGTTGCATGTTCTTTATCTTTCTATGGGTTTGTTTGGTTGGAATGATAATGTGGGATATAATATTTTTATTCTACATTATTATTCGTTTGGTTCGAGTAATAATAAACACTCAAACCCGTATGAATATTGAAATATGTATTTATATGTACAATTCCCATAATAAATTGATATGCCCCCACCTATAGATTTATTTATCATATCAGTCAAACAATAATACAATAATAAAAAACCATATAAATTATCAATTAATAAATAATTATGAGATAACTTAAAAATCCAATCAAACTAGCTCTTATAGTAATGACTGGTCGGATAGCTTGACAAATATCTAAATGACATCTTTCCTGAAAGCAATATTTGACAAATATGGCTAAATAGTATCTTACTCGTTAGCGGACCACATGCTAGCCATCAAGCAGACTGACATTTCAACCTCCGTTTCAACTTTAATCTTCAAAACAACTCACATAAGCACAATATATTGGTACCGCACCCTGAAAATGACCTGTACATGATGTGTGGTTTGGTCATGATGACATTCTGTTGCAGCAGCAGCCGTACGTGTTGCTTTTTGGTCATCAACACTAATACATTCATTCTGACTTACTAAGATATTTACTTTGGAAAATAACATTCATATACATATATATTTAGAGGCAGGCAATAAACCAGTGATGGTGTGACTTGATGGGCCACTTCAATGTCCCTCACGCAACCAGCAGTGGCAGCTTCTCCCATATGATGATAATCCAAACGACAAATAATTAGTGGAGTAAGACCAAAAACTTATTAGAACTGTTTATGGATCGAATTTAACGATGTTTTTGTACAACGAAAACATTGAAAGATATTATCCAATGAAACCGAATTGAATGGTAGCCAGATGCATACAAGACGAAATGGGAGTAGAATTCAAGATGTGGGACACATGGATGAATCATGGAAGAGACTTTAACAACTGTTCATTCAAGTTTTTATACGAAGAACACAAATTTCTTTTTAATTGTTTATTTTATTTTATTTTATTATTATTATTATTATTGTAGAATTTTCTTTTGAAGCGGTGAAGGGCCATGGAGCTATTTTGCATAAAGTATTATTGTAAGTGTAAATTTCTTTATCTGCAAAATAAAATTATAAAATAAGAAAATTTGTACAAATAAGAAAGAAATAAAAATCTATCATTTGTGGATCCAATATCTAATTTAATCCTCTGATTCTTCTCTTCCAAATATTATCTTGAAATTTGATGAGTTTCGCGATGAATACCTTGAACACTATGGGTTTCCCTGAATTTGACTTGAAATAATGTCAATTCAAGGGTTTTATACCTTAATCTCGAATCAAACGCCAAAAATATATGAGCTCCACGAAAAATGCCTTGAACGCAGTGGATCTCCTTGAATTTGATTTGAAGAAAAGAACGCTAATTTGAGGACTTCTTACCTTAATCTCGATTCAAACACCAAAATATAATGAGTTTAGTGAAGACCGCCTGGAACACTGTGGATCTCCTTTAATTTGCTAGAGATAATCACTGGACTCCTTCAAAGTTTCCCTCACTTGCTAGAATTTGTGTTTTACGTCTGGAATGAGCTATGATCACCCCTTTATATAGGTGCTTATAGGAGAATTCTAGATTAATTTAAACTTCTTTTATTGTTATCTTTTTGATAAGATAATATCAAATATCAAGAGATAATATCATATTATCAAGATCATATATCTAGAGATAATATCAAATAATTTTTGTTTGATTGGTCCATAGAATAGACACTTCATATTTTACACTTATCAATATTTGATTTGAGTATAACATAAATACTAGAGTATTAATTAGAATTAACTATTTATCTTTTGAAATTAAATTTAATAAATTCTAAATTCTAAATAGAATATTTTAAATTAATAACAAGAATATTATTTTATACGTATCACTTCTCAATTGGACAAAAATTAACATTTCTTCAAATGCCCTCACTTCAAGACTTGGCGAGAGATGGTCCAAGCATCCACGAAAGAGGCAAGACTTGAATTATTTGAGAAGTTTTCCCTTTTTTCTCATTTTTTTCACATATGTTTACAACCAGAACATCCTTCAAGTATTCCTCAAGCTTTGGTGCCTAATAAAAGGATTACGTCATAACATCATTCTAAGTAAACATCCTTTTGAGGGGGTGTCGTACATGGTTTATACTCATGAGGGCTAGGAGTAACATATAGTTTAGGCTCGCGTGTCAAGGAGCAAATTTAACTTGAGTAGACATTTTATACTCATATCAAGGAGTCAACTTGAATTTGATGGATAATTTATACTCATATCAAAGAGTTTATTGGAGTTTGACTTAATAGATAGTTTGCAATCTTATTAAGAAGTATATGGAGAGATTTTAACTTAAAAATTTTAGATAGTTTATGCTTGTAACTAGGAGGATTATTGACAGTTTAAGCTCTTATCAAGGAGGACATAAGGAAATTTTGAATATTTAGATAGTTTATACTCATATCTAAGAGCCTTATTGATAGTTTAAGCTCTTATCAAAAAGCAGAGGGGAAATTTTGATGTTTAGATAGTTTATACTCGTATCTAAGTGTCTTATTGACACTTTAAGCTCTTATAAAGGAGGATATGGAGATACTTTAACTTGAGAATTTTAGAAAGTTTATGCTCATGTCTAGGAGCATTATTGACAATTTAGACTCTTATCAAGCAGCATTTGAGATTTGAAGACTTGAAGATTTGAGTCTTTCATTTGGAGACCTAAATATTTGAGTATTGGAATTGGAGACTTAGAGTCTTGAGCCTTTGACTTGAAGACTTGGATTCTTTAGTCTTAAACTTCAAGACTTGAGTCGTGGATTTAGAAATTTGAAGACTTGATCCATGAATTTAAACACTTGGAAACTTGGACTTGAGCATTATTGACAGTTTAGGCCTACATCAAGGAGCATTTGTAATTTGACGGTGAAAATTAATTGCCCCCAATGTCTTCATCATCATCGGCATCACTTGAGTCCTCTTGTTCATCAAAATTCAAGGCCATTTCAATATTATGTGCACGAGTTGCCAAATCTTCAAAAGTTTTTGGTTTAATTCCTTGAAGTATGTAGCAAACATCCTAATGCATTCCTTGGATACATATCTCAATTGATGAAACCTCCAATAATTGATTCTTGCAGTTAAGACTCAAATTTCTCCAATAATTGATATAATTAGTGATAGGCTCTCCTTTCCACTAGTGAGAGTTAGTGAGTTCAATCATGTTAACTGCCCTTTGAGTGTTGTAGAAACAATTGAGGAACTCTTGTTTTAGTTGCCCTCAGCTAATAATGGAGTCGACCTCCAAGTCAATATACTAATCAAAAGGATTGTCCTTTAATGTTCAAACAAATTGCTTGACTAGATGATCTCCTTATGTCCCAACATTATTACAAGTCTCAATGAAATGAGCTATGTGCTGCTTTGGGTTGCCCTGCCATCGAATTACTGAAACTTGGGTGGCTGGTAACTAATTGGCATCTTTAAGTTGTTGATTCTTTGATTATATGGCTTGGTGTAAGTTGTAGACAATTTAGAACTTCCATCAAGCTTGTATTTGATAGTCTTTATGATAAAGTCCTTCAATGGGTTTATGGGAACTAGTCTGGAAACTTGTAGTTCTTTATTTGTAGACTTCTCATTTTTGGCTGACTATTTCTTTGTAGATGTTTTGCCTTTGTCTCGAGCCTCAATTTGTTTCTCCACTATGCGGGTCATTCGGGTTGTGATTGGGTATGAGCTACTTAGACAAAGAGGTTTATGAGATCCAAGATGGGATCCGAATCCTCGTCTTTGTGAAGAGCGAGTGCATTTCCAATGTATTCTATAATGATCGATTCCAAAGAATCCTTGGCCAAGGCAGTATGACAATTTGGAAAAAGTATTTTCCAAAGACGAGGTCATAAATCAAAATGAACATTGAGAATAGACATATAGTATCAAGATTATTAGGGAGTCGACAAATATTTTGCCCTAGGCCTCTTTCATGGAGATGGGGGACGGAAGGACCGTATTTGCATGGTACACATCGAGCTAGAATGGTTCACCAAAAGTAATCATTCGGCCAATTGTTGGGCTCCATGGGCTTGAGGTTGGACATCAACTATGGAGATTAGGTATCCTTCAATTAATAGAGATTAATTGAATTAAGTCGATTAGTTTAAAGGAGTTTAAACTAATGTGAATATTTGATATTCTAAAGTCATAAAGAGTTGTGAGCCATGTCCAATGAATGGTAGAATCTAATGGGTCACACACAAAAGCCAATTGGAAATCCTACTTGATGAAAGGAATTTTCTAAGCGTTAGAAAGATTCCTAGTGACCAAAAAATTAGGGTTACGGTTGATGCAATTTTTAGTCATCTTGGCTTGATTAATTTAATTGTTAAATTGATCAAATTAATTTAAGAAGTTAAATTATGACCAATTAAATTAAGTATTAATTTAATTTGGTGCCACATGACTATCAATTAATCAACTTAGAAAGTTAAGTTAACAAATACTAGCTTAAAAAGTTAAGCTAATTGACTTAAAAGTTAAGCTAAAGTTTAATTAAATTAAAATAAAGAAATGTTATTGGAGGGAAAATTCAAATGAATGGTTCATTTAGTATGAATTTAATTTATTTGGATAACATTTCATATGATAAAATTAAGATTTCAAATGAAATTCAAATTTACAAGAAATGCACATGCAAGTTGGCATGTAGATGTGCCGCCCCTCCTTCAGGAAGGTGCGATGCCACCTTGGCATCACACCATCCTCCTTATATATATATAGATTTAGAGGGGGCGGCCAACATGATAGATTTGCAAGCATAAAGATCTAATTGTTAGAACCAAATTTCCCTCCAATTTTGTGATTCTTTCATAAGTTGAGCTTCGCACCTTCTTCTCCTCCCTCTCTAACATTTCAGCCTTCATCTATCTCTTGCTTTTCTTCTAAGTTTCTCCATATGAACAAGGAAGAAAAGGATTGTCCATTGGTGTTTGGACTTTCACATTAGAGACAAGAGGTTTGGATTGCTTGATTTTTGGTGATCCTCTGTTCCAGTGGTGACTTTCTCTATTCCGTTCATTACCTTGCCAGAGTTTTTTGGAGCTGAAATTTTTATGGCACATTCTCCAAGGAGTTGGTAAAATTTTATCTTGATTTGGCTCAAATCGGAGGTGTTTTTCCAGATCAAAAGTCAATCACACCTTGTTGTGCCAGAAGCAGTCTGTTTTCGGGAAATGAAGTTCATCTTCAAGTTTTGGTTGGATTTTGCTTATAAGGTAACAGTCTGACCTAGATCCATTTTATAGGTAGGAATTTAGATCCTTTTGGTGTCGTAATTCAAGTTATTTTCAGTTTTTAAGTGTTTTAAATTGGATCGTTGACTTACACCAACTTTCACATTCAACAATTAAGTGAATAATAAATAAATCAAGAATTAACATTTAATTCCAGCACAATTGAGTAGCTGAAAGGAGAAATTGTACCTTGTTGGACATGGTACATTCTTTGATGAGCTTCTCCGATGTACCTATATCCTTTTGGGGATACGCCTAATAAATAGTGGCGAGGCTACTAAATATACTACCCTCAAAGTGGGTGCCAAAGACACCGCATGAGATGTGGTATGGCAATACACTGTCTTACCATTATCTAAAAGTTTAGGGGTCTCCTACTAATGTCAAGCGGTTAGTGGGAGACAAGTTGGATAGTCGATCCTCCTTGTGCAAGTTTGTGGGATATCCTAGAGAGTTTATGGGTTATTGTTTATATGATCCCTTAGAACAAAAAGTGTTTGTCCGAGGAACGCCACCTTTTTAGAAAAGAAATTTCTATTGGATAGAAAAGGCGTTGTTGTTGAACTTGATGAAGTTTAAGATGATCATCAAATCCCACAAGCGGTGGAAACAAGTAGAGTGCCTTACACACAATCTCTAAGAAGGTCGGACCAAATCAAGAAGTAACCCGAAAGATTTGGATTTCTTAATGAGATGGGCCAATCGGATATCAATTTGAAGACCTATGACGAAGCTATGTTGGACATAGACTCAAGACATTGGCTTGATGCCATGAGATCTGAAATGGACTTCATGTACTCCAACAAAGTGTGGACTTTGGTAGATCCACCGGAGGGAATCATTCTTGTTGGTTGCAAGTGGATTTATAAGCGAAAGCTAAGAGTCGATGGAGAGTAATGACCTTTAAGGCGCGATTAGTGGCAAAATGTTATACTCAAAGATCGGATATCAATTTTGAGGAAACCTTTTCACCAATTGCAATGCCTAAGTCCATTCAGATTTTGCTTGCCATAGCCACATATGATGACTTTCAGATATGGCAAATGGATGTAAAAACCACTTTCCTCAATGGAAGAAGAAGAAATCTATATGGAGCAACCACAAGGTTTTACATCCAAAAAGAGTGAGCAAAAGGTTTGCAAACTTGAGAGATCTATTTATGGACTCAAGCAAGCATCCCGTAGTTGGAACATACGTTTTGATAAAATGGTCAAATCATTTAGCTTTCTTAAAAATATGTGTGAACATTATGTGTATAAGAAAGCAAGTAGACATAGTGTACAGAGTATTGGGCTTTATGTCAATAACATCCTTCTCATTGGGAATAAGGTAGGCATGTTAGAGTGTACTAAAGCGTGGTTATCTACTCAATCCTCCATAAAGGATTTGGGAGAAGCATCCTACATATTAGGAATATGTATATATAGAGATAGATTGAAGAGGATGTTGAGGCTATACCAATTCCCCTACATTAACAAAATACTAAAGCGGTTTAGTATGGAACAATCCAAAATGGGATTCCTTCCCATGGGACATGGTATTTGACTCTCCAAGTCTATGGCTCCTAAGACTAAGGTAGAGAGATAAAAGATGTTTCGTACACCTTATGTGTCTACCATGGGGAACATAATGTATATAGTTCAATGCACAAGATCGGATGTAGCGCACGCTCTGAGTGTGACGAGCTGCTTTTAATCCAATCCCGGTAAATGTCTCTGGATGGTTGTGAAAACAAGCCTTAAGTACTTAAGAAGTACTAAGGACATGTTTTTAATATATGACAATGGAGAATTGAAACCCAAGGGGTTTTCAGATTCAAGTTTCCAATCCGATGTAAACGACCTAAAATCTACTTTTGGATTTATATTTTGCATTAATGGCAGTGAAGTGAATTAAGAGTTCCAAACAATATACCACGGCTGATTTAACCACTGAGGTAGAATATATTGTGGCTTTGGAAGCCACAAAAGAAGGTGTATGAATTAAAAACTTCATCCAAGAGTTCGATATAATGCCTAACATGTCTAAGCTTGTAGTTGTCTTATGTGACAACAATGGTGCAGTTGCACAAGCTAAGGAGCCAAGATCTCATTAGCAATCCAAGCATATTTTGAGGTAATACCATTTGATTCGGGAGATCATAGGTAGAGGTGACATTCGACTGGAAAGAGTTGCCTCAAAAGAGACTATAGCAGATCTACTAACTAAACCCCTATTGCAAAAGGTCTTTGAATGACATCTTGTGAAGATGGTTCTCAAAGCTATGGGAAATTGGTTTTACGGCAAGTGAGAGATTGTTGGAATAATGCCTGCTAGCCAATAAGATTGGCATGTAAACTATTTCATTGGTGATACAATTTTGATTGAATGATATTCTTTATAAATAACCATCTTTATTTTATGCTTATGTTACTTCACTGGCATTTGGTTGAAGTCCTTAGATCACATATGACTACAGAACTTGGTCACACATTAAGTGTTGATCATGGAATAAGTCTTACATGATCGTGATCTTGAACATCCCAAGTCATAGAATTTTAAGAGTTAGGACATCAAATGTTTAGATAAACTTGCACTAACGATGCACACTTCAAAGGTTGGATGTTGCTCCGTTTCATAAACAATCCATGCTTGTTAGAGAACAAGGCACTAAAGGCCAGCCCGAAGAATCCACTAGGTGGCCATAGTGGCATGTTCTCCAGCTTATGCTAGTGCATATAGTTAGTCCTTTAACCCGAGGATTCATTATAACCTTGTGTTTAGGTCATCATACTTTTACTCATCCCTGGTCTCCCAGTGGGCCATTTGGGTTGTGATTGGGTATGAACTATTTACACATGGAGGTTTATGTGATCCAAGATCGGATTTGACTCCTCGCCTTTGTGAAAGGCGAATGCATCTCCTATGTGTTATATATGATCGATTTCACAGAGTCCTTGGCCAAGGGAGTATGACAATTTAGAAAAAGAGTTTTCCAAAGATGAGGTCATAAATTAGACTCGAACATTGAGAATAAATATATAGTATCGAGGCTATTAAGGACCAACAAACATCTTGCCCTAGGCCTCTTTCATGGAAATAGGAGACAAAAGGATCATATTTGCATGGTACGCGTGGAACTAGAATTCACTAAAAGCATTCAGTCTGCCAATTGTTGGGCTCAATGGGCTTGAGTTGGAACCATGGGATTGGGTACTCTTCAATTAATAAAGATTAATTGAATTTAGTCTATTAGTTTAAAGGAGTTTAAACAAATGTGAATATTTGATATTCTAAAGTCATAAAAGTTGTAAGCCCATGGCCAATGAACGGTAAAACCTAATGAGTCATAGACAAAAGCCAATTGGAAAACCTACTTGATGAAGGGAATTTTTTAAGTGTTAGAAAGATTCCTATTGACCTAAAAATGAGGGTTACGGTTGATGCAATTTTTAGTCATCTTGGCCCGATAAATATAATTGTTAAATTGATCTAATTAATTTAAGGAGTTAAATTGAGACCAATTAAATTAAGTGTTAACTTAATTTGGTGCTACATGACTATCAATTGGTTAGACTAACTTAAAGAATTAAGTTAACAAATACTAGCGTAAAGAGTTAAGCTAATTGACTTAAAAGTTAAGTCAAAGTTTAATTAAATTAAAATGAAGAAATGTTATTGGAGGGAAAATTCAAATGAATGGTTCATTTGGTGTGAATTTAGAATTTATTTGGATGATATTTCATATGATGGAATGAAGATTCCAAATGAAATTCAAATTCACAAAAAATGCACATGCAACTTACAACTTGCAACTTGCTTGCAAGTTGGCATGCACATATGGCGCCCCTCTTTGAGGAAGGGGTGATGCCACCTTGGCATCACACCATTCCTCCCTCTATATATAGATATAGAGGGGGGTAACCAACATGATTGATTTGCAAGCATAAAGATCTAATTGTTATATCCAAAATTTCCTCTAATTTTGTGATTTTCTCATGAGTTGAGGCTTCTCACCTTCTTCACCTCCATCCCTCACATTTTGGCCTTCATCTAGCTCTTGTTTTTCTTATTAGTTTCTCCATCTGAACTAGGAAGAAAAGGATTGTCCATTGGTGTGTGGACTTTCACATTAGAGGCAAGACGTTTGGATTGTTTGGTTTTTGGTGATCCTCTGTTTCAGAAGTGATTTTTTGGACTCCGTTCATTGCCTTATCAGAGTTTTATGGAGCTGAATTTTTTACTAAACATTTTTCAAGGAGTTGGAAAAATTTTGGTCTAGATTTGGCTCAAATCAGAGGTGATTTGCCCGATCAAAAGTTGATCGCACCTTGCTGCGCCAGAAGCAGTCTGTTTCCAAAAAAAGAAGCTCATCTTCAAGTTTTGATTGGATTTTGCTTGTAAGGTAACAATCAGACCTAGATCCATTTTATAGGCATGAATGTAGATTTTCAAGTTATTTTCAATAAGTGTTTTAAATTGGATCCTTGACTTACACCAACTTTCACATTCAACAATTAAATGAACAATAAATAAATCAAGAATTAACATTCAATTCCAACAATTAAATGCTTATCTCATAAGCAATTAATTGGTTAAGAAAAAATATGTATAACATTTATGCATCTCATATTTGCACCTAATTGAAGTTAACTTTAACAAGATTTGAAAAGTAATAAAAAATGTCAAACATAATTTTGAGAACTTGCACAACACTTTTGCATCTACCTAACATGATTTAGTTCACTTTTGGTCAACAAAAAAACACAAAAACACACCATAACTTGTGCAAAACTTAAACTGGCCATGACTAGTGTGCACAGTTGTGCGGCAACTTGCCCTATATCAAGGTTAGCACCGAGTCAAGTTGATTTTGGCTCAATTTTTGTGCACCAAAAAATTTAGGACACCTCCTAAACACTAAATCACATATTATAGATGAATTTTCAGATCCAGAACACCTTTTAAAAAATGAAAATTCAAGTACTCAAACATGCTTCAAAAATCAAGTTTAAGTAAGAATCACATTTTTCAAAAATCTCCAATTAAATCCAATCCAATTGGATCCAAAACTGACCAAAACTCTTTAAGGCCAATTCTAATATGCTATATCAACATATAACATCAACTAATGCTAAGCCAAAATTCAACATCAACAACTATGAATTAAAATATGCTAAATATATGAATTAATATTTAAAACACATTAGAATAATTTCAATTCATCAAGCAAAGGAGCCACATGCATCATCATCCGAACACTCTAATACATAAGTTGGATCAAGTATTTGGAGATGTAGATCAATCCATCACATGAATCAATCATCCAAAAATCCAAAGTAAAGCATGAATTTAGGCTCTGATACCACTTTTGAAAGAAGGTGTAAGCTAAGGATCCAATTATTAAACAATTAAAAACTGAAATCTAACTTGATTACACCTCTCCAAGGATCCAATTCATACTACTAAAATAGATTTAGGTCAGAAAATTACCTTAATAGCAAAATCCAACATAAGAGATGAAAATTTGCTTGAACTCCGTCAATGTAGTCTCCCTTGGCATAGCAGCTTGTGGACAACTTTTGCCCAACCAAAACACCTCAGAATTGGCTGAAATTGGATAGGATATCACCAATACATTGATGAAACTTTAGTAGAAAAATCAGCCAAATTAGAAAATTTGAAGTTGCTCTAGAAATGTCTCCAAGTTTATGCGCAAACAGAGGATCTCCAAAATGCAAGCAAACCAAGTGTTTTGTCTCTAATGTCAAGATCCACACACCAATGGAAAATTTAGATCTCTTCTATGTTACCTAAAAACCAAGGAAGAGATAAAGGTATGAAGAGGAGGCCGAATTTTAGAGGTATGAATGAAGAAAAATGTGAAGTTTCAACACATGCAAAATTGGAGGAAAAGGGAAAATCTAACAATTAGATCTAGATTTCTTGTATAATTCACATGTGATGGTCGGCCAACCGTCTATATCTATACATAGATGGATGGAAGGTGTGATGCTTAGGTGGCATCACACCATCCTCAAGGTTGGTGTCACTTGCTTGCCAACTTGCAAGCAAGTTGCATGTGAATTTGAATTTTATTTTAAATCTTCATTTCATGTAATGAAATGTCATCCAAATAAATTCTTATGCACTCCAAATAAAGTCTTCATTTGAATTTTTCCTCCAAAATTAATTCTTCATTTTAATTAAATTAAAAACTTTAATTTAATTAATTAACCTTTGACTTAACTCTTAAGTCAATTAGCTTAACTCTTTAAGTTAACTTGACCAATTGATAGTTATGTGGCACTAATTAAATTAATTTCTTAATTTAATTCCTTAAATTATTTATATCAATTAAACAATTAAATTGATCAAGCCAAAATGACCAACAATTTAGTCAACCATCTACCTCTAAAAATCGGTCAATGTGGAATGTTTCTAACTTAGAAATTCCTCTTCATTAAGTAGGATTTTCGTTTGGCTTTTGTGTGTTACCCATTAAGTTCTATTATTCATTGGACATGAGCTCACAACTATTGTGATTTATTGAATATCAAAATATTCACATTAGTCTAAACTCTTGTAAACTAATGACTCCATTTAATTAATCTCATTAATTAAAAGTACCCAATCTCCATGGTCTATGTCCAACCTCAAGTCCATGGAGCCCAACTAATTGGCCAAAATGAACGCTTTTGGAGAACCATTCTAGATCTACGCTTGCAATGCATATACAGTCATTTTATCTCCTATCTCCCGAAAGAGGCCTAGAATAAGATATTTGCTGGTCCCTAATAGCTTCAATACTATGTTTCTATTCTCCATGTTCAATTTCCCTTCATAACCTCATCTTTGGGATACCCCTTTTCCAAATTTTCATATTATCTTGCGGAATGATTTCTAGAATCGATCATTATATAATACATAGGAAATGCACTTGTCCTTCACAACAATGAGGAGTCGAATCCCATATTGGATCTCATAAACCTCCATGTCCCAACCTCACGAAAGACGCGCTAAGTGGTCAAGGAAGAGTCAAAGCATGAGAAACTAAACACATGGTTACCATGGATCATTAGGTCAATGGACTAATAATGTGCACTAATGTAAGCTAGAAAACTTACCACCCGACTTGCCACTACGACCTCCTAGTGGATTCTCCGGGCGGGCCTTCAATGAACCTATTTTTAACATGGACCCATGTCCCACACGGATTGCTCATGAAATGGAGCAATATCCAACCCTTGGTTTACACATTGTTAGTGCAAGTCTATCTAGATCTCAGATGCCCTATCTCATAAGATCCTACGACTTGGAAGATTTAAGATCACGACTGTGTAAGACTTATTTCATGATCACCACCCAGTGCGTGACCAAGTCCTGTAGTCTTGTGTGATCTAAGGGCTTCAACCAAATGCTAGTGAAGTAATATAAGCATAAGATGTAGATGGCCATTTATATTAAATATCATTCAATTAAGATTGTATCACAAGTAAAATAATTTACATGGCAATCTCATTGGTTGCGGGCATTATTTCAACAATATATTGTTAAGGTGTATGCCAATGATTGCGTTCTGCTTTGAGTAGCAAGGAAGGTTAAAACATACTTTAAAGTTATCTTGGCTTGGAGGTTAAGATGAAACACATTTGATCGATTATGAAGTTTGTCCAAACTCCATAGAAGCTTATCTATAGTCGTATGTGTGGACTACCATAAGGTATTTGGAGAGTGATCGTCTAGTATTACTCAGGTTAGGCACTTGGACAACAACGTGAGTGACTAAATGGATGATCACTATGTAAACCTTTATTGTTTCTTTTACCTTCTGGGACTAGACCTAGACCATATTATGAAGTGTAAACTTGATGCTGCTACTTTACCATATTTTTTATGGCTATGATTAATTTGTTCTCCTAGAACATAGCTAGGAAAGCATTAAGTGAATTAGCATGAGAGGTCAAGAAATAACTAAATTGCTAGCAAGTTCTTAGTATATGGCTAATAAGTTGGCCAGCTAAGTTAAAAGTTTTTAATATAATTATGAGCAATGTACATAGTTGGAGAGTCAAGCATGTTCTACTTATTATTGGCACATCACAAATTCTTGATACAACATGACTACGTAATTTGAAATACATACGAATTTTAAGTAATAGAGTTATGTTAGTTTGGTTATGATAAAATACAACTCTCCTTGCTTGTTCTCTTCTTGTTTGATCACAAGATTTATTCACCACACAAAAGAAACGATATGAGGTTGAGAAGTCTTATAAGTCTAATATTCAAAGAAATTGAGTCAAATACATTTGAGTAGGAGATATTGCAAATTGGGTTAGCTTTGGACTCATGGTCAATAGACAACCATATTTGTGTGGATCTTATCTAGATGGAATTGCAATTCACATTTATTTGAAGCCCTTCTTTGTGTAAGTAGTCCATGTACGTATTTACATTGATATTCCTTGTTAAGTTAGCACTCTTCCTTATATAAAAAGAATTGCCTATAAAAAGTCCTTTCTCTATGAGTTTAAAATACATAACTTGAGTAATTGATTCTCCCCTCCCCCAACCAAATAATAATAATAATAATAATAATAATAATAATAAATACTCTCCATAATTCCCCATTTAATTCCTCTTTGAAGTGTAATTGTCTCTAAGGGTTTAAGATGTGTAAATCTATGTAAGCTTTAATACTGATCCCACGTGGTGATAGAGAGTTATTAGAAGCTATTTGAAACTAATGGACTTAGATGTCATATGCATTAAGGTGAGGAAAGACAAAACTTTTTATAATCTCTTGCATTTAATGAATTTTTTATCGCTTTATCAGCTTATATATAGACCACAACTTCGATTATTTTTATTAAATTAATTAGTCATCTGAAAATTTAGGGGTAATTATAAGGTAATAATGAAATAAAGTTGGAAAATTTTTTCAAACCAAATTAATATTCCTTAACTGATTGCAGCTCATGCTTCTAGTTAATGGTGTTTTGTGGTTAAGATTTTCTCATGACAATTGACAGCTGCACTACGATTAGGCAAGTAAGTATACTTGACTAGTTTTATTCATAACTCATGCGCACAAAATAAAATAAAAATGAGTTTGTTGTGAAGTACTGAATATAACAAATATTCCACTATATATTAACGTTATCCACGTCTCTAGCATTTTTTATTTGGACTATATTGATGAAGCAACTTTGCCCATCAAGGCAGAGAGTTTAGCACCACAACTTCAGAGTTCAGACACAGAGATAACTTTGAGCCACGACACCAGAAATAACTTTCTGAGTGCCGCGTCTTTTTATTTTATTACTTAGCATGTGTTTCGTGCTATTTATATATTAAATTAATTATAATTTATATATTATTTTATTGTATTTTATATAAAAATGAATTAGTTCGTGATATGTTTTTTAATAAGTACATGCTACAACATTAAAAAAATTCTTTTTTTACAAAATCATATAGTGTACAAATATCAAAGACTATGAAAATTAATGTTCATCACAGACTGTACATCTATATAAGACACAATATAAAAAAACAAAACACTTAAAATTTTCATAACACAAAAAAGAAAACAACTCAATAAAATTAAGTCAAATTAAATAAAAAAATAAAAATATAATGCCTTAAAAATGAAAAAAAATAATGAATAATATTAAGAATGTAAGAACCTAATGTACATAGAAATCAGCTGAAAACAAAAGGAAAAACTCTGTTAAACTATTTTAAACAGGAATACATAAATAAAAATTTATTTACACACATAGGGAAAAAAATGTGATCAGATATCACTATTTGTTCTTTTATTCATAAATCATTTTTATCTGGACTATCTACTTTAAAAATAAAAATACAAGAATTTTTTTTTTAAATTTGATTTATGATATGACTAACTTTGATATTTCAAAATATTGATTATAAAAATTAAAACAAAAGTAATTATTTTAACTTATGAATATAAAAACAAATAAGAAAATATAAATATATGTTATTATTTCTAATCTATTATTTTCTATATATGAACTATTGTTGCCATATCCGAAGTTCATTTGTTAATTATTTTTTTATTGTGTTTTTCTATCATATTTGCTAGCAATTGCATTTTCTATTTAATAAAACTGTAGGTTTCTATTTATATATTTGTTCGTTTGTTTGAATCATGACTATCTATGAAAATTTCGAGCAAATATAATAAATATGCCAGAATAATTTTATTAAATAAAACTCAAAATACAACTCTAAGTTTTGCAAATTTTTAATTAAAAAAATATTTTTCTTTTTACAGGAGATTGAAAAGCATATTTGCTTCCAAAAAATAGTTAAGATTTTGATATCTTGATGGATGAATAGCCAACAACTTAAATAGACAACAGAAAATTTAAATGAATCATGAAATATTTATTCACTAATAGAGTTTTAAAATAATTAATAAATACCATTGAGATATCTCTTCATATTAATCAAATCCTCAATATGTGACCAATGTAAAACTTATTATTTAAGAACATCAACTGAAGATTGCATTTGAAAATGTTAAATTTTGAAGATGTCATATAACTTGGCTAAATTATAAAGTATTGCAAATTCTAAGTTTGATTACATATAGATTCTCAAAATTATAAAATTATTTCTAAAAAATTAATAGAAAATGGTGATAAATAGTGGGGAAAAATATTTTTAAATACACTTTTAGCATATGAGCAAACAATTTTTTATATATAAAAAATCATTAGTATGATCTCGTTAATCATGCAGAAATAATTATAATATTTTTTATAACACTTGAGGATTTAAAATATTAATTATTTGTCAATATAGTAAGATTTATTTAACTTTGTTTATGTACTTGTTTGACCATTTTTAAAATGATCAAATAACATGTTTGACATATTATGTAAATTATTACAAAATAATAATTAATATTTAGTATTTAATGTAATATATAATGGCCGCATTTGATTTTTATGGGCAAGTCACATAATTAGTTCCTAAAATTTTACTCTATAATCACTTTAGTCCTCAATTTTCAAAAGTTCATCTTTTAGTCCCTAAGTTTAATATTTCATTTCATTTTACTCCTCAAAACCACTTTCCAGCGGTAATTGACCCAAAAATTGACAAATTTTGACTTTCTTACAGGAAAATTGTCAATTTAAGGTTTTATATTCCACTTTAGTCCCAATATCTAAGGTTTTATATTTCATTTTACTCTCTATGTTACCTTTTCTTATTTTTTTAGAGAAAATTGCATTTTAGCCCTATGAAAGGGGAAAGGGGCAAAAAGAATCCTTACAAAAAAATATAGGCAAAAAACCTCGTTGTGTTTTGAAAATTATGCACACTGCCTCCCTTTTTTATTTGCTTTTATTTAATCCTAATTTTAACATATAAAGACTACATTACCATTAATTATTTCATATATTTTCAATTTTATTTATTTATTTATTTAAGTTTATTTTTGTATATCTTCGTTCATCTCCTTCAAATTTTAAAACTATTTTTAGTTTTTGTATTTTCATTTCTCTAATTTATTATATTTTTTCATTTTTTTATATATATTATATTCATGTTATACATGTGTATTATATATTTATAATATGTTATATATTTGTATATGATATATATTAATAAATAAATATAAATATATATAAATATATAAAAATACTATATAATTATATTTGTATAACAATCACACCAACCCTTAGACCATGCACCCCGAACCCTTCGCAGTCCCATCCCAACCTCCAACTGCCCCCCCTCCCCAACCACATGGTGGTTAGCCGTGGCAACTATCCTCAGCAAACCCACCCCATATACATTGCACTTTTGCAACCCCTACCCTACCCAACTACATCATCCCAACCTAGCCATGTAGCCACCAACATGAACCGGGGTCTTGGCAGCCATGACTGCCACACTACCTTGAAAAACAACAACTATGGACGTTGTTTTCCAGGCTACCATGGTCGCACCTTCACTGTGGCCTCTGTTATTCACGTCAACAATCCATTTAGATTGTTCTTGAAACAGTTGTTCAATCACTTCAAGAAAATGAATATCTATGATATTAAATCAATTAATTGTGCATTTTAAATTGATTGAACTAACAAATAAACATAAAAAACTTATGTGCCCTGGGGCAATATGGCCTCAGTATAGAGTGATGTTTGTAGATTTAAGAATGGACAACTCTGATGAATAGCAAAGAATGTGGCACAATTTCTACCAATTAAAAAATATTTTAGTACTTTTATCATTTAATTGTCAAATATAATAGGAAATGTAGTTGTTGGCATAAAAAAAAAAAGAAGAAGAAGAAAAAGAAGAAGAAAGTGACATAGCGACTAAAGTGGAACAAAAAATCTTAAATTAGCACAAAGTGTAACATAAAATCTTAAATTGACAATTTTGCCCTTAAAAAGTAAAAATTGGTCAATTTCACAGTCAAATACTGCCGGAAAGTGGTTTTGAGAACTAATAAAATGATATATTAATGTTAGGGACTAAAAGATAAACTTTTGAGGATTGAGGACTAAAGTGATTATAGAGTAAAGTTTTAGGGATTAATTATGTGATTTGCCATATTTCTATAAATAGAGTGTAATAAGGGTTTTAGTAAGGGCTAATCTTATACTTGATGCTTGAGATCAAGATGATCAGCCTCGAGCAAATCAACTCCAAACTTGTACTGTAGCACTAATTAGGATCTACTCAAATTCCAGGGGTTGAGGTGTGATTGATAATATCTCTACACTAATTAACAATTTGAGTAATGAATCTATCCTTTAATAATTATGTGAAATTATCGTGAACCCCCTAAAATATTCAAATTTTAAATTTGAATATTGCTCACTTTCATGCTTAGTTTATAACTTGATGCCTAGGTGATTTTGTTGCGCAGATTGGTGCATAAGTGTGCAATAGGTAACTTGCCTATACTTCATTATAAATGGTTTGACGCATAGTTATGTTTCCATGCCGTACCTAGGTACTTCTTTATTGGTAATAAAATATGCTCATCTAGGCTCATAAACAACTACATTTTCTACGCATGTGCGCAAATATTGTGCACTTTTGCTCCCATGCGTACAACCATATTATGCCTCCATGCAATAGAGATCAAAAAGGCCATTATATCCTAAATTTGCAAATAACAATTACTAATTTGCTGAAATATTATATCAACCACTCAACCATAGTCTTTTATCAGATCAGACACAGTCCTTCCTTGAATTTGAAATCTTAGTTCTAAAGTCACATGTAGCGTTAGGATCCAATAATTAATACATGTAAAATGAAAATTAACTACGCTACACATGATAACAAGGATCTAAACATGCTAATGATTCAAATTTAGATAGAGAATTACCTTGATTTGCCGAAATCCAAGGAAGTGAGAAAGATCAACTCAACAACTTGAATTTGTCTCCCAGCAGCACAACGGAGAGTGAGCAACTTCACGTAGCGCTAGGATCCAAGCTCATCCGAAAATTCCAAAAATTTTACAGCACGTTTTCAACTCCATGATGAAGCTACTGAAGGGAAGCTCCTAGAAAAATTCACCAAAGTCACTGCCCTGGCAATGGATCTCCAAATGCTAGCAATCTTATTGTCCTGCCTCTATTGTTATGATCCACACACTAATGCTAGATCCTATTCTCCTCAATATTAGCTGGAGAGTAAAGAGGAGAATTGCAGAGATTAAGGCTTGTTTTGGAGGTGGGAGAAGAAGAGAAGTGAAGCTTCAACACATGAGGCAACACTTGAAAAAAAGAAGGAAAACATGAGAAAATCTAATTCTTCACACAATGAGCAAGTTTCGCCCTTCTCTCCCTCTATATCTATATATAGAGTGAGGATAGTGTGATGCCAAGGTGGCATCACACCTTCCTTAAACTAGTTGGCAAGATTTGAATTTGAATTTTGTGTGCATTTTAATTTCATTTGGAATCTCATTTCAAATTAATTAAAATGCCACACCAAATAAACTTTTTACTTGAATTTTCCATCCAAAATTGATTATTTTCATTAATTAAATTAAATATTTTAATTTAACTAATTAACCTTTTTGACTTAATTCTTAAGTCAATTAGCTTAACTCTTTAAACTAGACATTGCTACCTTAACTCTTTAAGCTAACTTGACCAATTGATGGTCATGTGGCTCCAAATAATTAACTCCTTAATTATTGGTCTAATTTAACTCCTTAAATTAGTTGAGCAATTTAACAATTAAATTGATCAACCCAAAAATGACCTCAATTTTGTCTAACCTCCAAAATTGGTCTACTAGAAGTAATTATCTAACACTTAGAAAAATTAATTCATCAATTAGGAAATGATGTTGGCTTTTTTGTGACCCATTAAGTTCAACCATTCATTGGACATGGGCTCACAACTCTTTGTGACTTTTGAATATCTTATATTCATCTTAGTCTAAACTCTTTTAAACTAATTGACTCAGTCCAATTAATCTCTATTAATTGAAGAGTACCCAATCTCTATGGTTAATGTCCAACCTCGAGCCCATAGAGCCCGACTAATTGACCAAAATAAATGCTTTTGGAGAACCATTCTAGCTCTACGTGTACCATGCAAATATGGTCCTTCTGTCTCCTATCCACCAAAAAAGGCCCACGACAACATATTTTTCGGCTCCCTAATAGCCTTGATTCTATATCTCTACTCAAATGTTCGATTCCTTTCAATGACGTCATCTTTGGAAAACTCCTTTTTCAAATTGTCATACTACCTTGTGCAATGATTTCTTGAAATCGATGATTATAGAAAACATAGGAGATGCACTCTCTCTTCACAACGACGAGGAGGCGGATCCCATCTTGGATCTCATTAACTAGCTCATGCCCAACTAACTCGCTACATGGCCAAGGAAGAGTCAAAGCATGAGGACTTAAACACAAGGTTACCATGGATCCTCAGATTAAATGATAATTATATACACTAGGGTAAGCTAGAGAACTTGCCACTATTGCCTTGCCATCTCTGCTATCTTATAGATTCTTTGGGCAGGCCTTTGGTGCCTTATTCCCTAACAAGTACCCACTAACACGCACCCATATCTCATATGGTGTTGCTCATGAAATGGAGTCAAATATCCAACTCCTAAGATTTGTGCATCGATAGTGCAAGTCTATCCAGATCTTGGATGCCCTATCTCATAAGATCCTATCATTTAGAAGATTTAAGATCACAATCATGTAAGACTTATTTCATGATCACCATCCAGTGCGTGACCAAATCCTATAGTCTTTGTGTGATCTAAGGGCTTCAACCAAATGCTAGTGAAGTAAAAATAAGCATAAGATGAAGATGGCCATTTATTGAATATGATTCAATTAAGATTATATCACAAGTGAAATAGTTTACATTGTCAATCTAATTAGTTTGCGAGATACTATTTCAACAATCTCCCACTTGTCCTAAAGCCAATTCCCCATAGTCTTAAGACTCCTTTAAAGACTTTTTGTGATAGGGGTTTAGCCAGTGTATATGCTATATTCTCTTCCAAGGCAACTCTCTCCACTCAGATGTCGCTTCTATCAATGATCACCCAGATCAAATGATGTCGCCTCAAAATGTGCTTGAATCTCTGATGAGATCTTAGCTTTTTAGCTTGCGCTATCGCCCAATTATTATCACAAAAGACAAGAACTGGCTTAGTAATGCTAGGCACTACATCCAACTCTTAGATGAAGTTTTCATCCAAACACTTTTTTTTGCGGCTTCTGGAGCTGCAATGTATTCAGCCTCAGTGGTTGAATTGGTCGTGGTATCTTATTTGGAACTTTTCCAACTAACTGCACTGCTATTGAGGTAAAATATAAATCTGGAAGTAGATTTTAGGTCATCTATATAGGATTGGAAACTATAATCTGAAAACCCCTTGAGTTTCAATCCTCTATTATTGTAAACCAAAAACAAGTCCTTAGTTCTTCTCAAGTACTTGAGGATTATTTTTATGGCCATCCAGTGACTTTCACCGGGGATTGGGTTGGAAACGGCTCGTAACACTTAGAGTGTGTGCCACATTCGGTATTGTACATTGAACGACATACATTATGCTCCCTGTAGCAAAGGCATAAGGTATGTAGGACATCTTTTGTCTCTCGTCATTAGTTTTAGATGTCATAGACTTGGAGAGACAAATTTTATGTCCTATAGAGAGGAATCCTCTCTTGGATTCTTTCATACTAAACATCTTTAGTATCTTGTCAATGCATGAAGTTTGGGAAAGCCTCAGTATTTTCCTTGATCTATCTCTATAGATACATATTCCCAATACGTATGATGCTTATCTCAAATCCTTCATGAAGAATTAAGTAGATAACCAAGCTTTAGTATACTCTTACATACCAACCTCATTCTCAATGGGAAGGATGTCATCGATATAAAGCACAATAAATTGTACACTATTCCCACTAGCCTTCTTGTACACATAAGGTTCATACATGTTTTTGACAAAGCCAAATAATTTGACTGTCTTGTCAAAACGTATGTTCCAACTTTATGATGCCTATTTGAGTCCATAAATAGATCTCTGTAGTTTGCAAACCTTTTGCTCATTCCCTTTAGATGCAAAATCTTATGGTTGCAATATATAGATTTCTTCTTCAATGTTGCCATTGAGGAAAGCTGTTTTTAAATTCATTTATCATACCTTGTAGTCATAATATGCAGCTTTGGCAAGTAAAATCCGAACAGACTTAGGCATTACGATCAGTGAAAAGGTTTCCTCGAAATCGATATTTGGTCTTTGAGTATAACCTTTCGTTACTAGTCGGGCCTTGAAGATCATTACGTCTCCATCAACTCCAAGCTTTTGCTTATAGATCCACTTGCAACCAATGGGAACTATTCCATCCAGTAGATCTACCAAAGTTCGTACTTTGTTTGAGTACATGGAGTCCATTTTGGATTTCATGGCATCAAGCTAATGTCCCGAGTTACGATTTGACATATCTTTTTCATAGGTCTTTGGATCACTATCCGATTAGCCCGTCTCATGAAGAAATTTGAACCTTTCGAGTTACTCTTTGATCCAGTCCGACCTTCTCAGAGGTTTTGTGAGGCTCTTGATTCTAACTTATTTTTACTGCTTGTGGGATTTTATGATCAACTTGAACTTCATCAAGTTCAATAACAACGCCATTTCTATCTAATAGAAATTACTTTTCTAAAAAGGTAGGGTTTCTCGAAATAAATAACTTTTGTTCGGAGGGATCATAAAAATAATAATCCAAGGACTCTCTTGGGTATCCCATAGACTTGCACAAGGTGGATCTATTATCCAACTTATCTCCCACTAACCGCTTGACGTAAGCTGGAGACCCCCAAACCCTTAAATAATGGTAAGAGGGTGCTTCGCTATGCCACATCTCAGGCAGTATCTTTGGCACCAACTTTAAAGGAACTATATTTTGTAGCTTCGCTACCGTTTCTAAGGCGTATCCCCAAAAGGATATGGGCACATCAAAAAAGCTCATCAGGGAACATACCATGTCCAACAAGGCACGATTTCTCCTATCGGCTACTTCATTATGTTAGGGTATGTTGAGTGGAGTTCATTGTGAGAGAATCCCATTCTCCTTTAGATAATCTAAGAATTCAGTACTTAAGTATTCTCCTCTCTCGATCCGATCGAAGAACTTTAATACTAAGTCAATTTTGATTTTCCACATCATTCTTATACTCTTTGAACTTTTCAAAAGCCTCAGACTTGTCCTTCATAAGATACATGAGTCGGAACCAACTGTAATCATTGGTGAAGGTGATGAAGTAGGAATAGCCTCCTCTCGCACTAACTCTTAGTGGGCCACAAATATCCATATGGATCAAATCCAAAGGACATGTGGTTCACTCCATTTATCTTACAAAGGGTGCCTTGGTCATTTTTCCCTTCAAACAAGGTTCACAAGTAGGAAAGTCCTCAATGCCACTAATGTCTAGTGATTTGAGAGCTTCTAACTTGTTCACCCTATTTTTAGAGATATGTTCAGGTTTTGCATGCCAAAGAATAGCATTCTCTTAGTTATCTATCTTTTGTTTTCAACTTGATTGAATTTGCATTAACGAAGGTTGAGAATCAAGTATGTATAATTTGTTATTTAATGTACCTCGTGCAATTAAAAAATCGTTATTTAATGCTTTACACACCCATTTTGATATAGAAAAATCATATAATTCATTATCAAGAATGAGAGTTAAAACAATGTTCTTAACAAGTTAGGGTGCATAATAACAAAGATCTAATTCAATGCGAGCATTCCTCAAGTCTAACTTGACTATGTTTTGGATGGTAGCGGCAACTCTTGCTCCATTTCCTAGGTAAATGATCATATCTCCTTCATTAAGACTCTTTCTTCTTTCCATCCCCTATAACGAATTGCAAAGGTGAGAACCACATGTGGTACCAAATACCCATGAGGAAAAATTTGTAGTCAAGTGCACTTCAATAAAGTGCATACCCTTCCTAAGGGTGCCAAGGTATTCCTTGCGGTTTCTTTTCCAATGTCCCTTTTTTGTCATAGTAAAAACAAGTAGCATCGGTTTGCCACCTTTCTTCTTCTTTACTCCCCCTAAACCTTTCAAGGGTTGCTTCCCTTTCGATGAGGAACTCTTCTTCCTCTTACTTCCCTTTCTAGGGCCCCTAGGGCCTTTCGACTTGGAGACGGATGTAAGCATAAGAGGCTTTTCCTTTTTCATTGTCGCCTCGTCGGTTTCCAACATGTTCACTAATTCGTTAATTATCACCTCTTGCTTAGACATATTAAAGTTCATAACGAATTGGTTAAATGAGATGGGTAATAACTATAGGATCAAATCTACGTAGAGATCATTGTCCATAACCACATCAAGTAGACCAAGCTTTTCAATAAGTCCTATCAACTTGAGCCTATGGTCATGGACACTTGAACCCTCTACCATCCTAGACCTAAAGAGCTCTTTTGACAAAGCAAACCTTTCGTGTCTTGTTTGAACACCACACAACTCATGTAGGTGTTTGTACATCTCACTAGCATATCTCATCTGCTCACGAGTTTTTTGGAGCTCATTGGTCATGGATACCATCATGAGGCATCTCGCTTGTCGATTATCATCTACAAACTTATTGAACACTTCACGTGCCTCATCGGTGGGGTCATCACCCAAGGTATCTAGCGGACTTTGATCAAGGACATAGGTCCTCTTTTTAGAGTCAAGAATGATTTTAAAGTTCCTCAACCAATAACAAAAGTTAGGCCCAGTGAGCTTATTAGTTTCCAAAATATATTAGAGTGGATTTTTAGCTATTTTCTTTTGAAGATTTTGAAAATTCTACTAGTGGCTAAAAAAGAGTGTAAGCATATAATTGAATATTTGATATTAAAGAAAACATGTTCATGGCCTTTCAAGCATGTTTTTCTCCTACTATTTAATCAAATCCTTCATCCCCTAGAAGAATTCGGGAAATCTCATTTCCTAGTGAGAATAAAGATCCTAAGGACTTGTAACTGGACCCACAACTCGTGAGACATCCATAAATAATCAAAAGGTAAGCAAATTTTGCTAATTGCATCTCGTGCAACTCTGGATGTATTTTGCCACACTTTTCACATGGAACCATGACTCGTGCAACATCTACACTGCTAGGTATTAAGTCGAACTTACCATTCAAAATTTGATTCGAGACAACTCCACATCATCCCACAACTCATATGCCAATGCATGAGAAGCCTTAAATCAAAAGTGCATCATATAATAAGTATATGGTCACAACTTTCCACCATAAGTGTGACCCACGACTTGTGAGACATCACACAAATGATGGTAGCATCGTCATGCCAGATACTATTGGTAAAAGGTATGGATTAATTAAAACTTCTATTAATTTGTATCCATTTTAACTTAATATTTGAATCACTTAGACATTCTAAGTAGAGGGTTTTACTTGCTTGCAAAGATCTCATCATTTTATCTTCTTATTTAGGTTTTCTATATCCTAACCATGTATCTCATACATCAGTAGGATACGAAAAGCATAAATAAGTAAATGTGCCTAGCATGCTCCTAGGGTGGGATGATAATGAGCCTTAACCAAGTGGTACACTTAGAGCCATAGGTGCATCACCTAGTTGATTTTAAGTGGGTTGATAAAATCTAGCTATTATATAAGTGTATCCCATACATTCATGGATCTTCTTGGGTCTCCATACCTTAATAGGTCTTATTTGCTCCTTGTAACATTTACATGAGAAAGAAATCCTTACTCCTAGTAGTTCTATTCTCATAACATTTACAAGATAGAAATTAAGAGGCATGCAAGCCCTAATTTAATACAACCTTTTTTCAACAACTTGAAATAAATAAAATCAATATTAAAGGCTCATGTTCATCCCTATTCATTCATCACCCATTCAACAATTAAATGAACTATAAATAAATCTAGAATTAACAATTAATTCCAATAATTAAATGGTTATCTCATAAACAATTAATTGGCCAAGCAAGAGCAAGCATAACAATTATGCATCAACTTGAAGATTAACTTTAACAAGTTTTTTAAAGCAATCAAAAATGTCAAACATAATTTTAAGAACTTGCACAACACTTGTGCATCTATTATGTGTGGTTCAAAACACTTTTGGTCACTTAAAGGAGCTAAAAAATCAACCAAACTCCTTTTAAAAATGAAATTTCAAGTGCTCAATCGTGTTTCTAAAACAAGTTAAAGTAAGAATCACATTCTTCAAAAATCAGATCAAAAAATGACTAAAAATATTTAAGGTCAATTTAAACATGTTATATCAACATATAACATCAACTAATGCCAAATCAAAATTCAACATTAGCAACCATGAATTAAAACATGCTCAACATATGAATTAACACCTTAAAACACATATTAGCATAATTTCAATTCATCAAGCTAGGAGCCACGTACAATGTCATCCAAACACTCTAATCTACAGGCTGGATCAAGTATTTGGTGATTTTGATCAATTCAACACATGAATCAATCAATCAAAAAGTCCAAATCATAGCATGAATTAGGCTCCGATACCACTTGAAGTCACAGGTAGTGCTAGGATCCAATAATTAACACTTTAAAAATGAAAATTAACTAGGCTACAAGTGATAACAAGGATCTAAACATGCTAATGATTCAAATTTAGATAGAGAATTATCTTGATTTGCTGAATTCCAAGGAAGTGAGGAAGATCAACTCTACAACTTGAATTTGTCTCCCAGCGGCATAGTAGAGAGTGAGCAACTTTTGCTTGATCCAAAAATTCTGAAAAATTTTGCAGCACGTTCTCAACTCCTTGATGAAGCTAGTGTAAAAAATCCAGCTCAAAAATCTAAAGGAAATATCTTGTAAAAATTCACCAAAGTCGCTGCCCTGACAGTGGATCTCCAAAGGCTAGCAATCCTATTGTCTTGCCTCCAATGTTATGATCCACACATCAATGCTAGATCCTATTCTCCTAAATATTAGTTGGAGAATAAAGAGGAAAATTTCAGAGATGAAGGCCTGTTTTGGAGGTAGGGGAAAAAGAGAAGTGAAGCTTCAACACATGAGGCAACACTTGAAAAAGGAGAAAAAATGTGCGAGAATCTAATTCTTCACACAATGAGCAAGTTCCGCCCCTCTCTCCCTCTATATCTATATATAGAGTGAGGATGGTATGATGCCTAGGTGGCATCACACCTTCCTCAAGGGTGACCGCCAATAGCCTGCTTAGTTGGTAAGATTTGAATTTAAATTTTGTGCGCATTTTAATTTCATTTGGAATCTCATTCCAAATTAATTAAAATGCCACACCAAATGAACCTTTTATTTGAATTTGCCCTCCAAAATTGATTCTTCCCATTAATTAAATTAAATACTTTAATTTAATTAATTAACCTTCGATTTAACTCTTAAATCAATTAGCTTAACTCTTTAAGCTAGATGTTGTTAACTTAACTCTTTAAGCTAACTTGACCAATTAATGGCCATGTGGCTCTAAATAATTAACTCCTTAACTATTAATCTAATTTAACTCCTTAAATTAGTTGATCAATTTAACAATTAAATTGATCAACCTAAAAATGACCTCGATTTTCACTAACCTCCAAAATCGGTCCACTAGGAGTAATTTTCCAACACTTAGAAAAATTCCTTCATCAATTAGGAAATGATATTGGCTTTTGTGTGTGACCCATTAGGTTCGACCATTCATTGGACATGCGCTCACAACTCTTTCTGACTTTTGAATATCTTATATTCATCTTAGTCTGAACTCCTTTAAACTAATCAACTCAATTCAATTAATCTCTATTGAGTACCCAATTTCTATGATCGATGTCCAACCTCAAGCCCATGGAGCCTAACTAATTGGTTGAAATAAATGCTTTTGGAGAACCATTCTAGCTCTATGCGTACCATGCAAATACGGTCATTCCATCTCCTATCCACCGAAAGAGGCCTAGGACAATATAAATCTGTCGGCTCCCTAATAGCCTCAATTCTTTATCTCTATTCAAATGTTCGATTCCTCTTTATGACCTCATCTTTGAAAAACTCCTTTTCCAAATTGTCACATTACCTTACGTAAGGATTTCTTAAAATCGATCATTACGGAATATATAGGAGATGCACTCATCCTTCACAACGACGAGGAGTCGGATCCCAACTTGGATCTCATAAACCTTCATGTATAAGTAGCTCATGCCCAATCTCCACCTTAACGACCTAATACGTAGCCAAAGAAAAGTCAAAGCATGAGGACCTAAACACAAGGCTACCATGGATCCTCAGGTTAAAGGACTAATTATATGTACTAGCGTAACCTGGAGAACTTACCACTTAGTTATTTTGTAGATTCTCTCGACGAGCCTTCAGTGCCTTGTTCCCTAACAAGAACCCACTAATATGCACCCATATCTCATATGGCATTACTTATGAAACAGAGCAATATCCTACTCCTTGGATTTTTGCATCGTTAATGCAAATCTATCTGGATCTTCTTAGATGCCCTAGCTCATAAGATCCTACGACTTGGAAAATTTAAGATCGCAACCATGTAAAGCTTATTTCATCATCACCACCCAGTGCCTGACCAAGTCCCATAGTCTTTGTCTGATCTAAGGGCTTCAACCAAATGCTAGTGAAGTAGAAATAAGAATAAGATAAAGATGTACATTTATTGAATATCATTCAATCAAGATTGTATCACATGTGAAATAGTTTATAATGCCAATTCAATTGGCTTGCGGGGTACTATTCCAACAAGTTCATGTCCTAAAGACTTAACAGGTACTTCATGCGAAGGTAACCGAATGTAGTCTCTAAATTTATCTTCAACATCCTTAATGATATTGTATCCCTACTTCATTTTTCTATACACAAGATGGTTTTGGGTCTTTACTATTTTGAATCCATACTTATTCTCAAGTTTTTAATAGTGGTGGAGAACAAAGGTAAAGGTAAATGAATCAGTATCGAAGTCCTTTTCATTAGTCAACTTTCTATAAACTATTAGTCATCTTTTTATTTTAGTTAAATTTTTGAATAACAACAGAATATGTTGGTGTGGGGGCAACCTTGAAAAACAACATAATATATTTGTGAATATCATGTATCAAACATGACATGGTGATTTAAATCTATTGATTTGCTTAACGTAATCTAAAGTATCAAACAACATATTGCATTACTAGAGATTATCCTAATCTTGCGTAATTTGGCCTGAGTTAGGCAATATTATTAATAGGTGAAATCAAAAGCAGTCAATGCATATCATTATCTCATTAAATTTATAAGGTATAAATAATTTAAGGTGATTCTTAGTTTTAATAAAAATTTATTGATCTAAGACTATTGATTTCTGCAAAATACATTTATATATAATATTCTTTTATAAATTCTTATTAAGCAAAAATGTATAACTAAATGTATGTGATATAAATATTGAAAATGGGCAAATAAATGTAATCAAAATAATGAAGATTAATGTCACTAGCAATTTTAAATATTTATTTATCAAGCATTTGAAAATTTCAACCACAGTAAAAATATATTTATGTACCCTAGAAGAAATTTGTTTCAAATATTTGAGAATGAGTTTTCTATTATTGGGTTAATTGTCGAAGAACTAAAACTTTTTTGGTTGAAAATTTTGATGATAGAAGAATACAATCGAGAGATTACAAAACTTATAGGAAGTAATCTCTCTCATATCTATAATATACTCTCAGTTTAAATTAAAATATTAGTTGTATTTAGGATATATAATTTTATCTAATAATATTTTATATATTTAAAAAAGATTATCTTAAAAATAATTAAATTTGAAATATTTTTTGATGAGTTTAAGACTTACATATTGATGCTACAAAGAAATAGAGCAAGATACTTTCCAGTAAATAAAAGTGTGCCAGTTTGTTTTCTCTAAAGCGCGTACAAAAAGATCTTTGTCTCTCGAAAGTTATATGAGTTTATGATGTTTTGCAATTTCTTCCACCCAAATTCTTTCTAGGAATTGGTATTTATATATTTCAGTCCTGATAGGTTTAGACTTTTTAAGGTTTTCTGTGCCTCCTTATGTGCTTAACTTGTCCTTTAGGCACTCCTAACCTTCTATTTGGTTAATTAATTTTATATCATTGTTTCATTTTTAGTTAATCTACTAAATCGCCTTTATAATCAATTTTAACAGTGTCCTCAAGCCCCATTTATTTTCAATAGGGAGAATTTAATTTCACATCAAAAATATATTAAAAGTTTATTTATTAATTTTTTCATTGTTTAAATTTATTAGAAACATTGAAGTTTATTTAAATAATTATTCTTGAGTAATGTGTTTGTGAGTTTTCAACTTTTATTTAGGTTAAGGTCTACTACATCTCAAAGTCTTTGAAATTCCTAATAGGTTTTCTATAAAGGTTATTTCATTAGCACCGAGTTAGCCAAAAAAAAAAAAAAAGAAAAAGAAAAAAGGAAAATTCCAACTTAGGTTTTTATAAAAGAAAGAGGAAGGAAAATTCCAATTGGAGTGTTGAGATAAGTCCTCAAGGTATTTCCTTCTTGCTTCATGATTTCTTTCCTTTATTTCTTTGTCTTGACTTTCTAGTCTATGAACTTTTTTTTACAACTTTTTTGAGTCCATAAAAATCTTGGGTTTTCACTAGTCAAAGTATGTCTGAAAGTAAGTCCAATTCCAAGCCAAACCTAGGGAAGAAGTCTTCAAGTGGTCAAATAGGAGAAACAAAGAAAGACCAGGGTCATATACTCATCACCGACTGGCAGCAACAACAATAGGTGCCTACTGGGCGTAATTTCAAGGTTTGGACACTCACGATGGGCGACCATCTCAACTGTCTCAGGCATGGGTGCCTGGCTTAGCCATCCTTGATGCCCACGTAAGGCGCCTATCTATGTAGGGATGTTCGGTAATGATTAGGTGCCTGACCCTCTTTTCTACTTTTATTTTTATTTTTTTGAGACATCTAGGTCTTTCCCAACATTACTGGGGTGCATCATTGGGGGTGCCAAAGACTTTGCAGTTGAGTTTTGCGTTCAGTCAAGGACTTAGAGAAATTTTTCATGGATTCGTATATACGTTTAGTCAATTATTCATTTTCAAGTGATCATTACGCTATTGACATAAGTTCAACACGTGATAAGGTTGAGTGAGGGTATTATTTACTCATACATGGAAGCACATGAGAGGGCAAGTGAGTCTTACTTATGAAACTTTTTTTTGTGATAATCAGCTGATTGAAGTTAAACTTTTCAGGTGGCTCTCTAGTTAGGTTTTCTTGCATTACTTAGTCGATGGTATTAATTTAAATCGGACACCTTACTAGTGAGGTTTTATCATGATACTTAATGGTTTGCTTGAAACATACTTGTGCGCCTAACTGGCGAGGGCTTTGAAATTAAATTTCATGATGATGTCTTATTGAGGATCCCATTGTAAGTGTCATAACCTCATTAGCAATCATAACAGTGAAGTTTGATCATAGGCCTTAATCAAGAGGCATTTCATTGTTGGTGAGTGTTAAGATAATAGTAAAGGCCTAGCCTCATGCAGGAGGTTTTATCGTTGATTGTAGAGTCATTATAATGAAGAATGGTGCGTGGGCTATGCACCCTCATAAGGGTTCAATAGCTGAGACAGGGGATGCAACCACGTACCTCGTGGGAGATCACATAGTAGGTTTACACTTAATTGGTTAAGTATTAATATGTTTTTGTTTCTAAAGTGTTAAGGTATTGCCACTCACCTTCGAGAAAGTTTTCCTATGGGCTTTTGGGTGGTTACCACATATCCTTAAAGGGACCTTATAATGGGATTATGCTGAGGAGGTGCCACATACTCGGAGGGATTATGGTTGGTTTTTATGGTGGCTATCACATTCCTAAAGGTTGCGTTTGGTTCCAATGATGATATGTAAGCCATATAACATGTGAATACTATCTATTTTTTTTTTTGGTTGTTATGTTTGAGAATATGGATATCCCAACAAAATTCACTTTTGTTGTTTGGTTGATAAGTATTGATAATATAGGATATACTCAAATTTACTAAACTAGCCTTATGCTCTATTGTGATGGCTAAAATGTCCATTTATAGTAGCATTTTTTGGCACACTTGATGTATTTGCTAAAATTTTATGATAGAAAATAAATAAAATATTTATCTATTTTTTATATATTACTAAAATTTTCAATATTCTCAATATATTTATTTAAATTTTTAGATTAGTAAAAGAAAAAAAAATAAGATAGAAGGAAAAGAGAAAAAGTAAATATTTGAAGTGAAAAATATTAGAGAAGAGAAAAGAAATTCAAAAATAATAATGAGGAATATCACTCAAAAACATACCTAATAGGGTTGGTACTTTATATATGGTATAGATATTTTATCATTTGGTGCTCAGTCACTTCACTATACCAAGTTCATATTAATAACACTTTTTTAAGTTGAATCTTTTCAAATTCCAAATATACCAACATATGAAATAGATGACATGTATTTATTAGGTAACTTCATATTTTTTAAATAATTAACCGAAATTGTATGAAAATTATATATCACATGCAAAAAATAATGAAAACCATAAAAATAATAATTAAATAATAAAATGAAACTTGTGCACTAATTAATACAATTTATAATCGAGGGACAAATATGTCATTTTTCGTATTTTTGTAGTTGGAAATATTGGCCATGATACCAAGTCCCATATTCTATGTGGGATTCACAATCCCTTACCTTATTGGATTAGAAATCAGGCCACAAATTTACACAGGGCCCAATATTTTTTAACTAATAAACATTATATCCAACCCAATCGTAGCAACCAAATAGATCCAAAGGGCGATATAATGGGATTACATGGCGATCACGTGCCTCCAAAGGATTGTATAGTGAGATTATGCCTAAATAGCGATCACATACTCTTGGAGGAGCATTATGGTGGGATTATGATGGCGTGTCATCGTGAGTGCTCCGAAGAGCGGCACACGAGTGTTTCAAATAAATCAAGTCATAGTCAAAGATAATGGCGCATGAAAAATTACATTCATTCAAGTAAATAGGAGAATAATGAGGTCTTATCTTCAAGTGGGTATCCTTTATTCCAATCAAAATAAAAAATTAACTTCCCTCTTGGAAAATAAATTAAAGCTTTAGAACATATATGAAATACAGAATTAAAAAATTTTCTAAGGAAAATAAGAAATAATAAAGCGCACCATAGGGACCACATTCAAGCCATGTAGAAGATGGCATCTGGCATGAATACCTCCATGACGTTGGTGTCTTTAGCATACATTTGCCCTTGCCTCTCTTCTTGCTATCTCGTATATATTTAGTCTAATTCATCTTGGAAGTAGAGCTGTTAATGCTCTTGAAGTTATTAGCATAGCATTCTCTAGCTGCTCTCAAATTACCAATAGCTTCTCTAATTCCACTTGGTATGGGAAATTCCAATTTCATGTGGAATATTGAAACTACTGGTTGAAACAAGTTTGGAGTAGGTAGTTCTAATATTATGTTGTATGCAGACGGGGTTTTGACTACCCAGAACCTTACCATCTTTGTTGTCCATTTTGGGTGTGCACATAGAGAGAGGGGCAACAATATTTTTCATATTGCCTCTACTATATCAGTCGTGAACCCCTTTAAGGGGCGTTGATTTTCTGTAGTTGTGTGTTATCCATTCCCAGCTAGAGGAACATGTATGGAATAAGATGTTTGCTGAGTTTTTGCTGCCTACTAATATTTTCTACATCCAAAAGTTAGCAAGGGACGTAGAGATCACTAGTACATTGTTGTAGCCTCCTCACCCGGGTCCATGTCCTTATCTCCAAAGGTGATGCTAGGTGTTGACGGACATATCTTGAAGATTCCCAAGATAGGATCCAATACATGGGCTTTTGCTTGCTTTGTTGCTCGCACTAATGCCTTTCTAGTGTTGTGGGGTTTCCACCAACTAGTCTTCTCAAGATCACTAAGATAACACCAGCTATGGGGAGATTTTCAAAGTCCTATTGGTGTTGATGGTCCTTCAGACCTAAACAATCATTAGGTCATTGCCGGAAGTCTTTGCTCCCTCCTGCCAGTTAAGGATTGAATGGGCTCTATGTGACATACTCCTTAAGGTGTCCCGAATCAGTTTTCCAATTTCATCTCTCAGGTTCCTACATCCTAAATAGTGTACCCATCATTGCGGTAGAAGCAACACTACTTGTATAACCTTAGCTTCTTTCGATCCTCAATTATTTTTAGGGGATATCATTAGATGAGATCGTGTAGTAATACTACTATGAAATTTTCCATTCTAGGAATAATAAGCAATGTGTATATGGTGAGTGCAGAAAGGGGGTTGCGATTGCAATCTCCTTACTTCTTGCTATTATTACTCCCTTCATCGCGCACCTCGTACTTATGGGCTTATTAGCAATTAAGGCTTCCTCAATCCTAGTATAGTTCTCAATGTGCATCAAGAGCTCTTCCAGATTAGCTCGAGGTTTCCCAACAATTGGTTTCTAGAATTTCATGTGCTTTAAGTTTTGATAGATAATGCTAGGCATGAGGTCTTAAATAACATAGGGGATTTCATTCACTACTTAGATAAAGTGATTGGGATAATTCATCAATGACTCTCCATATTTCAGCTTGAAACTGAATAAGTATGTCATCAATTTATGGAACTAATGGACAAATTCTAGAAGAATAACTTCACCAATGCCTTCCATCCATTGATAAATCTAACTGGCATCTGGTTGAACTATGTCAGAGTGCGCTTTGTGAGGGTGGTGCGAAAGAGCTTGTAGTATGCAGCTTCGCTTAAGTCATAAAACTCTATCTCTCCCAAGAGATTTTCTATGTGCTCCTGAGAGTGTGCGGTGCCATTGAAATTTGGTGATTGAGCTATCTTCATTCTAGGAGGGAGTGTTTCCTCTAAGATGGTAGAAGAATAAGGACTACGTCTTGGGAAAATAACAACTAGAGGGTAATATTGGCTTCTTATTCCTCCTGATGGAGGAATGCATATAGGTTCCAGTATCCCTGAGCGTATACTGGGCGCAATTTGATCAGAATGAAGAGTGTGTGCCATCTTGCTGAGGTGGAAGAAGAGAAGCAAAGCCACATCCAGAGTTAGCTTTTTGCTCATTTCTCTCCAAAGAGGGAGAAGCCCCTCGGCTGTAGTGGGAGGATTGTTACAACTCCTAAGAGCAACACTCCTTAATGTATTAAGCAACCGCCTTAGCTATAGTTTGGGTGATGGCATTCTACAACAGGATCTTCAATGTTTCCTAAGTTATATACAGAATAGGATCTCTAGAAAAACATGTCAACTATGCGAGCTCTCTTTTAGTGCAAGTTGTATATTCGGAGTTAGCTTCTGTATCAGGTGTAGCAATATTTCAAGTTGGTGACTCCCCACATTCTCTCTCATTGGAACCACCTAGCTGCTAAAGTTCCATGCTCTTGATCTCATTTGCATCCTCGGCATTATTACTTCATTCTTCACGGTTCCTACAAACAACACCAAAATAATGTTGCATGGAAAAAGAACATGGTCGTCTCTAATAGACAATAATGTGTTAGCTCATTTTCTGTAAAAGTCATGTAGAGAGATTTTTTAGTCTCGAATATTCTTGAAAGTTTGCGATTCTTTAAGAATGATTTCTTATTCCTAAGTTCTTTCTGGGCTTAGTATTGATAGTTTTTTCTTGTTGGGCTAAGGCCCACTAGGATTACGCTACCCTTCTTTATGTGCCTAACTTATCCTTAAGTTCTCTAGCCCATTTATTCAATTAATTGATTTAGTCTATTGGTCCTTTCATAGTTCTTTTACCAAATTTCCCTTGTAGTCTTAATTATCCGCATCAGAACTAAAAATTACCTAATTGATTAAATCAATTAATTTAATAAAAATGCTCCAGAGAGCTCAAAAAAAATTAAATCCATGAAGAAAGGTAACCAAACCCTAATTGGCTTAATCCCATCAGAAAATGTTATAAATAATGAGCCCCAAAGAGAACTCAGGTAGAAAAAAAAATCATTCGCAAAGAATCGTGAAACTTTAAGAACATTCAAGGGCTAAAAATCTCTTTGGGTTCCTTCTAGAGAAAATGAACCAACACACTGTGTCTAACCGAAAAGGATATTACTTGACATTTATGCCATCTTATTTTAGCATCGTCCATGGGAACTCTAAGCTATGAAGAAGAAAGCTGCGAATACAAATGAGATCAAGAGTTCGTGACTCTAGCAATTAGGTAGCCCTAAGGCTAAAGAAGATGGAGAGTTACCAACCTAAAATCCATCGCACCCGATACTGGAGCCATCTCCTAACATACAACATGCACCAGAGGAGATGTTCCCCTAACAGGTACCATGTTTTTAGGATCCTACTCTGCCTCTGACCTAGGCGACATTAGAGATCCTATTCAAGAGCGCCATTACTCAAGATTTGGCTAAAGCAGTCTCCTAATATGCTAAGAAGTGCTATTTCCAAGAGCTGCAGAAATCCTCCCATTGTAGCCGATAGGCTTTGTCATTCCCTAAGAGAGCTGAGAAAAAAGCCAACTTTGAATGTAATACTACTCTATCCCTATTAACTTAATAGACAAACACACATTCCTTACTCGGAGTAGATTTGACCCAACCCGCGTCTACTAATACTGGAGTCCAGAGGCATTCTTTGTTGCTACACCCCTCAGAAGGAGTAAGAATCTAGTACCACCATTTAACTGTCATTATCCCAAGGCTCAGCCCTTTTTAATCCAACTATCTTAGTGAAAAGCACTTTCTCCTGGAATAAAGATAATCAACCTATCGGAGTATGATGGCATGATAGGCCGTTAAGAGCACTCCCCAATCTTCTTACAAAAATAAGAGAGTGCCGTCATTTTTGGAGAAGACACAACGACAGATGAATGAAGAATGAGGCATTGCCCCTCTCTACCTCAATGTGTGGACATGCAATCCTCCTACTAACCTGACCCATCACGATGATTGCTTATTGCAATGAAAGTTTTGGCTCGTGCAATTAAATACTCAAGCATTTTGGAGAAATCTTTGGCTTAAACTAGGAAGTACGTCCACACAGAAGAGGCAATAGCTACCATAAGGAATAATATATGGTGATAGATGATATTAGAAGGCATAGCAGATACTTTATGACGGGTAAACCTAAAGACGCCTCTAAAAAACACCTCTACAGCTAAAACGATAGCAAGGGGCTCAAGATGCATAGCCTAGAGGAAATGAACATGTCCTTCACAATAAAAGGTGAACTACTTGAGGATGTGGCCATCTATAATACAAGATTAGAAGACCAATCCAATAAGGGTATCTTGAAGAGTTGTCGCCAAACAACAAAGGTGATTACTGCGATGACTACCAGACTCAAAGTATAGAGAACCACAGAGATCAGAACCTTGAATAGGACTGCAAGGTAGAAACAAGTCCACCTACCGAAATTAGCTCCCCACATATGCAAAGTGTGTCTTGTACATTTTGATGTCATCCTTGAAGAAAGAAACTTACACAAAGAAAGACAAATGCACTATCATCATAATAATGCTGGCTTCCTTAAGCCGTACATAAATGAGGAAAATCCTAATAGACTGCTAGAAATCAAAACTTATTTGGCTGGGTCTAATGGAGAAACCATGGGTGTAAGCAACAAACAAAATCGATAGATGAGGTACTGCAATGAGCCCCAAAGTTTATGGAAGTAGAACTAGGCCTGAGATGCTTTCAAAATTGAGAAAGATTTCACAAGTCCTAGAAAAGCACCCCTAAACTAATAGATCAAAGACATGTAAAGCTCAATTAGCCCTGAGAAACCTCTAAGGTGCAAATATGGCGAAAAGAAGAGTTGTAACTTATTGACCCATCACGAAGCTGGAAGCTAGATAGAAAAGACTTCTTCAAAGAGCAAGAGAAACGATAGGTGACCAGCTCGCCATTGGAGAATGTTACATTAATATCTTTAGAGGACATGCAGTACACATGATCTTCCCTATCAGTTAAGAGCTTCTGCCTAGTACCATCCAACAAAACTTGAAGCACTTGAACTTTTGGGAGTCGAATGCTAGAAAACCTTCCACCACTCTAGAAGAGCTATTGATGCGTGCTAAGAAGCACACTAAAATTGAGAAAGCCATGACACCTCATGAAGTTATTAAGTGTAATACACATGATTAAGGAAATCAAAACAAAAAGAATCAACAGGATTGCACCAAGTCCCCTCTTGGAGTTCATTACCAACAACTTACTTGATCTTAATGCTTAGCTTGATATAATTTTGATATTTAGAATTAATTTTACATCATTCAAATGCTTATATTATTCTAAGATTCTCGAAATATTTTTTATTATTGTTCTTCTCATACAGATAAACTTCATTTAGATTTTTCATGTTAGTGAATGTCTCTTAAATTATTCAAGCCGCTTGCACACTTAACATTTCCAAGCATAATCCCTACGGTCCCTCGAGGGGTACTTGGTTTTCGTACTAACATAATCCTACTATACAGCCCCTTCAGGGGTATGTGGTCTCCACCCTTACATAATCCTATTATATGGCCCCTAGGGGATACTTGGTTGGCACCCTGGTATAATTTTGATATAAGGACCCTTAGGTTTCTGTGATCGTCACCATGTTCCATTATAAGGCCCCTCTAGGGGCATGTGGTTGAGTGGAGTGGTCGCCATTTAGGCATAATTTGACAACGAGGCCACTCACATGGTATGTGGTCACTATTCAAAAAGCCCATTATGAATCCTCTAGTCAGTGGCACCTCATTAGCATGATCCTACTATACGATCTCTCAAGGGATACATGGTCACTACTAAGAAACCTACAATAAAATCTCATCTAAAGCAAGTGGTAATTTCTCAGCACAATCCAACTATAAGGTCCTTCAAAGGACACGTGGTCATCATACCAAGAAGCCTACTGTGTATCCACCATAAATTTAAGAGGCAATACCTTAACAACTCAAAATTAAATGCACTTATACTTAATCAACTAAGAGTAAGCCCACTACGAGGCCTCCTGAGAGGCACGTAGCTGCACTCCTAATATCAACTATTGAACTCTTTTGAGGGCATGCAGCCTATATGCCACTCCTTGCTTAATAGCTTGAATTCAATGATAAAACCTCTTGAATAAGGCTCGCACTCCAATGTCATTGTTATATATAGCATGAACAATAAAGTCCCCCTAGACGAGGACTATAATCAAACTTTACTACTATAACTATTAATGACGTCAAAACCTTTTGAATCAAATCTCTACAAAACATGATCATAATACTTAACTTTGACAAGGCCTTGCCATAGAAGCGCCCAACTGCATCCTGAATGAATGACTAAGTACTGCGACGGAACCTCACCTATAATGCATCCAATTAACTTTAGTAAAATAAATTAAACATTATGATAAGACCTCACCAGTAAAGCATTCAATTAAACATGGTTCAATAGAATAAGTATCGAATGAGACCTCTCTAGTAAGGTTCCCACATATAGTAAAGTGCTATCTTACATGGATTAATAAAACCCTTTGGCTTGAGGGCGTGAAACCCGAAACGGACTCCATGTACTCCAACAAAGTATGGACTTTGGTAGATCAACCAAAGGGTATAGTGCTCGTTGGTTGCAAATGGATTTATAAGTGTAAGCTAGGAGTTGATGGTGAAGCCACATGTAATGCTAGGATCCAATTATTAAAGGATAAATATGCCAACATAACTAGGCTGCATATGAAGCCAAGGATCCAAATATGCTATACATTCAGATTTGGTATGAGGATTACCTTGATTTGCTCATAATCAAAGGAAAATATGAAGAACAATATAACTCCTTGTATCTATCTCCCAACAACACAGCAATTTTTCCCTAATCAAACGAACTTTGGATTGAGTGAAACTTGGACCAAAAGATTACCAACGCCTTGATGATTCTTCAATAAAAACTTTAGCTCAAAAATTTTTGGCAAGACCTCCAGTGGACACTCCAAAGTTACTGCTAGAACAAAGGATCTCCAAAAGGCTAGTAATCCAATTGTTTTGCCTCAAATGATAAGATCCACACACCAATGCACAATCCAATTCTCCTCAATGTTAGTTGGAGAACAAGGAAGAGAAATGCAAGGATGAAGGTTTGATCTGGAGACAGGATATGAAAAAATGTAAAGCTTCAACTCATAAGGCAACACATGAAAATTTGAAATGAAACTAAGATAATCTAAAATTAGATCTAGATTGCTTGCTTTCACATATGAGTGCCCCCTCCTACATCTATATATAGAGGGAGGATGGTGTGATGCCAAGGTGGCATCACACTTTCCTCAAGTTGGCGCCAACTTGCTTGCAAGCTGACAAGCAAGTGGCATGTGAGAATTTAAATTTATATTTGAATTTCATTTGGAATCTTCATTTCATCTCATAAAATGTCATCCAAATAAATTTTAGTGCCACACCAAATGGACTCTTCATTTGAATTTTTCCTCCAAAATTAATTCTTCATTTTAAATAAATTAAACTCTTTAATCTAATTAACCTTTGATTTAACTCTTAAGTCAATTTGCTTAACTCTCTATGTAAGTTATAGTAAACTTAACTCCTTAAGTTAACTCAACCAATTGATATTTATGTGGCACCAAATAATTAACTCCTTAATTAATTTGTTTAATTTAACCCCTTAAATTAATTGGATCAATTTAATAATTAAATTGATCAAGCTAAAATGACCATAAAACACGTCAACTATGTACCTTTCAAAATTTGTAATGAAGGAATATTTCTAACTCTTAGAAAATTCCCCTTCATCAAGTAGGATTTGCAATTGGCTTTTGTGTATGACATATTAGGTTCTACCATTCATTGGATATAGGCTCACAACTCTTTGTTACTTATAGAATATCAAATATTCACATTATTTTAAACTCGTTTTAACTAAAGACACAATTCAATTAATCTCCATTAATTGAAGAGTACCTAATATTCATGGTCAATGTCCAACCTCAAGCCCGTGGAGTTCAACTAATTGGCCGAAATGAATGCTTTGGAGAACTATTCTAGCTCTATGCGTACCATACAAATACGGTCCTTCTGTCTCTTATCTCCTGAAAGAGGCCTAGGGCAAGCTATTTGTCGGCTCCCTAATAGCCTTGATACTATGTTTCTATTCCCAATGTTCGATTCCCCTTTGTGACCTCATCTTTGGAAAACTTTGTTTCTAAATTGTCATCTACCTTGCGCAAGAGTATCTTGGAATCAATCATTATAGAATACATAGGAGATATACTCGCCCTTAACAACGATGAGGAATCGGATCCTATCTTAGATCTCATAAACCTCCATGCCTAAGTAGCTCATACCTAACCTCAACTCGAAAGACTCGATAAGTGGAAATGGAAGAGTCAAAGTATGAGGACCTAAACACAAAGTTACCATAGATCCTCAAGTCTAAGGATAAATTATATGTACTAACATAAGCTGGAGAACTTGTCACTATTGACTTGTCACTACTGTCATTTATTGAATTCTCTGGATGAGCCATTGGTGAACTTGTTCCCTGAAAAGCACCCATTAACATGCACCCATATTTCATAAGGAGTTGCTCATGAAATGAAGCAATATCCAACTCTTGGATTCATGCATCGTTAGTGTAAGTCTATCCGGATCTTAGATGCCCTATCCCATAAGATCCTATGACTTGGAAGATTTATGATCACGACCGTATAAGACTTATTTCATGATCACCACCCGATGTGTGACCAAATCTCATAGTCTTGTGTGATCTAAGGGCTTCAAACAAATGCTAGTGAAGTAAATATAGGCATAAGATGAAGATTTTCATTTAATAAATATCATTCAATTAAGATTGTATCACAAGTGAAATAGTTTACATGCAAATCTAATTAGTTTGCCGGGCACTAGTCCAACAATCTCTCACTTTCCCTAAAGCCAATTCCACATAGTCTTAAGACCCATCTTCTCAAGATATCCTTCAAAGACCTTTCGCGATAGGGGTTTAGTCAGTGGATCTACTATATTCTCTTTTGAGGAACTCTCACCACTCAAATGTCACCTCTATCAATGATATCCCGGATCAAATGATATCGTCTTAAAATGTTCTTAGATCGCTAATGAGATCTTGGCTCTTTAGCTTACGATACCACCTTGTTGTTGTCATAGAAGACAACAACTGGCTCAGTAATGCTAGGCACTATATCGAACTCTTGGATGAATTTTTTTATCCAAATACCTTCATTCCCAGCTTCTGAAGCCACAATATTTGGCCTCTGTAGTTGAATCAGCCGTGGTGTCTTGTTTGGAACTCTTCAAACTCATCGCGCTGCTATTGAGGTAACATGTAAATCTAGGAGTGGATTTTAGGTCATCAACATCGAATTGAAAACTACAATCCAAAAATTCCTTGAGTTACCATATACCAAAAACAAGTCCTTAGTCCTTCTCAAGTACTTAAGGATTGTTTTAATGGCTATTCAGTAACATTCACCGGGGTTGGATTGGAAACAGCTTGTAACACTTAGAGTATGTGCCACATTCGGTCTTATACATTGAATAGCATACATTATGCTTCATATGGTGGATGTATAAGGTATGTGGGACATTCTTTCTCTCTCGTCGTCAGTCTTAGGGGCCATAGATTTGGAGAGACGAATGCCATATCCTAAAGGGAGGAATCCCTTCTTGGATTCTTCCATACTAAACCTCTTCAGTATCTTGTCAATAAATGGGTTTGGGAAAGCCCCAGCAACCTCCTCGATCTATCTCTATAGATACGTATTCCTAATATATAGAATGCTTTTCCAAAATCCTTCATAGAAAATTGAGTAGATAACCATGTTCTAACATACTGTAACATTTCTCTCTTATTGCCAATGAGAAGAATGTTATCAGCATAAAGCATAACAAACTATACACTACTCCCCCTAGCTTTCTTGTAGATACAAAGTTCATACACATATTTAATAATGCCAAATGATTTATCAAAACGTATGTTCCAACTTCGGGATACCTATTTGAGTCCATAAATGGACCTTTGGAGTTTGTAAACTTTTTGCTCGCTCATAAATTTCTTCTTGAATATTTCCATTGAGGAAAGTAGTTTTTACATCCATTTGCCATATCTTATAGTCATAATATGCAACTATGGCAAGTAAAATCCGAATAAACTAAGGCATTGCGACCGGTGAAAAGGTTTTCCTGAAATCTATACTGGGTCTTTAAGTGTAATCTTTTACCACTAGTCACTCCTTCAAGATCATTACCTCTCCATCGACTTCTAGCTTTCGCTTATAGATCACCTTGCAACCAATGGGAACTATTTCCTCTAGTAGATCTAATAAATTTCATACTTTGCTAGAGTACATGTAGTCCATTTTTGATTTCATGGCTTCAAGCCAATGTCCGAGTCATGTCCAACATAGCTTCTACATAGGTCTTCGGATCACTATCCGATTAGCCTGTCTCATGAAGGAATTGGAACCTTTCAAGTTGCTTCTTAATTCGGTATGACTTTCTTAGAGGTTGTGTGTAAGGCACTTGTTGTTCACTTGTTTCTATCGCTTGTGGGATTTAATGATCATCTTGAACTTCATCAAACTCAACAACAATGCCATTTTTATTCAATAGAAATTACTTTTCCAAAAAATAGGTGTTTCTCAAAACAAACACCTTTTATTCCAAGGGATCATAAAAGTAATAACCCAAAGACTCTTTTGGGTATCCCACAAACTTGCACAAGGTATATCCACTATCCATCTTATCTCCCAATAATTGCTTGACATAAGCAGGAGACCCCCAAACCTTAAGATTATGGTAAGAGGGTGCTTTGCCATAACATATCTCATGCAGCGTTTTTGGCACCGACTTTGAAAGTACTACACTTAGTAATTTCGCCGCCGTTTCTGAGACATATGCCCAAAAAGATATAGGCACATCGAAAAAGCTCATCATGGAATGTACCATGTCCAACAAGGTACGATTTCCCTTCTCGGCTACTATATTACGTTGGGGTGTGCTGGGTGGAGTCCATTGAAAGAGAATCCCATTCTCTTTTAGATAATCAAAGAATTTGGTAAATAAGTATTCCCCCATCGATCTGATCGAAGAGCTTTCATCCCTTTTTCTTTTCTACTTCATTCCTATACTCTTTAAACTTTTCAAAGGCTTCAAACTTGTACTTCATAAGATAGTTGTGTCTGAGCCAACTATAATCATCGGTGAAGGTGATGAAGTAAGAATGGTCTCCTATCGCACTAGCTCTTCATGGGCCACAAACATCCATATAGATCAATCTAAAGGATTTGTGGTACGCTCTATTTTTCCCACAAAAGGAGCCTTGGTCATTTTTTCCTTCAAATAAGATTTACAAGTAGGAATGTCCTTAATGGCACTAACATCTAGTGCTTTGAGAGCTTCTAACTTGTTCGTTCTTATTTTAGAGATATATCCAAGTCTTGCATGCCATAAAATGGCATCTTCTTGGTTATCTATTTTTTTTTTTACTTGATTGAATGTGCATTAATGAAGGCTGAGAATTAAGTTTGTATAATCCGTTATTTAATGTACCTTGTGCAATTAAAGAACCATTCTTCAAAGCTTTCAACATTTCATTCGATATAGAAAAATCATGTCCGTCATTATCAAGAATGAGAATAGAAATAATGTTCTCAATAAGATTGGGTACATAATAAAAAGGATTTAATACAATGCAAGCATTCCCTAAGTCTAACTTGACAACACCTTGGACCATGGCGACAACTCTTGCTCCATTTCCTTGGTAGTGGATCATATCCTCTTCATTGAGACTCTTTCTTCTTTTCATCCCCAATGACGAATTACAAAGGTGATAACCACATGTGTATCAAATACCCATGAGGAAGAATTAGTTGACAAGTGTACTTCAATAAAGTACATGCCCTTCCCAAGGGTGCCTTGCTATTTCTTTTCCAATAGCCCTTTTTGCTGCAATAGAAACAAGTAATATCAGTTTTAGCTTTTTTCTTCTACTCTCCCGAACTTTTCAAGGGTCCTTCCCTTTGAAGGAAAAACTCATTTTCCTTTTACATCCCCTTCTAAGACCCCTAAGGCCCTTAGATTTAGAGGAGAAAGAAAGTATAAGAGGCTTTTCCTTTTTCATTGTTGCCTCGATGGTAACCAATATGTTTACCAATTCGTTAATCGTTACTTCTTGCTTAGACATATTAAAGTTCATAACGAATTAGTCAAATGAGGAGGGTAATGACTGTAGAATTAAATCCACATAGAAATCATTGTCCATGACCACATCTAGTTCTCCAAACATCGTAATGAGTCTAATAATCTTGAGCTCGCAATCATGGACACTTGAACCCTCTACCACCCTGGACCTAAAAAGCTCTCTAGACAAAGTGAACCTTTCATGTCTAGTTTGTATACCATATAACTCTTGTTGGTGTGTAGATATCACTAGCATGCTTCATTTGCTCATGAGTCTTTTGGAGCTCATTGGTCATAGAAGCCATCATGAAGCATCTAGCTTGTAAATAATCATCTACAAACTTAGTGTCCGGTGGACTTTGATCAAGGACAAAGGTCCTCTTTTTGGAGTCTAGAACAATTTTGAGGTTTCTCAACCAAACATGGAAGTTAGGCCCGGTGAGTTTATTAGTTTCCAAAATAATGTGAAGTTGATTCTTATCCTTTTTTTTTTTTTAAGATTTCAAAAATTTACAAGAGGTGAAAAAGAAGAGTGTAAGCATATGATTGAATATTAATATTGAAAACTTGTTTATGTTTTTTCAAGCATGTTTTTCTCCTATTATTTTATCAAATTCTTCACCCCTAGAAGAATTTAGGAAATCTCATTTTCTAGTGAGAATCAAAACCCTAAGAACTTGCAAGTGGGGCCCCCATGTCCGGATCTATTTCCACAAACAACACAAAGGTAAGCAACTTTGGCTAATTGCATCCCCATGCAACTCTTGATATATTTTGCCTCACTCTTCATGTATATCCCATTGATGGATGACCTCTACATTACTAAGTGTTAATTCAAACCTACCAATCAAACTTTGATTCGAGACCGCTCCACAACATCCCCTGTATCCAAGTGTGTAATGTATGGGAAGTCTCAAATCAAAGGTGCATCATATGCTAAGTATATGATCATAACTTTCCATCTAAGTGTGAATCTCGTGTTCGGATGTATATCACACCAAGATTGTAGCATCGTCATGCCATATACCATTGCCAGAAGACATGGATTAATTAAAACTCCTTCTAATTTGTATCCATTTTGATTTAATATTGGAAAACACTTAAGACATTCTCAGTGAAAAGTTTTTCTTGCTTGCAAAGATCTCATCATTTTATCTTCTTATTTAAGTTTTCTATATCCTAACCATACATCTCATACATCATTAGGATATCAAAAGCATAATTAAGTAAATAAGCCTAGGATGCTCCTAGGATTGCATGACCATGAGCCTTAACCAAGTAGTGCACTTAGAGCCATAAGTGCACCATCTAGTTGATTTTAAGTGGGTTGCTTAAATTTAGTTATTACATGATTATATCCCCATACATTCATGGGTCTTCATGCCTCCAATAGTCTTCTTTGCTCCTTACAACATTTACATGAGAAAGAAATCCTCACTCCTAGTAATTCTACTTTCATAATATTTACAAGATAGATATTAAGAGGCATGCAAGCCCCAATTTAATACATTGCTTTTCAACAACTTTAAACAAATAAAATCAATATTAAAGGCTCATGATCATCCCCATTCATTCCTCATCCATTCAACAATTAAATGAACAATAAATAAATTTAGAATCAATTCCAATAATTAAATGCTTATCTCATAAATAATTAATTTGCCAAGCTAGATTAAGCATCACAATTATACAACAACATTGAAGATTAACTTTAACAAGTTTTTAAAAGCAATCAAAAATGTCAAACATAATTTTGAGAACTTGCACACTTGTGCATCTGTTATGCGTGAAATAAAACACTTTTGGTCACTTAAGGACCCAAAACAACAAGCAAAACTCGCCAAGACTCAAAACTACCACTGCAGGCCCAACCTAGGCGCACGGTTGGGCGGCAAGCGCGTGCGTGGCATGCCTACTGCCTAGCCAATGCCCAGCAATGGCTGGCAGTAGCCCTATTTTGGAGTTATGGCCGCGTCAACTCATTTTAAACTCAACTTTTATGCACTAAAAAATTTAGGACATCTCATAAACATTAAACCACACAATATAGATGAAATTTCAAATCTAAAATACCTTTTAAAAATGAAATTTCAAGTGCTCGATCATGCTTCTAAAAAGAAGTTAAAGTAAAAATCACATTTTTTAAAAATCTCCAATAAACTTCAACCATATATAGTTGGCTTTTGTGTGTGACCCATTAGGTTCTACCATTCATTGGACATGGGCTTACAACTCTTTGTGACTTATAGAATATCAAATATACACATTAGTTTAAACTCTTTTAAACTAATGACTCAATTCAATTAATCTCCATTAATTAAAGAGTACCTAACCTCCATGATCGATGTCTAACCTCAAGCCCATAGAGCCCAACTAATTGGCCGAAATGAATGCTTTTGGAAAACTATTCTAGCTCTATGCGTACCATGCAAATACAGTATTTCCATCTCCTATCTGCCGAAAGAGGCCTAGGGCGAGATATTTGTCGGCTCCTTAATAGCATCGATACTATGTTTCAACTCCCAATGTTCGATTCCCTTTTATGACCTCATCTTTGAAAAACTCTTTTTCCAAATTGTCATCCTACCTTACTCAATGATTTCTTAGATTCGATCATTATAGAATACATAGGAGATATACTCGCCCTTCACAACAATAAGTAGTTGGATCCCATCTTGGATCTCACAAACCTCCATGAGTAAGTAACTCATACCCAACCTCAACCCAAAAGACATGCTAAATGGTCAAGAAATAGTCAAAGCATGAGGACCTAAACACAAGGTTACCATAGATCCTTAGGTCTAAGGACTAATTACATACACTAGTGTAAGCTAGGGAACTTGGCACTACCGACTTGCCACTATAGCTATTTAGCAGATTCTCCAGACGGGCCTTCAGTGAGCTTGTTCCCTAACAAGCACCCACTAACATGTACCCATATCTCATATGGCCTTGCTCATGAAATAGAGTAATATCCAACTCTTAGATTCATGCATTATTAGTGTAAATCTATCTGGATCTTAGATGCCCTTTCTCATAAGATCCTATGACTTGGAAGAGTTAAGATCACGACCATACAAGACTTATTTTCATGATCATCACCCAATGCGTGACCAAGTCTCATAGCTTTGTGTGATCTAAGGGCTTCAACTAAACGCCAGTGAAGTAAATATAAGCATAAGATAAAGATGGCCATTTAATGAATATCATTCAATCAAGATTATATTACAAGTAAAATAGTTTACATGCCAATCTAATTGGCTTGTGAGGCACTATTCTAGCAAATGAGGAGGTAACGACCTTTAAGGCTAGACTAGTGGTAAAAGGTTATACTCATGTGAAGTCATATGTAGCTATAGAATCCATTCATCAAAGCATTAAAAATGTGAATTAACTAGGCTACACATGATAATAAGAATCTAAACATGCCACCAATTTAGATTTTGCATGAGATTACCTTGTTTTTCTCAATAACTAAGGAAGCTAGAAGAAAGCTTTTGACTCATCAAAACTGCCTTTCAACGGCACAGCCGAGTAGTGACTAGATTTCCCTAACCAAATGATTTCTGTTTGAGCTAAAAAATTTATCAAAACTCCAGAACATTGTGCTAGATCTACACTCCAAAACTTAGCTCAATCAAAACTTGGAAAGATCTCCCAGAACTGCCTCCAAATCGCTAATAGAAACCAGATGTCCAAAAGGCTAGCAATCTAATTGTCTTGCCTCTAATGTTAAGATCCACACACCAATGCAATGACCTATTCTTCTCAATATTAGATGGAGAATATATAGAAGAAACACAATGATGAAGACTTTATTTGGAGGTAGGAGAAGAAAACAAAGTAAATCGTCAACACATGAGGCAACACTTGAAAATTGGAGGGAAAAGTTGAAAGAATCTAATTCTTCACATTGGAGCCTCAGGTCAAATGACTAATTATATGAAATAGTGTAAGGTGGAGAACTTGTCACTATTGATTTGCCACTATGGTTATCTAGTGGATTCTCGAGGCGGGTCTTCAACGTTTTGTCAATGTATGGGATTTGGGAAAGCCCCAACATTATCTTTGACCTATCTCTATAGGTATGTATTCCTAATATGTTGGATGCTTCTCCCAAATCCTTCATGGAGAATTAAGCAGATAACCACGCTTTAGTACACTCTAACATTTCTATCTCATTCCCAATGAGAAGAATGTCATTGACATAAAGTACAATAAAATTTATGCTACTCCTACTAGCCTTCTTATACACACAAGGTTCATACACATTTTTGATAAAGCCAACCGATTTGACTGTCTTTTCAAAACATATGTTCCAACTTTGGGACTCTTGTTTGAGTCGATAAATTGATCTTTGGAGTTTGCAAACCTTTTGCTCATTCCCTTCGGATGTAAAACCTTGTGGTTGCTCCATATAGGTTTCTTCTTTAATGTTTCCATTGAGGAAAATGATTTTCACATCCATTTGTCATATTTCATGGTCATAATATGTGCCTATGGCAAGTAAAATCTGAATAGACTTACACATTATGACCAATGAAAAGGTTTCCTCAAAATCGATACTGGGTCTTTGAGTATAACCTTTTGCCACTAGTCATGCCTTAAAGCTCATAACCTCTCTATTGACTCCTAGCTTTTGCTTATAGATCCACTTGCAACCTACAGGAATAATTCCCTCCGTTGGTTCTACCAAAGTCTATACTTTGTTGGAGTACATGGAGTCCATTTCGGATTTCATGGCTTATGCTAATGTCCCGAGTCTATGTCCAACATAGCTTCCTCATAGGTCTTTGGATCACTATTAGATTGGCCCGCCTCATGAAGAAATCCAAATCTTTCGAGTTGCTTCTTGATTCGATCTGACCTTCTCAGGGGTTGTGTGTAAGGCTCTTGTTTCTCATTTGTTTCCATCGCTTGTGGGATTTGTCTATCATCTTGAACTTTATCAAGTTCAACAACAATGTTATTTCTATCTAATAGAAATTTCTTTTGCAAAAAAGGGCATTTCTTAAGACAAACACCTTTTATTCCGAGCGATCATAGAAGTAATAACCCAAAAACTCTCTTGGGTATTCCACAAACTTGCACAAGGTGGATCTATTATCCAACTTGTCTCCCACTAACTGCTTCACGTAAGCAAGAGACCTCCAAACCATAAGGTAATAGTAAGAGAATGCTTTGCCATACCACATCTCATGCGGCGTTTTTTGCATCAAATTTTAGGGTACTAGATTTAGTAGCCTTTCCTCCATTTTTGAGGCATATTCCCAAAAGGATATAGGCACATTGAAAACGCTCATCATGGAACATACCATGTCCAACAAGGTATGATTTCTCCTCTCGGCTACTCCATTATGTTGGGGTGTGCCGCATGAAGTCCATTGAGAGAGAATCTCATTATCCTTTAGATAATCCAAGAATTCGGTACTTAAGTATTCTCTCCCTCGATCCGATCAAAGAGCTTTAATAGTAAGTGCTTTTTGCTTTTCTACCTCATTCCTATACTTTTTGAACTTTTCAAAGGTTTCGGACTTGTACTTTATAAGATACATATGTCCGAACTAACTATAGTCATCAGCGAATGTGATGAAGTATGAATAGCCTCCTCTCGTACTAAATCTTAGTGGACCACAAACATCCGTATGGATCAAATCCAAAGGACTTGTGGTGTGCTCCATTTATCCTACAAAGAGGGGCCTTAGTCATTTTTCCCTTCAAACAAGATTCACAAGTCGAAAGGTCCTCAGTGCCACTAATACTTAGGGCTTTGAGAGCTTTTAACTTGTTCCTCCTATTTTTAGAAATATGTCCAAGTTTAGCATGCCAAATTATGGTAACTTCTTGGTTATCTAATTTTCTTTTACTTGATTGAATTTGCATAAGTGAAGGTTGAGAATCAAGTATGTACAACTCATTATATAATGTACTTTGTGCAATTAAAGAACCATTATTTAATGCTTTCAACATCCCATTCGATGTAGAAAAATCATACTCTTTATTATCAAGAATGGGAATACAAATAATATTTTTCACAAGATTGGGTACATAATAAATCTGATTAGGTGCAATGTAAGCATTCCCTAAGTCTAACTTTGTTATACTTTAGACCATGGCAGTAACTCTTGCTCCATTTCCGAGGTGAAGGATCAAATCCCTTTCACGAAGACTCTTTCTTCTTTCCATACCTTATAAAAAATTACATAGGTGAGAACCACATGTGGTATCAAACACCCATGAGGAAGATTTAGTCATCAAGTGCACCTCACTAAAATACATACCTTTCTCAAAGGTTGCAAGGTTTCTTCTCCAATGCCCCTTCTAGCCACAATGGAAACAATTTGCATTGGTTTTATTCTCTTTCTTTTTCTATACCCTCACATCTCCCTGAACCTTTCAAGGGTTCACTTTGGAATAAGAACCTTTCTTCCTCTTACCTCCCTTTTTAGGACCCCTAAGGCCCTTTGACTTTGAGGAGAAAGCAAGCATAAAAGGTTTTTTCTCTTTCATTGTCACCTAGGCGGTCACAGGCATGTTCACCAATTCGTCGATTGTCACATCTTGCTTGAACATATTAAAGTTCACAACTAATTAGTCAAACAAAGAGAGTAATGACTGTAGGACCAAATCCATATAGAGGTTATTATCCATCACAATATTAAGTTGTCTAAGCTTCTCAATGAGTCCAATCATCTTAAGCTCGTAATCATGGATGCTTGAACCCTCAGTTATTGACCTAAAGAGCTCTCTAGACAAAGCGAACCTTTCATGTCTAGTATGTACACCATACAACTCTTGTAACTTGTATGGATCTCACTTGCATGCTTTATATGCTAATAAGTGTTTTGAAGCTCATTGGTCATGCAAGCCATCATCAGGCATCTCGCTTGTAGATCATCATCTACAAACATAACAATTTACTCTCCTCATTTGTGGCATCATCACCCAATGTGTCTGGCGGACTTTGATCAAGGACATAAGTCCTCTTTTTGGAGTCAAGAATGATTTTGAGATTTCTCAATCAATTGTGGAAGTTTAGCCCAATAAGTTTATTAGTTTCCAAAATAGTGTGAAGTGGATTCTTAGCTATTTTGCTTTGAAGATTTTTAAAATCTACAAGAGGCGAAAAGAAAAGTATAAGCATATGATTGAATATTGATATTGAAAGAACATGTTCATGGTCTTTCAAGCATGTTTTTCTCCCACTATTTTATTAAATCCTTCACCTACTAGAAGAATTTAGAAAAACATATTTCCTCTCAAGCCTTAGAAGTGGACCCCTATAACCGAGTGCCATCCACAACCATTAGAAGGGTAAGAAACCTTTGCTAATTACATCTCTATATAACTCTTGATGTATTTTGCCTAACTTTTCATGTAGACCCACATGATTATGCGCCATCTACAGTACTAGGTTTTAAGTTGGACCTACCAACCAAAGTTTGACTTCAGATGGCATCATAACATCACCCGTGATGAAGTGTCGATGCGTGGGCTTTCTCAAATCAAAGGTGCATCATATGCTAAGTATATGCTCACACCTTTCCTCCAAAGTATGACCTCCATGACCGAGTGCCATCACACAAAATCAATAGCATCATCATGGCATATACTATTGGTAGAAGGCATGGATTAATTAAAACTCCTTTTAATTTATATCCATTTTGACTTAATATTGGGAGCACTTAGACATTCTAAGTAGAAGGTTTTTTTTTGCTTGCAAAAATCTCATCATTTTTATCTTCTTATTTGGGCTTTATATATCCTAATCTATGTATCACATATATCAATAGGATACGGAAAGAAAAAAATAAGTAAATGTGCCTAGCATTCTCCTAGGGTGGGATGACCATGAGCCTAGCCAATTAGTGCACTTGGAGCTGTAGGTGTACCACTTAGTTGATTTTAAGTGGGTTGATTAAATCTAGCTATTACATGAGTGTAGTCCCATGCATTCATGAGTTTTCTTGGGTCTCCATGCCTCCAATGGTCTTCTTCACTCTTTGTAACATTTACATGAGAAAGAAATACTCACTCCTAGTGATTTTACACTCATAACATTTACAAGATAGAAATTAAGAGGCATGCAAGCCCCAAGTTAATACAACCCTTTTCAACGACTTGAAATAAATAAAATCAATGTAAAAGGCTCATCATCATCCTCATTCATTCATTATCCATTCAATAAATAAATCTGGAATTAACAATCAACTCCCACAATTAAATGCTTATCTTAGAAACAATTAATTGGCCAAGCAAGAGTAAGCATCACATTTATGCATCATAATTGAAGATTAACTTTAACAAGTTTCAAAAGCAATCAAAAATGTCAAACATAATTTTGAGAATTTGCACAACATTTGTGCATCTATTTTGTGTGATACAAAACACTTTTGCTCACTTAAGGAACCAAAAATCAACACTCAAAATCCACAAAACCAAAACTACCCTGTTGTCGCCCAGTTTGGGCATACAGTCACGCGACTGGAACATCCACTGCTTGGCCAACACCCGACCATGGGCAGCAACTGCCCTGTTTTGAGGTTTTGCTTGGATCAAGTGGATTTAGGCTCAATTTTTGTGCACCAAAAATTTTAAAACTCATTTTAAAAATTAATTCACACAATATAGATGAAATTTTCAAATTCAAAACATCCTTTAAAAATGAAATTTCAAGTGCTCAATCATGCTTTCAAAAACAAGTTTACGTAAGAATCATATTCTTCAAAAATCTCCAATAAACTCCAATCATATTGGATCCAAAATTACCAAAACACCTTAGGCCATTAACAACACGCTATCGACATATAACATAAACTAATGCCAAATCAACATTCAAAATTAGAAACTATAAATTAAAGCATGCTCAACATATGAATTAACATATTAAAACACATATTAGCATAATTTCAATTCATAAAGCAAGGAGCCACACACAACATCATCTAATGATCAAGTATTTGGTGATTTTGATCAATTCATCACGTGAATCAATCAATCTAAAATCCAAATCATAGCATGAATTAGGCTCCGATACCACTTGAAGTCATATGTAGCCATAGGATCCATTCACCAAAGCATTAAAAACGCAAATTAACTAGGCTACACATGATAACAAGGATCTGAACATGCCATTGATTCAGATTTGGTATGAGGATTACCTTGTTCTACTCAAAAATCAAGAAAGCTAAAGGAAGCTTTTGACTCTTCAAAATTGCCTTCCATCCGCGTAGCAGAGTAAGGACTAGGTTTCCCCAACCAAATGACCTTTTTTGAGCTGAAAAGTTTATTGGAACTCCATAACACCTTGCTGGATCTATAGTCCAAAAATCAGCTCAATCAGAACTCAAAAAGGTCCTCCATAACTGCCTCCAAGTTGCTCCCAGAAATTGGATCTCCAAAAGGCTAGCAATACAATTGTCTTGCCTCTAATGTTAAGATCCACACACCAATGCAATAAATTATTCTCCTCAATATTAGGTGGAGAATATAGAGAAGAAACACAATGATGAAGGCTTGATTTGAAGGTACGAGAGAAAAAAAAGTGAAGCTTCAACATATGAGACAACACTTGAAGAGTGGAGGGAAAAGTAGAGATAATCTAATTCTTTACACTAGATACAAGTGCCTACCCCTCCCTCCCTCTATATCTATATATAGAGTGAGGATGGTGTAATTCCAAGGCGGCATCAAACCTTCCTCAAGGGGTGACTGTCAACTTGGCATTGCAAATTGGCATTCAATTTGAATTTGAATTTTGTGTTAATTTTAATTTCATTTGAAATCTCATTTCAAATTAATTAAAATGCCAAACCAAATGAACTCTTTATTTGAATTTTTCCAACAAAATTAACTCTCCATTTTAATTAGATTAAACTCCTTTAATTCAATTAATTAGCTTGACTTAACTCTTTAAGTCACTTAGCTTAATACTTTAAGCTGGCAATTATTAACTTAACCCCTTAAGTTAACTTGACCAATTGATAGTCATGTGGCACCAAATAATTAACTCCTTAATTACTGGTCTTAATTTAACTCCTTAAATTAACTAAATCAATCTAATAATGAATTAGTCGAGCAAAAAATGACCACAACACTTGTGTCAATCGGTCAACCTCCAAATCGATCATGTAAGAACTTTTCTAACACTTAGAAAATTCCTATTCATCACCTGGCATATGCAATTGGCTTTTGTGTGTGACCTGTTAGGTTCTACCATTCATTGGATATGGACTTATAACTCTTTGTGACTTTAAAATATTAAATATTCACTTTAGTTTAAATTCCTTTAAACTAATCGATTTAATTCAATTAATCTCCATTAATTGAAGAGTACACAATCTCTATGGTGGATGTCCAACCTCAAGCCCATGGAGCAAAACTAGTTAGCTGAAATGAATGCTTTTGGAAAATCATTCTACCTCTACGCGTAACATGCAAATATGGTCCTTCCATCTCTTATCTCCTAAAAGAGGCATAAGCTAAGATATTTGTCAGCTCTCTAATAGCCTCAATATTGTATCTCTATTCTTAATGTTCGATTTCTTTTATGACCTCATCTTTAAAAACCTCAATTTTCAAATTGTCGTACTACCTTGCGCAAGGATTTCATGGAATCGATCATTATAGAACACATAAGAGATGTACTCGCCCTTCACAACGATGAGGAGTTTGGATCTCATCTTGAATCTCATAAACCTCCATGTCTAAGTAGCTATTTAAGACAACTATGAAATTTGGCAAATGGATGTAAAAATTGCCTTTCTCAATGGAAACATTGATGATGAAATCTTTATGGAGTAACTATAAGATTTTACACCCAAAGGGAGTGAGCAATAGGTTAAAACTCCAAAGATCCATTTATGGACTTAAGCAAGCATCCCAAAGTTGGAAAATAAGTTTTGATAAGATAGTCAAATCATTTGGCTTTGTCAAAAATGTGTATAAACCATGTGTGTATAAAAAGGCCAGTGGGAGTTCGATATGTTGTGCTTTAGGTCGATGACATCCTTCTCATTAGGAATAAGAAAGAGACGTTAGAGTGTGCTAAAGCATTATTATCTTTAGAGTTCTCCATGAAGGATTTGAGAGAAGCATAATTCGTATTAGGAATACTGGTCTATAGAGATAGATCAAAGAGGATGTTGGAGCTCTTCCTGAAGGTATGAGATAGACTATGATCCATAAAATTAAACCAAAATAGGAAAAAATTAAACTAATTATCTCCATACCAAGGATCTATCTACATGCCTTGAATTAAGATTTAAAGGATAAAAATCACCTTTGAAGAAGGAATCAAAGAAATCAAGTAGATCTCATAAAGGACACTTCCAAATGAAGATCAACAAGCTCCTCTACCTTGATCAAATTCTCCACTTCAAAGCCTCCAAAATTCAGCAAATTTTGCACATAATTCCACCACCAAAACAGTAAGTTATTGACCAAAATTCAGGAGAAAACACAGCTCCAAGGTTGCCCAATCAAAGCACTAAAAGTTGGCCTCTATAGTAGTTCAATCACCAATCCTTGGCTTCCCAACCGTGAAGCTTTTAGTGTGTAGTCCACACACCTAGGAAGGTCTTTTAATCCACACACTCTTTACTAGAGAAGAGAGGAGGAAAGGAGTGATGGAGGTTGGTAGTTTTGGAAGATGAGAGAGGAAAAAGAGAATCTAGCAGGTGGTTATTCAACATATGAATTGTACCACCTTTTGGAGGGAAAATGTGAGGGCTTGCCTTAAGCACCTATGGCCAGTAGCATGTATATTTATAGAAGAGGATGGAAGCCTTTCCTTTGGAGGCTTCAATCACACCTTACACACATGTGTGCATACTTGCTAACTAGCTAAATCTCCATTTAGCTTGAATTTGCATTTGCATTTAATTTCATAAATTGAAATGCCAACTTGCATAATTCAAATGGATTCTTCCATTTGATTTCTCTCCAAAACTTGAGTTCCCTATTTAATTAAATTAACTTTTTAATTTAATTAATTTAACTTAACTCTGTAAGTTAATTAGGCCAACTTAACTCCTTAAGTTAACTTGACTAATTAAATTATCATATGGGATCAATGAAATTAAAACCTTAATTTAATTGGCCTAATTTAACTCCTTAAATTATTTTAATTAATTTAACACTTAAATTAATCATGCCAAAAATAATCAATTAATAATTAGTCAACTTTTACTCTCTCCTTAGGCAAAAATGCCTACTTTGAATTTTCTAACTCCATAGAAAATTCTTCCCATCAAATAAGAGTTTCCTTAAGCTTTTATGTGTGAACCATTATATTCCTCTATTCATTGGACATGGGCTCACAATTCAATGCGATATTTAGAATATTAAAATATTCGAATTAGTTTAAACTCATTTAAACTAATAACACTATCAATTAATCTCTATTAATTGAAGAGTACATAATCTCCATAGTCAATGTCTAGCAACACGCCCATGGAGCCCAACTAGTTAGATGAATGAATTATATCTTGATGAACCATTATAGCTTGCGCCTATCATGCAAATACGGTCCTTCCATCTTCTATCTCCCAAGAAAGGCCTAGGGCAATATATTTTTCGACACTCTAATAGCCTCAATAGCTATGTCTCTACATCCAATGTTCGCTTCCACTTTATGATCTCAACTTTGGAAAAACCTTTTCTAAATTTTCATACTACCTTGCGTAAGAATTTCTTAGAATCGATCATTATATAATACATACGAGATGCACTCCTTCTTCACAATAATGAGGAAATGAATCCCATCTTGGATCTCATAAATCTCTATATTTAAGCAACTTATGCCCACTCTAAACCTCGGATGACCCACTATGTGGTCAGGGCAAAGTTAAAGCATAAGGACACAAACACAAAGTTACTATGGATCCTCAAGTCAAAGGACTAATTATATGCACTATCACAAGCTTTAAGAATTCTTCACTATCGACTTGCCACTACGGCTATCTAGTGGATTCTCAAGTGGGCCTTTAGTGAACTTATTCTCTAACAAGCACCCACTAACATACATCCATGTCCAACATAGATTGCCCATGAAATGGGACAATCTAACCCCTTGGAGTATGCATCCTTATTACAAGTCTATCCAAATCTTAGATGCCCTTCTAGTAAGATTCTATGACTTAGAATATTTAAAACCATGACATTTGAGACTTGTTTCATGATCATCATCATATGCATGACCAAGTCCTATAGTCTTGTATGATTTATGGGCTTCAACCAAATGCAAGTGAAGTATAAGTTAAAAAGCATAAGATGAAGACAACCATTTAATTGAATATCACTCAATCAAAATTGTCTCACAACTGAAGTAGTATTTAAATGCCAATCCTAATTGGCTACAGGGCATTATTCCAATACTCCCAATCATTGTACGTTAACAAAATACTAAAGAGGTTTAGTATAGAAAAATCTAAGAGAGGATACCTCCCGATGGGACATGGTATTCGTCTCTCCAAGTCTTTATCCCTTAAGACTGAGAAGGAGGCAAAGAGAATGTCCCACATACCTTATGCATCCATTATTAGAAGTATAATGTATGTCGTTCCATGTACAAGATTGGATATGGCTCACGTCTAAGTGTTACGAGCCGCTACCAATCCAATCTCGGTAAGAGTCACTAGAAAGCCGTGAAAACAATCCTTAAGTACTTGAGAAGAACTAAGGACTTGTTTCTAGTATATGGTAATGGAGAATTGAAACTTGAATTGTTTTTGGATTCTAGTTTTCAATCCAATGAACATGACCTAAAATCCACTTCTAGAATTATATTTTACCTTAATAGCGATGCAGTAAGTTGGAAGAGTTCCAAAGAAGATACCACAGCTGATTCCACCACTGAGGCAGAATATATTGCAGTATCGAACTTTGCAATGGAAAGTGTTTAGATGAAAAACTTCATACAAGAGTTAAATGTAGTGCTTAGCATGCAAGAGCCAATGGTTGTCTATTCACTACAAAAAAAAATAGGTTTAGCAACCAAAATCTCAGCTACTAGAATAAAATGGCTGCTAAATATGTACTTTTAGCAACTAAAAGTGATATGGTCGCAGAAGTTAAATTACATAAATTTTTCTACAACCAATCAATAATTTGTTGCTATAAATGGTCGCTATAATTAATCAGCCTTAGGTTGTGGTATAATGACCAAATTTGGAGTTTTTGGCAAAAAATTTCATGGTCGCTATATATGAACACTAATTGCGACCAATTTAGCAACAAAATGTTGAATGGGCATAATAAGTCTTTTAAATGATCATCAACGACCAATAAATTTGGTTGCTAAAGATATAGTTTTAATTATTTAGCTCTTTAAACTTATAGAAACAAATATTATATAGTCACTAAAAATAAAAATACTTACAGCAGGCAAATTTACATGGTTGCCAATAAGTTACTCAAAATAAAACAATATAATGGACTTTATTTCTAATAATTTCTTGAGAAAATATATATAAAAAAAAAACTTTAGACTTGACTCTTTTTAACTTAAAAAAGGGTTAATTGATTTTAAGATAAATTAAATTTAAAGGATTAATTTAAATATTCAAAAAAATAATTATAATATTAATAAAAGTGATTATAAAATTAATTTAATATTTTAATTTAAATTTGACTCTTTAATTCAAAATAATTACTATTTAAAATATGTTTAATTGGGTACCTTAATTTAAAATATGTTTAGTGGAATATGCAACACTTTGTTGCTCTTTTATAAAAACAAGCAATAGATGGAGGTTAATCTTGGCCTCTTAATTATAGAAAAACATTAAACTAATTACTAATGAAGGCTTTCTTGAAATCTGACATCTCAACTCATTCGATCATTGACCGTTAACCTAATAATAAGAATAAGTCATCATCATTTCCCACTTTACCCTAACCAGACATCATTAACGAGTCTTTATTACACCAATTAGTCCTAAACCCATTTTTCAAAATCCCCAAGTAACTCTTCACCATCAAAGTTTGACAAATGTTCCAATTGATCCCTAGATCTTCTCGTCCATTTTTCCTTCCATGTCTAGAAGTTCAGTTATTCTGCATATTTTTCCTTTTCAAAATTCAAATATTATATAAGAAAGATAAGAGCAGCAGATGAAATGGAAATGGAAATGGAAATGGAACTGATAGTGAGCTAACAATTGATTTTCATTGTTTTCTCTATGTAAATTGCATTTGGTAATTGGTGGTTGTAGGTGGGTTGTTGATGGAGGAGGAAAAGAAAGACACAAAATGAACCAACTGATGGCATTGTAGTAGCAAGGCCGCCGGAGCAATAGCTTTTAAAATGCGTCATCGCTGCTGGATGCCACCATCGACGACTCTATTAAATCTTCGATGATGGTTTTTTGGCTAGTCCTTCACGAACTCTGCTACTTGATTAGCTTAGTCTTTGGCTTCTGATTTTCGTGACTGGCGTTCTTCTTCCTGTTCTCCTCTTCTTCCTTTCCTTCCACTACCACTATATACATTACTCTTCAAAGAACATTATTGTACTCTGCCGCCACATCACCACTGAAAAAGAATATTTTGACCATTGGTGGTAGGAGTATAGTAGTGATAGAGAGGCACGGATACTGATAAAGCCGTGGCCGCATTCAAATTTGATGGATGTGATGAAGGTGCATAAGATAATTGAGAGGGTTCAGTCGGAACAAAGGTCTCAACATGGAGTTAAGAGCCCTATAACTATAATTACAGTCACTCTAACTTATGTACGCATTTTTTAGACGTTGCATCTTACTGGTGTGATGCATTCTTTGATGAATGTGCCCTATGTTCTCATTTGGATTATTGTTGAAGTCGACGGTACAACCAATGAGACAACCTCATTGATTTCGAAGTCAGGATTAAAAACTGCAATTGAATTCGATGGGAAAATGCCTATTTTGTGGGAGGCTCGGCATAAGTTTGAATTGAAGATGAGACGCTATGCTTTAACGTATCTCGATGTTGATCCCAACTATATATCTTTAATTTGTTTAAATTTGGCATTTGTTTAGATGAAATTGCTTACCGTAGTGCTTAGCATAAAGGAACTTTTATGTTTTGAGGTGTTAGAAATGCGCAGAGTACTTAGAGAGAAAAGATTAGTTGGGATTGTGATGTTTGCAGATGATAGTAATTTGCATGCTTTGAGTTGTTTGATGAGGTCCAGAAAGTGAAATGTGTAGGTGTAGTTTCAGTTGGGATTCTTGCACATTCAAGAGGTTTTGAAGAAGGAGAATTGTTGTTAATTTAGAGAGACGACAGTGAAAAAGATGAGAAAAGTCACAAAAGCCCGTTCAAGGCCCAGCTAGTAATTCTTTAAACCATTTGGTGGGGTGGCACATTTTCAATACACTGTCTTAATTTGGAATAGGTTGGGTTTATATTGAATTTAAGGGTGTTTTGGGAATATGCAGACAAGCCGATTTGGGTTAAGGAGTTAGAAGAGGTTGATGGGGATGGAGAGGATATTGAAATTCCATTGTCCTTGTTAAATGATGCTTCATTTATGGAGCCTCTTGGTAGCTGCAAGCACAAAGTTATGTTGTGGTGGTTCCAAGTTGAGGCATGGGCAAACAACAAGTTCCCTACCAAGTTAGTCTTGTGCTATTTAAATTTGATATCTACAGTGCTGTGGTTCTTTATAATTCTAATTTTTCAAAATGTATTTTGATCTATTATCTAATGGTCTTTCACATTATATTTGATAAGATATGCAATGTTGTTTAATCTCAGCTATTTCCTTCACCTAAATTTTGAATTGGAGGATGATGAGCTACACTGAACCAGAGGAGTTTCTATAATGTATTTTCCATTAGCATGTGATACATTGAAAGTTGAAGATGTTTAGCTAACCAAGTATCTTCTCGATTATGAACTGCCTTTGTTGAATAACCAAATTAGCTGGGGTTATGGGAGGGTGCCTGAAATCTAGGAGATAAGATACCATATGACTATAAATAGCTTATTGCATAAGCATGGTCAACTTTCAGCATACTTGTCAAAATGCAATTAGGGATATAGAACTCTTAATTCACATATCAATATTAGAAATAAACCTTCTAGAAACTAGAAATCAATGCTGATTGGATTCAATTATTGGTATTGGGCAATGATATGTATCTAAAGGAGTTGTGAGACGATAGCAAACATAGTTCAGGAGTCGTGTGACTTTGACCTATATTCACATAATGTTTTCCTAACAGTAAAAATCAACTCTAAAATGCTCATTCATGTTATATACATTGTCAAATAGCTAGTTTCAAGAAATGAAGTAAATTACAATTGAAATAGGTAATACTCCATTACTCACAGTTCATAAGGTCTATATGTTGATTGGCATTTGATATAAGGAAGTCATGTTCGATTAACGGGATAGTTTTTTATTGGACATGGTTATATCATGCTAATCGTGTTGTCAGAGTAACATAGCTTGGAACGGATTGTTAACCAAGCATTTTTAGAAATCAAGCAATTTGCTGGAAGTTTATTCTTGCAGTTCACTATTTTTCATATTATATTACAGAAGCAACAAATAAGGTCATAGTTAAATGCATTTAGCATTATTCACACAATTATGAGTTGAGTTTCGCTTAAGTGCAATTGTGACATAAAGAAGGGAATGAAGTTTCTGCATACCCAGATTCTCTGTGTCTGCTATAGATAGCCTGTCCGTTTTTAGGCCTTGAGTTGACTAGGTTCATTATTAGTTAGGCTTCATTTTCTTTAAGTATGCTAGCAGTTTCATTTGAGATGTATATAGATTTACTCTTTCTAGCCAAAGTTCATAAAGCATTGCCTCACAAGATAAAAAATAGGAAGTGCACAACCAAAAAACATTTCCTCGGAAAATGATGTAGTTGTAAACTCCTTAGCCTCAGGTATCACTATTTAGCTACATGTAATTGACTGTTTATAATGTTGCTCACTTTGATTTCCAAGTTGTCTCTACTTTTATACTTTAGGAATCTAGAATCAATGTCAGTCACCAGCCTGCATCTAAATTACACTAATGGAAATCTGATTTCCTCCTACCTAACCATTAGATAAAATCTTCCCACAGCCTGATATGCCATCTTTGGCTTTACTAAATTTATGGTAATTGTTGTTAAATGTGATTTCTGTTGGCCAATTAACGCCCACCAGCACCATAAACCAAATGGTCCAGTTCAACTCAGCAGAACTCCATCATCATTATCACATAATTTAACAATAATGTGTAATTTGATATTAGCTATATATTTTTTAGTGGTGCATTCAAAGCATAGACTCTTCACTCATGACAGATTTACTATAGGGAGGAAGCTGCCTCGCTGATTCTCACCCCATACTATAGAATACTTGGATGATTGTCCTTGTTGGAATGGATATTGCCCCCACTAGTGTGTATGTATATATATACAATAGTAGAGACAATTTTAATTTTTTAAAACTGAATAAAATAAACAAGAAAACAAATAATTAAGTTTTGTAAGAATTTTTACTACAAATAAATGTCTTCTACAATTGGTCAATCTACAAACAGTGAATTAGTCCTTAAGGAACCTTTGAAAAGATGGTAATTCGGTGGGCACACCAAATCAATGTAATTACTTTGCCTATAGAAAAATAAATGTCTCTTGGAGCAAATTGGATAATGGACAAAGAGTTGCTCCTTGTCGCCCTCACTATAAATAAACTAAACAAAAGCAATTTTTTAAATCGAACATTAATAAGTAAAGATATACTTAACTTTAAAACTTCAAGGGTTTTTTTTTTTTCAATAAGTTGGATAGAAGTTAATGATACGTAAAAGGAAATAAAAAACACTTGGATAGAAGAAAAAACAAAGTAAACAATTGAAGAGAAAAGAACACTATTCCTAGTATTTATGAGGATTAAGAAATAATAAAAAAGTTATTTTGAGGAGACCATTAGAAAACATACCAAATTAAAGCCACCGGAAAATACTCTATATATAGTATAGATAAATTCAATTGTTTAATAATACTTGATGAACTTCAACAAGTAGGGATATAAAATATGGCTTCAAGTTTTCTTCCTTGCTTTATACTTTATTATTTTTTTCTCCATCACGAATGTGACTTTTTTATGTTAACTCATGTACACTATGAAAAAAGGATTTAGTGTTGCATTATTTTTTGTTCGACTACTATATAAGTGAAGAAAATTTTCGTGTGCTTATTCTAAAGAAAACTTGTAAATATAATTAGGATTGCTAATGAACTGTATACTATATAGTTCAATATCAGCTATGAAGAGACTAAAAAGAATTGCGCCCTGGCTCAATAGACTCATCCAATATTAATATTATTGAGACTTTGATGCACAACACTATTTGTTTGACTCTCAATTCAATTTTAGCGAATGGACTCTCCCAAAAAAAATTTCAATTATCAATTTTTCAATTAAAAATGTAGGAATTATGCATTTTAATCTTGTTATATTTATTTCAAAATTAAAAGATAACAGTAAAAGTATTGACACCATATAAATACTAATATCTATCATAAACTTCAAATTTGAGCATCATTTTTTTTCTTAAATGCATTAAGAGAGAAAGTTGAATTCTCTAAGTTTCTGCCCTTTAAATTTTGATACATTTCAACAAAAAAGACAGATTCTCTAAACCTTCTCCTTCCAATTCATGGCATTTTTATCTGAAAAAATTGTCTTAATTCAAATTTTTGTTATTAAATTAATTTAAAATTTTAATTTATCTTTATGTAGTAAAATTTATTTGACTTCAAAGTTTTTGATTAAAACCTACAATTTTAATTAAATATATTAATTTAACACAATTTTTTTATTAGAATTCAATATAAAAAAAACTATTTATATAAACATATATAATAAAAATATTAAGTTTTCAAGATGAGTAACTCATCATGATGTTTTGTCGCTCTCGAATTAGGAAAATTTAATATACCTTTTCCAATTATGCTAAAATATTAAATCCTAATTAATTGTAAGTGACATCTTCCTCAATAAATCAATAAAAGAATCATCTCACTGCACCTTGCATAGCTCATCCCCATATCCAGCCCTCATCCTTGATTACCAATCTCAAAACCTAGTTTATCGCTCGAACCCTCAATTACCAATTTTGGTCAAGTAGAGGAGTTTATTGCGTGAGGATTTGTAGAAAATAACGGCTACTTGCTAAGAATTTGCAGAAAGAAATTTGAACTCTAGACTATCAACTTAAGTTAAGCAAAGGAGTTTATTGCATGAGGATTTGCAGAAAATAGCAGCTGCTTGTTAAGAATTTGCAGAAAGAAAAGGTATTCCAGCATGACCTTCTTCTTGCTTCTAGTTTTTGTTAAAAATACGATTGCCACAATTTTCTAGTATAACTTTATGATATTTTTAGACTTTGTGGGTTCCTCGGTGATTTGGGATAGTATTTTTTCCCACTTTTGATTGAATTTTCCAATTTTCCCTAAACTAATTATTGAATGCTAATCCTTTAAATGTCTTACCCATCAACTACTTATTTGGAACTATGGTTAAATTCCTAATATCTTTATGTAATTTGTTATAAGGTAGTAGCAGTCTTGGTTTTACAAATTTTGCAACTCAATTCTATGCACTCAAACATTATTAGTTAATCCAACACCATCTATTTAAGTTTCTTTTATATCTATTCGCGCACAATAGATGGAAAATTCATTCACCCTTTGTTCTATGCTAGTGGGAAGGGATAAGCAAAGTAGTTATAACATGCAAAAAAATGTATAACATTATGAGTTTTATGCTGAAACATAATGCCATCCAAGAAATAAACCAGAGAACTCGTTTAATTTTGTGTATTTGCTTATGTTTCACATGTGTTAAATTTGGTAGTCATGATCTTGGCTACCTAATTTACTTGGAGAAAGAACTAGGTCCCCTAAATGGCCAGGAGAAAGTCACTCTCTGTTCTTGTTTCTTTTCTTTTCTTTTCTTTCTCTCTACTTTTCAAGTTTTTCTTTTTGTGTTAGTATTTTGTTTTTGTTATCTATTTCACTGTTCCAATAGACGAAGCACTTAGTAGAGCTAATAAGGAAAAAAAGACCGTCATGAATTGTATGAACTCTGTTGAAAATGGTGCATGTTCTGCCAAGGAAATATGCAATGCTAATGCAGTATTTGTTGTATCTAATGAAATGGCGAAAGTTGTGGTTAATGATATAGAGCATGGTGCAAATAATTCTGTGATAACTATTGGTAATGCTTTAGACTGTGGAGATGTTATGAAAAGACTAAATGAAAATGTGGTGGATAATATTGATAGTGAAGTGGAAATTGATGAAGCTAATGTTGATGCTAATGAAGATATGTCTGTTGTTGCATTTGGAATGAATGAAACTATAAAATCTACGGAGTGTAATAACGTAAATAGAATTATCGACGAGATGGGTGATGCTGGAAGAATGAAAACCTTATTGTAATTTAGGGAGGGGCTCTTAATCCTGATCCAGATGAGCTGAATAATCTGTCATAGAGTCCAATTTGCAGGAAGCATATAGAGGTCCAAAGCTGCTACATCCAGTTACCACTCAAGAGCCGAGGCTAAAATCTTTCTTGAGGCAGGGTTCGCAATTGCTATAGATGTGATTAACTCACAGATTAACCTGGAAAGTGAAGATGAGGAAGAAATATTCCATAGCAAGAAGATGGCAGCATAATTAAACATTCAAGAATATTCTAAATACGAACCCCCATATTCAATGATAACTGAAGAGATTTTTTAGGACACTCAAGAAGCGCAAGAAATTTGAAGGGCTGACTCTTTCCCAACAGAGTTGCTTCAAGAACTTAGTGAGGCCAATCCCAACAAGGAAGAAAGCAGGGGGTGGATTCTAGCTCTGTCGACAATCTTTAGATGATGAAGGTCTTTGGTTCCCTATAGAAATAAAATTTGGAGACGAATCTTCTTAGAAGGGAAAGGGAACTACAAGCAGAATGAGGTCAAGACGTTTGAGGTCCAAGAAAAACAAATGATCAGAACATGATGTGTTGTGAAAGCAACTACTTAATGGGAAAGCTAAGCTTCATCTTTTGCACCACTAAAACACCAGGTAACATCTATTTCTATTAAGTGTATAGAATATTGGGATAAGGGAATGGCCAAAATTCCATTTGAAATTGTTGAGTTCAAAGACCTGTTATTATCGGCTAAGGAACAAAACATTTGTTTCTGATTTGGAATCTGAAATTAATAATTTGTGTTGATTTCTAAGATTATCTCAACCCAGAGAATGCATACAAACTAGGTTGTGATGCTTGATAAATTCGTATCCTCTAGAATCTTAGTAGCAATCATTCAGAACTTGGAGATGAAGTACGAGGCCTTGCAACAGAAAATTTTTACTAATGTTCAAAACTTTTTTATGGACTTGATTACGGGAATTTTGCTGAGTTTGAAAACTGGTTGCTATTGTGGACAAGTAAACAGAATAGTTGTTGGTATGGAGACTATGATGATCACCTCAAGAATTGAAATTCTTGACCAAAAGAAAGATAAATGGACAGAGACTTCTTCATCCAGTCAGTTCCAAATTGCCTCCACATGGCCTGATAATCAAGTCTGATTATATAATCAAATGGATGGATAGAATTTTGCTATTGAAATCCTTTAAGCAACCAACCCAAAGGCAGAAACAAAATAGGTTATTTGGCTTGAATGGAAAAAATGAATGGGGTTGAGTCTCCTCACTTGTACTTTTGTTTGACGAATTTCATTTTGACTTTGCTACTTAGAATAGGACGGTTCTAAAGGGACGAGTCTTTCTGTAATTGCTTTCCTAGTCTATATTGAATTTGAACTTGTTTGTTAAATATATATATATATATATATATATATGCACTTTAGTAAAGATTAGGTGTTGAGGGTATTAGTGAACTAATTTCAATTGATTCTTTAAAGTAAAAGGAGTAAAAAGAGAGAAATTTTTACACTCGGGGTTCCACATCGGTATTGCCTAACTTGCAATCATTACGTATGCATTATTTAGACTTATTTTGATCAAAATATGCATAAAAATGTGATCATGGAAACATATGTGACCACATTAGCTACAAAAAATTCGGAAGAAGACACATGGAACTATGATATGGAAAAGTATAAGCTAGATGTCAGTATTTGATGTGCACTTAACTTTTTTGCCATTTACTGGCTTGTTTTCTCATGGTTTAATTTTGGAGATAGTTGCTGAAGCGTCTTTGATTTTTAAATGTAATATGATTCATTTCCATCCTAGCTTTTCCTCCAGATTTAGTCAATATACCCCCTACCTCTTCCAAAATCCACTTTTTTTTCTAATTCTTGCTTCGTTAATCTTGTTCTGTTCCTTCTTCATTTTTTATTTCCAAGGGCTATTCTCATGTTTCCAATATATGTGGAAATAAATTAAATGTCTTAATATTTGCTGGAATAAATTATTATAGAAATGAGTCTTTAGATCTCAAAGTTGCCAATTGACATGTTAGCTTATACACAGACAGTAATTAACTGATTGTTATGCAAATAATCCATTTGCTAAAGGTTTTCAAGCAACACAAATAAAGCCACAACCACAATTGTTAAGGTACATGCTAACATGAAATAGAAATGCATAATGTTCTTTGCCTTAGCTTTATCTAATTAATCTAGCTTTAACATGTTATTTATGAATGCAGGAAAGGATATTAAAGAATTTCTTCTTCAAGTTAATCATTTGCAGATCCTGTTAAATTTTCTTTCACAAGGATTACATCTAATAAAGAATAAGGTTAGTAAGTTTTTTTGCTTTTGCTATATGCACTGATTTCAAATGACTGAAAAAATTTCTACTATATTTGTGAAAAGTATGGTATCTGAGGCTGAATTATTTTGAGAAATGGTTTGATGACTTGTTTTATAAGCTCCCCTATTCTCTTTGTTTAATTGATTTTAAGTCACATACTAAATTGTCTTCTTTCAATGCATTTAATTCATGTTAATGTGCAATAGTAAAAGTGGTAAATATACCATGCATGTATACATTATGTCAACTTCTGCTTTAGAATAACATCATAATTGATTTTGTATTCCAACATACATAGGATCCATTCTCTTGAGATTCGAGCTCCATGTTGCCCTCAGGATATCTCTGATTAATTCTATTGAATTTTTTTTAACTTTTGTATGATAGTTCTTGTTTGTTCGAACTCTTTATTAGAAATTGGTATTTTAAATTCTTTAATCATAATCAATATACATTAAATATGTATAATTACTTTTTCATCTAGTTATTTGTTGCTTTAAATATAAATTTGTCGGATACCATACATATTGATATTAAGATCCCAAATTAAAAAGAAATTTTCAATTCTTTATTGCTAAATATCTAGTACCAATGGTATTTATTCACATATGAAAGGACTATTTTTATTTATTTGTAATAAGGATGCAGATTTAGATCACGTGTCCTTCCATCAAGGATATGCATACTAAAACAGAGGCTATAGACTATAGAATCTATTCACTTTTGATTTAAGGGATGGCATGACCTGATAGTTTTTTGTTTCATAGAGTTATCCATACAAATTTAATATGTTTTCCGCATATTCTTGATCCATAATTTTGTTATATTTATAAGAAAATAGTCATAGTGGATCTAGATATAGCTTCGAGGCATTTTTTAATTCATGAAGCTTGTTAAGACCAACCTCACCAATCATTATTTCCAGTCTTCAACCCTATGTGTTATATGTTGTGCCTGCGTACAAACTAAATATAGTCAAAGTATAGAATATTGAATATCATGCTTAACACGTTTAAAACTACTTCCTGCTTCTTGATATGGTTTTATTTATTTTATTTTCATTTATACTCCCCCCTCTAGTGTCTTTTTTTTTTCAACTCTAGCATTCTGTGCCTTTCTTTGAAATTTTAAGGTTTTCCAGTATCAGTTTATCTAATAGTTTGATACAAATACAAGGCCATCTAACAGAGGGAGAGACTCATAATCTAAATTGGTTCTAACAATCTCTAATGTAATTTCATGCATGCTATTCTAATAGAACTCTAGCTTCAAAATTTTTTTCCTTTTTCTTATTGATGTTGTCTTTGTTTTCGAGATACCTCTTCAGTCCTACGCTGCAATTCTATTAAACAACTCTTTTTTTTAGTGCCTTTTCACTTTTTTCTTTACCTGATATCTCAATTCAACCTATCAATATGTCAATATGGTCTCTGTATTTCTTCATTTATAAGTATTTGTTATGAAAGTTAAACCAAAGGACTCTTCTCATCCTAAAACATTGTAATCACCAACAGTTGTTACTACAACGATTTCTGTTACTACTGCATATGCCTTGGCAAAAACTGAGAAGTTGGATTCCACTGAAAAAGAAGATTCAAACTCTAAGGTAATCCCAGAGGATACCACTAAGCAGGATCTTTTGGTTGAGATTAATTCTATCAGAGAGGAAAAGAAGACTTTGGCATTATGATTTATCGAAGTTACAACGGAAAACTCTACTCTCAAGACTATGATTGAAGAAGCAAATAAAAATCATGTTGAGTTGTCCAAGATTTGGTTTCTAGAATAATTGTTGAATATTTTTGCAAAATGAGTAGTTACAAATCTTATCTTCATGAACTGGTTGCAAGAATTACATTTAGTACAAGCACAACTTGCAGCTGAGAGAATAAGATGTGCCAAACTAGATGACAAAAGTGAGGAAAGAAGAGGGAAGGACCTTCTTAAACAATTTTCTCATGCTTGCCATTTGTTCTACTAGCTAAACCTATGATCTAAAGTTTTAAATATTAATAGTACAATATTAATTAGCTAGAGCCTGCTTTAGAAGTCTTGAAGTTTGAACCACTATTAAATTCCAAGACTGGGCATATTCTTTGCATTAATTGGAAATCGTCTTTCACTATTTCATCTTATTTTCTTTATGTCTTCATGTTTTCATTTATTTTATGGGACCTCTTTTCCTTTCCTATCCAACGAGATTTATTTTGGCTAGAGGAGAAGATGGAAGAGAGGGAATAAGTGAATCAAATAAACCATCGATTGTGTTATATCCTATCCAAAAGATTTACTTTGATGCTTATATCATTTATGTTGTTTATCATCTTTTGTGTTACTTTTCCTCAATGTTTTATTTTATTCAGGGTGTGGACTTTCTGCATAGGAAGGAAAAAGTGCAGCCATCTGACAGCTTGTAGGACATTGGCTGGAGAACTTATTGAACCGCAGTTTTCAACTCCAAGGATCCTCACATTAAGGTAGCAAGTTCATCTCTCCCCCTCCCCCTCCCCCCCCCCCCACCCTCCTCTCCAACCATGTTGCATGGGATTTTTGTGTTTAGCATAAGAATATAACTCTGAGTTCATATATTTCTAAAAGGAAGGGAACTTTTAGGCTCGATATTTCATCACTTGCTTGGTACCAGCACATATATGTGCTAGTATGTTTGCAATTTACTTTATTACATTATGTCACATATTGCATCAGACCTTGGCACATAACTTTGCTTCTAGATATAAGTTCAAATTCCATAATTTTGGTTGCTAAAAACTTGGTGGTTGAGTTAATTAGTACCTTTTTATTTTGGTTTGAACCTATTCTAGAGCTTTGGTGGCTGAGTTAATTTTTTTTGTTTTGTTTTGCACCTTATACTTGGATGCTTAGGGAGATGCTTGGTATAAATTTATGATGGACATTGATGAAACTAGGAGTCAATCTTGGAGCTGGATCAGTTACTTTGCATTGTAATACACAAGGTCTTAATTGTGTTGGATTCTCATTTTAGCGGTAAGTTGGATTTTGTGGGAATCTTTTGGTTATGCATGGCTTCTGCTAGTTTGCTGCTGCGTTTGTGGCATTTTGCTGCTGCAAAAGTGGTGCTTAGTTGCTGAATTGGACAAATTGATAATATTCAACTCTCAATGTATTATGATGGAAGTGTTAGTTCCTTGTTTCATGAATATCAAGTCTAGAAAGGCACACAAGTTTTTGACAAATTTAGGTTGAATTGAGGTGTTGATCTTGGGTCTGGAAGCAGTTCTCTGTTGAACACAGATAATGTAAAAGTTTTTCAATCTTCTTTTGATGAAATGGGGACTCAAACACAACAATGAATTCGAAACAAGCATCTTTTTATTTAACAAATTTGTTGCTGAGTAGAATTGATCCCAGGCCTTCAAAAAAATGTCACATTTTGTTGGAATGAGAATTCAAAATTGAAGCTATTTAGGGGGTAAATTTTCTGCCTTATAGTGGACTTGTAATTTATAATTTAATTCTTCACACAAACTCTCGTGAATTGTAATTCCTTATTCTATTTGTAATATATTATGAACTTTATTTAAAAACAAAAAAGTTAATACTTATTTACTTTTGTAGTGGGCCACCCAAGTTTTTCTTTTAGAATGTCACTTTTAATGTTCTTTCCTTTTTCTAATTGGGCCCTGATATTTCACATGATTCCAAGAAAAAGAATTTGGAGAGGTTCATGAGCAATGTGGGTTTTAATTATTTGCTTGTTATTAGATAAACATTACAAATCGATTCAAATTATTTCTGCAAGCACTATTTGGCTACTAATATGGACATATAACAACCAATTCAAATTATTTTTGTAAATCATTATTTGGTTGCTAATATATACATCAGTGGCCAATAGCAATTTTTGCTTGCCAAATCATATAAAATGCAATAAGATTTGCCATAATATTAAAAGTATAGCAATCAATTTATTTTGCTGCTAAAAGATATTCTTTAGCAATAAAAACTTTATCGTCGCTATGTGGTCGCTAAAACATATTAACTAAAACAACTATTGCATCCATTTAAAAATTATTATGACTAATAATTTGGTTGCTAAAATGCAATTTATTACCAACTAAATTATAGCGATCAAATTATTTCGTTGCCAAAAGATATTCTTCATCAATAAAAGTTTTATCGTTGCAATGTAGTCCCTAAAACAAGCCAATTATTGCAGCCATTTAAAAATTATTACGACCAATAATTTGATTGCTAGAAGGCAATCTATCACCAACCAAATTATTGCAATTAATTATTTCATTACTAAAAGATATTCTTCATCAATAAAAGCTTTATCACCACAATGTGGTTGCCAAAATAGGACAATTATTGTAGCCATTTAAAAACTATTATAACCAATAATTTGATTGCTGAAAGGCAATCTATTACAAACCAAATTACAGCAATCAATTATTTCGTGTCTAAAAGATATTCTTCAGCAACAAAATCATCACAACGTGATCACTAAAACATATTAAATAAGACAACTATTTGTAGCCATTTAAAAATTATTACATCTAATAATTTGGTTACTAAAATGCAATCTATTATCAACCAAAATGATGTGGTCACTATATGTGCAATTATTGCAACCATATTAATGTTACAATGATCACGACTTTCTAAATTAGCAAGTAAAAATTTTGTTTCTAATTCTTTCATTTTTACTGATCAATTTTGAATGATCGCTAAACATATATCTTTAGTGTCCAAATTAACAACTCGTCACTGGGCGCTTTTAGTGGCTACTTTGTTGTGACCACTTGTGACCAAACTTATTTTGGTTGCTATAGGTTTTAGCAACCATTTTTTTTACTTTTAGCGACTACCAAGAATGATTGCTGAAACCATTTTTTCTTGTAGTGATTGTGACAACAATGGAGCCATTGTGCAAGCATAGGAGCCAAGATCTCGTCAATAATCCAAGCACATTTCAAGGCGATATCGCTTGATCTGAAAAATCATTGATAGAGGTGACATCCAAGTGGAAAGAGTTACTTTAGAAGAGAATAAAGCAAATCCAATGACTAAACCCCTAATACAAAAGGTTTTTGAAAGACATCTTGAGAAGATGGGCTTAAAGACTATGGGGAATTGGCTTTAGGGCAAGTGGGAGATTGTTAGAATAGTCCTCTACAAGCTAATTAGATTGGCATGTAAAACTACTCCTTGTAATAGTTTTGATTGAATGATATTCAATAAAATGGTCATCTTTATCTTATGCGTTTATGATTACTTTACATGCAATTAGTTGAAGCCTTTAAATTATACTCGACTTCAGGACTTAGTCACGCATATGTTGGTAATCATAAAACAAGTCTCTATGGTCATGACTTTAAATATTCCAAGTCATAGAATCTTGTGAGATAGGGCATCTAAGATTCGAAAAACTTGCACTAACAATGTATATTCTGACGAGTTGGATATTGCCCCATTTCATGGGCAATCTATGTTAGACATTTTATATATGCAAGTTAGTAGGTGCTTATTAGAGAACAAGTTCACTGAAGGCCTGCTTAGAGAATCCACTTGCTAGCTGCAGTGGCAAGTCAATAGTGCCAAGTTCTCTAGCTTAGGATAATGCATATAATTAGTCATTTAACTTGAGGTTCCACATTAATCTTGTATTTAGGTCTCTGTGCTTTAATTTTGCTTTGACCACGTAGTGGGTTGCTCGGGACTTAGGTTAGGCATGCACAAACTACCTAAGTATGGAGATTGGTGAGTTCCATGATAGGATCTATTTTGCCCGTAAGTGAAGAACGGGTTGATCTCCTATATACTCTAAAATGATTGATTTCAAGAAATTCTTGCACAAAGTGATATGAAAATTTGGAAAAGGAGTTTTCTAGAGCTGAGGTCATAACGAGGAATTGAATATCAAGAATAGATACATCGTCATTGAAACTATTAATGAGATGGCAAATATCTTGCCCTAAGCATCTTTCAGTATATAGGAAATGGAAAGACCGTGTTTGCATGGTAATCATAAACGTTAATGGTTTACCTCAAAATAATTCACTCATCCAATTTGTTGGGCTCCATGGGCTTGTTGCTAGACATCGACCATAGAGATTGGGTATTCATCAATTAATGAGATTAATTGATAGAGTTATTAATTTAAAAAAGTTTAAACAAATTCGAATATTCTTAATTTTCAAAATATTACAAATAGTTGTGAGCCCATGTCTAATAAATTGGTGAACCTAATGGGTCACACAAAAAAGCATAAGAAAAATCTTATTTGGTAGGAGGAATTTTTCTAAGGAGTTAGAAAGGCTTGAGTGGTTTTTTGCCTAAGGGAGAGCAAGTTGGCTAATTATCAATTGGTCCCTTTGGCTTGATTAATTTATGTGTTAAATTAATTAAAATAATTGAAAGAGTTAAACTAGGTTAATTAAATTAAGGAGTTAATTTAATTAGTGCCATGTGACAGTTGTGATAGTTTAATTAGTCAAAGTCAACTTAAAGAGTTAAGTTTATTTTATTAACTTAAAGGGTTAAGTTAAATTAATTAAATTAAAGAGTTAATTTAATTAGACAGGGAATTTAAGTTTTGGAGGGAAAATAAAATGGAAGAGTCCATTTGAATTAATGAGTTGGCATTTTTAATTTATGAAATCAAAATCCAATTCAAGCTAGAATCAAATCTAGCAAGTTAGCACAAGTGGGCATAGTGTGAAGGAAGTTTTCAAAAGCTTCTTATCAAAATGAAAGAGTTCATTTGGTGCACATTTGAATTTATTTGGATACATTTCATGAGATAAAATGAAAATTTCAAATGAAATTCAAATGCAAGTGACATGTAACTTGCTTGCTTAGGTAGCACCTCATGGGAGGTGTGATGCCAACTAGTATCACTCCTTCCCTCCCTCTATATAAGGATATAGTGGCTGGCCACTTGAAGCTTAAGTTAGCAAAACCTAGATCTAAAAGTTAGATTCCATTTTTTCCTCCAATTTTGTGATTCTCTCATATGTTGAGGATCCAAATTAAAGCATGAAATAGACTCGGATACCACTTGAAATCAAGTGTAGCACAACGATCCAATAAATATAGCACAAAATAGCTGAATTAACTTGGCTGATTGCTCAAAAATCCAAGGTAGAGTGGAAGAACACTTGAACATTTCAAAGTTGTCTTCTTATGGCGCAGGGCAACTCAACAATAATTTCCATACCAAAACACCTCCAAAATTACTAAAACTTGGATACAACCTCCGCAACACCTTGGGGAAGCTCCAGTAAAATTTTTAGCAACAATTGAATCCGGCCAGGTCTAGAAATACTTGTCCAAATTTTGTTGCCCTTCCAGTGGATCTCCATATGCCACACTATCCAAGTATCTAGCCTCTAATGTGATGATCAACAAACCAATGGCAAATCCAAATCACTCCTTAGTTAGCTGAAAAACCAAAGAGAGGATAAGGAGATGAAGGCTGAATTTTAGGAGGTAGGATGAAGAAGAAGTGTGAGACTTCAACACATGAGTGAATCACACAAAATTGAAGGGAAAAATGGGATCTAACAATTAAAGCATACTAACTTCAATGGCTAGCCACCTCTTTCCTATTTATAGGGAGAGAGGTGTGATGCAAGTTAGCATCACACAACTTGCATCACACCTCCTATGAGGTTGGCGCCCACTTGCAAGCAAGTTGTATGTGAAATTTTAATTTCACTTGCGTTTAAATTTCATTTGAAATCTTCATTTCATCTCATGAAATATCATCCAAATAAATTATAATGCGCTCCAAATGAACTCTTTCAGTTGAATTTTCCCTCCAAAATTAATTCTTCATTTTAATTAAATTAACCTCTTAATTTAATTAATTGGTTTTGAATTAATTCTTTAAGCTAAAAGATGTCAACTTAATTCCTTAAGTTAACTTGACCAATTGATGGTCACGTGACACCAATTAAATTAACTCCCTAATTTAATTGGTCTAATTTAACTCTTTAAATTATTCAAAACAATTTAACAGTTAAATTGATCAAACCAAAATGACTAAAAATTAGCCAACCATTTTACCTCCATAAAATCAGTCAAGTGGATTTTTCTGACTCTTAGAAAATTCCCTTCATCAAATAGGATTTCCTATTGGGTTTCGTGTGTGACCTATTAGATTCTACCATTCATTGGACATTGACTCACAACTCTTCTGATATTTAGAATATCAAAATATTCACATTAGTTTAAACTCCTTTAAACTAATAACTCAATTCAATTAATCTCTATTAATTAAAGAGTACCCAGTCTCAATGATCGATGTCTAACTTCAAGCTCATAGAGCCTAACTAATTGGCCGAAATGAATATGCTCTTGGAGAACTATTCTAGCTCTATGCTTGCCATGTAAATACAGTCCTTCTGTCTCCTATCTCCTGAAAGAGGCCTAAGGTAAGATATTTGTAGGCTCCCTAAGAGCCTCGATAACTATGTTTTTATTCCCAATATTTGATTCCTCTTTATGACCTCATCTTTGAAAAACTCATTTTCCAAATTGTCATACTACCTTGCACAAAGGTTTTGTAAAATTGATCATTATAGAATACATAGGAGATGCACTCGCCCTTCCCAATGACAAAGAGATGGATCTTATCTTGGATCTCACAAACCTCTATTCTAAGTAGCTCATACACAAACTCAACATGAATGACCCGTAGAGTGACCCGTAGAGTAGCCAAGGAAGAGTTAAAGCATGAGGACCTAAACACAAGGTTATTATAGATCCTCAGGTCAGAAGACTAATTATATGCACTAGTGTAAGCTGGAGAATCACCACTATTGACTTGCCACTATGGCTATCTAGTGGATTCTCCGAGCGGGCCTTCTATGAACTTGTTCTCTAACAAGCTCCCACTAACATGTACCTATGTTTAACATGGATTGCTCATGAAATTGAGCAATATCCAACCCCTAGGATTTATATATTGTTAGTGCCAATCTATCCATATCTTAGATGCCTTATCTCATAAGATTTTATGACTTGAAATATTTTAAGATCACAATTGTGTAAGACATGTAAGACTTATTTCATGATCACCACCTAATACATGATCAAGTGTCATAGTCTTGTATAATCTAAGGGCTTCAACAAAATGTTAGTGAAGTAAACTAAGTATAAGATAAAAATAGCTATTTAATATGAATATCATTCAATCAAAATTGTATCACGAGTGAAATAGTTACATGCCAATCTAATTGGCTACGGGGCACTATTTCAACATCAAGAAGCCCTTGCACAAGGCATAGTGACAATTTGGAAAGGCGTTTCCAATTGAGGTTGCATAATAATCGATTACTAAGGATAGACAGAAAATGGAAGGACCATATTTGAATGGTATTTATAAGTGGAAGGGTTCACATGAATTGATTTTATTATTAATTGGGCTCCATGGGCTTGAGGGTAAACATTAACCATGGATATTGGATACTCTTAAATTAATGTTGATTAATTCAATAGTGGTCAATTAAATCAATTTAATTGATCATAATAGTATTTAACTATTCATAATTAAATCATAAGAAGTTGCAAGCCCATGTCTAACTGATTGGTGAACCCAACGGGCCACACACATAATTCATAGTGCTTTCACAATGGATATTATCTAAGTGTTAGATAACACTATCCAAAAAGTTGGATAGAAAATAAGAAATTAATTGGCTTAATTAATTTAAAATGCTAAATTAATTCAATTAAATAATCAGATTATTCAATTAATTCTAATTTAGTTAAAGAATTTATAGAGACAAATTGATGGACCATAAATTGGCATTGAAACTAAATTTTAATTAAGACCAGTTCATGGACCATCAAGACTAGAAGAGCATAATCTAGTGTGATGGTTCACACTAGACCACGCCTAGGTAGACCAATAGAGCTAATTCTATTGGTGGAAAGTGTAATCTTTATACATATATATTGTATATATAAACATTCCATAAGATGGAGCATGTGATCTTATATATATAATGTATATATGTAAGATTCCATGACGTGAGAAGTATGACACTAGAGAGTATCGAGTGTGGTGGGTGCACACTACACCACCTCAAATAGACCACCTAGATTTAATCTTGGAGGATATTCCATGATGATGGAAGGTGTGACCATAATACAATATATGTTTATGTATATGTGAGTCACATTTTTGGAGCTAAGTTCGCCTATAAATACCGTAGCACTAGGATCCAATTATTAGATCATAAAAATGCTAAAATAACTAGGCTACATATGAAGCCAATGATCTAAACATGCCAACGATTCAGATTTGGAAGGAAGATTACCTTGATTTTCAGAAAATCAAAGGAAGGTGGAAGAAGATCTCAACTTCTTGAAAACTGTCTTCCAACAACACAACAGAATCTAAGCAACTTTTTCCCAACCAAATGAACTTCGATTTGAGTGAAATTTTTACCAAATGAAGACCAATTCCACGATGTATCTTTAGTGAAAAATTCATCTCAAAATGGATCCAGCAAGACCTCCAAAGGTCATTCCAAAATTACTGCCTAAAATAGAGAATATCCAAAGGCAATTCAATTGTCTTGCCTCTAATATAAAAATCCACACACCAATGCACAATCATTTTCCTCTCAATATTTATCTAGAGGATAATGAGAAGAAGAGCTTGGATGAAGACTTGATTTGGAGGTAGGAAAAGAAGAAAAGTGAAGCTTCAACACATGAAGCAACATTTGCAAATTTGGAGGAAAATTGAGAGAATCTAATTCTTATTTTCATACTACAACAAATTACACTTTTAGTTATGACTATTTTCATTGTCATAACGCTAAAATTCGTTACCCAAACTATTGATAACAAATTTTTTGTTACTAAAGTTTCATGTGTTAAAGTCCATCGCTAAAAGTATTTGCAACAAAAATTATGTTTTGTTACCAAAAATGACCTTACGGTGATGAAATTTATTGTCACCAAAAGTTTCGTATTAGTGACAAAACAATGTTAATTACAATTAGATTTCTATAGCATAATGAAACACCTAATTACCAAAACGTTGGTAGTTTTGTCGCCTTTTATTTTTCATTACCAATGAATATTATAATAATATTATTTATTTAATTTAGTTTTGTTACAAATTATTTGTGTAACAAAATATTTGGTTACGATTAGTTAAATAATATTTTTATTTGAATAAACTTCTCGTTACTAATAGAATACATAACTAACAATTTCTTTACAAAAGATATTAAGAGATTTGTTGCAATTAGTATATACAACTAAATATTTTGCTACCAATGACTTATAGGATTATATTATTTTATTACAAATAAGCAATGCATTGATTAATTTCTTGATTAAGAATGACTAATTATTTGTTACGAATTTGAAAAGAATTCGTTACCAATAAGCAAAATAATCCGTTACGGATACATCAAATTAGTTTGTTACAATTAAGAAAAGTGACAAACAAATTTTGTTACCAATAAATTGTTTTTGTAAGAATATCCTTTCGTTTTAAAAAGTGTTTTTTTCCCCTGTTCAATAGCTAAATTTAGGTATGAAATTGTAGAAGAAATTAAAATTTGAAGTATGCCAACATCCTAAATATAAATAATTCATTGTCATTCCTTAAATAAACAAAAGAGTAAGTACATCCATTCGTCCATAGACATACTAACCACATCCATCTATCCTTAGATATAAATATAATTTCAAAATATTAATCCCAAGTTCAGGCTATCTACCAAAGCCATGATAACCAAATGGGTATATCAATCAAATAAAAGTGTTAAGTTTTGAAGAAATATTATCGTTCAAGTGACAAAAGAGTTCTGTAAAACATCTTCCTTAATTATTGTCAACTTCATCAGAAAATGGGCTACTTCCAACAATCTGTAAAAAATGATTGCACGACACATTGTGAATATGAAGAACATCAAATTACATATTACATATGTTTAACCAATCACTATACATCTATTTTTTCTTAGATTAGATAAATATGGTACATAGAAAAAACAAAGGTTTAATATAACATCAAAAAAGCTACAAAAAATAATAGCACAATTTATGGGAGAAAGTTACAATAGCCAATAAAAGATTTGTATGATATTATCACCTCTTGTCCAACATAAACTACACAAAATATCATAGAAGATAATATTAAACATAAAAAGACATTTCATTTAATTTGTTAGCTATATTACCAAATGAGTTTAAATAGTATGTAACATTTCATATTTTTTTCTAATAACACGACTTTAAATGGAAAAGTCTATAATAGTTTTCAAACTAAAAGTTCTCCCAATTATTTACATATATGAGAACTCATATGTTGAAATAAAGCACGATAAAATTTTGAAAACTATAATTCTTATAACTTAATTCAACTCAACTAATCATTCTACACATAACAAGTGACAAATAATCAAATAAAATAGCAATATAAGGCATCAATGTTCATAACTCCAAATTTGTTGTTCTTAAATTTTATTATCATATATCACAAAATTACATATATGCAAAATTCAAGTAAAATCACATTACATCATAAGGACATACTTACCTTCAAGTAAGTTTGTCTTGCAATGCCAGCAAAAGTTGTTTCAGCTTGGTCTGATTGTCTTCAAGGCTCACTATTTTTGCAGCTTGTTGTTGGCATTGCTCTTGTTGAGTTTTGATAAGATCCAATGCATTGTCTAAGTTATTTTCAACTTTGCTCAATTTCTCCTTCACCGCTTGAAGTTCTATAGCTTGAAGTCTCATCTTCTTCCTACCTTTAGACGGTACAACTCCATGACCCATGACTCTCTCATATCCCGTCCGTGTGCCCAACGACTCCTTAATAATGTCCCTTTTAGAAACTTCCTAGAGTCTTTCTTCTAGTGGTCCATCCCTCATCCTACTCATTTCACTCTGTCAAGAGCATAAATATATATATATATATAAGTACATACTTAAATATAGGGAATATTTTATTATAGAATATGAACTCACATGCTTGTTCGCAGCTGTAGCATTCACATATTCTCCGCTACCTTTCTTCATATGAGTGACTCCAAAATTGTCCACTATGCTTTGATTTTCCTTTGCAATTGTAAGTAGAAATTTTAGTATAGAACTTTATATAATGACAACAGAAAATATAAATAAAAGAAAGTTAAAATGATATTATTACCATTGTCATTAATCATGTAGTGAATGATTTAGAACCGAATGTATAAAAGTATGCCATATGTACTCTATTTCCTACATTGATCCTCGACCTTTCCTGTATTTACATATAATTATGTGAAGATATAGAATTATGTGAAGATATAGAAAAACAAACTTATGTCAATTTCAACTTGATATATTTTAAAGTGCGCTTCGACTTAAAGCCTAAACATAGCAAATTTCAGCTTCAAATTGAAAACTGAATCTCAATTTCAAGCTCAAACTGATCAAGCTGAAACTAACCACACTTAGGTCAATTTCAGATCAAAATTGCCTTCAAAGCTACCCTCATTTTTAGCCTGAAGTTGAGCTGAAAATCTGTCTATTTTAAGGTCAATTTCACCTTGAACCTATACTTTAATGCCATCTTGAAACTGAGGTGAAACTAGATCGAGTTTGAGCCAATTTTCACGCTAAAACTAGGGTTACTTTCATGCTGAAATAGGGCTTTAATTGGTCTTAATTACATACAACAAATAATTATATGAAATAACCAACAAAATTAATCCAACATTTAGAATCCCAATATTTCTCCCATCTACTTACAAAAATAAAATGCATCAACATCCAATTAATGAAAAATAATAAAAATTATGCAACAAATAATTACATCAAATAACCAACAAAAGCAAACTAATATTTATCCCATCTACTCACTAAAAAATCAAATACACCCGCATCTAACAAAAGAAAACTAACAAAAATTTGCAACAAAAAATGACATCAAATAATAATCAAAACCAAACCAACATTTAGAATTCAAGCATTTATCCTATCTACTTATAAAAATGGAATATATCAACATCCAAAAAATAAAAAGAACAAAAACTTGGCAGCTAAAAAGAAAAGGTAATTGTTCTTCATCGACATGCAATAAATAAAAACCCTAATATTGCCAACATTAGTTATTATGTAACCAAATACCTAATACTTAGCATCTTCAAAGACATCACATAATCCCAACCATTTGTGTTGTGCGATCCAATCAAAAGGCACATTATTCCTTGGATCCACACCACTTTGAACCATTTCCTATATATCTCACTCAATCTTCCCTTATAATGCTTCTAGATCTCCGTAAACATGTCATCTACATACATTGTGACCACATGATCGGTTTGTCATCCTTTGATTGAAAACCATCAATCATTAAGATAATGAATATCCATGTGCATATAATAAATGGAAAACTTAAAATTTTATCAAATAGGTAATGAATTTACATCCAATCCAGCATACACAAGCAATTTATCATGTTCTAGAACTTTTTCCATGACATTTTCCAATCAAGTTCAAGACTATACCAAACAATAATACCAATCCCACTAGACAAATGGGAAGCATACTTGATCGGCCTCTTTAAGCCCTCAGGAATTCAATTTCCAACACTTTGCCCCCTAATAAAATCATAAATAAGAAGACTTAACTAAACGCATTGAAATAATGCACATAACATATTAAAGGTATTAACAATTACTTTTTTTGCAATTTCTCTCTTTATTGCCTTGCCTATGCTTGCACCACGACCTCATTTTTGGTGGGATCTATTTTTTATTTGCCAATATACAAATATAAAAATAGTAGACACAATTATAAATTATATGAATTAAAAAAAGTTAATTTGATGTAGATTTATTAACTTGTAGTCGGAGTAGGATCTGTAGTTTCAATCTCTCCAATACCCTCTTTAAGGAGTAGAGTTCTTAATGACTGAGTTTCTTCTTGTGACTGAGTACCAGGTGATGGCATAGCATGAGGATTTGAAGTAGCTAAGATGCCTGCTAATTAGCTGCAGCACTCCTGGTAACATGTGGAGTTGCTAACTATGTGGTGTGTAGCAATAGGGTTAATCTGAACGGCAACTGGAAAAGATTCTTGTTGGTTTGTAGACAAAGAAGCATGACTCATAGTCATAGGTGGATGATGTGGAAGGATCTACAACTATCATAGGCTTTGAAGGTAGAGCAAACAACTTCCTACTTGTATTAGTGATACTCTTAGTTATGGGCACATCAGAAGTTGAAAGTTGATTTCTTGTCAAATGGGGAGATTTGCGCAGAGGAGTGGGATTAGCAATTTTTGTGGTTGAAGGATTTTAAGTGCCTTCATTCATTTTTGATGGAGCATTCTTAGTTATTAGACAATGCAACACAACTCCCTTAGGCGGCATTTTCATTAAAAAAAAAAAAAAATTAATCATTTCAATAATAACATCAAAGAAAATAAGTAGAATGAGATAAACATTCCAACAAAAGTATTCAAACAAAATTGAAAATGTAGGAATGTAAGAATAATATTCTATTGAATTTGAAATTTAGAAAAACAAAAATTTAGAGTTTGAGAATTTAAAAAATAAAATGCAAGACATGACATTTAATAGCATTTGACAACATGTATATAACATGACTAAGACTCAGAACATAAGAGGTATATTTTATATTGCATGAAAGTTAAACAATAGAAATGAATGCAACTATGTTGACAAATACATACGTAAATTATTCTATCAAATGCATAACATTTGAACCTATGTTATGTCAAATTAAATGGTTGTTTTTGTAGCTTACTTTTCATGAGGAAGTATAAATACCATCTTCATCTTCATCAAAATATTGATTTAATGTTTCATCTTCCTCATCACATGACAAAAGCTAGTAAGGCACTATGATCCAATAATAAAAACTTCAAAAGCTTAATGAACTAGTTCTTACATGCTAACTAGGATCAAATCATGCTTGAGATTCAGATTAGTATAGAGTGTTACCTTGAAATTGCAAAATCCAAGGAGAATGAGGTGCGAAGCATGAGAGGGGCAGCAAATGAGGTGCGAAGAATGAGGTACCTTAAAATTACTTTCACCGTTCCAAAAATTGCCAGAAAATGCGCAGCATGAGAGGGGCGATTTTTGCCTTCGTCAAATCACCTCCAAAAATCACAAAAAAAGGAACTCTCAATACAAAATTCAGATTGAAAAGCCTTCTGGATCTCCTTGGAGAAAATTACCAAATCAGACTCTGTGCAGTAGACTCCAAAACCATAGCAAACAAAGTAGTTTGCCTCATTGATATGATCCACACACCAAATAGATCTTCCAAAATCTCTAGCCTATAAGCTAGAATAAGGCCAGAGACATGCTAAGGAGGAGGTTGATTTTAGGTAGGGAAGAAGAAGAATAAGCAAAACTTTCAACACATGAATGCAATGCTTGCAAGAATTTTGGAGGAATGGTGGAGAATCTAATTTTTTTCACCTTTTGACATAATGACCAACCCTCTCTCTCTACATCTATATATTAAAGCTGGAAAGTGTGATGCTAAGGTCACATCACACCTCCCATGAGGAGAAGGAGCGGCCAACTTGCATTTGCCAATGTGGCAAATGCAAATTCAAATCTAATTTGAATTTCACTTGCATTTTAATTATATTTGAAATCTAATTTCAAGTTAATTAAATGCTAATTCAAATGAACATTTCATTTGAATTTTTCCTCCAAAATGTATTCTTCCCATTAATTAAATTAAATATTTTAATTTAATTAATTAACATTTGACTTAACTCTTAAGTCAAACAAGCTCGACTCTTAGCTTGAATTTTGTTAATTTAACTCTTTAAATTAACTTGACCAATTGATGGTCATATTGATACTAAATAATTAACTCTTTAATTATTGATCTAATTTAACTCCTTAAATTAATTGATTTATTTAACACTTAAATTAATCAAGCTAAAATTAATCATCAAAATTGGCACCTTAAAATCGATCCACTAGGAGACATTTGCTGACACTTAGAAAATATTTTCTCCATCAACATGGGCTCATAACTCTTTGTGACTTTTGAATATCATATAGTCAATTTAGTTTAAAACACTTTTAAACTAATCGACTCAATTCAATTAATCTCATTAATTGAAGAGTACTTAATCTCTATGGTTAATGTCCAACCTCAAGCCTATGGAGCCCAACTAATTAGCCAAAATGAATATTTTCGAGAACCGTCATAGCTATATGATTGCCATTTAAATACGATACTTCTGTCTTCTATCTTCCGAAAGAGACCTGGGGCAATATATTTGTCGACTCCCTAATAGCCTCAATACTAAGTCTCTATTCCCAATGTTCGATTCCCTTGTGTGACCTCATCTTTGGAAAACTTCTTTTCCAAATTGTCCCATCACCTTTCGCAAGGATTTCTTGGAATCGATTGTTATAAAATACATAGGAGATGCACACCGTTCACAAAAATGGGGAGTCGGATTCTATCTTGAATCTCACAAACCTCCATGCCAAGTAGCTCATACCCAACCTCAACCCGAAAGTCCCGCTAAGTGGTCAAGGAAGAGTCAAAGCTTGAGGACCAGACACAAGATTACCTAGATCCTCAGGTCAAAGGACTAATAATATGCACTAACGTAAGCTAGAGAACTTGTCAGTACCGACTTGCCACTATAGCTATCTGATGGATTCTTCGGTGGGCCTTCAGTGCCTCATTCTCTAACAAACACCTATTAATATGTACCCATATCTCATACGGTTGCTCATGGAATGGAGCAATATCTAACTCTTTGATATATGCATCATTAGTGTAAGTCTATCCAAATTTTAGATGCCCCATCTCTTAAGATCTTACAACTTGAAAGATTTAAGATCACGACCGTGTGAGACTTACTCTATGGTCACCAAACCAAGTCCCACAATCATAAGTGATATAGGGGCTTTATCCAAATACAAGTGAAGTAATTAAAAGCATAAGATGAAAATGGCCATATAAAGAATATCATTCAATCAAAATTATTTTACAAGAAAATAGTTTTTACAAGGTCAATCTAATTGACTTGCCAGGTACTATTCCAACAATCTCCCACTTGCCCTAAAGCCAATGCCCCATGGCCTTAAGACCCGTCTTCTCAAGATGTTCTTCAAATACCTTTTACATTAGGAGTTTAGTCAGTGGATGTGCTAATTCTTTTCTGAGGTAACTCTCTCCACTCGAATGTCACATCTATCAATGGTCTCCCAAATCAAATGATATCGCCTCAAAATGTGCTTGTATTTCTAATAAGATCTTAGCTCTTTGGCTTGCGCAACTGCCCCAGTGTAGTCACAATAGACAACTACTGGCTCAACAATGCTAGGCATTATATTCAACTCTTGAATGAAAATTTTCATCCAAACACCTTCCTTTGCAGCTTTTGAGGCTGCAATGTATTTTGCTTTAGTGGTGGAATCGACTGTGGTGTCTTACTTGGAATTCTTCCAACTTACCGCGCCGCCATTAAGAAAAAAAATAAATCCAGAAGTGGATTTGAGGTCATCTACATCAAATTGGAAACCTGAATCTGAAAACCCCTCTACTTTCAATTCTCCATTGCCATATGCCAAAAACAACTCCTTATTCTTCCTCAAGTACTTATGATTACTTTTACGACTATCCAGTAACTCACCTAGATTGGATTGGAACATACTCATAACACCTAGTGAGTGTACCACATCCAGTCTTATACAATGAACTGCATACATTATACTATCAATAACGGAGACATAAGGTATGTGAGACATCATTCATTTCTCTTCCTATGTCTTGAGGGTCATAGACTTGGAGAGACGAACGCCATATCCCATTGAAAGAAATCTCTTCTTGGATTCTTCCATACTAACCTATTTGGTATCTTGTCAATATACAGGGTTTGGGATAGCCCTAGCATCCTCTTAAATCTATCTTTATAGATACGTATTCTCAATATATAGGATGCTTTTCCCAAATCCTTCATGAAAGATTGTGTAGATAACCACACTTTAGTACACTCTAACATTCCTACCTCAATCCCAATGAGAAGGATGTCATCGACATAAAATACAATAACTGTACATTACTCCCACTGGCCTTCTTATACACACATGGTTCATACACATTTTTGACAAAGCCAAACGATTTGACTGTTTTGTCAAAACGTATGTTCTAACTTCGGGGCACTTGTTTGAGTCCATAAATGGATCTCTAGAGTTTGCGAACCTTTTGCTCAATCCCCTTCGATATAAAACCTTGTGGTAGCTCCATATAAATTTCTTCTTCAATGTCTCCATTGAGGAAAATTATTTTCACATCCATTTGTCATATTTCATAGTCATAATATGCGGCTATGGCAAGTAGAATCCAAATGGACTTAGGCATTGTGACTGATAAAAAGGTTTCTCAAAATCAATACCAGGTCTTTGAGTGTACCCTTTGCCACTAGTTGCGCCTTAAAAGTCACCACTTCTCCATCTACTTTAAGCTTTCACTTATAGATCTACTTGCAACGAATGGAAACTATTCCCTTTAGTGGATCTACCAAAGTCCATACTTTGTTTGAGTATATAGAGTCCATTTCGACTCTCATGGCTTCAAGCCAACGTCTCAAATCTATGTCCAACATAGCTTTCTCATAGGTCTTCGGATCAGTATCTGATTGGCCCATTTCATGAAGAAATTTGAACCTTTTAGGTTGCTTCTTAATTCGGTCGAACTTACGTAGAGGTTGTGTACAAAGCTCTCGTTGCTCACTTGTTTCCACTGTTTGTGGGATTTCTTGATCATTTTGAACTTCATCAAGTTCAACAATAACGTCATTTCTATCTAATAGAAATTCCTTTTCCAAAAAGCGGACGTTCCTTGAAACAATCACCTTTTGTTCTGAGGGATCGTAGAAATAATAACCCATAGACTCTCTAAGTTATCCCACAAACTTGCACAAGTTGGATCTGCTATCCAACTTATCTCTCACTACCCGTCTCATGTAAACAGGAAATCTCCTTGGTAAGAGGGCGCTTTGCCAAACCACATTGCATGTGGAGTCTTTGGAACTGACTTTGTGGATACTATGTTTAGTAACCTCACTAACGTTTGTAAGATATATCCCCAAAAGGATATAAGCACATCGAAAAAGCTTATCATGAATCATACCATGTCCAACAAGATACGGTTTCTCCTCTAGGCTACTCCATTGTGTTAAGGTGTGCTGGATGGAATCCATTGAGAGAGAATCATATTCTCCTTTAGATAATCCAAGAATTCGATGCTCAAGTATTCTCCCCCTCAATCCAATCAAAGAGCTTTAATACTTAGCCCCAATTGCTTTTCCACTTCACTCCTATACTTTTTGAACTTTTCAAAGGCTTCAAACTTGTTCTTCATAAGAAACAGGTGTCCGAACCGACTATAGTCATCGGTGAAGGTGATGAAGTAGGAATAGCCTCATCTCCTAGTAACTCTTAGTGGTCCACAAACATCTATATGGATCAAATCCAAGAGATTTGTAGAGCGCTCCGTTTGTCCTACAATGGGAACCTTAGTCATTTTTCCTTTTGAACAAAATTCACAGGTAGGAAGATCCTTAATGCCACTAACATTTGGTGCTTTGAGAGCTTCTAACTTGTTCATCTTATTCTTACAAATATTTCCAAGTTTAGCATGCCACAACATGGCATCTTCTTGGATATCTAACTTTCTCTTACTTAATTGAATGTGCATTAGTAAAGTTTGAGAATCAAGTATGTACAATCCATTTATTAATGTACCTTGAGCAATCAAAGAACCATTCTTTAATGCCTTCAACTTCCCATTTAATATAAAAAAATCAGATCCTTCATTATCTAGAACGGGAATTGGAATAATATTCTTAACAAAATGGGGTACATAATAAACCGGATCAAGTACAACGCAAGCATTCCCCAAGTCTAACTTGATAACGCCTTGGAAAGTGCCGCAACTCTTGCTCCATTTCCCAAACAAAGGATCATATCCCCTTCACGAAGACTCCTTCTTTCCATCCCCTATAGTGAATTATAAAAGTGAGAACCACATGCAATATCAAATACCCATGTGGAAGAATTAATCGTCATGTGCACTTAAGTATATGCTCACAGCTTTCCTCCTAAGTGTGACCCCCACTTCGAGTGCCATCTCTCAGGTCACCATAGATCCTCAAGTTAGAGGACTAATAATATACACTAGCGTAAATTAGAAAACTTGCCACCACCGACTTGCCACTACAGCTATCTAGTGGATTCTCTAGTGGGCCTTCAGTGCCTTGTTCTCTAATAAACATCCACTAACATACACACATATCTCATACGCTTGCTCATGGAATAGAGTAATATCCAACTCTTGAATTTATGCATCGTTAGTACAAGTCTATCCGGATCTTAGATGCCCCATCTCTTAAGATCCTACGACTTGGAATATTTAAGATCACGATTATGTGAGACTTATTTCATGGTCACCGAACCAAGTCCCGTAGCATAAGATGAAGATTGCCATATAAAGAATATCATTCAATCAAAATTGTTTTACAAGGAAATAGTTTTACAAGGCCAATCTAATTGGCTTGTCGGGCACTATTCCAACACATGAATCATATGTGACATCATATCCATGCTCTCTACTGCCATTCAGAACATCTTCATCTATAACATCAGGTTTAATACCTTCTCTAGCTAAATAGTTCAAATTAATGTAATCATTTGCCAATACTATTGCATCCATCGTGATGCTGAAATGCATCAATCTGACCCCCTCAATATAACATTGCTCTTATCTACTATATCTAGTTGTTCTTGTTCAGAAAGATTCCAAAGATGCCTATGGTGTATACATTGCACAATTCGCCAATTATCACCAAACTTAGTATCATGGATGTAGAAAGTTTATTGCATTTGGGTTGGCAACACATATGGATCATTTTTGTACCATCGAGATCTTATATCAATACTGACAAAATGCTTATCCTGTCTTATTATGGTTTTGCTATTAGTATTGAACCACTCACACTGAAATAATACCACTTTGTATCCACAAAGATATGTGGGCTCTAATACTTTAGTTAGGAAGCCATAGAACTCTACCATTTTATTATTGTGTTCCTCTTCCACAATCAATCCACTATTTTGTGTGGTTCAGTGATCATCTCGATCTTTTGCCTGAAATTGAACTTCATTGACACGACAACCAGAATAAGACTTTGTTAAGTATGATTGAGGACTATTTGCTAGTGATCACAATTCTTTAGAAACTTGTTCAGGGTGTTGGTGATAGACTTTGTTAATCTACAAATAAATATAGAGGTAGAATGGTGAGCGCTACTACAATTCAGATCTAAACTAATATTGGTATAATTTACAACTTACATGCTCCTTAAACCAGCAATGGAATTCTTCTTGATGTGTTTTTTCAATGTCTCTCACATTGAACATCTTCAATTCCTCCAAGTGCTTCCTAAACCATACAATTATCTTAGATTATGAGAATTATTAAGTTCAAAATATTATATGATAACCTTAATATGAATTTTGTCTTACCATTTGTAAGGATCCAACTCATTACAGTTATTCAATATGAAATTGTGGGCTATCTGAAGCTACTTTTGGGATAGTGGAACAACACATTTAAGAGATCCCACATTTATTTGGTTGTTCGGCACCATCATTATTTCTTGCAACCCTATTAGACCTTTTTCCAATGTCATTGAGATACATTGACATTAATGTTAAATACTCTTTAACTATATATCCTTCAGCAATAGAGCCTTTAGGTCGAGCTTTGTTGTTACACAAAGAATCTTTGTTAATACCCTCTTTTTGAATTTATTTGAATAGGAATTTTTGTATGTAATAAAAACATAGGAATCCTTTTACCTTTCAATTGGATACATCCAACGAGAATGAACCAGACCAACAATTTTTACCTATTGAGGTAGGCGAATTGCTAGGTGGACCATGATATCGAAGAATGTAGGAAGAAATATTTTCTCTAACTTGCATAAAATAAGAGGAATATTTCTCTCCATTTTCTCAATATCAACAATTCTTAGTATCTTTGAACATAAGATGCTAAAGAATTCACCCAATTCAAATAACACTTCACTGATATCCTTATGAAGATAACGCAAATGCCGGCAGGCTTCAAACGTTGAGTACGTGGCAATCATATGTTTTTAACACCGATATCCTTCCATCATTTACACATCTGAAAACATTTGCAGCATATCCATTGGGGAACTTGACAGATCTAAGGAAATCACAAAAGGCATTTTTCCATGTGGATGAAAGGTTGTAACATACCTTAGACTTTTTTGTTACATTTCCACATCTTTGTAAGTGTAACTCCTTTCTTATATTAAAATCACGCAAGTCTTCTCGTGCCTTTTCTATGTCTTGTTTTTCCATCGATGTTTAGTAATGTCCCCAACACACTATCAAAAATATTTTTCTCCATATGCATGACATCAATATTATGTTGAATTTTGAGTTTATGCCAATAAGGCAACTCAAAAAAGATACTTTTCTTTACACAATTCGTTTCCTCTATGCTTCATTTTCTCTTTCGATTACTTGGATGTTTCCCAAGTATGTCAAACATATGCTCGATGTTGTTCAAGTGTAGAAGCAATTCATCCCAGTCCATTCCATAGGTGTAGAACAACTTTCTAACTTACCATCAAACAATTTGCTCTTACGAAAGGGATGGGCATTATCCAAGTAGTGACGATGGCCCATGTAGCATATCTTACTTTGAGTCTTTCTTGAATCAGTGTAATAAAGACAATAAGGACACCCTACGTATCCTTTTGTGATCCATCCCGCCAAATTATTGAGTGCAGCAAGATCATTACTTGTCCACAAAATTGCTACACGCATTTGGAAAGATTGCTTACTAGAGACATCATATACCTCAACCCCTTTCCATAATTCTTTTAACTCTTCTATTAGTAGTTTAAGATAAATATCAATATCCTTTCCAAGAGCCTGAGGACCGGAGATAAGCAAAGGCATCATAAAAAAGTCATCTTTCATGCCTTTATATAGTGGCATATTATGTGGAATGACTACAACAGGGCACATACTATATGAATTACTCATGTTTCCAAAAGGATTGAAGCCATCTGTAGCAAGACCAAGTCTAACATTGCGTGGATCTGAGGCAAGATCTAGATATTGAAGATCAAATTCCTTCCAAACAGGTGAATCTACAGGATGGCTCATACTTCCTTCTATGTCCAAACATTTCTCAGCATGCCACCGCATATTAGAAGCAATTTTAGAGCACATATAAAATCTTTGGAGCCTCGGAGTCAAAGGAAAGTACCACAACACCTTTTGGGGAATTTGTTTTCCTTTCCTTTCATGAAGTTTCCAATGAGGCTCTTTACAAATGGGACAACATGTTTCATTTTCATTGTCTTTCCAAAATAAAGCACAATCATATTTACATGTATCTATTTTTGTGTACCCCTATCCTATTCATGAAAATAGTTTTCTAGCCATTTAAAGATTTTTTGGAACCACATTTCCTTCTAGTAAGACCTCTTTGAATAATTCAAGTGTCATGTTTATTGCTTTATCAGACATTCTATTCATTACTTTGATATGCATCAATTTCACAATAAAGTTCAACAAAGAATGGTTCTTGCAACCAAGGTATAGTTCACGAGTGGCATCATGCAGTAGCCTTTCAAAATTTTGTTCATTTGATTAAGAATAAGCTTCAGAAAATTCTGCATCTCTAATTTCTCTATCATTTCAGGTAGTTCATCATTCCCATTACTATCACATTTTTTAAATGACCACATACTATCATTTCCAAGAGGACCACTACTATGAGTATTTTGACTATAAAAAATAGGCCAATCTAACTCATGTTTCCTATGATGTAACCAATGTCAATAGTATGCATAAAAACCCCTTATATGCAAATCTCTTTTAACCTCAATAAGACTTTTTCTTTTAATATTTCAACATGTATTGCATGTACATAAATAAATGAGTCAACACCAGCAATGAACTTCAGACTGAATCTATCTTTCTTATTTACCCAACTTTTATCCATATCTGCAATACATAAATAAGTTTGGGATTATATGAATCATAATCTTATTTTAAGGAGCTTAATTTCCACATTTTTATATTTCAATATCTGATTTTATTTGGTTATTAATTCTTACATGGAAATAACATGTGTTTAGATCAATGATTTAAAAATATTTACTTATAGAATTAAAAGTGATATTTTATTATAAGAGTGATAACTTTTATGTTCTTTTAAATCAAATCAATCAAATAATATTGTGATATTATTGTGGATCTTTTTATTTTCTGTACATCCCTCCGTTGAAATTATGTTGGGATAAAATTTATTACAAATTTAATAAGAATATAAAAGAAATTGCAATACAATTACTTAATAAATCGTAATTTTTTTTGAGTTAGTTAAATATGGATTACTTGAGAAATAGGTGCATTAGATTTGAAAATGACAAGTAGATGTATGAAAATTAAAACACACACACACACACACACACATATATATATATATTTGTTGAAAATGGCAAAAAGAATAACATTTTTAAAGTTATAAATTGTAAAATAAAACAAAAACTAAAACTAAAAATGAAAATAAAACTTGAAAAAAACATCAAGTGGGGTTGCTCACCATGAATATGACAACATAAAAGAAAACTCAAGGCAAATAAGGGAAAAAACAATGAGAGATAGTAATTAATTTTTTGTAAAGTACATAACTAAAGTTGCATTAAATTAATACTAAAAGAAGAAAATTCAAAAAAAATCGTTTTAATATATTCACTTTCTTTTGTCCCTTTGTATCAATATTGTTAAAGTTAAAATGACGAATTTAATTATTTTCCAAATCCTTAAGGTTCTTTTTAATTAAACCCCTATACATTGTTCTCACACAAATAGAATGAAAATACTCTAATGAGTCTAAATTGTTCTCACACAAATAGAATGAAAATACTCTAATGAGTCTAAATTGTTCTCACACAAATAGAATGAAAATACTCTAATGGGTCTAACCTAATTACGACATTCATTTGATTACTTGATTGTGATTATAGACTTAAAAATTTATTTTGAGTTTATAAGATTAAATTAATTATATTATTTTTTATTTTTAATTAAAAATCAATTAATTTAATCCACCAAATGTACATAATTAATTTTTTTATTTAATATCCAACAAGAAAAGTTAAATCTTTTAAAATTAATGAATATTAATTACAAAATTAATATTTTAATTAATATTAAATAAAATATTCTTTTAAAATTTAAATTCAAATTAACTATTATTAAAAACTTTTAAATGAAGACACAATAAAGACTTAAGTCTTTGTGGATATGCATGATATTCAAAAAATTTACATAAGACAAAGCCAATTAGTTAAAACTAACTAGTTAACTATCAATTTTTTAAATTAAAAATTAACTAAGAATCAAATGAGTTCAAAAACCCTACCTCAAAAAACATGAAAAATCAATCCTGACAATCCTCAAAAAAACCAATCATGAAAGCCTTTGTAGCTTATCCTCGAATGAAGCCCACAAACCAACATGATAATCTTATATATGTTTTAATTCCTCCAATATATCTGAGCTTCTATATCAGATAGGGGTTTACATACTGGTGAAGAAAAAAAACATCTAATCATATGTTTGTATAATATTGTTTGGTTCTCATGCAAAACCCAATAATTGCACATTAATACCATTCCACATAGCTCCAGAAATAGAAATTAAAGTATAAAAGGTACAATTGCATATATTAAAGGAGTAAAGCACTAGAACATAAAAATTGTGTGAATTAAACCTTTAGCAAAGAAGCTTGAAATGTGTTTTTAATCTCTTCAGCTAGAATAGGCCAAATTAGTTGGCTGACGTCAGGGATAGGCAAAAACTCTTTTGTTGCTGAAAGCCTATGCAAATTTACATTATTGACACAAAAATTAGGAGTAGAGAAAAGAAAAAAGTGGAAGAACTTGGGTGAACATTCTCAAGTAAAATTTCAGAAACAATGAACCTATCACACAATGGAAACAAGAAAATTTTGGCCAACAAAATGACAGAAAAAAAGGGTCTTCAAGCCGTTGTTGCACCAATGTGTGAGGACAGTATAACACGTCCTTTTAAATTATAGTGCTCACACAAATGCTAAATTTATTTATTTATTTATACATTTATTTATTCTGTGTTCTTTCTAGGTTCTAACATTATATTTTCATTTATTTTTTCTATTGATATTATTTTCTTTCAAATACCCTAACAATTAAATCTATTTACAAGCCACAATAATTATCAAAATACTAAATGTAATATTCTAACTTGATAGAATATAACTATATTTATACCAAACCTCGTAGTAGGTCAATACAATTGACTATTTCCTCCTACAATATTTCCTTCTCATTAGCTGTAAGAGAACAAAAGTTCTTCACTTCTCCTAGATCACCAATCATAACCACAATCACTACAATGACAATCTATGATTACATGTCTTGAATATTATTCAGTTGTAATAACAAAAAATTTTAAGGAGAACTGCGTATGAATTTAGATTAAAATCAAAATGACAACTAAAAAATTGTCGGTATATGGCTTAAAAATTTGCTGAATTTGAAAGAAACATATCTATACACAATCATCAGCATGATACGCGAACAAAAAACTCATATCTATAATGAAGCTAGAAAAGCCAAACTTGATTTTGAACTATCATACTATAAGACTTAGTTCCGGCAGCTTAGCTTCCCACTACCACCACACTTACTCAGGAACGAGCAGACGAGTACTTTGTGTAGTAGCATCTCGATCTTTGGGAGCCTGTCGATGGATGGGGAAGTGTATATAATTACTATAGAGTGAAACAGAAGTGAAAATGAAAGGAAAGTTGATAATTTACCCAGCTGTGTATCTTGTTTCCATATTCTTTGCCATCAATCATGCTTTTTCAGTGCTTTCTTCAGACAATCTCTTAAGCGCAAATGCTTTGCCGTTGCATTTGGAGGAAACACCTAAACCTCCACAGTCCTCACAGATTTTTGTCGGAGCCTATCTATTACAAGAATTGCTGTAAAAAAGTTGCATTATAAGGCTCCTAAGTAAAGATTATCTTGTGGGGATAATCTTCATGTTATTTTATTTGCTGAGTTAAATATGTCTTAATTCATTCTTCCAATTATTACATCCAAACTTATTATAAGTTGTTACACGTACCTCCGTTGCTTCAGAACTTTCAGTTCTTCTTACAAGAAATGTAGCAGCAGCACCAACAACTGTGGCGGCAACCAAAACAGAGGTGGTTGTCTCCGGTAGTGCAGACAGTATTGTTACTGTTTCTCTACCTTCTATTGCCTTTCTGGGAAATAGAGATGAGTGAGCAGCAACACCGGTGAGAGGTGAACGATGAGTGAGCAGGCCCCACCGGTGAACAGTGAACGACGAGCGATTGTCTGGCAGTGACTGAGGTGAGCGAGCGAAAAGAAAAACAGGAGCAAACTGTGAAATGCACTATATTAGAAACTGGATTTCCGACAGCGGCAGTGAACAGTTAACGGTGAATGGGAGCAAACTGGATTTCATGCGGTGAGTGAGGTTTATGACAGAGAAGAAAAATGGGAGGCATCTGTGAAATGCAATAAGTTGGAAACTGTTTTTCAGGCAGCGGCAGTGAACGGTGAGCAGGCAGCAAACTAGATTTTAGGCGATAAATCTAGTTCAAGAGGGGGAAGAAAAATGGGAGAAATCTGTGAAGTGCACTAAGTTTGAGCTTGGATTTCGTGAGAAGCTAGGGATTTATTATTCATTCTAGACTAGACACGACTCACGAGGGCTTCGTTCTCTAGGGATCTACTATTCACCAAAGAAGCTACTAAAGCATGAAGGTGCTCCATGATGTTATAAGTAAGGTTTAAACCATTAGTTTTGAACATGTCCATTAAGAATTTCCAGAATACAAATATGTGTTTTTCTTTTTGATGATCCAAAGGGAATAGAGTTAGTTTATTTTAGAATGTTCACTAGGTAGTAATACGTTTTATGACCTATGAGCAGTGCTGACTATGGACTTAGGAAACTACTCTGCTTTTTGAATAGGGCTTATTGTGGATCTTCAGCTACTTTCTGCTCCTAGTGGACTCACATCTTATACACTTTTCCATTAGATTTGGGTGGTACCAAGCTTATCTTACCAGGTACTAGGCATTTGAATTCTGTTTCACCAAATTGTGAAAAATTCATTCTCATGTAAATAGTTTATTTATCCTATTAGTCACATGATCTAGCTTGTACATTACAGATAACTATGTCTTGTCTCTCCATATTTTAGCATGTAGACAACTTGTTATCTGTTTTAGGGAAGTGATGGTGTGGGAGAGCCACCTTAAGCAGAATATTTAAGTTCACGTGCTAGCTCAAAACTAGTAAAACTGCAAATGATGCAAACATTTTGGCTTGTCCCTGAGCACAGTGGACAAGTCTAAATGAAATACGGATGCCTGTATGTTTATAAAATTCAAGTCATCATTTAGCTACTATTAATTCTCATAATTTATTTTTTTTTATTATCATTATTCTACTCAGTAGAAATGTTATCTTAAAGCAAGCAATATAATTTGAAAACTTTGTTGTCCTTTCTTCAAGTTTAGGGCTTAGATGTCTAAGTCAAGGATAATAATTGACGTGCTCTGTTAGAGTTGACTTTATTTTTTCACCACTTTTAGAACTCACTGCAACTTGATGGCTTTATCTTAATTCAGTTAATTTACATTTGGTTCTATTTATAGTATCTGGTAGGCCTCTTTAAGAACCAAACTCTCCCAGCACCATTGACTTCTTAAAGAATAATTTGGTTAACTTCTTCTTAGAGAAATACTCTTGGAGGCATTCCTCTCAAGTTAATATGAGTATACTCTTCTCACTATAGGGATCACTCTGTATAATGATTTTTGGTTTTTTGGTTCTCTAATTTTCATCCATATTGTATTAGTTATTTATTGGATGCCATCAATAAGAATAAGTAGTTTAACATTTTAGTGATTCTAGATTATATCCTTCTTTTGCTTAATCCTTTCTTGATTATTCCTCCAAGGAAAATTGCTTATATGCTAAAAAATGAAAGCATGCTATTGTGTAACTTGTATGATTCTAAATCATAATGAATGCTTGTATAGATAGAAATTCTATCAAGCTTATTCTTTTCCCATACTATGTCAATGATTTATCCTCATGAAGTAAGGCCTCATATTCATTACAACAGTTTCTATGATCTAATATTTCTTTTGTACTGCCTTGCCCTCTTAGCTAAAACATAGTCAAGCTCTTGCTAATATCAAGCATTTATACAATGAACAGAAATTGGCAATAAGACCCAGGTCCCCATAAAGATTATCACTAGGGAAGTCTTCAATGCAGGATATTGAGAAAATGCACCCATAATCAGTTACTTGTAAGTGCTTTTGGATTAGCACTTTCCCTACTTTCAATGCCCATTAACATGAATTTACAAAAATCAAGTTTCTTAATGACATTTTTTTATTCATTCTATGAATTTGTCTTCCATTGGTCTGAGTTGGAACATGTCCCTTTCTATAGCTAATCTATTATTCATAGATATCCTGTGAGCATATGTTGTTTATATCCCTCATATTGTATGCTAATTCAAAGCAGTGATCTCATTCTATTTCAATCAATCACAAGACCTTTGCCTTATTTTCTAGTTGTTCTACCATCCTTGAAAGTTTGTAAGCAGCCAACTTTTTGGAGCACGGTAGATGCTGAGTTTGACTAGATTAGCAGAAATAATGCTAGTCCTTTCTAATGCAGAGACTTGTTAGGAAATCAATCTTCTAGTTTAATTCCTACTAGACTCTCAAGAAGATGAAGGAGGGGCTATCATTAAGTTAGGTTTCTTTGCAAGTCAATAGTCAATGATATGTCAGTAGCTGGATGCTGATATTTGTTTTATGTATCCTTTTCATGTCTTTAAGTTTGATTAATGACTTTTTTGACTGATTTTCCAGCTTTATTATTATTTTTTGGTTGTTTAGGACCATTCTAAAAGCTCTTGCAGTTGATGTACTTTTGACATCCAGAACATCGGGATTTGATTTTGCTAAACAAAAAGAATACAGTTCTGTTAAGTAGATTGAATTAATTTCTCTTTAGCAGCAGAATTGAAAGTCAACTCTACTAAACAGAACTGAAATCATTTCTTCTTGTTAGAACTTTTCTTTTCTTTCTTTTTCCTGTTATTAGAACTTAATTTCAGAACTAAATTTGATCCTGTTTTATAAAATTGAAAGATGACTCTATAAAACCTAAATGAATTTTATTCTGTTGTAGAACTAATTTCAGTTTTTTTGACTCAATTCTTACCCTTCTGCCTCTTCCAACACATCCACAAGAGCATGATGTTTTCTTTTCTTACCCTTTTGTCTTAGTGTGCTTTGAATAATGTTGTTCTATGAAATTCTTTGCTGCATAGTAAAGTGCATTCGCTTGAAGCTTGTTTGAAGCTAATTTTTTAATAAAGTAATTACTTTAAGCATCTCCACTTTTGTCTTAGTGTGTTGTGAATATTGCTTGACAGTAAGGTTCTCCCTAGTTGAAAAGGTGGGATGAAAATATGATTCAAGTCATTGAGCATTAGTATGAAGTATTAGAACGTTTATTAGCTTTAATTGGATAGTGACAAGTTCCTTTTGTTTCTCTATTTCTCGTTCCTAAGTCCATATTCTTCTCATACTCTTGCCATGCTTGTGGATTTTTTACACAAGTTGTTGAAATAGTTCTTGTTTGTTTTCATATTTTCTAGGTCATCCACTTAGTTGAAATTTAGACCTTGTTTATATTTGTAGATGTTTGGTGTAAATGATCCAACAGTGGAGAATCTTACATGAAAAATTCAAAAATTTGCATGTATTTTGATCATCCAATTATCTTGTAATTATATTCTTTAGGAAACATGTCGCTATATATTTTTTTGGTCTTCCCGTTACCTTGAATCATATGAAATAGCAAACCTATGTACTACTTTTTTATTTTATATTTTGCATTTCTTTTTATTTTTATTTTTAACAAGCTGCTGCACTTGTTGCAGGATAGCTTAAGCCACATTCACCGTAAATAATGGAGATTGAGAATGGACGGGACCTCCTTATGGATTGTTTTGGTTGTATTTGTATTTTTTTAAATTAATATTTTTAATTTTATATCTTTTTCTCTTTGTAGAAAGTTAATGTTTCATAGCATTTTCCTTCACAAGTTATATATAAACACATGATATGTATATATATTACACACAGAGACATAAATACATATGTTCCTTTAATGCATGCAATAATATTTGTAATAGATGTTTACGGTTCAATAAAAATATTCCTTTAAGTTATTATTTAAAACGATAGCTTGTGAGCATGTCTAAGGGTAATGTTGACATGTATGCTGAAAGTAAAATGTGTATATTCAATTGACAATTTTTTTAACATTTATTCAATTTAATTAAGATAAAGATAAATTAATATTTAAATAAACTGAATAAAAGAATTTTAAAGAACTAATATTTTCTTTCAATAAATAATTATTTGATCAAAAAGGTGAAAATTTATAAAGAATTGTTTATTTAGTTAAGAAATATTCAAATAAATTAAATAATTTAAAACTTGAACTATCACTATTTTAATCTTTTATATGCTTGTGTTACTAGCTTTGTAACCAATTTAGTTCTAAATAAATTCGACTTTTTAACCAATTTAGTTCTAAACTCTTCAAATTCAATTGCAATAATGTGTTGATATTTTTCTAAAAATAGTTAATAACAAAGTTCATTGAATTGCTAAGAGCAATTTTTAGCAATCAAGTAAAGTCAGTTGCTTTGAGTGGTTTCTAGCAACTACGTATGTAAATTGGTTGCTAAAGTACTTGCCCCACATTAATAAAATAGATGATCAACTAAGGCTTGTAGCAACTATTTTAAAATCTGTTGTTGAATTGGTCACAATTTAATATTTATTTTTAGTGATCATAAAAATTCTTGCTAAAAGTTTTAATTTTGGTCACTATACCATCAGGCAAGGCTCTCAAATTATAGCAACCATTTACAACTACCAAATGTTGGTTGTAAAAGAATATGTGCAATTTAACTTTAACAACCAAATAACTTTTGGTCGCTAAATGTATATATTTAGTAACCATTTTGTGATCGTCCCTGAGATTTTAGTTGCTAAAGGTAGTTTTTCTTGTAGTGTATTTATCTTATATGAAGTATCACTAAATTAAATGACATATGCTTTTCTATAATAGATTATCACTAATTTTACAAGTTGTTGATTTGCATTTTGCAATTTTAGTATATTAAGTGCTTGGTAAATATTTTAAAAAGATAATAAAAATATATTTAAAAACATCTATTATATTAGATAACATTATTTATAATTTATAATTTTATATATAATACATATTAATATTAAAATAATAAATATAACTAAAATAATATAGTTAACTATAAGTAGCTTGATTTATTAACTAAAATAAAAAATTTAAGAAGAAATAAAAAATTTAAAACTATCATCCTAACAATATAATTTAATTTCAAATAATCACTTAGTTAATGTTAATCATTTCAAGACAATTCTAATATAGTTTAACTCAGTTTGAACAATATAAATTAATAATTTTTAAATAAATAAAATAAGTAAAAATATATATTTTTTGAAATAATACTTAATAATATATAATAACATAGATGTATTTAAAATACTTTGACTAAATTAATATTTAATTAAAAATGAATAAGTAAAAAATTGAAAAATAGTAGAGAGAAAAAGGGAAAAAAAAGAATAAGAAAAAGTCAATCTTCCTCCCCTCGCTACTAACACCACAAGCCCCACTAACCCCCCCCCCCCCGCCCCCCCGCCCGCCCCAACCCAACACACACCATCCCTCGACTATCACCTCGCCAACCCACCTCACTCCTTTCCAACTAGCCCAATTTACTAATATTCTAAAAAATTGGTCTTAATAGGGAAAAAAAAGTTAGTGAAGACCAATTAATCAAATTTATAAATTATGTTAAGACTAAGCCATTAGAAATGCCCAATTTACTAAGTCATCGAAAAATTGCAAAAGCTTGATTAGAAAAAAAAAACAAAAAATGTTGTTGAAGAGTAAATTGATGTGAAGCCCAATTCACTTAAAAGTTGTCAACCCCAATTATAAAAAAGAAGTAATTGGGCGAAGCCAGATTAACCAACTATTTAAATTAAAAAATAGACCAACTATTATATAAAGTTCAATTCACTAATTTATAATTAAAAATATTGATCAAGTAATTCTTAATTGAAGTATAATTCACCAATTTATTAAAAAATTTGGTCAAACACAATTATTAATTAAAAAATTCAAAGAGCACAATAACCAAATTTTAAATTATTATAATAATATTTCTAAGAAAAAGCTCAATTAACCAATTTACTATAAATTCCAGTGAAGCTCAATTTTTAAAAATAAATTAGATAAAATCAATTAACCAATTCTTTAAGTTAATGTCAATCCTAAACAAACCTAATCCTTAAACAAAAAAAATACCAATTCCCTAAAAAATTTATGGGCCCAAATTAATAGAAAGCAATTTGATAAAACTCAATTAATTAATTTTTTAAATTAATGTTAAGCCCAATTCTTAAACAGATAAAGTAATTTACTATAAAACTGGTAAACCCCAATCAATAGAATGAAACTTGCTAATGCCCAATTAATTTATCTAGTCAAATTTTGGTTAAGCTTATTTCTCAAGATGAAAGCCTTGTTCAGAAGTTATTCCACTTGCAATTTATTCATCATCAAGTTCTTAGGGGGGGGGGGGGGGCGGGGGAACTCAATAATAATTTATTCACTAAAAATTTTGCTCAAGCTCAATTCCTTAAAGAAAGCCAACAAATCATTTAGTCAATTCAAATTTGTTGAAGACCAACTCTTAAAACAAAGCCCAAGTCATCATTTAATTCACCATAAATTTAGTCAAACCTATTTTTTAAATGACATGCCAACTAAAAAATAATCCACTATAAATTTGTTAAACTCCAACCTTTAAAAGAATTCCAGTTCAACATATAATTTACAAAAAAATTGTAACACAGGATTCTATAATGAAATTAGCCCAATTAAGCAATTCTTTCACTTCAAATTTGTTCAAGCCCAATTCTTATGTTAAGGCATAACTCACCAATTAAAACCTTGGTCAAGTCCAATTATAAAACTAAGTCAAGCCCCAAGTAACAACTGCTTTCAATTATTGTGAAACCCATTTCTTGAACTAAAGCCCAACTCACAAAATATGTGTGCAAAATTAATTTAATTGCCATTTATATTTAGTAATCAAAACAATTGTTACCATTTTGTACAATTGAATTTAGGAGGGAATGATTCTGTGGAGGGAAAATTAATTTAACTTTAGTAACCAGACATTTTGTTACAATATAATTTATTTGTAACGAACATTTTCTTGTTACAATATGTACCCAATTTTGTTACAAATAAACTTCCCTAAATGGCGAAAAATATTACATGTGAAAAAATGACATTTTTCATAACAAATATTGATTTAGTTACAAAACATAAAAAATCTAACGTAACTAATATTAGTTAATGGTAACACGATTTTTATTACTCAAGATAAGTATTTTAGTAACAAAAATTCAACTTTGTTATGATAAATGCACTATTTGCAACAAAATTTACCTTCGTTACAAAAATTTTTGTTACATGAAATGCAATTTGTTGTAGTATCAATTCACATGTAATAAGTGGCCAGCCACATACATACTCTATATTTATATAAAGGGAAGATGGTGTGATGCCAAAGTTGCATCACACCTTCCTCAATGGTGGTGTCAACTAGCCCTTGCAAGTTGGCATGTGAGTTTGAATTTTGTGTGAATTTGAATTTCATTTGGAATCTTTATTTCATCTCATGAAATGTCATCCAAATAAATTCTAATTCACACCAAATGAATATGTCATTTGAATTTTTTCTCCAAAATTAATTCTCCATTTTAATTAAATTAAACTCTTTAATTTAATTAATTAACTTTGACTTAACTTTTTAAGTCAATTTGCTTAACTCCTTAAGCAAGACATTGTTAACTTAACTCCTTAAGTTAACTTGACCAATTGATAGTCATGTAGCACCAAATAATTAACTCCTTAATTAGATGGTTTTGATTTAACTCCTTAAATTAATTAGATCAATTTAACAATTATATTGATCAAGCCAAAATGACAAGAAGTTCTGTTACTCGGTCAACCTCCAAAATCGGTTATGGAACTTTTCTAACTCTTAAAAAATTACCCTTCATCAAGTAGGATTTGCAATTGGCTTTTGTGTGTGACCCATAGGTTCTACCATTCATTGGACATGGGCTCACAACTCTTTGTGACTTTGGAATATCAAATATTCATATTAGTTTAAATGTCTTTAAATTAATCGACTCAATTCAACTAATTTCCATTAGTTAAAGAGTACACAATCTCTATGGTCGATGTCCAACCTCAAGCCCATGGAGCCCAACTAATTGGCCGAAATGAATGCTTTTGAAGTACCATTCTAGCTCTACGCACCATGTAAATACGGTCATTCCATCTCCTTTCTCCCAAAAGAGGCCTAGCATAAGATATTTGTTGGCTCCTTAATAGCCTCGATTTTATGTCTCCATTCAAATGTTCAATTCCTCTTTATGACCTCATCTTTGAAAATTTTCTTTTTCAAATTGTCATACTATTGCGCAAGGATTTCTTAGAATTGATCATTATAAAATACATAGGACATGTACTTGTCCTTCACAACGATAAGGTGTCGGATCCCATCTTGGATCTCACAAACTTCCATGTTTAAGTAACTCATGCCTAATAACTAATCAGGCGACCCGCTACATGGCCAGGGAAGAGTCAAAGTATGAGAACCTAAACAAATGGTTACCATGGACCCTCAAGTCAAATGACTAATTATATGTACTAGTGTAAGCTAGAGAACTTGTCACTACCAGCTTGCCTCTTCGGCTACCCAGTGGATTCTCCGAACTGGCCTTCAGTATCTTGTTCCCTAACAATCACCTACTAACATGCACCCATATCTTATATGGAATTATTTATACATTGTTAGTACAAGTTTATTCGGATCTTAGATGCCCTGTCTCATAAGATCCCATAACTTGGAAGATTTAAGATAACGATCATGTAAGACTTGTTTCATGATCACCACCTAGTGCGTGACCAAATCCTATAATCTTATGTCATCTAAGGGCTTCAACCAAATGCCAGTGAAGTAAATATAAGCATAAGATGAAGATGGCCATTTCATGAATATCATTCAATCAAGATTGTACAAGTGAAATAGTTTATATGCCAATCTTGGCTTATAGGGTACTATTCCAACAATCTCCCACTTGCCCTAAAACCAATTCTCCATAGCCTTAAGGCCCATCTTCTCAAGATGTCCTTCAAAGACCTTTTTGCATTTAGGGGTTAAGATAATAGCTCTACTATATTCGCTTCTGAGGCAACCGTTTTCACTAAAATATCGCCTTTATCAAAAGATAACACATTTATATATGTTCGGATCACATATGAGATCTTGGCTCAAGTCCAAAGTTTTCTTCAAAAGATAACTATAGGCTCATGCACGCTAGGCACCGCATCCAACTCTCGGATGAAGTTTCTATCTAAACATCTCTCTTTGCGGTTTCCAAAACCACAATGTATTCCGCCTCTATGGTTGAATCGACCGTGGTGTCTAGTTTGGAACTTTTCCAACTCACCACTTCGCTATTGAGGTAAAATATAAATCTAAAAGTAGATTTTAGGTTTTCTACATCAGATTGGAAACTAGGATCTGAAAACCACTTGGCTTTCAATTCTCCATTTTCATATACTAAAAACAAGTCCTTAGTGCTTCTCAAATACTTAAGGATTGTTTTAACGGCCATCCAATGACATTCACTAGGGTTGTATTGGAAACGGCTCTAACACTTAGAGTGTGTTCCGCATTCGGTCTTGTACATTGAACGGCATACATTATGCTCTCAATATCAAACGCATAAGGTATGTGGGACACTTTTTGTCTCTTGTCTTCAATCTTAGAGGCCATAGACTTGTAGAGATGAAGATCGTATCTCATCGAGAGAAATTCCTCTTGGATTTTCCATATTAAACCCTTTTAGTATCTTGTTAGTGTATGGGATTTGGGAAAGCTCCAGCATCCTCCTTGATCTATCTCTATAGATACATATTCCTAATACATAGGATGCTTCTCCTAAATCTTTCATAGAAAATTGAGTAGAGAACCATACTTTAGTACACTCTAACATTTCTCTCTTATTCCCAATGAAAAGAATGTCATCGACATAAAGCACAATAAACTTTATATTACTCCTACTAGCCTTCTTGTACACACAAGGTTCATACACATTTTTGACAAAGCCAAACGATTTGACTATTTTATCAAAATGTATGGTCCAAATTTGGGATGTTTGTTTGAGTTCATCAATAGATATTTGGAGTTTGCAAACCTTTTACTTACTCCCTTTGGATGTAAAACTTTGTGGTTGCTCCATATAGATTTCTTCTTCAATGTTTTCATTGAGGAAAGCGGTTTTCACATCCATTTGCCAATCTCATAATTATAATATATGATTATGGCAAATAAAATCTGAATAGACTTAGGCATTATAATCGATGAAAAGGATTCCTCAAAATCGATATTGGGTCTTTAAGTGTAACCTTTTGCCACTAGTCACACCATAAAGGCCATTACCTCTCCATTGACTCTTAGCTTTCACTTATGGATCCACTTGCAACCAATGGGAACTATTCTCTCCAATGGATGTACTAAAGTCTATACTTTGTTGGAGTACATGGAGTCCATTTCTGGTTTCATAGCTTCAAGCCAATGTCCCTAGTCTATGTCCAACATAGCTTCCTTAGAGGTCTTCGGATCGCTATCTGATTAGCTTGTCTCATGAAGGAATTTGAACCTTTCGGGTTGCTTCTTGATTCGATCCAACCTTATCAGAGGTTGTGTGAAAGGTTCTTATTGCTCACTTGTTTCTACCACTTGTCGGATTTGATGATCTTGAACTTCATCAAGTTCAACACTACTACCATTTCTATCCAATAGAAATTCTTTTTTTCCAAAATGGTAGCGTTTCTTGAAACAAACTCCTTTTGTTCAGAGGGGTCATAAAAGTAATAACCTAAAGATTCTCTTGAGTATCCCACAAACTTGCACAAGGTGGATTACTATCCAACTTGTCTCCCATTAACTGCTTGACATAAGTGGGAGACTCGTAAGAGGGTGCTTTGCCACACCACATCTCATGGGGCATCTTTGGTACCAATTTTGAAGGTACTACACTTAGTAACTTCATCGTTGCCTCTAAGGCATATCCCTAAAAGGATATGGGCATCAAAAAAGCTCATCATGGAACGTACCATATCCAACAAGGTACAGTTTCTTCTTTCGGCTACTCTATTATGTTAGCGTGTACCGATTGAAGTCCATTGAGAGGGAATCCTATTTTTTTCTAGATAATCCAAGAATTCGGTACTTAAGTATTCTCATCCTTGATCCGATCGAAGAGCTTTAATACTAAGTCCCTTTTGCTTTTCTACTTCATTCCTATACTCTTTGAACTTTTTAAAGCTTTAGACTTGTACTTAATAATATATAAATGTCCAAACTGATTATAATAGTCAGTGAAGGTGATGAAGTAAGAATAGCCTCCTATCGCACTAACTCTTAGTAGGCCACAACCATCCGTATGGATCAAATTCAAAGAACTTGTGGTGCACTCTATTTGTCCCAAAAGAGAAGTCTTGCTCATTTTTCCCTTCAAACAAGATTCACAAGTAGGAAGGTCTTCAATGCTACTAATATTTAGTGCTTTGGTAGCTGCTAACTTGATCATCCTATTTTTAGAGATATGTCCAAGTCTTGTATGCCATAGGATGGCATCTTCTTAGTTATCTAATATTCCTTTTATTTGATTGAAAGTACATGAGTGATAGTTAAGAATCCAAAAATGTATAAACTTTTGTTAAGTGTACCATGACCAACTAAAGAAACTATTACTTATGCCTTCAATCTCCCATTTGATATACAAGGATCAAATCCTTCGCTATCCAAAATGAGAATTGAAATAATGTTCTCAACAGTATATAGTACATAATAACAAGGGTTCAATACAAGTATGGAGTTCCCTAAGTCTAACTTATTATATGCCTTCAGCTTTGGCCACAACTCTTGCTCATTTGCCAAGGTGGCGGATCATATCCCCATCACTTAATTTTATTTTCCTTTCTATTCTTTGTAACAAATTACAAAGATAAGAACCACATGCGATATCATATATCCATGAAGAATAATTTATCTTTAAATTTATTTCAATAAAGTACAGACCCTTCTCAAGGGTTGCAAGGTATTCCTTGCAATATCGCTTCTGATGGCCTTTCTTGCAAAGTAGAGATAAGAAATATAGACTATATCCTCTATAATCTTCTTAATGTTGGAATAGTGCCCAGCAAGCCAATTAGATTAGTATGTAAACTGTTTCACTTGTGATGCAATCTTGATTGAATGATATTATTCTTATATGGCCATCTTTATCTATCACATAAGACTACGAGACTTGGTCAGTTCACTCGGTGGTGATCATGGAATAAGTCTTACGCGGCCGTGATCTTAAACATCCCAAGTCATAGAATCTTAAGAGATGAGGAATCTAAGATTCAGATAGACTTGGATTAACAATTCATAAATCCAAGGGTTGGATTTTGCTTTATTCCATGAGCAAACCATGTGTGATATGGGTGCTTGTTAGAGAATAAGGCACTGGAGACTCGCCCGTAGATCCCACTAGATAGTCGTAGTGGCAAGTGGGTAGTAGCTAGTTTTTCAGCTTATGCTAGTGCATATAATTAGTCCTTCGACCTAAGGATCCATTGTAATCTTATGTTTTAGTCCTCATGCTTTGACTCCCCCCTGGCCACTTAGTAGGCATTCCGGTGGTGATTGGGCATGAGCTACTTAGACATAGAGATTTATGAGATCCTCGTCTTTGTGAAGGGCGAGTATATCTCCTACGTGTTCTATGATGATCGATTCCAAGAAGTCCTTAGCCAAGGCAATATGACAATTTGGAAAAGCAGTTTTCCAAAGATGAAGCCACAAAAGGAATTGAACATTAAGAATAAATGCATAGCATTGAGGCTATTAGGGAGCCGACAAATATCTTACCCCATGCCTCTTTCATGGAGATAGGAGACGGAAGGACCATATTTGCATGGTACGCGTAGAGCTAGAATGGTTCACTACAAGCATTCATTCGGCCAATTGTTGGGCTCCATGGGCTTGAGGTTGGACATCAACCATGGAGATTGGATACTCTTCAATTAATAGAGATTAATTAATATGAGTCGGTTAGTTTAAAAGGAGTTTTAAACTAATGTGAATATATAATATTCTAAAGTCACAATTATTGTAAGCCAATACCCAATGAGCGGTAGAACCTAATGAGTCACACATAAAAGCCTATTGAAAATTCTAAATAATGAGGAGGAATTTTCAAAGTGTTAGAAAAATTCCAAGAGGACCGAAAATGTGAGGAAGAAATCTTGATGCAATTTTTAGTCATTTGGTTTCATCAATTTAATTGTTAAATTGATCCAATTAAATTAATTGTTAATTTAATGTGGTACCACATGATTATCAATTGGTCAAGTCAAACTTAAAGAGTTAAGTTTGGTGACTTAAAAGTTAAGTCAATATTTAATTAAATTAAAGTGTTTAATTTAATTAAATGGAAGAATGAGAATTAAGCTTGCAAGTTGGCATGCTTAGTTGGCAAACCCCCTTGAGGAAGGTGTGATGCCACCTAGACATTACACCATCCTCCCTCTATATATAGATATAGAGGGTGGCAGCCAACAAAAAGGAATTAGTCACACTTTTTGCATCTAATTGTTAGATCAAAAATTCTCTCTAAAAGTGATTCTCTCATGAGTTAAGGTTTCACTCTCTTCTTTATCCCCTCCATTTTTGGCCATCAACCTAGCTCTTTTCCTTCTTGATTTTTTTGGCTAAATTAAGAAGGAAAGGATAGTCCAAAGGTGTGTGGACTTTGACATTAGAGGCAAGACATATTACGGATTGCTTGCTTTGGTGATCCTCTATTCCAGCAGAAACTTTGAGGTCTCTTTTCGAGGTCTTGCTGAAAGACTCCGGCGGTGAATTTTATATTTGGATGCTTCTCTTTAAGTCACCTTTCATTTTGTACATATTTGGTTGAATTCCGAGGTGATTTGCTAGATCAAATGTTGATCACGCCTAGATGCGCCAGTAGCAGTTTCCTCTTGGGAAAGGAAGCTCTTCTTCTACCTTTGGTTGGATTTTTCTCAAGAGGTAACAATCTAACCTTAATCTACTATACATGCATGATTTAGATCCTTGTGGTGGTGTAAGATAAGTTAGATTTCAGTTTTTTAATATTTTAAATTGGATCCTTAGCCTTACACCTCTTTCACTTGACTCCTTCGGATGCCTTTAATGGTTGCCTTCCCTTAGAGGAAGAACTTTTCTTTCTTTTACCTCCCTTTCTAGCACCCCTAGGGCCCACAGATTTGGAGGAGAAAGCAAGCATTAATGGTATGCCCTTGTTATGGTAGTCTCCTTCTAGATCAACACTTTGATCAATAAAACTCGGCGAGGACATGAGGATCAAATACTCATGGAGATCATTGTTCATCACTACATCCAAGTTGAAGAGCTTCTCCAAGCCTAATCATCTTTAGACCATAGTTGATGGCACATGACTTCACATCCATCCTAACTTGAAAAATCTCCTTTGACAACATGAACTTCTCATACCTTGTTTGCTTTACAATTCTTGTAAATTTTAATCTAGGTACTATTCATGTATCCTTGAGACTTTTGAAGTTTGTAGATGCTATCATGAGACTATGGGATAGGACGATCCTTAACCTAATCCGTGAACTTTTCGCATGTTTTTTGATCTACATTTATCCCCATGGGATTAGGAGCACCATGATATAGGACATTTATCCATTTTTGGAAATCTAAAAACAATTTTTGAGGTTAAGTCAATCATGGAAGTTTGGCCCGATTGGTTCATTGGTTTCCAAAATAACGTTGAATGAATTTTAAGCTATTCTTGAGATTTCACAAATCATCAAAAGTGAAAAAGAGAATATAAGCATGTGATTGAATATTGATATTTGAAAACATGCTCATGGTTTTTCAATCATGTTTTTCTCTCACTATTTTATCAAATCCTTTACCCCCTAGAAGAATTAAAAAAATTTCATTTCCTATTGAGAATCAAGACCTTAAGGACTTGTAAGTGGACTCACCACCTGTGAGACATCCACAAACAATCGAAAGGTAAACAACTTTTGCTAATCATCCCATGCAACTTTTGATATATTTTGCCTCACTTTTCATGTAGATCCATGACTCGTGCGCATCTACACTACTAGATGTTAAGTCAAACCTACCAATCAAACTTTGATTTGAGACAGCTCCATGTCAACCCACCACTCGTGTGCCAATGCATGGGAAATCTCAGATCAAAGGTGCATCATATGCTAAGTATATGGTCATAGCTTTCCACCATAAGCGTGACCCTCGACTCGTGAGACATCACATAAATGATGGTAGCATCATCATGCCATATACTATTGGTAGAATGCATGGATTAACTTAAACTCCTTTTAGTTTGTATCCATTTTGACTTAATATTTGGGAGCACTTAGACATTCTAAGTGGAGCGTTTTTCTTGCTTGCAAAGATCTCATCATTTTATCTTCTTATTTAGGTTTTCTATATCCTAACTATGCATCTCATACATCAATAGGATATGAAAAACATAAATAAGTAAAAGCGCCTAGCATGCTCCTAGGATGGGATGACCTTGAGCCTAACCAAGTGATGCACTTAGAGCTATAGGTGCACCACTTAGTTGATTTTAACTAGGTTGATTAAATTTAACTATTACATGAGTGTATCCCCATACATTCATGGGTCTTCATCCCTCTAATTGCCTTCTTCACTCCATGCAACATTTACATGAGAAAGAAATCCTCACTCCTACTGATTCTACTCTCATAACATTTACAAGATAGAAAATAAGAAGCATGCAAGCTCTAGTTTAATACAACTCTTTTCAATAACTTGAAACAAATAAAATCAATATTAAAGGCTCATGATTATCCCAATTCATTCATTATCTATTCAACAATTAAATAAAAAACAAATAAGTTTAGAATTGGCATTAAATTCCAATAATTAAATGCTTATCTCATAAACAATTAATTAGTCAAGCAAATATAAGCATAATATTTATGCATTTCATTTTTGCACAAAGTTTGGAGATTAACTTAAACAAGTTTCTAAAAGTAATAAAAAATGTCAAACATAATTTTTAGAAGTTGCACAATACTCGTGCTTCTATCTAGCATGATTTAGTTTACTTTTGGTCACAAAAAGAACACAAAAGCACATCATAACTCATGCAAAACCAAAACTTGGCACCGCTGCCAGGCCAGTATGCACAGCCTTGCGGCAGCTTGCCTTATTTCAAGGTTAGGACCGAGTAAAGTTAATTTTGGCTCAATTTTGTGCACAAAAAAATTTAGGACACTCCTAAACACTAAATCACACATTATAGATGATTCTAGATTTAAAACACTTTTCAAAAATGGAATTTCAAGTGCTCAAACATGCTTCAAACTTCAAGTTCAAGTAAGAATCACATTCTTCAAAAATCTCCAATTAAACTCCAATCAAATTGGATCAAAAAATGACCAAAACACTTTAAGGCCAAATTTAACATGCCATATCAACATTTAACATCAACTAATGCCAAATCAAAATTCAACATTAGCAACTATGAATTAAAACATACTAATCATATGAATTAACACTGAAAACATATATTAGCAAGCTTCCAATTTATCAAACAAAAGAGCCACAAACAACAACAACCTAAGATCCTAATTCATAGCTTGGATCAATTATTTGGTGATTTTGACCAATTAATCACATGAATCAATCAATCAAAAATCCAAATCATAGCATGAATTAGGCTCCAATACCACTTGAAGTCACATGTAACAAGAGGATCCAATTATAAAAGCATAAAAATGCTAAAATAACTAGACTACATATGAAGCCAAGGATAAAACATGCCATAGATTCAGATTTGGAAGGAGGATTACCTTGATTTTCAAAAAATCAAAGGAAGGTGGAAGAAAATCTCAGTTCCTTGAAAACTGCCTTCCAGCGACACAGCAGAATCCAAGCAACTTTTGTCCAACCAAATGAACTCCAATTTTAGTGAAATTTGTACTAACAAACACCAACTCCTTGATGTATCTTCAACAAAAAATTCATCTCAAAATGGATCCGAAAAGACCTCCAAAGGTCTCTTCAGAGTCACTGCCCGAAATAGAGGATCTCCAAAGGCTAGCAATCCAATTGTCTTGCCTCTAATGTAAAGATCCACACACCAATGCACAATCCTTTTTCACTCAATATTTGCTGGAGAATAATGAGAAGAAGAGCTTGGATGAAGGCTTGATTTGGAGGTAGGAGAAGAAGAGAAGTGAAGCTTCAACACATGAGGCAACACTTGAGAATTTGGAGGAAAATTGAGAGAATCTAATTCTTACTTTCAATTCACATGTAATGAGTGGCCAGCCACATACACACTCTATATCTATATATAGAGGGAGGATGGTGTGATGCCAAGGTGGCATCACATCTTTCTTAAGGGTGGAGCTAACTAACCTTTGCAAGTTGGCATGTGAATTTGAATTTCATTTGGAATCTTCATTTCATCTCATGAAATGTCATCCAAATAAATTTCTAATTAAAACCAAATGAACATTTCATTTGAATTTTTCCTCCAAATTTAATTCTCTATTTTAATTAAATTAAACTCTTTAATTTAATTAATTAACTTTGACTTAACTCTTTAAGTCAATTTGCTTAACTCCTTAAGCAAGACATTGTTAACTTAACTCCTTAAGTTAACTTGACCAATTAATAGTCATGTGACACCAAATAATTAACTTCTTAATTAGATTGTCTTAATTTGACTCCTTAAATTTAGATCAATTTAACAATTAAATTGATCAAGCCAAAATGACATCAAGTTGTGTCAATCGGTCAACCTCCAAAATCGGTTATTAAGGAACTTTCTAATTCTTAGAAAATTCCACTTCATAAAGTAGGATTTGCAATTGGCTTTTGTGTGTGTCCCATTAGGTTCTATCATTCATTGAACATGGGCTTACAACTCTGTGATTTTGGAATATCAAAAATTCATATTAGTTTAAACTCCTTTAAACTAATCAACTCAATTCAACTAATGTCTGTTAGTTGAAAAGTATCCAATCTCCATGGTTGACGTCCAACATCAAGCCCATGGAATCCAACTAATTGGCCAAAATGAATACTTTTGGAGAACCATTCTAGCTCTACGCGTACAATGAAAATACGATCCTTTTGTCTCCTATATCCCAAAAGAGGCATAGAGCAAGATATTTGTCAGCTCCCTAATGGCCTCAATCCTATGTTTCTATTCAAATGTTTGATTCCCCTTCATGACCTCATCTTTGGAGACTTATTTTCCAAATTGTCATACTACCTTGTGCAAGGATTTCTTGGAATCGATCATTATAGAATACATAGAAGATGTACTCACCCTTCACAATGACAAGGAGTCGGATCCCGTCTTGGATATCACAAACCTCCATGTCTAAGTAGCTCATTCCTAATCACCACCCGAATGACCTGCTACATGCACTACAACAAATTCCACTTTTAGTAACAAAGAATTTTGTTACATTAATGCTTAAATTCGTTACCTTAGGTAATCGGTAATGAAATTTTGGTTACCAAAGTTTTGTGTATTAAAGCCCGTCGCTAAAAGTATTTTTAACGAACACTTTGGTTAGTTACAAATGATTACCTTATGTCGTTACTAGAAATATGATATTAGTAACAAAAATGTCTGTTCGTTACAATAGATTTTTATAGCGTAACAAAATATTTAGTTACTAAAACATTGACAATTTTGTTGCATTTCATTTTTTCGTTACCGATGCATAATATAATAATATTATTTATTTAATTAAATATAGTTACTAATTGTTTATGTAATGAAATATTTTGTTACAAATAGTTAAATAATATTTTAATTCAAAAATAAGCATTTCGCTACTAATGGAATAGATAACTAAGAGTTTTGTTGCAAGAGAGATTAAAAGTTTTGTTACATTTAGTACATGCAATACACTAATTTTCGGGCCTTAAGCTGTCTCAATTAACCATACTTGGCTCACTTAGTATTTCCTTCTCTTCAGGGTTCGGTAGCTGGACCTGGGATATGGGCTGGAGACATCCCCATGGGCTGAGCTTTAGGATAACAATGTCTTTGGCCTTGGGCTGCTGGTGGGTGGGCCCAACATTAACTAGGTTGTCTTCCCCACGTGCTACTCCAACTGGTCGAAGCCTAATCTCGGGGCTTGACTGGTGGACTTGGCACTAAATTGAAGGTTGGGCTTCACAGCCAGGGCCGTCTGAATAGGCCAAGGCACGGTGGACCTAGGCATGCTGGGCAATGGCATCAAATGGGCTGGAGAACACTGGGCCTAATGGTTTTTGGGCTAGAAGGACCAATACACATTGGACCTTGGCATGTTAAGCTATTGGAACTGGAAACTCAAAACTGATGCTAGTAGGACTCAAACCCGCGCTTGCAAATACATGCAACAAGGCACTTACCAACTTGGATACAATTGACATTAGTTAATATAGATATGTGCATAGATACTTATACTTATTGAGCTTGGCTTAGCTCATTTAACTGACGAGCTCAAACTATATATGAATCGTCTCGTCTCATTTACACACTAAGTTCTTAATGTAAATAAAACAAAATTTATAAAAAATATTAGTTGGAAGAGTAAAAGGTGTGAATTTTTTTACACTATTAAAAATAAGTTTTGAAAATCAATTATATGACACAATTAGTTTATTAGAATATTTTAGAATAATATTATTATTTTTAAAAATAAAATAGTAACTTTCATTTAAATAAATAAAATAATAGTATCAAATAGTTATACAAGTAGAAATTTAGACTAAGTGGGTGTTTGCCTAAGTTTTTAATAAAAAGATATTATAAGAATTTTTTAAGCTTATAAAAATATCATATTTTATCTTTTAAAATAAGCCTTGCAATTTATGAATAAAATAAAAACTTAAAATTCATACGGTCTAAATTATTACAAGAGTATGTTCAAATTTTAAATATAAGTGAATACCTCTTTACATTTTGTAGAAGAGCTTATAATATGAAACACTTTATTTTAGAAATTTATAGAAAAGATATTTATCAAAACTAATTGGCATTACATATATATATATATATTAAAAGATTATGGACAAAACCCTTTAAAGTAAAAAAACAAAGGGCAATCTAATAAGCAAAAGAAATAATATTATTAATTACGGCGGTTTAGAAAAATTGCCACGAAGTTATTCATTCAGTGGCGGTTATAGTAATTGAAAAACCACCGCTGAATGGCTAATTCAACAGCAGTTTGGATAAATTACTGCTTAACCATCGTCAAATTAATATTTTGCAGCGATTGAGACAAATCGTCGCAAAATATATGCCACGATTAACCTATTTTCTTGTACTGTATATATGTTTATATATACTATATATGTATATAAGTATGAATAAAAAAGTATGTTATATATTTTTATAAATATTAAATATTATTTAATTCAGAATGAATAATAAAAAAATAGATAAAAATAAAAGTAATTTAAATTTTATTGATAAATTTATATATATGTATATTATATATATGTGAATAAGTATAAATAGAAAAAATAAATACACATGTAGAATAATTAGAAAGAAAAAAGATAAAAATAAAAATTATTTAAAATTTTATAGATAAATATATATATATGTATAAAATGAGAATATATGAAATAATGATAAATTTATATATATGTCTAAAATTAGAAATATATGAAATAATGGAAAATGAGAGAAATGAGAATAAAAAGAAAAGAAAAAATGAAAAAAAAAATGATAATAAAAAGTTATTTAAATTGAATTGTAAATATGTGAAATGATTAAGGGTAAATTGATCTTTTTATATTAAAATTATGTTAAATGGGCAACAAATGTGGAGGGGGAGGCGGTGTGCAAGGTTTTATAAAACATAAGGCAGTTATTTTGTGTTTGTGTGTGTATATATATATATTATTTTTTTTCACAAGAGGATATATATATATACATATACATTTTTTCACGAGAGATCTTGATGTCTATTTCACAAATCACCGGGGGGGGGGGTGTAAATTGCAACTAGCCCAATAAAATTGTTAACATTTCAATTGAGCCCTTACTTCTTTGTTTTTTGTTTTTTTGTTTTTTTTGGCTAACATAGTGTTTGGTTATATTGGGGAAATTGCATTTTTGGTCCCATTGTATAAGGGGGTTTGCACTTTTGGTACTTAGGTTGACACTTATAGGACAAAAACTCTAAATTTTTTAACACATTTGGGACAACACCTCAACTTCCATAAGTGTTTGGGCAAAATCGTTAAATTAAAAAAAATTAATTACCTAACAACCCCAAAATTTTGATTTATTTATAAAAATTTCACAAAATTTGAAATGTCCAATCAACCTTCATTAAAAAATTTAAAAAATATATATATAACACAAAATCCTCATAAAAAATTAAAATATAAATATATATAATATCAATATAAATATATATAAAATAAATATCATATAAATATATACATAAATATATATATAACTCACCCCTCCCCCAATCCCACACCACTGGCCATGGCCAGTGGCTGGCTATGGAAAAGCAACCAGCGGCCTGCCATGGCCAATGGACAGATCTGGATGTTGGCCTACGGCCAACCATGGGTGATCGGCTACTTGCTAATAGCCAGCTGTGGCCTAGCCTAGGGGTTAGGGGGTGGGGACTAGTTGGAAGATGCGAGGGTGAGGGAGGGAATGAGCAAATATATATATATATATATATATTGTAATACCCCTAAAATTGGGTATTTGAGAAATTGAGGATTTAGAAATCAAGATATTGGTCGGTCCGATGTTAAGGCTCGAAAATTAATAAAAAGGACTTATTTGCATGAAGATTGAAAGTTTTGGGTTCAATTTGTAATTTGAAGGAACTTGATTGTACAACATTTTAAAAGCTTTGTGGGCCAAAACAAGAATATTTTGGGTTAAATAGGTTATTGTTAGGCACTCAAGCTTTTGAAGGATTGAATTGAAGAGTTGGCAAGAGTTGGGAGGTTCAATTGAAAAACAGCGAGAAAGTGTTGGAGGCTAATTGGGAATTTCTAAAAATTTTAGTTTAAAATCACATTTTCATTCTTTCCCCCATTTCCTCTTCCTTCTTCATCTGCGTCCATTTCCTCTTTCACCGGCGACTTCTCTGGTGATGCCCCAAACCCATAAACCAACCCACCCAATCTCTTCCCCTCACTCTTAGGACCTCAACCATACCACATGCAGGTCATCTTCACCAGCGGACTGCTAGGAATTTGAAGCTCAAAGTGAACTCCCGAAGATGGTGATAGGTCTCATAACTCCAATGACTGAAACTCGAATGTGAGTAGCGGGTCTTGTTGGGCTCAGCTTGAGGAACATTTTGGTACCCTTTGATTCCAGTTTGGCACGGCGGCGGAGGAGGAATTGAGCTAAAACCACGCAGCGGCGAGTGGTGGCGCTCGAAGATTTTAGCCGAAATTAGGCTTCAATTTGGCAGTGTTTGATGAAATTAATTGGGGGTTTGTTTAATTGAGCTAAAAGGCAGCTTTTGGTGGTGGTTTTAGTTCATTCCGGCAGCAGCATGGCGGCAGATCTGAGGCAGAAACTTCTCCTCGATGTGACGATCATGACTGTGTTCTCAGTTTGTGATTTTGGGGTTTCAGTAGTATGATCTTGGGTAATTGGGAATTTCGGGTTTAAAGCTTTGTACCATTTGATTTTTCTTCCAAATCTTGTATTACACCAAGAATGAAGAATTGATATATGATTGGTATATATATTCCCATGTATGGATTATTATATAGTTTAGTGGACCTAGATATGTCATATGATATGCTAACTTGGATTAATTAACTTTATTAAAGGATTTAAACCCTAATTTGAGGATTTCATGAATTTGAGACCTAAGTGGCGATAACTGGGTTAATTATGATGATTGGACTATTATTATTGATATAGGATAATATTATGAGAATAAGTATGTAATTAAGGACCAGATTACATCCCATTACTGGAACCAATGCGAATCCCTTGACTATTTGTATTATAATGGCTTAATTAGCACGTTTCACATCGATAGTACCGATCAAACCCTAAAACTATTGTGTTAAGCGAGTAGCTATCGATTTTAGACTGTTAATAGTAAGATTGTTACTATTGGAGGTCATTAAGGTCAAATAAGAATTTTAACCGTGGAATTATTCTTTTGGTTAAGTGGTGAAAAAGTGGGTTCCGTGAACTAGTAGGTGGTGACTACATTTTCTGAGGCTATTGAGGTGAGGCTCCATCGCCCTGGTTTTTACTTCTATAAGCTTACTTGTTATTTTTTGAAATCCTTAATTGTTTTGAATACATTGTGCTATCCGTACTTATTCCGTATGCCCTTGTGAGGGTCTACCACTCTTGCCCTTACTTTATAAACCCCTATTAGCATGCCTTTCTTCTTGGAAAATATGAACTCTGATTGTTGAAATCCTCAATTTTTTTGAATACCTTATGCTATCTATACTTGTTTCGTAAGCTTCTGTGAGGGTTTATCTCATTGATTCTTGTTCCTGTTGAAAGAATTGGTTGTTTCTGTTCCGGTCCCAGAAACCCTATTATGTAATTCATTTTCTGTCCCTTGTACCCCATAGCCTTGCCGGTTGATCCCATGTTTATTATTAGCTTCTTGTAAATGTGGTTGCTGTTAAAGAGATCTTGTCGATCTAATGTTCTGTCGTATTTTCCTTGTTGACTTGCCTTTAAACCTCAAAACAACCTTGTCGGTGGTGTACTGAGTATATTGATTGTTCCAGTCTCATACCTTGTTATATACATGTTTATCGCTTAAAGGTTAAACTCTTATCTGTTGGCATTATATTTTATCAACCCATGGGACGCCATAGGTGGTTATCACCCGGAAGAACGCCACGAGGGTTGGGCCCCGGGCTAGGTCCGAAAAGATGGCCGGGCGGAATGGACCGACAGTGATAGGTCTTCCAGCTAGTACCCACCTATGATCTTGACTCACAAGTAGCTAGTGGTAGCGAACTGTGGGTGGTGGGATCCGACATGCGGTCGGCCATGCCACATGTCAAGTTGTTACACTTCGAGTTGAGTTCTCGAGCAATGAAGCAATAAGGAAATCTTTTTCGTGCTATACCGGTGCCCGATATTAGTGGTTACATGTTGATCTGGGAGTAATATAGTCGGAATGACCAACAATCTGTTAAACTTGTTATCATGTGTACTATGTTACATTATTGATTCGATTTGAAAAGTTTTGCCTGTTACCGAATTTGTTTACTGATTATTGGGTCTTAATAGTTTTCCCTTGAATCCTATTATTTTCTTTTCCCTCACTAAGTCCTTTGGACTTGCCTTGTTATTATTATTTTATTTCCATTCCAGATGGGCATGAAAATGGAAAGGGGGCTCATGATTTAGCTAATGGGACTGTTCGTAACAATAGTGATGGATATGTGTACACATAGGTCCACCTATTGGCTAAGCTTTGATTTAGTGATGATGCGATATGTCAAGTTTGAACTTAAGATTTATGGCATGTATATATATTGTATTTCATGGGATCAACACTTTGAGCTTGTATTTAATTGTGCCTTAAAACTTAGAATTTGGGATATTGTAGGGACTTGGCGTGTAATAGGGTCCCTGGATAGTGCTGCTTGAAGGTTGGAATATGTTATTTTCTTTAAGTGTTGTTGAAATTGTACGGGCCTATCGGTTATGTTATATGTAATAATGTTTAAGACTGAATTGAGTGCGCCTCAACTTAGGGGCTACCCCGAGAGGGGGTACTACATATATATATATATGTATATACATATTTTTACTTGTTTATTTAATTAATAAATTTTAATCAAATTAGCTTAAATTGATTTTTTTTTACTTATGTTATTTATTTAAAATCATTACATTATTTTGTTCAAAATAACTAAAAATATTTATTTATTTAAAATTATTAAAATTATATTGTTAGGATAAAATTTTAGATTTTATTTTTATTTAAATTATTTATTTTGATTAATAAATAATTTTTTTTATTTTTTTATATATACACACATCAAGGTCTCACAGGGTTCAAACTCTTGATCTCACACATTATAAAAATTATTAAATACATTGTTGTAGATTTTATTTTACTTTTAAATTATTTATGTTAATTAATAGATATATTTAACTGTCATTTTAATGCTATAAAATATGTAATTCTCAATTATGAAATTATGTTGTCTATATAAGATAATATATTTTTTATTTTTATTTTTGATTTCTAATTTTATAATTTTAATTAATAAGTAAATTCAACTCAATCTAATTAAATTATTTTGGATTATATTTATAATATTTAATTTTAAATTATAAAAATATATTAATTAAGAGATGGAATTATTTGTCTTACTTTTCTTTTTAATTCTTTTACTTGTTTATTTAATTAATAAATAAATTTAACTAAATAAGATTAAATTACTTTAGATATGATAATGATTTTAAAAACAAAATATATTCAACTTAATCTAATTAAATTATTTTAGATATGATTATTTTTTAATATCATTGAGATGTAATTTAAAAGTAAAATCATATTAATTAAGAGATGGATTTGATTTTTATTTTTATTTTATAATTAATAAATATGTTTAATCAAATTTGATTAAATTACTTTAGATATGTCGATATTTTAAATATTTTTTTAATTAATTAAACTTCAATTAAAAGATTATTTAATATTTAAAAAAATTATTAAAAAAATTATTTAAATTTATTCTGAGTAATTTAAATAGTATTAAAGTTAAATGCCCATGTTAAAGTTACAAATAAGTCCAGGGATATTTTTGTTTGAAAAATAATTAAAACAACTTTTGAAGGATATTTTTGAATTTTAATATAAATTTTCAAATGACGTCTACAAATTTGTGAAGGATGCTAACAAGTTTTCAAAAATTTAATTAAATATATGGGGATGAAAAATAATTTTATTAAACTCATGACAGTATTACTAAGTTTATATTACAATGTCATGATTATTTCAAAATAATTTCAAATTTTCCAACTATATTAAAGTTATATAAGTTGATCAATTTGAAAAAAATTTGCGTTAATTAAGTGAAATTTTTTTTCAATAAATGCATGTTCAAATTGTCACGTCAATATATTATTAGTACAAAATATTTTAATTTTTAAAATAAAATTAATTACACATAAATACTAAAGTTTTTAGAGTTTATAAACAAATTTTCTAAAATCTTTCTGTTCAAGAACAAAGTCCTCATGAATAATAACAAAGAATAGAATTAAATTTTTAACCCCCATAATAATATGTCATAATTCATCTTATAACATAAGATAAAACAAATAAGTTTTGTATATACTATTTATATACAAAATGGAGGGATGAGCTAAAATTTGGAGGGAATAAAAAAATAATAGGGGAATTCATTTTGGGAGGGAAACTTATTTTTTGAAGGAAATATAATATGTAAACCAACTTATTCTTAAAAACAACTTATTAAAGTCCATGGAAGTTAATAATCATTACATTTAATAATATACTCTAAGTTAATACTTTCTTTACACTATATTAGACCATGAAAGTTATCTTCATTTTAGCAATTTATATAGTAATACATACACACAATTAACATATAGATATCTATAAGTTATAAAGATCTTTAACTGGCCAATACAACGATTAAAAGACAAAATGTAACATTAATAGGCTTAACTTTAGGGACTATTTTCTTTTCATTAAGCACTATGGTAAACTAGATTTCTTTCTTTTTCTTTTTCTATTCAGGTATGTAAACTTTAAATATTTAGTTTAAGGAGTTTTTAGAATTTTTCTAAAATAATATTGTAATAAATTATAATAAAAACTTAAATTCTTAAACACCAAAATTTATAAGTCCAAATTATATGTTATTTAACTACTTTAACTATAATAGAAAGCCATTTAATAATTTAAAAAATCATATGTCAATTCATCATATAATTTAAGATAAAAGAAATTAAGTTTGCCATAAATTATTTATACAAAAAAGAGATTAGTTCAAACTTGTCAAGAAAGTCCAATTTGCTAATTAACTACAAAATTGGTCAAGCCAATTTAATAAAAATGAAGTTGGTGAAGCCCAATTAACTAAAGTTTTAAATTAATGAGAAGACTAATTCATGAAGAAAGCCCAATTTACTAATGTTCTAAAAAATTGGTCTTAACAATAATTAAAAAAAAAGTTGGTGAAGCCCAATTAATTGAATTTATAAATTATGTTAAGACCAGGTCACTAAGAATGCCCAGTTTACTAACTCACCGAAAAATTACCAAGCCCAATTAAAAAGAAAAGAAAAGAAGTTGGTGAAGTGTAAATCACTAAATTGACGTGAAGGCCAATTCACTTAAAAAGTTATCAAGTCCAACTATAAAAAAGAAGTAATTGGATGAAATCAGATTAACCAACTCTTTAAATTAAGAAATAGACCAACTATTATATAAAAGTCCAATTCACTAGTTTATAATTAAAAAAATTAATAAAGTAATTCTTAATTGAAGTATAATTCACCAATTTATTAAAAAATTGGGTGAAACACAATTATTAATTAAAAAATTGAAAGAGTACAAAAACCACTTTTTAAATTATTATGATAAAAAAATTGGTGAAATCTAATTCTTAGACAAAGCCCAATTAACCAATTCACTATAAATTTTGGTGAAGCTCAATTTTTAAAAATAAATTAGAGAAAACCAATTAACCAATTCCTCAAGTTAATGTCAACCCTAATTCTTAAACAAAGAATACTAATTCCTTGAAAAATTGATGGACCCAAATTAATAAAAAATAAGTTGGTAAAACTCAATTAATTAATTCTTTAAATTAATGTTAAGTACAATTCTTAAACAAATAACTAATTTACTATAAAACTAGTAAACCTCAATCAATAAAACAGAAGTTGCTAATGCCCAATTAATTTATTTAGTCAAAATTCGGTCAAGCTTATTTTTCAAGATGAAATTCCCAAGTTAATCCACTTGTAATTTGTTCATCATCAAATTCTTAGAATAAAAAAAAAAAACTCAATAATTTATTCACTAAAATTTTTGCTCAAGCTCAATTCCTTAAAGGAAGCCAACAAATCATTTAGTCAATTCAAATTTGTTGAAGACCAACTCTTACGAAAAAAGCCAAATCACCAATTAATTCACTATAAATTTAGTCAAACCTATTTCTTAAATGATAGCCTAACTCAAAAATAATCCACTATAAATTTGTTAAACCCCAACCCTTAAAAGAATTCTAGTTCGACAAATAATTCACAAAACAATTGTAACGCCAAATTCTATAATGACATTAGCCCAATTAAGCAATTCTTTCACTTCAAATTTGTTCAAGCCTAATTCTAAGGCATAACTCACCAATTAAAACTTTGGTCAAGTCCAATTATATAACTAAGTCAAGCCCAATTAACAACTTTTTTGAATTATTGTGAAGCTCATTTCTTGAACTAAAGCCCAACTAACAAAGTATGGGTGCAAAATTAATTTAATTTCCATTTACATTTAGTAATGAAAACAATTGTTACCATTACGTACAATTGAATTTTGGAGGAAACGTATTTCTGGAGGAAAAATTAAATTGACTTTAGTAACCAGACATTTTGTTACAATATAATTTATTTGTAACGAATTTAATGGCAGAAAGTTACCTTGAATGCTTAATCCAAAAGGTAGATCAAGGATGACACCAATAAGCACTTCAAAGTACCAATCCACGCATAGCAGAATCAAGCCAACAATTGACTGACCAAATCAACTTCAACTAGGCTGAAAGTTTGTAGAGAGCTCCTAAACACACTTGAGAGCTTCCAGTAAAAATTTCAGCCAAATCCAAGCACGGTAAGGCCTCCAAATCTGTCTCCAAATTTGCTGGACAACACTGAATCTCCAAGAGCAAAAGCTTCCCAAATGTGAAGCCTCTAATGTTATGATCCACACACCCTAAAGAGAGCTCAAATCTACATCTAATCAGCTAGAGAACTAGAGGGAGAAGGAGAGAAAGGGCCGAAATATGGAGAGAATTTGGTGAGAAAGGTGTGAGACTTCAACACATGAGTGAATCACACTTTTTGGAGGAAAAAATGGAATCTATCATGCTTGCATGCATGATGGCCGGCCACCTCTCTCTCTCTTATTTATAGAGAGTCGATGATGTGATGCTAGATCACACCTCCCATGAAGTATGTGTGAACTTGGCAACCCAGTTGCCAACTTGCATGTGAAATGCGAATTTTACTTGCATTTGGATTTAATTTGAGTATACATTTCATCTCATAAAATGTCTTTCAAGTTAATTCCAAATTAACCTCAAATGAACTCAATCATTTGAATTTTACTCCAAAAAGTTTCCTCATATTAATTAAATTATCTCTTTAATTTAATCAATCAACTTGACTTAACTCCTTAAGTCATCTAACTTAACTCTTTAAGCTAGAAAGTCTCAACTCTTTAAGTTGACTAATTAATAGTCATATGTCACTAATTAATATAACTCCTTAATTTAATTGGTATAATTTAACTCCTTAAATTCTTTTGACTAATTTAATAATTAAATTAATCAAGTCAAAATGACGAAAGATATAGTCAATTGATTTTCTCCACTAAACGGTCATGATTGAATTTTCTAACTCCTTAGAAATTTCTTCCCATCAAATAAAACTTCATGTAGGATTTTATGTGTGACCCATTAGAGTCTCCCATTCATTGGACATGGGCTCGTAGCTTTTTTGATATATTGAATATTGAAATATTCGCATTAGTTTAAACTCTTTTAAACTAATAACTCTTTTAATTAATCTCTATTAATTGAAGAGTACACAATCTCCATGGTCGATGTCTACCCTCAATATGTGGAGCCCAACTAATTGGTTGAAATGAATATGCTTTTGGTGAACTATTCTAGCTCTACGCTTGCCATGCAAATACGGTCCTTCATTCTCCTATCACCTGAAAGAGGCCTAGGGCAAGATATTTGTCGGCTCCCTAGCCTTGATAACTATGTTTATATTCCCAATGTTTAATTCCTCTTTATGATCTCATCTTTGGAAAACTTCATTTCCAAATTATCATACTACATTGCGTAAAGATTTCTTAGAATCGATCATTATAGAATACATAAGAGATGTACTCATTCTTCACAACAACAAGGAGATGGATCCCATCTTAGATCTCACAAACCTTTATGTTTAAGTGGCTCATACCCAATTTCAACCCCAATGAACCACTATGTGGTCAATGAAGAGTCAAAGCATGAGGACCTAAACACAAGGTTACCATAGATCCTTAGGTCAAAGGACTAATTATATGCACCAACATAAGCAAGAGAACTTGCCACTATCGACTTATTACTTTAGCTATCTAGTGGATTCTTCGAGAGTGTCTTCAGTGAACTTGTTCTCTAACAAGCACCTACTAACATGGACCCATGTCTAACATGGATTGCTCATGAAATAGGGCAATATCCAACTCCTTGGATTTATGCATCATTAGTGAAAGTCTATCCAAATCTTAGATGCCTCATCTCATAAAATTCTATGACTTGGAATATTTAAAATCACGGCCGCGTAAGACTTATTTCATGGTCACCACCCAGTGTGCAACCTAGTCCCATAGTCATGTGTGATTTAAGGGCTTCAACCAAATGCTAGTGAAAAGATAGTTCTGATAAGGAGGAATTATTGAAAGACAAAAATGCCTTCACACTTACTTAAAATTCCAAAATGGCCTCAGGATCCGCGTCTTTTTAGATGGGTCAACCCGGGCGAATCCCAATCGTCCAAGGTAGCCACCTGTATGATCAGGAAGATGGACACCTGGACCCAACAATACCCTGCCAACTGAACCGTTAACTATAAATACCCCCTTATTTATTGGAATAGGGGATTTTTACTAAGATCGAACATATACCCATACAATATACTTTCCTACCTGACGACCTACACACCTTGAACCAGTTACATCCTTCAACCTAGAAAACGCTCACCCGAGCTCCCATCTTTGGTCGACCTCTCGACCATCGACAAATATACTGGTTTTCATTTCTTGCGACATCAATATTTTCCTCATCTCGTTCAACCTTCAGCTTGACCGCTCCGTCTGGTCACTGATCTCTTGTACCTTCGCTGAGACTTTACTTTTCACATATTTTCTTGGAGTTCTCTCACCTCTTTTCCCTTGCATGCTTGTTGCTTCTTTATCCAACTCTTTCTGATGGCTTTCATCTTCTATGGAGTATCCTTCACTTCCTACTACTTCTGTTCTCTTATCCGGATCTGAAGGCTTCTCCCAGAACAACTGCCTCGGGAATGAAGACCATGGAGTTGTTGCTGCTCCTGCCATCTTCCTTTCCACGACTTGGTTTGTCACTGTTTGTATCAGAGCTTGAAGCTCCGATCTAGTGATACCTATGGACTTGCGGAGGTGACTGTTGCAGTGAAGGTGAGCTAGTTTGAATTTTCGGTGTCTCCACATTCTTTCCAGGTGTCATTGCCATGTATCCTTCCACACCCAGGATGCAAAACACTCAGACCAAGATTCCCACAGACGGCGCCTTTGAAAATAATTAATGCCATTTGGTTTGAAAAATGCAGATGCGACGTACCAACAACTCGTGAACAAAATGTTCAGAGGTCAGATAGGTCATACTATGGAGGTCTACATGAATGACATGTTGGTCAAAAGTTCCCGAGAGGAAGAACACATATAGCATCTGAAAGAGGCTTTCGACATCATGCGACGTTATAAACTAAAGTTGAACCCGGCAAAATGTACTTTTGGAGCCAGAGGTGGGAAGTTTCTTGGATATATGGTTACTGAGAGAGGAATAGAAGCCAACCCTGAAAAGATAGAGGCTATCTTGAAAATGCCATCACCTAAAAGTGCTGCGGAAGTACAACAACTGGTAGGTCGCACGTCAAGCAGAAAGAGGGTTGCCTTTCTTCAGAACTTTGAGGAACCTTAGGGAGTTCACCTGGACGGCGGAGTGTGAGAGGGAGTTTCAAGATCTGAAAAAGTATCTTAGCTCTCCACCCCACTTGGAGAAATCGTTTGCGGGCGAGGTACTGTATTTATACATGTCAGTGTCTGTAAAGGTCGTTAGCTCGGCGTTGTCAAAGGCTATAGGGAAACAACATAAGCTGGTGTAATACATTAGCCGGGTGTTGCAGGGGGCAGAAAAGAGATACACTGAAATCGAGAGGTTCGCATTGACATTGGTTATAACGGCTGGGAAGTTAAGACCTTATTTCCAAGCTCATCACATAGTAGTTCTGACCAACCAACCCCTGAAAGAGATACTGCAAAAGCCTGACCTGTCTGAGAGGTTAGTCAAATGGGTCGTAGAGTTGAGCGAATTCTCTATAGAATTCTAAAATAGAACAGCTATGAAGGCGCATGTGCTGGCTGACTTCCTGACGGGGATAGGGGAAGAGAAGGTCGAGCAACCTCTTAAGCTGAACGTTTTAGAGACAGGTTGGTGGATGGTGCATGTCAATGGCTTGTCGATGTCTCGATGAGGAGGCTCTGGAATGTGGTTTCGGAGCCCTTCGGGTGATGAGCTAGATTTTACTTTGAAATTACAGTTTCAGGTAACAAATAATGAAACGGAATACGAGGCTATTATAGCTACACTAAGAATGGCAAAAGAGATACAGATCAAGGACCTCATTATATACACAGACTCTCAACTTATAGCAAACCAGTTTGATGGCATATATGAGGCAAAAGAAGAAACCATGAAAAAGTATTTAGAAAAGGTAAGAGGTCTAGCTGGGTAGATGGAAAGAGTGCAGATGGTGCAGATACCGAGGACTAAAAATGAGAGAGCTAATTCTTTGTCAAAATTCGCCAACATGATTAGTAGGTTAAGGACTAGAAAGGTAACGATAATTATGAAAGAAGAACCCGCTATTTGCGATCAAAAAACCTCTGGAAAAGAAGTTATGGCCACAGAGGTAGATAGGTCGGAGTGCAATAAGTGGAAGATGGAGATCATGTCCTATCTGAAGGATGGGACCCTGCCAAAGGAATTGACAGCGATAAGAAGAATCCAGAGGCAAGCCTTGAGGTTCACGATGTGGAAAGATGAATTATGTAAGAAGTCATACAGAGGGCTAGTTTTGAGATGCTTTGAGGCAAGCCAAATAGAGTATGTCCTAAGAGAAATACATAAAGGAAGTTGTGGAAACCATTCGGGAGGTCGAGCTTTAGCCCAAAAGGTCATTCGGCAGGGATACTTCTGGCCAACACTGGTTAAAGACGCTATCGAATTCGTCAAGAGGTGCAAGGAGTATCAACTATATGCCGATTTGATCCACAAACCTGGCACGGAGTTGAAACCGATAGCTATCACCTACCCGTTCGACATGTGGGGGATAGATATCATTGGGTCGTTTCCTCCCGCCAGAGGTCAAAAAATATTTGTCATTATCGCCTTAGAGTATTTTAGTAAGTGGGTCGAGACAGAAGCCGTGGTTAAGATATCAAAAACAGAGGTCATGAACTTCTTCAAGAAAAATATCGTGTGTCGTTTTGGGATACCCAGGATCCTCATCTCGGACAATGGTGCACAGTTTCAAGGTAAAAAGATTCTGGATTGGTGCAAAGAGATGAAAATACAGCAGAACTTCACATCTGTAGGGCATCCCCAGGCCAACGGCCAAATAGAAAAGACAAATCAAACCCTCTTGGACAATTTGAAAAAGAGGTTAGATGGTGTGAAAGAAGCATGGGTAGATGAGCTGCTAGGGGTGTTATGGGCATATCGGACAACCCTAAGGGTTCCAACGGGTGAGATGCCGTTCAACATGGTTTATAGGTCGGAAGCAGTTATTCCTGCAGAGATTGGGATGGAGACCCTCAGAGTCCGTGAATTCGACCATGAAGGAAACATCGAGGACAGAGTGTTTGACTTAGATGTAATTCAAGAAGCTCGAGACGTGGCGGGAAGGAGAATGATGCTATAGAAGAGACAGATGGCAAGGGCTTAGAACAAGAATGTGAAGGTGAGGAGTATGGAGATAGGATACTTAGTTCTAAAGAAAGTCGAAGTATCCCGACATGTGGGCAAACTAGATTTGAATTGAGAAGGACCTTTCAAGGTTGTGAAGATAACGAAGAATGGAGCATATAGGTTGCAAGCACCTGATGGGAAAGAGCTTCCCCGACCATGGGGAATACAGAATCTAAAAAAGTTCTATGCTTGAACATGTTGTTCTATTTTGTGTTTTTGGAATTACTATGTGACTTGTGTATCCTCAATTTGTAAGATTGGCATGAGTGTATATAGGTCACTATCTTTTCTCTTCAATTATTGTGATAGGTCGTGCAATACCCCGAGATGGCCTAGAAAAGGTCAGTAGATACACAATCTCCTCAGAAACAAAAAATTGGTGACCTGAAAAAGGTCGAGAGGTCCGCAACTACCTCTAAAACAAAAAGAGACCTGGAAAAGGTCGAGAGGCCTGCAACTACCTCTAAAAACAAAAAAAGAGACCTGAAAAAGGTCAAGAGGTCCGTGTCTACCTCTGAAATAAAAAAGACCTGGAAAAGGTCGAGTGATCTGAAAGGGTCGAGAGGTCCACAACACGATATATACATAAATACAAAGATCGTGTTGCACGATATCCATTCATACTTCATAGCCCAGGGCAAAAAGGAAGGAGGTAAAAAAGGTCACAAGTCAAACGAAAGCATTCAAACTAAAAATAGAGTTTTCAAGTTCATTAATCAATTTAAAAAAAGGTACAAAGGTCCTATATCTATTACATAGAAGGGATGTGGCCTAAGAAGTGGCATTGCCTTCAGCTAATGGGTTGGGGTGCATCATTAAGCATGGCATCAATATAAATCAAGGACTGTCCTACCTCAACTGCTAGGAATAGGCTCAACTTGGACCTCCGGGGTACTTCTAATTATCTTATGAGCCTCCTACTCATGCATGAGCTCCTCGACAATAGGGAAAATGAAGTCATGCTCATCATCTCCTTTTGTCAGCTTTCTCGCCCTTCACCACGTCATTGGCCTCATTGAGGTTGGGTTGAAAGCTCTCATCCAATAAATGTTAAGGCATCTTTTATTGAAGCCAAAGCTCGAAGCCCTCAACTACCCAAGAGGATTTTTCAAGCCCTTTTTCAAGTCCTCGGCCCTAAGGCAAACACAAGCATCCTCAAATCCTGAACTCTGGATAAGCTCTCAACCACCTTCATTCATCATCAACCAGGCAAGAGCGACAAGTTATCTTGGCTTACATATAGCCTTTCTTCAGCTCTACTAAGTAGCTGCAGTTGTAGGCTTCTTTTATTTTCTTCTTCCACCTTTAAAACTTAACCATGATAGTGTTGTTCTCTATTGTCATCATGAGCAACTACTTCTTAGTAGGCCACTTCTTCAGTGTACCCTTTAACTCATCAATTCGTGATAGTAGATACTATGCACAAATGGCATTTTGTCAAAAGGCCTCAACTAACTCCTCTTGAGCTCTATATACTTTTTTCTACTAGTCCTTCCAATCTACCTCATAATCATGTAATAGCGGTAGATGGTGAACGTAGGCTAGGTAGTCTACAAAACTTATGATTATTGTCATCTTCTCTAAAACAAGGTGATGAAAAATAAAACAAAGCTCATTATTTACAAGGTTATGGTAGTAGGTAAAGGATTACATCACCTCTGTCTCAGCTAAGCCTATGACCTTGTTAAGGTCACTAGCAAAGAGGTTTCTTTACAAGGCTACTCATATGAGGGTGCTTCTAATCTCAACCTTGGTGATGCTCTAGCCATTACCAATGTTGAAAAACTTGCTCTTGGGAAAATTGAGAAAGTTCAACCCATCCTTCTCACTCATCATTGTAATACAATCGAACAAGCAAAATGTCAACCTAGAATTACCTGTAGCAGGCTCTTTCCCTTACAATATCGGACTTATTTCTTTTATTGAGGCCCGAATCTTAGTGCTGCCTAATTATTGAGTAGTTTAATTCCTGGTGGGCAGGATTCAATCTAAAAAATAGCTAGGAACTTGTTATGTAATCGATAGATTGCCACCAATGTTGGTCTTAGAGTGGGGCATAGCCCCACCGGAAGCTTGGCTACTGCTAGCTTTTTGTTTTGTGCATACATTATTAGGTTTTTAGTTAGAGGAGAATCATCAATACATAAAAAAAAATTTCAAATGCAATTAAACAAACAAGGAAAATTGCAAAGGCTACGTAGCACAACTAACACTCAACTTTAATATGATCTTGTGGAAGCCTAGTGAGCACTAAAACTCCATCATTGATGTCTGCTGAAGTATCAAGCTTCTTCACCTCAATAAGCTTCTCTATGAAATCATTTTCGAAAGTAGGGTTACCCTAATCGCCAAATAAATTCTCTCCTTCCTCCACTCTCTTTGGAGGCTAAACTCCTGGCTAAAATGCGTTCTAATATAAAGAAACTTCTCTTTCCATTTTCTTTTGTAGGAGGATAATGAGGCTTCTAGAGAATTTCTATGAGAGCATGGGATTAAATAGAAAAAGCTCATGTTTGGTGAATTTCTAGAATTTTGGGAAGCTAGCAATGGAACATGTGGTAGAATTTTCCAAAAGTGGGGGCTATTCATGGATGCGCATAATGACAACGATGTTGTAAATGAGAGAATAAAAGTCGGGCAAAAGATAGGTCAGATAGGTTCCTAGACCAATTAAGGTATCGTGAACCTTCCTGGCTATAGGGAATTACAGACAGTTTTGAAAGATTGGAATATGTATAGTCAAACAACCCTAAGGAGGTTGATCCATCCTATCGCTAGGCCTGGGAACTATGAACTTGAATTTAATAGGGAATTCGAACTTACCTTGGACTTAGGTCAAACCTAGTCTCACTATAATGGTCTAGGATTGAGTAAGATGGACCTATTTTTGTAACTAGATCCCTATTGATCATCCTCATTATATCGATTAGACTCCTTACGTTTCCCCCTTTGTAGAATTCCCATAACTACTTATGGTATTATCTGTTGATTCAGAGTCACTAGAAGAGCCCTAATTCTCAATTTCTAGCTCCCCACTTACCTTTTTAATCTCACTATCACTCTAGTTGTTCATGGTGTAGAAAAAGAAAAGTTAGAGAAGAAGGAGAAACTAGAGACAAATAGGAAACTAAAAGTAAGGAATTGTACCTAAGGAAGCTGAGAAAAAAGTTGTCTAGGTCTTTTTAGACTTTAACTTCCAAACTTCCAAGCTCTTTCTAGTTGAGGAGGCACTAGATCTTTGAAGTGTGAAAATGTGTAGGATGAAAAAAAATTGTGAAAATATGTAGAATGAGATTTTTTTTCTTTGTATCACGGTTAAAATGACAGGAAAAGAATAAAGTCTTGTGACTGGCAACTAGATAATAATTCAATGCAATTGGTTAATACACGTACTATGAATGCCGAAACAAAGAGCTACTCATTTATAATTGCGCCTAGGCAAACTATGGAAGAAAAATTAATGCAAGGGCGGTCAAATAAAATGTTCCGAATTGCCCATGAAACTCCGTGCATAATATCTCTACTTCCCAGCCCAACCATCAGGTCGATTGTTATCACCCTCTGCTTGACTGTAAAGTAGGGTTCTCATGATGTGACAGATGTCGAATGGCTTTAAAGAAGCCCTCATTCTACCAAATGATCTCACATTGATTAACATTTTAGAGTAAGATTATACCTAGCTCAAGCCTTCCGTAGAAAAACATATCACTAAGGTCGATTGCGTTCAGGCCAATTATAGTCGAACTATATTTGAATCTATGAAGATAGCCCCATAGGTCGTCTAGGAAGCATGTCACTGAGACCGACTACTTTTAGTTTAATTTTCCTTACAGCCTACTTGATCCAACAATGATCAGCAACCTTTAGGTTGATCCACAATTTGATCATACGACTTTGGCCTGTTGATGTTGGTGTCCTTTTTGCCTGACACATGTTACTACATTTAATGTCCTACAGACACTCGATTAGCTATCCCTATCTATATTTAATGGTACCATCGATCAACTCCATTGAAATTTAATACCATCGAACAGATGATCCACCTAAGAAACGGCCCTCGAACCCACTAGCTGACACTTTGCAAATGGCCTAAAGTACCTATACAATTTCAATATGGGCTACATATCCTTGTAGGGGTTGTTCTGCCTTTGCAGCCCTACCCTTAGTCCATTATAAATACTTCACTTCATTTATTACTCAAATATGCTTTTATCAACTCGAATTACTCTAAGCTTTCTAGTTCTACCATTCCTTTACTTGACCTAATTTTGAGCATTAAAACATTTTAACCGAAAACCACCTTGACAAACCTAATATGCTCTTTTTGTGTTGACAAATTTGAAGAGGGTTACCTCCACTTATTTGTTTCGGAACCTTTTAGACTTAAGTCGACCTCACCCAAACACGTAAATCCACTCCTAACTCACTATCCAAAAACTTTCTTCATCAGTATCATAAATATCTGTTCTAATAAAAATAAAATAAATTTGAGATAGTAAATCTAGTCGTATTTGTCCGTTTCGACATCTTATCAGAATATATTTAACTTCTCAAATTTAATAAAAGAATTTTTTTTTTTTGCTCTAATTGAAAATTTGACATAATGCGGAAATTTCGCACTTGCAAATAAATTAAGATAATAATTAATAAGGTATATCAAGATATTATTCTACTGATTGTAATTTTAAGATATGATCACATTATAAAATGCACATTAAACTAGAGACAAACTAATCGTATTACTCTAATTAAATACCCACATTTTTGTTTATGGTGATATTTTGTCAACATTGTATATATCCACATACAATTTATCAATACCAATGCAAATTGAATTGTTTTTAAGAAGAGAAATAGTGTTGCAGATGACCATGTTTAGAAATGCATTATGATAAGTAGCGGGAAATGCATTGGAAAATATGCATGTGAAAAATAAAAGTATATTATTTTATTTCTAAGAATATATTTTTTGCAATATATATGTTTTTTCATGTAAAGTTTTATTTGATGAGTGGTACCATTTCAAGTTATTATATTATGATATATGATTTAACATATTATTCTATTAGTATAATAAATAAAAAACACAAATATATATATATATATATCTTTGATTGATATATTAATGTAAAATAATTAGGGTTTTCAAATTATTTTGAGAAATGAAAGTGTAATATGAAAAAATATTTAATTATATCTTGAAGAAATAATTATATATTGAAAAAACAAAACCAAATATTCGCAGAATATTTTTGTTCTTTTAATGTACCCCTGCTATGTCAAATTAATTGCACATGCGTTGTAGCTATGCATGCATTCAGCATGTGGCGCTGGAAGGGCACATTAAGTGGATTTTGCTAATATATGGCCTAATATTGTTGTTGACGTTTTAAATTTATACTGCCCAAGATCAATTTAATTATAATTAAAATCGCAGTTTGTAGTTTAATTGAATGGAACGGCAATGACCTGACGTTTCGAGTTTTTTTTTTTAATATTGTGTTTATTTTTCAAAACTTAAATTTGATCGTCAACTGCTTTAGACTATTACTTGCAGGGAATAATAATATGTTGTTTATCTCATCCATTTTCATCTTTGGTAAACTAAAATTTTAAGATTTCTATGCTCAATTTTTGTGCATGCTGTGTTCTTTTTATTTTAAAATGACAATAATTTTTAATTTTTATAAGAAATGTTATTAAGAATTAAATTTTACTATCAATTAAATTACTATTCAATTCAAATTTAACTTTATCATACCTATATTTGGGGTTGGTCATATATCTTTGAATTTACTCCAAAATCTCCAGTTAATGGCTTAATGCAGCCATGCCTGGCGCCATAGCATAATCTCACATCTATAATAATGCAAACTTATGGTGTTTCTTCACAAATTTTGAGTGAGTTTAACACTTTTGATATGATTGGTATGCAGGAATTATGTGGGAATGAACTAGGTATTCTCAAGTTAATTCCTAAACTTATATTTGGTATAATTTAAAAATAGGAATCCTCATTTCATAGGAATCCCCATTCCCAAAGGCATAAGTTTAGGCATTCCTTCCCTATCCCATAGGTTTAACTATTTCCAATCTATTAGAAATAGATTTATTTTTATATTTGACAAAATTACCCTCTGATATTTAATAAAAAAAAATCCTGAATCATCACAAAAATCCTCGTAGATATTTTTTTTCATAATATCTTCTTCTCTACAGGGATTTCTTTCATAATCTTCAAACCTAGCTATAGAAATCTTCACTACATCAATTTCTCCTATAATCTTTAAACTCTAGTAAAAGAAAAATTAACTGGGTACCACATCTTTTTTATTATTATGTAGAAAAAATTAATTTTACTTCCCAAAAACAAAGATAAATCATAATCTTTATCATATATTTTTACAAAATAAAAAAATAAAGTTAAAAATTGTATAAAAAATATAGAATCATAAGACATAAAAAATTTATCAATAAAATATTTTATTTTAAGAATTTTATACAAAATGATAATTTCGTTATTTAAATACTTTTATTCTATTCCTACCTATCATTACTAAATACCAATTATGATATTGGAATCAAGTCAGAAATAACAATTCCATCCCTTTACCACTCCTTATCATACCAAGCATAAGATAATTTATACTAACATCATTCCATTCTCATATTCATTCCATTTCTAAAACCATTCCCACCTAATTTAATTCCTGCATACCAATTGCTATCTTAACATGTAAAAGTTCAAAATTAATAGTTTTTAATAAGATAAAATCTATAAGATAAATTTAGCTTAAATTTAAAAATTGACTCAGATAAAAACATAAGTTATCTATGTCTTAATCTGAAGTTACTCTCATCATACACCAAATTTAAATGACCCTGAAATCTATATTAAATGTAAACTAGAGTAAGTATTGATCACAAATTTTAAAGTTGTGATAATTAATTATAATTTCTAGAATTGCCCGCAAGGAGTTGCACCTAGGCGCAAGGCATGAACAATTTCATGTAAAGAGGTAGAAAACCTCGCACTAGGGCACTGCATCCTCACATTAGGGAGTCCCCTTCACTGGGCCACTGCACCTACATTGTCTTGCCATCTTCCATCATTTCCTTTGTTGTTTTGCCATTTTCATACTATTTTTTGCCATTTCTTCTTTAATTTCGAGGCGCAATCAACAAATCTCCACCTTAACTTGAAATTCTCAACTCTTGATCTCCGTCTTCCCTAAATGGCAATCATCTAGGTCTCAAATATTTATGAAATCCAAGCAATCCTCGAATTTGATTCTTGCAATGGTATTTGTCAATAGTTCTGCTAAATTATCCTTGGTCCCAACCTTGTCAACCAAGATGATACCTTGAAATATCGTATCCTTGACAAAGTGATACCAAAATTAATATGCTTTACTCTCTCATGATATGCTTGATTCTTCCATAATATATGGTGCTCTGACTATTACTAAATATCTTAGTAGTATCGAAACTCATACCTATATCATCAGTTATCCCTTTCAGCCAAATGCCTTCCTTCATGCGTTCACCTAAAGCTATGTACTCAACCTCTGTAGTAGACTATACAACTAATAACTACAAAGTCACTTTCCAACTAACAGTACAACTTGAAACATAAAAGACATAGCCTATTGTAGATCTTCTGCTATCTAAATCTTTGGCATAGTCTATATCCACACAGCCAACAAGTCTAGCAATAGAATTCAATTGACTATACATTAAACATCTACTCGCAGAACCTCTTTAATACCTCAAAATCAATTTCACTACCTATCAATACGTCTTTCCTGGCTTGTGCATATACCTGCACATAACATTGGCGGTATATGAAATATAAAGCCTAGTGCACAGGCGTACATCAAACTACTAACTTCACTAGCATATGGAAGATATGACATGTGCTCAATAATTGGTCATAGATCCAATGAGAGCTGCAAGTGTTGTACTAATTGGTTTGGATTTAACCATCCAAAAATGCTCTAGTACATTCTCAACATATATCTACTGAGACAACTACAACAACCCAGAGTGTCTATCTCAAATAATCTCCAAACCTAGTCTCTTATTTACACCGTCCAAATCCTTCATCTCAAATTCCTCACTCAATTAAGCTTTTAACACAATAATATCAGACATATTAATCTTAATATATTTTCACTCACAATACTGATAGCATGTGAAATTTTAGGCCTAGTGTACACTATGACATACGTCGAACTACCAACTTAACTAGCATATGACACATAAGGCATATGCTCGATGGTTGGTCATATATCTATTGTGAGCCTGAAATAAGCTATAAGTGGTGTACTAATTGGTTTGGACTTATCCATCCCAAAATGCTCTAGTACATTATCAATATATTTCTATTGAGACAAGTGCAACAACCTAGAGTGCTTATGTCAAATAATCTCCAAACCTAGTATACTCTTTGTACCACGCAAATCCTTCATCTGAAATTCCTCACTCAATTAAGCCCTTAACTCATTAATCTTAAATATATTTTTAGAAGCAATCAACTTTTCATCAACATAAAGCAACAAATAAACAAGAAGACCATCACCACACTTCTTACAGTACACACAACAATCATAAATACTCATGTTGTATCTAATTTTAACAACAAATGCATCAAACCTTTTATACCACAGCCTAGGAGATTACTTCAAGCCATAAAAAAAATCTCTTCAAAAGGCAAGCGTGATCTTCCTTTCAAAACAATTAATCCCTCTAGTTGTCTCATATAAATTCGCTCATCCAACTTACCCTGCAAGAATGTCGTCTTCAAATCCATTTGCTCAAAATCTATATGAAATAAAGGTACCATGCCAAGCAACACATGAATGAAAGTGTGATTTACAACTTGGGAGAACACTTTATGAAAATCAACTCCCTCTTTCCAAGAAAAACCCTTTGCAATAAATTGCGACTCATAGCATGCATCTTTAACCTTTAGAATTCCTTCTTTCTTCTTGAAGATCCACTTACATTCAATAATTTTTTACTTTAAGGCACATCAACCAACTCCTATATGCTATTCTTAATTGTATGGAGACTCCATCTCTTCACTCATAGCAACTATCCATTTATCATAATCTAGGTGAAAAATAGCCTCCTTATATATAACTACATCATCTCCCACAAACTCCTTGGTTAAACTCAATACACAAGCAACTAGATTTGAGTACCTAAACTGCTATGATGGTTTGATCTATCTCTTCTCTCTATCATGAATCAAAATTGTAGTTTTGTAGTAAATTAGTTTCTTGTTGCTGCTTAGGTGAGAATGAGATCCTGTTTGCTTCATCTACCACATTTTGCTTCTTTTCTGAAACATCTTCTAAAATGTCAATTTCAAGCTCCACATTCTCTCTAACGCCCTCTTGATTACAATCATGCTACTCCATCTTCTTCAATAGAGCAGACTCATTAGATGTTACATCCCCATTGATAATCATTATGGAGCCTTTGTAATTAGTACACCACAAACGATAACATTTAACTCCATCTACATACCCCAAGAATATTCTCTTCCTTTCCCTCAACTCAAGCTTCACATCACGAACATGAGCATAGATCGGATACCAGAATACCCTCATATTCGAGTAATCAACATGAGATCCTGACTAAACCTACCTTGGAGTCTTGTAGAAATAGCATTAACAGCTTCAACATAAAATTCGTTAGCTAATCTAGCGTTAAAGAGCATACATCTAGCTCTCTTCAAAATAGTTTTGTTCATCCATTCTGCAAAGTTGTTCTACTGTGGTGTATGTACAGCTATGCGATATCTCATGATCTCCTTCTAATTGCAGAACTCATAGAATTCCTTATTGCAAAACTCTCAAACCAATGTCAGTCCTCAAACGTTTGACCCCTTTCCTAATTTTCTTCTCAATCAAAGTCTTCCACTACTTAAAGTTGACAAATACCTCATCTTTTGTGCTTTTAGCATATATACCTAAACTTTCTGTGAGAAATCACCAGTGAATGTCAATATTAGCTAGCATCACCTTACGAGGGAACTTGAGAAGGCCCCCTAACAATCTAAATTGATATAATCTAAAGTGCCCTTGGTTACGTGAGTTGTTGTCATAAACGTCACCCTGTGCTCTTACTAAGAATACACTACTCACAAAAGTCTAGCTCCCTAGTCTTTTGTCTACAAAGTAAACCTCATTTTCTTAACTTTGACATTCTCCTCTTATTCATATGCCTAAGTTGTATATGACATAACCTCGTAGTATATATGTGTGATGAAGAAACTACTGCCTTGCTAGAAATTATACTACCCTACAAAACGTAAAGGTAGTTCATTTTCTCCCTCTCATGAAAAGCAGAGCACCTCTCGAAACCCACAGAATTCCAACTCAAGCTCTATACTCACACCCATTCTTACCCAACATGCCAAGTGAAATCAAGTTTTACTTCAGATCAGGATAATAATGCACAAATATTATGAACTCACTATTCCATTGTGCATTTAGATACTCACTTTGCAACCTGGCAACTCTGCAAGATGCATTGCCTCCTATGGGAACCTTACCACCATTATATTTTTCATAGGTGGTAAACAAATCCTCTCGTATGATAGGAGCAATCACTATCTAAAATCCATTTAAAGAAGACTCTCAGTAACATTAAGTGAATACAAGTGATGCACTAGGATCCAATAATTAAAATTTCAAAATTTGAAATTAACTAGTGCTTCACAAGTAAAAAAGGATCTAAACATGCTTATGATTCAGATTTGGATAGAGAATTACCATGATTAGCAAAATTCAAAGTAAAGATGTAAAAGACTTCTTCAATCGTATTTAGAGCAACTTTTGCCCAATCCAAACTCCTACAAAAACTCTGGAAAAATTCCAGTAGCTTTTCAACTCTTTGATGAATCTACTCAGATCAAAACTCATTCTGGATCTCCTGGAATAAAATTTCCAAGTTACTACCCTAAGTAGTGGAACTCCAAAGGTTAGCAATCTTATTGTCTTGCCTCCATCAATATGATCCACACACCAATGATATTTCCCATTTCTCCACAATATTAGTTGGAAATAGATAAGAGAAATGAAAGGTAGGTGGCTAATTTAGGGGTTAGAGAAGAGGAGAGAAGTGAAGCTTCAACTCATGAGGTAACACTTGAAGAAGGAAAAAATGTGAAAATTTAATTCTTCACATGGAAATTCATTGTGTTGCCCATCCTCACCTCGATATCTATATATAGAGGGGGGATGGAGTATGCCAAGGTGGCATCACACCTTTCTCAAGATGGGGGGGGGGACCACCCCACTTGCTTGGAAGTTGGCAAATTCATATCAAATTTGAATTTTGTGTGCATTTCAATTACATTTGGAATCTAATTTCAAATTAATTAAAATGCCATACGAAATGAACCTTTCATTTGAAATTTTCCTCCAAAATAGATTCCTTTCATTAATTAAATTAAATATTTTAATTTAATTAATTAATCTTTGACTTAACTCTTAAGTCAATTAGCTTAACTCTTTAAGCTAAGAACTGTTAACTTAACTCTTTAACTTGACCAATTAATGATCATGTGGCATGAAATAATTAACTCCTTAATTATTAGTCTAATTTAACACCTTAAATTAGCTGATCAATTTAATAACTAAATTAATCAAGCCAAAGTTGACCTCAATTTTCGGTCACCCCAAAATTAGTCACTTGGAGTGAATTTTCTAACACTTAAAAAAATTCCTCCATTAATTAGAAAATGCAATTGACTTTTGTGTGTAACCCGATAGGTTTTACCATTCATTGGATATAGGCTCACACCTCCTTGTGACTTTTGAATATCAAATATTCATTTAATTTTAAACACCTTTAAACTAATCGACTCAATTCAATTAATATATATTAATTGAAGAGTCCCCAATCTCCATCGTCGATGTCCAACCTTAAGCCCATGAAGCCCAACTAGTTGTCGAAATGAATGCTTTTGGAGAACCATTATAGCTCTACGTATACCATGCAAATACAGTCTTTCTATCTCCTATCTCTCGAAAGAGGCCTAAGGCAAAATATTTGTTGGCTCCTTAATGGCCTCGATGCTATGTCTTTATTCCCAATGTTCGATTCCACTTTATGACCTCATCTTTGGAAAACACCTTTTCCAAATTGTCATACTACCTTGCGTAAGGATTTCTTGGAATCAATCATTATAGAATACATAGGAGATGCACTCGTCCTTCACAAAGACGAGGAGTCAGATTCTATCTTATATCTCACAAACCTCCATGTCTAAGTAGCTCATGCCCAATCACCACCTAAATGGCCCGCTAAGTGACTAGAAAGGAGTCAAAGCATGAGAACCTAACCACAAGACTACCATGGATCCTCAAGTCAAATGACTAATTATATGCACTAGCGTATACTGGAGAATTTGCCACTACTGACTTGACACTTCAGCTATCTGGTGGATTCGTTGGGTGGGCCTTCAATGCTTTGTTCTCTAAAAAGCACCCACCAACATGTATGCATATCTCACATGAGATTGTTCATGGAATAGAGCAACATCCAACCCTTAGATTTACTCATCGTTAGCGCAAGTCTATCTGGATCTTAGATGCCATATCTCATAAGATCTTATGACTTGGAAAATTAAAAATCACGATCGTGTAAGACTTATTCCATAATCACCACCCAGTGCGTGACCAGGTCCCTAGTCTTGAGTGATCTAAGGGCTTCAACCAAATGCCAGTGAAGTAATAATAAGCATAAGATCTATCTTTTCAAGATGTCCTTCAAAGACCTTTTGCGATAGGGGTTTAGTCAGTGGATCTGTTGTAGTCTCTTTCGAGGCAATTCTCTCCACTCATATGTCGCTTCTATCAATGATCTCCCAGATCAAATAATATCGCCTCAATATGTACTTGAATCGCTGATGAGATCTTGGCTATTTAGCTTGTACAACCGTCGCATTGTTGTCACAAAAGACAACCACTGGCTCAGCAATGCTAGGCATTGCATTCAACTCTTGAATGAAGTTTTTCATCAAAACACCTTCCTTTGCAGATTCTGAAGCCGAAATATATTCTACCTATATGGTAGAGTCAGTCGTGGTGTCTTGTTTGGAACTCTTCCAGCTCGTCAAGCCACTAATGAGGCAAAATATGAATCCAAAAGTGAATTTTAGGTAATCTATATTGGATTGAAAACTAAAATTCGAAAGCTCCCCATGTTTCAATTCTCCACTACTGTATACCAAAAACAAGTCCGTAGTCTTCTCAAGTACTTAAGGAATGCTTGTACGACTATCCAGTAACTTTTACTGGGATTGGATTGGAAACGGCTCGTAACACTTAGAGTATGTGCAACATCTAATCTCGTATATTGAACGGCATGCATTATGCTCCCAATAGTTGAGGCATAAGGTATGTCGGACATTCTCTGTCTCTCATTATCAATCTTAGGGGCCATACACTTGGAGAGAGGAATGCCATGTCCTATGAGAAGAAATCCCTTATTGAATTCCTCCATACGAAACCTCTTTAGCTTCTTGTCAATGTACAGGGTTTGAAAAAGTCCTAACATCCTCCTGGATCTATCTCTATAGATATGTATTCCTAGTATGTTGGACGTCTCTCCCAAATCCTTCATGGAGAATTGAGTAGATAACCATACTTTAGTGCATTCTATCATTCCTGCCTCATTCCCAATAAAAAAGATGCCATCAGCATAAAGCACAATAAACTGTACACTACTCCCACTAGCCTTTATGCACCGGTTCATACACATTTTTAACAAAGCCAAACAATTTGACTGTATTGTCAAAGCATATGTTCCAACTTCGGGATGCTTGTTTGAGTTCATAAATGGATCTCTGAAGTTTGCAAACCTTTTGCTCACTCTTCTTGGATGTAAAACCTTGTGGTTGCTCCATATTAAATTCTTTTACAATATCTCCATTGAGGAAAATGGTTTTCACATCTATTTGCCACATCTCATAGTCATAATATGCAGTTATGGCAAGTAGAATTCAAATGGACTTAGATATTGCGACTATGAAAAAGTTTTCTCAAATCGATATTGGGTCCATGAGTATAACCTTTTTCCACCAGTCGAGCCTTATAAATCATTACCTCTCCATCGACTCCTAGCTTTCACTTATAGATCCACTTGCAACCAACGAGAACTATTCCCTTCGGTGGATCTACCAAAGTTCATACTTTGTTGAAGTCATGGAGTCCATTTTGGATCTCATGGCATCAAGCCAATGTCCCGAGTTTATGTCTAATATAGCATTCTCATAGGCCTTCGGATCATTATCTAATTAGCCCGTCTCTTGTGGAATCTAAACCTTTTTGGTTTCTATTTGATTCGGTCTAACCTTCTTAGAGGTTGTATGTAAGGCTCTTGATGCTCACTTATTTTTACCGCTTGTGGGATTCGATGATCATTTTGAACTTGATCAAGTTCAACAATAACGCCATTTCTATCTAATAGAAATTCTTTTTCTAAAAAGTAGGCATTCCTTGAAACAAACACCTTTTTTTCTGAGGGATCATAGAAGTATTAACCCAAAGACTTTCTAGTATCTCGCAAACTTGCACAAGGTGGATCTACTATCTAACTTGTCTCCTACTATCTGTCTCATGGAGGCGAGAGACCCCAAATGCTAGGGTATTAGTAAGAGGGTGCTTTGCCATTCCAGATCCCATGTGGCATTTTTGGCACCGACTTTGATGGTAAACATTTAGCAGAATCGCTACCATTTGTAAAGCATATCCCCAAAAGGATATGGGCACATCAAAAAAGCTCATCATAGAGCGTACCATGTCCAACAAGGAATGGCTACTCCATTGTGTTAGGGTATGCCGGGTGGAGTCCATTGAGAGAGAATCCCATTCTCTTTTAGACAATCTAAGAATTCAGTACTTAAGTATTCACCACCTTGATCTGATTGAAGAGTTTGAATACTAAGTCTTTTTTGCTTTTCCACTTCATTCCTATACTCTTTGAACATTTCAAGGGCTTTGGACTTGTACTTCATAAGGTACACATGTCCGAACCGACTATAATCATCGGTGAAGGTGATGAAGTAGGAATACATTCACAATAACTCTTAGTAGGCCACAAGTATCCATATAGATCAAATCCAAAGGACTTGTGGTGTACTCCATTTGTCCTACAAACCTTGGTCATTTTTCCCTTTAAACAAGATTCACAGTAGAAAGGTCCTCAATACCACTAACTTGTTCATCCTATTTTTAAAAATATGCCCAAGTTTTGCATGCCAAAGAATGACATCTTCTTCGTTGTCTAATTTTCTTTCACTTGATTGAATGTGCATTAATGAAGGTTGAGAATCAAGTATGTACAATCCATTATTTGATGTACCTTGAGCAATCAAAGAACCATACTTTAGTGCTTTCAACATCCCATTCGATATAGAAAAATCATATCCTCCATTATCAGGAATGGGAATTAAAATAATGTTCTTAACAAGATTAGGTAATAAACTGGATCAAGTGCAATGCGAGCATTCCCAAGTCTAACTTGATTACACCTTGGACCACGGCGGTAACTTTTGCTCCATATCGTAGGCAGATGATCATATCCCCTTCACGAAGACTCTTTCTTCTTTCCATCATATGTAATGAATAAGATAGGTGAGAACCACACACGGTATCAAATACCCATGAGGAATAATTAATCGTCAAATGCACTTTAATAAAGTAAATACCCTTCCAAAGGGCACCAAGGTATTCTTTGCAGTTTCTTTTCCAATGCCCCTTTTCGCCACAGTAAAAATAAGTTGCATCGGTTTTGTCACCTTTCTTCTTCTTAACTTCCCCCGACCCTTTCAAGGGTTGCTTTCCTCTCAAGTAAGAACTCTTCTTTCTCTTACCTTCATTTTTATGACCCATAGGGCCTAGACCTGGCAAAATTCAACTCATACCCGTGGGACCAAAAAAAATACGGGTAATGGGCCTTATTTTTCCTACCCAAAAAATTGCGAATAATTTTACCCGTACCCAATTTACCCGCCATCTTTTGGCCCAACCCACGGGTACCCGAGGGTAACCCGTAACTTTTTTTATATATATATATTTACATATAAATATTTTTAATCTAAATATTAATTTTTGATTTCATAAATTAAAAATCTATAGCAAATTAAATTAAATTATATCCTAAAACAACTTATTGTGCATATTCCTATGGATGCAACATCTTCTTCCACAAGAACAACAATGTTTGATTGATATTTAAATTTTCGATTCAAAAAACTTTTGGCATGTAATGGAATTTAAGTTTCAACTTTAAAATGTGATGTACTTTAGTATATATATATAGTATATTATATTATATTATATATACATATAAATATATATTATATATTTATATATATATTTACATATAAATATTTTTAAACTAAATATTAATTTTTGATTTCATAAATTAAAAATCTATAGCAAATTAAATTAAATTATATCCTAAAACAACTTGTTGTGAATATTCCTATGGATGCAACATCTTCTTCCACAAGAACAACAATGTCTGATTGATATTTAAATTTTCAATTCAAATTTTTTTTGGCATGTAATGGAATTTAAGTTTGAACTTTTGAATGTGATGTACTTTAAATTTGGTAGATTTTGAATACTTAATATATAAGTTTTAAACTACAATATTATTAATATGCTTTAGGTATTTATTCAATTTATTGTTTGAAATTTGTAGTCTTTTTTTTCTTCTAGTTTTATTTAGTTAATATTTGAGTAACATCATGTTTACCTTTAAATAATTAAAAAAAGCAAAAAAAAATCACGGGTACCCGCGGGTTACCCAATAAAAAATGGGTAAATTTAAAATTTACCCGTTGGTACCCGTCATTAGGTTACCCACGGGTACCCAATTGCCAGGTCGATTAGGGCCTTTTGACTTAAAGGCAAAAGCAAGCATAAAAGGCTTTTCCTTTTTCATAGTTGCTTCGACAGTTACCATCATGTTCACCAATCCATTAATCATCACCTCTTGCTTGGACATATTAAAGGTCATAACGAATTGGTCAAACGAAAGGGGTAATAATTGTAAGATCAAATCCACATAGAGATCATTGCCCATCACCACATCTAGTTGTCCAAGCTTTTCGATGAATCTAATCATCTTAAGCCCATAATCACAGATGCTTGAACCCTCTACCATCCTTGATCTAAATAGCTCTCTAGATAAAGTGAATCTTTCGTGTCTTGTTTGTACACCATACAACTCTTGTAGGTATTTGTAGATCTCACATGCATGTCTCATATGCTCGTGAATCTTTTGGAGCTCATTAGTCATGGAAGCCACCATGAGGCATCTCACTTGTAGATCACCACTTACAAATTTAGTGAACAATTCACATGCCTCATCGGCGGCATATCATCCGGGGTGTCCGGCAGACTTTGATCAAGTACGTAAGTCCTCTTTTCGGAGTCAAGAATGATTATAAGGTTCCTTAACCAATCACGAAAGTTAGGCCCAGTGATATTATTTCCAAAATGCTTGCAAGTGAATTTTTAGCCATTTTCTTTTTGAAGATTTCAAAAATCTACAAGAGGCAAAAAAAGATGATAAGCATATGATTGATTTTGATATTTAAAACATGTTCATGGTCTTTCAAACATGTTTTTCTCCCACTATTTTATCAAATCCTTCACCCCCTAGAAGAATTTGGGAAATTGCATTTCCTAGTGAGAATCAAGATCCCAATGACTTGCAAGGGGACTCCCGTAATCAGGTGCTATCCACAAGCAATTGAAGGGTAAGCAACTTTTGCCAATTGCGCAATATATATGTATTTTACCTCACCTTTCATATAGGCCCACATAACCGTGCGCAATATATTTTACTAAATGTTAAATCCAACCTACCAATCAAACTTTAATTCAAGATGGGGACCATATCATCCCCCATAACCGAGTGCCAATGTATGGGCGTTCTTAAGTTAAAGGTGCATCTCATGCTAAATATTTGCTCACAGCTTTCCTCTTAAGTGTGACCCTCGTAATCGAGTGTCATCACACAAAATCGATAGCATGGTTATGGCGACACTATTGGTAGAAGGTAGGGGTTAATTAAAACTCTTTTAATTTGTATCCATTTTCGCTTAAGATTGGAAAACACTTAGACATTCTAAGTGGAGGGTTTTTGCTGGCAAAGTCTTATTATTTTGGTTTTCTATATCTTAACCATGCATCTCATACATCAACAGGATATGAAAAGCATAAATAAGTAAATGCGCCTAGCATGCCCCTAGGGTGGGATGACCATGAGCCTAACCAAGTGGTCCACTTAGAGCCATAGGTGCACCACTTGATTGATTTTAAGTAGGTTGATTAAGTCTAGCTATTACATGAGTGTATCCCCATACATTCATGGGTCTTCAAAAGTCTCCATGCCTCCAATGGTCTTCTTTACTTCATGCAACGTTTACATAAGAAAGAAATCCTCAGTCCTAGTGATTCAACTCTCATAACTTTTACAAGATAGAATAAAGAGGATACAAGCCTCAATTTAATACAACCCTTTTCAACAACCTGAAACAAATAAAATCAATTTTGAAGGCATGATCATCCTCATTCATTCATCATTCATCATTCATTCAACAATTAAATGAACAATAAATAATTATAAAATTGATATTCAATTCCAACAATTGAATGGTTATCTCATAAACAAATAATTGGCCAAGTAAGAGGTAACATGACATTTATTTGTCAACATGGAGGAGATTAACTTTAACAAATTTTTAAAAGAAATAAAAAATATCAAACATAATTTTGAGAACTTGCACAATATTTGTGCATCTAATATGTGTGTAACAAAGCACCTTTGATCACAAAAAGGAGCAAAAAATAAAGCCAAATCAGCCTTGACTGAAACCAACCACTATCTGTCGAGGCCAAACACACTGCCACAGGACAGGCACGCATTTAGCAAGCCTGCTGTCGGCCAGCGCCCAGCCGAGGTAGGGGAGTCAGCCCTGTTTCAAGATCATGGCCAAGTCACCTTAATTTTGCTTAACCTTTTGTGTACCAAAAAATTTAGAACAACTTCTAAACATTATTACACACATTATAGATGGAATTTCAGATCTAAAACACCTCTCAAAATTGAAATTTCAAGTCCTCAATCATGCTTTCAAAAATAAGTTAAAGTAAGAATCACATTCTTCAAAAATATCCAACAAAACTCCAATCATATTTGTTCCAAAAATTACTAGAACTCTTTTGGGCCATCATAAACATGCTATATCAATATATAACATCAACTAATGCCAAATCAACATTCAACATTAGAAGCTCTGAATTAAAACATACTAATCATTTGAATTAACACTTAAAACACATATTAGCATGCTTTCAACTCATCAATCAAGGAGCCACACAAAACATCATCCAAATACGGCAATCCATCAAATGAATATAGAATTTGGTGATTTTGATCAATACATCACATGAATCAATCAATCAAAAAATCCAAATCATATCATGAATTAGGCTCTGATACCAATTGAAGGTAAGTGAGGAACTAGGATCCAATAATTAAAACTTCAAAAGTTGAAATTAACTAGTGCTTCACAAGCAAACAAGGATATAAACATACTTATAATTCAGATTTGGATGGAGAATTACCTTGATTAGCAAAATCCAAAGGAAAGATGAAGAACAACTCTTCAATCTAGAAACTGTCAAATAGTGGCGCAATGGATTTGGATTAACTTTTTCCCGATCCAAACTCCTCCCAAAACTTTGGAAAACTTCTAGTAGCTTTTCAACTCTTTCATAAATCTACTATGAAAATTTTAGATCAAAATGTTTGGATCTCCAAGAATAAGATCGCCAATTGACTACCCTGACTGGTGGATCTCCAAAGGCTAGCAATCCTAATATCCTGCCTCTATCAATATGATCCACTATTTCCTATTTCTCCTCAACATTAGCTAGAGATTGAGAGGAAAAATGAGAGGTAGATGGCCGATTTAGGGGTTGGAAAAGAAGAGAGAAGTGAAGCTTCAACTCATGAGGCAACACTCAAATGAGGGAAAAACATGGGAATCTAATTCTTCACATGGAAATTCAATGTGCCGCCCACCCTTACCTCTACATCTATATATAGAGGGAGGATGGTTTGATGCCAATGTGGCATCATATCTTCCTCGAGGTAGAGCACCCCCAACTTGCAAGCAAGTTGGCAAATCCATATTAAATTTGAATTTTGTATGCATTTTAATTACATTTGGAATCTAATTTCAAATTAATTAAAATGCCCCAACAAATGAACCTTTCATTTGAATTTTCCGTCCAAAATAGATTCCCCACATTAATCAAATTAAATACTTTAATTTAATTAATTAGTCTTTGACTTAACTCTTAAATCAATTAGCTTAACTCTTTAAGCTAAGAATTGTTAGCTTAACTCATTAACTTGACCAATTGATGATCATGTGGGACCAAATAATTAACTCCTTAATTATTGATATAATTTAACTTCTTAAACTAGTTGATCAATTTAATAATTAAATTAATCAAGCCAAAGTTGACCTCAATTTTCGGTCACCCCAAAATCGATCACTTGGAGTGAATTTCCTAAGAAAAATTCCTCCATCAATTAGGAAATGCAATTGGCTTTTGTGTGTGACCTGATAGGTTCTGCCATTCATAGGACATGAGCTCACAACTCCTTATGACTTTTGAATATCATATATTCATTTAAGTTTAAACTCCTTTAAACTAATCGACTCAATTCAATTGATCTCCATTAATTAAAGAGTACCCAATCTCAATGGTCGATGTCCAACCTCAAGCCCATGGATCCTAACTTATTAGCCGAAATGAATGCTTTTGAAGAACCATTATATTTCTATGCGTACCATGCAAACATGGTCATTCCATCTCCTGTCTTCCGAAAGAGACCTAGGGCAAGATATTTGCCGATTTTCTAATAGCCTTGATATTATGTCTCTATTCCCAATGTTCGATTCCACTTTATGACCTCATCTTTGGAAAACTCATATTTCAAATTATCATACTACCTTGTGCAAGGATTTCTTGAAATCGATAATTATAGAATACATAGGAGATGCATTGGACCTTCACAAAGACGAGAAGTCATATTCCATCTTAGATTTCACAAACCTCCATGTCTAAGAGTTCATGTCCAATCACCACCTAAACGACCTACTAATTCATCAGGAATGAGTCAAAGCATGAGGACCTAAACACAAGGTTACCATGGATCCTCAGGTCAAAGGACCAATTATATGCACTAGTGTAAGTTGGAGAATTTACCACTACCAACCCTTGGATTTATGCATTGTTAGTGCTAGTCTATCAAAATCTTAGATACCCTATCTCATAAGATCCTATAACTTGGAAGATTAAAGATCACGATCATGAAAGACTTTTTCCATGATCAGGATCTAGTGCGTGATCAAGTCCCGTAGTCTGTGTTATCTTAGGGCTTCAACTAAATTCCAGTGAGGTAATAAGGAGCTTAAGATGAAGATGGACATATAATGAATATCATTCAAGATTGTCTTACAAGGAAATAGTTCACATGATCAATCTGATTACCTTGTAGGGCACTATTTCAACAATCTCCTACTTGCCCTAAAGCCAATACCCCATAGTCTTAAGACCCATCTTCTCAAGATGTCCTTCAAAGACCTTTTGCGATGGAGGTTTAGTCAGTGGATCTGCTACATTCTCTTTCGAGGTAACTCTATCCACTCGGATATCGCCTCTATCAATAATCTCCCAAATCAATTAATATCACCTCAATATGTGCTTGGATTGCTGATAAGATCTCGGATCTTTAGATTGCGTTACCACCCTATTGTTGTCACATAAGGCAACTACTGGCTCAACAATGCTAGGCACTACATTCAACTCTTGAATGAATTTGTTCATCCAAACACATTCCTTTGCAACTTCTGAAGCCGCAATATATTCTACCTCTATTGTAAAGCCAGTCATGGTGTCTTATTTGGAACTCTTCCAACTCTTTGCGATGTCATTGAGGCAAAATATGAATCCGGAAGTGGATTTTAGGTCATCTACATCTGATTGAAAACTAGAATCTGAAAACCCCTCGAGTTTGAATTGTCCGCTACTATACACAAAACATAAGTCCTTAAGGATTGCTTTTACGGCCATCCAACGACTTTCAGAAGGATTGGATTGGAAACGACTCGTAACACTTAGAGAGTTTGCCACATCCGATCTTTTACATCGAACGACTTACATTATGCTCTCTACAGCAATGACATAAATTATATGGGACATTCTCTGTCTCTTGTTGCCAGTTATAGGGACCTTAGACTTGGACAGATGAATGCCCTGTCCTATAGGAAGGAATTCCCTCTAGGATTCTTCTATACTAAACCTCTTTAGTATCTTTTCAATGTACGGGATTTGGGAAAGCCCCAGCATCCTTCTTGATCTATTTCTATAAATACGTATTCCAAATAAGTAGGATGCTTCTCCTAAATCCTTCATGGAGGATTGAGTACATAACCATGCTTTAGCATACTCTAACATTCCTACCTCATTCCCAATGAGAAGGATGTGATTGACATAAAAAATAATAAAATATACACTACTCCCACTAACCTTTTTGTACACACATGGTTCTGGAGTTTGCAAATCTTTTGCTTGCTCCTCTTGGATGTAAAATCTTGTGGTTTCTCTATATAAATTTCTTCTTCAATGCCTCCATTGAGGAGAGCATTTTTCACATTCATTTGCCATATCTCATAATCATAATATGCGATTATGGCAAGTAGAATCCGAATGGACTTAAGCATTGTGACTAGAAAAAGGTTTCCTCCAAATCGATATTGCATCTTTGAGTGTAACATTTTGCCACTAGTCACGCCTTAGAGGTCATTACCTCTCCATCAACTCCTAGCTTTCGCTTATAGATCCACTGGCAACCAACGGGAACTATTCCTTTCTATAGATCTACCTAAGTCCATACTTCGTTCGAGTACATGGACTCCATTTCGAATCTCATACCGTCAAGCCAATGTTCTAAATCTATGTTCAATATAGCTTCGTCATAGGTCTTCGGATCATTATCCGATTAGCCCGTCTTATGAAGGAATCTGAACCTTTTAGGTTGCTTCTTGATTTAGTCCGACCCTTTTTGAGGTTGTGGGTAAGGCTCTAAATGCTCACTTATTTTTATCGCTTGTAGGATTTGATGATCATTTTGAACTTTATCAAGTTCAACAACAACACCATTTCTATCTAATAGAAATTTCTTTTCTAAAAAGTGGGCGTTCCTTGAAACAAACTCCTTTTATTCCGATGGATCATAGAAGTAATAACCCAAAGACTCTCTTGGGTATCCCACAAACTTACACAAGGTGACTCTACAATCCAACTTGTCTCCTACTATCCATCTCACGTAGGCAGGAGACCCCCAAACCTTAAGGTACTAGTAAGAGGGTGTTTTGCCATTCTATATCTCAGGCGGCATTTTTGGCATCGACTTTGATGGTACTATATTTAGTAGCATCACCGCCGCATGTAAGGTACATCCCCAAAAAGATATGGGCACATCGAAAAAGCTCATTATGGGACGTACCATGTCCAATAAGGTACGGTTTCTCTTTTTAGCTACTCCATTATATTGGAGTGTGCTGGGTGGAGTCCAATGAGAGAGAACTCTATTCTCTTTTAGATAATCCAAGAATTCAGTACTTAAGTATTTACCACCTCGATCTGATTGAAGGGCTTTAATACTATCCCTTTTGCTTTTCCATTTCATTCCTATACTCTTTCAACTTTTCAAAGGCTTCGAACTTGTACTTCATAAGATACACATGTCCAAACCGCCTACAATCATCGGTAAAGGTGATGAAGTACGAATAGCCTTCTCTCACACTAACTCTTAGTGGGCTACAAACATCCTACGCTTCATTCGTCCTACAAAAGGAGCCTTAGTCATTTTTTCATTTAAACAAGATTTACAAGTAGAAAGGTCCTCAATACCACTAATATTTAGTATTTTGAGAGCTTCTAACTTTTTCATTCTATTTTTAGAAATATGCCCAAGTCTTGCATGCCTAAGAATGACATCTTCTTGGTTATCTAATTTTCTTTTACTTGATTGAATGTGCATTAGTGAAGGTTGAGAATCAACTATGTACAATCCGTTGTTTAATGTATCTTTGGTAATCAAAGAACCATTCTTAAATGCAGTCAACATCCCATTCGATATAGAAAAATCATATCCTTCATTATCAAGAATTGAAAATAATATTCTTAACAACATTAGGTACATAATAAACCATGTCAAGTACAATGCAAACATTCCCCAAGTCTCACTTGATTACACCTTGGACCATGGCGACAACTTTTGCTCAATTTCCTAGGTGGAGGATCATATCTCCTTCACGAAGACACTTTCTTCTTCCCATCCTAGTAACAAATTACAAGGGTGAGAATCACATGTGGTATCAAATACCCATAAGGAAGAACTAGTCATTAAATGCACTTTAATAAAGTACATACCCTTCCCAAGGGTGCCAAGGTATTCCTTGCAGCTTCTTATCCAATGCCTCCTTTTTGCCACAATAAAAACAAGTTGCATCAATTTTGTTATCTTTCTTCTTTTCAACTCCCCCCGAACCTTTCAATGGTTGCTTCCTCTTTGAAGAAGAACTCTTATTTTTCTTACTTCCCTTTCTAGGACCCTTGGGGTCTTTCGACTTAGAGGCCTTTCCATTTTCATAGTCACCACGGTGGTCACCACCGTTTTCTCCAATTTGTTAATAGTAAACTTTTGCTTGGATATATCAAAGTTCATAACGAATTGGTCGAACAAAGGGGGCAATGATTATAGGATTAAATCCACTTAGAGATCATTGTCCATGACCACGTCTACTTGTCCAAGTATTTCGATGAGTCCAATCACCATAAGCCCATGATCATGGATACTTGAACCCTTTACCATCCTTGATCTAAAGAGCTCTCTAGATAAAGTGAACCTGTCGTGTCTTGTTTGTACACCACACAACTCTTGTAGGTATTTGTAGATCTCACATGCATATCTCGTATGCTCGTGAGCCTTTTGGAGCTCATTAGTCAAGGAAGCCATCATGACGCATTTCACTTGTAGATCACCATATACAAATTTAGTGAACAATTCACGGGCCTCATCGGTGGCATCATCACCCAGGTGTCTGGTAGACTTCGATCAAGTACATAAGTCCTCTTTTTTAAGTCAAAAATGATTTTAAGGTTCCTTAACCAATCACAAAAGTTAGGCCCAGTGAGTTTATTGGTTTCTAAAATGCTGGCGAGTGGATTTTTAGCCATTTTCTTTTCGAAGATTTCAAAAATCTATAAGAGGCGAAAAAAGAGTATAAGCATATGATTGAATTTTAATATTTAAAATATTGTCATGGTCTTTCAAGCATGTTTTTCTCCCACTATTTTATCAAATCCTTCACCCCCTAGAAGAATTTGGGAAATCTTATTTCCTAGTGAGAATCACAATTCTAAGGACTTGCAAGCAGACCCCCTTGACCGAGTGCCATCCACAAGCAATCGAAGGGTAAGCAACTTTTGCTAATTGCATCTCATACAACTCTTGATGTATTTTACCTCACCTTTCATATAGACCCATGTAACCGTGCACCATCTATATTACTTAAGTCCAACCTACCAATCAAACTTTGATTCAAGATGGGCACCACATCATTCTACATAACCAAGTGCCAATGTGTGGGCATTATTAAGTCAAAGGTGCATCTCATGCTAAGTATATACTCACAGCTTTCCTCCTAAGTGTGACCCTGGTAACCGAGTGCCATCACACAAAATCGATAGCATCGTCATGGAACACACTATTGGTAAAAGGTGTGGATTAATTAAAACTATCTTAATTTGTATCCATTTTGACTTATTATTGGAAAACACTTAGACATTCTAAGTAGAGGGTTTTTACTTGCAAAGATCTCATCATTTTATTTTCTTATTTAGGTTTCTTATCCTAACCATGCATCTCATACATCAATAGGATATGAAAAACATAAATAAGTAAATGTGCCTAGCATGCTCCTAGGGTGGGATGACCATGAGCCTAACCAAGTGGTACACTTAGAGCTATATGCACACCAACTTATTGATTTTAAGTGGGTTGATTAAATCTAGCTATTGCATGAGTGTATCCCATACATTCATAGGTCTTCAAAAGTCTCCATGCCTCCAATGGTCTTCTTTACTCCATACAACATTTACATGAGAAGAAAATGCTCACTCCCAATGATTATACTCTCATAACATTTACAAGGTAAAAATTAAGAGGTATGCAAGCCCCAATTTAATACAATCCATTTCAACAACTTGAAATAGATAAAATCAATATTAAAGGCTCATGATCATCCCCACACATTCATCATCCATTCAACAATTAAATGAACAATAAATAAATCTAGAATTGACATTCAATTCTAACAATTAAATGCTTATCTCATAAACAAATAATTGGCCAAGCAAGAGCTAGCATAACAATTATGTATAAATTGGAGATTAACTTCAAGTTTTTAGAAGCACTCAAAAAATGTCAAACATAATTTTGAGAACTTGCACAACACTTGTGCATCTATTATGAGTGGTTCAAAACACTTTTGGTCACTTAAAGGAGCCAAAAAAACAACGGAACTCATACCAAGAAAAAACTGTGTGGCTGTCCGCCCAAGTTGGGCGCACTGCCGTGTGGTAGGTGCGCTAGGGCCAGCGCCTAACCATGCCGGGCAGCTAGCCCTGTTTTCACTTAGACACCAAGTTATGCCCATTTTAGCTCAACTTTTGTGCACCAAAAATTTTGAAACTCATTCTAAGCACAAAAACACAAATTATAGATGAAATTCCAGATTCAAAACACCTTTTAAAAATGGAATTTCAACTGCTCAATCATACTTCCAATAAGTTAAAGTAAGAATCACATTCTTCAAAAAACTCCGACAAAACTCCAATCAAATTGTATCTAAAAATGACCAAAACTCTTTTAGGCCGAGTCAAGCCATTTTTGGCTCAACTTTTGTGCACCAAAAACTTTAGAACAACTTCTAAACATTAAAACACACATTTAGATGAAATTTTAGATTCAAAACACCTTTTAAAAATGGAATTTCAAGTGCTCAATCATGCTTTCAAAAATAAGTTAAAGTAAGAATTACATTATTCAAAATTCTCCAACAAAACTCCAATCACATTAGATCTAAAAGTAACCAAAAATCTTTCAAGTTATCAACAACATGCTATATTAACATATAACATAAACTAATGCCAAATCAGCATTCAACCTTAAAAGCTATGAATTAAAATATACTAATCATATGAATCAACACTTAAAACACATATTAGCATGCTTTCAATTCATCAATCAAGAAACCACACACAACATTATCCAAACACTCCAATCCACCATATATTGAGAATTTGGTAATTTTGATCATTCCATCACATGAATCAATCAATCAAAAAATTCAAATCATAGCATGAATTAGGCTCCGATACCACTTGAAGGCAAGTGAGGAACTAGTATCTAGTAATTAAAATTTCAAAAGCTGAAATTAAGTAGTGCTTCACAAGCAAACAAGGATCTAAACATGCTTATGGTTCAGATTTGGATGGAGAATTACCTTGATTAGCAAAATCTAAAGGAAAGATGAACACTTCTTCAATAAAAAAATTGTCAAACAACAGCGCAGCTGATTTGGAGCAACTTTTGCCTGATCCAAACTCCTCCAAAAATTCTGGAGAAATTCCAGTAGCTTATCAAGTCCCGTAGTCTTGTGTCATCTAAGGGCTTCAACCAAATGCCAGTGAAACCATAAGATGAAGATGGTCATATAATGAATGTCATTCCATCAAGATTATCTTACAAGGAAATAGTTTACAAGACCAATCTATTGGCTTACGGGGCTATATTCCAACATTAAGAATTAGACTCACCCAAATCCTTCACTTTTCCACGTTATGGGTAATTTCATTTTTAGTGCCTTGCTCCACTACTAAAGCATTATACTGTTAGATCTAGACTTATCTAGAGACTTAGTTGAATCTCTGTTCTTTCTCTTTTCTTTCAGTTTCCCCTTTCCAATTAATCTTTCCCTACTTTTACTATTGTTATTGCCTAGGACATGTTTTTTTAATTCATTTAAATGCAATGAGGCATTCATATCCTCCATGGATATCATATCTCTTCCATGTAGCAAAGTAGCAACCAAATGCTCAAAAGCTTTAGGTAGGGAACTTAAAAGAATCAACACTTGATCTTCATCATCAACTTGCTCATCTACAAGCTAATATTGTCTTTTGTGTAATAAATACACCTTCCTTTATTCTAAGGGTACAAAGATGTTATTTCAAATACACCAACTTGTGAGGGACTTTTTCATATACAGAGCTTCAGATTTGACCATAATTATGCTCATATAGTTTCCATGGTGATCTCTCTTAGTACATTATCCGCTAGCGATAATGCCAGAGTACCAAAGCCTTTTACATAAATTCATTATTCTCCCTATCTAAAGCATTTCGAGCAAGAAATTTCATCCCTTTAGTGCTCTCTACAAACCTTGTTGACATACACAGCATGCATCTTCATTTTCCACAGTCCATAGTTGTTTTTCCTATCAAGTTTCTATACCTCGAACTACTTATGAAGATCTTAGTTAACCAAGCTATTGATACAAATTTGTTGTAACGTAAAATGACCAAGAAATAAAATTCAAGAAATACCCACAAAAAAAAATTCAATAATGGATCATGATTTAATAAAGTTTGTTATTATGCCAACATCCACGAAAAAAGAGATGAATTTTATTAATTTCAAATTAAAAATGCCAATTACATTCAAGTACCACAAACCTCGCGAGAACACCTAACTCCGTCGTTTCTATTCTAAAAGATGAGACTTTCTCAAAACTAATTCAAAACTATTTTGAATGGGGTATGAAATCTGAAAAAAAATGCAAAATACGGTTTAAATACCAAAAAATCCGCAAAACCACCTATTGGGCCTATTTTGCATGCTGGGGTGCACAAAACATATGCCCTAATATGTAATACCCATCAAGATTGCCGACAAGAGGAGTAGGTCTCGCACGTAGGTGTGGCCTTCTTGCAAGTTGGCGCCTCAGAGACCCCGAAGTCACCACACTGCAACACTAACCCTCTTCAAAAGATTTTCCATTCAAAAGCCAGTGCCAAGCGCAGGCTCATAAAATAAAATGACAAATCATATTAAAAGGAACAACTTATAGATAAGTACACATATACTAGCACCTGAGGTATGACACTAAAGCCGCCATGCCTATAAGTCTTATTATATATATATATATACATAAACTTATTGATCTGTGTACATTTAGATTCAAACAAAAGATAATTTCATCCTTTTCTATTCCCAAATTTCTTCTTTTGGTATGACCAGTTTAGCCTCATATATACAAAGAGAAGTATAAGAGTGAGTCCGAATGACTCAGTATTGAAAGTTGGAGAGAGTTACCTATATACAGCTTATTTTGCAGTAGAAGATAATAGAGTGTGAATTACATAATAAGCAGAAAACAAACATGCTAGGATGATTTGTGTAACAAGCTTTTATAATAAATAATTTACAAGTCATACGCACATATATTTGAGATATCTTAAGGTTTTATATAAATTATGAGATGCTTAAATTAAATTACTTATAAAAACCTTATCAGATCAGTGACATCATAATCATATCAAACCTTTCATGTAACTCCATGACTGTCCCATACCAGTGAGGAGAATTCATAATCTTAATGCTTTTTCCATGTTCGAATTCAAGTGTATAGGATTCTAGAGATGGCCCTCACCGTATACTCGCACGTGCACTTAAATCCTTACACTTAATTTTATGATGAGTAAAATAGGATTCTGTTATTGAGATACCAAATATAGCTTAAAGATGTCTAGTATAGAAATTCAGAGGTGCTAACGGCAATAGATTCAAGAGATGGCCCCCATTGTACATCCTCTGTCAACTAGTGTGACACTTTGTTATGCCCGGCACGTACTTTACAGTACTAACCGAATAAGATATTCAAAAGGGTCAAGAATGCAATAAATATAACATAAGGTGTCAACCTTGGGATGCTAGAGGTGGCCCCCACCACACACACCTCTGTTAGCAAGTTTGGCACCAAGTTTCCAATTTGACGAGTAGGATGAGAAAATTTATAATGATTAGAAAACATTAATCTTTTTCAAGTTATAACTTATTTGGAGTAAGAAGACATTTTCATAAAATATTCTTCTTTTCTTTTAAACAATCTTTTTTTATATGTCTTGAAAGTATCCGAGATAGAGGGTTCTTACTTTACTTATCTGAGTAGCATAATTTTGATTATAAAGAAACAAACAAAATAAATATTAATGCCATGATCCTTTGATTAGGAATAATTTAGGATTTAAATTGGCTAAAACTTACCAAGCAGATCAAACAATTATCACCACCATAAGTGAGGCATTTCAAGAAGTGCGAAAAGGTTATATGATTTTAAGAAGTAATTATTAACAAGTAACATATGAAGATTAGAAATGAATAAAAGACTTCATATATCAATGATCGAGGTGTTCCTGAAAACACGAGATAGTTATATGATTTCAGAAAAGATATTGCGAAAGAACATAAGACCTTATATATCAATATTCAAGGTGTTTCATGAAAAAGAATTATAGGTAACATAATAAAAATTTAAAACGAATAGAAATCCTCACCGATTCTTGTGATCGAGACTCTCAGATAAACTTGTAAGCTTAATTACCTAAATTTAAGATTCAATTCTTGTTGATCATTCTTTCGGTAATAATATTATTAAGGAATTAAAAAAAATTAATTTAATTAAAGTAGACATATACCATTCTAATTTATTTAGTTACTATCCAATAATTTAAGCGATTAACTTTATTGACACCTTGAGCATTTATATATATATATATATATATATTAATCAAATATGTCCTAATAGTTTGCTAGATGAATCAAATATGTCCTAATAGTTTTCTTGTCATATTGTTCCAAGAATCACATTTACAACAAAATCATTATATCTAAATTTTATTCTATAGTTTCTACTAAATCTAATTAAATCAAATACCAATCATCCAACATAATCTCAAAATCCAAACATTCATACTCAACTATACTTAACAAAAAAATATCAAGTTATCATCATCATAACATATCAACAATTATTTAACATAACATGCTCATTTTTATTTTGTTATCCGACATAGTCAGCTGCAACAGTTTTCATAAAACTAAATTTTAGCCAAATCTAATGTAGTTCAATAGTGATATTCACCTCAAAAGTCTTGAAACTTAATGAATTTTCTAACTTCATCCTCAATTTGATGATCAAATGGGCTGATCTTCACTAATTCCCATTTAAAGTTGAGCTCCTAACCCCAGTTGCGTCATGTGGCAGGTCGCAATTTTTGCAATTTTTCGATAGGGATACATCTTCAATTTCATGATTCTTACCTCTAAACTTATCTATAATCGAGGCGATTTCCATCCATAACTCTATTTCATCATTGGAATGGTGGATTCTTTAGATATAAACAAAACAAAATTACCCCAGATTCTGCCAGTTTCTACCTACGTGACGCAATGTTGATTTCAGCAGAGTTTCAAGTTAATCTAGGAAAAAAAAATTAAAATCTATACTATTACAGTAATATAAACACCAAGAGCTTTCTAATGGTGGGTTTGCATGTATGATCAGGTAGCTGGAGGGATGGTTTTGAATATTGAAGTCTGGACAGCAGTTCTACTAACTGACAGGTTCTATCTTAATTTTGATAGAATTTCTAGAGTTTAGGACTGAAATCTTGAGGAGATATTCTGAGAATTTTGGTTCTCGATGAGGTAGGGAGGATTTGGCTATAGTTTTGATAGCTAATGGATGAAGATCTGGAGGGTAGAAGCTAGGTTTGGGGTAGCCTGCAAAGAGTGTTTTTGTATGGAAATAGCTATGGGGTTAGCTCCTATTTATAAAAAAGAACTTTGTTTAGTTTTCCTAAAGACCCTTAATATTTATGTCTTATTCTGAATTGACCATGAACTTTTTATTTTAATTTAGTTCTTGATCTTTTTCTCATTTTGAGTTGACCCTCGTGAAATAAGTAAAGTGAAAAAGAAAAAAAACTTCTGGTTTACATTTTATTTCATTATATACCCAATAGACACAATGATACATTTGTAACTTAAGGTATATATATATATATATATATATACTTTTGTTCTTTATGACTTAGGGTGCATGGCTAATTCAAGTGTATAGGTATTTAGGAAATTTTAAAATCAATCTTTTGATTAACTTGTTTAATCTAAAATGCTATTAATTATATCAATAGGGATAATTTCATAAGATAGTTTATTTACTACATATAGAATTTTAAATTTTGATTTTCTATAGTTACCAGATAGTTTAATAATTTAATTTTTAAGAAGAATTACTTACGAGAGAGATAGGGTGTTACATTGCGCCTAAGCACAAGGTATAAACAATTTCACACAAAAAAGGTAACAAAAATGCACCCTAGATGCAAGGCGTGCACTGTAATACCCCAAGTCTTTAGACGAATTATTATAGTTTATCTTAGAAGACTAATAGAATGTGTAAAAAAATGATGTACAAAATTTTGTAACATCCTTTAGAGCGCATTTTTGATGAAATATATTAATGCAAAAATATTTGAAGAACTAATTATAATGATTTTCAATTTTTTGACATGTAAATAAATAGTTAAATTTTTTCGATCAATCTATATAAATTATAATTTATTAAGTATTATATTTTTTTCTTAATATGATTTAACTTTTTGTTAAAATCAAATCTTATTCTTCTCTAAATTGAAAATTCAATATATATATAACAAAAAATAAAATATTTAAAAATAAAAATTTAATATATTTTGAATTAATATAGAACTACATATTTAAAAACTAGAATAAACATCAAAATGTGATTTCTAAATAAATAATTAAGATGATATGAAAAATTAGATTACAAAAGGAAAAAAGAAAGGAAAAGACTTCTTCAGCGGAAAAAAAAAAAGGAAAAGGAAAAGACTTTCTTCCACTGCTCCGTCTCCCCTATTCCCAAGCACCCTATTCCAATCTCACCGGCCACCAAACCCCCTGTCGCCAACCATCCCGCCACCACCATCGTCCTTCAAAATGCCGCCGTTCTATGCTGAAATCCTGTTCCGACAAGCCGCAACATGCCGATAAATCGGAATGTCGCGCTGTTCTGGCCGATTTATCCATCTGGTGCCACGGTTCTAAGTCACAACCGCTCCCCACCGGAACAATGGAACGCCAGCGTCCGTTCCAGTTTTGGAACCCCCGTTCCGGTCGATTAATCGGCGTTCCAGCAAACCATGTTTCAGTCCCTACCGACAAGGGCAGATCTATCATCAAAAGACTACACGGAATGTCTGACTTGCATACTTTGGCAACATCTAAGTATTTTAGGGACACACAAGGAAGAGTACCTATTCAACACACACACACACACACATCAACATCCATATTGAACATTGAGACATTTATAATTATAAACTACAACAACTATTAGCGGTTGTAAATGCAGAGATGTAGCAAGTGGAAGTAATGACCATCAACTTACACTTCGTGATATGGTCTAGGTTCTAAAAGGTATAAAAACAATAAAAGTTCATACAGTGATAAAGTAGGGACCCATTCCATCACTTCTCTTAAGAATCGCCTTAAAGTACATATAGAATGAGGATAGATTTTTATGATGGAGCTCCCATTCCATTTAGACGTGTTACGTTTTATACATCATATAAATCTACATCCAATCATTGTCTAAGTGTATACCCACAAACAAATGACCTTCATTCAAGAAAATGCCTTTTAGTTCAAACATTCTATAAATAGGTTTATTATGAAGTTTGGGCATACTTTATAATCAATCAAAACAAGATCACATCTGAGCCTCCAAAAGCCAAGGCAATTTCAAATGATATTCTCACACCATTACTTTCTTCAAAGATGATATTCTTGCTTTCTAGCATTACATTAAACCTCAATATTTATTTACTCATTAGTTTTCTATCTTTTCCAAAAATAAATTTTAAGTAATTTAACATTTTTCGAGTAGTAAGTAAAAATAGTGAAATAAAGAAACACAAAGTGCAACATTTAGTGCCTTATACTCATACATGCTTGCGTATTCTAGACTAGCTCTCGTGGATAAGTGGACCTCTTTCGTTTTCCAACAAATTTGTCCCACTAGAAAAGCTTTTATCAAGAAAGACTGACCTTATCAAGTAAGCCTAATCAGCTAATTTTGTCATTCTCCTAATATTACATGTTAAAAATAATTTCAAAAGAAGAAACATTAAAAATACTAACTTAAGTCAATTGCATCATAATAAAAACATTAGCTAGTTTTAAACGTTACTCACACGAAAGATGGACAAACTATATTACTCAACTAATATCTTGCAAGTTCTTCAATTTAAATATGACTACATTAGACAACTAGTACCTTTTGCACTTTTTCAAGAAGTACTCATGTCTATTGTCGAATTTTAAAAAAAAAAATAGCTTTGTTTATTATTGAGCCTAAATGGCACTTGACCACTCATAATATCTCTTATTGTGCACCATTTTTTATATTGTTGGTAATAGGGGACTGTAATCCTTCAGAAAACTCTTGGATTAAGATAATTGCAATGCTATCTATATTAAAGATGAATATACCTTATAATGGTACTCACATTGGTGGCAACCATCCTCCAAGATACAAAGAAAAATTTACAAAAGATAAAAGTACTTCAAATCTTTTGGACAATGAACCAATGATGTACTAAAATCTTTCTTCAAGGTAGAATGCTAATATTGCATAATGCTCTATAAACTTTGTATGCTTGAACTAATGAAATGACAAACTTTGGGGACCTATTTATGATTGGTGAATATTTGCATCTAAGCGGACATGTCAGTTAACATGGTTGTTGGTGATTGGATGCATTTTTGAAGTGGCAATTGTTGACAAGGCATAACCTTTGATGTGGCACCTAGTTGATTTACCCTCTTAGCCGATGCCCAAACCCAAGTCCAAGCCAGAGCCAAAGGCCCAGCCTACCCCAACTCAATTGAATTGAGCTGGCCAGTGAAACAGTTGGGCAGGCAGTGTGTGCACGTGCGTGGACTTTGGAACGAATCTGGCAACACTTAAGTTGTACCCCTCCAAATACTTGTAGCACCCTTTGGGGCCCAAATACAAATCTCTTTGTAAGGTTTTACTAATTGGCCTACTAGTATTCCACTTCCAATGCAAGATAAAGGATCATCATCTTTCCATCTTTCCCACTTCCAAAACAAAAATCAATTTTAAGTAATTCTTTTTGTGGATTAATATATCATTGATCCCAAATTGGTTTTAAGTAATTAGATGTATCATTGGCATCTAAGCACAGCGTTGATCGCAATAATCTCAAGAATTTTCTTTAAGTAAAGTTAAAAAACAACTTAATTAGTTGGTCAAAGTTGGATGGTCATCTAACCTCCTTACACCAATTTCTAATAATCCCTCACATCATTGAAATTAAGGCATGTGGCTATATAAATGCAACAAAGAGTTCAAATAAAAAGTTGCAGCATTGGGATAAGTAGCTGGCAGCTTTGAACGTTTTTTAGTGGAGCACTATTGAATTGACTACTTGTTCGGTGAATATGCTGTCTTGAATTAATTAATTGTTCATGTAAACCAGAATAATATTAACCACAAAACAACTTCCCTTACATCTTTTAGCTCTCACGGGTTTTTGTTTTGGCCATGAACACTATCTTGAATTCATAAGTATTTACGTTCAAAGCGCCCATCTTCACACTTAAATAGGTCACCTACCATCAAGAGTAACATACCTTACTTCGCTTTCATAGTGATAGGAACCATTAAAATCATGTTAATAGTTAACCTCATACCCTTCAGCAACTAGCAGTTTCTTTATATTAAGAACAGGTATGAGTGAGCTCCTAACTACTTGCATGACCCTTCATAAGTTAGTCATCCCATTGAACTAAGTTCTTGGGATCTCCAATCATCATGATTGGATTTCTATGATGAATGTCCTTAATGCATGGTTTTAAGGTCATTTGCATTGATAGACATTTTACTTGATTTTTGGATAGGCTTTTGTTAATGGATTCACAAAATTCTCCTTAGATTTCACATGATCAATGGAAATCACGCCGCTAGAGATCAATTGCCTAATTGTATTTTGCCCGTTGTACATATCTCGACTTACCAATATACACTACTTTGTGCCCTTCCAATAACGATAAACGATCCCAATGTGTCATCATAGCATGTACTGGCTTAGGCCAGCATGGAATGTCCTCTAAGAAATTGTGAATCCATTCTGCCTCTTCCCCAACTTTATCCAAAGCTACAAACTAAAACTCCATTATGGATCGAACTATACAAGTTTGTTTAGCCGAGAACTTCCAAGATACAACAACTGCACTTAAAGTAAATACATAACCACTTGTGGACTTAGTGTCATTTGTATCTGAAATCCAAGTTTCATAATTATACCCCTCTAGTGTAATTAGATATCTCATAATTTGAGGTGTACTTGAGGTATCTAAAACTCTCATCAATGTATTCCAATAGTTATTGTATTGTTGGGATTACTTGTGAATCTTCGGGATGCGTGTAGTTCATTAAGTACAACAAACTATCTATTATCCTCGAGTACTCTATTAGTAATATGGGCTCTCCATGGAATTCGCTTAAGTTGATTTAAAGGTACTGGAACTTAAACTAGAGGATTTTCATATTCATCAAACTTCTTGAGCAATTTCTCAACATAATGAGATTCCATTGATCTAAGTTCTTTTGATGTCTTGATAATTTTAATTTTTAAAAGGACATTTGTTGCGCTGATATCTTTCATATAAAAAATGCTTTATAAGCATTTTCTCGTAGGCATGATAATTTCATGATTACATCTCATTATAAGTTTGCCGTCCACATATAGAAATAGTATACCGAGTTCATTTGTCATGCCTTTGACATATATGCACTTGTCACCTTCGTTGATCTTAATGTCATATGATAACATAGTCTTGAGGCCATATGGAAGACTTGCATTTCAACAAAAATCTAATTCCATCTAAATATGAAATTAGAGCCTATTCAAATAAGAATGTCGATTTAGTCATCCAAAAATCAATAATTTGTAACAAAAATGGTAATAGAAAGATATAAATATATATTTTTTAATCGATGTAATAATTCAAAATGATTAAAAAAAATTTAAGGAAAAAAGTATTTTAATGAATTATTTGACTTTATTTACGAAGAATGAGGAATTGAGATAGAAAATAAAACCAAACATCATAGATGTATCCTATGCACTCGTGATTTGGCCGATGGAGCCTTGCCTATTTATCAACTTATATCAATCAAAGCACGAGAACTGACAAGCAAAAATCTAGCTATAAATGCATATTACTATTCCCTCATATCATGAAATCGAAAATTGCAAAGTTCTCTTTGATTGCTTGATTAATTAGTCATGCCGGTCGGTAGGTTTGTTAGAGTTTCACCATCATTAATCAGCTAGCTCATATATATCATGTGATTTTGATTAATAGGTGGTCTAATTAGTGGCGTCCCATCAATTTTTTATATTAGCATATATTATTGTGATATTAATATAATAGTTAAAAATATGTATTTTTATTTAAATAATGATGAGAAAATATATATATATATATATATTTGATTGATAAATTAATTTTGATGCTACATGAAAATGCAGTTGGGGTACTTTTCGAAAATAAGCTAATTTGATAAGATTTCTGCTCACATGTTTGCATAAAGTCAAAGCTTGAACTTTTTATTAAATAACTTTTCATGTAGCTTTTGGCTTTCGATGGTGATATTTGTTGTGGTTAAATGCTTAGTGGGCTTTGGCCTATTTAAGTCAAATGGCTATCTTAATAAGTTTAATTCATTGCGTTCATTGGCCTTTTATTTAATTATATTTTATTTAATTGGACCTTATTTATTTTCTACTTTTTCACTATCAGGGTCTTATTTTTCCTTAGTTAATTAATTTTATTAAATCTTATTAATATATTATTTTATTTATTATTATTGTTTTACTCTAAGGAATTTTGTTTAACACATGACAAGGTTGAATATTTATGGGTCACCATACATAGCTAGTTATTTCTAGCAGAATCTTATTAGGCACTTTGCATATGCCTAATGATTAGATATTGATGCCAAAAAATAATTTGCAGAGCATCAATTAAATAAAAAAAAAATAATTTTATTTCTCATCTGTGTGTAAATCCCCCTTACAACTTTTTACCAAGTCTTTTATATGACTAAAAATCCCACTATTGGGGATCATAACTGTGCACTAAGCTACTAATTATTTTAATACAACTAAACCAATTAAATGTAGATACGTGCGACCACATGCTCCTTTATCTTCGCTCTTGTGTTGAATCGCTCGAACCAAAGTAAATCTAAGTACAACTCGACACTTTTCCCGAGTTCGGCTCAGCTCATGTAAATACCCATGAATCTTTGTCTCAGCCAAGGCATTATGGAAATCCGCCCTTTATGAATAGGAACCCCAGCAACTTAGGACACACACTATTCAGTATTGCGATACATCAGTTAATTCAGCTTAGACAATTGAGTCAGCTCAGCTTGACACATGTGCTATTTGAGCTCAATTCTAATTATAGCAACCTTAGTGTGTGCTTTTAGCTTGTGCTATTATATCCATATCAAAATCTTCCCCTCCACCCTCCCCCCCCAATTTAGTTCAAAGTGGTTTGAACTATAATAGAGTTCGAGCTAAAGGTAAATTAGGTTTACTAATTGCCAAGATGGAAAGGAAAACCAATTTTGATTCCATCATTAATTTTATTAAATCTTAGTAATATATTATTTTATTTGTTATTATTGTTTTACTCTAAGGAATTTTGTTTGACACATGACAAGGTTGAATATTTATGGGCCACCATACATAGCTAGTTATTTCTAGCAGAATCTTGTTAAGCACTTTGCATTTGCCTAATGATTAGATATATTTTTATAATTTTGAGTTTTCAAGAAGTACGCCATGTTGGCGATATAAAATGAGTTCTCAGGGTAATTTCTATTTTTTTCCTCACTTTATTTTTTCCAATTATTTTCTAACTCCTTAGAGTCAGTAATTTTTTTTTTGAGAAACATCGACTTGGAGTGAGACATGTCTAACTTTGAGAGCGGAATGTCAGGTAGTAGGATCAAGTCGAAATCAGAATCTAAGTCAAAGTCCATAGGTCCAATACAATCCTGCTGTTGTGGCATGAGTGATTGGCCAGGCACCACACGTGTGGGCTGTTGGAACTGCTATGCAAGCATCTAATCCTTGGGCCAATGTCTAACCCAGCATGGATAGCCGCTTTAGCTGATGCCATTTTGTGTGGTTGCGATCATGTTAAGGTCATTTAGGTTCTTAGGGTTCATTTCCTCACAGTGTCGCACATTTTCTGAGTCTTTGAGTCCTTCGTTAGATGGGTCATCTAGTCCAGTCTAGCATAATGATTGCGCATCAACAGTACATTAGTCAATCCTTAATTTTTAAGTCATCTCCTTCATTCTAGTCTAGTTCTAAGTCTAAGTTGGGGGGAGAGGATTTTTCAGAGGAAAGGTCCGAAGATGCTCTTAATGTTGATAGTAGTTTTGCAGGTATTGATGAACTATCTTGTTTGTTTTCCTAACAGGGAATTGGATATTCCAAGGCAAGTAGTGAATGAATAATCGGCATTAGGATGCACAATAATTCAAAATTAAAACACCAAATCCAATTCCAATCGGTCATCCTAGGGTCATACCATGCAGTATATTCAGAATTAGAAGAAGATACTTACCTTTAGACGCAAGATCCAAAGAAGAAAACCAAATCTCCAAGTGTTGGCAGATTCGCGACTGGATCTGGCGCAGCAGATTCAGATCCGAATTTGACCAACCAAAACTCTCAATCAATTCGAACAAAAAATATGGGAGATACCTAACACCTTATGCTATCTTCATTAGAACATTTGAATCAAAAATCTCATCACAGCTTCCAAAAAAAATTCACAAAGTCAGATGATCTACAGGAAACTGTGAAATAGAGATCTCACGCAAAATCACCTCCAACGTTGATCCACACACCAAAGATGAGATCCTAAATCTCCAGATCCTAAGTTGGATTAGATATGAAGATAGAGATGGAGTATGATCGGTTTTTGGAGAGTTTTGGTAGGGAAGAAAAGGAAGAATTCAACACATGAATATCCTACTTGGAAAGGTTTTTGGAGGGAAAGCATTTAGAATTTGATTTTCTAATGCTGATAATTTCACTAAAATTCATCCAGCTCTATACTAAAATTTCACAAAAGTCTTACCCGGAGAATATACTAGATAGCCCAAGAGGCAAGTCAGTTGCGGTAAGTTCTCTAGCTTACACTAGTATATATAATTAGTCCTTTAACTTGAGGATCCATGATAATCTTATGTTTAGGTCCTTATACTTTGAATCTTCCTTGGCCACGTAGCGGGGTCGTTCGGGTTGAGGTTGGGCATGAGCTACTTGGACGTGGAGATTTGAGAGATTCAAGATGGGATCCGACTCTTCATCGTTGTGAAGAGCGAGTACATCTTCTATGTATTCTATAATGATCAATTCCAAGAAATCATTGCACAAGATAGTATGAAAATTTGGAAAATGAGTTTTCCAAAGATGAGGTCATAAAAGGGAATCGAACATTGGGAATAAAAATACAATATTGAGGCTATTAGTGAGCCGACAAATATCTTACCTTAGGCCTATTTCAAGAGATAGAAGACAGAAGGACTATATTTGCGTGGTACGTATAGAGCTATAATGGTTCTCTAAAAACATTTATTCGGCCAATTAGTTGGGCTCCATGGGCTTGAGTTTGGACATCGACCATGGAGATTGGGTACTTTTCAATTAATGGAGATTAACTTAATTGAGTAATTAGTTTAAAGGAGTTTAAAATAATGTGAATATTTGATATTCTATAAGTTATAAATAGTTTTGAGCCCATGTTCAATCAATGGTAGAGCCTAATAGGTCACACAAAAAAGTTAATTGCAAATTCCACTTGATGAAGGGGAATTTTCTAAGAGTTAGAAAATTTCCTTGATGACCGATTTTGGAGGTAGATGGTTTGCAGTCATTTTTGGCTTGATCAATTTAATTGTTAATTTGATCTAATTAATTTGAGGAGTTAAATTAAAGTTAATTAATTAAGGAGTTAATTATTTGGTGCCACATGACTATCAATTGGTTAACTTAACCCAAGGAGTTAAGTGAACAATGACTTGCTTAAAGAGTTAAGCAAATTAACTTAAGAGTCAAGCCAAAACACAATTAATTAAAATAAAGCTTTTAATTTAATTAAAATAAATAATTAATTTAAGGAAAATTCAAAGGAAGAGTTCATTTGGTGTAGCATTAGAATTTATTTGGATGACATGTCATGAGATGAAATGAAGATTCCAAGTGAAATTCAAATGCACACAAAATTCACATGCCACTTGATTGCCAACTTGCAAGCAAATTAGTACCAACTTGAGGAAGGTGTGATGCCAAGGTCCGACCTCTATATATAGATATAGTAGGGGGCGACCACACACATATGAAAGCAAGCACTCTAGATCTAATTTTAGATTTCCTCGTTTTCCCTCCAATTTTCCAAGTGTTGCCTCATATGTTGAAGCTTCACTTTTCTTCATCTCCTACATCCAAATCAAGCCTTCATCCTTGCATTTCTTCTCTTTGTTCTCCAACTAACATTGAGAAGAATTGGATTGTGCATTGGTGTGTGGATCGTTTCATTATAGGCAAGACAATTGGATTGCTAGCCTTTTAGAGATTCTTTATTCAGACAGAATTTTTGGAGCATACATTGAAGACCTTGCAATTATTTTGAGGTCAAAATTTCACTGGAGCATTATCATGACATTGGTGATCTATTGGTCCAAGTTTCACTCAATTTTGAATTCATTTGGTTGGGCAAAAGTTGCTTGAAAACTGCTGTGCTGCTGGGAGGCAGATTCGGGGAGTTGAAGTCTTTCTTCCAGTTTTCTTTGATTTTTCTGAAAATCAAGTTAATCCTTATACCAAATCTGAATCTATGACATGTTTAGATCCTTGGTTTCATGTGTAGCCTAGTTATTTTGGCATTTTTTATGCTTTGATAATTAGATCCTAGCACTACATATGACGTCTGACTAAGGGACTTGGTTGCACTCTAGGAGGTGATAATGAAATACGTCTTACACATACGATCATAATTTTAAATATTCAAAGTCATAGAATCTTATGAGATAGGGCATCTATGATTCAGATATAATGATGCATAAATCCAAGGAGTTGGATATTACGCCATATTCATGAGCAATTCATATTAGACATGGGTACATGTCAGTGGAAACTTGTTAGGGAACAAGTTCACTGAAGACCCGCTTGGAGAATCTACTAGATAGCCGAAGTGGCAAGTCAGTAGTGATAAGTTCTCCATATTACGTTAGTGTATATAATTAGTCCTTCGATCTGAGGATCTATGGTGACCTTGTATTTAGGTCCTTATGCCTTGACTCTTCCTTGACCACTTAGCTGGTTTTCTCGATTGAGATTGGGTATGAGCTACTTAAACATAGAGGTTTGTGAGATCCAAGGTGGGATCCATCTCCTCGTCATTGTGAAGAAGAGTGCATCTCCTATATATTCTATAATGATCAATTCCAAGAAATCCTTGGCCAAGTTAGTATGACAATTTGGAAAATGAGTTTTCCAAAGATGAGGTTAATAAAGAGAAATCGAACATTAGGAATAGAAACATAGTTATCGAGGCTACTGGGGAGCTGGCAAATAACTTGCCCTAGGCCTCTTTCAGGAGATAGGAGACGAAATGACTGTATTTGCATGGTAAGCACAGAGCTAGAATGGTTCACCAAGAGCATATTCATTTCGACGAATTAGTTAGGCTGCATGAGCTTGAGGCTAGACATTGACCATGGAGATTGGGTATTTTTCAATTAATAGAGATTAACTGAAAGAGTTAATAGTTTAAAGGAGTTTAAACTAATGCGAATGTTTTGATATTCAAAATATCACAAGAGTTGTGAGCCCATGTCTAATGAATGGGAGAACCTAATGGGTCACACACAAAATCTTAAAGGAAGGTTCTATTCATTGGGAGGAATTTTCTAAGGAGTTAGAAAATTCACCTAGATTATTTTGTGGAGAAAAGCGGTTGGCTAATTCCTTGGTCATTTAGCTTGATTAATTTAATTGTTAAATTGATTAAAAGCATTTAAAGAGTTAAATTAGACCAATTAAATAAAGGAGTTAATTTAATTAGTGCCATATGACTATTAATTAGTCAAGTTAAGTTAAAGAGTTAAGTTGACACTTTCTAACTTAAAGAGTTAAGTCAGGTTAAATAGTTAAATTAAAGAGTTAATTTAATTAATGTGAGGATTATTAAATTTGGAGGAAAATTCAAATGGAGGAGTTCATTTGAGGTTAATTTGAGATTAATTTGAAAGACATTTGATGAGATGAAATGTAGAGTCAAATTAAATGCAAATGTAAGTGAAATTCACATTTCACATGCAAGTGGATTGCCAACTTGGCAAACCACATCATGGAGGGTGTGATGTCAACTTGCATCATGCCTCCCAATCCATAAATAGAGAGGAGGTGGCTGGCCACATGATAATAATGCAAGTAAGTTGCTAGATTCCATTTTTCCCTCTAAAAAGGTGTGATTCACTCATGTGTTGAAGTTGTACACAATCCTTACCTTTTCTCTCCATATTTTCGGTCCTCCTACACCTTCTTCTTCTAGTGATCTAGCTCATTAGAGGAATATTGGATCTCTTCTTGAGTGTGTGGATCACAACATTAGAGGTTTCACACTTAGGGAGCTTTGCCCTTGAAGATCCATTGTGGTGCAGTAACTTTGGAGGCTGATTTGGAGACCTTGCTGATTTTAGATTTGGCTGAAATTTTTATTGGAGATCCTCAAGTGTGTTGTGGTGTTTCTATCCAAATTTAAGCTTGAACATAGTTGATTTTTTTAGTCAATTGCTGGCATTTCCCTACTATGTGCGGATTGATTTTTGAAGAGTTCATACTTGTCATCAACATCTTCCTTGAATTAAGCATTCAAGGTTAGTTTTTTGCCATTAAATCCTTTTTAATTACATGATTAGATCCTTGGGATGAGAAATAGACAAGTTTTTTTTAGCTCATTTTGGTTTTATAATTGGATCCTTGGGCTATTCTTTACTTCAAAGAAGTCTTAATTCCTTGAAACAGTACTGAAATCCTATAAAGCATGTGAAAGAGTTCCTAGTGAATTGATTCAATTGCATCCTATAACTTCTAATTATCTCCAATAATAAGGGGTTCGGTGAAAGGGATAACCTACTACTAAAGTAGCTGGTGAAAATCGGTAAGTATCCTTGAAGAGGTGATAGAATACGATCCTTCGAAGAAGAAAGAACAAAATCATACTCATTAAAGATGTAGGCACTACTTGTTGGAAATAGTGCCCGGAAAGCCAATAGATTTGGCCTTGTAAAGCTATTTTCTTGTAAAAACAATCTTGATTGAATGATATCTTGTACATGGCCACATTCATCTCATGCACCATATTACTTCACTGGCATTTGGATGAAGTCTTTAGATCACTTAAGACTAAGGGACTTGGTCACACACTAGGTGGTGATCATGGAATAAGTCTTACACTGTCGTGATCTTAAAACATTCCAAGTTATAGGATCTTCAGAGATATGACATCTAAGATCCGGATAGACTTGCACTAACGATGCATAAATCCAAGGGGTTGGATATTGCTCCATTCCATGAGCAATCGTATGTGATACGGGTGCGTGTTAGTAGGTGCTTATTAGAGAACAAGGCACTGAAGACCCACCGGAGACTCCACTAGGTAGCCGTAGTGGCAAGTTGGTAGTGGTAGTTCTCCTGCTTACGCTAGTGCATATTATTAGTCCTCTGACCTAAGGATCCATGGTAACCTTGTGTCCGGTCCTCATGCTTTGACTCATCCTTGGTCACTTAGCAGACCGTTCGAGATGAGATTGGGTATGAGCTACTTGGCATGGAGGTTTGTGAGATCCAAGAGGGAATCCGACTCCTCGCTTTTGTGAAAGGCGAGTACATCTCCTATGCATTCTATAATGATCGATTTCAAGAAATCCTTGCGCAAGGTGGTATGACAATTTGGGAAAGGAGTTTTCCAAAGTTGAGGTCATACAAAGGAATTGGACATTTAGAATAGAAGCATTGAATCGAGGCTATTAGGGAGCCGACAAATATCTTGCCCTAGGCCTCTTTCGGGAGATAGGAGACGGAAGGACTGTATTTGCATAGAACGCGTAGAGCTTTAAATGGTTCTCATAAAGACATTCATTTCGACCAATTAATTGGGCTCCATGGGCTTGAGGTTGGACATCGACCATGGAGATTAGGTACTCTTCAATTGATAAGATCGATTGAACCGAGTCGACAAGTTTAAAAGGAGTTTTAAACTAGAATGAATATTAAATATTCAAAACTCACAACGGGTTGTGAGCCTATGTCCAATGAATGGTAGAACCCAATGAGTCACAAAATCCAAAAGACCTTCCTAATTGATGGAGAAATTTTTCTAAGTGTTAGAAAGATAACCTTTTTCCATGGCCGATTTTTGGGAGACTTTTGAAGATCAATTTTGGCTTGATTAATTTAAGTGTTAAATTAATAAATTAATTTAAGGAATTAAATTAGGCAAATAATTAAAGATTTAATTATTTGGTGCTACATTGATCATCAATTGATCAAAGTTAACTTAAGGGGTTAAGTTGACTAAAGTAAACTTAAAGAGTTAAGTTTACTTGACTTAATTGTTAAGTCAAGGTTAATTAGTTAAATTAATTAGATTAATTTAATTAATGAAAGAACAAGGATTTTAAGAGGAAAAATTCAAATTGGATTTGAATTAATTTGGAATAAGATTCCAAGTTGGCAAAATGAAATTCAAATTCAATTGAAATTCAAATTGCCAACTTGCACACAACTAATTTTTGGTCCCCACATCCTCATGAGAGGTGTGATGCCACCTTGGCATCATACCTCACACACTCTATATATATAGATATAGAGCAGGATGAATTTTAGTAAAATTTTCAGCATTAGAAAATCAAATTCTAAATGCTTTCCCTCCAAAAACCTTTCTAGGCAAGATATTCATGTGTTGAATTCTTCCTTTTCTTCCCTACCAAAACTCTCCAAAAACAGATCATACTCTATCTTCATCTTCATATCTAATCCAACTTAGGATCTGGAGATTTAGGATCTCATCTTTGGTGTGTGGATCAATGTTGGAGGCGATTTCGCGTGAGATCGCTTTTTCACAGTTTCCTGCAGATCGTCTGACTTTGCAAATTTTTTCTGGAAAATGTGATGCTATTTTTTATCCAAATTTTCTATTAAAGATAGACTAAGGTGTTAGGTATCTCCCAGATTTTTTTTTCGAATTGATTGAGTTTTGGTTGGTCAAATTCAGATCTGAATCCGCTGCACCAGATCCAGTCGCGAATCTGCCAACACTTGGAGATTTGATTTTCTTCCTTGGATCTTGCTTCTAAAGGTAAGTATCTTCTTCTAATTCTGAATATACTGCATGGTATGACCCTGGGATGATCGATTGGCATTGGATTTGGTGTTTTAATTTTGAATTATTGTGCATCCTAATGCTGATTGTTCCTTCAAGTGGTATCAAAGCCAATATCATGCACTTATTTGGAATTTTTGTGGACAATTGGACCATGTGATGATCTTATTGAATTCACCACATACTTGATTCATTGATGAATTGGACTGTGTGGATTGAAGATGCTTGTGGTTCTTATCATAGATGAGTTGAAAGCATGTTATTATGTGATTTAATTGTTGATTCGTATAACTAGCATGTTTTAATTCATTCTTGTTAATGTTGAATTTTGATTTGGCATTAATTGATGTTATAAGTTGATATAGCATGTTTATGAATGACTGAAAGTGTTTTGGTCATTTTTGGATCCAATTGGATTGGAGTTTGTTTGGAGTTTTTTGAAGAATATGATTTTTACTTGGACTAGGTTTTTTTTTTTAAGCATGATTGAGCACCTTATCTTTCAGTTTTGGAAGCAGTTTTGAATCTAAAAAATGGACAGAAATGTGTGTTGATATGTTAGGAACATATGCTAGATTTATTGGTGCATAAAAGTTGAACTTTTGGGGATTGAATTGCCCCCTAGAGGCGAACGGCCAGCAGCGGCCGGCTGTGGCCGGGCGCTGCCTAGCCAGCGTGCGCACGCGGTACGTGTACGCTGCCCGGGCGTGCGCCCAGCCTGGCCGGCAGCTGCATGGTGTTGCCTTGGGGACAATTTTTGAGCTCACAAAATGTTCCTTTGTTGCTCAAAAGTCTTTTGCATCACACATGACTCATGTACAAGTGTTGTGCAAGGTCTCAAGTTTATGTTTGACATTTCTAAGTGCTTCTTAAAATTAGTTAAAGTTAACCTCCAAGTTAGTTGCATTATTGTTATGCATAATCAATTATTTGTTTATGGGATGAGCATTTAATTGATAGAATTAATTGTTAATTCTAGTTTATTTATTGTTCATTTAATTGTTGAATGGATGATGAATGAATGGGGATGATCATGAGCCTTTAATATTGATTTTATTTATTTTCAAGTTGTTGAAAAACAGTTGTATTAAATTGTGGCTTGCATGCCTCTTAAATTCATCTTGTAATTGTTATGAGAGTAGAATCACTAGGAGTGAGGATTTCTTTCTCATGTAAATGTTACAAGGAGCAAAGGAGTCCATTGGAGGCATAAAGACTTTTTGAAGGCCCATGAATGTATGGGATACAATCATGTAATAGCTAGATTTAATCAACCCATTTAAAACCAACTAAGTGATGCACCTATGGCTCTAAGTGCATCATTGGTTAAGGCTCATGGTCATCCCACCCTAGATGTATGCTAGGCACATTTACTTATTTATGCTTTCCATATCCTATTATTTTATACGATGCAAGACTAGGATATAGAGAACCTAAATAAGAAGATAAAATGATGAGATCTTTACAAGCTAAAATCCCCCCACTTGGAAAGTCTAAGTTTTCAAATATTAAGTCAAAATGGATTTCACATTAAAAGGAGTTTTAATTAATCCAAGCCTTCTACCAATAGTATATAGCATGATGACGCTACCATTTTTATGTGATATACATCCGATCACAGAGGTCACACTTAAGTGGAAAGCTGTGACCATATATTGAGCATGCGATGCATCTTTGAATTAAGAATGCCCACATATTATACACTCAGTCATGGGGGATGATGTGGTGCCCGTCTTGAATCAAAGAATGATTGGTAGGTTTGACTTAACACCAAGTAATGTAGAGGTCGTCCTATTATGGGGATCTACATGAAATGGTGAGGCAAAATATATCAAGAATTGTATAAGATGCAATTAGCAAAAGTTGTTTACCTTTGGATTACTAGTAGATATACATCCGGTTACGGGGGTCTATTTGCAAGTCCTTGGGATCTTGATTCTCACTAGGAAATATGATTTCCCGAATGCTTTTTGGGGGTAAAGTATTTGATAAAATAGTGGGAGAAAAACATGCTTGAAAGACCATAAAACATGTTTCATGTATAAAATTCAATCACATGCTTATACTCTTTTTTTTCCGCCTCTTGTAGATTTTCGAAATCTTCAACTCAAATGGCCAAAAATCCACTCTCAAGCATTTTGGAAACTAATAAACTAATCGGGCTTAACTTCCAAGACTGGCTTAGGAACCTTAAAATAATTCTTGACTCTGATAAGAAGACTTATGTCCTAGATCAATATCCCGTGGACACATTGGGCGATGACGCATCTAATGAGGACCGCGAATGGTTCGCGCGATTTGTAGATGATGATCTACAAGTTCGATGCCTCATGATAGCATCCATGACTAATGAGCTCCAAAAGACTCATGAGCATATGAAGCATGCTTGTGAAATCTATAAGCACCTGCAAGAGTTGTATGGTGTGCAAACATGGCACGAAAGGTTCGCGCTCTCTAAGGAACTCTTTAGATCACGGATGAGTGAAGGCTCCAATGTCCATGCTCACGGTCTCAAAATGATTAGTCTTATTGAGAAGCTTGGACGACTCGATGTGATCATGGACAATGACCTTTACATAAATTTGATCTTACGGTCATTGCCGCCATTGTTCAACCAATTTGTTATGAACTTCAACATGTCCAAGCAAGAAGTTACGATTAACGAACTGGTGAACATGCTTCTGACCATAGAGGCCACGTTGAAAAATGAGAAACCTCTTATGCTTGCTTCCACCTCTAGGTCGAAGGGTCCTAAAGGCCCCAAGAAGGGAGGAAAAATGAAGAAAAGTTCTTCCTCTAAAGGGAAGCAACCCGAGAAGGGTTCCAGGAGTGCCAAGAAAAAGGCTAAGACTGATGTAAATTGTTTCCACTGTGGTGAGAAGGGTCATTGAAGGAGAAATTGTAAAGCTTACCTTGCTACTCTTGAGAAGGGTATGTTTTTCATTGAAATGCATTTAACAGCAAATTCTTCCACATGGGTATTCGATACTGCATGCGGTTTTCACCTCTGTAACTCATTTCAGGGGATGGAAAGAAGAAGGAGTCTGCGTGAAGGGGATATGATCCTCCGCCTAGGAAATGGAACAACTGTTGTTGCCACATTCTAAGGAATAATCAAGCTAGATTTAGGGAATAAAAGCATTGTACTTGATCCTGTTTTCTATGTACCGAATCTTGTCAAAAACATTATTTCAATTCTCATTCTAGATAATGAAGGATTTGATTTTTCAATATCGAATGGGAAATTGTTGGCATCAAAGAATGGTTCTTTTGTTGCACAAGGTACATTGACTATTGGATTGTACATACTTGATTCCCAACCTTCACTAATGCACATTCAAACAAACGAAAGGAAGCAAGATATCCAAGAAAATGCCATGCTTTGGCATGCAAGACTTGGCCATATATCCAAAAATAAGATGAGCAAGTTAGAAGCTCTCAAAGCACTAAATGTTAGTGGCATTGAGGAACTTCCAACTTGTGAATCTTATTTAAAAGGAAAAATGACCAAAGCTCCGTTTGTAGGACAATCGGAGCGCTCCACAAATCTTTTGGATTTGATCCATAGAGATGTTTGTGGACCGCTAAGAGTTAGTGGGAGAGGAGGCTATTCTTACTTCATTACCTTTACAGACGATCATAGTCGATTTGGATACTTGTGTCTTATGAAGTACAAATCCAAAGCCTTTGAAAAGTTCAAAGAGTATAGGAATGAAATAGAGAAGCAATTAGGGCTAAGTATTAAAACTCTACGATCGGATCGAGGAGGAGAATACTTAAGCACCGAATTCTTGGATTATCTAAAAGAGAATGGGATTCTCTCACAATGGACTCCACCCAGCACACCCCAACTCAATGGAGTAGCTGAGAGGAGAAACCGCACATTGTTAGACATGGTGCGTTCCATGATGAGCTTCTCCGATGTACCAATATCCTTTTAGGGATACGCCTTAGAAACGGAAGCGAAGTTACTAAACCTAGTACCTTCAAAGTCGGTACCAAAAACACCATATGAGAAATGGCATGGCAAAGCACCCTCTTACCATTATTTAAAGGTTTGGGGATCTCCCGCCTATGTAAGACGGACAGTGGGAGATAAGTTGGATAGTAGATCCATCTTGTGCAAGTTTATGGGATACCCAAGAGAGTCTATGGGTTATTACTTTTATGATCCCTCAGAACAAAAGGTGTTTGCCTCTAGGAACGCCTACTTTCTAGAAAAGTACTTAGTCCTTAGTTTCAAACTAGAATCCGAAAACTCCTCGAGTTTCAATTCTCCAATGCCATATACCAAAGACAAGTCCTTAGTCCTTCCCAAGTACTTAAAGATTGTTTTAACGACCATCCAGTGACATTTACCGGGGTTGGATTGGAAAGGACTTGTAACACTTAGAGCATATGCCACATCCGGTCTTGCACATTGAATGGCATAAATTATGCTCCCTATTGCGGACGCATAAGGTATATGGGATATTCTTAGTCTCTCATCATCAGTCTTAGGCGTCATAGACTTGGAGAGACGAATGCCATGTCCCATATGTAGGAATTCCCTCTTGGATTATTCCATACAAAATCTCATTAGTATTTGGTCAATGTATGGGGTTGGAGAAAGTCCCAGCATCCTTCCCGACTTATCTCTATAGATACGTATTCCTAATATGTAGGATGCTTCTCCCAAATGATAACCATGCTTTACTACACTCTAATATTTCTCTTTCATTCCCAATGAGAAGAATGTTATCGACATAAAGCACAATAAACTATATACTACTCCTACTAGCATTCTTGTACACACAAGGTTCATACACATTTTTGACAAAGCCAAATGATTTGACTGCCTTATCAAAATGTATGTTCCAAATTTGGGACACCTGTTTGAGTTTATAAATGGATCTCAAGAGTTCGCAAATATTTTACTTACTCCTTTTGGATGTAAAACTATGTGGTTACTCCATATAAATTTCTTCTTTAATGTTTCCATTGAGGAAAGCGATTTTCACATCAATTTGACATATCTCATAGTCATAATATACAGTAATGGCAAGTAAAATTCGAATCGACTTAGGCATTACGATAGGTGAAAAAGTTTTCTTAAAATTAATACCGAGTATGTAAGTATAACCGTTTGCCACTAGCTGCGTAGCTTTCGCTTATAGATCCACTTGCTACCAATGAAAACTATTCCCTTCAATAGATCTACCAAAGGCACACTTTGTTGGAGTACATGGAGTCTATTTCGATTTTCATGACTTCAAGCCAATGTCCCAAGTGTATGTCAAATATAGCTTCCTCATATTCTTCGGATCACTATCCGATTGGCCCATCTCATAAATGAAGCTAAACCTTTCGAGTTCCTTCTTGATTTAGTCCGACCTTCTTAGAGGTTGTGTGTAAGGCTCTTGCTGCTAATTTATTTCTACTGTTTGTGGGATTTGATGATCATCTTAAACTTCATCAAGTTCAACAAAAAGGCCATTTCTATCTAATAGAAATTGCTTTTCCAAAAAAGTAGGCGTTCCTCGAAACAAACACCTTTTGTTTTGAGGAATCATAAAAGTAATAACCCAAAAACTCTCTAAGGTATCCCACAAACTTGTACAAGGTGGATCTATTATCCAACTTGTCTCCTGCTAACTGCTTGTGTAAGTGGGAGACCCCCAGACCTTTAGATATGGTAAGAGAATGCTTTTCCATACCACATCTCATGTGACATTTTTGGCACCGACTTTGAAGATACTACATTTAGTAACTTCACCTCCATTTCTAAGGCATATCCCCAAAAGGATAAAGGCACATCGAAAAGGCCATGATGGGACATACCATGTCCAATAAGGTGTGGTTTCTCCTCTTGGCTACTCCATTGTGTTGGGTGTGCCGGGTGAAGTCTATCGAAAGAGAATCACATTCTCCCTCAGATAACCTAAGAATTTGGTACTGAAGTGTTCTCTCCCTCGATCCAATCAAAGAGCTTTAATATTTAGTCCTTTTTGCTTTTCTACTTCATTTCTATACTCTTTGAACTTTTCAAAGGCTTCAGATTTGTACTTCATAAGATACACATGTCCAAACCAACTATAATCATCAGTGAAGGTGATGAAGTAAGAATAGCCTTCTTTCGCTCTAACTCTTAGTGGGCTACAAACATCAGTATGAATCAAATACTAAGGACTTGTGGTACGCTCCGTTTGTTTCACAAAAAGAGCCTTGGTTATTTTTCCCTTCAAACAAGATTCACAAGTAGAAAGGTCCTCAATGCCACTAACATTTAGTGCTTTGAGAGCTTATAACCTGTTGATCCTATTTTTAGAGATATATCCAAAGTCTTGCATGCCATGGAATGGAATCTTCTTGGTTATCTAATTTTCTTTTACTTGATTGAATGTGCATCAATGAAGGTTGAGAATCAAGTATGTATAATTCGTTATTTAATATACCTTGTTCAATTAAAGAATTATTCTTTAATGCTTTCAGCATCCCATTTGATATAGAAAAATCATATCCTTCATTATCAAGAATGGGAATAGAAATAAGCTTCTTAACAAGATTGGGTACATAACAACAAGGATTTAATACAATGCAAGATTCCCTTAGTCTAACTTGATAACACCTTGGACCATAGCAGCAACTCTTGCTCCATTTCCTAGATGGAGGATCATATCCCCTTCATTGGACTCTTTCTTCCTTCCATTCCTTATAACAAATTACAAAGGTGAGAACCACATACAGTATCAAATACCCATGAGGAAGAATTAGTCATCAAGTAACTTCAATAAAGTACAAACCCTTCCCAAAGGTGCCAAGGTATTCCTAGCAATTTATTTTCCAATGGCCCTTTTTGCTGCAATAGAAATAAGTAGCATCGGTTTAGCCTCTTTCTTTTTCTTGACTCTCCCCAAACTCTTCAAGGGTTGCTTCCCTTTGGAGAAAGAACTCTTCTTCCTTTTGCCTCCTTTTCTAGGACTACTAGAACCCTTAGACTTAGAAGAGAAGGAAGCAAGCATAAGAGGCTTTTCCTTTTTCATCATTACCTCGGCAGTTAGCAACATGTTCACGAATTCATTAATCATCACTTCTTATTTTAATATATTAAAGTTCATAACAAATTGGTCCAACGAAGAGGGCAATGACTGTAGGATCAAATCCACGTAGAGGTCATTATCCATAATCACATCAAGTTGTCCAAGCTTTTCAATAAGTCTAATCATGTTGAGCCCGTGATCATAGACACTAGAACTCTCAACCATCCTTGACCTAAGAGCTCTCTTGACAAAGCGAACCTTTCGTATCTTGTTTAAACACCATACAACTTTTATAGGTGTGCATAGATCTCACAAGCAAGTTTCATATGCTCATGAATCTTTTGCAGCTCATTGGTCATGGAAGTCATCATAAGGCATCTCGCATATAGATCATCATCTACAAACTTGGTGAATAATTCCTTATTGGTGGCGTCATCATCCAAGGTGTCCGGCGGACTTTGACCAAGGACACAGATCCTCTTTTCGGAGTCTAGAACTATCTTGAGATTTCTCAACCAATCACGAAAGTTAGCCTCGGTGAGCTTATTAGTTCATAAAATAGTATAGGGTGGATTCTTAGCCATTTTGTTTTTAAAGATTTCAAATATCTACAAAAGGCAAAAAAGAAGAGTATAAGCATATGATTGAATATTGACATTGAAAACATGCTCATGGTCTTTCAAGCATGTTTTTCTCCTACTATTTTATCAAATCCTTCACCCTCAAAAAGAGTTTGGGAAATCTCATTTCCCAGTGAGAATCAAGACCCTAAAGACTTGTAAGTGGACCCTCGTATCCGGATGTATATCTACAAAAAATCCAAAGGTAAGCAACTTCTGCTAATTGCATCTCTATGCAACTCTTGATATAGTTTGCCTCACTTTTCATGTAGATCCTCTAATTGGACGATCTCTACAATACTAGGTGTTAAGTTGAACCTACCAATCAAACATTAATTCGAGACTCCTCCACAACATCCCCCGTATCCAAGTGTATAATGAGTCGGAAGCCTCAAGTCAAAGGTGCATCATATGCTAAGTATATGGTCAAAGCTTTCCATCAAAGTGTGACCCCCGTGTCCAGATGTATATCACACAAAGATAGTAGTATCTTCATGCCATATACTATTGGTAAAAGGTATGGATTAATTAACATTCCATTTAATTTATATCTATTTTGACTTAATATTTGAAAGCACTTAGATATTCTAAGTGGGGGATTTTTCTTACTTGCAAAAATCTCATCATTTAATCTTATTTAGGTTTTCTATATCCTAACCATGCCTCTCATACATCAATAGGATATGAAAAGCATAAATAAGTAGATGAGCCTAGCATGCTCCTAGGGTAGGATGACCATTAGCCTTAACCAAGTGATGCACTTAGAGCCATTGGTACACCACTTGGTTGATTTTAAGTGGGTTGATTAAATCTAGCTACTACATGAGTGTATCCACATACATTCATGGGTTTTGATGCCTCCAATGGTCTTCTTTGCTCCTTGTAACATTTACATAAGAAAGAAATCCTCACTCCTATTGATTCTACTTTCATAACATTTACAAGATAGAAATTAAGATGCATGCAAGCCCTAATTTGATACTACCCTTTTAAACAACTTGAAACAAATAAAATCAATAATAATGGCTCATGATCATCCCCATTCATTCATCATCCATTCAAAAATTAAAAGAATAATAAATAAATCTAGACTTGACATTCAATTCTAACAATTAAATGCTTATCTCATAAACAATTAAATGGCCAAGCATGATGAAGCATAACAATTATGCAAAATTATTAAAAATTAGCTTTAACAAGTTTTTAAAAGCAATCAAAAATGTCAAACATTATTTTTAAAACTTACACAACACTTGTGCATCTATTATCTGTGAAATAAAATACTTTTGGTCACTAAAGAAACCAAAAACAACACTCAAAACTCATCTCTTCTGAAAATAGCCGCTACCGGCCCAGCTTGGGCACACGACTGGGTGGCAGGCGTGCACATGGCGCACCTGCTGCCTGGCCAGCTCCCGATGGTGGCTGGCAACAGCCTCTGTTTTGAAGTTAAAATCGAGTCAAGTGATTTTAGGCTGAAATTTTGTCCATCAAAAAATTTAAGATACTTCCTAAACATTAAATCACACAATATAGATGAAATTTTAGATCTAAAATATCTTTTAAAAATGAAATTTCAAGTGCTCAATCATGCTTCCAAAAACAAGTTTAAGTAAGAATTATATTCTTCAAAAATATCTAATAAACTCCAATCAAATTGGATCTAAAAATGACCAAAATACCTTAAGGCCAAATTTAATATGCTATATCAACATATAACGTTAACTTATGCCAAATCAAAATTCAACATTAGCAACTATGAATTAGAACATACTAATCATATGAATTAACATTTAAAACACATATTAGCATGTTTTCAATTCATCAAGCAAAAGAGCCACATACAACATCATCCAAACACTCCAATCCTTAGGTTTGATCAAGTATTTGGAGATTTTGATCGATCCATCATATAAATCAATTAATCAAAAAATCAAATCATAGAATGAATTAGGCTCTGATACCACTTGAAGTCACATATAGCTCTAGAATCCAATTATCAAAGCATAAAAGCACAAAAATACTAGGCTACATATGAAGCCAAGGATCTAAACATGCCATAGATTTAGAGTCGATATAAGGATTACCTTGATTTTTAGAAAATCAAAGGAAACTAGAATGAAGACTTCAACTCCTTAAATCTACCTCCCAGTGGCACAGCAGTTTCCAAGCAACTTTTTCCTAACTAAACAAACTTGGAATTGACTGAAACTTAGACTAGTCAATCACCAACATCTTCCTGATGCTCCAACAAAATTTTCACCTTAAAATAATTCTGACAAGGTCTCCAATGGAGAACTTGCCACACCCAACTTGCCTTTTCAGCTATCTAGTAGATTCTCCGGGTGGGACTTCAATGAACCTGTTCCCTAACAAGTACCCACTAACATGCACCCATATCTCATATGGCCTTGCTCATGAATAGAGCAATATCTAACTCTCGGACTTAAGCATAGTTAGTGCAAGTCTATCCAAATCTTAGATGCCCTATCTCATAAGATCCTATGACTTGAAAGATTTAAGATCACGATCGTGTAAGACTTGTTTCATGATTACTACCCAGTACGTGACCAAGTCTCATAATCTTGTGTGATCTAAAGGCTTTAACGAAATGCCAGTGAAGTAAATATAAGCATAAGATAAAGATGACCATTTAATGAATATCATTCAATCAAGATTGTATCACAAGTGAAATAGTTTACATACCAATCTAATTAGCTTGCAGGGCACTATTCCAACAAGTTATGTATGATTTAGGGGCTTCAACCAAATGATAGTGAAGTAAAGTAAGCATAAGATGAAGATGGCCATTTCATATAAATATCATTCAACCAAGATTGTATCATAAGTGAAATAGTTTACATGCCAATCTAATTGGCTGTGAGGCACTATTCCAATATTCCTATCTTTTTAAATAGTTTTTACTACTTTTTTGTGGTACAAAAGATACCAAATGAATCTTGTTTTCAATATTTTTTCTAGACCAAGTTTCAAACTCTTAAGTGGTTTGCCACCTTCTTCTATCAGGCCTTAGAATAGTAGTTTTTTTTTTATGAGATATAAGTTGAAGGTTCCCCATATTTGAAATAGCTCACCATTATTGGTGCATCATAGGAAGTTTCATTGCGACCTTGGCCATAATTTTAAGGAGGTAGGTTTATTCATATCTCCTTTTGACATCACTTATATGTTTCCTGAGGGTACTTAGTTAATTTTGTTTCTTTTAGTCTGTTTCTGTGCTTGTTAACACATTCGTGCTTTCTTTTTAGTACTTTTTAGTACTTGTATTTAGTGGTTCAACAAGCCTAGTCCCACTACCTAAGTGATATCACTTAGAATTTTTAACCTGCACTTTTATAAGAAAGAACAAAGCAAATACAAGTTATAAAGTATCAAATGGTTGGAACTTGCTACAATTCTGACAAAAGATCAGTAATACAAAAGCACTCACTCATCTATTTACAAGCTATTAAAGGCATGCAAAGTCTATTGTGAGTTCGTGCTTATGTCCATAATGTTTTCTCTTTATATAGTATTTACAAGACATAATATTTCCCATGTACACGTAAGCATATGATCAGCCATTGTCCTTCTTTGTTTTGATAGCTATATCTTTCCTTTTTCACTTCCCAATGGTAACTTGCTTGTTATAATGTTTCTGTCAAGTTAGAGCAGACAAAGAAATATTTCCAAACTTTAACTTGCCATACTAAACAAGGGATGCAAACAAGGAAGAAATTATTGATTGGTCATTATCAAAATTACTTTGGAGAAGATTCTAACAATTTTCCCATTTTTGATGATGACCAAGCAAGAGCTATCTCCCCATGTCAAATGAAATAAGTTCCTTCCCCTGTCAAATGTAATATGCTACTCATTTTATCCAACAACAAATGAGTCTTCTCCTGACATATGTAGTACTTAACTAAAAGAAGTAATAATTAAATAAGAATTCAGTCCTAAGCAAAATAGTCATCAGAAGGGCAACACGTAATAAAGCACTTAGCCATAATAGCAAACGTAATAGCGGTTTCTAGTACCAAAATAGAAATTAAATAAGGACTTCACACAATAAAAACAGTTGTGGTTTAGATGATGATTAGCAGAGATAGTGAGTGGGGGAGAGAAAAGGATAATCTCCCTCTTCATCGTGAAAAAAATTAGTCTCTGCATGAACGTTTTTAAAGGCTATGACATAGATCCTTGAGATCTTGGTGCAAATCACTAATACAGTGGCGAGAGCGATAGAAGTTGTCATCAAGAGAAGCAGGAAGAGCACAAACTTGAGTTTGGATAGTAGTAGCAGTAGTAGCAAGGATAAAAAGTTGAGTTTGAAGGTTAGTTACCCTGCTGGAAATAGCACTTTGTCGATATGGCTATAGAGTGAGTTTGGTTCCATCAGTAAAGATGAGTAAGGTTTCAATAAGGAGAAAAAGATGATTAAAAATCTTTTTTGGGAATGTGAGCGATCGAGTTTGCTTTTAAGATTCAAAGATGGATGATTAATTTTGCAGAGTTATGTTTGAAGGCAGTTGATGTAATTAAGGTAAGGAAGGGAAAGGATTTGGTAGTAAGGAAAGATACTAAAAATTTATTTATTCTATAAAACCTTGAAAAGCTTAATGAACTAATGCTTACATGCTAACTAGGATCAAATCATGCTTAAGATTCAGATTAGGATAGAGTGTCACCTTGAAATTGCAAAATCCAAGGAGAATGAGGTTAACTCTTCACCATTCCAGAAACTGCCAGAAAATGCACAACAAGAGAAGAGCGATTTTTGCCTACATCAAATCATCTCCAAAAATCACAAAAAAATTACTGGATCTGCTCAAATCCTTGAGGAACTCTTTATAAAAGGTCTAGACCAAAATCCTTCTGGATCTCCCTGGAGAAAATCGCCAAATCAGACTCTGTGCAATGGATCTCCAAACTGTAGCAAACAAAGTAGTTTGCCTCTATTGATATGATCCCCACACCAAATAGATCTTTCAAAATCACTAGCCTATAAGTTAGAATAAGGCCAGAGATTAGCTATGGTGGAGGCCAATTTTTGGTAGGGAAAAAGAAGACAAAGCAAACTTTCAAAACATGAATGCAATGCTTGCAAGGATTTTGGAGAGAATGGTGGAGAATCTAATTCTTCACACCTTTTGACATAATGACCAGCCCTCGCTCTCTATATCTATATATAGAGGCTGGAAAGTGTGATGCCAAGGTGGCTTCATACATTCCATGAGGAGAAGGGGCGGCCAACTTGCATTTGCCAATATGGCAAATGCAAATTCAAATCTTGGCAAATGCAAATTCAAATCTAATTTGAATTTCACTTACATTTTAATTACATTTGAAATCTAATTTCTAGTTAATTAAAATGCTAATTCAAATGAAATTTGAATTTGAATTTTTCCTCCAAAATGTGTTCTTCCCATTAATTAAATTAAACACTTTAATTTAATTAATTAACCTTTGACTTAACTCTGAAGTCATATAAGCTCAACTTTTAAGCTTGAATTTTGTTAACTTAGCTCCTTAAGTTAACTTGACTAATTGATGATCATATTGGCCCCAAATAATTAATTCCTTGATTAATGGTCTAATTTAATTCCTTTAATTAATTAATTAATTTATTTAACACATTAATTAATCAAGCCAAAATTAACCTTCAAAATTGGCACCGTAAAATGGGTCCACTATAAGACATTTTCTAACACTTTGAAAATATTTTCTCCATCAAATAGGAAGCTAATTGGCTTTTGTGTGTGACCAAAAAGGTTCTACCATTCATTGGACATGGGCTCACAACTCCTTGTGACTTTTGAATATCAAATATTCATTTTAGTTTAAAACACTTTTAAACTAATCAACTCAATTCAATTAATCTCATTAATTGAAGAGTACACAATCTCCGGGGTCGATATCCCACCTCAAGCCCATGGAACCCAACTAATTGGTCGAAATGAATGTTCTGGAAAACTATTATAGCCCTATGCATACTATGCAAATACGGTCTTTCCGTCTCCTATCTCCCAAAAAGAGGCCTAGGGCAAGATATTTGTCAGCTCCCTAATAGCCTCGATACTATACTTCTATTCTCAATGTTCGATTTTCTTGTGTGACTTCATCTTTAGAAAACTTCTTTTCCAAATTTTCACATCACCTTATGCAATGATTTCTTGGAATCGATCATTATAGAATACATAGAAAATGCACTCGCTCTTCACAAAAGCGAGGAAATTCCATTTTGGATCTCACAAACCTCCATGCCAAGTAGCCCATACCCACCATCAACCCAAAAGGCCTACTAAGTAGTCAAGAAAGAGTCAAAGCATGAGGACCAGACATAAGGTTACCATGGATCCTCAGGTTAGAGGACTAATAAAATACACTAGCGTAAGCTGGAGAACTTGCCACTATCGACTTTCCACTACGGCTATCTAGTGGATTTTTCGATGGGCCTTCAATACCTTGTTCTCTAACAAACACTCACTAACATGCACCCATATCTCATACGAGAACAGAGCAATATCCAACTCTTGGATTTATGCATTGTCAGTCCAAGTCTATCCGGATCTTAGATGCCCTATCTCATAAGATCTTACGACTTGGAAGATTTAAGATCATGACTGTGTGAGACTTTTTCCATGGTCATCGAATCAAGTCCCGCAGTCATAAGTGATCTAGGAGCTTCATCCAAATGCAAGTGACGTAAAAAAGAGCATAAGATGAAGATGGTCATATAAAAAACATCATTCAATCAAGATTGTTTTACAAGGAAATAGTTTCTACAAGGCCAATCTAATTGGTTTGTCGGGCACTATTCCAATAGGCAAGGCTTTCCTACTCTGGCAAGAGGACTGGGGTTGCTCCTGGAGGTAGTGTTATCCAGCATACTGAGCAACTGTCTTGGCTACAACTTGCATGGAGGCATTCACCAGTAGTGACACTAATGCTTCTTGAGTCTTCTGCAATACTAGTCCTCCTAGGGGTGGAGCCTGCTGTGCTGGCATCTCTTCCGACAGGAGATGTGCTTCAGGTGCTGGCTTCAGCGACGAACGAAACTAAGCTTCATGTGGGTTGTTCTCTGCACTCTCACCTCTTGGAGCAATATGGCAATTGGAATCTCGAGCTCTAAATCTCATTTGCATCCTCAACGTTACTCACTTTAGATGGGAGTTCCACAAACAACGTCGAAATTATGCTGCATTTCCAAAAATTAGCTAATTCAAAGGATTTCTACTTTTGAACACATTTTGTAGAGTAAGAGCTCGAGATTTTTATTAAATAACTTTTCATGTTCATTCGGCTTTGAATGTTAACACTTATAGTGGTTAAGTGCTTAGTGAGCTTTGACCTATTTGAGTCTAGGAGCCCATCTTGATGGGTTTAATTCATGAGTTTATTAGCCTTTTATTTAATTATACTTTATTTAATTGAGCCCTTTTATTTATTTTTTACTTTTCTTAGGATCTTATTTTTTCATATCAAATCTAAAATTAGTTTGAATTTTTTAAGATTATAGAGAAATGAATGTGTGACATAGAAAAATATTTATTTTTATTAAAATTTTGAATGTTCCAATATTGATTGTTTCTTTTTTTAATATTAAATTTTATTGTCAACCATATATATTTTTAGACTACTTCTTGAATAATAACATACTTTATCTTATTCATTATATGTACTGTTGGGAATTTTCCATATTTTATTTTGTTGGTTGATGATTTGTTTCCTGTTTCGCTTATTCAAATATTCTTTCTCTAATTTATATCAAGAACTATTATTAGTTTTCATCTAAACCACTATGTTAATTTGGTGGGCCACCATTGGATATCCCCGTGCGGTAAGTAAATGGCGGAACTTTTTATGAAGATATGAAGATCATTATTGCATCTAAAACTAGAAATCCAATATAGGTATAGGAATATGCTAGGCTGGCTTTGATTTAAATAGGCTACGCCTATTATTAAAATGACAAACTTGAGTCTATCCTATTATTTATGATAGGCTTTCTATTAAGGTTAGGCCTAACTTTTTTAGTAAATTATAAAGTCTTACCCTAGCTTGAAAGCCTACTTAAAAGCCTATAATTTTCTACTAAAGCTTCAATTAAATTTAAACATCACATAAATCTAGATTTTTAATATGCTTAAACTTGTAATAGACCTTGATAGGTAATAATTGATGATAAAGAATAAATATATAATTATGAAATTTCAAATCTAAGTATAAAATAATATCACTTCAACAAAAAGCAATGTTAAATAGCATAAAAAATTTCATAAAGGATTAAATAAAGAAATCAAATACAATTAACTATTTAATATTATATCATTCCCATTGTATTTTTTAATGCGAAGAAGGATAAACGAGCTGACATGTTATGCTTTGCAATCTTTTAGAAGAGCCTAAATCTAACCTATTTAATTATAAAGGCTATTTTTGAACCCTTGACCTAGCCTTTTCATTAAAGAGGTTAGGACAAGGTAGGCCATAGTAGGCTTAGATCATAGGTGTCTGACGAGTAGCCTAATCTATTCACATCCCTAATCCAATACAACATGTTACCGTGGGAAATCTCTATATGGCACGTAACCATTGGGGCTTTCCTATGAGGATTCAAGGATCATTATTTAAAGCCAAGGATTTAATTCATCAAAACAAGTTTTTGCTTTCATAATAACCAGTTTACAACTATTAGCTTTCTTGAGATGTCATTGGTGGAGAAAGGAAAGCAATGTATTGATTACTTCAGCTACAACTATCGGAAACCATGCAGTCTCAAGTGGTAAGGGTATCTGATTGTTTTCCCTCGTTGTTGTATTGGTTTGTTTAATGTAGTTACTGCTGCTTTGTTTTGCTTCTTCAATTGACTGAAATTAACTGTACTAGTTCTCTTTAGAACTTTTAATAGAATTATAGATTAAAATCCTAAGTAAAAATTTAAGCAGTGGACATAGGCATTTGCCAAATTAATTATAAATCTTGAGTCTCATTTACTTTTTTGTCTACCTTAAACTGTGTTATTTACTTTGAAACTTTCAATTAAAATCTATTAACTATTATTTTAAAAGAACAAATATATGATTCGCCTAATTCACCTTCTTTTAGGCCTTTATCCTAACATGTAGTAAAGTAAAGCTTGAGAGATCTATACGCTCGATATATATACTTAAGTGTATCATGTCCTTTTTAAAATGACAAGAAATTTTTAATTTAAGTTGATCGTACTTATATTTGGTGCTAGTCTAACATGTACTTATAATTTTCTCATAAAATATCTAATGTAAACATACCCATAACTATATCTATTTTACAAATAATTTCATATTTTAAATATGTATAATTTCACATCTATAATAATGCGAAATTATGATTTTTTTCCTCACAAATTTGGAGTTAGTTTAACATTTAAAATGCAAAACCGAACATAGTTATGTATTATCTAACATCTTCTTAGTAAGATTAAATTTATAAGATACATTAAATTAAAATTTAACAAATAATTCAGATTAATATATACAAAATTCTTTCGCATGTTATCTAGAAAGTATGATTTTATGTAAGCACTTTGTTTGTATAATAATGGTATTCTCTTCATATGCATAATTTAAGGATATAGGGTAGGAATTGAACACAAATTTTAAAATTTTGTGTTAAATAATAACTTATACCGATTAAGTAAAAAAAATTAGGCAATGGAAGGTGATTTAAAATGAACATATCAAGTATATATAGGGAAAGACTTGTGATGTTTGTTTCTATTCTCCCCTCCCCCCCCCCCCCCCAAACTATGTTGTAGCCTTATTCATACACAACTTTGTAACATATAATATAGCTTAAATTATATAGTATCATAAATAAGCCATATATTAATGTTCAGCGTGGTCTTCTGCGATTTGAAATATTTAAACGATGCTGGTAATAATTATGTGGCTATTTTTATTTTAAACTCAAGATCAATATCAATTCCCTAACTTATGAATTATGATGTGATTTAGTTTGCATCAACCGCGCGATTTGCCAATTTCACATTTGATTGTATACAGTGTATAAAAATAAATTATTAGTGATAAAATAATAAGTGACAATATAAAAATTACTACTAATGACATTATTTAAGTGGAATAGCTTTATTTTATAACTAATGATATTTTTAAGTGACAATGATTTTTATTTTGTCACAATGTATCTTAATAGTGAGAAAAATTAATGTTTTTAAGCTGTCACTATTAATAATTAGTGACACCTCTATGCTGACAACCTAATTACAATAAAAAATATGATGCTATAACTTATGACAAATTTTTTATTATTATTAGGTTATCACTATAGGTGTGTCCCTAATTGTAAATGATGACAACTTAAGTACTATTCTTGTCACTATTCAATTTGTAAAAATTATTAAGACGGCAAAATAAAATCTCTTTTATCACTTAATATACATAATTAATGACTATTTTTGCATTGTCACTTACTATTTTATTACTAATTTATCTTTTCTTATAGTAACTTTCCTATCCAATACATCAAAATAAATGTTAAAAGAAAATATCATATCTATCTTCAATTTTCAATGTCCATATATGAATTTAATGAAATTTCATATAAAAACAGAAAAATGAGAGTTTGAGTCTTTTAGATATCTTTATAATTATATATTTTAACTTCAAAAGTATCAATTAAAAAACTTAACGGTATTATGTTATTATTTTGAAGTGAGAACGTTTCTTTGTTTAAAAAAGAAAGAAAGAAAGAAAACAAAAAAGAATGAAATATCATCCTAAAAAACATAACATTATTTATGGACATCCCTGATGAAACCCGAGGTTTCAACTGTTGGATGATAAAATACATCACAAAATATAATGCAACACAAAGTTAACACGTCAATTTTCACATATATATATATATGTACTATATTGCCTTTATATATGTTTGTTCCATGCCAAATGCCTTAATTAGCTTAATGTATTAAACAAAAAATATTAAATAATAAAAATATATGTACATATATAAATAAAAAAATTTAAATATGTAATTTCGATGTTCTATATTAATTCCGCTGTCCTTCCTGTTAAGTTGCATTTTTGTCTTTTTATTCGTTTATTTTCCCCTTGTGATCAATAATAAAAATGCTTAATTGTTGGGTTTAAACTTTCATTTTATATTTTGTGAAGCAAATTGAAGATTGGAGCTTATGCAGTTGAAAATCGAGCATTTGACATGTTTGGAGCAAAGATCGCATTCCCGAGGAGACGAGAAATGAAAGAAGGAAATAATTGGAGTGCGGATATGTTTTGGCAGTTGTATATTCCTGGAATATTTTAATTTTTATTTCTTTAATTAGGATAATTTTAGTTTTCCTATTCTTGTAGGGCTCTTATTAGTTTCTCAGTTGCAATATGAGTAGTAGGCTATTTATAGGGAACTAGGTTTCTTTCATAAGGGAGTTATTCATTCTTTTGTTTAGCATATTTTTAGTTTCCTGCACTTTTTCTCTCAAACGTGAGTTGCTAAACTCTTCTTCTAGCCTAAGGAATTATCGAAGTTTTGGTTCTTCAATATTTGTGAGATCTAACTGATTTAATTTGTTTTCCTTATTCCTTGAGTGTTTATTTATCTGCCATTTTCATTACGATTATTCAAGTTCATTGAATTTAGGACCCAAATTTGATAGCTTAGAATAATTGTCCTGTCAATTAGAACATTAAATCCGTAATTGTTTAATTGTTCTAATATTTGTGGCAAATAACATGGTTATGTGTTGTGACCACATGCGTGATTTATGTTATGTGGATAAATAATCTAGTCTAAATGAACCTCGTGTTTGTGTGTTTGTTGGCTAGGGCTGGGTCTCTCTAGTTTTTAATGTTGTTGATAAATTAAATCCTAGGAGCGTTTCTTTAGGGTTGTTTATTGGCAAGGGAAATAACTAACGAGTTTCTCTTAGTTATCGAAATAGTAAGGAGAGATTGGTTATTAGGGCATTCGAGTAACGATAACCAGTCTATTCAAGAAAAGATGAATTAATCTTTGTATCAATGATCAGATCTGTGAACCAAATTGAAATTTTACCTTAGACTAGATTTCATTCTTATTAATTTCTTATTTTTAATTGTGATTTATTTACTTTTAAGATTTTAGTTTTCATTTTTATAAAAATCCTCAGTCTATTTTATTTTATTTAGTAAACTTAAAGGAAACAAAATTTATCAATTCCTATGGAATACGACTCTACTCCCATTAATTACAAATCATATTTCTAGAGTATGAATTTATTTTGTTGGATTCGCCACCTATCAATTCCCAATGGTTAAACTCATGGGTCGGGAGGGAGAGAATGGCGGCTAAAGTCATACTTTTGAGAATCGGGATTCCCATCACTAAATTACAATTTACACCAAACATTCCATTGGTTCCAAAAGTTAGCCTATAAATAGTATACATGGGATATGGTACATTTGCAATGGCTTGTTGGACTGTCGGGAAAGGAGTAGCTAAAGAGGTGTTAGAAATTAACATGGAGAAGGTAAGCTGATGTTAATTGGAGAATCGAAAGCCTCCTTGATGCTTGTGTTAATTTATTGATTCAGATGATAACATATATCTTTAATTACTAGCAAGTAGCAATCTTATGACTTTTAGTACATTAGTGGATGGCTATTTGTGGTTAATTTGTCCACTACGTACAAGCTTTAAATAATAAATGAGTAGAAGGAAATCTAGCTAAGCTTTCTTCTTAATTTGTTATAAATCTAATAAAAATTGACTTAATTAAATGGCTAATCAAGGTAGGTATATATAGTACTGGAACTTACTCAGTGCGAAATATTTTCAGTGTCAATTTTATAGCATAGACTTGATGAGATAGAATAGAAATTTCAATTTCAAGGAGGACCCAACAAGTGTCGTGATATCATAGCTCAAATATTTCTAGGTGAGAAGGCTACTAGCTACTAGTGGCTAGCCTTCTATGAGTTATGATTCCCTCGGTCCTTTAATGCAAAAGATTATTACCGCCATGCAATCAACTTTTACATCAAGGTTAATTATATATTTATTGTTACATCTCCTCATAATTTGTTTCGATTATGATCATTTTTTTATTAATAATTTTATTCCTTTTTAAACCTGTTTATTTTTTATTTAAATTAATCTTTCGCTCTCAAGCATAAAATTGAATCATTCAAGCATATTATTAAGAATTACCATTGCATAATTGAAGTAATCATGTTGATGAAACAAACTATATGGAAGGAAATCTGCTGCTGAAATATTTGGCGACTTACCGTTGCATAATTGAAGAATCAATTCCCTCTAAAGCAAAATTAAACATGAAAGAAAAATCAACAAGATTCATTGCACTTCTCAAGTATTTAAAGATCAAAAGTTCACTTCAACAAGTATCAAATTAAAACTATATTCGAAAATACTTGTGTGAAACTTTTTGAGGTATGGGGAGGGGAAGAAAGGTATAGCTTGCTACCAGTTGTCTTGTTGTGCTACTTACGGATGCCTTGCAATGTATTTTTGTTATATATGATTCTTATTTGTGGAGAACACAACTAGGCTTTTGTTGCCTTTTTGTTATTTCACTTTGTACTAATCTTTGTTTGGATATTTAGTGAAATTTGCAGCTTTAAATCCTAAATGAAAGTTTACGTAGTAGATGTAGGCTTTCATCGAACTACTATAAATTCTTGGTGTTTTTCTTTATTACTTTCTATTTTATGTTTAGTTTCATTTTGAAGTTTAAATATTGCATTTTAATAAAAAATTTATTTTGAATATTCTTGAGAAATGAAAAAGGGTTTTATCTCAATTCACTCGCTCTTGGGTCTTATTTTCTATCAATTGACACTAGACCCTCGTGCCCAGTTATAGATTCTAGCCAACTTAAGCTGTAAGATTCTAATTTGACTATTTCACGTACTTTTAATGTCTATGCAGAAGTGAAGACAAGAGTAATGTTAGGATCCATAAATCAAAACTTCATAAGCTTGAAAATAACTAAGCTACTTAAGCGTCCAACAATCTATTCATGCTATAGATCTGAATTAGAATGAAAAATTACCTCTTGTAGCTCAAAACAAGGAGAAGATCAACTATTTCTCTCGGATTCGAGTCGGCACAGCAAAAAGTCGGCAACCTTTGCCCTGGCTATACTGCTCCAAAAATCACCAAATTAAATCTGGAACACCTCCACACATAGGACAAGCTACTGTCCCAAAAATTGGAGCAAAAAGCCTTCTGGATCACTCCAGAAAAATTCACCAACCGAAAGCTACTGCAAGTGGATCTCCAAAACCGAGCAAGCCAAGTGCCTTGCCTATATTCAAATGATCCACGCACCAAACAATCTTCCGATTTTCCCTCACTAGAAGCTAGAGTTAGAGAAGAGAAAATGAGGTAGAGGAGGCCAATCTTCAGGTTGGGAAGAAGAAGGAATGCAAAGTTTCAACACATGATGCAATACATGGAGAGAGAGATTTTGGAGGAAATGCAAGAATCTAATTCTCACACTTTCAGCAAAGCTAATTTCGAATTTTTCTTGCACTCTACTATCTATATATAGAGGGTGGAAGGTGTGATGGTAGTTGGCATCACACCTTCCTCAAGGTGACCACCCAAGTGGCATGCCAAGTTGGCAAAATTCAAATTCAAGTCTTACTTGAATTTCATGTGCATTTCAATTTCATTTGGAATCTAATTCCAAATTAATTAAGATGCTAATTTAAATGAACACTTCATTTAAATTTTTCCTCCAAAAAGTATTATTTCCATTAATTAAATTAAACACTTAAATTTAATTAATTATCCTTTGATTTAACTCTTAAATCAAATAAGCTTAATCTTAAGCTTAAATTAGTCAACTTAACTATCAATTTGTCCAACTGATGGTCAACATGGTACCAAATAATTAACTCCTTAATTATTGGTCTAATTTATCTCTTTAAATTACTTGATTAATTTAACACTTAAATTAATCAAACCAAAATTGACCGTTAAATTGGATCCTTGAAAATCAGTCACCAAAGGGGTGAATTTTTCTAACACTTAGAAAATTGCTTTACCAATTTTGGAAGCTATTTGGATTTTGTGTGTGACCCAATAGGTTCTACCATTCATTGGATATGGGCTCACAACTCTTTGTGACTTTTGAATATCTTATATTCATTTTAGTTTAAAACTCCTTTTAAACTAATCGACTCAATTCAATTAATCTCATTAATTGAAGAGTACCCAATCTCCATGGTCGATGTCCAACATCAAGCCCATGGAGTCCAACTAATTGGACGAAATGAATATTCTAGAGAACCATCATAGCTCTACGCATACCATGCAAATACAGTCCTTTCATCTCCTATCTCCCAAAAGAAGCCTAGGGCAAGATATTTGCCGGCTCCCTAGTAGCCTCAATACTATGTCTCTATTCTCAATGTTCAATTCCCTTGTTTGACCTCATCTTTGGAAAACTTTTTTTCCAAATTGTCACACCACCTTGCGCGAGGATTTTCTGGAATCGATCATTATAGAACACATAGGAGATGCACTCTTCCTTCACAAAAGCAAGGAATCAGATTCCATCTTGGATCTCACAGACCTCCATACCAAGTAGCTCTCACCCAAGCTCAACCCAAAAGACCCGCTAAGTGGTCAAGAAAGATTCAAAGCATGAGGACCGGACACAAGGTTACCATGGATCCTCATGTCAGAGGACTAATAATATGCACTAGCGTAAGCAGGAGAATTAACCACTACCGACTTGCCACTATGGCTATCTAGTGGATTGTCCGAAGGGTCTTCAGTGCCTTGTTCTCTAACATGCAACCTGTCTCATACAGATTGCTCATGGAACAGAGCAATATCCAATTCTTGGATTTATGCATCATTAGTGCAAGTATATTCGGATCTTAGATGCCCTGTCCCATAAGATCCTACGACTTGAAAAATTTAAGATCACGACCGTGTAAAACTTATTCCATTATCACCACCCAGTGAACTGACCAAGTCCCATAGTCATGTGTGATCTAAAAGTTTCATCCAAATGCAAGTAAAGTAATAGAAAAGCATAAGATAAAGATGTTCATATAAAGAATTTCATTCAATCAAGATTGTTTTACAAGGAAATAGCTTTTACAAGGCTAATCTAATTAGCTTGCCAAGAACTATTCCAACAATAAGGGCAATCATATGCTCACCTACTCTTGTTTGATAGAACTAACTGTGCAACCTGGAAGATCCAAATCAAAGATTTCTTCATTGCACTTAAGTATGATCTTTGGAGTATTGTTATCGATGGACCACAGACTCCAACCAATGAAAACATAACTCCATAAGTTTGGAAAGAGCATAATACAGAGATAAAGAGAACTTATCTCTGAATGCAAAGAAAAGAACATTATTGCATGTGCCTTGACCAAGGAAGAATATGATCGTGTCAAAACGAATACTCATGGCCACGACTCAAACTCATATTGATTTGACAATAGTGGAATTATCTTACGACCAAAACACAAGTATCCTTACTATCTAAAATAAATTCTAATGATTTTGCTATTCAACATAGAAGTATCAGTTCATCTAACATTCATGAAAGTTCTTATAATCAATTATTCGAATTGCATGAAGAACTAAGCTTGAACTAGTCAAACATTATATGAAATGCTCCAAAAAAGAAGTTGAAAATGGGAATAAATTGGTAAAAAGAATCAAAACCTAGAAAAAGAAAACTCTAAATTGCTTGAGGAAAATTATAATCCAAAAACACATGTTTGATTCATACGAACAACAAAAAATGAAATTATTCAAAGGAACAAGCATCATAGGAAGTCATATCATGCTTGTGGAAAAATGGGACATATATCTTACAAATGCTCTCTAAAGAAAGATATTGGAACTAAATTTGTTTGGATTCAAAAACCTAATGGATAAGGACCCATCAATATGTGGGTACTTAGGAACACCTAATCTTGTGTTGCAAGAAACAACAAAAAGCACCACAAGAAAAATAAATAATATCTTAATAGTAGATGTTCTAAACATATAACAGGTGATAGATCAACTTCTACAAAGTTAAAAGATTTTATTGGAGAAAGTGTACTTTTAACTAATAGACAAAAGAAAATACCATCGAAAAAGTTAGAATTGGAAAAAGAGTTGGAACTTTCATTGAAAATGCAAGATTCAAAGACAAGCTAAAATACAATCTACTAAGTATTGGCCAAATGTGCGATAGTGCTTATAAGGTACATTTTCAACCTTCAAATTGTATCGTGACTAAAGATGATGAAGTTGTTTCTAAATTTGTTAGAGATAAAAATATCTATTACATCAATTTAAATGATTTATCCAATCAAAATATTAGATGCCTTATTGCAACCAAAAAGCAAAGTGAGATTTGTCACAGGCGCTTGAACATGCCAACATGAAACTTTTAAACCATCTTATTATAAAGAGTCATGTTAAAGGTATTCATAATATTGGTTTTGTCAAAGATAAAATGCATGATGCAAGCTAGATGGGAAAGCAAGTAAAATTCTCTTTAAAACCCAACAATAACATTCAATCTCACTGCCTCTTGAACTTCTTCCTCCTAATCTTTTCAGACCCCAAAAAAAATCATCTCTAGGGGAAAGAAAATATGTTTTTTTTTTATTGTTGATGACTTCTCACGTTACACATAAGTTCACTTCTCACCTAAAAAAATGAAGCATTGAGTTACAAAAAGTACCTCATTAACATCATTAGAAATGCTTACGGTACCAAATCTTATGACAATGAGTTTGTTACAATATTTTACGATAAATATGGTTATGCTTATAACTTCTCGACTCTAAAAACTCCTCGTAGTGAGAAAAAAAAAGTAGGATAATTTAGAAAATAGCTTGCACTATATTAAATGAGACAAAATAATAGACGATTCACAAGCAGGGATCACTATTCGTTGAAAGGGAAAATAGGAAGATCACACTTGCTCTGATCTCATTTTCCTAGCTCTTCTAGAACCTAATAATATTTATGAAGCTTTGAATGAAATATATGAAGAGCTTGCGCACTGCATGAAAAACAAGTTTGAAATGAGTCTCACGAGAGAATTAAACTTTTTACTTGGACTTCAAAATTTAAAAAAATATATATATCCTAAAAGAATATGCTTCTCAAGAAAAACATACAAGAGATTACTAAAGAAGTTTGATATGGAAAAATATAAGGAGTTTTTTGTCCCAATGGCACCAAATACTAAGCTAGAACTTGATCAACAATGTTGATGAAACCATGTAACAAAGATTTTTTTGAAGTCTACTCTACCTTACTACTAACAAATCCGATATTTTGTTCTTACCAGTCTATGCTCAAGGTTTCCAGCGAATCCTAAGCACTCTCATCTCCAAGCAATCAAACACATACTAGGATACTTAAAAGGATCTCCACACATTAGTATTTGGTATTGTGATGCCTCTTCCCAAATTGATAAAATACTAAAAAATGTTATCACCTTGTAAGTTTTGGTTAAAGAAGACAAGTGCATTTATTAGGTATCCCTTTTAGGTAAGCTAATCATAGCCTAATTTGATTGTACCAGTGGGTGTGGAGGTAATTTTTGTGTCAAACTAGCATACAAGCTTGGAGCAAGACAAAATGATTTCAGAGTTGATCACCAATCAAAATATTAGGAGCTAAGTGTTATACGAGATACAGTACTACAAATGTGGGAGTCACCCCCTAAACTTACAAGATAAAGTGCTATGTATGCGGGAATCACCTTTTAAATTTGTAGGAACTATCTTTAGAATCCCAACATCTAGTGACTTATCCTGGACTATATCATCAAGGATGTTTCCATTCTAAAGGAAGGGTAATTATGATGTCCTTCCCACATTAATAAAATATTAACGACTTATAAGCTTTCGCTAAAGAGTCCATATGCATCTATTGGATATCTCTTTTGGGCAAGTTGATTGTAGCCTAATTTCAATACGCACTTGGTGTGTTTGGAGGCAATTTTTGCATCAATGAGCTCATAAACCTGGGGTCATGAATTTTATCTTGTTGGTTTTTCGGATGCTAACTACACAAATTGTAAAACTGATTGAAAACGCATCACTAATACTTATCAGCTTCTTGAAAAAAGTCTTGTAAGTTGATACAGTAAAAAGCAAAAATTGTTGCACATTCAACAACAAAAACAAAATATATGGCATTAGAAAATTGCTTTAAGGTAGTTTAGATGAAAATAAACCTTACATGATTTTGGTCTCGGCATTTTCCAAATTCCCATTCATTGTGATAACATAGTGCAATCAGTATCACAAAAGATATAGCGCAGCACTCTGGAACCAAAAATATTGGAATTCGCCATTATCTCATAAAAGATCATGCAAATAAAGGGGATATTTGCATAACTTTAATTGAAACAAAGTATTAACTGCCAAATATTTTCACAAAACCCTTTTCCATAAAGGTTTAGTTTTTTTAAAAGATAAACTTAAAATTATCCCTTTTCTGCCTAAATTTTCTCTTGGCTACTAATTCCATACTCTATTGAAACCTTTTTTAAATCTTCTTACTTCATTTGTTATTATTTTTCAAAAAGGCATTCTCCTAAAATTTAGAGACAGGTTCTAAAGATGCTATTTATAATTTCCATATGAAAACAACAAAAGCCCCCAAACCAACAACCCCATCTTCTTCCCTACTCTACTCCAAGTTGTTCTTACCGGCCACAGTAAACTACTTCATGCTCTTAAGTGGATACATCCAACCTGTATCACCAACAAAAACAACCACTATGTCTTAACCATCACGCTGGAAGATATTTAATTTTCAAGGTGGCAAATATATCTATGCCCATTGCTAGTGCCTTCACTCGCTATCATTGAATTGGTTCTCTCCAATCCTGAATTTGAAAAGTCTACAACTCTCCTCCTCGACTCTCATGCATCCTCAAAATTTATTCACTAAAACTTTGACACCTTACAAAATTCACTCAAGTTTTCCACTCCCCATGCCTTTGACGTCTTCTCAAATCTTTCCACATGCAAAATTAATTGTGGTGGTATACCTATTGATTTTTCCATCATCCTACCATCACCGGCTAGACTGCATTGACTAATTGTATTGGACTAAATTCTTTCACATTGATGTGTTGGAAAGTACTCTTCTTTGACCAAATTTTTAAGTGTGCTCAAAGTATTAATTTCTAAGAAATTGGTGATCAACATAAACTACGTCGCTGATTGACTATAATGTGAATAATTGGCCAAAACCAATTTTGGGTGAAGGAGAAATTAATGATCAAAGTGAGCTACTTGAAAGTTGACTAAGAAAACTAAGGACAAGCTAAAGGAATGGGATAAGTGAAACTACATCCCATATTGAAAGATGAGAACAAAGTGGACTTAAATATATTTATCAAGTGTAGAGGTAAGGGATAGGCCCCTTGGGGGTACCACAAGTGTTTGCAGGGAAAATGACCTACATAGTAGTAGGTTTAACCCAATCCACATGCGCGCACCCCCGCTGCCCCCTCTTCCGGCCGTCTAGGCCAGGGCTAAGATTGGGCCCTCAGTCCAACATTAATTTTTTGGGCCAAATTTTATCTAAAATTTAGTTAGCCCAATAGAAACCCAAAAACCCTTCAAAATTCTATTGATAAGTCTCCAGCACCCTTCCAACGTCTGTTGATAAGTCTATGCCTTTAGTCTCCAGTATCTTGGATAAGCCAGATAAGATTCAACATTTGGAAAATCCAGAAACAAATCTGGACAGCAACCTTTGAGCTAGTTGCATGGATTTTTGCAGCAACATTGATGCCTTATTTCACCACCTTTCAGCCATCTTGCTGGCTATTTATGTCCTCAGTCCCAAATTGTATATCATCATCAAGAGAAAAATCACACACTGCATTCTTTATTGGAAATAGTGCCCGGCAAGCCAATAGATTTGGCCTTGTAAAGCTATTTTCTTGTAAAAACAATCTGGATTGAATGACATCTTGTATATGGCCACATTCATCTCATGCACCATATTACTTCACTGGCATTTGGATGAAGTCCTTAGATCACTTAAGACTACGGGACTTGGTCACGCACTAGGTGGTGATCATGGAATAAGTCTTACACCGTCGTGATCTTAAAACATTCCAAGTCATAGGATCTTCAGAGACAGGAAATCTAAGATCCGGATAGACTCGCACTAACGACGCATAAATCCAAGGGGTTGGATATTGCTCCATTCCATGAGCAACCGTATGAGATATGGGTGGTGTTAGTGGGTGCTTGTTAGATAACAAGGCACTGGAGACCCACCAGAGACTCCACTAGGTAGCCGTAGTGGCAAGTCAGTAGTGGTTAGTTCTCCTACTTTCGCTAGTACATATTATTAGTCCTCTGACCTGAGGATCCATGGTAACCTTATGTCCGGTCCTCATGCTTTGACTCATCCTTGGTCACTTAGCAGGCCGTTTGAGATGAGATTGGGTATGAGCTACTTGGCATGGAGGTTTGTGAGATCCAAGAGGGAATCCGACTCCTCGCTTTTGTGAAGGGCAAGTACATCTCCTATGCATTCTATAATGATCGATTTCACGAAATCCTTGCGCAAAGTGGTATGACAATTTGGGAAAGGAGTTTTCCAAAGTTGAGGTCATATAAAGAAATCGGACATTTAGAATAGAAGCATAGAATTGAGGCTATTAGGGATCCGACAAATATCTTGCCCTAAGCCTCTTTCTGGAGATAGAAGACGTAAGGACCGTATTTTCATGGAACGCGTAGAGCTTTAAACGGTTCTCATATAGACATTCATTTCGACCAATTAATTGGGCTCCATGGGCTTGAGGTTGGACATCGACCATGGAGATTAGGTACTCTTCAATTGAATCGAGTCGACTAGTTTAAAAGGAGTTTTAAACTAGAATGAATATTAAATATTCAAAAGTCACAACAGGTTGTGAGCCTTCGTCCAATGAATAGTAAAACCCAATGGGTCACACACAAAAGCCAAAAGACCTTCCTAATTGATGGAAACAAATTTCTAAGTGTTAGAAAGATAACCTTTTTCCATGGCCAATTTTTGGGAGACTTTTGAAAATCAATTTTGGCTTGATTAATTTAAGTGTTAAATTAATCAATTAATTTAAGAAGTTAAATTAGGCAAATAATTAAAGAGCTAATTATTTGGTGCCACATTGATCATCAATTGATCAAAGTTAACTTAAGGGGTTAAGTTAACTAAAGTAAACTTAAAAAGTTAAGTTTACTTGACTTAATTATTAAGTCGAGGTTAATTAATTGAATTAATTAGATTAATTTAATTAATCGAAGAACAAGGATTTTAAGAGGAAAAATTCAAATTGTATTTGAATTAATTTGGAATAAGATTCCAAGTTGGCAAGTTGGCAAGTTGGCAAGATGAAATTCAAATTCAATTCAAATTCAAATTGTCAACTTGCACACAACTAATTTTTGGTCCCCACATCCTCATGGACCTCACACACTCTATATATATAGATATAGAGCTGGACGAATTTTAGTGAAATTTTCAGCATTAGAAAATCAAATTCTAAATGCTTTCCCTCCAAAAACCTTTCTAGGCAAGATATTCATGTGTTGAATTTTCCTTTTCTTCCCTACCAAAACTCTCCAAAAATCAATCATACTCCATCTCCATCTTTAGATCTAATCCAACTTAGGATCTGGAGATTTAGGATCTCATCTTTGGTGTGTGGATCAACGTTGGAGGCGATTTCGCGTGAGATCGCTATTTCACAGTTTCCTGCAGATCATCTAACTTTGCGAATTTTTCTGGAAGCTGTGATGCGATTTTTCATCCAAATTCTCTACTGAAGATAGCCTAAGGTGTTAAGTATCTCCCAGATTTTTTGTTCAAATTTATTGAGAGTTTTGGTTGGTCAAATGCGGATCTGAATCCGCTGTGCCAGATCCAGTCGCGAATCTGCCAACACTTGGAGATTTGGTTTTCTTCCTTGGATCTTGCTTCTAAAGGTAAGTATCTTCTTCTAATTCTGAATATGCTACATGGTATGACCCTGGGATGACCAATTGGCATTGGATTTGGTGTTTTAATTTTGAATTATTGTGCATCCTAATGCCAATTGTTCCTTCATTCTTTACAAAATAAAACATCCAAACAGTGAGAGTTCAATACGCTAAAAGTTCAAAAGATAAGACAATTTGTAGCGCTACTACTGCCTTAGTCAGTCATTATATCTTGGGAGACAATAGCCACAGTTCCGTTAGCACCAGTGTGGACCTAATTCGTCTTAAAGACAGAGAACTCCACTCTCGCCTCGACTAGTTGATTACGAAAATTCCATACACAGCAGGAACAATTTTAAGATAGATTATTCAATTTCTGTGATCATGGCATCAAACCAAGTCTTTGTTCCGCCAACCACTGCTGCTCAAGTAACTACACCAGTCACTGCCCATGTTCCTACCATGGAGAAAGACCAACGAAATTCATAGGACTCGACTTTAAGAGGTGGCAGCAAAAAATGTTGTTCTACCTAACAACTATGAGCCAAGTCAAATTTCTAAAAGAAGATGCTCCTACCATACTCAAAGGCGACATTGATGTCCAAAAACGGGCAGCTTTGGATCCTGGAACCAAAGCGATTTTCTATGGTGGAACTACATTCTGAATGGACTGGACGACTCGCTATACAATGTGTACAACCCTCTTAAAACAACTAAAGAGTTGTGGGACTCACTTGATAAGAAATATCGGGCAGAAAATGCCGATTTGAAGAAATTTATGGTGGCCAAATTTCTGGACGACAAGATGGTGGATTTTAAATCCGTCATAAGTCAAGTCCAAGAATTGTAGATTATTCTGCATGAAATTCATGCTGAGAATATAACTTTGAGCGAGTCCTTCCAAGTAGCTGCGATTATTGAAAAGCTACCTCCATCTTAGAAGGACTTCAAGAACTATCTCAAATATAAACGAAAGGAAATGACTCTGGAAAATCTAGTTGTCGGGCTGAGAATTGAGGAGAACAATCAGATGTCTGATGTTAAAATAGGCAAAATCAAAATGGAGGCCAAGGCCGATCTAGTTAAGCCAAGTAAAAAGAGAAAGCACCAAGGAACTGGCTTAAACAACGAAAGCAAGAAACTGATGAAGTTTCAAGGAAACTACTACAACTGTGGAAAATCAAATCACAAGGCTAAAGACTGTTAGTTTCCTAAAAAGAACAAATCGAATCAAGCCCATATGACTGAGGAAAAATTTGTACCATTGGATCTCTCTGAATTGAACCTCTCAAGTATGGTTTTTGAAGCAAATATTGTTGATAATCTGAGAGAATGGTGGATTGATACTGGTGCCACTCGGAAATTCTATTCTGAAAAGTATATGTTTTCAACGTATACTCATGTTACTGAAAAGAAACTGTACATGGGAAATTCAGCAACTTTTGATATTACTTGGAATGGGCAAGGTTGTTCTAATGATGACTTCTAGTAAGGAGCTGATGCTGAATGAAGTTCTTCATGTGCCAAACATTCGCAAGAATTTAGTGTCAAGGTCACTATTAGTAAAAAATAGTTTCAAACTCGTATTTGAGTCTGACAAATTTGTGCTTTCTAAGAATGGCATGTTTCTAAATAGAGGCTATGTACAGAACGGGCTATTTAAGTTCAATGTAATGCCTGTAATCGAAACTGTTTAGGTGAATGATAATAATAATAACGCCTCTGTTCTGCTTACTTGATTGAGTCATGTGAATTGTGGCATGTTAGATTAGGACATGTCAGTTTCAATACTTTGCGCAGATAAGTAAATTTGAAACTGTTACCTCCATTTCAAATTAACACAAATCATAAGTGTGAAATATGTGTTGAAGCCAAAATAGCTAAAGCTCCTTTTCACTCAGTTGAAAGAAGCATAACGCCGCTAGAATTAATTCATAGTGGTATATGCAACTTAAAGTTTGTGCAAACTAGAGGTGGAAAAACGTATTTCATTACTTTTATTGATGATTGCACAAGGTTTTGCTATGTATTTCTATTACGAAGCAAAGATAAAACACTAGAAGCTTTCAAGTACTACAAAACTGAGGTTGAAAATCAACTTAGCATACAAATTAAAGCTATCAAAAGTGATAGGGGCGTTGAATATGGAACATTGTTTGAAGAACTTGCTCAACTTTTGGCATCATTCATCAAACGACAGGTCCTTACTCACCTCAATCCAATGGAGTTGTTGAACGAAAAAATCACTCTCTTAAGGAAATGATGAATACTATGTTGATTAATTTTAGGTTACCCCAGAACATATGGGGGGAAGCTATTCTTTTAGCTAACCACATTTTGAACAAGATACCCTAGAAAGGAAAGGATGAAACCCCATATAAATTGTGGAAAGGTCACAAACCTTCATACAAATACATAAAAGTGTAAGGGTGTTTGGCCTAGGTAGAAGTACCCAAGCCAAAATAGGTCAAAACAGGATCAAAAACTATTGATTGCACTTTCATTGGTTATAAACACAACAGTAATGCATATAGATTCTTTGTGCACAAATCTGCAGTTCCTGATATAAATGAAGCCATGATCATTGAATCTAAGAATGCTGTATTTTTCAAAAATATCTTTCCTTGTAAAGATAAGGAAGTATCAAATTCTGGTAAAAGATCTTTGGAATCAACTAGTGGTTCTCAAACAACCGAAGAACCAAAATGAAGCAAAAGGATTAGAAAGGAAAAGACGTTTGGTCCAGCCATTATAACTTATCTATTAGAAAATAAACTACGGACAATTGGTGAAGCGGTGTCCAGTCCAGAAACACCTCTCTGGAAAGAAGCTATCAAACGTGAAATAGAGTCGATTATGTAGAATCACACTTGGGAGCTCATTGATCTCTCAGCAGGCCACAAACCATTAGGCTGTAAATGGATTCTTCGATGGAAATACAAAGCAGATGGCTCTATAGACAAATACAAAGCTAGGTTAGTAGCAGAAGTATTCAAACAAAAGGAAGGACTTGATTTCTTCAATACTTACTCAACAATGACAACAATAACATCCATAAGGGTGCTTATTGCAATAGCAGCCCTGAGTAATCTTGAGATACATCAAATGGGTGTAAAAACTATCTTTCTGAATGGTGAGTTAGATGAAGAAATTTATATGGAACAACCTGAAGGATTTATTGTTCCGCAGCGAGAAAGAAAAGTATGGAAGCTTGTTAAGTTATTGTATGGACTCAAACAAGCTCTGAAACAATGGCATGAAAATTTTGACAAAGTAATGTTGTCAAATAGTTTTAAGATAAATGAGTGTGACAAATGTGTGTACCTAAAAAGCACTCAAAGTGAATTTGTCATGGTTTGCTTGTATGTTGACGACATGCTGATAATGGGTAGCACTCAAGATGTTATTTTGACTACCAAGAAAATCCTTTATAAGCATTTTGACATGAAAGACATAGGTGTAGTGAATGTCATATTGGGGATTAAGATTATTAACGCGTCTGATGGACTAATTTTGACACAATCCCATTATGTTGAGAAAATTCTCAAGAAATTTAATGTGTATGACAGTTCTCCTGTAAAACGACCTAGGGACTCCAATCAACATTTAAGCAAAAATGCTGGTGACCTTGTATTGCACATCTCAAGTAGAATATTGGAGAATAATAGGCAATTTAATGTTTCTAACAAACTATACTCGCCCCGACATTGTGTGCTCAATAAACAAGTTGAGTAGATTTACAAGCAATCCCAGTAATGAACACTGGAAAGTACTAACAAATGTACTTAGATTTCTTAAGTACACAATAGATCACGAGTTACACTACACTAGATATCCAACTATATTGGAAGGCTACAATGATGCTAACTGGATATCTGATACAAAAGACACCAAGTTCACAAATGGGTATGTGTTCACTCTAGGTGAAGCTGCTATGTCTTGGAAATCCTCTAAATAAACATGTATAGCTCATTCTACGATGGAGTCTGAATTCATAGCTTTAGACAAAGCTGGAGAAGAAGCAGAATGGCTCCAAAATTTTCAAGTGGATATTCCTTTTTAGCCTAAATCGATTTCTACCATCATAATTTATTGTGATAGTCAATCAGCAATCGGTAGGGCTCAAAGCAGTAGGTACAATGGTAAATCACATCATATTAGACAGTGACACAATACCATAAGGTAATTGATCTTAAGTAGGGTAATTTCACTTGACTATGTGAAATTTAAGGAAAAATTAACGGATCCGTTAACAAAAAGCCCACCCAAAGATCAAGTCAAACGTCTGTCAAGAGGAATGGGACTAAAACCCATAAGTCTAAGAACTAACATAGCGGACACCTAACCATGATGATTGGCGATCCCAAGAACTTGGTTCAATAGGACAAGTTATGAAAGTTCTTGTGAGCACTTCAACTCATTCCTATGACATGGAAGTGCCGTCTACTGAGTGGGTCCAAGGTTGAGTCTCGACTCTTAATGATTCTCAGAGCTAGAATAGCGGAGTATGGTAGGATACTCTTTGTGGGAGATCACCTATGTAAGTGTGAAGATAGGTCACTTCATGGTAAACACTTATAAATCCAAGATCGGTGTCCACGGTCAAAACGGACACAACCAGAAAAAATTAGAAAGCGTAAGGAAAGCTATTTTGTGAGTACTGTTGTCTTGGTTTACACCAACGGCTGAACAGTTCAATGCATCACTTTCACTGATTGGCCAAGTAAGCCCATTAGTGCTTTACTAAGGAAGGTTCAAGGCCACAAGTTACTTCTCCTCATGCAATAGTTGTTCGCCTAAACTCTCTCATGTTTGCATACGCATTTGCATCATCCATCGCATTAATTTCTATCCATATGGGGGACTATTGGAAATTGGTTTCTTTGACCAAATTTTTAAGTAAGCTCAAAGTATTAATTTCTAAGAAATTGGTGATCATCATAAACTACGCCACGGGTAGATGACGATAATGTGATTAATTGGCCAAAACTAATTTCGGGTGAATAAGAAATTAATGGTCAAAGTGAGCTACTTGAAAGTTGACGAAGAAAACTAAGAATAAGCTAAAGGAATGGGATGGGTGAAACTCTATCCCACATTAAAAGATGAAGACCAAGTGGACTTGAATATACATCTCAAGTGTGGAGGTAAGAGACGGGCCCCTTGGGGGTAACACAAGTGTTTGGAGGGGAAAGGACCTACATGGTAGTAGATTCAACCCAATCCACACTCGTGCGCTGTCGTCGCCGGCCCGTCCAGCCAATTGAGCCTTCAGACCAACATTAATTTTTTGGGCCAAATTTTAGCTAAAATTTAGTCGGACCAACAGAAACCCAAAAATCATTTTAAATTATATTGATAAGTCTCCAACACCTTTCCAACGTTTGCAGATAAGTCTGTCCCCTTCAATCTCCAATGTCAAGGATAAGCTAGATAAGATTCAGCGTCTAGAAATTCTAGAAATGAATCTAGACAGCAACCTTTGAGCTGGTTGCATGGATTTCTACAGCAACATTGATGCCGCATTTCACCACCTTTCAGCCATCTCGTTGGCTATTTATGTCCTCAATTCCGAATTGCATATCATCATCAAGAGAAAAATCACATACTTCATTCTCTACAAAATAAACCGTCCAAACAGTGAGAGTTCAATACGCTAAAAGTTCAAAAGATAAGATAGATTGTAGTGCTGCTACTGCCTTAATCAGTCGTTGTATCTTACGAGACGATAGCCACAGTTCCATTAGCACCAGTGCGGCGCTAATTCGTCTTAAAAATAGAAAGCTCCACTCTCACCTCGACTAGTTGATTACGGAAATTCCATACACAGCAAGAACATGATGAACCAGCCTACCTCTCATGGTTCATCTCTTCTATGCCAATCTAACCTTCACTAGGGACAAGGTATATCACACCCTTACCAATTCAAATATCCTTCGGTATCCTATCTAGTTTGATGATGACTAAATCCATCGCTATACATATGGGTCTTTTGGATGCTAGTGTGAAATTTTTTTAGTTTTGGGGAATGGTGTACTGGTACTAGTTTTAACTTTACTGACGATAAATAATTGTATTGGTGTGGAAAATCTCCCAAACTGGTTTGTGGAGCTGCTCTTAACCAACTAAAAGAGAACTTCTTGAGGTACCGTGAGTGGAAAAGAGAAGTGAAGTTTGCTGCCAACTGTCTTGCCGTGCAACTTCCGGATGCTTTGCAACATATTTTTTATGGAAGCAATTGTGTGCTTTTCTCTTAGCATCATCTGTATATATAAGATTCTTGTCTGCAGAAGATACAACTAAGCTTCTATTAACTTTTCATCATTTCAATTTTTCACTAGTCCTCGTTCGCATTTATTTTTTTTTTATAGGTTTGAATTTTAAGTGAAAGTTTAGATAGTGGGTGTAGAGTTTTGCCAAACCAATATAAATCCTTGATATCTTTTTTTCTTTATTATGTTCTGTTTTACAGTTTTTTGTTCCTCGGAAACTTCCATTTCGTATCTTGATAAAATCCTTAAGACTAAAGATTCTTAAAATATATATAAGTATGTATATAAATAAGGGTTTTAGCCCAATTCAAACCCAATTGGGCCTTCTTTTCTATCCTTTATCTTTTTCTAAATAATTAAATTATTAAATTATTCCTTACCTCTATCATAACTATGAAAACATTTCCTAAAATTTACCACCTTTCTCAATTTTTTGCTACTATTAGAATTTAAACCAAAGAGGTGGTGACAATAAAGTTTTTAAAGAACTTCTTATTTTGCTTTTAAGCCAATTGTCCTTATATTTTTTAACCAAAGTGCCATTGATAAAATCAAAAATTTAGAAGAAATGTAACTGTAATTATTTTATACATTAACATGGGAACGTATTGAAATACTGATAAAAAAAATATAAGCATTGGATAAAAAAAAGTCATTTGAGGCGAACAAATAAACCATTAATGCCTTTTCTTTTTCTTTTTTTTGGCTTTGCCATTTGCTAATATATGGTGGACTAACAAAACTCGAATACAAAAAAGAGACGTGCCCGCAAAAATTAATTAGACTAACTTTTATACAAGACAATAACTAAAAAATTCTCTTTATTTCTTTTACTTCCCTCTCATTGATCTTTCCCATTTTTAGTTTTTTTTTTTTTATTTTCCTTTTCTTTTCCATTCTTTCTCTTTCGATCATTACGTTACTTTTCTTTTTATTTGAGCGCGCCATAGAGAAAATAACGGAGAACAAGTTTGGCGACAAGTAGGGAGAACCGTCGTATAGAATAGGCAACAAAGGTGGGTAAGAGCAACACGGTAGTGAGAATGAACGAGCAAGACACAGATAGGAAGGCCCAAAGATGAAAGGATGGTAGGAGCTACGAGGATGATATTTACATTTTATATTTTGAATTTTAAAAAAAAAACATACATGCAACGTAAATATAATTAACCCTATAATTATAGAATCAATTATAGAACCAATGAGAGCTCATCGCACAATGTTCGGTACGCACCCTACTCAAAAACTTATGTTTGGTGAAATAACATTGCAACTTATAATATCGTGCTTGACAGGTAAACTCTTAACTAGTGAGATCATTCTTTGATTCATGACAAGATTTTCAAACAAGGGGAGATATTAAATCAGCTTAAGTTTATAAACTTCTTAGACTCCATTACTCTTATAACAAAGAAAGTGAAGCTCCTTTGAGTTGGGGAGAACAGTACTCACATCTGATACTCGTATCAGATTTTGACAGTACAATAGTGGTCAGATATGCAATTTCATGATTCGTCAGCAACACAAAACTATTTATTTACAGCCCGGATCGACAAGAAGATCATCAAGAGCCTATAAGAAGTGCCCAACTTGCAAATTTCTTGCAACATCTAAACATATGAGGACATACAAGAAAGTGTGTACCTGTTAAAAAATGCAGCAAAAATGCACATTCAGAGTCGACCTGAACATTGGGACATATATTTATAAAGCTACTACAATTAATGGCATGTGTAGACGTTGAGATGTGCCAAGCGGAGGCAACACCATCAGCTAAAGAAGACCCATAAAATATTTTTCATCTTGTACGAATTCAATGCAAGTCCTGAATTTTTAAATTCCAATCACTACCGGTACTGGTTGGGGGCAGCACTTTTCACTCCCCAACCCCATTTCTGTTGCCTTTCCCAATCTCATGCATCAAAGAAGCTACCAAGATTCATTGTTAAGCAAACAAAAATAAAGTAAAATAAAAAGATGAAGATAAGAAAACAAATGCAAAGGATCATACAATTAATGGCAGGCAGTGTCTTAAGCACAGCATGATGCAGCTCGGGAGCCTTCTGCAGGTCTATCAACCAAAACCATTCCTGCTGGGTTTTGGGTTGGTTGAGCTCTGGGTAACCTCTTTGCTGTAATTATCAGAAATCAAAGTATTAGAAAATGGAGAGATTAATTCCAAATGAAACGGTAAAGCAAGCAGAGTTGCAGTAAGAAATATGTGCACAATGTTTTCAATGCTTCTGCATATAGATCAAAACATCAACCATCACAAACTTGATTATCCTCATTTCGCATCCAGCAAGAGTCATTAAGAAGAAAAATTAAGCATGCATAATGTTCCAGATCCAGCAATAGCACATGATAGAAGAGAGACACTTAGGTATGTTGACAGGTGCCTGATTCAGCATGCATCATAAGTTTAACCAAAAGAAGCCTGCCACTTCGTGCCATAGTTTACAATAGACAACGAGATGTTTTATAGTACAATTTTAATTGCTGAGTTTGCAATAAACCGCAAGGTACAATTGGAAATTAAAGCAGCCATGAAATAATTGGGTTACAATCTCCATTCAAAATCCAGATTCTGTGTGTCCAGTTCATCGGAAAAATCAATCAACCCAAGCTCATTGAAAAAAGACTCGTGGAAAATGCTAAAGAAGAATGGTGAAGTATGAAGCCCTTAGCAAGGACCTTCCTATGGTTCAAGTGGAAATTTCAGTTTCATTCATACTATACTGATTTGAAAATATGCATAGTATAAAGGTTTCATCTTTAAGAGTAAAAGAAGACGTTGATAGAAATTGCTTGCTTTTAAGTCTGGCAAAGATGGCAGAACAGGGAGTTTGTCGAGGCTTTCAAAAAAAGGATCAACACATTCTAAACAGAATCAAAAAGCACCACAGAAAGTGATGATCCAGATCGAGGATAAAAGAAGGTAAAAGGAATCATCCATCTAAATTATGATTACCTGCTTATAATCATCAGATTACACAAACATCAAACCAATGTCTTCCATCCATAACAAGTGCTCAAAAGTTTCTTATACACAACCTGAAGCACATAAAGAGAGAAATAGAACCAAGACCTGGTAGTTTTGCTACTGAATTTAAAGACAAACAACTATTTAGAATCATCTGAACATTCTTCCCAAAAAGGGAACCCACTATTGACAAATTCTAAGCTTCCAATATTACAATTCAACATGTTTTATTTTTATACATTTTAAGGTCTTGTTTGTTTACGTTTTGCCAACATAGTTATGAAAGGCGTGAGGCGAGAGGCCCATTTTTAAAGCGAGAGACGGGTGACCAAAAGGAGAACGAGACGAAAATTTAAAAAGAAAATTATAAAAAATATATATATATTGCAAAATTTCAAAAACATGTTATAAATGCCAAAAGGCCCAAAAACAACATATGAAAATTTATATTATGTTTAGAACTTTTTAATTCATGAGTCATAAGAATAATAATACATAGAATAACACAAATATGAATAAACAAAAAATGAAAAAGATAGGGGGAAAAAAAGAAAAAATAACAGAAAAAGTAGCAAAAAAACAGCAAAAAGAATAATGAACAGAAAAGGAATTGGTAAGAAACAGCAGAATAAAAGTCGTAGAAAAAGAAAACAGTAAAAAAAGAGGAAAAATAAACAGAAACAATTATAAAAATCAGAAAAACACAAAAAAAGTTAAGGCCCATGCATAATAAATTTGAAAAAGACAAAAAGAGACAAAAAACTTAGATTTTTAGAGGAAAAAAATTAAAAAAAAAAAAAAAGAAAAAGAGAAAATGTAACCTGCCGATGGCTGCCACCAGCGAGCGCGAGCGAGGTGCGGGGCGGCAGCCACCAAGTGCCAGCAAGGTGCGAGGACAAGCGGCGCCAACAGCAGCGTGATTGGGTAGGTGGCAGATTGCAATGGGCTAGAGGCTAGTGTTTTCTAAGCTTAAATTAGGGTTTTTGCAAATTTTTCATAATCATTTTTATACCATATATATATATATATAGGTCTATAAGGCGGGCCCTTACTGATTGAGGCGAGGTCCACAAGGTACCACCTCAGGGCACCTTGCGTCTGGCACCTTACCTCACTTTTGTGAGCCACTAGACCTATGCCTTGCTTGCCTGGGCGCCCAAGGCAGCCCAGGCAAGTGCCTTTGATAGCACTGTTTGCCAAAATGTTTTCCATATCCCAAAATATTACCAAACATGACGACACATTGCCCAATTTTAACTCCCGAAACACCCAATTTAATACCCAAAATATCTCTTCCAAAACAAACAAAGCATGCCATACTCTAAAAGTCCTACCTACCTCCATACTTTTCTCACTCTACCTTTCACTTCACTCATTCATTTTTCACTCACTTCACTTCACTTATTCATGTACACACACACACACACACATACATGTATGAAATTTGATTTATAGAAAAATAATATTTCTGTTCAAGTAATTAAATTTTGAAAAATTGTAAAAATTAAAGTTAATCAAAATTTGTATTTCAATTTAATTTTGTTGAAGAATAAAAAAATATAATATTTCATTTAAAAAATAATGTCAAATAATTTTGAACTATGTACTACCGTAGAACTTAACTAAACTCATTAAAAAATTATCACTAATCGTTCTTCTCATATATTACTTTTCTGATAAATTAATTTTTTTTTATAAATTATATAAATTTATCAATTTTTATGATAAATATCATAAAAATTATTCATATTTTATTCTATAATTTAATAAACTTAATAAACAATTAATAATTTAATTATATTAATTGACAAAAAATATTAAATACATATTTAGCAGTTTTTAAATAATATTAAACTATTTTAATTAATAAGAAATTTCATAGCAAGTATAATCAAAAATTTTAGAATACAAAAGAAAATTCATTTAATAATCATGTTATTTTTTCATAATATAATTCAGGAATTTGCGGATAAAATAATTCAATATTTTATATAAATTAATAAATTTTTCAGAATATTCATGAAAATTATTCATTTTGCTGATTCATTATTTTAATTACTCTTATTTAAATAAATATTTAGTTTAAGTAAATTAATGATTAATTTCTATTACAATATGATTATTTAATTTTGATATTAATAAATATAAAATTTTGAAATATTACATAATCCAAATTTATTAATTTAAAATAAATTAAATTATTTACACATAATTTCCCTACAATCATATATCAATATATATGTAAAACAACAATTCATCAATATATATTATATATTACATAAAAAATAATTTAACACTACAAACCCAACCAAAAAAATAACTTATTTGACATTTATAGTAAACAATGTCTCCTACAAAACATTACCAAAAAAACTATTCTGCTTACAAACCATTTTCCCCATTTCCTCAAAATATAAACAAACACTTAGAATATTCCCCAATCTTAACTCCCAAAACACTTACTACCAAAATATTTTCCAAACAATGCCCAAAACATAACCAAACAAAGCATAAACAACCTAAACATCAGTGAATTGCATAAACTAATAAACTTCCTTTTAAAACATGAAAGACCCAAATTTAAGCATAAGACAGAAAGCACTTCTGAATCATCCAAACAATCTAGCCTAAAACCTGACAACTAATGACGAAACAAAGCTTCTAATTTAACATGTCACCATGATTGCACATTTTAAACGAGCTCGCCATCATAACTAGCATGAATTTAAATCCTTTCTACAACCTGAAAGCCAGATTTCCAAGGAAAACCTTGTAGAGGGGTTGAATTCCAAAGGGTTTGTTAAGGGACAAGCGGAAATCTGCTTGTTCATGAAAGAAGACAAGCTTATCTTCCCATAAATGTGGATCGTATTTATTTTCTTATGCATTAATGAGCACATGCTTACCCTCTCCATGGTTGTGGAGAGTATATGTTTGTTTTTATTACCATTCGTTCGCTTGACATGTCCTCCCTGCTAATCAAAAAACTAGCTTATAATTCTACTTCCAGATGTTTAAACAACATTCCATGAGCTCATATATCATAAAGGCAATATAATTCCACCAGAACTTCACAGTAACAACTGCAAATATCATTGTTCCGCACCCCAAATGCATTTTAGACATCCACTGAGAAGATTTTAGCATGACAAGAAAGTAAGGTGATATTTCATTGACCGCACTCATGTAGAACTCAGAACAGGAAACCTGATAGTTCAGGTATGCTCATGCGTGCTTTATGTTTCAAAATCTAACTTCTGCCATTGATAGCTTCAGGAGAATCTAGCAATGAAGCTATCTATTAGTTTTTATCAGTGACTGGAGACATCTGTTTTTCGAGCAATAGACATCAATAGAAGCCATATAATTTGGAAATACTGTAAGAGAGAAATTAAAACTGGAAAAAATTAGAGAACACAGCAAAGTTCTGCCACTAAGAGATATAGTCAAAAGAAACCTTCTGCTCTGCTAAATTATACGGTCAAAAAATGTAGAAATGAACAAAAAGGAAATAGGTGTGCTATAGAAGTTCTTAAACTTTCATGATGCTAAAAATTACATTCCAAGTCCGCAGCTAAAATAAATAATTGGCAAAAAAAAAAAAAAGAAAAAAGAAAAGGAAGAAAGATACCTATTTCATAGAATATATCATTGACATTAACCGCAGTTTTGGCAGAGGTTTCCAAGAAGAAAAGCCCATTTTCATCAGCATAGGCACGTGCCTCCTGAAGCACATTTGTAAGAAACACAATACACAATTGAGATTGTTACATGAGTTCAAACTTCAGTGTCAAATTAGATAAATGAACTTAAATTTGATGTCAGTTCACCTGTCAAATAAACTACATCTGTAAAATTGGAGCCTAACAAAGAAGGCAGCAAAAGAAATAGACTCATACATATCATTAGCAAAGAGGAAAGACTTAGCAAATCCAGAGAAAAGTATCAGATGAGCAGATCTATGCAGCAAACAGATTGAGAAAGCTTCAGCAACAAAGGTACACATACAATGCAAAATCTAGCAAAAGAAGGCATAAGCAGATATTGTCAAGATAAGCTTCATTAGTTTCAAATTAAACAAAAAAAATTTAATCCTCCCTCCTAATTCAAATGGTTGGTTACCTCCTAACACAATATAGATTTTTAGTTCCTGAACCATATGAGGAGTCCAAGTAGAAGTGAAATTTATACCAGCTATAAACAACTGGCACATTTTTATAGTTGCAGTTGACAAGTTTTCCTTCGAAACCTTATCACTCTTGTACCTTTCCTCCGCAAAAGAAGAAGAAGAAGAAGAAGAAGAAGAAGAAGAGGAAGAAGAAGAAGAAGAAGAGAAAAAAGAAAGGAAGAGATCTTCAACTAAAACAATCAAAAAGAGTGAAGTTAGCTTTCATTTTATCCTCACAACATCTTATAGAAAAAGTTTGGCCTTTGGGCTAAAGTGAGGGTTTTCAAACTAAAAAGAAAAAATGTAGGAGAACACCAAAATGAGCTATATATCATGCTGGAATGGCAAAAGGGTTAATAAGCACATTATTATTTCACTGATTTGCTAGAAATATGTTAACCTTGGAGTTTTACTTTTTGTTCTGAACCTAATACTGTAAATTCCTTTTCTGGTAGCAAATTCATAAGTTAATTAGTTATGTCTAATCCCATTTGGAAAAGGATTTCCTCAATTACATTCCTTGTTGTTTCGTAGTTATCAAGCAAAATTTCAAGTTGAGAAGTCTATATATAGATTGTAACTTCCACCAATAAAAGAACTCAGTTCTAGCAAGGATTGCAATTCTTCTGGTGACTGGTGAGACTCCAATAACTTCCATCAAAGAGATTGCAATTCTAATGGTGAGACTCCATTTAACTTTTGTCTAAGAAAGAATCTTGGAACTCCTTGGAGAGATTCAGAGGCTTTACAACTTTAGACAGTTCCAAAGCATAACATTTTCCTAAACTTGTTTATCCCCCTTTTAAATCTTTCTTTTGATCTTTCCAGTCTTATTTGATAGTTCATCTTCACAGGAAGCAATTAAGAAGAAATTGATCAAGAATAATTTAGGCAATTATAGGTGGCACTCAAATTTTCAATCAACATTGAAGAATATGACATCAGGCAAAGCATGCAAAAATGAGGCAGCAAATAATACAAAGAAGTCAATGCTGACAAGGATCAAAATTTGGAAAGTAAATGTATCAAAATTCAAATACAAATGAAAAAAATACTTACTTCTGCAGTTACATTTCTCTTATCTTCAAGATCACATTTATTTCCAGCAAGTGCCATAACCATGTTAGGATTACCTGCAACAATTGTGAAGGCATATTAAGATCAAGTCTGATCATATATACAAGGACTGGCAAAAGAAATATATAAGAGCAACCAACATGTAGTGTTTCTCCCTCACTTATTCTCTGGGACCTCAATCTTGCTAGGCTGTATTTGTCTAATTTCAAATGGATGTTCAACCAAAATTCACGACACCACATCTTTTTCGTTTTTCATTTTTATCTATCACAAATAGGTGAAAGAATAAATTATAAGCACCTTGCTTTTGCAATTCCTGCACCCACTTCTTAGCCCGTGCAAATGAATCCTGCATCACAAAGCAGAAGCGCAAAACAAAATTCTTGAATTTGAATTACCTCACAAAAAGACAATTATGTTGATGAAAGAACATGATAGAAACCGGACATAATTTTGATCAATGCTCAAAATATGAAATGAAGAAGTTAGGAAAGTTCATCAAACTTCCATTTACAGGATCCCCAAAGATAATAAACATTAAAGCAATCACACTTTCCAATTATATAGGCCTATTACTAAGTTCACCAAAAGAAATTCAAACAGCCTGCATAATAACATCAAATCAGATATAAACATGCATATGCATATGGGATTATGTGATTACCGAGCTAGTAATATCATATACAATGATCGCAGCAGCAGCGCCTCTGTAGTACATCGGGGCCAAGCTATGGTACCTCTCCTGACCAGCAGTGTCCCAGATCTCGAACTTCACCGTGGCATTATTCACAGACACCGTCTGCGAAAAGAACGCAGCTCCAATCGTCGATTCCTGCGAAATAATCATTCACGAAATGATCTGTTACAATTGCAACGATGATCGTTCCTACAGACAAACTCATAGTTGATGATTCCCATGGAGATAAAATCAATGAAGCTCAACTTCGCATGAATTGAAATCAAGGATTAGAAAAATTACTTGGAATTCTAGAAATTGGCCCTTGACAAAGCGTATCACAAGGCTTGATTTGCCAGCGCCCATGTCCCCTAGCAACACCTGAGATTAAAACCCCAAAATCAATTAAAAAAAGAAAGAAAAGTTCAACATAAGAAAAAATGCAATTTATATCGAAAAATTTGCACAGACGAGTTTGGCGTTAAGATTGTTGTGACCCATATTTGCCATATGAATATAGAAACCCTTTTGTTGGTAGTTGTTGGTTTGTAGAGAGGAGAAATAGTAGAATGAAGCTAAGAAAAAGAAGTGAATTCAGAGGAAATTGAACAGGAAAACAGAATTAGTCGGGTGCTGTAGCCTCTGGGGGGGGGGGGGGGCGGGGGGGGGGGGGTGGGATTAAATAATAAATATTGTTTCTAGTTGGACTTTTCTTACCGGCCGAAACACTGATGATGCCGGGTCGTGGGCTCCTTTACAAAACACATTTTTGAATTTTCCTGCTTAACAATATTGGGTTTTATTTTTTGTTTAAAAAAGTTATTTATATGACACCACAAAATTAATCTCCTTATCCATTTACCTTAATGCGAAAGCATTTTGTCAAAAAACTGGAAATAATTTTTTTAATTGAAGATTTGAGGAAGACCTTCAATTAATAATTATTTTATTGAAAAATGAAGGTGTTTCTCTAATCAATAATTTTTAATTGAAAAAATGAAGATGTTTGTCGAAGAAAACCCAAGCAAGAAAAGAGAGAAAAAGAAAAGGGGGCACTTATTAAAAAGTACCAAAATTACTTTTCAAATTCATGTTCAGTCCCCACTTGAATTTTTATAGAATGAGCTCCCTTGTTTTGTTAAAATTTTAAAGATCACTCCCTACCCACTTGATTTGGCAAAAATACCCTTAAGTACAATATTTTTCACTCATTTTCTTCACTTCTTTTCTATCCACACAACCAAACACCCTTTATCTCCATTCCCAAACACTAAACCCTACCTTCATATTTCATTATCAGAAATAAAAAAAAAATGAAAAAAAAAGTTGAAGAAGCAAATTGAGCTGACGGAGCGAACAAGGAGCCCGACAGCGCTACATTTTACAAGCAATTGCAATACAAAATATTCAACCTTTCAGTACACATTATCTGAAAGTAGGAGTATATAATTTGTTTATGTAAAGTACATTTTACAAGAAATTGTAGCACAAAACATTCAAGTTTTATACTTCAACCTAAAATTGTACTTCATTTTACTTAAATTGTACTTCTTATTTAAGTTTTATACTTCAAGTGTTCTACTAATTGATTATCCAAAATTGTACTGCAATTGCTAGCGTCTTATACTTCAAGTGTTCTGGAATTGTACTTCATTTTACATAAAATTGTACTCTATTATTGAATTTCTATACTTCAAGAGTTTTATTTATTAATTATCCAAAATTGTACTGCAATTACTAGAGTTTTATTCTTCAAGTGTTCTAAAATTATACTTCTTTTATATAAAATTGTACTTCATTATCTAAAATTATACTTTATTTTACATAAAATTATACTCTATTATTTAAGTTTTATACTTCAAGAGTTCTACTAATTGATGATCCAAAATTGTACTGCAATTGTTGGCGTCTTATACTTGAAGTGTTTTGGAATTGTACTTTATTTTTTATAAAATTGTACTTCGTTTATCTAAAATTACACTTCATTTTACCTAAAATTGTACTCTATTATTGAAGTTCTATACTTCAAGTGTTCTATTTGTTGATTTAGCATGAAAATGTAGCATGTGCATGTTGTTCGAGATATCAATGCTTTTGTGCTTCAATAAGGGAGATTTATACTTCATTGCGGTAATTATGTACTAGATTGAGAGTGAAAAGGTAGCATGTGCATGTTGTCCGAGAGCATGAACAAATGTGTGAGATATTACTTCAATAAGGAAAATTTTATACAAAGTGTATTTCAATATAAAACTATATATACTTCATTTGTTCTATATTTGTACTTCATTTATACTAAAAATATACTACCAGAGCATTAAAAAGTGCGTGAGATATTACTTCAATAAGGGAGATTTATACTTGATTTCAGGACAAACAATAGTCTCAAAATATTGTATTTGACCCTCACTACAATTATTAGAGAGTAATTATTCAATTGCATAAAGTGTACTTCAACATAACACCATCTATACTTCGTTTATTCTGTATTTGTACTTCATTTATACTGAAAATATACTACCAGAGCATGAACAAATGCATGATATATTACTTCAATAAGGGAAAATTATACTTGATTTCATGACATATGTACTTCATTGCGGCAATTATGTACTTGATTTCTTGTTTTTTGTACTAATAGTGATGAACTTGAGTTTTGTTCCATGATTTGCCTTTATTTCTAGGTAATTAACAATCAAAACTCTAAAAATGTGTGTATTATTTAGTATGATATGAATAAAATAATATTAAAGTATTAAAGTGATAACCACTAGTGTTCAACGAATCAAAGTTATCATTCGTAGTATCCAAAGTATACTTATGCATTGAAAGTTGTAAACACATGAGCATTTGACAATCATATCCATCTTATCACCAGTACAAATATGTACTTCACCTGGTTCGATAGTTTCAAAATATTGTACTTGACCCTCACTACAATTATTAGATACTAATTATTCAATTACATAAAGTGTACTTCAACATAATACCATATATACTTCGTTTGTTCTGTATTTGTATTTCATTTATACTGAAAATATACTACCAGAGCATGAACAAATGCATGAGATATTACTTCAATAAGAAAAATTTATACTTGATTTTAGGACATATGTACTTCATTGCGGCAATTATGTACTTGATTTCTTGTTTTTTGTACTAATAGTGATGAACTTGAGTTTTGTTCCATGATTTGCCTTTATTTCTTGGTAATTAACAACCAAAACTCTAAAAATATATGTATTATTTAGTATGGTATGAATAAAATAATGTTAAAGTATTAAAGTGATAACCACTAGTGTTCAACGAATCAGAGTTATCATTTATGGTATCCAAAGTATACTTATGCATTGAAAGTTGTAAACACATGAGCATTTGACAATCATATCCATCTTATCACTAGTACAAATATGTACTTTCACCTGGTTCGATAGTTTCAAAATATTGTACTTGACCCTCATTACAATTATTAGAAACTAATTATTCAATTACATAAAGTGTACTTCAACATAACACCATATATACTTCGTTTATTCTATATTTGTACTTCATTTCCCGCATATTATACTGAACTTCGCTACAATGTTTCACTTTAATTGAAGTGTACTTCAACATAAAACCATATATACTTCGTTTTGTTCTGTATTTGTACTTCATTTCCTGCATATTATACTAAACTTCGCTACAATGTTTCACTTTAATTGAAGTGTACTTCAACATAAAACCATATATATTTCGTTTGTTTTGTATTTGTACTTCATTTTTCACATATTATATTAAACCTCGCTATAATGTTTCATTTTAATTGAAGAATACTTCAACATAACACCATATATACTTCGTTTGTTTTGTATTTGTACTTGATTTTACGCATATTGTACTGAACCTCGCTACAATATTTTACTTTAATTGAATGGTACTTCAACATAACGCCATATCCATGTATATATAAAAGGAGTTTTCTTTAATGCATCAAAATATTTTGACCCCATCTTGGATTTCACATGCTCCAATTTAGCCTGAAAATATTAGGGGAGCAACGAGAGCAGACCTCATTATGTCTTGCCATTGTTGCAATCAAATAAAGAGAAATTAGTATATAAACAGATTATATACTACCACTTTCAGATAATGTGTACTGAAAGTTTGAATATTTTGTACTACAGTTGTTTCTAAAATGTACTTCAGATACACAGATTATATACTACCACTTTCAGATAATGTGTACTGAAAACTTGAATATTTTGTACTATAGTTGATTCTAAAATGTACTTTATATACACAGATTATGTACTACCACTTTCAGATAATGTGTACTAAAAGGTTGAATATTTTGTACTACAATTGTTTCTAAAATGTACTTCAAATACACATATTATATACTACACTTTCAGATAATGTGTACTGAAATATTGAATATTTTGTCCTACAATTGTTTCTAAAATTTACTGCAGATACACAAATTATATACTACACTTTCAGTTAATGTATACTACAAGCTTGAATGATTTTGTACTACATATGTTTCTAAAATGTACTGCATGTACACAGATTATATACTATAATTTCATTTAATCTGCAGGCTTGAATGTTTTGTACTACAAATGCTTCTAAAATGTACTGCAGTTACACAGATTATATACTATACTTTTAGTTAATGTATACTGCAGGCTTGAATATTTTTGTACTACAGATGCTTCTAAAATATACTGCAGTTACATAGATTATATACTACACATTTGCCTAATGTGTACTGCAAGCTTGATTGTTTATACTATATTTGCTTCTAAAATGTACTGCAATTACACATATTATATACTACACTTTTGCCTAATGTGTTCTGCATGTATTTTTGTTTTTTTTTCCCAGTTACAAGGATATATGAGTCTTTTTAAAAGATATGGGGAGTGATTTCTAAGTTTTGTGAAAAAGTGAGGAGTTTAGTGTGTAAAAATTCAAATGGAAATTGATCACTAAAATGAAAGTAGGATTAGGAATTTTTTTCTAATTAACCGAAAGAAAAATGGGGGGCACTTTCTCCATAAAACCTTCCTTTTCATTTATTTTTTTCTTATAAAATAAACGGGGCTCTTTGAGGTCTAAAAATACATTCCTTTTTCCACCTATTTTGTATACAAACGTGTTTCAAGTAAAATGTCCTGCATTTGTAAATTAGACTTGCTTATTTTGTGAAAACATCTTGGTTGGTTTTCTTATTTTCATGTTATCTTATGTTATTTCAATTTATTTAATCAAGGCAACTAATTTTCTTAATATTTTGTTTATTCATCGCTGCATTTAAGATTTGTATTTCTATTTTTGTCAAATTTTATGGTTTTAATTTTTTTTTTTAGAGAGAGTATTACAAATGATGAATTTATCATCCTATCAACAAATCAAATATTTTTCATATTTTCAGACCAAACAATCAAAGTATAAACTACCAATAATGCACATAAAGTGCACACAACGTACCCACATGGGGTCGAACACAAGACCTCCCACATAATAAGAGGAGACTAATGTCACTCGGGCTACAAGCCACTGATCTATTTTTTAATTCAATCACTCAAAGTCAGTAAAACTATATTGAATTATTCAATTCCATAAATTTGTTAAAGAAATAGTTAATGTTATCTATAAGATTTAGAGGGCAATCAAACAGAAGCCGCAAGGAGCCATATGCTAATTCTAGGAGACCAAACTACATAATTAAATAAATTATCTTTTTTTTATTGAGGGTCAAAAGCTCCTTCCCTCTTTTTTTCTTCAAATTTCAATTCATATTTCATAGAAAATTCTCCAATCAATGATAGAACAAAACTTATTTTGCATCATCTTTAAGGGTGGGATGAGAATAGACTAGGCTAGTCGTCAGAGGCCTCTAGCATAGGCTACTTATAGCCTAGTTAAGCCTAGCTTATTTAATAAAAAGGCCAAATCAAGGTTTGAAAAGTAGCATGTTTAACTAAATAGGCTAGACTTAGGCTATTTTAAAAGTTTGCAAAGCCAAACAAGCCAATCTATTTATCTTCTTCACATAAAAAAATAAAACAATAATGATACAATATTAAATAACTAATTGTATTTTATTCCTTTAATTAATCCTTTATGAATTCCTTTATACTGTTTAGTATTGTTTTTTTATTGAAATGATACTATTTTATACCAAGATTTAAACTTTCATAATTATACTTTTGTTACTTATCATTTCAATTATTGTCTATCAAGGTCTATTACAAATTTGAGCATATTAAAAATTTAGATTTATATAATATTTAGACATAATTTAAGTTTTAGTAAAAATTAGCTTTTAAGTAGGCTTTCAAGCCATGCTAAGGTTTTAGAATATATTAAAAAAGTTAGGTCTAACCTTAAAAAAAAAAATTCTATCATAGATAATAAACTAGGCTCAGGCTTGTCATTTGCATAACAGATGTGACCTATTTAAGCCAAAGCCTAGCGTAGCATAGTCTATTTCTATCCCTATTTAAGGGATTCCTTAATATGGACCGAAGATGCAATGTAACTTAATCATTAAGACTAAATTCTTTAGTCATACAACCTTAATTTTAGGTTTAAAATAAAATGAATTTATCATAGTGCAACTTCCACAACATTCAGAATAATAGCTAGCTAAATATACGAGAGATTTCTTACTAATTAGGACTCAAGTGATTGAATCCTATCGTTGGAGCACATCTGAAGCAAGTTAGGCACGATATTTAATTTATCAGGAATCCACAAATTATATTAACAAATTTGATGAAAAAAATAATACTCAACAAATAGAAAAATAAAATAGATATAAATTTACGTGGTTTGGCAAATTCCGCCTACCTCTACGAGAATTTTCTTTCTTCCACTATGAGAGAATTTCACCATTACAAGCCAATCCTTAAATTTTACATACCCAAACTCAAGACAAAAAAACCCTTATACAACCACTCTCACACTACAAAAGAAATATTCACTCCACCCCTTTGTATTGTTCCATTTGTACTCACAATAACTACCATATGAGTATTATGAGTTCCATGAGTATGCTCTCAAGTAATCAAATAAACACATCTATTTATAATAGAAAATTACTTGACTATTTTACCTAGAACTAGAAAACCTAATACAAGAAGGAGCCCTAATTCTCTCGATAACCGAATCAAATCTCAACAATCTCTACCTTGACGAGGTTTCTTATCTAGCAATTGTTCATAACTCCATCACAAACCAAATTCAATTGGCCTTCAAAGATAGCACTGCACATGCCAAATTGGTAAGGTCCTGGCACCAACTAACTCATCCTGGCCAATGCACATGTACAACTTAATGTGTGACTTTTAGGACTCCACCTCTAGTAAATATTCACAATCCTTGGAATCCTCGGAATCGTGTCTTTAGGACATAAGTCACACAACTCAAAGTACGAACAGCTCCAAGCCTTCAACAACTATTTTGATTTTCACCATTCTAATACCCATGACTCTCCAAGTAGAATCATCGCATAAAGATAAATTACCTATCTTGCATGATTGAAATAAATCAACAAATAATCCTCTATGAAGCAAACATGCATTATGCATCCAGAATCCAAAATCCAATCATCTCCACAACATTAATGATAATATTGTCCACAATATAAAGTCAAATCTTCATGCTATAAATCCTTCATATATGTCCTCATCTCCTACCTTCCCTTTAACGCCACTGCTAGGCCTTGTTGAATTAGGAGATCCTCCACCCTTCCTTGCCAAAGAGTGAAATTCTCTTTGCCATCAAACTTTTGAACCTTGAAGTAATTTGCAAATTCATTGTCCATCCCTGAAAAATTATATCTCAACTTGCAGCCCCAACCAAAAGTTCCAATACCAATTTGTTGGAGCACAACGGAAGCAATTTAGGTACAATATTGTTGTAACCCAGAAAAACCAAACAATAAAGTTGGAAATACTTGTAAAGCAATTCAATGAAAAAGACAACAAGATTTAACGTGGTTTGGCGATATGTCTAATCCACCTGATAAAGATATGAATTTATTGATTCCAAATCAAGTGCCAAGTACAAATTTAAGTCTCACAAATCTTATGAGAACACTCAACACCCTCGTTCTAACTTTCGTTTTGAGAGAATTCTCTAAAATAGTCTAAAACTATATTTGATAGGGTTCGCTCTTATCAATCTGGAAGAAAACGGGGTTTAAATACCCAAAGACCTTGCAAAACGGGACATGGGCCTTGCGTGTTGCGCTGGGACGCACAGAACTTGCACCCACACAATTGCTGAGTTTGGGTAGATTGCTCCACGGCAGGGTGCATAGATTTTGCGCCCTAATGCGGGATTGCAGTAACGCTTGCGCCAAGGCGTGGCCTACTGGTGCCCTGGCGCAAGTCGCAACTAATTTTACCCATATTTCTCGCCCAAGCATTGCTTCCTCGTGCCTCGAAGTGCGGCGTTCTGCCCATGCGCGCCGGAGCATGCTCCAACATCCTATCTCATTCGATCCATAGCATTTTCATCGTTTCTCGCCATTTATAGCTTAAATTTTAAGGTACACTCAACACCTACTATTCAAAAATAAATCCTCCAATTAACTATAAGTGCTTATGAGCTCCTTATGAGTTTACAAAGTATTAGAAAGTATTTGTTAAATTTTTGTAAAAAGGTTCTTATAAGATCTTAAATTAAAATATTAGGAAATTATAATTTTTTTAAAAAATTAAGTAAATTCTAACTTATTTCAATATTTTAACAAACTCCTTTAATTTTAATCACTTTTAATTATAAAATTACCATTACTAATATTTTATAAATTTCAAAATATTTTTTTTATCCAAACACTTATTTTAAAAATAAAATTTAACATTTTATAAGTTTCGAAAATATCTTATAAAGTGTAAGAGTTTATAAAATTTTTGAAAAAAACTTAACCAAACACCTCTTAGTTGATAATGATCAATATTGTTAATCGAAATGAATATATAATCGAGCTAATAATTATTCTTCCTACAATGTTCTAAGCAATGTGATTTACGCATTTTGATGGGAGACACGTAGTATTGGATTTATAAGAAACATGATTTAAAATTGTAAACGCCATGATATGTGAATTTTGGTTTGACGCAAACATAGATTTTTTGTACTAGCTAAAGCCTAAAAGTATTTGATACTGAAAGAATGCAAAAACGTCTTGCTATTTTATTTTTCATTCACATTAGCATTGGATGGAATGCCTCGATTGGAGTTATAATATTTCACATGCTTCAAAGTTCAGACTATGAAATTTTTTTGTCATGATGATTCACGTGGGTATGTGTGGAATGCCTCGATTGGAGCGATACTGTATGTGCAACTGAGTACTACCACCATTGCGCGTGCATCTCGTTTTAAATGAGGCAATAATAGAAAATTACTTCGAACATAAAAAACAGATGAAATTCACAACACAATCGTCAGTACTTGAACATCATAAACCATAGATAATGAGGTTCAAATATTTCACTATTTGTATCACATTTTGCCGCATAGCTTACAATCTTGAGATCTGAAGTGGAACTGTAGCTTCGACAACTTCCTCCCTACAGGCGACAACGGGAATTCTTTCCAGGCTCCCAAGCCTCTGCATTAGATGCCTTCGACAGTTTTCAGCAGCCATAATTCCAGCAGAATATGCACCATGGACGGAGCCTTGATGATCAACACTTACAGCTTCACCTCCAAAGAAAAGATTGCCCACAGGGGCACGAAGCCGGTCGTATATATCATCAGTATTCCCAACTGCGTCGTATGAATAGCATCCAAGAATGTTGGGATCTGTTCCCCAACGTGACACAAGATACTGGACCTGTCATGCACCATTCAAGCCACCTATGTCAATAAAAGCTAGAGCCGTTTCAATATGGTCTCATTTTCATTTTTTATTTTTAGCATTTTCAAAATTTGAAAAGATGGCTAGAGGAAGGGGGTTGAAAAATAAGATTTTATTTGAACATGTTGCCTAAAAAGTAATGATTGTATAAGATTTAAAAAAGGAGATACTAAAATGAAAATAGAAAAAGAAGATATATAGGTTATTGAGAATGTAATTTTGAGATAAAAATGAGAGGATTTTAGTGAAAATGTAGAGAAGTTGATGATAATTGGTGAATATAGATTTGAAAATAAAACCAAACAAGGTGAAACTTGCATCAGGAAGCATTTTGGCATAAGAACATGCCCTTTTGCTAATATGGAAAAATGGATAACTTTATTAGATTATAGAGGGCGTTCATAAATATGATAATGCTATGCATCAAAAAACCAAATAAAACTAAGTATTAACCCGGCTTATTATCCGATAGATAAACTTACAGGGTCAGTTGCATCAGGAAACATTCGCTTCAGCTGTATCATTACAAAATCAGCGGCAGCCTCGTCCGACAGCTTCTCAAGGTCATCTGCGAGGCCTCCAGCTGCCATATAGACAAGAACAGGATGACCTGTAGCTTTATGGAGATTAAGAAAATATCCACAGGAATAAGAAGTGGTTGCAACAATGCCCAAGAACTCCACATTTGGCCAAAAAACATGGTCAAATCTTAATGCAATCTTATTCTCGTTTCCTACACCAAGATCTGATATTGCAGAGAGTTTCCATTCTGGCAGCTTAGGCTCAAACTCTATTAAGTTGGCTTTTAGAATCCCCAAGGGCACAGTGACAATTGCAGCATCTGCAACAATGCTCTTACCATCTTCAACTGTTACTACCACCTTCGTATACCCATTGACAATCTTTTTGACCCTGTAAATTGAGATTAAGCAAATTAATCTTCATAAGAATGAGTGTACATAAAACATGAAATGGAATGAAGCAACAGCTGAGTGGAATTTGAACGAAACCATAACCAGAATATAATTTTAATGCAAACTTTTCTCAGCTTCAAGCACCCGGCTGAAGTAACTGTAAAAGTCAACTTGCCATTAAGAAGCTTATCTGTCATAGCTAGATTGCCTAAAACCTGAGAGATGCCAACCTTGTGCAAACAACTTTAAGGTGGAGCTTTAAACCCGACAGCCTATCTCAGCCAGGGCATGCTCATACAAATATCTCAGATCACCGACCAAGAGTTTTGCATTTATCATCATATCTTCTTTTGATCTTTTTACTTTAAAAGCATAAAACAGGCTGTACAAGATTTTCCTTTTGAATAACCATTTACCAGCAGATCTAAGTAGTCAAGTTTAGTGAAAGAGAAAGAAGTTTGGCAAAACTGTTCTATCTACATCTTAGTAACAACATTAATTACAAAATCCAACAAAGTTCACATGCTTTATCAAACAACCTAGATATTTAAGATGTCATTAAATAACCCGTTTGAAAAATATGCAAGCTTACCGGTGATTTAAACGAATATCAATATCTCTCGACAGAGTCTTTATCACCGGATCATACCCTTGCACCATAAGCCCATGACCACCAGTAAGAACTTTCTCCTGAAGCACAGGTATACCAACAATCAGGAAAGCAATAATGCATTTACACATATAACATTCCACTTGACCCAGTCATGATGATCCATGACAACCACAAAAACTAATCATATGTACTAACATGTACCAAAGTTTTTGAACAATCTCTAGATCGGTACCTCCATCCAGTTACTATAAGTTTAGCGTCCAACATGGGTAACCATAAAAGGTGTGAGCAGAAGCATGTACGTCCCAACATGCCACAGAACACCACGCTTTAAATTGCAAAAATGAGGTGAATAATGTAACAGTGACATTTTTGAAGAAAAATTATAAGGGAGAGTACAGCTATTGAAAAGTTTTATTGTATAAACTTCATTGTTACGTAGTACAGCACAAAAAGTGCACATTTGCATCAAATGCATACCATTCCAACAACGTTACCACTTTATGGGAACTCAAATTTGACAGCTTAAAGGTAAAATCAGTTCAGATAAAATGAACCAAAAAGAAAAAAGAAAAAATCATCCCAAACTTGCCTGATCCCAGGCTTTCAGAGATATCATGTCGGCATCTGCAGCAAACCAAGCCTCCATTCTGCATATGTACCATTGCAACACTTCATATGCCAGGCCTTCTTGTCTGACGACAAGCAAATTACAACAGTAAGCAATAGCATTCCATATTTATAAGATGAACTTAAAGAGAGATCATGGTGTTCAATTGTTTCTGGTACCTTAACTCTGGATGCTGATCCAGCACAATAAATATTGCTTCTTTAACAGACATGTCATTGCTCTGCTCATTCCTCACTTTATCCGTCTACAAGACAGGAAATATTATGAATTTGCTTGTTGCATATAAAAACCATCAGCGCACAAATTTATAGATATTCCCAAAAAAAGATGCTACCTCCTCAAGGATTTTTTTAAATGCAACTCCAACTTCACTAACCATACTTTGGGGCACTTGATTACCGTTTATGTCAAAAAGTGCATAACTGAAAAGACCAAAACCAAAATCAAAATTCTTAAAAGAAAATTATGATGGGACTGTTGAATGATTCAGAACAATAGAAAATCACATATCATAAGTTCCACAGGAATGTAAAATCACTGAGGTATAGTAAAAATGGAAAACACCCAGCAAGTTTTCACAAGGCTCCTTGTTTATCAATCGCATCTCATTTTTAAAAACAAAATGTTTCTTTGTCAGAAACTACATCCTTCAGGTAGCATATCACGGGTGGAACTAGGATTCCTTCCCAGGGATTTAGAAAATTGACAAGTTGAACATTCTAACAAAAAGACTAGATGAATTCAACAAAGAACTATTCATATATTAATGCAGAAAAATATTAAAGCAGTACTAATACAATTAAAGTGCCAAGAAAAATAGATAAATTTAAAATTAGACAGTCTAAATTCACTCAATCATTTAGAGAAACTATAAAGGAGAGCAACAGGGGAATTATAAAACTTAAAAACACATACTACTTGCATTAATCTATGCATATACATATTAACACTATGTAAGCCCTTCTATTGCACAGTTCAATCAAGTAGATGAAACTGGGTTATGCAATCAATTGTGCCACAATCAAGAATGATCATCTTTTCCTGAAAATGGAAGTTCTTGAAACATAAAAAATAAGAACCAAATCAATATGTGGAAAGTTTGCTGCAGGAGTTATTAATATTCCATATGAAAAGTGACAGTTATAACAGCAGTGCAGAAATGTTAAAACAGTTGCATACCTTTCCAAATCATGGTCATATAGAATGGAGTCGTCACCACTTGTACGATACAATGTAAGCCCCAGACGACGTATAATGGGAGACAACGGATTCTCATTGCAGACACCATGTAACCTGAGTATTTTTCAACCAAAAGTCAAAACAACTTGACACAACTAAAAAATATGCACATATGGACAAAGCAAATCAAATGCACATAATGACCAAGCAACATGATGTAAATTGGACTTTTTTGTATTTCTTAGTGAGGGCATTGTGAAGTATCCATTTCTTTCTGCAAACCAAACAAGAGAAGCCGACTTCATTGCCAGATTAGTAAACTTGCGGCATATGAAGTCATGAATGAGCATGCTCCCTCTGTTAAAATGAATATTTTCTTTTAGTCTCAATTTTCTCAAAAGGCATGTTTGTTTTTTATTTATTTATTTATTCTGGGGTGGGGTGGGGGTGGGAGATAGAATTAAGGGAAATTTAGATAAAAATGAGTCTGTTGAAATATAACATACACACAGATGGATAGAAAGATTCCCTAATTGAATGGAGCATTAGTGTGAACTGAACATAAATAAAGCAGTATAAAGCATAAAAACATGAGAATCACAAGACAAGTTTCTCATTCAGAAAAGATATTCCTGGAAAAAGCAAAGCTTAAACATGCCATGAAGCTCCCATGTCAACTGGGCAACCAAATGAGTAATCAGTGTGGATGCGCCCACCAATTCTATCTTGTGACTCCAACAGGATAACCTGGAACATGATAGATTTCACATCAACCACGAAAGATACATAAAAAAACTTGACACTATTATAGGAATCCAGTTAGTTATGACTTGGACATTATACCTTAAAAGATGCATTGTGAAGCATGCGGGCAGCAGCAATCCCTGATATACCCGCACCAACAACAATTACAGTAGGCAGGGCACTGTGTTGTCTCTCAACAAGGGACGCATAAATGCCTAGTCACCAGACAAAAATTGATCAAAAAGGATGATGAGTCTTCATGTCAATCACAGTAAGTCCAAGAAACAGAAAAAAAGTAGCAGCTGTTTTTGTATCTTCATCAAGACAAAAACTAAAAGAATGACTCTTATGAAAACTAATGCAAAAAAGGAAGCGGATCAGCGGGACATGAACTTAAATATGACATGTGAAAATGGATCTAAGCCTTGATGTCCAACCCAAGGCAGTATTTAAATATCTGAATTTTCAGTAAACAAGTTCTCCAGGATCAAAAACCTTTAATTACAGAGAGCATGCCTTTTTCATGTAGCAAGCATGGGACAAGGCAAGTAGGTGACAGTCTATAGCATTAATTCTTCCCTTCCAATTGTTACAAAAACATATCTGGCCACATTTTAAAAGTGGAAATGTGGTGATCAAGACCAGATGATCATCAACAATGGTGAATTGGGTTTTCAACTTCCAGATTTTACAGTCTTCTAGGAATATACAGTATGAACATAATTTTAAGCCTAATGAAACTGTAACTTGATTCATTAGTTAATTGATGGACCCCACAGTATTCATAAGGCCACAATTGTCTTTTAACAAGGGGAATCCCATCATATCAGTGGTGAGGACTGGAGCACCTTCGCACATGCACCCCACCACAAGAAAAAATGACTCTTACCTAACCCCTATAAATATCTCATTTTCCTCAATTTTTTTGCGCAGGTTAACTATTCTTTATCATCCCACCTCTCGCTTTAGATTTCTCTGGAGCATTCTCTTGCTTGATTGTCAGTTTTTTCATCAGAAAACTCCTTGATGAGGACCACCAACTCTTCCAAATATTCAGCTAAACTAATATTATTCATCTAAGTTACCCAGATAACCAATCCATCCTCCTCAGCCAGAAGAGCACATCAATAATTTAATAAAAACATGCCATGATCACTCAAAAATAAATTAGCAAAAAGTAATGAACTAACGATGGCCACGAATTATCTACACAATACATGCACATCGAACAGAAACGCCTTTAAAATTTTCAAATTCAATCAAACAGGTATATCCAGAAAATAACTTAAAAAAGATAAAAGGTGGGTTTTGACACTAACCATCAATAAACTCGCCAGAGAGCGAATCACCGCCATATTTGAGTTCCATTAACCGACAACTGAAAATATCTCTCCCCCCTTGTGCTCTCAAATTTTAGACAACCAGAATTGGAAAATTGAAGCAATGGAGAACCAAATCTGATCTTACCAACAATGATTTCACACACACAAAAAAAAAAAAAAAAAAGAAATTTACGGGTGTATAGGAATTGGAAAATTGGAAATCAATTGGAAAGAATGATAGAGGAGAAAGAGCAAAAGGCCGGCAATGAAGCGGCTGAGATTAGAAGCAGAACGCAGCTTATCATCAAACCAGCTCATAATAATCATAATAACAAGCGGAGCAGCAGCATTCACAAAAACAAAAACAAGATTTGAATCCGATATTGGTCTGTTCTTCACCAACCGATGGCTTCCTCTCCTTTGGTTGCATAGATTAATTCCCTACCTCAAAACACCCAGACCCAGTTATCTCTTTCCCACTCACAACCAAAAATACAGTTTCAATCTATCTCTAGCCCTCTCTTGGTTGGCTTTTGTTCTCTCGAGCAATTTGTAGGCAGAAGAAAGAAACTACCCGGTTATTGTCCGGATTATAATAAAGAGAGGCGTTGGGCACGCGTTTACTGGGTGTGTGTGTGTGTGTGTGTGTGTGTGCATGAATGTTGCGGGCGGATTTTTCTGTTCTGGGGGTGAATTCGGAATTTCAAGCTAAGGCCACAGGTAGGATTGACAGCCCACGAATGTCGGCTTTGGAGACCCTTTTTTGCCTTCCCTCGCACTCCTACTACTTTCGTAATGGTTTTGAATTTTAATAGAGCTGTACTTCTATTAGTGGCCGCCAGGTTTGGTGGTTTTGAACGGCTCTGATCATGACACGTCATAAAAGGAATTGATTTTGTAATTTTCTAAACTTTCTTTTCTCCAATTAAGTGGTCTACGGTACAATTACACAATTCTCTCGCAATTTGTGAAATGTGAGGAGTTCAAAATTTAATATACTCCTAATGTTGGTGTGTGTGTATTAATAATTTTTTTCTCTAAAAAACATTATTTGTATAACACATTAACAACTTCTTTTTCTTCTTTTATATACTTTGAGAGAATTTTTATTTATTTATTTATTTTTGAACTCATTGGAGATCACATTATGTGTGTAAAGACGATGATATTAAATCAATTAACTATTCAATAAAAATATATATATAAAGAAATTTGTTTTTATTTTAGACGTGATGCTAAGTGGATATACATATTGAGTGAGAATAATACTAAGATGGATGATATGAAAATTCTTGTATTACAACCAAATATATCTATACTATTATATATAGCACAACGGTGTGGAACCTATAATTATACAATTTTGATTCTAATTGTCCAATTTTGGCAAAATGTCAATTTCTTAGAATTTTTAGTATTTTAATTCAGTTAAAAAAATTTCATTGGTTGTTTATTTACTTTTTTATTTCATTTTAATATGATCAACTTATCTATTATAACTAAAATATTATGTTGTGTTTATCCAAAATTGTGATATAGATTTTTATCTCATAAGATAATTCAAAAATATATATAATCATATTTTTATCTCACTAAATAATTTTATAATTTAATAGATATTTTATAAGTGTCATGTTAAGTACTCTTATCACAAAATTCTATCTTATAAATTTAATTTATCACAAGATTAATAGATAAATATTTTGTTTATTTTATATATAAATTTTATTATTAAATAATTATTTTATAGCAGAACGTTGTGGGACCTATGATTGTGCAATTTTGATCAAATTCTGAATTTTTAGAATTTTGAGCTTTTTAATTAAATTTAAAAATTAGTTTTTGATAATTAAATTGAAAGTATTTATTCCTTTTAAAGATATCTAGAATTTTGAAATTATTTTATTGATTAGAACAAATTATTCTTTGTTTATCTCAAATACAAAAAAAAATGATTTTATTTTATCTACAGAATCTCTACTCTCAATATGTGGAAGATTCCTGGATCATTAATTTGAACTCTATGGTTTGATAAGTTTTTTATAATTTTCTCTTATATTTAATAACTAATATATATCTACATCACTATATACAGAGTGTTTTGAAAGTCATTTTATTAATGCTCTCAGTTTCCAGCATTTTTTTTCACTCTATTCTTTGTGCAACTCTTTATTTTCTAGCATTTTTTCCCTCTATCTCTTTGTGTGCCTCTTTATTTTATTCTTCAAATTGTTTATTGATTGTTTGATTTTATTTTTCACTTATTTTATTTTATTTTATTTTATTTTGGTTTATTTTAGGGATATTACGTACATGATGGAAGATATTTTTTAAATTTTAATGCTATAATTTTCTTTTCAACAATAAATAAGTCTATTATTTAGCTTTTATTGTTATTAACTTTGTAAATTTTTATTATCTTGTTTGTTTATTACTTAGTTTAAGTTATCAATTTATTTTTTAATTTTTTAACTTTTAAATTCCTTTTTTGTTCTTTTAATTTTATAATTTTACGAGATGAGATATATATATATATTAATTGCCCTTAATGTTTTTGAATTTTATTTTATTTTTATCAATTATTTTTTTCTCTTCAATTATTGATAAATTTTGTCAGTTAATTTTTATTTTATTTCAATTGTTATACATTTAGTATCCTTTTATTCAATCATTGAATTAAGTTATTAATTTATTTGTTAGATTTTATCATTTATTTTTAAATTCTCTTATTTTTATTTATCTAAGTTTATAATTTTATAGGATAAGATCTATTTTTTGGTTTTGATATTTGTAAAGTTTGTTTCACTTTTTGAATATTTATATTTTAAGAGTATGTCATAAAACTTTTATTTTTTATTCATATATATGTAATTGTGTATGTATAATTTGTACTATTTTTAAAAAATTTAAATACTATTTTATCGATATATATTCTTAATTCTTTTCTTTACTTAATTATTGGATAACTAAACTATGAGGCAATAAAAGGTTTAACTTATTATATACTAATATTGATTTTAACTTTATAATTATTTTACATATTTATTTTATTTTTTGAATTTTTTTCTTTACTATCATAGTTTTGTCTTGGCTTAATTGATTTTTATTCAAAAATTGAAATTAAATAAGAAAATTTTGAAATTCTTGGCAGCCAATATATTATCTAATTGTTTATATTTTAAGTTTTAACTTAATATATACTCATTATCTTTTAAGTCTAACGTAATTTTAAATTATTATAATTTTAAATTTTTTTCAAGAACTTTTAGGCCAGCAATCTTGTGTTTTGTATCATTCTCACATGCTTTTATTTTTTAATGCAACTGTCTATTAGCACTACAAAAAAATATGCTTTTTACTATGGTTAATTATGTGTAGTATATAGTTATTAAGTGTAGTAAAAAGTTATTAACTACACTTGTGCCACACTTTTCTAGACGTAGGCATTGCGAGCGAGGTAAAAGTTTCGCTATACTTTTTTAATCGTGGTAATTGACTTTTGCTACAAAATTATCTTCAATTACTACAAATTTAATGTGTGGTAAAAGCTATCAAATACACCACTATCTTTTTACTACAATAAGAAAAATGTAGTATATAGTAGTTATTTGCCACACTTTGAAAATTGTAGTAAATACTTACATTATTTTTCACCACAATTAAATGTAGTAAAAACCAATTAATTTGGGGAGCTTACTTTTTTCATTTATATACACACGGATAGTAGGAGCTTATCAAGATTCGAACTCTTAACTTTATTCTTGCGTGTGTGAAAGTAATGCCACTATGCCAATGACCACTTTGTTATTAAATAGCTAAATTAATATATTTGATTACTTAATCAATTTTTTTAAGAATAAAAGTTATTGGAGATAAATATTTATTTTGCCTCAAAATTAGATTTTCTTACTGTTTTGGGGAACTTTGCTAGTTAGGAAAATTAAGTATTTGATTAATTAATCAAATATTTTTTAATAATAAAAATTAGAGGAAATTTTTTATTTCACCTCTACTTTTATTAATTAAAACCATGAGTAGTGAGGAATTTTTTAGGGGTTTTATTTGTTAATTTAGAATTTAATTAATTAATTAATTAATTAATATTTTAATAATAAAAGTTGGAAGCAATTTTTTAATTTACCTTGAATATTATTTATTAAGCATTACTTCCAACATATTTTTCTTGTTTTCTAGTGATTTTTTTTATTTTTTATTTAAGATCTTAATCTTTGCGTTCAAATTTTCACAAGCTTCATTGTTTTTACTTCACTAATGAAAAAGTATGGTTAATTCATTAACTTTTTGCTACAGTTTATGTAAAATTGTAGTAAATGTACAATATTATTCACCTTATATAAAAATTATAGTAAATAAGTATATTTTTTGCTAGGATAAGTTGAAGTGTAGTATTTAATATGACTTTTACCACACATTTGGAATTTTATACTGCAATAGTAAAATCATAGCAAATAATCCTTTTTCACTACATTATTTTTAGTGAAGTAAAAAATATTGTAGCAAAAAGCATATTTTTTTGTAGTGTAGTTTTTGGTTGCATATTATTTTTTTCTTTTTAATAAAATATGTAATCATATTCATAGACGTTTATTTTTGAAAGTTTAGAATTTTTTTTAACTTCTCACTGAATAATCTTAAATTTACTTTTTACTAATTATTTGACTATTTTTTGCGATATTTTTATTTTTATATTATTATTTTTAATTATATTTATAATTCAATAATTACATTAATATATAATAATTTGAAAGAATCCGTGCATAGCACAGAGATAATGCTAGTACTTTATATATCTAAATACAATATAAAAAATAAAACCACATCCAAGTCACAAGTAACTCTCATTCAATCTTCCAATTTCACATCTTGAAGAATAGAAATTACAAAGTATCTCCATAAGAATTTTTCTATGTAAGTAAAGAAAAATATATTGCTGTTTAGTTATATTCCTCTATTGATTTCGTTGTAGGGTTTTAATTGTATGTTCTTTTTATTATATGAAATTGATTAACTTTAGGTCTTGATGTAATCCATGTGCAGGATAAAGGGATACTACGAGAATAAAAAAAGTAATGAATATTTATGATTGATTTACACCAGAATCATGAGGTTTGTGCTTTTTTTATTATTTAAAGATATTATCTTTTGACGTAGTTAATATATGAGCTTTGTGGAATAGACAATTTACTCAATTATAATAATTTTTTTTTTTATTAATAAAACATCATATTCAGTGATGTTCATCCACTTTATGATTATTCATGTAATAATAAAAAAAAAATTATTCAAATATTAATATATGTAAATAAATGGAGAAATATTTGTATATATCAATGAAACTTGGTGTTTGTAATCAAATTTTGATAAATAGATTTACTTGAGTATATAGTGACTAAGGATGATGTACAGTAGCAAGCAAGCAGATTTTTTTATCCTTAGAATTAATTTTAAGCATACTTTAATATTAATTTATTTAAAAAAAAAGAAATTAATCATTTATATTTTATATCAATTTAATTTTAAATATAAATAATTACTTTAATTAATATTATAACTAATATGTACTTGGTGTGATGCATCAAAAATAATTTCAATATTAAAATTATTTTCAGTGCATTGCACCGGGTATATGCTAGTATATATATATATATATATATATATGGAATAGAAGATCAATTACTATCATTTAAAGAAATCTCCAGTTGGAAAGACTCCAGACAATCTGATCTGTATATACTATATACCACTATTAGGAAGGCTTAATTATTTATCAGGCATAAGATTCTACATGCGCGCATTAATGAAATTTTGGTTGGGACGTCCACGTGAAATTGATAATTCTAAACTGAAGTTGTTTTAGAATTAAGTTTTCTTTATCATATTATTCTCTCATTAAATTTCCATATATTAATAAAACATCATTATTCTTTATCTTATTGCCCTCATATTGTAAGTATCGCGTACTAATAAAATTATTTTTTTGATGATATAAAGGAGAAACTATTTTCTTTTTGTAGTAGAAAATGCCAAATAAAAATGTATGCTAAATACAAACAATATTTATATCTTCATATGCCTCATGCACATGTAGTTTTTCTTTTTCAAAAAAATGAAAGAAAAAAAAACCCTTTTAACTCATTCTCATAATTAATCATGCATGTAAATAGAATTGATATTCTATTAATCAAGTGGATGCATGCCTATGTGCTCCATATAATTCTTAAAAGAATTAAATAAAATAAAATATTGTTTGTGATGCGGCTTGAGTTTCTGGGCCGCGACCTCGACTCGGAGTACCGAAAGTAATCCTGCCTATGACCTTGATCTCGACCCGGAACCGCACAAGTGAATTTTGGATCTCTGACCTGACCACAAGGGCACACGTTAGACTAGCTGAGATTGCCCTCAACTAAGACCATCTGATGCTTGAGTTAGTGATGTGCTGAGGTGATCAAATGAACTCAAGATAAAGAGAGGAACTTTAAGTGAAAGTGAACAGTAATAACATGACCTGAAAGTGGGTGGATCATTTCCTTTTGTAGGTGGTTAGTTGTCCTTTCCCGTACGGAATGAGGTGGCATATTGCTATGCGTTGGATCCTCCCTTAATCAATAGTCCGCCACTTGGGTCATGACCCGAGTCGGGTCGGGTTATTGGGTCATGACCCAACCCAAATAAAAAGACACGAATCCTGTCCTGTTTGTGCAATTAATCTAAGATCTAAGGGCAGAGTGGTCTTTTCAAGTCTCTACCATAATAATTACTATCATCAATTCCCCCACTTTCCAAAGTGTGTTGGTTTGTTTCCTGCCATTGGGGAATGAAACTAGATACTTAGGGAAGTAGTTTCTGAAGATTTCCTGTCGTTTGATGAGATGCTGCCAATCACAACTATTAATGCTGCCTCGTGGAGCGAACTGTCGTCCCCTTCTTCTATAAAAATGCTAGGGTAGCCCTACTACTTCACTTCTATTTCTCATTCTCTCATTCTCCTATTCTCCTCTATGCGGGTCTTAGTGTGCTCCTCAAGTTCTCCAATCCACATCCTTATTTTCCTGAACTAGATCTCGAACTCAGGTCTTTCCTCTCACTAATAATTAGCTCGAAATCCTTTTTCTGAAAAAACTCACAACCCCAATCAAATGGGGTTGAGTTGCAATGTCTCCCCTTCCTCGAGTTCTGAGGATGTGACCTCCCTCCAGCTTGTACCATACGCAGGCTCGAGTCGAGCCTTCCTTCCTACATTTCGCGGGACCCCGACCCCAAAGTAGGTCCGCCTCCTTCAGATTCGCCCTCTACATCAGGGGGTGATCCTAATAAGGACCCAGAGACCGCAAAGTATATCCTCACCACATCCTCGTGGTTGGCGATAGTGCCAAAGCTTGGATCTCTTGTAATTGTGGAGGTCAAGTCTAAGTTTCACATTCCCCTTGAATATGCCATTATTTTCCCAAATAAATCGGATCGAATGCACCTTTCCCTAATAGATGCACTACTTTCTTCTTTGGCATGCTAAAAAGGGGGTTGAGGTTCTCAATCCCTGATCCTGTTGAGAATATCCTGTTAGGCTTAGACATTTACCCTACTCAATTGATCCCCAATGCCATCAGGCACATCCTCTGTTTTTGTAGCATAATGTCTCACTTCGGGGTCAAACCATCTTTTGTTCATTTTTTGTCCCTATACTCGATAACTAACTCGACCCAAATCGAGGAGCATGGATTCTATTACCTCACCGCGCGACTCGTGTGCAAATATTTGGATAAAGTCCCAACTTCCTTGGGTCCTTCGAAGGAATAATTCCTTTTCATTAGAGCTCTTGCCCATCGCCCCTGGCGGTTTAGGTCAGATTGGAGGCACAATAAGCCAAAGATCTCTGTGTCTGATGAGGTCACTTAGGGGGAGAACTTTATGGATTCCTTGATTGACCATCTTTACAAGGTCGGAGAACTCTTGATAGATGAGGTTCTCAAGATTGCTAGCCTCTCTCGCCAGCCAATATTCCAGTTCACAGGACTCTTAGTGATTTCCTTTCTGTTTATTTCATCGGGATCGAGGTCTTACATTGCTTTTCTTTTTGTAGTCATGTCGAGCAAGAATTTGTAGATCATCAATAAGATGAAGGCTCAGAAGAAAGCCTTAATGGTTAAAGCCTAGTCCTTTGGGCTTGTCCTCGCTCCATCTTCCCTGAGCCAAGTCTCGACCCTAATTCGGCCCTCCGGTGCATCAAATCAGCCAACTGAAGTAGAACTACTATTGCCTCTCACTCAACTCTCTACAGCTAGCGTGATTTTACTAGACCCCTAGCCTATTCCTGTGACTGTCGATGCCTCTGAAAGTAAGGGGAAGAAGCACAAGCATGGGTCGAAGAGCAAGAGCCTAAAGCTCTCTTCCCCCAGTCATTCTAGTGGAAGCCCCTTAGAGAAGATTGGGAAATTATCCAGGGAGAGGGGGTCGAGTAAAGGTCATGAAGAGAAATGACCTCGAACTGATTCTAGCATTGCACTCTCATCTCCCAAAGAGCTCGACACCCACGCACACCGCAAGGTCATATTGGATGATGCACGTAAGGGTTACAAGACTGTTAATTTCTAATTTTAAGGTGACTCTTTGCGTCCACCTCTAATCCCCAACTGGAAAATTTCAGATCAAAGCAGTGTCCTGCGATCCTGATCCGGGGAAACCTCGTTTGAGCTTTACAAAGGGTGTCTGATGGTCCAAGACCAGGCTCTCTTGGTCCCAATAAATTTTTCCAAGATCGAGGAACATGAGGCCCATGCCTTGATGTAAGTAAGTGATTGAAGTGAAGAAACACAATTATAGTCGAGTTTTCTTTTGCGTGGGTTTTGGTTCTAATCCTTCTAACTTTACAAGGTGCTGCTTACATGCACCAGCTCGCGCTGCAATGCTCTTACTGGAGGAGTTGCTTTATGACCCGCGACAATGAGGTCATAGAGCTCAAAATGTCCAAGGAAGAGCTCAAGGCCAACTTGAAGTCCACTTAAGAGTCCATTGATAGTAAGCTTGCCTTCCATAAGGAAGAGCTAATGGATCAAGACCAGAAGATCAAGGACCTTGAGCAGAAGCTGGTAAAGGCGAAGAAGTCCTTAGCCTCGAAAAAGAAAGCTATCTATGATGAAGGCTATTCGAGGGGGCGTGTTGAGTTTGAGAGCTCTTTCGAGTTCAAAGAGCTAATCCAGAAGGCATGGATGGTAGCTTGAGCCTTCAAGAACTCCAATACCTTTGAATCCCTGGTCGAGAAGAAGGCTGCATAATACACTTTCATGGGATTCATGAAGTGCCAAGCCCAAATAAAGACATTAAACGAGATCATTGAAGGTTTTAACTTGAAGCAACTGGACCCCACAAAGGACATCGACCTGAAAGACTACCAATTGGTGATCTTGGCGAAGAACTTAAGGATGAGTTCGTAATCCTTGCCTTAGAAAGTGAGGTTGTGGCCTTTAAGCTTGTTGCTGAGGAAGGCGAGGTCCCTTCTGAGCCTCCCAGCCATGAGACCAAGGATCCTAAATGAGCAAGGTGCTTAAGTTGAGCATAGCTTAGCTAGAACCCCCATTTCTATAGTTTTTTTTTAAGGGTGGGCTCGAGGCCTTGTAAAATCCATCTCCTTTATGTTATGAACCCGAGCCCATGAATTCATGTAAGCAAGCTTCAGTTAAAGAAATGTAATATTATTTACTTGGTTAATGTATACAAATCTTCTTGTGTATTCGCTTTTATTTTCATTTGCTTTTTTCTTCCATAACTGTTGGAACTCATGCTTGCACGCACTTCATGACCCCAAGATGAGGGTCCTACCCAGAGCCCATGTGAACTCACACTGCACCTTGGATCTTGCGTATACCCAATATAAGATCTCGATCCCGTGACTTGGGATCTTCTCGGCATTAGGGTTTTGCACAGATCCCATATAAGATCGTAATCCTATTGACTTGGGATCTACTTGGCGTTTGGATCTTGGGCAAATCCAATGCAAGATTTCAATCCCATTGACTTGGGATCCTTTTAGCGTTAGGATCTTACATAGATCCTATACAAGATCTCAATCCCGTTGACTTGGGATCATCTTATAGACCTAGCAATTGGGTACCCATGGGTAACCCAATGACGGGTACCAACGGGTTGGGTAAATTTACCCATGCCCGTTTTTTATTGGGTACAAGATAGGGGACCCGTTACCCATGAGGATGGGTAGCGGGTAACCCGCGGGTACCCGTGATTTTTTTTTTAATTATTTAAAGGTAAACATAATGTTACTCAAATATTAACTAAACAAAACTAGAAAATAAAAGATTACAAATTTCAAATATTAAATTGAACAAATACCTAAAGCATATTAATAATATTGCAGTTTAAAAGTTATATCTTAAGTATTCAAAATTTACCAAATTTAAAGTACATCACATTCAAAAGTTCAAATTTAAATTCCATTACATGCCAAAAAAAATTTGAATTAAAAATTTAAATATCAGTCAAACATTGTTGTTCTTGTAGAAGAAGATGTTGGATCCATAGGAATATGCACAACAAGTTGTTTTAGAATATAATTTAATTTAATTTGCTATAGATTTTTAATTTATGAAATCAAAAATTAATATTTAGATTAAAAATATTTATATGTAAATATATATATATAAATATAATATATTTATATGTATAATATATATATAAATATATAATATAATATATATATAAATATATAAATAAAAAAATATTTACGGGTTACCCACGAGTTGGGCCAAAAGATGGCGGGTAAACTGGGTACGGGTAAAATTACCTGCAATTTTTTGGGTAGGAGAAACAAGGCCCATTACCCATATTTTTTTAGGTACCCATGGGTATCCACGGGTATGGGTTGAATTTTGCTGGGTCTATTTTCTTAGCATAAGGATCTTGCACAGATCCTAAACAAGATCTCGATTCTGTTCACTTGGGATCCTCTTGGCATTTGGATCTTGCATAGATCCAATATAAGATCTTGATCCCGTTGACTTGGGATCCTCTTGCCGTTTGAATCTTGTGTAGATTCAATACAAGATCTCGATCCCGTTGACTAGGGATCCTTTTAGCGTTTGGATCTTATGCAGATCCTATACAAGATATCGATCTCATTGACTTGGGATCTTCTTAGCATTTGGATCTTATGCAGATCCAATACAAGATCTCGATCCTATCAACTTAGGATCTTCTTGGCGTTTGGATCTTGCACAGATTCAAATTGAGATCTCGATCCCATTGACTTGGGATCCTCTTTAGCATTTGGATCTTATGCAGATCCAATACAAGATCTCGATCCTGTTTACTTGGGATTCTCTTGGCGTTTGGATCTTGCGCAGATCCCATACAAGATATCGATCCCGTCAACTTAGGATCTTCTGGGAAGTAGCACAAACGTCATTACGCAAAGGGTAAATCCGCAGTATTAATTAAAGAGAATTTACGTTATTGAAATGCATTACAAAGGACATTAGCCACATCCTAACTTTACAGGATTTATTATAGCCTCAAACATTAATTTTTTTCAAATTCTGCACATTCCATGATCTCGGTAACTCCTCCCCCTTGGCGTTTTCCAATCTGTACGACCCCTGCCTGGTCACCTTCACCACTTTATATGCTCCATCCCAATTTGGGTATAGCTTCTCTATATACTTTAAGACTTCTACCTTTTTTAGGACCCAGTCTCCTATTCGGAAGCTTCTCTGTTGAACTTTTTTGTTGTACTGCCTCGCCATGATGTTCTTGTATTCTTGGATCTTCACATAGGCTTTATCCCGCTTTTCCTCAATTACATCTAACTCGAACTTCTTGGGTTCACTGTTACTTTCTGGCTCATACTTCAAGACCCTTCGAGTGGGTTCACCAATTTCAGCTGGGATCATAGCCTACCCCATACACCAAACAACATGGGGTGTTTCCCGTCGCCATTTTGGGAGTAGTGCGATATATCCTCAAGACTCCTTAGAGCTCATCAGCCTAGCCTCCCTTCGCTTCTTCTAATCGAGCCTTGAGACTCTTCAAGAGGTCCTGATTAGTCACTTTTGTCTGGCCATTTGCTTTCGGGTTCCCAACTAAAGTGAACTTCTATTCAATTTTGAGCTCCTTACACCAGTCTGTTATTTTCTTCCCATTGAACTGAGTTCTATTGTCTGAGATCAAGACCCTGGGGATCCTAAACCGTCATGTAATGTTCTTCCAAAGGAAGTTCATGATCTTTCTCTGGTGACCTTCACTGATGCCTCTGCTTCTACTCATTTACTAAAGTATTCCACGGCCACTATCACAAACCTTTTCTGACTTTAGGCTAGTAGGAAGGAGCCCAATATATTGATTCCCCATTGGTCAAAAGGACACGATATAGGGATTGGTTCCATCAGAACGGTGGGCTGATGGACAAGGTTGGCATGGAACTAGCATTTCTCACATTTTTTTACTAGGGTTGTCGCGTCCTGATTCATAGTGGGCCAAAAGTAGCCTTGCCTGAGGTCTTTGGTGCCAAAGACCTCCTACCTGAGTGGTTCCCACAATTGCCTTCGTGGATTTCTCTCATCACGTACTGAGCCCTTTCGAGTCCTAGGCACTTCAGCACCGACCCTTTAATAGATCTCTTATATAGTTCCTCATTGACCTTGGTGAACCAATTCGCCCTAAAGGCTAACCTTCTTGCTTTCTTTAGCTCCTCAGGCAAGGTTCCATCAGTCAAGTACCGAATCGAGCCATCTTTCCAAGTCACTTCTTCATCTATTTGCATCATCACCTCTTTCTCAGAGGCATCATTCTCCAATTCAGAATGCTCAACTACTAACAGGGTTGTGGTCGCGCTTCGAGTCCCTATGGTTGAACTGCTAAACTTAGCCAAAGCATCCACTCTTCCATTTTCCTCCCTGGGGATCTATTGTACTTGGCAAAATTCAAATTCTGACATGAGCCCCTTTACCTTTTCAAGTATTTAATCATGGACTTTTCCCGTGTCTCAAATATTTCTTCAATTTGAAGCGCTACGAGCTATGAATCAGTGTAAACATTTAACCTCTTGATATTCATGCGCTTGGCTACCTTCAATCCTATGATCATGGCCTCATACTTAACCTTGTTGTTGGTGACCTCGAAAGCTAGCTTGACCTCGAACTCAAGCTCTACGAGTTCGAGTCCCTTAAAGAAAATTTTGGCTCTCCTACACTATGATGTGGCAGACCCATCAACATGCATCATCCACGTTTCTCTACTGGGTTCAGGGTCTTGTTCTACCATCTCGACCACAAAGTCGGCCAAGACCTAGGCTTTCACGGAGCTCCTGCTTTGGTATTCTATGTCGAACTCCCCAAGTTCCACGCCCCATTTGATTAGCCTCTTTGAAACATCGGGTTTGGTAAGGACCTGTTTCAATGGATGGTTAGTCAGGATAATAATTTTGTGAGATTGGAAGTAGGGCCTTAATTTCCTTGCTATCATCACAAGAGCTAGAACTAACTTCTCGACCTCCAAGTATCTGCTCTCTGCCCCTTGCAACACTTGGCTTACATAATACACGGGCTTGTGAACTGAATTCTCCTCATAGACCAACATCGAGCTAACCGCATATTCTGATATTGCCAAATACAGGTATAAGGGCTCCCCAAGATCAGGCTTTACTAACAAAGGTGGTGAAGCCAGATACCCTTTGAGGTCTTGAAATGCTTTCTCACATGCACTATCCCATTGAAAGTTCCTTATGTTCCTTAGAATCTTGAAAAATGGCAAACTCTTATCAGCTGATCTTGAGATGAACCGATTCAAGGGCGATCTTGCCAGTCAACTTCTGTACATCCTTTACTGATTTAGGTGAGCTCATATCAGTTATAGCTTTGATCTTCTTCGGGTTGGCCTCTATCCCGCGCTCCCTGACTAAGTATCCCTGGAGTTTCCCTCCTTTGACCTCGAAGGTGCATTTGGATGGATTGAGCTTTATGTTGTATTATTTCATAGTAGCAGAAGCTTCCTCCAAATGAATCAAGTGGTTGGGCTCATTCAAGCTTTTGACCAGCATGTCGTCCACATATACCTCCATGGTTACCTCTATTTGGTCCTTGAACATTTTGCTCACCAACCTCTGGTAGGTGGCTCCTGCATTCTTTAGCTCGAATAGAATAACATTATAACAAAAGATCTCTTTTTTAGTTATGAAGGTCGTTTTATCTTGATCTTATTCTGCCATGAAAATTTGGTGGTATCCTTGGAAAGTATCCATCATGCTAAAGAGGGCACAACCTGCTGTGGAGTCTATTAATACATCAATCTGAGGTAAAGGGTAGGGGTCATTTGGGCAGGCCTTGTTCAGGTTTGAGTAATCCGTACACATTCTCCACCTTTCTTCTGTCTTTGGCACAACTACTATATTCAACAACCACTTTGTAAACTGGATCTCAATGACATAGCCTGCCTCCAATAGTTTGTTACTTCATCTTCTATGATCCGATTTTTCATCGCCCTGTGGTTTCTCTTTTTCTATTGGACATGTTTAGCTTGGGGGTCCACATTCAGCCTATGCACTATCACCTCGGGGTCTATCCCGTCGAAATCCAAGAGCTTCCAAGCAAAGATGTCAACATTTTTCCTTAAAAATTTAATGGTTAAGAGTTCTAATTCTGGGGTTATTTGGGTACTAATCCTCATTGTCTTGCTTGGGTCTCCTGGCACTAACTCAATTTCCTTGATTCCACATACTGGTTCAATTCTGCATTCCTCCACTCACCTTTTCTTATTCTCGTCTTGGGGTTTCAAATTTGCAATATCTTCGCCAGAAGTTACAATGGCCTTCTTAACTTTCGACCTCGACCCTGAGCTTTCTCCACTTGACCTCGAACCTTCAGCCTTGAGCCTCTTTTTCAGAGACACATGGTAGTATTCCCTTGCCTCTTTCTGGTCACAGCTCACTTCTCCAATCCCCTCACTAATCGGGAACTTCATTTTGAGATGAAAAGTCGAGACCACTGCTTGGAACTGATTCAAGTCGGGTCTTCCCAAGACCACATTATACACAAATGGGGGCATCGACTACTAGGAATTTAAGCATAAGGGTCCTTTGGCAAGGCTTCATTCCCAAGGAGATTGGGAGATCGATAGTTCCAATTGGTGTAACTTTGGCTCCTCCAAATCCCATCAAAGGTGTGTAAACTGGTGAGATTTTCATGAGCGTGAGCTCCATCTTCTTTAAGACCTCCAACAATATTATATCCATAGAACTCCCATTATCTACTAAGACCTTATACATAGAGAAATTAGCTGTGTTCATAGTGATGACCATTGGGTCATTTTGGGGTCCAACAACCTCTTGGGAGTCCCTGCCATCAGAAGTAATAAAAGGCCGATCCACAATATTCAGCATCGGGTTCATTTTTTTCCGACCCACCTGGTTTTTAATGGTCCTGACGTATTTCTTTCTTTCATTGTGAGAATATCTCGATGTGGGACCTCTTGCAATCATATATATGACCCCACGTCGGGGCAAATTATCCCCCACGGGGTCATTTGCTATCTCCTTGCCTTTCTTCTCCCCGTTGTGAGACCTACTTTAGGTCTGGGAATTGTTCCGCTTCTTCATATGCTCCCATTCAGTTTCCTGTCCTTTGGTCTTGAACTCCTGGGCAATAAATTCCTTCAAGTATCCCTATTTAATGAGACACTCCACTTCATCTTTGAACTGAATGCAATCCTTAGTGTCATGACCCTGATCCTTATGGAAGCAGCAATACTTATTCGAGTTTCGTCTCGCCGGTGTATCTTGCATCTTTCGGGGCCACTGCAATATCTTTGATCCCTTAATGACCATAAGTATGTGGGATGTCGTGGTGTTAAGCGGGGCATAATAGTTGTACCTTCGAGGTGGAGAGCGATGATGATCTTTTTCAGGTTGGGTCTTGTGAGATCCTTGAACTTTGTCAAATCTTCGGGGAGTACTTTTGAACCACTCATGGTCCTTCATGGTGTTGATCTCGTTATCATGAATGTAATGTTGAGCTACCTCCATCAACTGCTCCATATCCTTTGGGGGCTCCCTAGTAAGAACCGAGGCTAGGGGTCCTTTCTTGAGGCCATGGATAAGAATGCTTGTGATCATATCAATGCGCAAGTCTTACACCACCAGCATCTCATTATTGAACCTGTTTATGAACCCTCTCAGGGTCTCATCTTCCCTCTGCCATATAGTAAACAAATAAGTGGCGGACATTTTAGACTTCTTCTTACTAGAAAATTGGTATAGAAACTTCCTTATGAGCTGATCATAAGACACTATCGTTCCTAGAACCTGCCCCATAAACTATTCTTGCGCTCCCCCACTTAGCGTTGTTACGAAGATCTTAGAATTCATGGCATTTGATTGCCCATACAAGTTCATGATGTGTCTCGAAAGCTGTTACATGCTCATGTGGATCCTTGCTTCCATCATATTTTGGCAAGTCTGGGAGCTTAAAGTGTGAGGCTACTGATTCAGCCAATATTTTAGCGAAAAATGGTGAGCTCTTTTTCTGCAATGCTGAGGTCCTTTTCTTCTTAAGTTCATCTATCTTTCTGCTCAATTGCTCGACCTGGTCACTGATCTCATTGACCTCCTCCTTGGAGAGTGAAGGTTGAGGTCTCCGCCGCTCGGGTCATGACCCGACCCAAAAAAAAGACGCGGATCCTGTCTTGTTTGGGCAATTAATCTAAGATCCAAGGGCAGAGTGGTCTTTTCAAGTCTCTACCATAATAGTTACTATCAATTTGTTATAAATATATATATATATATATATATATAAATGACTTTATTAGCATGTATAAGTGCCCAAATTTTAAGAATACATAATTATTTTTTGAACAAATATATAGTCTGTATTTCATGATAAAACATAAACAGTATCTTAATTTACATGTTCCATTGTTCTCTAATAATTAACTTTTATTATATACGATCCCCGATTCCAATAATTGTAGTCTTCGATCGTGCATTCTGTGCATGCATGCTGCAAGATTTCATATATATATATATATGTATATAATTACAAGTTATATAGTTTCAATTGTCAAATGGCAAATGATGCGGCGTTATTGTCTGCGTTCAATCTTTTATTTCCAAAGTGTTTCTGCAGCATCATCTTTCACCCACCCACATGATGTTTTCATAATTAATGTTGGTGCATTTTAATATTTGTACAACTTTTTAAAAGCCAATTTGTGACTGTCATAAAATTGATGAAGTTGTTGATAAAGTTGCCAACTCTTCCACACAATAATATATTTGTAATAAATATAAAGTAAGTTAAATTTGTAATACAAAAAATCATTAGAATCGGGAGATATTCCAAATAAAATTTTTTAATATTAAAAGTCTTGTATTTTTACGGGAAAAAAAAAAAGAAATATTAGATTCAAAATTATTAAAATAAGAAAAAGTTTTTCTTGTAGAATCAAGGGGGATCTGTAGATATATTAGTAGTATATATATTCATCAGAAATTATAAAAAAAATAAAAGTAAAAATAAAGCCAAAAGCAAAGGACAAATTTGTAGCTCACCAGGACTAGGTGCAAAATGACCAAAGTGGTCGTTGTTGTGCGTATCATACATGTATCATTTGAGCATAGCGGCCTGGGGCCATCTTATTTAATTTCTTTTCCGATTACGGGTGTCCGTTGTTTCTTTTTCTTTATTAAATTTTAGGACTACTTAGCTTGCCCTTACCATCATGGTCTTCTATAACTTTCACAAATTTATTTTCAAAATTGTGTTTGGGTTAAATAATTTGAATTTAAAAGAATGATCTACAATTAAAGACTTTAAATAACTCCAAGTTTAAAAGAATTTGTAATCTGTCATAATAATCTTAAAAAATAACTCCGATTGACTAGTAACGTTTTCAAACTTATGGCAACTAGAAATATCTAAATAATAGGGAAGAATTTATAAATATGGATTTGAAAATTTAGGGCCTGTTTGGTTTTATTTTCATTCTTATTTTTCATTTCTACCATTTTCAAAATTTAAAAATGAAAATAAGTTAAAAATGAGTTTGTATTTGGATAAATTGTTCAAAAAATAATGATTATGTTGGGTTTAGTAGGTTGTAGGTGGAGATATATAGTAATAATGATGATAGAGAAAGAAGATATATAGGTTATTGAGACAATATACATAGGTTATTGGAGAATGTGTTTTGAGAATAAAAATAAAAATTTATTGGTTGAAAATGTTTATAAAGTGGTGTATTTTTATTTTAAAAAATAATAAAAAAAATATGAAAATTGAGTTTGAAAATGAAAACAAACAAGGCTTAGCTTCAAATTCTCAAGTGTGTGTGTGTGTGTGTGTGTATTTAATCTACTCTTTCAAAGATTCATCCTAAATTTTTGTTTGGTTTAAGGATTTTGGTAGGAAAAGAAAAATAAAATCAAATAAATATAAAATTTTAAATTTGCTTGGATGTTTAAGGAAAATAGGAGAAAAGAAATGAAAAAAATTGAAGGTGACGAAAATACTGTAGAAGGACCGAGAGCCGTATAATTTTTTTTCCCTTATCATTTTGAAAGAAAAATGAATTTTCTTCAATTCTATGATGATTTTCCTCAGTTTTTTTTTAATATTTTCTTTACCAATTAAACAATCAAAATTATGGTCTTTGTCATTTTTTTTCTTATTTTTCTTTTTTGGTCAAAATTCTTATACCAAACACAATGTAAGGGTGTGTAACATGAGAGAGGAGGGAAAGGTGGAGGGTAAGGCAAAATGTTCTATTTCTATCCTTTGGGCCATCCTTGTTTGGTTATGAAGAGGCAATGAGAAGACAGCCACTTTCAAGTTGCCTTGTATCACAAAAATATTAAATGTCCTACAAATCATCTACTTGATGATGGATTGTCCCATTCGTCCTCTTTTTGCTTTTCTCCACTTTCTTTACTTTCTATCAAACAAAAACAAGTGATGTTCCTCTACCCAACCCCTTCACTCCTAATCCTCCTACCGAATAATTATGGTATGATTGGTACGTAAAAATGAACTGAGAATGAAATGGGTTTTTTAATTATATTCCTAAACCTACAATTGGTACAAATTTAAAATGGGAATTCTCATTCCCATATGAATTCCTATTCTTAAAAATATGGGTTTAGCAATTCGTTCATCTCCCATAAATTTAGATATTTCCAATTGATTAGGAATGAATATATTTTTGTATTTAACAAAATTATTTTTTAATATTTAATAACAGAATTTTAAACTATCACAAAAAACCTCCATATATATCTTCTTGATAGTATCTTCTCATCTACAAGAATTTCTCCTATAATATTTAAATTCTAAAGCCGAGTGGTCTGTAGCCCAATGACATAAGTCTTCCATATAATATGTGGGAGGTCAGGAGCTCGAGTCCTAACGGACTCCTGATATGCGTGTGCATAAATAAAAAAAGTTCCAATGAAAGGAAAATTAACCAAGTATCTTATCTTTTTATTTTTACTTGTAAAAAATTAATTTTACTTTTTAAAATATAAATAAATTATTGTCTTTGTCATGCACTTTCACAAAATAAATAAAGATTGCATAAAAAGTGTACAATTAAAATTTAAAAATAATTTATCAATAAAATAATTTATTTTAATAATTTCTATACAAAAAGATAATTTGGTCATTTAAAATACTTTCATTCCATTCCTACCTATCTTGCTAAATACCAATCATGATATTGGAATCAAGTAAAGAATGATGATTCCATTCCTTTTTCATTGCTTTATCATACCAAATATAGGATAACTTATACTATTATCATTCCTTTCCCATGTCCATTCCATTTCTAAATTCCATTGCTGCCTAGTTCATTCATGCATACCAATCACCACCTTAGGCTTTGTTTGGTTTGACAATGGAATGAGAATTGAAAAGGGAAGGCGGTTGAATGTTATAAATATCATAAAATATGAGGTAATTTTTTTCTGAAAAAATGTTTACAAGTTTTTCAGAAAAAAGTAAGGAGTACAATATTTTTAAAAAAAAAAACATATCTTGATAAAGTCCTTTTTGATTTTACTATGTTAATTACAAAAAGTTGTTAGTGGTAACATCTTATAAAGTGCAAAATTTTATTTTATTCAAATACTTAAAGTGCTTATTTTAAAAATAAAATCTAACATTTTAAAAATTCCAAAAATATTTTATAAGATATATGCATTTATAAAAAAATTTCAAATAAATTTTGTCAATCATCCTTTTAAGTTCAATTATCAGTATTAAACTAATTTAAACTAAATAAAATGATAAAATCTTATTAAGCTTTTTAAATGCTTAATTAAAGTTAGGGCACTTGATAACTTTTTAATTTCATTTTTTGAATGAAGCAATTATATATATCATTATATCATAACATTTGTAGCGCCCTGTCCAGGAGGTGCCTGCTTTCGGACCAAGCTGCTACTCAAATCTTTCCATAATGATTTAAATCCAAAATTTTACAACTCAAGTGATATGAGCTTAGCACTGACTCAAAAGATCATTTCAGAGTGCGCAATATGTACTACCAAAACAACAAAATTCAAACTCCAAGAGACACTACAAGAAGTGCAACATGTTCATATTCTAAAGTCTCATAAATAATGGCATATTTCAACTTCAAATAACACTACACGCCAACATTATATACAAGCTAAAAGTCTTCCAATTGAGTTTAGTCTTGTCCACAATCTCAAATCCCATAGTCACATCAGATGATATCCAAACACCTACCATAAACAATTCTTCCGAGCAAGCATCAGTCCTTATTCTTCACTATTCATATCTGTTTGAAAATATTTAAGAAATGCATAGGAAGACGAGTCTTAAAGACTCGGTGAGGGAAATATGTAGCAGTAGATAGAGGAAATATGTTGAATTTTTCAATGGCCATAAACAAGGTCATTGATAATAAATCAAATAATCAGTTCCTGATTAATGGTAATCAAATTTAGACTCAAAAAACATGAAACATGTAAACATTTAGCTGGCCCGTTGGCATCCTTCCTTATTGCTCCTTGATGAATACAAGATAACTTTTCCATAGCATTTAACTTGAGCTTGAAAACTTTCTCCTTATCTCTCCATTTGCTCGAGCAGACAGCTCGGCGTGTAACAACTTGCTTTTATGGCATGGTTGAAAGCATGCTCGATCCCACCACTCACAGTTCGCTACCTCCAGCTACTTGTAAGTCAGGATCATAGGTGGGTACTAGCTGGGAGATCTATCACCTTCGGTCCGTACTGCCCGGCCGTCTTTCTAGACCAAGCCTCGGGCCTAACTTCCCATGGCATCCCTCTGGGTTGAACTTCCCAAGGGCGTCCCCGTGGCTTGAATGATATAATGCCAACATATATCAACTAAACTTTTCAAGCAATAACATGAGCATTTCAGAACTTTACTAGATTTGCCATTTACAAGGCAAAACATTTTCTAATAACGGCCAGCAAGGCCTATTCCAATAAACCAGGTACATGAACAATTTAATAAATATATCAACAAGGCGATCAATGATACACTTGAACAATCAACTTCAAATAGAGTTTACAGGTTCAGAAAGATTTATAGATTTTGATTGAAAAATAATTATTTTTAAGAAAAGACGAATAAAATGCCTATTAGTTTCAAATCCAGAGAACCTCACAAGGCTCGATAATCAACAACGGTATTCGAGGCAGATATCAAATTAGCAGGACCTAACGGATTCAATGATTGACATGAAATAAACTCATACAACTTAATAACCAATTTGCAGGTCTCTCACAAGGGTAACAATAATTCACAGATTACGATAATCAAATCAGTACCAACCCTCACAGGGACTTATCAAGGAAATTCGATAGGAACAAGTGTGCCAGATTGGCGAATCCTCACAGGGATACAATAAAATAATGAGTAGGCTTATATAAGTCAAAGACCATAGTGGTGGAACCTTACCTCAATAACCTAAGAACTTGAGTCAAAATCTACTGATCCTTGGGCCAAATCCTCCATCCTATCCAAAAGAGTAATTTACCATCAAAATTCTTGTTCAACCCCAACGGTATCTAACATTCACAATCATACTAATAACAGTCCAATTTTTGTTCCACAATTTCAACTTCTCAAATGCTTTAGTTAACTTAATTGATAAATATAAATATTTTATTATCGAATTCGAGTCCATGCATCGCTTATTGCTAACTCCTTATACCATCATTTCACATAATAATCACAATTTTTGTCCAATTAGCCTAAATTTACATTAAAAATTAGCCTAACGATTTACTCAGATTAAATCAGGAATCAAACTAACTAATTAATCAAAATTTTACCAAATTGATCGAGTTTGAGGTCAATTCACAACCCAGTACTAGCCTGCATGCATCTAGATTGTCATCCCAAAGATTCTTCTTGGAAGTCGCTGGACCACCGCCGTTGGCCACCTGCTGGAGTTGTGCGCGGCCAGCACCATCAGATGTGCCTCGATGTGCTGGTCACAACCCCCAAATCAATTTTTAGATTGGACGTCGATTGGCTGGTCAATTTGGCCAAAAATTGGCAGCCTACCACTAATGCCGTCACATTGATTTACTTCAATTACTCTCCCGTTCGTCATCGGTTCCTCAGATTGAAGACACTGTTGTCTTCCTTGAGTCAAGCCTATTAAAACCCCGCACTCAAACTCTAGCTCAAGTTGCCGGAACCGAGAAACCCATCACTACCTCATTGGCCGAAACTTCTAGCCCTATTTTCGGCCACTACACCGATTAGTTCTACAAGATTTTGGTATTTTTGAATTCCTTGGGCTGAGAGGAGTAAAATGGTATATAATATGGTGGGTTTTGCCGATCATCGGAGAATGTTGCTGGAGGAGGAAGAAGACAATGGTTGCATGTGTAAATTTGAAAGAGTGGAGGGGGGGGTGAAATTGCTATATAAAGAGGTATTTCTAGAAATTATAAGTTGACCCCCAATATTTTCCCCAACTCTCAATTAGGTCCTTCAAAGTTTGAAAAAAACTTCAATTGAATCACTTAGACTATTTATTGCATCACATTGACCCCTTTGACCAATAATAATTCCATGCAAACCCCCAAAACTCTTAAAATGTGATCCAATCAAGTCTTGCATATTTTTAATTTGACCCCAAAACTTCTAAATTCTTACAATCAAGTCCTTTTTGTTAATTTTCCGAGCCCAAAAATCCAATCAACAAATTTCTTGATTTCTAAATCCTTATTTTTTCAAAAATACTGAATTTTAGGGGTGTTACAACATCAATTAATTAGAGATTGACAATTTATCATTAACAACTGTAGCTATGAATTGCTTCAGGTAGTATTTGATTTGGTTCAATTGAAATTGTTGAAATAAAGAATACTTCTATTGGTTTCTTTCTTTTTTTCTTTCTTTTTTTCTATTTTTTCTTTAATACCAAATTCCAATTCCACATCTCAAGCAAACACATTGGAGATTTTGTTAGATTATTCATTATATATTTGTGGTAAATTGTGGATCGTAGTGAAGGAGTACAACGTGTTGTTTGTTGATCTAAAATAATAAAGTGGCTTGGAAAATCCACAAGCACTCAATTATAATAAAGTATTTTATTACATGCCAGATCTACGTAATATCATCTTATTTTATAATTTACACCGTCCAAATTGGACTCTCACCACTTCAAAATATGTGACGAAATGTTCGGATTTATTGTGAAAAATAAGATTTTGATACTATTTGAAAATAGAGTTGAGGTTCTTCTTAAAAATCAATTGAATTGACAAAATTTTTATTCCACAATGTGTGTGTGTTGATTCAGAATTTGGGACCTTTTATAAATATATCTTTTGTTATGTTTTGACTTTGGAAGTAGATATTTATAGTGACAAGTGCTTAGTGGATTTCGACTCGCTTGAGTTTGGACGTTCATCTTGATGAGCTTAATTTGTTGGGTTTCTCTAACATTTTTTTTAATTATACTTTATTTAATTGAGCCATTTTATTCTCTAAGGTCTATTTTTTCACATCATCGAGTTCTCCTACTTTCAATTTAGAAATTTTATTTATATATTGAAAGTGTATTATAAACTTAATTTTAATTTTATTTTACCTTAATTAATTTATTTTAATAAATTAACATCTAATTAAATTAATTGTAATTTTTTTGGTTCCTGCACTAGGCTAATTTGCAACAAGGGATTACTACATTTCGCCGACATTGGCTGGGCACTTGCATTATGTTCCCTTTTTCTTTTCTTTTAAGTTTTGCCATCTGAGCAATAGTTGGAGCAAAGGATGCTTAGACTTTTTGGAGAGGTTTTGCACTCTGCGAGCAACTTAGATCTTAGAAATTTTCCAGTGGAGCTCTGCATTTTGCATAGGACTTAAATTTTTTTGTGGAGCTTTTTGCTTTGGAGTTCCTCTAGGATCGCTAATAGAGCTTTTTGTTTAATGAAATCTTAGAGTTTTGCACACTTCAAAAGACTTAGCAATTTTTGAGGTTTTTGAAATTGCATTCGTGCCAAGGGTGAGTTCTTAAGATAATTTTTTTTTTTTTTTTTACCTTGGGCACCCATATAGTAAGTGCCTCTTCAATAGACGGTTTGGTTCCACGATGGCCATATTTGTAGTGGGTGGCTCCGAGTGAACATCTTTGCAGTGGATGTCTCTGTGATAGTAAGGTTAGACCTATAGAACGCGTTAGTTTTTTTCTGTTTTTTTTCTTCTCTCTTATTGAGGACTACTTTGTTTTTGCTTTGCATAAGTAGTATGCTAGATGTTGAACTTTGGATGGTTATCGAGATTTGAGTGACTTTGCACTCTTTTTCACACTTAGTCGTTTGGATGACTTTATCTTTCATGTTTTTCTTCAATCTCTCATGTTGCTTACATGTTGTGGCGTGTTTACACTATTTTTCCTTTTGTCCCCTTCTGGGGACTTAACTGCAATGAGGAGTTGTAGGGAGTGGACATGACCACAAATACCTTTGAAGGTTTTATCATGAACTTAGTTTATATAAACTCCCCTTGAAAGGTCTTACTTTAGTTACTTGTTGGTAACATGTTCTATTCAGGGTCTTACCATATTGTTTGTCATCATCACGTATCCCTCTTAAGGTTATTGCTGGAGTCGTGTTGCTATTGCTGCGCCCCATTGGAGTTATTGGTATAGTCATTGCCACTCAGTGCACCTTGCGAGTCTTATAGTTGTTTTAGTTTCCCTTGTGCACCACTTGGGGATCTTATAATAGTCTTTTGTGTTTGCCACACATCTTTTAAAGGTCTTGTAGTGGTCTTTTGCCATGTGCCCCTTGGAGGTTTTATAATGGTGCTAATATTATTGCCACGTGTCTCTTTGCAGGTCTTATAGTGATGTTAGTGTCAACTGTCAAGGGCCCCCTTAGGGTCTTACACTGGTGCTAAGGTAAAGTATTCTCCAATTGCTATATGGAGTCATTGGTTTCTTAGTTGATGTTGCACATTCTTAGGTCTTATCGAGAGCAGTAACAGAGCAAACATAGTTGAAGAAAAATGTTTGAAAATTTCTAGAACGGTCTTGTATTCAATAAGCAATTGAAAAAAACATTTAGGTATCTAGGAACAAGAACTTTACTTGAAACGGAAATCCTAACTATTGGAATAACTTCAGAGGAAAAGAAAGCTTTGGTACGCTACAGAAGGTGTGCTTACTTATCTTGAGGGGTATCCCTTCTCTTTTCTGCGGGGGCTGAGTCATTGGCATCAGTGTCTTCTTTGCCGAAAGTTTCCTCATGTGTGATTTTTCATTGTGTCAACTCTTTCTCTTGGAGGTCGAATCCTTGCTTGAGCATCATAATAATGTTGGCTTATTGGACCACACTTTTAACATTGTCCTTCGACTTACTTTCCCAACTTTCTTTTACATCACTCAAGTTGGTCATAGAGACCTTTATTCCTTTCAAGATATTGGCGTAACATTTTTTAGCAATGCACTGGTTGCTAGAAGCTTTTCACATTCCAATGGGTGTGGGGAGCTTTATCTTTATTTAGTACATTGAGACTACTACTTGGGAAAAATTTAGAGTTGGTCTTCTCAATATCATGTTGTAAATTGATGGGGTATTGACAATTAAGAACTTTGCCATCTTCATGACTCTAGGGATGAGTGCCTAAGGAAAGGAGAAGAGTGATTTCTCTAAGGGCTTCCATTACATCGGCTTAAAACCCGACTAGAAGAGTATTGATCTTCTTTAGTTAGGTGTTATCCATGTTAAGTTGGATGACGGCATAGTCAAAGATGATATTTGCAGAGCACCCACTATCCACCAAGAACAGAACCAAAAATTAGCGAGGGTAGTAGAGATCACTAGAGCATCATTGTGTCTACCTCATCTAGACTTTATGTCTTCTTTCCTAAAGATGATGTTGAGGGGTGGAGGATACACTTCATATATTTGCAATATTGGGTTTACTAAGTAGGCTTGCATTTGTTATGCTGCTCATGCTAACTCTTTTCTTGTGTTTTAGGAGTTGTCACTTGCACGTCCTCTCAAGATTCCCAAGATGACGCCTGTGGTAGGTAAATTCAATGGGTCCTATAGATGCTGCATTTTCTTTAGTTCTGACTTTTCACTGGGTGAGCATCGACAATCCTCATTGGCTTTGGTTCTGGATCTGTCTTGCTTTTGCGCCCATACTTCTTTAGGTATTCTCTTTGGATTAGCCTCTTGATCTTATCTTTTAGATTCCAACATGACTTAGTAGTATGGTCATGGTCGGAGTGAAAGTAACACCTCTTCTGGATTTTTGTCTCTTTGTATTGTCCACCATCTTTAGGGGGTGCCAGATTAGGCTCTACAGTTTTGCCACAACTAGGATGTCTGTCTTGGATGTTGTGAGAGTGGTGTATGTGGAGAATGCTTTGGGAGGGCTACGCCAACAGTCTTCTAACCTTTTATTGTTGTTACCTCATTTATCTTGCGCTTTATGCTTGCTAGCACTGTCAGGGACATCACCTCCTTGATTGGGATATATTTCTCCACTTAGATGAGGAGTTCTTTGAGCATGGTTGGCTGCTTTCCAACTATGGACTCTCAAAACTTCTGATGCCTTAGGTTCTGCAGAATGATATTGTGAAAGAGTTATTGACTAATGTTTTTGAAGCTCGGTAAGATAGTAGAAAAGAAAAGGTTAGCGTTGAGACAATAGGAGATTGGAGGAACTGTAAACCCAAAATACTATTGGAAATACTGTCGAAAATTTACTTCAAGTTTCTTTTGTTGGAATAGTACCTCGCAAGCCAATTAGATTGGCCTTGTAAACTATTTCCTTGTAAGACAATCATGATTGAATGATATTCATTATATAGCCATCTTCATCTTATGCTCATTGTTTTCTTCACTTGCATTTGGATGAAACTCTTAGATCACATTAGACTATAGGACTTGGTCACACACTGGGTGGTGATCATGGAATAAGTCTTATACAGTTGTGATCTTAAATCTTCCAAATCATAGGATCTTACGAAACAGGGCATCTAAGATCCGAATAGACTTGCACTAACAATGCATGATCCAAGGGTTGGATGTTGCTTCGTTCCATGAGCAATACCATATGAGATATGGATGCATGTTAGTGGTGCTTGTTAGAGAACAAGGTACTGAAGGCCCGCTCGGAGAATCCACTAGATAGCTAAGTGCCAAGTCAATAATGGTAAGTTCTCCAACTTACGCTAGTGTATATTATTAGTCCTTTGACCTGAGGATCCATGGTAATCTTATGTTTGGTCCTTATGCTTTGACTTTTCCTTGGTCACTTAGCGGGCCACTCAGATTGAGGTTGGGCATAAGCTACTAGGCATGGAGGTTTGTGAGATCCAAGGTGGAATCTGACTCCTTATTTTTGAGAAGGGTGAGTGCATCTCCTATGCATTCTATAATGATCGATTCCAATAAATTTTTGTGCAAGGTGATGTGACAATTTGAAAAGGTGTTTCCAAAGATGAGGTCACTGAGGGAATCGAACATTGAGAATAGAAGTATAGCATTGAGGCTATTAGGGAGCTGACTAATATCTTGCCCTAAACCTCTTTTGGGAGAGAGGAGACAGAAGGACCGTATTTGCATGGTACGCGTAATGCTAGCATGGTTCTCCAAGAGCATTTATTTCGGCCAATTAGTTGGGCTCCATAAGCTTGAGGTTGGACATCGACCATGGAGATTGGGTATTCTTTAATTAATGAGATTAGTTGAATTGAGTCGTTTAGTTTAAAGGAGTTTAAACTAATGTGAGTATTTGATATTCCATAAGTCACAAGGAGTTGTGAGCCCATGTCCAATGAATGGTAGAACCTAATGGGTCACACACAAAAGCCAATAGCTTGACCTATTGAAGAAAGGAGAATTTTCTACGAACACGACCGAATTATGGAGGAGGTGAAAATTGAAGTCATTTTTAGCTTGATTAATTTAAGAGTTAAATTGATCAATTTAATTTAAGAGTTAAATTAAGATCAATTAATTAAGAGTTAATTATGTCAAATTAATTTAAGAGTTAAATTAATTTTGAGTAGCTTAAAGAGTTAAACAATTTGACTTAAGAGTTAAGTCAAATGATTATTAATTAAATTAAAGTGCTTAATTTAATTTAATTGGAGAGTTTATTTAGGAGAATATTATTAAATGAAGGGTTTATTAAATATGGAATTGGAATTTAATTGGAAGACATTTCATAAGATGAAATGTAAGCTTCAATTAATATTCTTATTCATTAACACTAATCGTTAGTGGCCACCTAGGCATGGACACTTGGCACCCTCTCCTTGAGGATGGTGTGTGACTACACACCATCCCACTCCTACATATAAATATAGGAGGAGAGGGGACTGCCACTTGGTTCAAGATTGCTAGGTGTCTTTTATTCTCCCAACAAACTTGGATAGTGGGCATCTAATTATTAGCATCCCCATTATTTTATCCAACCTCCCACACATTCCACCTCCATTCTTCCAAGCATTCTCTTCTCTTTTCTTTGCAAATATCTCCAGCCATATTGTAGAGAATAGGTCCTAGCTATGTTGTGTGGACTATGCCATTAGAGGCATCACACTTGGGTTTCTATTGCTCTTGCTGAAATGATTTTTGGCAGTGGCTTTGGGAATTTTTTTGGTGACCTTAGAGGAGTCCAATTAGGCTGAAATTTTTATTGTATCATCCCCAAGGAGTGATGAGTTTTCTATAAAAAAAATCAGCTCAAAACTCGAAGAGGAGCTTGGAGAAATCTGGTGATCTTTCTGCTGCGCCAGTGAGGAGTTTCTTCAACGATTGAAGAAGAGTTTTCTTGCTCCTTGAATTTTTTGATTTCACCAAGGTAATTTCCCTCTGTAAATCTAATTCCTATGGATGTCTTGATCCTTGGGGGTGTGTATGGTCTGGTTATATTCATGATTTTTTGAAAATATTTGAATCCTAGTGCCATACACACCTACATCCTTTACTCTTTCTTTACCAAAACATTCAACTAATAGAATAGAAAACCTTGTAGAATATTCCACAATCCTTGATAATGCCATTTTAGAGCAAGTAGTTCCACCTCTATAAGTCCTTACAATATCTAACAAAAAAGGGAGTCTTTTCCTCAAGGTATTAAAAGTATAAAAGCTCTTTTTAAATCCTAACCTCACATCAAGGAATACGTTTAGTCTTCCAAGATCTACAAGTGTAGAGGTGGCAATTTTTGACACGATACGATAACATGATACAAATAGATATGATGTTATTGGGTTTGGGTGGTTGGAGGTTATTGAGTTGGGTCGATATTGGGTTGACACGATAAGCAATATGAAAATTTTGGATTGGTTTGCGTTGGGTTTTGGGTTACCCGATAAATATGATAATTTTATCAGTTAACCCACCAACTTGATACAATCCAATCCAACCCAATCTAAGCCAATCTAAATATTTAAAAAAGGAAAAAGAAGTATATATATATGTATGCATATATTTTATGAATTAATACTTTTGTGTACTTATTTGTTGGCCCAAATCTCAATTGGAAGAAGAGAATGGTAATAAATAGATATAACTGAAATTAGAAGTTAGAATATGTTATGATTTTTGCATTTTTAATTAATGACTTGATATTAATTTCAAATATTTTAATTTTAGATTGATTTGTAATGCACTAAATATTACTATTGATGATGTTGTACAAGAAATTACATGAAGTCTAGTTATCAAATTGCTTCATGACACAAAATATGGGCTACCATAATATAAGGTTTGAATTTTTTTAAAATTTTAGGATAAGTTGATTTTTTTCGAAAATACTTGTATAAATTGATTTTTTTTATTAATCTAAATTGAATATAAAATATTATAGGTTTTTTAGATGAATTATTAATGAAAAAAAATAATCACAAGTTGAACTGGGTTGACACGAAAACTTTCGGGTTGGGTTCGCGTTGAGGCTTATTGGGTTGAGTTCGAGTTGAACAAAATTTTATAATATTCCTATATCAGCTCGATGCGAAACAACCCTACATGACATGATTACTACCGCTAGACCAGTGTGTGCACAGGTCCTCCAAAGGAAAATAGTAGATAACCCTTTCTATCCTAATAGAATTCATATCCGGTTGGAAAAGGAAAGGTTACACCTATCTTCATCTTGGAACCATCTATCTCATCTTTTCACACCATGAAAGGAAAGAAATACCAGTTTCGACTCGAATAGCACCTTTTGACACCCATTTCATTGAGTACCAAAATGTTGTTATTGACACTATGGTGACAACTTTCAATGCCGAAACTATCATGGTGACCTTTTTCCTAAACTACACCATGTCTCTAGATGATCCCTACCTTCCAACAGTACTTAAGGTCCAAGTCCAAGTTTTAGGTGTTGAGTAAGCTGTGTTTGCTGGTATCGCAACTCTTCATCACCATATCGTGTGTAGGTTACAAAACAAAAATCAAGGAACACATAACACTTTAATGATCCTTGCCGGCTTAGGACAAGAACCCCTTACGATTGTCCAAGTCCTGAGGTAGCTCAAAAGGAAAGAACTAGAAAAGCTCATGCCAACAGAGTGGATAACTAACTATAAGTCACTACAACAGACTTATGAGATAGTGAAGTCCTCCAACTTCAAGTTGCCAAGGCTCAGTGGTGCATGTGCAGAGACCATCTTTGACATCCAAAGAGATGTTAGGCATCAGGTGTCATCTCCCAATAGATGATGGCTATACTAGTACCTACACAAGCAAAAGACCTTTACACTCCTTTAGGTGGTTTTGATCCAGAAAAACTGCTTACATTGACAAAATCATGGACATTTCATTTGGGATGTGGATCCCTCAGAATGTGATCTAAGGTGCTCTTGTGATCAATAGGACTCTGATGATGATGATTAAGACTACCGCCACTATCGCAAACAATGAAAGAAAAAGAATAAAGTCTTTAGGATAGAATCTTGCCGACCTTAAAAACCTAAAGATCCAAATGTTGAGCCACTAAGGCCTCAACCATTGCCTTGTTATGAAAAGGGCCTAGCATATGTACGGAGAAAAAAAATACTAATTGCAGGATGCAAGCCTCAAAAGGTATCTTTTTTCCTTCTGTATGATGTTCCATTATGAGTAAGACTTCCCACCATTGGAGAGACAAATTGACAATTCTGGCTATACTCCATCAAAACCTTGTGTACAATTAATGAGAATCGATAGTGAAGGAAGAATAAAGCCTCTCACACGGACAGAAGCGATTCTCAACTGGAAAGTAACAAATGCTAGAGTACATAATAGGGTCCTAAAAGATCTTGATGGTAAGATGGAGCAATTCATCTCCACAGTCCACTCAACATAAGCTAAAGTTGACTATTTGGCCTCTTAGATGCAAAAATTTCATGATAACCTTGTCAACAAAGTACATACCCTTAATAGAGACCTCCGTTTTCTCTTAGATCAAAGAAAATTTGGTGCTGAGTTTTATCATAACGAAGCATAGATAATAAGACTGAGAGCCCAACTTGTTTAGATAGAAGCTTATAAGCAAATGGTGGTACAATCACTCCCTTTTTATCCCTTCTATACCAGTCAACTCTTTTGTCAATAATCTCCTTCGACCTCACTACTAAATTATTCAAAACACCCCTTCATGAGCTCTAGCCTTCCAAAATATGTTCAGAGAACATCTTCTCTATAACCTACTAAACCAAAATTCTCAGCTGAGGAAAAGAAGAAAACCTTGTTATCTTCTTCTCCATAATCCTTCTCTGAAATAAAGTAGGAAGATCAACCACACGCAGAAGCTCATATGGCCATGAAAGATTCCAAAAAGGAAGTATCCGTTATGATGGATTCAAATATCTCATTTGAAGTATTTCATGAGAAATCCTCCGACAGTGATTCTGATAAAGATTCAGAAGCAAAGCTTGCTGATATAATATCTATGCCGATGGCTTCCAAGACAAGATCAAGCTATCAAATAGAAGAATAGGTTGTTGAAAGCTTTAATTTTGACCCAGAATCACATCAAATCACTGAACTAGTGGTAATCCAAACCAACCAATGATCTATGGTTCACCTTTGATGACATCCATGTGTCCAAAAAGAGAGATAGACTTTATCATTTTCTGCCTGATTGACTTACAACTCACAAGAGAAGGAACCAACTTGTAGACTATTCTGAGAGATTTGCCTCTAGGTTCATAATTACTCTCGGAGATTAGTTCCAAAGTCTTGGGAAATACAGATAATTGCAGTTTTGCCAAGTTAATAATCCATCAACAACCCTAGGAAAAATCCACCAAGAATTCATTGGACATGTCTCTCTGATAAGAAAAATGGCAAAATAAGATTATTTCATTATGAGGTGTTGCTCTCTTAAGAAGAAGGATCTTGATTTCCATTTCCAAAGGAAGTCCAGCTGTTCTACATGCTGAATGGATCTAATAATCCACACTTGAAACATGTCTTCCTCGCATTACTTCCAAAGGAAATCTAGCTTGAGCTCCAACATATGATTTTTGCCACTTGAAGGGATATGGCTCACATAGGCCTTGGAGAAATTCATCAAATGACCATTGCAGCACTTGATAAACTCTGCGAGCAGCAAAACTTCTTCAAAGAACTTCAAGATAATAGATGTATCTTGAAGAAGGCCCACAACAAATCCTACTTGGAGATAAAGTGTAGAGACAAAGATAAGTGCTCTTATTTTCCCTCAAAGAGACCAACCCTAAAAAAATTTAAAAGGAAGAAGAAGCCCTTAAGATTCTTCAAAAGAAAGCCCTTTAGGGAAAAAAAAAATACTGATGTTGCTATCTATATGGGAAAAAAGGGGGGGCACTTTGCAAAAAATTACCCTAAAAAAAATAAAAATAATAATAAGTCCAACCACACGATATCTCAAGTACTACAATGCTCATGTACAACCGTATTTGATACATATGTTGAATCTTTGTACTCTAAACAAGAAGAACAAACTGAAGAAATGGTGTTTTCCATCCAATATTCCTCCTAAAATGATGAAAAGGCACCCCCAGTTGAAGAATCTGAGCCTGAAGATTACTTGCCTATTTATATGCTCCAAGCTTGTTCTGTTTTCTAAGAAAGCATTCATTCTCCTCATGTTACGATACATATTCTTCTATCCAAGTATGATTATGGTGCCTCGGAGGCTCTGAAGTCACCACACCACGACACTAATCCTCTCCGTAGATTTTCCTTTAAGAGCTAGTGCCAAGCATTTACTAACAAAATTAAAAGACAAATCATATTAGAAGGAACAATATATATCTTATTCTTTATACACTAGTCTAAACTTTTCCTCTAGTTATAGATGAGCATACATATACTAGTACCTGAGGTATGGTACTAAATCTGGCATGACTATAAGTTTTATTATGTACATGCATAAACTTATCGATTTGGGTACTGTTGGATTCAAACAAAAAATAATTTCTCCTTTCTCTATTCCCAAATTCTTTCTTCTGGTATGACCAGTCCAGCCTCATTTGTATAAAGAGAAGCGTAAGAGTGAGTTAAATGACTCAGTAGGAAAGTTGGAAAGAGTTACCTGTATAGAGCTTATTCTGCAGTTGGAGATGATAGAGTGAGAATTATGTATTAAGTAGGAAAGAAACATGCTAGATTAACTTGATTTGTGTAACAAGATTTTGTAATAAATGCTTTACAAGTCAAATGTACATATATTTGAGATATCTTAAGGTTTTATATAAATTGAGAGATGCTTTAATTAAATTACTTATAAGAAACCTTAGCAGATAAGAGACATTATAATCATATCAAACATTTCATGTAACTTTATCACTGTCCCATACCAGTGTAGAGAACTCATAAATCTCAATGCTTCTTTTCCAAGTTCAGATTCAAGTGTATATCATTCTAGAGGTGGCCCCCGCCGTACACCCGCACGTGGCTCGTAGATCCTTACACTTAATTTCATGAAGAGTAAAATCGAATTCTATTATTTAGGTACCAAATACAACCTAAAGATGTCTAGCACGAAAATCAATAGGTGCTAGTGGTGATAGATTCAAGAGGTAGCCCCCACTGTACATCTCATGTCAACTAGTGTAGCACTTTGCTCTGCTCGACACATGCTTTACAATACTGACCGAATAAGATATTCAAAATAGTCAAGACTACAATAAGTATAGCAGAAGGTGTCAACCTCAGGATTTTAGAGGTAGCCCCCACCGTAGACCCCCGGCAAGCAAGTGTGGCACTTAGTTCCCAATTCGACGAGTAGGATGGGAAGATTTATAATAATTAGAAACATGAATCTTTTTCAAGTTTTAACTTATTTGGAGGAAGAAGACTTTTTCATAAAATATTCTCCTTTTATTTTGAACAATCTTTTGAGTTATTGTTTTGAGAATATCCTACATAGGGTGTTATTACTTTACTTATTAGTGTAGCATAGTTTTGATTATAAAGAAACAAATGAAATAAATATTAATGACATGATCTTTTGGTTAAGAATATTTTAGGATTTCAACCGGCTCAAACTTACCTAGCAAATAAAATAATGTGAGGCATTTCAGGAAGTGCAAAAAGATTATATGATTTAAGAAGTAGTTATTAACAAGTAATAGATGGAAATTAGAAAGGAAATAAAGACCTCACATATCAATGATCGAGGTGTTCCTGAAAACACGAGATAGGTATATGATTTCAGAAAAAATATTATGAAAGAACAGAAGTACTCACATATCAATATTCAAGGTGTTTCAGGAAGAAGATTTACAGGTAATAGAATAAAAATTGAAAAGGAATAGAAATCCTCACATGTCAAGAATCAATGTTCAAGGAAACACAAGATGGATCTATAATTTCAAGAAAAATATTAACATGTAACAAAATGAAATTAAGGACTAGAAGACCTCATCGATTCCTATGATCGAATTCTCCGACAAACTTGTAAGCTTAATTACCTAAATTTAAGATTCAATTATTACTGATCGTTCTTTTGGTAATAGTATTATGAGGGAATGAAAATAATAATTAAAAATTAGTTTAATTAAAGTACTATATACCATTTTAATTATTTAGTTACTATTCAATAATTCAAGCGACTAACTTTATTGATACCTTGAGCATATATATATATAAGATTAATCTTTCATACTTACTAATTCCTAAATGAATCAAATATATCTTAACACTTTTCTTATCACATTGTTCCAAGAATGACATTTACAACAAAATCATTGTTTCTAAATCATGTTCTACAATTTCCACCAAATCTAATTAAATTCCAACCCCAATCATCCAATATAATCTCATAATCTAAACGTTCATACTCAACCATATTCAAAAAGAAAGTCAAGTTATCATCATTACAACCCACCCACAATTATTCAACATAACTTACCCATTTCCAGAATCTCATAGTCACTTGCGCAGCTTTTGTAAAACTAAATTTGGCTAAATCTAAGTTAGTTTAATGCTGGCATTTACCTTAAAAGATCTTGAAACGTAATGAAATTTCTAATTATAGCCTCAATATGTCGATCAAACGGGCCGAGTTTCACTAATTCCCATTTAAAGATTCTTAGCTCTAATCTTATCTACACTCGAAGAGCTTTCCAACTATAGTTCTGCTTCATCATTTGAACAACTAATTCTTCATATATAGCTGAAACAAAACTACCCTCAATTCTGATGGTTTTTGCCTACGTGAGACAGTGTTGATCTTAGTAGAGTTTCAGGTTAAGTTGGGGGAAATTTCTGGAAATCTATGTTAATATAGTTTTCTAAACATCAAGAGCTTTCTAATGATAGGTTTGCATGGATGATCACGTGGCTGGAAGGTTGGTTTTTGATTTTTGAAAATTGAAGTCTAGGTAGTAATTCTACTAACTGGCAAGTTCTATATTGATTTCTATAGAATTTCTGGGGTTTGGGACTGGAAATTTTGGGGAGATTTCCTGAGAATTTTGATCTTTTATGGGTTACGGAAGATTTGGTGGTTGTGAAAATTTGGATAGTAGAAACTGAGTTCTTTGGGGCAGTCTATAGAGAGAAAAAGTTCGTGTGGAAATGGCTATAGGTTAGTCCCTATTTATAGACTATAGGATTTTACTTATTTGCTTAGAGGTCCTTGACATTTCTATTTTATTCTAATTTGACCCTGGTCTTTTTATTGTAATTTAGTCCTTGATCTCTTGTCTCATTATGAGTTAGGCCTAGGAAATAAAAAAAAAACTTCTATTTTATATTTCATTTTTATTATCTACCTAATATACACAATAATGCATTTGTATCTTAAGGTATATACACTTTTGTACCTTATGACTTAGGGTGCATGGCTAAATTCATAGTGTACATGTATTTAGGGAATTTTAAGTCAATCCTTTTGATTAACTTGTTTAATCTAGAATGCTATTAATCATATCAAAAGGGATAATTTTATAAGATAGTCTATCTACTACATATAGAATTTTAAATTTTGATTTCCTATAATTACTAGATAGCTTAATAATTTAATTTTCTAAGGAAACTTACGTATGAGAAGAGACAAGGTGTTACAATCCCCCCCTTAGAGGAATTTGGCCTCCAAATTCTAGGCTCTGAATAAATGGGGGTATCGGCTCTTCATATGTTCCTCAAGTTCCCTAGTTGCTTCCTCAATATTGTGGCTTCTCCATAAGACTTTGACTATTGGGATTCTTTTATACTGCAGCTCTCGGTATTTGTGATCCAGAATGCACATTAGTTTTTTCTCGTAGGATAGGCATTGATCCATTTTAGGATGATGAGTTTGGATGGATACCAAAACTGGATCCAAAACCAGCTCGAGATATTGGAATTAATTGGGAAGGATTTGGGCTCTTTTGGATGATTATGTGGTCCTAAGATTACCATGACTACCACAATTCCTGAGGACAATCTTGAAGTACGTGATACCAAGCCCAACAATGTAGATAAGGCCAACTGATGAAGTCTATCCATGCATAGCCATTATGTGACATGTGTCCTCCTATTTTGACATGTGTCCCTAAGTTGTAATAAGGCTAGCTAGTTGTATGACACATGTCAGGTATTATATATTAGTAAGCTTGACATGTGGCCTTATATTTTGTTAGTGGTATAATTTCTGATAGTGAATAGGTAAGCTCCTATCTTGGGGTACTTGCGGTTGATGGAGAAATTATGGAGTAAGTGTTTTGCTAGTTGCTCCCATCTCATGATAGATCTACCTGGCATCTGTTGAACTGTAGTGAGGGTGGTATGCAACACGTTGGAATAGGTACTTTCTTGAGATTATAAAGCTCCATCTTCACAAGAAAATTATCTAGGAGCTCCTGGCATTCTGATGTGCTATTGATCTCTAGTAGGTTGGCAGTCTTAATGCCCGAATGGAGCGACTCCACTAGGATGGTTGCACAGAAAGGCCTGTATCTCGGGAGAGCGACATCCAAAAAAAGGTACTAACTTCGTACTCATTCTGAGCATTGTATTACGACATACTAGGTTTGAACTCCTAGTATAGTGGGCAATCGCAATGCTGAGTTAGCTTGGAGGGAAGATTGCACGTCGGAGGAGAGGCGGCACCCTCTGGGGATGACAAGGCTACTTTTCTCCAACAAGAGAACTACAATAGCTCTTGAGGGTGATGTTTCCTAGCATAGTGGTGGTAGCTTTGGTCGTAACTTGTACGGAGATATTCTCCTATAGGTTCATTCATGATTCTTGAGTCATATGCAATATTGGTCCTCTAGGGATTGGAACTTGCTGCGTGGTGTCTCATTTGGTAACTGATGCACTTCAAGTGTTGGCTTTGGTGCCGGATGGGACTATACTTCAGGTGGATTGTTCTTTGTGTTCTTTCCTCGTGGTGCCAGATGGACGCTGGAATCCTAAATTTTTGATCTTGTTGCACCTTCTATATTCTTTGCTTCAGATGGGAGTTCTCATAGACAACGCCAAAATGATGCTGCTAAAAAATGAAGTTGGGATCCTCTCCAAAAATTAGCTGATTCAATAGGATTTTTGCTTCGAAACATATTGGTTAGAGTCAGAGCTTGAAATTTTTTATAAATGATTTTTTTTTTTTTTTTGTCTGTTTTAGCTGTGGAAGCTAATATTTATGGTAATTAAGTGCTTAGTAGACTGCGACTGGCTTGGGTCTAGGTGCATATCTTGATGGCTTATTATTTTGGGTTCTCTGATCTTTTTATTCAATCATACTTTATTTAATTAGGCCCTTTTATTTATTTAATAAGATTTTATTTTTTCATATCATATTTCTTTCTTAAATATAAAAACAAATATAAGCTTAGCATTTGTTAATATATCGTCTTATATCTAAACATGCTTTATAGTACAATATTTTATTATAAAAAGATGTATAATTTCACATTTATCATTTCAGTTTATTTTTGACTTTCTTACAATGAATATTTGCACATAGTTATATATATTACTATATTCTGTATAAGAGGATGCGCGTGGCTACAGTAGCTTGGCGCGTGCGAAGATTTTTTTTTGTTTTGGAAACTTTTTTGCTTTCCAAAATCAAGCGACTATGTTCTGCTGAAGCTCTGCTTATGCGTTTTGTACGCTGTGCATAATTAGTGGAAAGAGTGTTGCTTTTTTCAGCAAAATGGCGGGCCTCACCAGAAAACTAGTGATTATCTTTAAACTTTCTGTTTGGCGCATATTTCTTTTCAATTGCATTTTTGGCTTGTGCTCTCTCCTTTGTCCAAACTTCAATATGATAAAGGTCCAAAAAGTTAAACTTAATTATTAATCTGACAATAAAATAATTTTTAAATAATATTCTTTATTTTAAAAATTGTTGTTATAAAAAGTTTTCAATGTCATTATCTAAATATAAAAACTAATTTTAGAAAAATTATTGAAAACTCCTTAAGATAAACTTTTATGTTTATAAAATCCATGAAGTTATTTTCAATCTAAAAATTTATTCCACAAATTTTTAGAAAGTTGAATCAACTTTTATCTTACTTTTGGATGAAATTACCCTTAAATATTTTATGTTAAGAATTCTTTTTATTTATTAATTCTTAAATTTATATTTAGTTTTACTTAACATCATTTATTTGTAGTTAAAAATTTTAGAAAATTTATTGTGAATTTTAAAAAAAATTATCCTTTTCCCCCTCCATTTGACTTAAAATTAAAATTCTATTTACTATAATTTATATATATTTAAAAATTCAAAAAATATATTTCTCCAAAAAGTTTAGTTTATAAAGTTAAAATTGTCATTGATACAAATCATTATAAAGAATATAAAAAAAAATCTATTAGAAAAATTACTAATTCATTAAATATTTTCTTAATTAAAAAGTTAATTTAGGTAATTAAAATATATTTAATGAGTCACAGGTAATTTAGTAAAAGACATTAGATGTTGGGTTTTTTCAAGGAAAGACGATGGAATGGGTATTTTTAATAGAAAAAAAAAAGTTAATGAGTTCTTTTGTTTCATCCATTGGATTTTAAAAATTAAAATTCTCTTTCCTATAGTTTATAAATATATACATAAATTCAAGATATATATTCCGCCAAAAATTTAATTTATAAAGTTAAAATTATCACTGATACAAATCATATTAGAAAAAACACTAATTCATTAAATTTTGTAATTAATAAATTAAGGTAATCTAAAGATATTTAGTTCAAATATCACATATTACAACAAAATGGCACGCACATAAAAATTTATGACTATCTATTTAGTCCCATTAATTTGTCATGGTACGGTAGAAGTGAGTTTTTATTTAACAAAATACATTTTATTTTGTCTATTATCAAACAACTCACCGTTAATATTGTTACTAAATTAATTTTTTAGATTTAATTAGAACATGTACTCTTGCCAAAAGAAAAAGAGAGAAAAAATTTTTTAATAAAAAAACAAAATAAATAATTGAAATGCTCATTTATCTGATAAAACATGTAATCCCATATAACAAAGGATTTGGCTAACATGTAGAAGAAGAAGGGGACTAGAGAGTATGAATTAATATTGGAGTGATACAACATGATTTGTCTTAATTTTATTTTTATTAAATATTAATTATTTAGTTAACTCTTCCATTTTTTCAAAGCATAGTCTCCATGCTATACATCCAGTTTAGAAACGAAATGATTAGATATATTATATCATGAATATGTTCAACAATTAACTAGCATCAGAAAATAAATAAATACCCACATTTTTAATTTAGGTGAAATTTGAACTTAATTTCCAAATTTCAATTTTACCACCAATTAAACTTCATATAACGTATGCTAAAGTATTGCATGTATCAAATTACACTAGAGTGATAATTTAGTATATAACAATAGGAAGAGCTAAAGAAGTTTAATGCACAGTATAGTAAAATAAAATTTAAACAACAATATTATTTATTTTTATCACCAATTTTAATGGTTGACTAATGATGCACCTAAAAAATTCACTCTTAATTTGAAATTGGAAAGATAAATAAATATTCATATGTACTCAGATTTTATTAATTAGGTGTTAGCAATTTTTTTAAAAAAGGCATTATGTCTTTAAAAAGGGAAACACATACATTTCTTCTTTTTATAATTTTGTTACCTGAGAATTAATTCAGAATTTGAAGATAAAAATGAGAGCGAGATGCTTGAGATAGGATAAATTAGGGCTTTTGAAAATTTTATATATTTGGGAGAAAAATAATTTTTTTTAAAAAATGAATGATGAATGACTGTTTTCCTACCAATTATGCCTGATTTCATAAAATCGGTGAAACTTCCAATTGATGCAATACATACAGATAACAATTAAGTGCAAGTAAGTAAAAAGGCACAATAATTTATAATGGTTTATCAGATACCTAAATTTATTATTTAAACTTTTATTTAGGATTTGAAACATATCAAATTAATAAGAAATAAAACTAATACAATGTGAGAAAAATAATTGAAGGTAGAAAAAGTAAATAAGACATCCAAAGGGGTGATAAACCAACTCCATACAGCAACAACAAACTCACAAAGAGGAGAAAACCAAAACCCATATGGAATTATAACAACTCCCAAACGCCATGGAACTGGCTTATCAATGATCTAGCCTTCGAAAACTTTTGTCAGATGGACTTACATAGTTGGCAAGGCACGAACTACTAAAGTTCTGCATTAAAAGTTCTAGACTCTCTTTCTGGATTGGAACCCAATTAATACAACTATTTCCAAAAGTACTGCTCTAATATTTTTGTTCACCAGGTGGTTCTCGAGTAGGCATGGGAATAGGCCATGCCGCCCATCAGGGACATATGGCTTGACCTTTGTAAAGTCTTGCCTGTTTAATAAAAGGACATGTCAGGTCAAGACTTAAAATATAGTTTTTTTAGTTAAATAGGCTAGGCTTAACACTTTTTAAAAAACTCATAAATCCTAACAATCCCACTTGTTTATCCTCCTTTTATATAATATAAAATAGTTACATTTATATTACATACTAATATGAATTTCAGGCTTATTAAGGCTTATTACAAGTTTGAACTTATTCAAAAATTAGATTATGTAATTTTTTAAGCCTGATTAGAGTCTTAATAGAAAAGAGGTGAAACGATTAGACATGTCCTTAATAAAAATCTATTATAAATAATAGGTCAGATTCATGCTTGTTCTTAGCATAACAGACTTGAATTATTTAGATTTATTTAGATACCTATCTTCAAGAGCACACAATACAACTGTTCGCAATGACAAGTTATTTAGAATACACCATAGTCTGGTCCCACTCAATTTATTTAGATACCTATCTTCAAGAGCATACAATAGATGCGAAATAACTAATACAACTGTTCACAATGACAAGTTAACAAATTGTTAAGAGTGTAAACTTTGTATCTCATAACATGAGTTCTCTTGTCTTTCATTTCTCATTTGAAAAATTTATTTACGAAATAGTAGATAAAATTTTTACAATGTATAGAGTCCATGGGCATAGCACCGTGCCTTGCACGGTGTGCATTTTCTAGTGTATATATATATTTCTTTATAAAGATTCAGATAATTATATATAATGATAAATTTATTTACATCTTTCAATTATTATCCTAGTATAAACATACATTTTTCATTAATGTTAGGTAAAAACAAGATGCTGATGCAAGTCATTTCTCTTTATATCACATTTTATTCAATTTAAAGTAAAAAGGGCAAATTTTAAGTTGTTATACATTATTTAGAAAATTAATTCTAAGCAAATTTCACATATTCACCTAATGGTTAAAGATATAAAAAGAAAGAGATCTCTATATACACGTGTTTTATTGAAGCCATGTTGACTATATCAAACTAATAAAATTTTTCTATGCACATTCTAAACACTCTATTGAAAGAAGTGAAGAAATAGAGAATTAACTTGGCCATAATTAAGATGTAGATACGAGTTAATTCTCATGTTACTGCATTTAGGGTTGTAAAATTGGTATTAAACGATATGGATATGCTGTATCCGTTTAAATTTTATAATATTCGTATCCGTATTCGATGGATATTTTTTAATAACATCTGAATTCGTATCCAACGGATATTAATCGAATTCGGATATATCCCTATTCGATTATAATTATTAGGATACATTTGTTTATAAATATCCGAATATCCTCTTACAAATATCCGAATATTTGAATCCATTAACTTGTAATAAAATGCATATTTTTTCTAATAAATTTCATTAAAAAAAAGTTTACTACTTTATCTTAGAATTAAAAAATTAATTATTTTTTATTTAGTTAATTTTTTAAATTAATGATTGACTTTATGATTAATTACTATTAATAAAATGACACCAATATAAATTAATTATAAAGTCAAGCAACAATAATTTTATATTGATCAATTTTATCATTCATATATTGATTTTTTAATTTTTTTTCCTGATTTAGTAGTGTTTAATTATTATTTCTAACATCTATCAATTCTTCCTAATCCTTAACTACTAATTTTTTCTTATTAATTCTTATATTATATTTTTTTTAAAATATTATTTATATGTTAAAATACATGAAAAATTAAAATATATTATATATAATAATTTTTTAAATATTATTTATCAGATATGGATAAGGGTATTAATTAAATTACGGATAATCAAATGTATTAACGGATATATATTCGGAGCCGGATATTAAATGAATCGGATAGGCAATTACCATATTTGTATATGTTTATAATCAAATATCTACTATTCGAATATGAAAAAATTCCGCTTTAGATAGATACGGATAATATACCCTATAAACGGATTTGGATGCGAACAGTAAACGAATTTTCAAATATCCATTTACAGCCCTAACTGCATTTTACTTAATATACTTGGTATATATAAAAAGAAAAGATTAAGCTTTAGTAAAAAAGTCAAAATAAGATATTGGAATTATAATGTAAGTTAAATTATATTTACATATGTAAATCAGTAATGATATTAAAAGAGATCATTATATCTAAACATCTATTGAAATCTCATACTAAACTAATAACGTTTCTATATGCATATCAACACCTACTCAAACAAGTTGGTAAATCTTTTAACGGGTTGGATATTACCATATGTAGGCTATACACTAAAATATCAAACAGTAAGATTCAATACTTTGCTCTACTCTGGAACCCCTTTTCCTCTCTACATATTTTCTCTGCTTTAAGTATTCTTTTGGGCCACCAACTGTCGTGCCTTCCCTGTCACCCTTAATTTGCCATCGTCTTTGCCTATACAAATTTTTTTCGCTGGCTTCCCTCTCTCTTTTGTGATGTTTGGTAGCCTTGTCTCACCCCCTTTCCCAGGTCCCAACCTTTTGGTTCGTTTTTTGGGCGACATTGTACTTTTTCCTATACTTTTTTTCATTTTCAAAATGTGTGATTCCCATCATGCCACTTCTCTGCCTCACGTTTCCCCACCCTTCTTCGTTCTCCCTCTATCCTTTGTGGAGGTTGCTGCAATCTCTTCTAGGTTATCTACTCATTTCAAATATGCCTTTAAGGGGAATTTCTCTCATTGTTACCCAGTTATACCGTAGATTAACAAATATTTGCTTTCTTTATGTCTAAAGAAGATGTTTCCATTAGAGTCCCAACATAAATTATATTCTTATCCACTTGAACTATGAAGAAGGCTACTCTCATTTGTGGCTTTGTCAACTTTGCCTTTTTAAAAGTTTTTCAATACGGATATTTAAGTGGTCATCGGGGTTTTCCTTCTCAGCATAAATCATGTTTAGCCCCTGTTTGTATATGCCTCCCTATGTTTCTGATTTACCTCTTTGAAAAATTTATGTTCTTTGTTGTTGTCAGTGTGGTGGGCAAACCTTTAAGAATGGATGGTGCAACCCACAATGAAACTAGAATTAGTATGGTCAGGTATATATTGAAATTGATATTTCTTCCCCTTAAGTTGATTTAATTAGCTTGTATATGGGAGAAATATCTATTCTGCGAAAGGCTATAGATGAAAACCTGCCATTATTTTGCTCCTACTGCAAGCATTTGTGGCATGAGGCATCAAAATGTTATTTAATGAAAATGGTCCAAAACTAGTCAAGAATAATGCAAATAATAACCGAATGATGAAAAAGTAAGCTCAAGTAGTAATATAAAAAATCCTCACACTTGTTGGAGCTCAACGAAGGCTAAATTATCTAGCATGAGACGGGTAACAAATCAAGTAAGCTTCCAGGTAAGGTTGCTAACCAAGATGATAACTTTGTTAATTTTAATGCCAGGGGTGCTCTTTGTATTGCTCTCGATATGGATGATATAGGGATGTTCCTGTTCTTCTTTTGTGCATGATGTTCTGTAGGAAATAGCTCTGGTGTTTGCCTTAGTTTTTTATTTTAAACAAACTTGATTTTCTGGGAATGATTGAGGTTGATGAAGTAGAGTAAAAAAAGGGTCACTAATATCTAAAAAATACAAAAACCCTATACGTTAATAAATAGAGATATGGGAGATGTGAAAAGGCTCAACAAATAAATGTATATTGAATTTAGGGTGAAATTCTGCCCAGTTCAAATACAAATAATGGTATTGGCTTTGAAAATAATGAAGAGAATGTTAATCTGGCCTACATTGAACCTAAGGCTGCTATGGCTATTAAAGATTAAGAGACTGAAAATTTTAATACATAAAAAGGTTATATAGAAATAGACGAAAATTAGATCCTAATAAAGACTATAGATTTTGATAACTCTGTTAAACTACATGGTGAGAAAAGTGGCTGTCAACCATACCAACTTGTCATCCATTTGGAGACAACTTTATTTGATGTAGTTGAATTAATGATTGGACAAACTCAAATGCCAATGTCAGTAATGATCCTACTAAAAAGACATCTGCTACATAAAGTGCATAAAGTGAGGCATACTCCAAGAATGTTGAAAATAAAGGGAGGTCAAACACTAATGAGACTTGCATCATCTCCAACCAAATCCAACCAACAATCATTAATTTCCTAGAATCAAATATAACTCCAATAACTTACACTAGGTTGACCAAAGGCTATAGTGTCCATCTAACCTTAATTCGTGCTCCTTAAACACTACCTCTGAAAATTTTCTCAACCCTTCTGACGTCTGTAATTACCTCGCCAACATTAAAAACACAAGATCTATATTCTCTCCCAGACATATTCCAAAAGGTTCAAGAAACCTACACCTTAAGAAGATTCTTATCCTATGAAAATTTCTTTAACCAATCACTAAATTAAGCCAAATTTAAAGTAAAGAATACTGCTACTAGAAATCTCTAAGGTTGTAACATACAAGTTCTCCAATCCCCTTCCATGAATATACTGATGTGGAATATTAGAGGGGTTGGTAACCGTTTCTCCCAAAGAATACTGGTTCATAAATATTGCAAAGACTACAATATCAATATCCTAATCCTTTTTGAGCCTACTTTTGATCTTTGCATAAACTTCTATCCTCGTAAGCTTGATTTCCAAAATGCTATTGCTAACAATAATAACAAAATTTGGTGTTTATTCTCCATCTATTTTCGAATTACTACTTTCATAAGTAATGGCCCATCCTTCATATCCAAGCCTTCTCTAACCTCTTTTCTAGTCATATCTTTTGCTCATTTATATATGCAAAATATACTAAATTCAAGAGAACCTCTCTAGGATGATATTAGAACTATTTCTCAACACAAGATTTCATCAATAATTGGTAGGAGATTTCAGTATTGTCCTTAACACAACTGAGAGGAAGGGAGGCGCTCCTACCAAGTTGAATGAAATGGTCATTGGTCTGGTTGATGCTAGGATTGAAGGTTCCCCTTTCCCATAGTCTAACAACATATAATGGTTGATATTGGATAGGGCAATGCTTAATTCTTCATGGCTTGATTTGTTTCAATGCACAAGATTCCAACATCTTATCAAAGATGTTCAAGTCATAACTTTCTTTTAGTTTCTTGCAAGCAAAATAGTCTAAAAGCCCATCATTTAGATTTCAGAATAAGTGGACAAAATACCATAGTTTTCTGGCCACGGTTAACTAGAGGTATGATCAAGCTCCACTTAAGCTAAACAAACTGAAAAAGCATCTGAAATGGTAGAATAAGAAAATCTTTGGTAATGTCTTCGATGGGATTAAAAAAAACTGAAGATCATGCTGAAAATATAGAAAAGAAATATGAAGAAAATCCTTGTGACGCAAATGTAATTTCTTGGAAGAGGAGTACAACTTTCTTCGCTTAGAACTTAGAATATAAGAAGACTACTGGAAACCAAGAGCTTTATGTAAGTGGTTGATGGAGGGTGAGAGAAGCACTAAATGTTCTCGTAATTAGGTGAAGAAAAAGTGTGATAAAGCTAGAATCCACAAAATAAATGACAAAGATCAATTTCTTGAGAACCAAAATGACATCAAATAATCAGCTGTTTAATTTTTTCAAGACCTTTTTAATGGTGATCAATCTAATTTCATTGCTGATGACCTGCAATGTATCTCCTAGCTTATTCATGATGATAACCATGTAATTTCTAATAAGCCCCTAGATGTGGAGAAACTAAATAGGCTATCTTTGATATTTACCCAGATAGTGTGGTTGGCCCAGGCGGATTTAATTCTGAATTCTTCCAATGTTGTTGGGATATCCTTAATATTAACACTTATGAGGCACAAAAGGATTTTTTCAATGAACCCCTCCTCTAAGAGGTTTTACTGCTACAACACTTAAACTCAACCACAAGATAGATTCGGCTCAAATATAGAAAGAATTTCAATTGACAAGCTTATGTAATACAACTAATATAATCTTTTCTAAACTTCTATTCAACATGATCAATAAATTTCTCCTACCCAAAATAGTTTTATGCCTAGCTGTTTGATTAGGGACAATATCTTCCTTGCCTAAGAAATGGTTTATAATATAAATATCAACATAGCTAGTGGGAATGTGCTTCTTAAGTTGGATATGCACAAGATATAAAGTTAGCTAGAATTTTCTCTTTGCTATCCTCCATAAATTTGAAATCCTTTACACATGGATCATTCTAGTTAAAAACTTAATTACGAACTGTTGGTTTTCAATGTTGGTCAATGGCGAAGGTGTAGGATTTCTCAAATCTGGCAAAGGTTTGTGATAAGGAGACCCTACATCCAGCCCTCTTTATCCTTGATGTAGACGTGCTATCCAGGGGTTAAAATGATATTTTTGATAAGCATCTACAAGTTTTCCACTGTATCAAGGGGGTAGTAAAATTTCTCACTTGGCCGATACTGATGATTTGATTATTTTCACTAAGAGCAATGAAAAAGGTCTAAACCTTCTTATGCACTTCCTATTAAACTACCCATAAATGTTTGGTCAACTAATCAACCAATCTAAGACCTCTTACATTGTGAGCAAGAAATCTCAAATGCAAGATATTCTAAACACTCAATAGATTATTGGCTTTACCCAATAATACCTTCCTATCATAGACTTTGGGCATCCCCATACTGTGTTCATAAAAAATGTATTATGTAATAGAGCTTGATATCTAAGATAAGTCAAAAATTGTTGGGATGAGAGAAATCTATTCTATCTCATGGAGGAAATTCGCTCTTATTACAAGTGTGTTACCATGCCAATTTTCCTAATACAAGTGCTACAACCCTCTGTTCAGATCATTCAAATTTTTTTTAAGAAAATGTTCACAAGGTTTTTCAGGGGCTCTACTAAATCTAACAAGAAGATTTAGTAAGCCGCTTGGAAGAAAGTTTGCTACATTGCTGAATGAGGCTTTGGAGTTAGGCATCTCCCCAATATCATCATTGTTTTTTCTCATAAACTACGACGGAGATTTAGATAATAAAAATCTCTACGAGCTCAATTCTTTTCCAAGAGATATTGTGGTGATGCTTATCCTACTTTAGTTAAGATTTCTCCTCAAAACTTTCCTAATTGGAAGAGAACGTATAAAACTAGAATACAAGCTGAAAATAAATTTTTTGGAGCTTTAGATGTGGTAAAATTTCTTTCTGCAATGATTTGCAGTTAGATTATGTGTACACCTTTAAGAGGTTTGGTTCTAAGATTCCTCACTCCGTGTGAAAGAGTTATGAAAATTTGGTCAGGTGGAACTTAGTACAAATATATGCTCTTGCAATGCCTCCATCATCATTTGGTTAACTCTACCAAACACCCTTCAATTAAGAAGATTCGGATAAAATATGTTAGAAACTTGATCTAATGGAATGTTCATTATTAAGAGTGCCTAGGAGCTAATAAGGCAAGGCTGGCATCCCAATCAACTGAAAAGCAATATATGGAGTCCTTCTATAATCCCTACTATTACGATATTCATATGAAGATTACTAAGTTATTGGCTGCATCTTGATACCAGGCTTCAAAGAAAAAGAATTTCCTTTATATCCAAATGTTGTTGCTAGTCCAGTATTGAATCTCATGAGCACTTATTAATCCAATCCTAACAAGCAGAACAAGTTTACTTCCACTTTGTAATCTTCTAAAATTGGATATGCCATAAATTGAGAACATCACCCTTTTATTAAACTCCTGGAAGAACAACAACCATGTTGAGATAAGAGACTGCATCAAGTTCATTATTTCAATCTTTATCCTATTGTTTATTTGGTGGCAAATAAATAATGTGAAACATAGAGGAAAGGATTTAAAGCAAGCCACCTCATATGAAAAGTTAAACAACAGCTTCAAACTATCCACAAAGCTAATCTTTCAAGGTTTATCAATGGAAAGGGCATAGATATCTTGCTTATCCAAGGGATTAACACCTCCTAAAAAGCTACTAGCAAGGTGACAATTATTATATAGAGAAGATCCCTTGGCACTTGGAAATTAGATGTTGATGGGGCTTCTAAGGGTAATCCAGGATTTGTTGTTAGTGGTGGAATTGTAGGGGATCATAGTAGACAATTTCTTTTGCATTCATTACTTTCTTGGGATCAAAACCAACAATTTTAATATTTTATATACAGTCTACATGGCTTATATAAGCTTATGTTAAGAGAGGGAGTCAACAAAATTTGGGTGCAACTAGATGCTAAAATCATCATACAACTCATCACGTCTTGTAACACAAATTAGAAAACTTATAGTTATAGTTAGCAACTTATAAAGCAAATTGGATTCATGGAACTACCCATATTTTAGATTCTCCTAACACCATCCTTGTCATTTTTTAGAGTAGCTTATCACTATCTTTTTGTACAGGGAGTAGCATTCCTCGTTTATGTTTTGGTCACGACAATTGCAAACAAAATCCTTTCCAATCTTCTTATTTTATGTTTTAAGCAATTTTTTGACTTGCTGCAAGTGTGTATGATCTTCCTTTTGGCTTACATTATACCAAGAAAAAATGGAAATATAGAACCTTCGGGCTACATCCAAGATTTCAAATCAGAAGTAAGTTATTTTGATTGTGTTTTGTCATAAAACAAGTTCCCTTGCACCTCAAAGAAGATAGAGATACTCTCCCTCTATACAAAAGGTCTTGTATGTACTAACAAGGGCATGGGATTGCATTACTACATCCAAAGAGTCCCACTTAAAGGATCTACACTACATACAAAGGAATATAAGATTGAAAGTATGATCTCAAGGTCTCCCTAGCATAGTACTATTTTGTAAAAGAAGTAGTATTCCTTATTTATGCCTTTAACATTGTAGGTGAGTAAGTAGCCCTTGTTTAAAATTCTTTAAACAAAAACATTTTATTATAAGGGAGTAGTGCTTCTTGTATATTGCTTTCTGATTGTAAAACAAGTTGTAATTTTTATGTCAGGTTTTGACTCAACTTGAAAAGACCATTTCTATTTTTTTGTGCCTGTGTGTATGCAAGGAAGGATCCTTCATTTTGAATATTATGCAATAGTTCCCAAATTTTTATATTAGTAACCAAATTACTAAAGCTTAAAATCAGATAATATTTTAAACTATATTTGCTACAAGAATGTCATTTAAGAAATAAATAGGAGACTTGAAATTTAAAATATTTAAAATTAAAATATGAATTAAATTAAATTAATATTAATATCTTGATGGAATAAATATATAATCGACTGATTGTCGTTAGAGAATACATAATGCAAATATTTGTTATGGGAACATGACTAACGGAAACCACATCTAAATTGAAATCATTAAAAATGAGATTGTTTAACGCCTTAGAACTTATATTTTGAAAATGAAAGTTAAAAAATTGCCCCTTTTAGGGCAGTCATTGAAAACAAAACTATTAAATAACAAAATGCAATATACTATTTATAAAGTGTGAGAATATTGGAATAACCACTTAATATATACAAAGACTATATTTTTCTTGAATACATATTTAAAACACTTTTTTAGTATGCTATACAAGAAAAAGATTATCTAAACTTAATTTAGTTAATCTATACATTTAATTTTCTGTATACTAAACATACAAAGATTAAAAAAAGTTTCATCGTCTCCTCTAGCATTACGTTCTTTTTCATTCTTTATATTTTTATCTCTAGTTATATCATTTCTTTTTTTCTTTAACTTTATTCATTCTATTTCATTTTTAAATAGTATTTTTCATATATTATATATATTCAAGCAAATATATGTCAGTAGTTGACAAAGTATACCATTGCATACAAATTTATAAATATTTTTAATTTACACATATTAGAAATTCTTTCCTTTATACATTTAATTTTGATATAGGTAATTTTTGGGTTACTTGGACAAATTTAGGTATTAGGGCAGTGGAAGATTTTTAGGTATAAGATATATGGGCAATTTTTGATGTAAGCACTATCAAAATCCATTTTATTGTTTTTAATATTTTAGGGTTTAAGGATGGATCTGTGTCCAATAAATAATAATTGGATGAAAATATAAGTATTTTTTGAGCTTAGTATGGTACTACCATATCAATATACCTACAAATTGATAGGGTAGTTGGGAACCAACTATAATCCTATTTGAAATAGGGAAAAAAAAAAGACCTATAAATTGAGAAAAAGGGCATTAATTCAATCAAAATCAAAATGTAAATAATGCAAAGTGATATTTGCCTCTCATTGAAGTTCCTCATTAGCAAAAATCCCCTATATTTTACTAATTGGTATATTAGTTATCTCTATTTTGGAAACTAATTAATTTAGATCCTCAACTACTTTGTGTGACCAACGAGATGGTATTGCGAATTTGTCTTTGCATTGGAGGCCTTTTAATCCTTAGTAAGACATTTATATGTTCCAATTAAATATAAGGGATAATTATAACAACCTCCCCTTAGGTTTGAGATAAATAGAGAAACTTTCATGTGGTATGAAAATTTACATTTATATACCCTATTATCAGCAACCGTTTAAAAATATAAAATGACTGAATTGCTCTTAATGATTTATTTTTTTTAATTTGAAACTAAATTGCTCTTAATGATTAATAGATTATGAACATTAAATATTTGATGTCAAGAAGTCTTTGTCCAAAATGGTAAGGTGGATGTATTTCAGTTTATTGGTGTAAGCAATAATTTATTTATATAACAAGTTGTAAACGTTATTTGATTCAAAATCCACAAGAATATGTATAGTATTTTCTTGAAGTTCAACTAATTTATCATCATTACATCATCAAAATCATGATATGAGGAATATCATCTCATAGTTTAATCATATTCACAGTCTTGACTTCTTTATTATAGTATTTGACATGTTCACAAATAACATTAATAATTCTATCGGCTCAAAAGGTCACCATGAATTTTTTTATTTTTTAAGGATAACCTAAAACATCAAATATTAAGGCCTTATATTATGCCATAGCCCACTTAATCTAAGACTTGCTAGGTCTATAGACTGAGTCTAACTTATTAAACCCATTCTTTTGGGTTGGATTTTGGCTCAACTCGATCAAAATTATTTTTGAAAGCAAGTAAGGTACTATGATCCAATAATAAAATTTTAAAAGTTAAAAAAAATAGTGCTTACAATCAACCAAGGATCTAAACATGCTTTAACATTTAGATTTGGTTGAAGAGTTAGCTTAAAAGCAAAATCCAAAGGTAGATTGAAGAACTCCTTCTTCAAACAGAATCTGCCAGACAGTGGCGCAGCTAGAAGCAAGTGCTTTTTGAGCGATTCAAAACTCTCCAAAATACTGAAAAAATTGCAGTAGATGCTCAACTCCTTGAGAAAGCTGCTGGAATAAATTTTAACAAAAACTCCTCCTGGATCTCCTGGAAAAAAATTGGCAAGGGACTGGTCTTGCAGGTTGATCTCCAAAGGCTTAGTAAACCATTTATTTTACCTCTATCAAAATGATCCACACACCAATCCAAATCCTACCACTCCTCACTTGTAGCTTGAGAAAGAGAGGAGAGTTGAGAGGGAGATGACCAGTTTTAGGGTAGAGAGAAAAAGAGGAAGGTGATCTTTAACACATGAATGAACACCTTGAAAATGGAGGGAAAAGTGAGAATCTAATTCTTCACTTGCTTGAATACTTGATTGCCGCCCCCTCACTCTATATATAGATATAAAGTGATGATGGTGTGATGCCAAGGTGGCATCACACCATCCTCAAGGAGGGGGGACCTCCAACATGCGTGCCTTGCATGCTTAGTTGGCAAATTCAAATCAAATTTGAATTTGTGTGCATTTCAATTACATTTAAAATTTAATTTCAAATTAATTAAATGCCACACTAAAATGATCCTATTATTTCAATTTTCCCTTCAAAGAATATTCTCCTCATTGATTAAATTAAATAATTTAATTTAATTAATTAATTTTTGACTTAACTCTTAAGTCAACTAGCTTAACTCTTAAGCTTAATTTTGTTAACTTAACTCTTTAAGTTAACTTGACCAATTGATGGTCACATGACACCAAATAATTAACTCTTTTATTATTGATATAATTTTACTCTTTAAATTAGTTGATCAATTTAACATTTAAATTAATCAAGCTAAAATTGACCTTAATTTCAATCACCTAAAAATCGGTCTCTATGGAGAGAATTTTCTAACACTCAGAAAGCTCCTCCATTACTTAGGAAATGTAATTGGCTTTTGTGTGTGACCCGATAGGTTCTACCATTCATTGGACATGGGCTCACAACTCATTGTGACTTTTGAATATCGTATATTCATTTTAGTTTAAACTCCTTTTAAACTAATCGACTCAATTCAATTAATCTCCATTAATTGAAGAGTACCCAATTTTCATGGTCGATGTCCATCATCAAGCTCATGGAGCCCAACTAATTGGCCGAAATGAATGCTTTCGGAGAACCATCATAGCTCTATGCACATTATGCAAATACGGTCCTTCCGTCTCCTATCTCCCAAAAGAGGCATAGGGCAAGATATTTGCTGGCTCCCTAGTAGCCTTGATTCCATATCTCTATTCCCAATGTTCGATTCCACTTTATGACCTCATCTTTGGAAAACTCCTTTTCCAAATTATCATACTACCTTGTTCAAGGATTATTTCTTGGAATTGATCATTATAGAATACATAGGAGATGCACTCGTCCTTCACAAAAATGAGGAGTCAGATTCCATCTTAGATCTCACAAAACTCCATGTCTCAGTAGCTCATGCCCGATCACCACCTGAAGGGTCTGCTAAGTGACTAGGGAGGAGTCAAAGCATGAGGACCTAAATACAAGGTCACCATGGATCCTCAGGTCAAAGGACTAATTATATGCACTAGCGTAAGTAGGAGAACTAGCCACTACCGACTTGCCACTCTAGCTATCTAGTGGATTCTCCGAGTGGGTTTTCAGTGCCTTGTTCCCTAACAAGCACTCACTAATATGCATCCATATCTCATATGGAATTGCCCATGGAACGAAGCAATATCCAACTCCTTGGATCTATGCATTATTAGTGCAAGTCTATCCGAATCTTAGATGGATTGTCTCTAAAGATCATATGACTTGGAAGATTTAAGATCACGACCGTGTAAGACTTATTTCATGATCACCACCCAGTGCGTGACCAAGTCCCGTAGTTTTGTGTGATCTAAGGGCTTCAACCAAATCCCAATGAAGTAAATATAAACATAAGATGAAGATGACCATATTATTAATATCATTTAATCAAGATTATATCACAAGTGAAATAGTTTACAACGCCAATCTAATTGACTTGCTGGGCACTATTCCAATAATTATATATATATATATCTATATTTATATATATGAATGTGTGCATGCACAAGGCAATATCCTTCATTTTGGCTATTATATATTTAGTTCCCAAATTTTCATATTGTTTCTAAGTACCAAAGCTTAAAACTAAACAATACTTTAAACTATATTTGCAGACAAAAAAATTATTTAACAAATGCGAGAATTTAGTTTGAAGGAACTAAATGTTGCTTATATAAATCAACACCATAAGTTCAACAAAACTAATTTATAAGCAAAATTTTCCATAAATGAAATAAAAGTAAATACGTACAGTGAGAAACTTCCACAAGTACTAAGTACAACTGACTAAATTTTTCTGTTTATTTGTAACTGCATTTTTTCACAAATTGAAGGATGAAATTATGTAATTTTTAGCAAAGTCTCCATATGTTTTCTTATTTAATACCATGTCTTTTGATAATAGTATCATATCTTTAATTATATAACATATTAAAATATTAATTAAATTAAATTCATATTTAATATCTTGAGGGAATGAATATGTAATCGATCAATTCTCATAAAAAAGTACATAATGCAGATGTCTGTTGAAGGGGCATGATCAAATGAAACCATATCTATATTGAAACTTATTAAAAAAAAAGATTGTTTAGTGCCTAAGAACTTATATTTTAAATTAAAAAGTGAAAAAAATTTGTAAGTGGCCCTTTAGAGCAACTATTATTACAAAAAATGGACAATAACAAAAAATTAATATACTATTTAACTATGGAGTGTGAGAATGTTGGAAAATTACCCACTATGTTTTTCAATTCATTCAGCAAATTTTGTTGGGTATATTAATTTCTTTGTTTGTATGGTACAAGAAAAATATTATCTAAATTTATTTAGTACATTAATTTACATATTTAATTTTCAATATACTAAACAAACAAAAATAAAAAAGAATTTCATTATTTTTCTCTCTCTATATCTAATTATATTTTTTCTCTCTCTCTTAAACTCTATTCCTTCCATTTCCCCCCCAAATAGTAGTAAACTTCATATAATACATTCATATCAATATACGTAAATCATAGAAAAAGTATACTTTAATATGATTACTTATACATATTTTTAATGTTACATACACTCAAAATTTATCACTAGCTTATATTTAGGTTTGTGGTAATTTTTGGGTTAATTGGTTAAATTTGGGTATTAAGATAATAGATAATCTTTGAATATATGATATATGGGTAACTTTTAGATATATGCCCCAACCAAAATTATTTTTAATGGATCAGAGTCTAACAAATATTAATTAGGTTTGGGTATGGGTATGAATACTTTAAATTTTTTGAGCTTGGATAGAAAATCACTCTAACTATTAAAACATCTACAAGTTGGGAAATACAATATTAATTTGATCAAAATCAAGATGCAAATAGGGTAAAATAAAATTGACCTCCCATTAAAGTGCTTAATTGGTTGAAAATTATCTATGTTTTTCTAGGTGGCACATTATCCACCTCTATTTTGGAAAACTGACCTATTTAGGGCCCCAACTGCTTTATGCTTGTGCTGGTAATGCAGAGACAAAAGCGCTGGTAATGTAGAATTTTCTCTGCTTTGAAGCCGTTTAATACCTACTAAGATAATTACAATCTCTATATAAATGTAAAAAATGGGCCATCTTCTGCCCCTAGGCCCTATTTTAATCTAACAATTGGGAATGAAAATGGGTGACGGCCAAAGCTTTGTACAAACAAAGCAAAAATAGTTTCATTCTTAGACATGAAGAATTGATGTGCACGAAGAAAGCTGCAATATTATTGGTTGTTGAGATTATTAGGATAGAATCTTATTCTTAGAATGGGAAGATTATATTGATTGGCAATCCCTATAATTACTGATCTTATTTCCTTTCTCTGATTCATTCCCTTTCTTGTGATCTCTCCCTCTTTATTATTTTGATTCTTTTCTCATGTATATAAACCACTCTGATATCAATAATAAAGAATATAGACTTGCAATATTCTCTCATATTTTTATATGGTACTAAAGCCATTGTCAAACGACAACTAATTTTTTTTTTTGGTCTCTCATGGCAGCCAACAATATAAGTCGTACCCAGGTGACTCAATTGAGTCCTCTATTCTTGTAAACCTGGCATCACAACCTGTCCTACCCAATGCTACTGCATCATCATCTATCTCAGCCATCTCTCTTTCACCCACCTATATTTCACTCGTCACAGATACACAACTTCTCTCGATAAATACTGCTGCTCAAGCACCGCTGAAACTTACCTCAAATAATTTTCAATCCTAGAATTTTCAATGGCAAAACCTTCTTGAAGGCTATGAATTCCTCAAATATGTTGAGACCCCTCCAGAAAACCAACCATTATTACCTTTCTGGACTCGCCAAGATCGACTCCTCAAGAGTGCTCTTGTTGCCTCCCTTCCCCTGGATATCATTCAGTTTATTATATATGCCAAAACATCTTATGAGATTTGGCAAACCTTGCAAAAAACTTATGCTAAGCCTACTCGTGCTCATATTATGAGTCTTCGTGAGACTCTAAGCTCCATCAAGAAAGGTAATATGAGCATCATGATGTACCTACAGAAGATCAAACAACTTGTTGCCACACTTGCCACATTCATGTTACCATCAGCATAGATGAGTTGGTTCTTCGTGCTCTTCATGGTTTGCCACCAGAATATCATGAAATAGCTGTTGCAATTCGCCTCAAGAGATTGATATCGCCTTTGAAGAACTTCATGACAAGTTCATTGATTTTGAATCTTATTTGGGTTGTGATACTTCTTCTACTACAACACCCATTACGTCAAATTTCACTACTAAATCGCCCGCCACTCGTACCAACAACAAACAGCACCCTGGCAATCTTACCATCAATGGCAATCAACAAAACTAGACCCGTCCATCACATACCAACAACTCTTACTCTCCAAATCAAGGCAATCGAGTTGTTTACCAATACTGTGATAAACCCGGTCATGTGGTTCAACAATGTCAAAAATTATTTGCAGCCTTTCCATGGTTGCAAGCTCTGTCCATCTTTTCCAGTAATAGTGCTTGTCCTTTTCAACCACATGCCAATTTTGCTATACCCACGAACAACTCAAATACCAACTGGCTTGTAGACTTTAGCGCTTCTCATCATATCACCCAAGATATCAATAATTTGTCTCTCCATTCTAATTATGATGGTTCTGAAGATATTCTGCTTGGTGATGGTGAAACTCACAAAATCACACATACTGGCTCCACATATCTACCTTCTGTCAATTAGCCACTTCAACTGCAAAATGTTCTTTTTGTTCCACGAATGCAAAAAAACCATATTTTTGTTTATCAACTTTGTAATTCTAACAATGTCTCAGTGGAATTCTCACCTTACTCTTTTGTTGTGAAGGACTACAACACAGGGGCAACTCTAGTGGCGGGGGAGCCTAAAGATAGTGTTTATCCATGGCTAACCAATGACTCCACCGCACCATCGCCCTGTTTTTCTTTTCCATCGTCTGTCCATACCATTTTCACTACCTCGGTTCCCAATTGGCATCGACGGCTCGGCCATCCATCCACACCTACCCTTAGGAAAATCTTTCATTTTTTAAATATTCCAACCTCATCTTTAAATAAATCTTTTTTTTGCAACTCCTGTAAGTGCAATAAAATGCACAAATTGCCATTTGCTACTTCTACAATAAAAAGTTCAGCCCCACTTGAATTAATATATTTTGATGTTTGGGGACCAACTCCAATATCCTCTTTTGATGGTTTTCAATATTATCTAATATTTGTTGACCATTATACAAAATCTAAGTGGCTATTTCCTTTATAAAGAAAGTTAGATGTATCTAAAATTTTTCAAAAATTTAAAGTTGTTGTTGAGTAAATTTTTAATCGAAAGATTGTTTCATTCTGTTCAGACAATAGTGGTGAATTCTTGTATCTCAAATCTTTATTCGAGGTTAATGGAATCTCTCACTTTCTCACTCCCCCTTATACCCCCAAACACAATGCTACCACCAAACGTCGACATCGTCATATTGTGGAGACAGGTATCACTATGTTACATAATGCCAATTTACCTTTATTCTTTTGGTCTCATGCCTTTCTTATAGCCACCTATTTGATCAATCGGATGCCTATAGTGATTTTAGAGGATGATTCGCCATTCTTTCATCTCTTTGGGCACCAACCTAATTATACCGAACTTCGTGTATTTGGGTATCTTTGCTATCCCTAGCTACGTCCATATAACCAACACAAATTAGAGCCTCAATCCAAACCTTGTATATTTCTTGAGTACTCCTAGCATCAATCTACATATAAATGTTTTGACTCTCTCACATCCAAGAGATACATATCTCGGTATGTTAACTTTGTCGAGGATAGTTTTCCCTATGCCCAACTTGAGTCTTCGTCCCCTAGACCTACTACAAACACCCTCCTTACATGGACTCCATTTCACTTTACCATACCCTTCACCAACTACATTGTTTCAACTTCTTCCATCAATGCTAATTTATGTGATACACAATCTAAAGGCTACCTCGACACAATTTTGTCTCTGGATACTCATTCTTCATCAAAGGAACATGAGATTTCAACTGAGACGACACAAGGTATACCTCTTTCTCAATTGCCCTCTTCTACCTCTCTAAATACTTCTTTGCCATCCCTCACCTTACCATCACCACTCCCACAACTTATTTCCAACCCTATTTCGAACCATCCCATGGTTACTCGCTCCAAAAATAATATCTGGAAGCCTATTAATCTGCTTTGTCTCTCAACTACTACAATACATAAATCACCTTAGCCATCAACCATAAAGAAAAAAATCCCCCTTCCCCATAAAAACATCTTTATACTTGACCGAACTTTGGAACCACAAACAACCAACCAAGCTCTTCGAGATCCTTATTGGCGTGCCGCCATGAATGAGGAGATTATGGCATTAATGAAGCAAGGAACCTGGTCTTTTGTTCCTAAAGCTGCAAGCCAAAACATTGTTGGTTGCAAATGGGTCTTTTGACTTAAGAAAAATTTTGATGGGATAGTAAATCGCTATAAAGCACGTTTGGTTGCAAAAGGTTTTCACCAAGGGCCTGGAGTTGATTTTGATGAGACATTTGCTCCCGTTGCCCGTCATACAACTGTCAGAGTTGTTCTCACTATTGCCATCACCAATAATTGGCCATTTCGACAGCTTGATGTTAATAATGTCTTCCTCCATGGCATACTGACTAAAGAGGTTTACATGGCTCAACCACCGGGGTTTGTTGATGATAAATATCCTGATCATGTGTGCAAACTCCATAAGACCTTTTATAGACTAAAGCAAGCTCCTCGAGCATGGTACTCTGCTGTTAGTATCTTCCTTGTCTCTCTTGGCTTCTCCCAGACATTATCTGATCATTGTCTTTTTATTTTTACCTAATCTGGAATTACTATCTATCTTGTGATTTATGTTGATGATCTTATTGTTACTGGAAATAATAATAATGCAATTAACAAGTTCATTCAGCAGCTGGGATCAAAATTCTCTATCAAAGATTTAGGTGATCTCCAATATTTTTTAGGTGTTGAAGTTCATCGCACATCCAATAGTTTACTACTTTCTCAACAAAAATACATTATAGAGATCCTTGAGCAAGCCCACATGCATAAGTCCAAAGCTGTTCGGGCTCTATTGCCAACTAGCCAACAACTTCATCTTGCTGATAGTGCTCCTTTGGAATATGGTTATTCATTTCGCCAACTTATTGGCCGCTTGCAATATTTGCAGCTTACTCATCCAGACCTAGCTTTTGCTACCAACCGACTCTCTCAGTTTACAACGAATCTAACTATCAATCATTAGGGGCTCTTAAATGAGTTCTTCGTTATCTCTGAGGTACCTCCAATTACGGTCTTTTTCTCCTCTTCAACTCTCATCTTAATCTACATGTATTTTTTGATGCTGATTGGGCTGGCTATAGAACTGATCGGACCTCCACAAGTGGCCACATTATCTTTCTTGGCAGCAATCCTATCTCCTAGAGCTCCAAGAAACAAAGAGTTGTTGTGTGCTCTTCCACTGAAGCTGAATATCGTGCCATATCATCCACGACATTTGAATTATGTTGGGTGCAAAATCTTCTACAAGAGCTTCTTTAAAACTCTCACACAAACCAGTCATCTATTGTGATAATCTTGGGACCATGTATTTTTGTGCTCAACTGGTGTTCCACTATTGTATGAAGCACATTGAGTTAGCATATCATTTTCTTCATCTGAAAGTTCAAGAAGGTCTTCTCCGTGTTACGCATGTCTCCTCTAAAGAATAACTTGCTGATTTACTTACTAAGGCCTTGACAAGCAGTAATTTTGAGCATTTTTATTCCAAGATTGGCGTCTCAGACTGATCTACCATCTTGCGGGGGGATATTAGGATAGAATCTTATTATTAGAATGGGAAGATTACATTGATTGGCAATCCCTGTAATTATTGATCTTATTTCCTTTCTCTGATTCATTCCCTTGCCTATGATCTCTCCCTCTTTATTATTTTGATTCTTTTCTCATGTATATAAACCACTTTGATATCAATAATAAAGAATATAGACTTGCAATATTCTCTCTATTGTTATAGAGACGATTGTAAATCTCAAAAGGCAAGGTTTATAAGTTCCAACAATGTCATTATTTCCATGGGGGGTACGTATTCATCTCCAATGGTTTCCTATGGTAAAACTGATCAGCCCATCACTTTCCTGCACCAACACTACTCTTTCCACGCACACACAAACACAAACATGTATCTTGATAAAGACAATACTTAGTTAAAGTAGTTTTTGTCTCAACAGTGGCTAATTAATCAAGATCAATTAATCAAGATCAAGAACAAGATATCAAATTAGATTCTTTACAAACAAAAGTTTGATGCATTTAAATTTGTTCTTCGAGAAAAGAACTTCTAGGTTAAATTTATAATTCTTGGAGATTAATGAGGAGGCTCGGAGATAATTAGAACCAAATTATTTGCTTTTAAGAAAAAAGATCAAAAGAATAATTATAGCAAAAGTGCAAAATTGCAAAATTTATTACCTAGAATCATTCGGTATTATAGGACACCAATTTGCCGAGGTGGCAATTTAGGATAGTAACTATGGATTGGTTAGGGTCCGATAATTATAATTTTTCTTAACATCGTATACCCTTTAAAAACAAAACATGTGTGCAAATAATTTTTTTAATCATAACTAACTAAATAAGTTTACTAAATTAATATTTTTTCATTAAATTAAATTAAAATAATTTTAAATTTGAAATGCCTTTTTTATCCTTTTCAAAAACTAGCAAACAATTAAAAATAAAAAACAAAATAAATTACACTTGATTTTGAATTACACACATATACCCTAATTGATCAACCCTCACAACTCCGCCTAATTTTCTAAATATTGGTAATTGCTAGCAACCTATACCTCAAGAATCTAACCACATCGTGAATAGACAAACAAAACTCCTCTCTTGTGTAGAGATAGATAGCACCAGCCAACGAAAAGTGGAGGTGAAATTTTGTTGGAAAAACAAATAAAGGTAAAGAGGAAAGGTAATAGAAAATTTTGTTACGTCATCCTAGACAGTAATGAAATTTAATTCTTGATGCTGCTTCCTCGTATAATTTTCTCATACAAATTTATGAAAATTAACGTGTATTTCTCAAACAAAACGCAAGTGACATTAATTTTTCATTAATCTTCACTTGAGTACTGCATTATTATGTTTCTATTGCCAATTTTTCATGGTTATTCGTGGATGAATTGTTTATTGATATTAGTGCTTGTTGATTTAAATTTGGCATGTTTTTCATTTCAAAATATGACAAGATTTTAGGTTGAAAAAAATATGTTATTCAAAGGAGAAATTGAGTTAGTCATCCATTTTGTCTTCTTATACTCATAATTATTTATTATCTTTAGCAAAAATTTTCATATAGTGATAGCATATAAATATTTTTTTAAAATTTTTTTCCACAAGAATTAAACACAAGAATAGAATGAGTGATGTAAAATGTGAACAAGAAGAGATTTTCAATCTGCATGATAATAGTGAAGTTAACTTGATAAGTCGCGATGATTATCTACAGACTGATTGAAGTGATAAAAATGAGGGAGTTGATTCACCAAAGGATGTTCCTAATTACATAAATTTGAACAAGGTTTGGAATATGTTTTCAAGTACGTAGATGAAGTGGAATCTTTCTACAATGCATATGGGAGAACAGAAACCTTTGATGTTCTGAAACAAACGTGCAAGAATGTATTGCCCAAATGTGAGGCATGCAAGTCAAATAAAAAAAGAAGACATGACCACAACTGCGATGAATGTGAAAAATTAGCTGGAGACCAATTATTGTGGTTAGTAAAGAATTATGAGTGTGTCTGTTCACTAGAGGATTTCTGAAGAAAACCAAAACTAGGATTCATTTAGCGACGATGAGCTAAACCTAACCTCAGATGTGGATGTCTAGCCAGCCTACGTGTATCCCATGATCGATTTTCATGTCTACATAAGGCCACTAGATTTGTCCAGAAGCATAATCATACTCTTGACCTTGATGCAATGAATTGTTGTCATTTGCAATGTAATAGGTACAATTATTAATTTTTTTTGTACAAGTATTCAGGAATAGAGAATAGATTAGTGTTAATGATTTAATTTGGGAATTGTTAACACTAGTAATTTTGGCCAATTTGATGGGTACCTTAAAAATTTTACAATATAAAATTAACTAAAATTTTCAATTACTTTTTAATATGTCACTATAACTTATATGATATTTGCAATGTTTTCATATGAAATTTTACAATAAATAATAGGTTAAGATGAAATAAATTAATAGAATAAAAAATATTAATTATTTTGGGAAAAGAATATTAGAGAGATGGAAGAAAAGTTTTAAAAAAAATACACACACACACTAAGGTGTCATTAATTTTTGAGATATATTAGGTGCATTAATTGAAAACGCACAAAAAAGGATTAGTACTTTATTGGTATTAGTACTTTTGGTATACTAATGCTTGTAATATGTAGCGCCCCCACTCAGGATAGCCCCTAAGCTGGCGTCACTCAATTCAGTCTTAATACTTAACCTAATAACAAGCAACAAGCTCATAATGAACATTTCAAACATCCCACAATGTTCATCATATGATATATACTTGAAAAAAAAATCAAAATTTCAAACCTAACATATTACAATGCATCACAAATTCAAACATGACATATCACAATATTTCTAAGTCAAAGCTTAACATTCTAGTAAACCCATGTACACATATAAACACCTGTTCTATTACAAAACATATTCTCTTCAGCCCAAGCTAGAAATCCTTATCTTTCACTTAATCTTGTTTGAGAAAATCAAGGATTCAATCGGGAGAAAATGGGAGGGGGGGGAGTAAGTCCAAAGGACTTAGTGAGGGATAATCTTAATAAATAACAGTAGAGATCTATCGCGGAAGAATCAATCCAACAAATCGTCAATTAACATTCAATATAAGAATGTGTCAAGAAATAGGCAATAACAAGTCAGGTAAATAGGTATTATCAGATTCAAGGCTTCTAGTAGGTACAAGCTTGGGGGTTGTGACTATTGGCGCGAGTAGCTCGAGATTATCTCAATCGAATCAGTTCCGAGGGAAATGTAGACGGCTTGTTCAGCCCCGATGATAGCCCGACCTAGACCAAAAAGCTACACCATCCTTATTGCTCCACAAGTAGGACACAAACAATCAAGGTACAATGAAAACAAAACAAACCCAAATATCATATGCAGTCCATCAGGTTAGAACGAAACATGCATATTTGATTCTTCTTATTCCAGTCAGTCAAACTTACCTAAGCGTGATAGCTTGGTACACGATAGGTTATCGATGTCCAGGGAAAAGCCCCTAACGTATCGCTAACATATCCAAGCATTTCGTTGGGATTGGCACTCGGCCCAAACATATCTCCGTACAATATAACATATATCAATTAGTCGATACATATTTCCTGGCATATATTTAGATAATAGAATAGTCAGATAATAGAATGATCGGATAACAGGATAGTCATATAACATGACGATCAGATAACAGACACGCAGATAACATAACAACTAGATAATAGAAAAAAGTTCTAGGTGATACAGATAATAGGCAAGAGTTCTGGGTGCTAGAACAGACATTAATCAGAATCAATATCAAGCGATAACCCTTATGTGGGTGTACACATCAAATAATAGATAACAAGCGAGATCTCAAGTAGTTCATAGATTTCAATAAACACGATGCAGTACAGTATAGAAATAAGAACCCTCACATGGGTTTATCACAATAACAGATAGGTATGAGAAAGTGCTAGATTGACATACACTTACCTCCATAGTCTCAAAAAACTGCAGTCACCGACTATTGGTCCATGGGACCCACTTCTTATCACCTAACCAAAAGAATATATCCACGATCAAAATCCTTATTTGACCTTAACAACCTCCAATAATTACAATCTTACTATTAACAGTCTAAAGTCAATAGCTATTCACTTAATATGGCAGTTTTAGGGTTTGATCAGTACTATCATTACGGTACGGCTAATTATGCCATTAATATGGGAATATTTATGGGCTTTATATCGCTAATAGAAAAGGGACATAATCAGGTCCTTATTTATATAACTAACCTCATATCATTATCCCAAATCAAAATAACAGCTAATTTATCTTAATTAACCCAATTATTGTTACTTAGGTCTCAAATCCATAAAATTAGAATTTTTAACACCTAATCCACTTATTTAAGCAAGATTATCACATAATATACTAAATCCGAGTCCGCTAAATGGTTAAAATCATACATGCATGGTTTATAAGTCCAATTCTTATATCAATTCTTCATCATCTTTGACATAATCAGATTTAGGGTTTTCTCTTCCGATTAACTCAATTAACCCCAAGATTATCATACAATAATACAAATCTGGGCTCACTAAGATATCTAAATACACATGCATGGTCAAATCTTGGTTCCATATCATATTTCATACTCTCATTTGCATTACAATGCATGATTTAACAAGAATAAAACAACATAAGGAATTTAATCCCCAAACTCCAACTTTTACCCAAATCTTCTTGTCGAGATGTCGAAACCACAAACCAATTCCACTACTAGAACCACCGTGATGAGACAAAAAAGCTGTCTCGAAACTATCGTTGGTGGAATAGACCAACTCCACCACGAATTGAAGCCTTTCAGTTCCATTAACAAAACGCCCAGGTCAATTTTCACTGCCACCCCTTAGAAGGCCTCCAATTGCCACCCTGAAGTCATAGCACCGTTGCTCGCCGCCGAGGTGATTTTGCTCAATTCCGCCATCGTCGGTAGCCAGAACTGAAATTGAAGCCACTATGTTGACCCTCAAGCTGAGCCCATCAAAACCCACCACCCACATTCAAGCTTTAGTCGCCGAAGTTGGGAGACCCATCAATGCCACGGGGAGCTCACTTGAAGCTTTGATATTTTGGCATTTACTGGTCAAAATGGAAAGTTCTTGGTATCGGCGTGTTCGTGGTGAGGAAATGAAGGGGATGGTTGTTTTAGTTTGGCAAATTTCGGGCTCACTAGAGAAGTCACTGGTGAAGGTGGGGGATGGTGCATGTGGGAATAAAATGAAAGAAGTGGGGGTGGGAATGTTGTATATAGACTTATTTTCTGGAATTAGAATTTAACCACCCAAAAGTTCTACTCAGCATGCATTTAAGTCCTCTAAATTTTAAAAACTCTTCACTTCGGCCCTAAAATTAGTTGGTGCCTTATTTTAACCCCCAAAGTTTCAAGACTCTTGAAAATCAAGTTTCCTCAAATTTCAAATCAACCCCAAAACTTCCAAAAATTCTTACAATAAAGTCTTATTTATTTATTTTTTGAGCCCCAAAATTTGTCAAACTTAATATTTTAAATTTTCAAAACTTATTTTCTAAAATACCAAATTTAGGAGTGTTACATTCCTCTCCCTTAAAAGAATTTGGTCCCCAGATCCTTACTTGAGTTTTGGATGAACTTCAGTTAACACCGATACACACAATATTCTTGATCCTCGTAGCCTCAATCACCTATCATCTCAATACTTAAAATATTCTCCACTTTAGCACTGATAGAGTGAATGCCTTTAAATAAAAGATAGTGAAACCATTACAACAATAAACAACTAACAACATCACAAGTTCACACTTATATGATATTCGTATAAAGAAGTAGTTAAATTCAAACTTAACATGCTAGATTTCACAACTTATTATACATTCCAAAGCAACTAGATATAGATTCACAAAAACTTAAACACACTAGGTATAGACATAACCCATATGCTTGTTGTTTCTTAGACTCCGTCTAGGGTATGAAGCCAAAATATGCAGTGTTGGATTCTCTTCTGATAATCAAGAACTTAGACAGAACTTTTGGCCACCTATGTTCCTTTTCCTGTCGATGTTGGACCTCTCTTATTGGGGCAATTTTTCAAGAAGTTTTGGTCGCTGCCACAGCCCACGCATCTGCCTTGCTTTCTCCAACATCTTGACTCTTCATGGCTATGTGATCTACAGAATCCACATTTCTTTCGTGGCCTTTCTTAAGTCCGGATTATCGTCTCATCAATCTAACGAGCTTGAGGAGTAGCACTTTCAACTTGTAGCCTCAATTTTTTTTCTCCATCTTTGTTCTACTCCTCAGGGCATGATCTTCCTTTTCGATTCCTATCTTTGATCCTCCGAATTTCTTGAAACTCTGATTCCAATTGCAGTACTTTGCTCACTGCCGAGTTGAAATTCAGTATATCACATATGGCCAAACCTTTTTCGAGCTCTGGCCGCAGCCCTTGTACGAACTGTCGAGTTTGTCAACTTTCATCTTCCATGATATAGGGCGCATATTGAAGGAGTCGATTGAAATTCTCCTTATACTAACTGACGAACTGATTTCCTTGAACGAGATCCATGAATTCCCATTCTCTTGCTTGTTTGGCCACTAGGGATATATATTTGTACATAAATTCCCTGGTGAAGTTATCCCATGTCCTTCGGGTTTTTATAGTGGTCCATCGGCATTCAATCATCTTCCACCAGTTGCGCGCGGGTCCTGATATAAGAAATGTGGCTAGACAAACTCTTCGTTCATCTGGGTAACGCAGGATATCGAATATATTTTCTAGGTTCTCTACCCATTCTTTTGCTTTTCTATCTTCCGGCTCTCCTAGAAACTTCGAGGGATGGAAATGAAGGAATCGCTCTAAGGCTTGATCTTCTGCATCTATATTTTCTACCTCTGCTTTATCAACGGACTACCCAACTGAATGGGCTTGCGAAACCTCTTCTTCTTGCATAAGTTGTGAGTAAGCAGGTGTTTCTCATCTTAGAGCCTGTCGGTCATTGACATGTTGCCTGGGTGGTCTTCCCTGTCGTCCGGTTTTGGATGAAACAGGTGCACCAAAACTTCTTTGAGACGCCACCAGCTCTACTAACTCTTCCAAGCTTCTAAAGTAAAAGAAGGAAAAAGATTAATACGAAACTAAATCGAACTCAAAAATACACAAATCTTAATCATTCTACGATAAACGATAAGATCCCGTAAACATTCTTATAGAACTCAACTCATCTTACTAATATCAACTGATCAAATTCATTTTAAATCCTTGAATCACACAGGAACTCCCCAATATGCAAAATATCTAAAATTCAACATTCCAAAATCACATCCTGACATAACTTAGGTATTCCTTAACTTATGTATACATATCTAAAACATTTCAAAATTCAAGCTCAATCTCTATATTACTTGAAAATTTCATTTCATAATCACATTTTAGGACCAGATCCTAGTATAGTTCAAGTTCTCTTATCCCAAGTGTTTATATCCTAGATAATTCCTAATTCAAGTTAAGTCTCTAGCAAGCCAATCAAATTCAGTCACAACAATCATTCCCATATTAACCTAGGTCATTAAAACCTAGGCTCTGATACTACCTCTGTAGCGTCCCCCACTTGGGATAGCCCCTAAGCTAAGGCGCCACTTAATTCAGTCTTAATACTTAACCTAATAACAAGCAACAGGCTCATAATGAACATTTCAAACATCCCATAATGTTCATCATATGATATATACTTGAAAAAAAAAAATCAAAATTTCAAACCTAACATATTACAATACATTACAAATTCAAACCTGACATATCACAATATTTCTAAGTCAAAGCTTAACATTCCGGTGAACCCATATACACATATAAGCACCTGTTCTATTACAAAACATATTCTCTTCAGCCCAAGCCAGAAATCTATATCCTTCACTTTATCCTGTCTGAGAAAATCAAGGATAAAATTGGGGGGGAGGTGTAGGTAAGTCCACAGGACTTAGTGAGGGATAATCTTAATAAATAACAGTAGGGATCTATCGAGGAAGAATCAACCCAACATATCATTAACTAACATTCAGTATAGGAATGTATCAAGAAATAGGCAATAACAAGTCTGGTAAATAGGCATTATCAGATTCAAGGCTTCTGGTAGGTACTAACTTGGGGGTTGTGACTGTCGGCTTGAACGGCCCGGGATCGTCTTAACTAAATTAGTTCAGGAAAAAATACAGACATATCTTTCGGTCCAGACAACAGCCCAACCTAGACCAAGAAGCTACACCATCCTTATTGCTACACGAGCAAAACACAAACAATCGGGGTACAAACAAAACAAAACAAGCCCGAATATCACATGCAGTCCAACAGGCCAAAACAAGATATACATATCTGATTTTCCTTATTCCAGCTAGTCAAACTTACCCAAGCGTGACAACAAGGTACACGGTAGGTTGTCGATGTCCAGGGAAATGCCCCTGACTCATCTTTGAGTGTAGATTCCCAAGGAAAAGACCCTAACTCATCGCTAGGTACAGATGCCCAGGGAAAAGCCCCCGACTCATTGCTGGGTGTAGATGCTCGTGGAAAAACCGCTGACTCATTGCTGACACCTAGGGAAACGCCCTTAGCGGTATCGCTGATACCCAGGCAAAAGCCCCTAATGTACCGCTAACATATCTAAGCATACCTAAGCATTCGCTGGGATTGGCACTCGGCCCAAACATATCTCTGCACATATAACATATATCAATCAGTCGATACATATTTCTCGGCATAAATTCAGATAATAGAACAGTCAGATAACATAACGATCAGATAACATGACAGTCAGATAATAGGACGATCAGATAACAGATAGACAAGTAACAGAACGATCAGATAACAAACAAGAATTCTGGGCGATACAGATAACTAGCAAGAGTTCTGGGCGCCAGATCAGACATGAATCAGAATCAATATCAAGCAATAACCCTCATAGGGGTGTACACATTAAATAATAAATAACAAGCGAGATCTTAAGTAGTTAACAGATTTCAATAAACATGATGCAGTACAGTATAGAACTAGGAACCCTCACAAGGGTTTATCATAATGACAGATAGGTATGAGAAAGTGCCAGATTGGCAGACTCTAACCTCCATAGTATCAGAAAACTGAAGTCACCGACTACTGGTCCGCGTGACCCACTTCTTTATCACCTAACCAAAAGAATAAATCCACGATCAAAATCCTTATTTGACCTTAACAACATCTAAGAATTACAATCTTACTATTAATTGTCTAATCTTACTAAAATTTTAATAATGTGAATTTAAAAAATAATTGTTATTTATGTTATTATGTAATACCAAATTATTTAAATATACTTAATATAGACAATATAAATCATAATATGACTGCTATAGCATTTATCAAAATATTTTGTACTTTTACTGAAACCCAATAGTGATGTTATATCATATGTTATTAATAATATCTTTATGTTCCTTATTTTTATTATACATTGATTGTTGTCAAATGAATATGGTAGATACTTAACCCCTTTTAGATCAATCATCTTTGACTTTATTTATAGATATTGGTATGAGACCAAGTAATATGCTAAAGTTAATGGAACATTTGATAGGGGTGCTGGAAAACTCTCTTTCAATTGGAAAGATGCATATAATGATTAGTAAGGGTGATATGAATACAATAATTCATTATCTTGAAGATATGATATTGTACGATGAAGGGGTGCTTACTAAATGTTTTTGGAGTAATAGGATGTTAAGAGCTGAATTTGATATGTTTGAAGATGTCCTGGTGTTTGACAGTACCTATAGAACTAACAAGTACAACTTTTCTCTTGTGATGTGTTTGGTGTAAATAATCACGAAAGCACTTATGTGTTTGATGCTTTTTTTTTTTTTTTAAATGTGATTGTTGAATCATATCAATGGCTACTACAGACGTTCTATTAAACTATGATCATATCAATGGCTGCTACAGACGTTCTATTCCTGGTATCATTTTTACTAATTAGGATGCATTGATAGGTCTAGTTATTTAATCTAAGTTCTCCATTGCTAGGCACAGACTATATAGTTGGCCCTTAGCAAGGAATGCATCAAGTAGGTTTGTTGCAAGGATAAATTTGACATGGCTTAAGCTAAATTGATCAAGCGACATGATGTATTGTCAAATTCTTGGGTTGTTGAAACTTATAAGAAGAGGCACTTATGGACTGAGGCATTTCTCCATGGAATATTTATAGCTAGTATGACGACAATCGGTCGATCAGAGAACTCTTTGATAAAGCTTGCAGCTGGTAAATAATTCCCCATAACTGAGTTTATCAAGCATTATCACAGACCCTTTAAAAAAACCTGCTATGATTTTTTTTAGAAATAAGAAGCATGTGAAAAAGTGACACCCACAATGAGGGATAGTCCCTTAAAGAAGCTTAAGATACACGCAGCCAAAGTCTATATGAACAAAACTTTCTTAAGAGTTCACAAGCAAATAGAGGCTAAACATGGACTTGTTCAGATCAAGAAGATTGAAATAACTGGAACTACTCATGAGTTTAGTTTTGACAACTATAACAAGCGTGATAATAAAGTATTCTCTGTTAAAATTGATCAAGCTAGTAATAGTTTTCTGTTCGACCGTACGATGCTTGAATTAAAGGGAATTCTGTGTAGTCACATAATATTAGCATTCAAATTATTAAGGATTGAAAGGTTTCCATATGGGAGCATTAATACTCGATGGACAATTAACGTTGGAAGGAATTTAAAAATTAAGTTTAAGGACTTCTTTCCATTGCCCGATATTCAACTCACTAGGTTTGTTAAAATCAACAAAGAATGCTTGAACATATGTTGCTTAGGTTTGCAGACGAACACTGGTTTTATGAATTCTATTAATTTTGTCAAACAAGTAGCAAAGGAAGCTGGAGAAGAATATATAAATAAGTATGTGCATTATTAGAATCAAATGTAGAGGATATAAGTGGCCCTGATCAAGTGAAGATTGAGATTGATTTGCATGACCTTATGCGAGCTAAGTCTGAAGGTAGTGTTTGTTCAAAGAAACAAAAATATGGCATATGCAGGTATGTCCTATTAGTTTACTGTGTGGTCACTAATGACTTTTACCAACTAGTCAGCATCCACCTACACAACAAAGTGGCAATGGTAATTTATGCTTCTCTGTGGTGTATTATCCTAATGCAACAATTTTCTAAAAATAAAATTTTTATAAGTTATATTTTCTTATGACGTATTGACTGGTAATATTGTAACTTCTTGCAGGTTGGAGTCAATTGATGTTCACTTATCATTTTTACTGCATCATCTTTTTGTCCTTTAGTCTGAAATATGCATCCTCACATGCCAGGACCGCCCCAAAATCTTTCTTCACCCTTAAATCATAAGGTACAATGATATTTACTATCAATCTTCTGGAAGAATTTTAGAATGCCTTATATTTCGTGGTTTTTGAACTTTCTCTCTGAGATATATATGAAATTTAATTACCTATTTTTGCAACGTATAAGCTTTTAGTTAACAAGTTTAAATTATTTCTAAGCCTAACTTGGTCAATATACTGATAAGTCATAAATTCCATCATCTTTAAATCAAGCCTGATTTGCTCCATATTTTGAGGTTGTGTCAATATCAAATACTCCAAAAGTATTTGTTAATCCTAGTTCCACATAAGCCTGATTTGCTCCATATTTTGAGGTTGTGTCAAGATCAAATACTCCAAAAGTATTTGTTAATCCTAGTTCCACTACAATGTGAATCGGTCTGCTTTGTATTGCAAATTGCAAAGGAAAGATTGGTTTTTGACTTTTAATGACAAACTTATTGTACTTTTAGTGTTGGAGCAAATTTAAGAGACCGAAAGACTTGTAAATTTAATTTCAAATGAAATGAGAATGCATGCAGTCTGCTCAATATTGCAAATTCAAAGGGAAGGTTGCTTTTTGACTCGTAATGGCAAAGTTATTGTATATTTAGTGCTGGAGCAAATTTAAGAGACTGAAAAGACTTGTATATTTAATTTCAAAAGAAATGAGAATGTATGCCTGCTTGTAAATTTAATGAAATGAGAATTTTCTTGCTATAAATTATTTAACAAAAAGATATTGTTTAATTTCTCATATGTATTTATTGTTAACATGAGGCCTTTATTTTCCAATTTTGTAGTAATTTTCATATATAATTTATCAAATTCTGTAATTTTAATTATAGTCAAGACCAAAATCCTTATCTTCATGCTTTTAAATACTTTTTATTTTGTTTATATATTTAGTTTGTTATTTTTAATTTTAATTTTAATTTTTATTAATTGTTTAATTATAATCAAGTTTGACTTATAACAAATTTCTCTTTTTTTTTTTAATTTTTCACCAAATCATTAGTTCTTTAAATATATATATATCGGGCTAATTGTAATTTACCCCCCTGTGATATTCGAAATCGGCATAATACCCCCCTGTCAAAAAAAAAAAAGTACAAAAAAGCTCCTTATATTTTTGAAAATCATGCTTACCGCCCGCCCGCCTCTTTCTTGTTTGATGCCCATTGAGTAGTAAAAAGACAGACTTGCCGTTAAGTAAAATTAAAATTTACATCACTTTTATTTTTATTTTACTTATTATTTTAAACAATTTTTAATTATTTTTTATCCATTCCAAATTAAATAAAATTTAATATTTATAAAAAGATTATAACATATTTTTATAATATAATATATATAACTTATTTTTAACCTATATATTTTATAACATATAATATATATAACATATTAAATAATATTTATTATTTATAAAAATAATATATAACATATTTTTTATTTATAAATCCACATATAAATATACACATATATATTTTTATTTATACATATAATAAATGTATACATATATATAAATTTATGTATATATTTTTTATTTGATCCAAATTGAATAATATTTAATATTTATAAGGATTATAATATATTTTTTTATTTATAAATTCATGTATAAATATATACATATATATTTTTTTATTTATACCTATAATATATGTATACATATATATAAATTTTATTTAGTTCATTACAAATTAAATAATATTTAATATTTGTAAAAATATACAATAAATTTTTTATTTGTAGTTATATATAAAATATATACACATATATTTTTTATTTTATACTTATATATATAATATACATATGCATATATAAATTTATCTAAAACATATATATAAAAATTATATATAACAAATATCTATACTATATACCCCTCCCAAGGCCCTCCTCCCCCCCTCCCCAAACTCTAACACGCAGCCATGGAAGCCATGGTATTGGCCGGAGCTGGCCAGATCCAGCCACTTGCCGCCATGGCAAAACAACAGCCGGCATTTTTCTTTTTTTTTTCTTTTGTTTTCGCTGGTTGCCATGGCACGGCCACTTGCCGTTTGGCCATGGCAGCTATGTGGCCAGGGTCGTCGTTTTTTTTCTTTTGTTTTTGGCGGCAGCCGTTTGGCTGCCGAGGGTCGTTGCCATGGCCCGGCCACTTGCCACCATGGCAGCTTCTCGGCCAGCTTTTTTTTTTTTTTTTCTTTTTGTTTCCGCCGGCTGCTCGTGGTTGACGGCAGTCAAGGCTGTCGGGTTGCCGGCAACTATGGCAGCCAGTGGTGTTGGTTGTTGGGGGGGCCGGCAGCCGGTGGTGGTGATGGAGGGGAGGAATGTATTTATAAATTATATATATATTATACATATATATTATATTATATATATATAACAATATTTTTTAATATTTTTTTCAAAAAATATACTGAATATAATCTGGACCATCGATTCTTAAGTATGAAATCCAACAGCTTATAAGTTAGGGTATAATCGTCTTCTCACACACAAAAACCCACACCCAGTTGCACACACGAGCGCGTGAGGAACACCAACACTTTTGGGGGTGTTTGTCGCATGATTTTTCAAAATATGAGGGTGTTTTTTGTATATTATTTTTTCACAAGAGGGCTTTTTGCCCATTTCTTTTATCCCATGGGGGGTGCTTGCAATTTACCCTATATATATCTAATAAATAAACAATTATCCATTAATATACATGAGTGTCACTCGGGGCAGTTATATCCATTAATTGGTAATTGCTTGCTAAATGAAGACCCAACTGTCTTAATTTTACGAATTGGTTGCAATTCGAAATGTTTGATGTAAATACATTCAATTTGTAGGAGAGGAAGCACTATGGGTTTCTCTCTGCATGAGAGGCGCTTGTCTTCTCTTTTGAAGAGGTTCATCTCCATTTTTTGGAGGACAATTTTATTTGTTTAACTCGTTTAATTTCTCTGTTATTATCTAAATTCTTATATAATTTAGTTTCTACATCCATGGATATAGATATCAACAAAGTTGCAAAAAATTTGGTTCTTACTGAGGGCGAAAGTGATGTTTTTATTTGTCCCAGATGAAGATTGGCATAAAAGGTCCATCAATCCTTATTTAACATTGGTGGGGCGATTACTTACTTCAAAACATGACTACAATGTGGAAGTGTTTGGGAAGAAAATTACAAATACCATGATTCCTAGGAGAGGAGTTGATGATATTGAACACATTGGCCAGGGAAGATTCTTGCTTCAATTTAATCATTAGAGGGACAAGGAGATGGTGCTCCAAGGGTGCCCTTTGTCATTTGATAAAAATCTTATTTTACCTAGTGCTCGTTTGCCTTGAATGATGTGATTAGAAGTGATATATAAGTAAATTGATACATTTTAAGCCCATTACAATAAAATATTTTAATTTTATGTTTGGTTGGTAAGATTAATATATAAATAAATTAAAATATAATATATAAATTTACTATTATGTCCTTTATACTTTTTAATAAGTTTTTCACAATTTCCTCATTCTTCCCCATTCCTAGGAACAATGTTTAATTGGAAATAAGATAGAAAAAAAAAAAGGCCCCATTTGATCTTTGTAATTCTTATTACACCAAATCAAGCATTCCCTCATTTGATCCATTTTTCAAAAGCAACAATAAATAATATTGGACCTAGAATTTATGAAGGACTTTTATTAATTGAAATAAATATTAAAAGATGCTTGATTATGTATGTATCACACCCAATCAAGCCAAGCAAACAAGGCCCGAGAGAATTGGGTATTTCTGAAGACCTATCCATGGTTGGACTTGATCACTATGTTTTTTGAATTCATGCTCAAGGTTTACCGTTTCATAAGTGCTCACAAGAGGTGGCCACTGGCCTGGTTGATTGGAAATCGAATTGGGTTTTTTCAGGATGTCGATTTGGATTCACCCCAATGCAGTAGGTCTGGTCCAATCATCTTCGGTTAAGAGTGCCGTTCGCCAATCTCTTCTGAGAGTAATTTGGATTTTTGGCAGTTTAGGGAGAGTTATACACTTTGATGAGGGTTCGATTTCGATGATGGATATGGATCCGGGGGATTGATCTTCTGGATTGGTTTGGGATGAGAATCCTGCAATCACAGCAAAAGTTAGGCTAGTCGAGTGGCCCTCGGCTTAGGCCCTCCGACGCTCAAGTCAGTATATATTCAACCTTTTTAATCAAGCAGCGGAATGTAGGGGCTTTTGAGTGTATGAGTGCATACTTGTGAGAGGCAAGATTGAGGGGTTTTTATATTCTTCTCCCTTGTGGGAAATGTCAGGAAAGCCCTTGGCTTACCCCAGGGACCTCCAGCCTCCGACCGGGGGTAATTGGTCAATTCCCCCATTTGAATATTGCTAGCTGGATGTCCTTTTGTGCTGCAGGACAAGATGGCACACTGTTGCGGCGTCTGTTGTGTCAGACGGTGAGGGGAGGGCATGCGCCATTAATACGGACGCGTGTTGCCAGTCAATACATTTAATGCGGTGGCAAAGTACTGTGCAGGGCTCGACCTGAGAATCGACTAGAGTAGGGGTCGATAACGGTCGAGCAGCTCTGAGGGCCAAGGAGCGCTTTGTGGATTGGTCGAACAGGGTCGACGAGTTACTTGGGTCCTGTGTCGTTGATTGGGTGTTGGGCCTCGCTGATTTGGGCCATTGTGGGCTATCCTATATCATGAGTCCCCCCACTTCGCAAGGTTGAACAGAGAATCGACGAGTGGCGTTGGGAAGTAGCGAACATCGATCTGGGTTTTTGAAAATCTATCAGAGTATTACGTGCTTGTTGAGCGGTTACATCGTGGCGCGTGTGGGGCAGTGTAACGTCTCCGTCCATTAATGCGGACGTTTGGGTAACCGCGCCTGGATGCTTGGGAAACTGCGGAGACCTTATTCTGCCTGAGGAAATTCCCGTCTCCTCGTTTCGGGTCAGACCCCAGCCTACTTCTGGACGACTCGTCCTATATGCATGGATTTGGGCCAACTGGGGTCGATCCCTTGAAATGGTTGTTGGCTGGTCAGTTCCTGGCTAACCAGAAGAGGATAATGGGCCTGAGTCAGCCCGGGGCGCTTTGGGAGATCACGTATCACGCGAACATGGTAAGTTCTCATAAGCTGTAAACTTGTATAATCGATTTTCCCTGTATAGATAGTAATGACTTTTATGTTTCAGGTCGGGCAAATCGCCTATAATTTTTACAGCCGCTCCGAGCTGGCGCTCGCTGATCCTGAACAGTTGGACGCTGGCGGTGATGACGAGACGTTGAAGGCCCAGCTGGAGTCATCCCAACTGCGGCTCGAGGAAGTGCAGAAGGAGAATGCCAAATACGCCGAAATAATGGAGGCGAAAGATCGGCAAGTCCTGCTGGCCGTGACGGAGCAGACAAAGATGGAGGCGAAGCTGAAAAAACTCGAACTGGACATTCATGTCGCCTACGAATCTGGTCGGGTAGTTGGTCGAGGTGAGTGCCTGGTCGAGGCCAGGACGGAGTTCGAGCGAGTAGTTCCGGAGATCCGCACGGAGGCGGTGCAACAGTTCATGGTGAGCCCCACCTTTCAGGATGCGAGCATGGTGTTGGCCCTGGACGATGCCCGAAGTGCCTTTAACAAGGCCATTGCACAAATGCGGCACCTGGGCTATGCGGTTAGCGATGAAGATCACTCGAAGATGGGCCTTGCTTTCGACGACCAGCTGCGCCCAATTAGTGATGAAGAGGTTGATGAGGCTGAAGCCGAGGTAGGGGCAGCAGAGGAGACCGACATAACTCCTGAAGAGAGGCATAAAACAGACCTCCAAAAGAAAGTGAAGGAGGTAGGTCAGGAGTTCGAGTTCGTCGGCGACCTCGCCTATGAAATTTCGGAGGGCCGGGCCAACACTGCCTCTTTCTTCCCGGCCACCAAGCGGCTATTTATGCCTTCTGCCGTCAGCCCCTCTCGCCCAGTCATTGCGGCCGTGCCCATTGCAATGGCACCGCTTGAGCCTCCATCTGCTCCTGCTCCCGCATTACCAATCGAAGGGTTTGGCAGTTCCAGCTAGGGCTTCTAATATTTGTTTTTATTTTGATGTACATGCCTCATTGAGGCTTTTTAAGAATTAAATAAAGTTTGTTGCCCTTCATCGACCAGCTGTTCACTTTCGAACGTTGCTTTAAGCTGTTGCCAGATAGGTTGAACTCTGTTTCCATTTATGACTAGCGAAGTGTAAATTGAATTGTCGATAGGGCTCGACTTCGAGCCTTAGTGGCTTTTCTGCGAAGTGTGATGTCGACTCATTCTGCCTCAGGGACTTTGATGTCACTTTGTTGAGAATTTTCGGCAACCATAGGGCCGCCTTAGGTGGTCGCGGCTTTTCGCCTTGACTTGATGAGTTTAAGCATTTCGTCGACTACTGGGTCGACTAAGGTGGTCGCGGCTCTTCGCCTTGACTTTAAGCCTTTCGTCAACTACGGAGTCGACTAAGGTGGTCGCGGCTCTTCTTCTTGACTTGATGAGTTTAAGCCTTTCGTCGACTACGGGGTCGACTAAGGTGGTTGCGGCTCGTCGCCTTGACTTTAAGCCTTTCGTTGACTGTGGAGTCGACTAAGGTGGTCGTGGCTCTTCGCCTTGACTTGATGAGTTTAAGCCTTTCGTCGACTACGGGGTCGACTAAGGTGGTTGCGGCTCTTCGCCTTGACTTGATGAGTTTAAGCATTTCGTCGACTACGGGATCGACTAAGGTTTTATTGCGGTCGTGTCGTGCTTTTTAATCATGATGGAACTTGATTGTTCTTTAATCAATACAACAGATGCCAATGAACAGTTCATACAAAGAACTTTTTTAGATTTACAGCATTCCATGGTCGAGGCAGCTCACGTCCTACAACATCCGCTAATCGATAGGTGTTGTTTTTAGACACTTTGATGACTGAGTACGATCCTTCCCACTTTGGGTCAAGCTTGCCGACGGGCCTCGACACTTCCACTTTCTTTAAGATAAGATCACCCACCTTGAAATTTTGTGGACGTACCGATTTGTTATAGTGGTCCGCCATCTTTGAGCGGTACCTCTGCATTCTGTTGTAAGCCGCTAGGCGCTTCTCGTCTATAGTTGTTAGGTCCAGTGCCCTCTCCGATGTATTTGCTGTTGGATTGTAATGGATCACTCTAGCGGTATGCTGGATTAGTTCTGATGGGACCACTGCTTTAGATCCATAAACTAGGCTGTACAGGCTTTAACCTGTGGCTGTTCGAGGGGTGGTTCTGTAGGCCCAAAGGACTCCTGAGAGGTCGTCCGCCCAGCTGGTTCCCATCCCCTGTATTCGGCTCTTAATGTGATCGAGGACAGTCTTGTTGGTCACTTTGGTCTTTCCATTAGCTTGCGGATTTCCCACTGAAGTGAAGTGCTGCGTAATGCCCAAGGTCTCGCACCATCTTCTCGTGTTTTTGCTTTGGAATTGGGTGTCGTTATCTAAGATGAGGACTTTAGGCAACCCGAAATGGCAAACAATATTCTTCCAAATGAAACTCTTGATGGCCGCATCAGTGATCTTCGGTACTGCTTCGGCTTCCACCCATTTTGTGAAGTACTCAACGGCCACTATGATAAACTTCCGCTGGCCGGTGGTCTTTGGGAGCGCACCGCCTATGTGGATGCCCCACTAGTCGAATGGCCAAGCAATATCAACATTTATCATTGGTGCGGCTGGTTGGTGTTGCATGTTCGAATGTACCTGACAAGATGGGCATTTCCTAGCAAAGTCAACAGAATCCTTCAACAAAGTCGGTCAGAAATACCCATAGCGCGTGATCTTATGCGCCAGGGACCGGCCTCCCGAGTGGTTTCCACAGATGCCTGCATGTATTTCCTACAGCACTTCCTTCGCCTGGTCGGGATCTAAACATCTGAGCGGGGGTCCTGCGATCGATCTTCTATACAACTGTCCGTGATCGTCCAGCGCATATTTGGGTGCTAAGCCCTTCAGTTTACGAGCCTGCTTTTCATCATCGGGCAAGGTACCTTGGCTCAAATAAAGCTTGATCGGGTGCTGCTAAGAATGGGTTGCGTCTTCGAGGCACCCGACCAAACTCGGGCCGGGGCCGAGATGCAAGGTTGGTCGGCTACAAGAAATGTTATGGTTCTTTCTCGTGTGCCTCTCGTCGAGCTTGCCAGCTTGGAAAGCGCGTCTGCTCGCGCATTTTCTGATCGGGGAACTTGGCTTAATGAAAAATCTCTGAACCTCTGCCGTAGTTGTCGGACTTCCGCGAGATATTATGCCATTTTATGTTCTCTCGCGTCGAAGTTTCCCTCGACCTGCTCCGCGACCAACTGTGAATCAGTAAAGGCCGCTATCTTTTCGACCCCACGGTCTATGGCCATACGCATTCCTGCAATGAGTGCTTCATATTCAGCTTCATTATTAGTGACTGGGAAGTCGAGTTTTACTGCAAAATCGTAGTCTTCAGGCAGCAGGGATTGGAGGGATTCGCCTATTCCTCCTCCAGTAGATGTCGCGGACCCGTCAACATGTAGGGTCCACCAAGGTGCGTCTTCATTTCTTGAACCGGGAGATCGACTCTCTCGAGGATGAAGTCCGCCAGCACCTGCGCTTTTATTGTTGCTCGAGGTTGGAATTGGATATCGAATTCTCCTAGTTCGATACCCCATTTCGTGAGTCGACCCGAAGTGTCTAGTTTCAACAACACCTGCTTTAGCGGTTGGTTCGTTAGTACCACAATTGTATGGGATTGGAAACAGAGCTGCAATTTTCTTGCTGACGTGACTAGGGCCAAGGCAAACTTCTCGATCTCCAAATAGTTATGTTTGGGCCCCTGAAGGGCCTTGCTGCAGTAGTAAATTGGACAAGGGTTTCCAGCTCTCATTGTTGTTAACACTGAACTGATTGAAGCCGAAGAGACTGCCAGATATAACTGTAAGATTTCCCAGAGGCTCAGGCTTGGCGAGGAGGGGTGGCGAAGAGAGGTGTTGCTTGAGGTCGATCAGAGCTTGGTCATACTGTTCGTCCCATTTGAATCCCGATTTCTTTGTGTTTCTCAAGATTTTGAAGAAGGGTAGGCTCTTGTCTGCCAGCCTAGCTATGAATCTGCCCAAAGCAATAATTCTGCCCACAAGGCGTTGAACTTCCCGAACGGTACGCGGTGGAACAATGTCTAGAACTGCTTGAATTTTCTGTGGGTTGGCCTCGATACCTCTCTGACTAACCATATATCCCAGGAATTTTCCTCCTCGAACCCCGAATGTGCATTTGTTAGGATTGAGCTTCATACCGAAAGCTCTCAGAATGGAAAATGTGTGGCTCAGGTCAACCAAGTGGCTTTCTGCTTTCTTTGTTTTCACAATCATGTCATCGACGTAAACCTCCATTGATTTCCCAATTTTATTCTTGAACATGAAGTTAACTAATCTCTGGTAAGTTGCGCCAGCATTCTTAAGTCCAAACGGCATAACCAAAAAGCAATATACCCCATTGGGGACAACAAAAGCAGTTTTATCCCTATCCTCAGGTGCCATGAATATTTGGTAGTAACCTTGAAATGCATCCATCATGCTAAGCAATTCACAACCAGCCGTGGAATCAACAAGTAAATCAATACGAGGCAAGGGGTAAGGATCCTTAGGACATGCTTTATTCAAATATGTGAAATCATTACACATCCTCCATTTTCCCTCATTCTTGGGAACGAGGACTACATTACAAAGCCAAGAAGGATATTGGATTTCTGCAATATAACCAGCCTCTAGAAGTTTGCTAACCTCTTCCTCGATGATCTGTGTCGCTCGGCATTGAAAGTTCTCTTTTTCTGTCGAATTGGCTTGTGGGCAGGGTCCACGTTGAGCCTGTGGACAATGATGTTGGGGTCGATGCCCTGCAGATCGGCAGCTTTCCATGCGAAGACGTCGATATTTCGTCGGAGGAAGTCGACCATGAGGCATTCCAGTTGATCCCCCATATCAGCTCCGATCCTTGTTGTCTTGGCGGGGTTCCCTGGCTCGAGCTCAATTATTTTGAATTCTCTCGTTGGCTCGACCCTAGTGTCCTCCAACTTCCTCTTTTTTGGTGAAGGTCCCTCCTCGGGTTTCGCTACAGGGGCGTCCCCCAAGGCCTTCAATTCTGGTCTCTTTTTCTGCCCGCTGGAATCCACGGAGATTATGTAGCAACGCCAGGTATCTTTGATGTTGCATAAAATCTCACCAACTCCCGCGGGGGTCAAGAACTTTATTTTCATGTGGTATGTGGATGCGATAGCTCTGAAGTCATTCAGGGCTGGTCGACCAAGAATGGTATTGTAAGCAAAGGGGGCATCGACCACTAAGTAGTTGATCATCAAAGTTCGGCTGCGATGTTGGCTATCTCAATGGCGACCACCATTGGGCAGTCGAGCTTTCGATTTGCAGCCTGGCCCTCGAGGTGGTCTAAGTCTGCCTCAGTGAATGAGATCAGCTCGGTGCTGGTTGTCAACTGGAACACTGTTTCGACCTTAGAAGGTTTGGTCGAGTCAAGTTACCTCTGGGTTTGCTTCCTTGCATTTTGGGAGTCTCCTCCTGCAGGCCCCCCGACAATCGTTTCGATGACACCTCGAATGGGCGGGTGGGTTGCATGGGCTGGTCTTTTTCCCTTGTCCTCCCGTTGTGGGCTGACCGACCTTTCTCTATGGGGAGTTCGGTCGGTCGCCCCCTCCTCACGTCGAGCTCTCTCCTCGACAAACTTTTTCAAATGTCACTGCCTAATCAGCCTCTCGATCTCATCCTTCAAATTGAAGCAATCCTCGGTGTCGTGCCCTTTTTGCTTATGAAAATGGCAGTACTTTCTGGACTTCTTCATAGCCTCAGTTTCTGTGATTTTTCGAGGCCTTTTAAGCAGGTTATCATGCTGTATAGTGAAGAGGACTTCCTTCCTCAGCGTGGAGAGTGGGGTGTAGTCATGGAAACGTTTGATCGGGGAGCGGTGCCCCTCCCTGTTCTGTTTCTCCTCTTTCTCTTTGCCCTTTTTCTTGTCGGCCTCTATGCTGCCATATTTCATTTTGTTCATCTCCTCCTAGGTCATGTACCTCTATGCGAGGTCGAGGAGATCCTCCATTGTTCTTGGCTGCGCGTGGACCAAAGCATTGGCGCACTCCTTGTGCTTTAGCCCCAGAAACAACACATCGATAAAAAATTCTATCCTCGAGCTGTCTATCTTCAACACCTCGGTGTTGAACCTGGTGAAGAAGTCTCGTAAAGACTCTCCCTCAGCCTGTTTTACTGTGTGCATGTGGGTGTGCGGTAGCTTCGCTTTCCTCTTACTGGCGAACTGGTGCAAAAACTTGTCACATAACTGGTCGTATGAGAAAATGGATACCGGTTCCAACTTCATGAACCAGTCTAGGGCTACGCCCTGGAAAATGGTCACGAGCATCTTTGCATGTATATACTCATTATGCCCATGCAGCTGCATCATATGCTCAAACTACATCAGATGCTCATTCTGGTTCGTGGAATCGTCATACCTCGGGAGCCCGGTGGGGATCTTCGCATCAATGGCAATGCGCTCATCGATGATTTCCTGGACAAAAGGGGAGTCCTGCTCCTTCCGAAATCTTGGAGGCATCTCCGGTTGCATGGTCCTGTCAGCATTCCTTTTCGAGAGTTCCTCCAGGCACTTATTTAGCTGTTGCACCTGGTGAGAGACTTCTTCCCATTCTTGCTGGTCCTGGTCTTGCCTGCCTCTGGAACGCCCGGCCCTATCGTATTGTGGGGCTCGAAGGGGTCGAACGTCGTGGTCTACGGAGCCTGCCACCTCCTCCCTCGGCGGTGGGCAGGCTGCCTCCCTCGAAAAACGGCCTAGGCTCCCTTCTCTCCGGGATGGACGTCTAGGGGACTCCGGTAACTGCGCGTACTCTTCTGGTCGTGCCTTCTCCGGGCCTACGGGCTGAGGTGTGGTACTGGCTGCCGGCCCCGGTTGCGCATCATGTCTATTCAGTATGGCCGAGAGCTGGGCAGAAATCTATGCTGAGATTTGCTCGCTGATGAGCTGCATCAGCTGGGGCATTGTGAGCGTGACCACAGGTTCCGGTTGCATACTGGGTGCTTGCTCGTCTTGTCCTTGATTCTGGCGGGCGGCGGGAGAACTAGATCTCTGGTTCTCCTCCCTCCCTGATGGGGCTCGCCTAGTGTTTACCATTTCGATAGAGGATTCCGTGTTTCCCACAGACGGCACCAAATGATGAGGGTTCGATTTCGATGATGGAAATGGATATGGGGTATTGATATTCCGGATTGGTTTGGGATGGAAATCCTGCAATCACAGCAAACGTTAGGCTAGCCGAGTGGCTCTCGGCTTAGGCCCTCCGACGCTCAAGTCAGTATATATTCGACCTTTTTAATCGAGCAGCGGAATGTAGGGGCTTTTGAGTGTATGCGTGCATACCTGTGAGAGGCAAGATTAAGGGGTTTTTATATTCTTCTCCCTTGCGGAAAATGTCAGGGAAGCCCTTGGCTTACCCCAGGGACCTCCAGCCTCCGACCGGGGGTAATTGGTCAATTCCCCCATTTGAATATTGTCAGCTGGATGTCCTTTTGTGCTGCAGGACAAGATGGCACACTGTTGCGGCGTCTGCTGTGTCAGACGGTGAGGGGAGGACATGCGTCATTAATGCGGAGGCGTGTTGCCAGTCAACGCATTTAATGCGGTGGCAGAGTACTGTACAGGGCTCAACTTGAGAATCGATGAGAGTAGGGGTTGATAACGGTCGAGCAGCTCTGAGGGCCAAGGAGCGCCTTGTGGATTGGTCGAACAGGGTCGACGAGTCACTTGGGTCCTGTGCTGTTGATTGGGTGTTGGGTCTCGCTGATTTGGGCCATCCTATATCACACTTACATTGCAATATGATCGCCTCCCTAATTTCTGTTACGTATGTGGCCTCTTGAGACATGTCATGTCATACGTGATTGTGATTGTGATTTGTGAATTGCAAAATGCAAATAATTTTAATAATCAAAATTAGTATCAATATGGTGTGTGGCTCCGGGCAGCTCAACCGAAATCCCATTCTCGGTCCAATGACCTTATTAAGATACCAGATACGCCGTATATCAACTCCGTCCATAATCCAAGGAAATTTCTTGAGAAAAGCAATTCCGAGGGTGGAGCTTCTAGCATAAGTGGTGGTGATATTTTGGAAAATTTCCAATTATTTTATTTAACAAAGGCAAAGAAGGAATTATTGGAAGTGATAATTGCCAAGAGTAGGGTTGTCAATGGAGTATATTTTAATCTGAATTCGATCCGACTATTTAGGATTTTTAACCGATAAAAGATTCGACGGATATGATTTGATTAAAAAAGTTTGTAATCCGAAATAAATGGAGCGAATATGGATATAACTCGATCCGATTCATTAATAATCCGAATCTGAATATATTTAGTATTATACATATGTATTATGGGGTCCTATAATAATGCTAATGTGGATATTTGAACGAAGGAAGTAATGAACTCATATGCAATATATCAAATCAGGTGCTTTTCATATAAATTGTTAGATTTTGAGCTTATTTACATCATAATTACATAACTTATTTCTCTATTTTTATAACAAAAAATGATGCGAGAAGAATAATGAGTGGGAGCCGAATGCAGTAATATGACAAGAATGTAATACAAATATCAATTTAATCAAAATGAGTTTCTTTTTTATAAAACTTTGAGTCTATATTTAGTTGATTGAATAATCAAATATAACTATGTATTTATAATGCCAAATAAGTATTATTATCAGTAATGGAACCTAAAATAGAATGATTTGGTGAATGAATGTGATTAAGTTAAATTATATTGTTGCTTTTAAGTGATCAATAGACTTGAAAATTTATTCGTTAATATGTTGTATATTTTTTTAAGAATGATTGTTTTGAATTTAGATTCTACTAAATTTTTAGAAAAATAATAAATATATGATGATTTTTGAAATATTCAAATTTGAATTTTTTTGGATATCTAACTTTTATTTGGATCCGGATATGATTATATCAATTACAGATCCGATGAATTTTGAATCGAATTTGCATATGATATATTACTTTTAAATTCGAATTTGAATTCAATATGATTCAATCCAAATCCGATCTATTGACAACCCTATCCACAACCCTATCCAGGAGATAGTATATGCCGCTCAACTGCTCAAGACACCCAATTTGAACATAGGATTGACGAACAACAGGTTCCGAACTCTAGACCAAATGATGGGCTAATTTCCTAGGCTGGTTTGGTTGGAGATACTAAGCCCATTTCCCTATCTATTTCTTACAATAGGCTGCTGATAGAGAAAGCTGGCAGGGCCATTATCACTAGCATGCTCACACCCCATACTAATTCTTCTCTTCATTTTAATAAACAGCTTTCACTACCGTCCAACCAGAGTTCTTTGACATTCCACAGAGACATAGATAAATCCGCCTCTCACCTGATCGATGTGCCGTTGGAGGTGAGCTCGGAGTCAAATGTCAAAAACTCTAAAAGAAAACATGGAAGATCAGTGGTTAGGCTGCGAATTTCTCTCTCTCAGTCGAGGAAAGTTTCAGCTGGATGTTTTAAAGATGATGATGGTGATTCTCGGCCCAGCAAGAAGATGCCCCGCTTGGGTTTGAATGTAGGTTCTAATGACAATTCCTCTACGGCAGCGACTGCTTCACATTCCCGCCGAGCACCGTGAAGTGCCTAAGTTGGAACTGCTAAGGTTTGATGAACCCTTGGACATTAAGAAAATTGGGTGATTTGATTCAACATCACCATCCTCACTTGGTTTTTTTTTCTTCCAGAAACCAAGTCTAAATCTACAAAATTGGAGAGGATTCAGGATAAATTGGGATTCAGTGGAGCTTTTGTCGTTGCATATGGGCGATCATGTGGATTGGCTTTGTTGTGGCATAAGGAGTTAATGGTGTTGTAATTGGCACATTACATGGTTAATTATTAAGTGGATGGATGCCAATTATGGTTGGAATCCATTAGATAATTAAAGTTGTGATTTTGGTGAAATAGAGGAAGGGAAAAAGGTTAAGTATTTTAATTGAGTTGTCCCACATTATAAGTTTGTGAGAAAGGAGACCCTCATGTGACATATAAAATCAAGTGGAGGAGTTGAAGGGTCTTTAACCCTTCACTTGTCCCACATTGGTTTTGTAAACATGTGTGGTGTAGTTTATATTGAGCTCAAGTAAGAATGCTTGATAAAGTGTTCTTTAAGGGGTTCATAAAAGTGGACCACACGCGCGCCGCCGCCGCCGCCCCCCGCCCGGCCCGAGTCAGGGGCGCGGGCGTTAGGGCGAAAGTCTCAGTCTTAACTTTTTGGACGAAATTCAATTGGAATTTTGAATTTTAAATTAAAAATTAAATTCAAAATTCAAACTTAGCTTGATCGGATAGAGGCTTGACCGAGTCTGCCTGTTGGAGATCAGCCGAGATTTTAGGGGAGATAGGGCCGGATTTTTAGGGCTGACTGGCGGATGAGTATTAGGGTTTTACTCAGTCAAACCCTAATCTTCTTTTAAGCAGCCGTCAAACCCTAATTAAAGCTGGGCTTGGCCGTCGGCCCATGGCCTTCCACAAGACCTAATCCTTCCCTATAAATAGAGGCTCTCGGCAGCCTTCTAAACACAAAAAAAAAAATACAAAGCAGCCTCTTCTGCTTGTGTTCTTCTCTTCTTTCCCACTGATAGTCCAGCTTCCTCATAGTTATTTTCTTGTGCTCCCATATTCGGCCTAGTATATTTATATACATATGCACTTATATTTCGACATTTTGGCTATCATATTCGATTCTGGCTACTGAGTGCTGTTCGAGGTGAACGAAAAGGAGTGCACCTGATCGTTCTGGACCATCTCATTCTGGGAGGAGCCGCGCTGTACCCGTTGCACTGGTGAGTCGGGGCGCTCGTTTCTTCAAGGCAAACAGAATTTCTCTGTGATTTGGTCGCCCTAATAATTTTGTTACTATACAGAATTTAAGATAAGTTTACTGTTTAAATTTTGTATCTACTTTAGATTGATCTAACAGCATGTTCTGTTAATTGTATTGCCTTGGTCAATTTTATGAATTTTGGCTTTTCCTGGACTCGTATTTAATTATTTAACTAAATTCTGATTTGCCTTGAATATTTATTTTGATCACGCATACTGTTTGTATAAAACTGATATCGCATGCTTAAATTTTTGCAACGCATGATTAATTCTTATACCACATGCTTTATTTGAATTTCTTCTGGATATAAACGCACGTATTGCCTTGCCTTGTGATTATCTGATTTATTATTGATAATCTGAACTTGCAATTTTTATTGCTTTGGATTACTGCATGTTGGCATGAAATCCTGCGAACAACAAATGGTTGTTCTTAATAACTATTCTTCATCTCATATTGATGTTATTGTTACGGGAAATAGAATTGAGGAAAATTTTAGGCTTCCCGGAACATATGGAGCACCAGCTGCTAACTGTCGGACAGAAACTTGGGGTCTTCTTAATCATCTAAAATCTCAAATGTCTGCCATGGGTTTGTATTGGTGACTTTAATGAAGTTTTATCTTCTTCTGAAAAACAGGGGACTATAGAAATTTCTAACAGTAGAACTCAAGCTTTTCGGGATACTCTTCAGGAGGTGGATATTCATGATCTTGGTTTTATTGGTTTTCCATACATTTGGTGCAATAATCGGGCAAGCCCTTAGACAGTTCGGTTAAGACTTGTAAATCGAAAAGAAGGTTCCGTTTTGAAGCTTGGTGGGTTAAACAGTCTAAGGATGCCAGAATTATTGAGAACTCCTGGCAAGTTAATTGCCATTAAGTCAATGATGACGATGTGTTGGTGGGGTTCTAAAAGAGCTAGGAAAATTCATTAGGTGAAGTGGAACGACTTGGAAAGATGTAAGAAGAGTGGTGGCTTGGGTTTTAGAGACCTCTGAATATTTAATACAGTCTTATCAGCAAATCAAGGGTGGAGGCTACTTATGAAGCCGAATTTGCTTTTTTCAAAACTTTAGCCAAATGTTTTTCAGATTGTGAGGTCATTCATGCTCTCATTTTCATGGAAATGCATATGGGAATCACTTAACACTGCTTTGGGAAAGATTTCGATGGAGGATTGGAAATGGCCTTAAAATCCATATATGGATGGATAAATGGATTCCACGTGAACCTTCATTCCAGGTTTTCTCTCCACCCAAACTTCTGCCCCTAAATGCCACTGTTTCTGAGTTGATTGATGAGGACTCCAGATTGTGGAAGTTGAATCTGGTGGAACAGATTTTCATGAGTCTAGAAAGAGAAGTTGTATCCATCCCCCTAGGAAGCAGTGGCGGACCAAAAGCTATGGAACTTGGGTGTGGGTTTTTAGAATAGCTTTTTCTTTTTATTTATTAGTTATCGTGAATAATGGCAATGATGACCAGTTTATTTGGCATTATTCAAAGTCGGGGTCGTTTACTGTGCGATCTTCCTGTTATCTGGCTTTATCGATTAAGGATAGAATAGTAGCCGCTTCTAAAGGGTCTTCTAGTTAAGTGAATGTGGCAGATTTTCAGTTTATTTGGGCTGCAAATATTTCGCCTAAAGTTAATCATTTTGCCTGGCGTGCTGGTCGTAATTTTCTTCCCACTAATTCTGTGTTAACTCAAAAACGGTTATCTTCAAATTCTTTTTGCGATCTTTGTGATGGAATGGAAGAAGATGCGATGCATACATTACGGCATTGCCATTTTCCTCGCCAGGTCTGGGCATTATCTGATAGCCCCTTTTTCTGCTTAGAACATTTGATATTTTCTATTTTTTCCTAGTTTTGGAAAGTCTTTGAATGTGTTGATGCTTGCATGTTGGATTTTTTTTTTTTTACCTGGTATGTTGTTGGTGTATATGGTTTTGAAGGAACAACTCTAAATTTGGAGATAAGAATTGGACACCTCTTGATGTGGTTCGGTTTGCACGCACCTTTCATGAAAACTTTAAATCTGCTACTTTGATGCATTTGGTTGATGACTTGCATAATGGTGGGGATTCTTGGTCTGCTCCCTTTAGAGGAAACATCAAAGTTAATTTTGATGCAGTAGTTTTTAAGGATGAACAATCGATAAATGTTGGGAGTAGTGGTTCGCAATAACAATGGTCGGTGTGTGGCTTGGCTTTCTAGAGTTGTGCATCTTCCTCTTCAGCCAGAGGCAGCAGAGGCTATAGCGGCTGGGCAATATGTGAATTGTGTTATACTCATTCTTGGGCAGAAGTGTTAATTGAAGGAGATTGTATTTCTGTTATTTGTGCTCTTCGAGACCATTCCACAAATCTTTCTACAGTTGGATCAATTATATCAGATGCAAAGGAGTTTTTCAAGTATGTTGTTTCCTCTTCCTTTTCCCATGTTAGACGAGAAGCTAGTAAGTGTGTTCATTTTATAGCGAGAAATGTTTTTGCTTTGTACCAGAATGGGGTATCTACTACTGATGTAATTAACCGGGCTCTTGCCTTAATTTGATTCCTATTAATAATATACTACCGCTTTCTTCAAAAAAAAAAAAAAAAAAAATTTATACGGGAGGATAAATAGTTGTGAACACCATATGTAATGTTGAATAACACAAGCTAAAAATTACTGTTGTTTGGTAATGAATTAGCACATGACAATTATCTATATTTATATTATATAAAAGGGTACATATTCAAACTGACGATTACATCATATTCTATAAATTTTAAATTATCGATTATACTCTTAATTTTTTAATTTCATTCCTAAAGTATTTTATAACTTGATATATAATTATAAAATATAAGTAATATAATCAAATATAATGAGAAATATTTATTGAATGTACATTTATGTATATATATCCTATAGTTTTTAAACTTTTGATATGGAAATTATTTGCTATATATAAATTTATATTAACTGATAGTTAGAATTGTATGTTATTCGGTGTGTTTATAATTAATTAATATTATTTATCTAAGTTATGTAAAAAACTTAGTGCTTCATTATTTATGAATATAATTAACATGAATAGTATGATAAAATAAGTTTATGTATGAAGAGATGGCGTGCCATGATGACTAGTTACTTAATTAGACTAATATTCCATTGAGTACAAATGGATTTTTGAATTTATATTTTTTAAATTTATATTTTTATATACTTATAAATTATTATGTTTTCAATTTTATATTTTTTCATTTTATAATATTTTTTAGAAATTTGAAAATATAAGTTTGTCAGATTTTCTAACAAATTAAACATATAAAATGACAAATATATAGAATTAAATTTTTAAACATTACACATGAAGTATAATTATATATTAGGTTTTGGAGCAAAAAGGGAATTCATTATTTTATTATTTGATAAAAAGATAGATAAAATATTACTTATTTTTTATTTTATTGAATTGTTGTTTCCTACTCTCAAATTAAATTTTTGGATAATATTTCTTTATAAAAAAAATATAATATATAATTTATTTCAAATATGATGATATAATAGGTATGTTGGAATAAAGTGGTAATGAAGTGGACATCCTAAGTACATTCCTACACCCACATTGATATTAATTTAGTGATAAGAATATTTTTAAAATATTCACTTTATAAGTATCTATTTATATCTATGATGCTATGAAGTGTGAGAGCCTTACTAGTGTGCCATTTTTTAAGTTGATACAATCAATCCTAATTGAAACAAAAAAGAAAAGAAAAGAAAAGAAAAAGACAATATAGTTTTCTTTTATTTTATTCCCTCTCTCTAATTTATATTCTTCTCCTATTATTTACTTTTTTTCTTTGTTCATCTATTATTTTATTTCATCTTAATTTTTCCTTTTGTTTATTCTTAAAGTTCAAATAAATGTACTAAAAATAATGAAAAGATATAATAACTCTAAAAGAATAATAGAATTCTTTATTATTTTTATATTATAAAAATTTTATTTCACACATTGATTGTGCCAAAATTACTAATTATATATAAAGTACCTATCCCTTTTTGGTATGTTTTTAGGTGGACTTCTTAAAATGCCCTCATTATTATTTTTTAAAATTCATAGCTACTAAGGTAGTTTTCTTTTGTCTTCTTTAATATTTTATTCTCCAATTCTTTACTTTTTCTTTTTCTTTCCATCTTAGTACTTTTTTTAACTCATTATTAGTAGTAGTCGCATGAGGTACCCATGTGCATAAAATGTATCTTAAATAATATATTATTTATGCAATTAAAAGCATTATGTTTCTCATTTTTTATATAAATTGATATTATGATTATGAATTATATCATATGTTCATATTATGTACGTATTTCAATTTAATGGAAAAATATAGATATTAGTAATAGATATGATAATATGAAAATTCATTTCTATGCATCTCAAAACTTCTTTAGCTCTAGGAAATTAATTTTAAATTGGTGGTTATAAGAGAAATAATAGGAGTTATTTAATATATAAGTGGTTGTTTGGACATTATTTTATGACTTTTTAACCTAATTTAATTGAATGTGGAAGAAAAGTGAGAGGGTAATTTTGATATATTTGAAAATTGATACCATAATTGTGGAATATGCATGAATTTATAATTTCACCTTTACTATTATATTTCTATGTTTATATTAAAAATTTTAAAAAATTAAATTCATAAAAGTGCACGAAATAACTTATCTTTTCAAGATAAAAAAGACTTTCCTTTTGTAATAGTATAGATAAAAAATTTAAATTAAATACATTGAATATATTAAAAACAACAGCAACATATAAAAGAGTAAATGACTGCAATTTATTTTATATTATAAAATTTTAACAAAATCATCGAGCATGCTAATATTATTAGTGTAAATAAAATACAAACTCCCCAAACCCCCACCCCTGCTTCCCGCTCCCTCCCCCATATCACAACTTTAGAATCCTCCCTCCCTACACCCCAAATCAAAAGTCTAGACATGTCCTGACTTAATTAAGAAAATAAAGCGTTCTTCATTAAATGTTTTCATAATTATCCTTTATCCTCATAAATACTAAGTACTTTTGTTTTTATTTTCTCTCTCCAATTATTTACTTATTATTTCTTTTACTTTACTTATCCTAGTAATTTAAATAACTATACTGAAAATATTAACTTGCAATGTTCTTTGGTGTAAAATATTAATTTTTAATAAGACAAAATATATGCGTTTTAAATAGTATTTATTTAACAAAATAATAAGAATATTTCTAATTATATTTAGTATTTCTAAACATATTAGCTTTTGATATATTTTATATTGGATAATAATTTTTATTTTTTTTTTGAGAAAAAAATAGCATCATTATATTAACAATCAAAAATAGTGCCGGAGTGATTTTATCAGATTCAGAAAGTAAAGATTGCTGCAAAAAAAAAAATGGAAAAGGAGGCAAGACTTTGGATACTTCTTTTGGCATCTAAAATGAGGGGGCCAATGTAAGATAGATTTTGCGAATTTCTTCTTAGGGTTTGAATGACTACAAGACAATCACCTTCAATAATAATATTCTGCCAAGCAAAGTTAGAACCCATCTCACAGGCCGCTTTAGTCACGATGGCCTCTATGGCTTCTGCGTCAACATGACTGGGAAGTAGCCGAGAGCTCCATGCCATGCAAAGACCTCTATAATCACGAGCAACCAAGCCAATGCCGATAGATTGAGCTTCCTTGAAGATGGCAACATCAAAATTTAATTTTCTTTGATCCAGTGATGGAGCCACCTCGGATGAAACTGCATTGTCCAAATTATTGGGAATACTTCGCGTCAAGGCTTGCCTGTGTCAATGAAGATAATGAAAAGCAAACTCAACCATTGCATTAAAATTAGATAAGCGTCTATATCAGAGTCATATGTATTTATGTATATATTATACTCTTATATTATGAAACTCCTGTATTCATATTTGAATTTGAGCCACCGGTTAAAGTGAATTTAAAAGTTGAATGGATTTAAAATGAAATTAGAATGTTGGATGTTGAATGGATTTACTTTAACCGCCCAATTCCCAAATGTAAGGTAATTGATGATTATTTATTTATTTTTAGGAAAATGATATAACTTATTGATTACACAAGAATGTCAAAAGATACAATATCCCATGATACAACATAATATATAGAAGTATGAGGCCACAAAGCTACATATCCTCAAGAAGAAAAGGTACCCAAATACTCAGCCAAATATCTAGATGCGTATTGGAATGTATCAAATGTAGAAGTAATCACCTTGCTAACCAAAGCTTGATTTCGTTGATACCATATAGACCAACAACAAATCAAAAGAAGGTCAAAAAGGTATGAATCAATCTTATGGAAAACTGAGCAAAGCTAAGCTTCAGTATCTTCCCCCAAGGCATATAGAGCTGAGTTTGCAATATGTGATAGGGCCCAAACTTGCCTAAAAAAGTGAGATGTGAATATATGAAGGGAGGTTTCCAAATCTTCACCACAAAGGAAGCAAAATCCATCAGTTTGTATACCTCTCCTCGCCAAATTATCACAAGTGGGAAGGGGATTGAGACACATCCTCTAAGCAAAAAATTTCACTTTAGGTGGTACTTTACGAGACCAAAGGAAAAGATAATTGCGACAATGCACATCACTATAAGAACCCCTCACATCCAGTGGTCGACTTTTGAACAAAGCACGCACTAAAAAGTAAGCACTTCTAATAGTAAATATACGACCTTTACCATAATGCCAAATCAATGTATCCGGGCTATGCAAATCATTCAAAGGAATGGCAAGAATAGCCTTTCCAGCATCATCACCAAAATTAGATTGAATCAAATCAGCAACCCAACTACCATTCAAAGAATTTATTAAATCACAAACCTTGGCATCTCTAGGTATTGCAGAAAAAGCCGAATAAACTCAAAAAGAGAAAGATCTAGGAATCCAAGAATCATGAAAAATTCGAGTAGAATGGTCATTACCAATCTTGTATTCAAACTGTAGCACCCAGCTTGAGAGGTGCCTGCTTCGGGTCAAGGTGCTACTCATATCAATACAATAGTATCATACCACGACTAAACTGCAAATAAGCGCAAAACCACTTCAACCAAATAAACTGCTAATATTACATTACTTTTGATACATAATATTTACAATCCAACATCCCAACATATAATTAGCAAACCCTGTACAATAACAGGTACTAGCATCATAAACCCACATGTATATAAAACATTTACATAGGACGCTGCGGTTCAAGCTTGTAAACCCAAAATTCACAAAACAAGTTTAGTAGTCTTGAACATCTAGCTAGTAGCTATTTACAAACCATTTACACCAAGATACGAGCATGCCCGAACCTTCTTTCAACTTTCACACCCTATTTGGGAAAACGAATCAAGAAACCATGAAGGATATAAGTCCTAACAACTTAGTGAGGCAATAGTAATTAACTTACATATAAGAATAAGAAGAAGATAGCTATTGGGCTTTGAAAGAAATCAAAGAAGTTGGGTACTCATGAAGTAACAATAAATTCACATATAAATGTATCAAATAAGAAAAAAGTAGCTAAGAAGTTTTCAAAGAAATTAAAGAAGTAGATTATTCACAAAAACATTCGTATGAAGTCAATTACACAACGACATGAACTGATACGGAGAGACTCGAATAACTAAAGTTCAGAATGGATCAACCATAATTGATAAACAGTTGATAAGAAATACAGTTATACAAATAATGGGGCTGTTGATCGGTCTCCAAACTCATGACTTCTATAGATCAGTAAGAAATAAATCCCTTATCCCTCCGAATTTTGAGTGATTAGCTCGAACGGTAGGTCGGTGTGGCATGGCCGATTGCATGCCAATCCCGCGCTAGCATATAGCTATCTCCAACTACCTGTGGGTCAGGATCACAGTAGGCACTAGCCGGGAGACCAGTCACCGTTGGTCCATTCCGCCAAATTATCTTTTGGTTCGAGTCCCTGGGCCTAATTTCTCCTAAAGGCGTCCCTAAGGGGCATCAGTAAACAGTCAATTTTCGGCAGTATATTTAGAGTGTAAATAACAGAATTATAATAAAACAACGATCAAATACAATAAGTATAGGGAGGGGTAGTCTATTCGATTGATTGCTCTAATAATTATTTAGAATAACAAATTAAGAAAATAACGAAATAATCGATTGGCAAGACCATCTCAACTTAATAACAGATTGAAAAAATGAATTAAGAAAATAATGAAGCTATTGGTTGGCAAGATAGTTTCAATGACATTTTAAAATATCAATAAATCATTTGCAAAACCACCCGGCAAGGTTGAGGAATACACGAAACAAGAATTTATGGAAAGTTAATAGAAGCCTCGAACATCGAGACGATTGCAAAACAGGTAACGTAGGTGTAAACAACAATTGCAAACAGGTAAAACACATGCAAACAAATCAAAAATCACGATTAACAGATATAGTTCTGTTCCCAGCAATAACAGAAACTATAACCTCACCTAGTATTCTATGCCTACAACAGGGGTCCTCTACTGGCCTAGAATGCTCGGGTCCTCGTCAGCTATTTGCAACTAGAATACAATATAAGTGTCGGCACTACCGAATAGCATCTACTATTAGTAACTATGATTATTTAGCATTTTAGTTATATTTGTTCACTTATTTCTTTGCTACTATTCTATTATTGAGGTTTGAATCCATTTTCTTGAAATTAGCATACTTAACTATAATGATCAATTCTTATCTCAATTTATAATTTCCTAAGCATGCCACTTGGGTCAAACAATATTATTTACATGTTTTATAAATTCTGAGCCCTCATTTCAGTTTCATTATTAATACTCAAATCAATATTCTTAGCCAATAACTAATAAATTTAGCTTATACTTATAAATTTTGTACGGAAAAATTTTAATTTTCGTTCTATAACTTTGTTCGATTTGCATTTTTGCCCTATAACTTGTAAAATAAAAATTTAGTCCTACAAATATTTAAAAAATTATCACTTTTAGTCCTTTTTTCGCCAGAGACAAAAAACATACCAAAAAACCTGACGTGGCTCATTGAGAGTGTGCCAATTTTGAATTTTTTGCCATGTTGATAAAAACCCAGCTGGCATGGCTTGATGGTTGGTAGAATAAACATAAAAAAATGCCAACTAGATATATATATATACATTTATATATACATATATATATGTATGTTTATTTATCTAAATATAGACATTTATATATACATATATACATACATATACATGTGTATATGCATACATTACCACCCACCCTTGGCCATGGCAGCCATGAACTAAGCGGCCATCGGCTGCCCCGTGGCCATGAAAGCCATGGCCAGAGGCCGTCCACCCAGATCTGGGGGCGGCCCTACCCAGATCTGGGTAGGCTTGCCACCGGCAAGGCCACACCATGGCCTATGGCTAGCCTGCCCAGATCTGGGCAAGCTTACTACCGACAAGGCAACCACATGGTGGCTGGCCATGTTGGGGGAGGGGAGGAACTTTATTTATTTTCTTTTTTTTTTTTTTTGAGTTTTTTAGTTTTAATTTATTTTATTTAATTTATATATATAATTAATTGAGTTACTTTAATTATGTAAGTTAAAATTATATTGTTAGTATAGTAGATTAGATTTTTATTTCTTAATTAGTGATTAATCATAAGTTATAATTATATTTATATAGATATATAAGTTTATATATAATATGTGTATATATGTGTGTGTTATATAAATTATATCATATATTTGAAACTTAGTTAAGTTATTTTAATTGTGTAAGTTAAATTAGATTAGCTTTTTATTTCTTAATTAGTGAATAATCATAAATTATAATTATATTTCTATAGATATATCAGTTTATATATAATATGTGTTTATATATGCGTGTTATATAAATTATATCATATATTTGATACTTAATTAAGTTATTTTAATTATGTAAGTTAAAATTATATTGTTAATAAGGTAGACTAGATTTTTATTTCTTAGTTAGTAAAATAATGATAATTATATGTAAATATATATTTATATAAACATATATGTATATACTAGGGATGGCAATGGGTCCGGGTAAACTGGGGCCCCGCCCCGGACCCGCCCCGGATGGGGCGGGTTTGGGGTGAAAAAATTGGGGATGGGGCGGGTTACGGGTCTTGGTGGACCCGCCCCGGTCCCATCCTATATTATATTATATAATATATATTTATATTATATATTATATTATATTATTTATATTATATATAACATATATATTGCATATATATATTTATATTATATATTATATATAACATATATAATTTATATTATATATTATATTACATATAACATATATATTATATATAAGTATAAGTATTTATTAGGTTATAATAATATATTAGAAAATTAGGGCTTCTTTTTTTTTTTTTTTTTGAACTTGTTTCAATTTTATTTTTTCAAACTCGATACTCACTAGAGCAAAATATATATATTCAAGTGATTATGAAGAAAAGAAGATAAAAAAAATATATACACAAAAATACAAAAATACAAAAAAAAAAAAAAAAAAAACGGGTTAGGCGAGTCCAACCCACCGGGTCCGGGTCCTAAGGTAGGGCGGGGCGGGTCCAAAGAGGAGGCGGTGCGGGGCGGGTCCTGGGTTTCTCAATTTTTAGGCAGGGCGGGTCCCGGGTCCTGCAAAACCCACCCCAGACCCGCCCCGTTGCCATCCCTAGTATATACATGTGTTTATATCTAAATCTATGTCTATATATGTGTGTGTATATATAAATTATATCATAAATTTGAACAAAGAAAAAGACAAAAGATATGCATACTGCCAACTAAGGAAAAAAGACAAAAAAATGTCTACTAGGCAGTCCAACGCAACAAAAATTCCAAATTGCCATACTCTCGGCGAACCGCGTCAACTTTTCCAACAACTTTGGTTGGCTTCAGCAAAAAATGGACTAAAAAGGATAATTTTTTGTTACTTATAGGACTAAAATTGTAATTTTGCAAGTTATAGGGCAAAAATGCAAGTTGGGCAAAGTTACAAGATGAAAATTAAAACTTTCCCAATTTAGTACATTCCTATGTAATTACTAATTTTTATTCTCATTTTACACTTCTGACATTCTAATGCGTTGCTTTGAATTAATTAATAATAATTATGTCTTTTATTCAATTTCAAGCCTATATTTCACTATAATATCTAACAATTAAATTAATATTTTTAGTCTATAGCTAATTAATTTAACCACTACCCACAAATTTAACATACCCTTCTATACGAGTAAAATTTTCATTGCCGATTCATAAATTGGCTTCTTAATTATATCAATTAATTTAATTAAATAATTAGTCTTTTATTGTCGAATTCAAGACCACGTCATTTTATAATTGTATCATATCCAATTACTTCGGTCTAACATTATAATTCGGTTTTGTTAACTCAAATTTGCATTGAAAATCAACTTAACAATTTATTCAAACTAAATCAGGAAATATTTAATTGTTTAAACAAAATTTTACCAAATTGACCACATTTGAGGTCAATTCATAGTTCAGAACTAGCCCGCATGTGTTTGGATTGTCTTTTGGAGATCCCACTTCTCGACCATCAGAGTTGCCATCATCGGTCGCCCGTCGAAGTTGTGTGTGGCCACCACCACTAAGTGCACTTCGTTGGTCACAACCCTCCAATCAATTTTGCGATCTGATGCCTGGTCGCAGGTTTATTTGAAGAAAACCACCACAATCGCTGCTGCCACCGCGCTCTTCTTCCTTAAATTACTTCCCAACATATGGTCCAATTGCGAAATTGAAGGTACCGTTGCATTCTTCTCTTCGAGCCCGTCAGAATACTCCATTCATCTCCAAGGTTCGACCATTGGAGCTATAAGACTCACCATCACCACTATTGGCTGCCGTTCCGTCATTCACAATTGTAGTTCTGCTGGGAGTTTCTAGAGGATGTAGGTACCATTGTGTTTGTCACGACAAGAGGAAAAGAATAGTTGGTTTTGTTTCTTGAATTCACTAGTGTCGATTATTGGAATAGTACCTGGCAAGCTAATTAGATTGGTCTTGTAAAAACTATTTTCTTGAAAAAACAATCTTGATTGAATGATATTCTTTATATAGCCATATTCGTCTTATGCTTTTTATTACTTCACTTGCATTTAAATGAAGTCCTTAGATCACTCATGACTACGGGACTTGGTTCGATGACCATGGAATAGGTCTTACACGGTCGTGATCTTAAATCTTTCAAGTTTTAGGATCTTATGAGACATGGCATCTAAGATCTGGATAGACTTGCACTAATGATGCATAAATCCAAGAGTTGGATATTGTTATGTTCCATGAGCAATCGTATGAGATATGGGTGCATGTTATTGGGTGCTTGTTAGAGAACAAGGAACTGAAGACCCTCTGGAGAATCCACTAGATAATCATAGTGGCAAGTTGGTAGTGGTTAATTCTCCCGCTTACGCTAGTGCATATTATTGATCCTCTGACCTGAGGATCCATGGTAACCTTGTGTCTAGTCCTTGTGCTTTGACTCTTCCTTGAGCACTTAGTGGGTCTTTCATGTTGAGGTTGGGTATGAGCTACTTGGAATGGAGGTTTTGAGATCTAAGATGGAATCCGACTCCTTGCTATTGTGAAGGGCGAGTGCATCTCCTATGTATTCTATAATGATCGATTCCAAGAAATCCTTGCACAAGATGGTATGAAAATTTGGAAAAGGAGTTTTCTAAAGATGATGTCACACAAGGGAATCAAATATTAAGAATAGAGACTAGTATCGATGGCTATTAGGGAGACAACAAATATCTTGCCCTAGGCCTCTTTCGAGAGATAGGAGACAGAAGGACTGTATTTGCATGGTAAGCGTAGAGCTATAATGGTTCTCCAAAATATTCATTTCAGCTAATTAGTTGTACTCCATGGGCTTGAGGTTGGACATCGACCGTGGAGATTGGGTACTCTTCGATTAATGAGATTAATTGAATTGAGTCAATTAGTTTAAAAGGAGTTTTAAACTAAAATGAATATAAGATATTCAAAAGTCACAAAGAGTTGTGAGCCCATGTCCAATGAATGGTAGAACCGATTGGGTCACACACAAAAACCAATTAGCTTCCAAAATTGGTAGAGCAAATTTCTAAATATTAGAAAAATTCACCCTTTGGTGACCGATTTTCAAGGAACCAATTTAACGGTCAATGTTAGTTTAATTAATTTAAGTGTTAAATTAATCAAATAATTTAAAGAGTTAAATTAGACCAATAATTAAGGAGTTAATTATTTGGTGCCATATTGACCATCAATTAGTTAAGTTGACTTAAAGAGTTGAGTTGACTAATTTAAGCTTGTTTGATTTAAGAGTTAAATCAAAGGTTAAATAATTAAATCAAAGAGTTTAATTTAATTAATGGGAAGAATACTTTTTGGAGGTAAAATTTAAATTAAATGTTCATTTAAATTAGCATCTTAATTAATTTGGAATTTGATTCCAAATGTAATTAAAATGCACATGAAATTCAAGTAAGACTTGAATTTGAATTTGCCAACTTGGCATGCCACTTGAGTAGTCACCTTGAGGAAGGTGTGATCCCAACTAGTATCACACCTTCCACCCTCTATATATAGAGGGTGAGCAAATTTTTAAAATATGCATTGTTGAAAGTGTGAAGATTAGATTCTTTGCATTCCCTCCAAAACTCTCTCCCTCTCTCTCTCTCTCTCTCTCTCCATACATTGCATCATGTGTTGAGCTTTGCATTCCTTCTTCTTCCCAACCTGAAAATCAGTCTCCTCTACCTCATTTTGTCCTCTCTAACTCCAGCTTCTAGTGAGGGGAAATTGGAAGATTGATTGGAGTGTGGATCATATCAATAGAGGCAAGGCACTTGAGTTGCTAAATTTTGGAGATCCACCTGCAGTAGCTCCAGATTAGCGAATTTTTCTGGAGCAATCCAGATGGCATTTTGCTCTGATTTTTTCACATTAGCTTTTTCAGTGTGTGGAGGTATTCCAAATTTAATTTGGTGATTTTGGAAGCAGTATAACCAGGGCAAAGGTTACTGCCTTTCCACTATGCCAATTCCAGATAGTTTCTAGATTCGATAGCGATACTTGATTTTTCTCTTTATTTTGAGTTATAAGAGGTAATTCTTTTTCCTAATCCAGATCTATAGCATGACTAGATCCCTGGTTGCTTGAGTAGCTTAGTTATTTTCAATTTTATGAAAATTTGATTTATGGCTCCTAATACTACTCTTGCTTTCACCGATGAGAGTGCGTTATTGGAGAAGATGATGGTACTTGCATGCTAAAAATGGAGGTGTGCAGTGAAAAAGATTATAGTGCTATCTATTTGTAATTTTCAATTTTCCAACATTGCAATTTCACCTCAGAATTGTTTTCTTGTGTGCAATTGAGCCTATCAATTTTCTAACTTATAATCTCTCCCTCTCAACTTCCTAAATGCCTTACTTTGGCCCCACTAACTTTTTAAAGCTTTGCAATTAAGTTCTTTTAATTGATTTTCTAACTCCTCAAACTTCCTTTTGAAATTTATTTTTGACCTTATCTTCCTTTTGCAATTTAATTTTAACTTAATTTATGAAATTCAAATTTTTGGAATTTTTCGTGTTTACGAATTTACGGGCATTACACAAACCCTCAGATGGAATAATTAGAACGCCAAATACTTTTCCAAGTAAATGAAGAAATGGACCCTTGAATGGTATCAAACAAAGAAAAAAAAAGAGAATGAGGAAAGTACCTTGCTTTGAACAATCGACTCAGAAGTAAATGAGGATGATACACCAATTGCCATGCCTGCTTAGCTAACATTTCCAAATTGAAAGATCAGAGATCCCCAAAACCCAAGCTACCGTCCTTTTTACTTATTCCCAAGTCGTCCCATTTAAGCCAATGTATTTTATGATTACCTCTATCACCCCACCAAAAATCCACTATCATAGATTCAATCTCATGTGTTAAAGTTGCCAATAATTTGAAATAAATATGTTAGGATAGCATGAACAACAAATTTTAGCATAATTTCCTTACCGACTCTAGATAAAAATTGCTCACTCCATCCCTGCATCTTATGCCAAACCCATTTGTGGATGTATGCAAACATCTCCCTCTTTGATTTTTCAACCAATGCTAGAAGCGCCATATATTTATCATGCTTATCCTCAACCCGCATAGCAAGGATTTCTTGAATTAAGTACCTATCAGAGGAGATGTGTTTTTGCTAAAAACCACCATGGATTTCTATCGATTAATATGTTGGCAAGAAGCCAAAGCATAAAAATCAAGGATGTCTTTAATGGTATGAGCAGCCGTCTCAATGACTTAGTAGAAGATAAGGGTTGCATTTGCAAAAAATGAGTGAGTGATACTTGGTGCATCTTGGCATTGTAACACCCCTAAAATTTGGTATTTCAAAATATAAGAATTTAGAAATCAAGGTATAAGTTAATCAGATTTTAGGGCATAAAAAAAAAATAAAAAGGACTTGATTGCAAAAATTTTGAAAGTTTTGGGGTCAAAGTGGTATTAAACAACACTTGATTGGATCATAATTTCAAAATTTTGGGGTTTGCCTGGATAATATTTTGGGTAAAAGGGGCTAATTAAAGCACTCCTTAATTTGGGGGCTGAATTGAAAAATTGACAAATTTTGAAGGGCCTAATCGTTGAACCGAAGGAAAATTTTTGGGGTCAATTGGTAATTTAGAAAAAGTTACTTCTATAAATATCCTATTCTCATTTTCTTCCCCCATTTTCACCTTTTCCTCACCCGAAACCCTTCGTCGTCAACTCTAGCAAACTCCTACCGACAATGGCAAAACCTAAAAACTAAATTGGCTAATCGCTTCTCCTTACCATCAGCTTCACATCCATACCAGATGCATGGCGAATCGAGCAGCGGAGCCACCAAAAATTGAGACTAAAAGTTGGCCGACGGCGGAGGTTGATATGTTTCCATTTTCCGACGACCAAGTTGGGTTTTGAGGTATGGGGTTTTGTAGAACACAACTCGAGAAGTAGCTAGGTACCTTTGGTTTCCAGTTTGAGCGGTGGAATCAAGAGAGAATTGATGCGGTAGAGTTGGCAGAGCAATGGAGTTTTTCGGTCAATTGGACCACAATTCGGCGGCAAAAGAGAAAATTGACTTGGGCATTGTGATTGTTGAGCTAAAACGCACCTTTAGGTGGTGGCGGTGGTGCTAGGACAAAAACTTCTCCTCATCGCGACAATCATGACGGTACCCTTAGTTCGTGGTTTTGAGGTTTCGATAGTCGGATCAGGGGTAAAGAAGTGGATGAACATGCTTATATATATGTTGTATTATGATTTTCTTAAACCATGTATTATGAAGGATTACATATGGTTGGTATATAAATATTCCCATGCATAGATTAGGACATTGCATAGTGGGCCCGGATTATGTATTAGTGAATGATAAGTGAGGATTAACCAAGTTAATTAAGTGATTTAACTATGATTTTATGAAATTGAAACTCGAGAATGATAATTAGGTAATTTGAGATGATATGGGACTAAGACTCATTATATACATGTGCGAGTATAAGTTTATTAAACTTGGATTGTATTATTTTATGAAAATGTTGTTGAGTTAATTGAAAGAGAAAACCCTAGTTTTGTGTATTTGAGACCTAAGTGGCAACAATTAGATTAATTAAGATAACTGGACTATTATTGTTGATTTAGGATAATATTATGAGGTTCATTATATAAATAAAGACTTGATTATGCCTTTTGTTAGTATCGATAAACCCTGTATATATTCCTGTATTAACAGCATAATTAGTGTACTGTAATGACAAGTAGCGATCAAACCCTAAAATTGCTATATGAGTGAATAACTCTCAATTTTAGACTGTTAATAGTAAGATTATAATTATTGGAGGTTATTAAGGCCAAATAAAGATTTTGATTGTGAATTTATTCCTTTGGTTAGGTGACGAAGGAATAGGTCCCATAGACCAGTAAACTGCTGATTGTGGTTGCAGTTTTCTGAGACTACGGAGGTGAGGGTCTGCCAATCTGGCACTTCATTTACTTATCTGTTGTTGTGATAAACCCTGTGAGGATTTTCTATTTCTATACCATATTGAACTGTGTTTATTGAAATCTGTGAATTGTTCAGAATCTGATTGTTATCTGTTAATTGACTTGCTATGAGGGTCATTTTTTGATCATGCTCTGATATGACTTGTTCCTGCTTGTTCTTGCGCCCAAAACCTTCAATTGTTATATTTTATTTGTCCGTACTATTATCTGACCACACTGTATTGTTATTTGTTGCCCTGCTGGCATTGTTTATCATCTGTAATTGTCACCCAGAACTCCCGTCCATTATTTGTTACTGTCTCATTATCTGTTTGTCCTGTATCTGTTACCATTCTGTTAAGTGCACCTAAGTTGTTATACTCGGGGTGTGTTGTTATGCCTATTAAGTTATTCCCAGCAGTTATGCTTGGGACGTGCGATTAAGGCTATTAAGTAGATCCCAACTGTTAAGCTCGGGACATGCTGTTAGTTGTTCCCAACTGTTGTGCTCGGGACGTGCTGATATGTTCAGAATGACAGAAATAAGGGACTGGTATGACTGTCTTGATATGATCTGTTAGATTGCATCGATTGATCTGATTTGTTTTACTTGATTGATTCCTGATTGTTCAATTGTTTCTTGATTGTTAGATTATTTTTTGACTGCTTGACTATATCCTGATATGTTTCAACTTGACTGTTGATTTACGATCTATTGAGTTGATTCTTCCTCAACAGATCCCTTCTTCTTATGATTACGATTATCCCTCACTAAGTCCTTTAAACTTACCATTCCGTTCAAACAGGGATTAAGTGAAAAACTTGGACACCAGGACTGGACATAAATATATTTTGTAATAGATAAAGGGTTAAAGTGTATATATGGAATCATCTGAATAACTAAGCATGGACTTGAGACATTGTGACATGTCATGTTCATGTTGATGTTGATGACTTAAGGCATGTAAATGTTTTGTTAGATGTAAAGTAAATTATGGCACGCACTTAATGGTTTGTCGAGTTAGTTAAGTTTGAAATTATGCTGCTTCTGATAAGTTGAATTTGATATTTTGTGATATGTATATGGTACATTAAATATGGTGGAACCATTAATGATCGCATTTAGTATATATGTTGTATGTTGTGGGATTGTCTAAGGCTTGAATTTAATATTTTGTGAATGTTTGCTTAAGTTGGAATCCGCTGCTATTTTTGATAAGCTTGAAAAGTTTGATATGGGCCTATTGACTTGTATTTATGGGTTCAATTTAAGATTGAACTGAGTGGTGCTTCAGCTTAAGTGCTATCCCGAGTGGGGGCATTAGAGATGGTATCACAGCCTAGGTTTGTCAATGACCTAGGCATTTGGTAACATTGGGATTTGTGACTAACTTCTTATTTAGGTTAGTTTGAGTATGAACTCTAAGTATTTTTGCGTATTAGGAAATTTTTATGTGATTCAAGGATTTAAGATGAATTTGATCAATTGACCTTAGTAAGATAAGTTTGCTTACTGCAGGATGTCTATAGGTTCTTGTTGTATATTGTAGAATGATTAGACCTATATGTCTTATGAGTCTGATTCGATCTTATCTAGTTTTTCTCCTCCTTTTATTTGTAGAAGCTTGGTAGAGTTGGCAGAATTATGGCACTGCATCGAAGTTCGGATACACCCATTCCACTGGGAACTGGATGATGGGAGAGACCTCCTGAGCAAAGGATCATTAACCGACGAGTTTTTAAGCAAGAAGAACCTACCCTCCCACAATCAATGTCAGACGAAGAAGTTTCTCAAACTCCTCCAATGGATCAACCCGTTGTAGATATAGAGATAGAGGCAACCTGACCACCAACGGGCGGATAGAGCAGGGGTAGCCAAAGCAGTTACAGAAGATCGAGCCCTAGAGAGATTTCTTCGTTTCAATCCCCCGAAGTTCTGAAGAGGCCCTGATGATAGAAAAGCTAAGGAATGGATTGAGAGTTTAGAGAATATTTTCGAGACACTGTGTTATTCATATGAGTGGAGGGCTCGATTTGCCACATTCCTTCTGGAATGTTTCGCTCGGAATTGGTAGAAGATGATTGATCAAAGATGGATGGCTGAAGGAACCAGCCAAACTTGGGAGAATTTCACCCGAGATTTCATGAGTAAATTTGTGCCAGAAGTGGTGAAACAAGCAAGAGATAGAGTTTATGTAGCATGTACAAGGGATATAGTATGTAAGCCAATATGAGGCTACTTTTAGCCGACTGATACAATATGCTCCCTACATACGAGGTGATGAAGGTCGACAGGCGCGACGATTGGTATAAGGGTTGTGGCCAAAGCTTAGGCAAGGATTGGCCATTTGTGATTTGCCAAATCTCAACTTGGTAAGCAGGGCATTGCAACTTGAGTTAGAGTTGCAAGAGATCCAAAAGATTGAGAATAAGTGCCGCAAGGAAAAGATACGCTTCGAGGAGTAGAATGTAACGAAAGAAAGCAACCGAGACTCCTGATTGAAAGAACTATCTAACGAGCCCTTCAATCTGGTGAGATTGCAAATTTGGCTCAAGGAATAGCTTAGAAATAATGTGGATTTTATGGGGGATTTAATCATGACGAGTCTGGATGTTGGAAGAAACATGGTAGATGTGTAGGTTGCGGTAGCGACCAATACTTCCTGAGAGATTGTCCCAAAAAAAGAGGCCCAACATCTGTAGGAAAAGGAAAGTAGGTAGCAAAAGCTAGTGGGAAACAGAAAATATGAGCTCGCGCATATGCCCTGACAGGAGAAGAAGCACCAGATTCTACTGAGATGGCAGGAAGTACGATTTCTATCTCTAAAATCTATGATAATGCCATATATGATCTTGGTATTTTACATGATATTATACTTTTCGCATTTCCTCGAATTAGATATGCAATCCAAGACTATGGTTTAGTAGAGAAGTTTAAGCCCCCTTAGAAATAGGGTTAATAATAGACACATGTTGGGATTGCTAGATGATGATTGGGGATGGTGTAGAGGATTGATCCCTTTAAGATAGAGACGGTAGTCAACTAGAAGAGACTAGAAAATGTGATAAAAGTTCGTAGTTTTCTGCGTCTTGTCGGCTGTCAATGAAGACTGTCAAGAGCTTTTCTAATTAGCTGACACGTTGACTAAATTAACTCAGAAAGGTCAACCATTTGACCAGAATGAGAATCTGAATAAGAGACAGCACCGATAGATGAAAATTCTAGAAAATTATGATTTCTCTATCACCTATCACCCGAAAAGGCGAATGTAGTGGCTAATACCTTGAGAAAAGTGGTTGGGATGGCTCACTTACTAGGAGCAGAAACATCAGAAAGCCTAAGAACGGATGCTGAGCTAAAATTTATGTAGAAAAGTAGGATTGCAGAGATAAATGCAATATGAATTACAGGGTGAAATGAGACAAACCCAGACATATATACCTAGATAAAGATACGAAAAGAAAGATTGGAAGTTTTGGAGGGTCTGAGTTCAATACCGAACCAAGGTATTCTTTAGTTCCGTAAGAAATATGTGTGCAAGAAGCAGTAGAAAAGAAATTGTTAGATATGGCACACAAGTCAAGGTACACAATGCATCCAAGAAGCACGAAGATGTATAGGGACTTGCAATTCTTGTAGAATGTAAAGAAAAGATAATGTAGATCAATTGATCGAATCTACTTATTTTCTGACAGTCGGAACAGTACTCAGATGAGAATCTGGGGACCATTCCTTTAAGGAGTGAGGTCTGTAACACCCATAAAATTCGCTATTTTGAAAAATAAGAATTTAGAAATCGAGGTATTAGTTAATCGAATTTTAGGGCCTGAAAAAGAAATAAAAAGGACTTGATTGCAAAAAATTTGAAAGTTTTAGGATCAAAGTGGAATTAAACAAGACTTGATTGGATCACAATTCCAAAGTTTTGGGGTTTGCATGGCTAATATTTTAGGTCAAATGGGCTAATTAGAGCACTCCTTAATCTGTGGGCTGAATTAAAAAACTGACAAATTTTGGAGGGCCTAATTGCTGACTGAAGGAAACTTTTGAGGTCAATTAGTAATTTAAGACAATTTACTTGTATAAATATCCTATTCTCATTTTCCTCTCCCATTTTCACCATTTTCCTCACCCGAAATCCCTCTTCATCAACTCTGACGAACTCCCATCGGCGAAGGCCAAACCTAAAAACTAAACTGGCCAACCGATTCTCCTTATCATCAGCTTCACATCCATAACACATGCATGGTGAACCGAGTAGCGAAGCCATTGAAAATCGAGACTGAAAGTTGGCCGACGGCGGGGTTGATGGGTTTCCATTTTTTGGCGACCAAGTTGGGTTTTAGGGTATGGGTTTTGTAGAACTTAGCTCGGGGAGTAGCTAGGTACCTTCGGTTTCCAATTTGAGTGGCGGACGTCAATGAAATCAAGAAAGAACTGACGCGGTAGAGGTGGGGAAGCAGTGACATTTTTCGATCAATTGGACCTCAATTCGGCGGTAAAAGAGAAAATTGACTTGGGCATTGTGATTGTTGAGTTGAAACGCACCTTTAGGTAGTGGCACGACATTTTTCGGCGGCAGCGGCGGTGCTAGGAGAGAAACTTCTCCTCGTCGTGACGATCATGACGGTACCCTTAGTTCATGGTTTCAAGGTTTTGATAGTCGGATCGGGGGTAAAGGAGTGGATGAACATGCTTATATATATCGTATTATGATTTCCTAAAACTTTATATTATAAAGGATTACATATGGTTGGTATATAAATATTCCCATGCATGGATTAGGACATAGCATAGTGGGCCCGGATTATGTATTAGTGAATGATAAGTAAGGATTAACCAAGTTAATTAAGTGATTTAACTACATTTTATGAAATTGGAACTCGAGAAATGATAATTGGGTGATTTGAGATGATATGGGACTAAAACTCGATATACGCATGTGCTAGTACAAGTTTAGTAAACTTGGATTGTATTATTTTATAAAAATGTTGGGAATTATTGAGTTAATTGGAAGAGAAAACCCTAATTTTATGTATTTGAGACCTAAGTGGCAACAATTGGATTAATTAAGATAATTGAACTATTATTACTGATTTAGGATAATAATATGAGGTTACTTATATAAATAAGGACCTGATTATGCCTTTTGTTAGTACCGATAAACCCTGTATATAGTCCTGTATTAACGGCATAACTATACCATAATGACAAGTATCGATCGAACCCTAAAATTGCTATACGAGGGAACAACTCTCAATTTTAGACTGTTAATAGTAATACTGTAATTATTGGAGGTTATTAAGGTCAAATAAAGATTTTGATTGTGAATTTATTCCTTTGGTTAGGTGACGAAGAAGTAGGTCCCGCAGACCAGCATACTGCTAATTGTGGTTGTAGTTTTCTGAGACTACGGAGGTGAGGGTATGCCAATCTGGCACTTCTTTTACTTATCTATTATTGTGACAAACCCTATGAGGGTTTTTTGTTTCTATACCATACGAAATTGTGTTTATTGAAATCTATGAATTGTTCAGAATCTGCATGTTATCTGTTAATTGACTTGTATACCCCCGTGAGGGTTAGTTCTTAATCATGCTCTAATATGACTTGTTCCTGCTCGTTCTGTCGCCCAGAACCTTTAATTGTTATATGTTATCAGATAGCCCTATATTATTATTTGTTGCCCTATTGGCATTGTTTACTATCTATAATTGTCGCCCAAAACTCCTATCCGTTATTTGTTACTGTCTCGTTATCTGTTTATCCTGTATCTGTTACCATTTTGTTAAGTGGACCCCAGTTGTTATGTTCGGGGCGTGCTGTTATGCCTATTAAGTTATTCCCAGCAGCTATACTTGGGACGTGCGGTTAAGGCTATTAAGTGGATCCCAGTTGTTAAGCTCGGGACATGCTGTTAGTTGTTCGCAACTGATGAGCTCGAGACGTGCTAATATGTTCTGAATAATAGAAATAAGGGACTAATATGACTGTCTTGATATGATCTGTTGGATTGCATTGATTGATCTGATATGTTTCACTTGATTGATTCCTGATTGTTCGATTGTTTCTTAACTATTTCATTGTTTCTTGACTGCTTGACTGTATCCTGATATGTTTTAGCTTCACTGTTGATTTATGATCTGTTGAGTTGATTCTTCCTTAACAAATCCCTTCTTCTTATGATTATGATTATCTCTCACTAAGTCCTCTGGACTTATTCTTTCATTTATCTTTGATTCTCTCAGACAGGGATTAAGTGAAGAACTTGGACACCAGGCCTGGACATGAACATATTTTGTAATTGATGAGGGGTTTGAATGTATATATGGAATCATCTAAATGCTAAGCATGGAATTGAGATGTTGTGACATGTCATGTTGATGTTGATGACTTAAGGCATGTACATGTTTTGTTAGATGTAAAGTAAATTATGACACACACTTAATGGTTTGTCGAGTTAGTTAAGTTTGAAATTCCGCTGCTTCTGATAAGTTGAATTTGAGATTTTATGGTATGTATTTGGTACATTGAATATGGTGGAACCATTGATGGTACGTATTTAGTATATATGTTGTATGTTACGGGATCGTATGAGGCTTGAATTTAATGTTTTGTGCAGATTTGCTTAAGTTGGAATTCGTTGTTATTTCTGATAAGTTTGAAAAGTTTGATATGGGTTCAATTTAAGATTGAACTGAGTGGCGCCTCAACTTAGGTGTTATCCCGAGTGGGGGCATTAGAGGCATATTCCTATTCCATGTAAAAGTCCTTCATGCTCCATGCGATGAATAAAAGAACTCAAAGCTTCTACATAATAGAGGAACAAATAAGGTGACAATAGGTCCCCTTGTTGGATATGTCGTTGTGGATAAAATAATTCAAATGACTTTGGATTAAGGATTATTGAATTAAAAATAGTAGTAATACATCACATAATAATGCGAATAAATCGAACATCAAAACGTAATTTATGCAGCATTCTCTACAGAAAAGACCACTCAATCTTATCATAGGCAATGGTTATCATCTAAAAGCAAGGCATAACTTGAAATCGACTAAATTTAATTAATGGGGTAGCCAAATGTTTTAAAGTTTACATTATTAGCTAGTAGTAAAAAAAATAATAAAATTGAAATTCAATATTCAAACTTCTTCTAAGTTTTAAATTTATGTGATAAGATAAAATCTATCACTATTGATATTTTGAATTTATTTGATGAGATACAAATATATACTGTAACTTTGGATAAATACAACCTAAGATTTTAGTTATAATAAATAAGTTAGTGTATTAAGGTAAATCTATAAAATAAATGAACAACTAATGTAAACTTTTTTATTTAATTCAAAAATAAAATTCTAATAATTCGATATTTGACTAAAATTATGCAATTATATGACACAAAACTGTGCTATATATAATAGCATAGATATATTGCGTGACAAATTCTATTTTATCATCCTACAGACGAAACTCGATTATGTTATTTTTTTTATTCAATACGATTATTTAATATAATCAATAAACTTATATAACTTTTTATAGGAACCAATGTTGAATATTTTCAGTAAACTATATGAATAAAAAATAACAAGGACGACATTTAATAAAAATCATAAGTGTCCCAATTTTTTAAATTTAAATAGTGCAATAAAGATATGAAGATAGAAAAGTTGATTAATTTGAATATATTTTAAACCGCTACTAGGGCTAAATATATTTTATACTGCTACTACGGCGTTATATTTTTTTGAATATAATTTTTTACTTAAATAAGTTGTGAAATATCAAGTTTGGTAACTCTAAGTTTATATATTATAAAAAAATTTAAAATGATAAAATTTAAAAAAAGAAAAAAATAAATTAAGAAAATAAAATATAGCATAATGTTTTACTAAATACACTTTTTAAATTAGATATATATATATATTTATACAAACATGTTTTGATTGTTAAATAAGCGCACAACTTTTTTAAAGTATAAAGTATTTTTGCATGATTTCTTAGTAATATGGAAGTTACAGTTATAATTTTCATGATATTTGAGATTTTTTAAATATTAAGTATTTATTTGTTAGAGTAAATATATAACCTCTTTGTATTTTATGTATGAAAATAACTTACATTAGTTATTATTTGATAACTAATTCAATAAGTGGTTTGTAATATGCAATTTTTATATACTAAAATATCTCATAATACTCCATCTAACTCTAATAAGTAAAATTTATTTATTTTTATTTATTTATGTAGTTATTTTATTATTTTTAAAATTATCAAATAGCATATATTATGTACATGAATAAAATAATAAGCAAATTTTTAATATTCAATTTAGAATAAAATATCAATTTCTTATAACTTTTCTTTTACTAGTGCACAAAAATGTATGAATAATTAAATGGATACTTACTTTCAATCAAACTTTTTTTATCTGAAATCATTAATCCATGGCGTAAAAAAAAAAATTATTAATCATAATAAGCAAAGAGATTAAAATAATGTATGTGATATACTTATAAAATTGTGTAACCAATTGTATTTTAAAATATAAAAAAATTATCTTTGCTATTTAAGTGGTCATTTATCAAGTTTTTGAAAATTTCAACTATGTCAACTATATATATGTCCCATATAAAAGAATTTATTTTAAATAATTGAAAATGACTTTTTCATTATTAGATTGCTAAAAAACTAAAATGATTTCAATTAATAATATAAAATAAAGTTTAAAATTTATAATTGTTGTAGGAAGTAAAGTTTATATTTGAAATAAATTCTTGAAATTAATTATTTATATACTATATGTATATAGCTTTATTTAAAAATATTTTACATATCTAAAAAGTATCATTGTAAAAATAATTAAATTTTAAAGACTTTGATAATTAATTGAGGACATACATATCAATTAATTTATAATTATTCTTTTCTCAAATTTCTAACTCTTTAACAAAGAAGTGATAATTTGATATTTTACATAAATATTTGTATAGTTTTCTCATAAGCAATAGATAGGTAAGTAAATCATGATATTGAAAGATAATTATGGGAGTTAAGTATTTTAATTTTACTTTGAAATTATATTTACCATAAATTATATAAAAATTATATTTATTTAAATTCTACGTTGTCTAAAAAATAATTATTTAATTAGAAAATAAAAATAGTTTATCTAATCAAATGATTGAATATTTTTTATTCATTTAATAAATTTTTACTAAAAATAATTTAAAATAAACACCTAAAATATAATTAATTAAAGGAAAATAAAATACTTCATGCTGATGCTTTTAAGTAATATCAAAGTTACAATCCTCAATTGGCCGTAAAAACCTTAGTTTTAAATATATATTGAGGAAATAATAAAGTAATAACATTGATGAAATATTTAAATATATTAGAAAAGTATCTAATTAATTTAGAATGAAATTAAAATAAAAATAATATAAAAATGTGTTATAAAAAATATTAAAAACTTTCTACAAAATAAACTTTAAATTAAAAATAAAAAAGAAGCATCATTACATTATGCTAATTGTGGAAAGAGGTCCTACAATTAAAAGTATAGAATTGTAGTATAAATAATGTAGTAATAAAATAAAGAATAATTGTAAAATAACAAAATTTATATAGCAAACAAATGAAATATTTATCTGTTGATCATGAGATATATTAAATTTATAAGATAGAATTTTTTGAAAAAAATGCTTAATAAGGTGATCATAAAATATCTTTTAAATTATAAACTTATTTAATGATATAAAAATATGAATATAGACATTTTTAGAATTATCTTATTAGATAAAAATCTATATTGCAATTTTGAATAAGCACAATATGATATTTTAGTTATAATAGATAAATTGATTGTATTAAAACAAAATATAAAAGTAAATAAACAATCAATGAAAAATTTTCAACTGAATTGAAAAACTCAAAATTCTAAAAGTTTGACATGTGGACAAAATTGCATTATTAGATAAATAAAAAACTATGGTATATATAATAGTATAGTTTTTATGAATATATATTTCTTTTGGGTGCTTCGTATGCGTGTATGATTGCATTCCTTTATCAGCTACTAATGGATTTTTCTTATATAATATTTTATTTTACCGAAAATGTAACACCCCGAAATTTTATGATTCATAGTGATCTGGGACGGCCCAGGTGCCTAGGCCCAAACCAAGGTGACCCAGTCAGGCCCGAGGCCCATATGCCTCATCGACCTCAGTTGACCATAGTGAGGTCGAGATAGTACAATACTCTGCTACCGCATAAAATACACTGACGGGCATCACGCCTCCGCATTAATGGCGCATGCCATCCCCCTCACCGCCTGACACAGCAGGCGCCGCTACAGTATACTATCATGTCCTTGAAACCTGGAAGGGCAGTTAGCTGGAGATATGCCAGGCGGGGAAATGACTAATTACCCCTGGCCCAAGGCTAAGGGCCCCTGGGTGTACCAGGGGCATCCCAGACATTTTCTCGAAGGGAGAAGGATATAAATACCCTTACCCTAGCCTTCCAGAGGTACGCAGTCATATACACCCAAAGCCCTTACTCCGCTGCTCGATATTTGAGGTCGATTTCCATTGACTTGAGCGTCAGAGGGCCTAAGCCGAGGGCTCCTCGGCTAGCCTAATGTTTACTGTGATTGCAGGATTCATCCCACCTAAATAAGGATCCCGACCATCCAGGTCGAGCCTCATCCGAATCCGTAGTTGGACCCGTATATGATGAATCGAACCCTCATCATTTGGCGCCGTCTGTGGGAAAACTTGAATCCTCTATCGAAAATGGTAAACACTAGGCGAGCTCCATCTGGGAAAGAAGAAAACAGGAGGTCCAGCTCCCCACCCCTTCGACAGAACCCAGAGCCGAATGCCCAATGGTCTAGCGCCTAGCCTGAGCCCGTGGTCACATTAATGATGCCCCAGTTAATGCAGCTCATCAGTGAGTAGATTTCCGCACAGATTTCGGCCTAACTCTTGGCCGCATTAAACCGACATGCCATGCAGCCAGAACCAGTAGTCAGTGCCACACCCCAGCCGGCGGTGCTTAAGAGGGTGCTGCCAGAAGAGCACTCCTAGCGACCGGAGTCGCGAAGGCATTAGTCAAGGAGGGAACCGAGCCCGGGTTGTTTTCCTAAGGAAGCGGCCCATCCCCCGCCGAGGGAGGAGGTAGCAGATTCTATTGACCATGACATTCGGCCCTTTCAAGCCCCGCAGCGCGATAGGGTCGAACAGTCCAGATTCAGACCAGGCAGAAATACATCTCAGGCGGATCAGCAGGAATAGGAGGAGGTATCTCATTAGGTGCAACAACTGAACAGGCGCCTGGAGGTGATCTCAAAGAGGAATATGGATAGAACTCTTCATCCAGACGGGCCACAGAGGTTCCAAATGGAGCGAGATTCGCCGTTCGTTCAGGAGATCATTGAAGAGCCCATCGCCGTCAATGCTAAGATCCCAACCAGACTCCCGAGGTCTGATCGCTCCACAGACCCAAACGAGCACTTGCTGCAGTTTGAGCACATGATGCAGTTGCATGGGCAAAACGAGTACATTCATGCAAAGATGCTGGTGACCACGTTTCAAGGAGTGGCCCTTGATTGGTTTGTGAAGCTGGAACCAGCGTCTATTTTTTCTTATGATCAGTTGTGTGATAAGTTTTTGCACCATTTTTGTGAGCATGAGGAAAGCAGAACTCCCTCACACCCACTTGCATACCATGAAACAAGTGGAGGGAGAATCCCTTCGTGATTTTTTCACCAGATTCAATACAGAAGTTCTGAAGATCGACAGCCCGAGGATTGAGTTCTTGATTGACGTACTTTTCTTAAGTTTGAGACACAAAGAGTGTGCCAATGCATTGGTACGTGAATAGCCCAGGTCAATGGAGGAGCTCCTCGACCTCGCGGAGAGGTACATGACCCAGGAGAAGATGAATAAGATGAAATATGGCAACCTGGAGGTCGACAAAAAGAGAGGCAAGGAGAAAGATAATTGACAGATCAAAGAGGGGTGCCGTTTCCCGATAAAACGCTTCCATGACTACACTCCACTCAACATACCGAGGAGAGAGGTGTTGTTCGCTATTCAGCATGACAACCTGCTTAAGTAGCCCCGAAAAATTACGGAGATCGAGGCCATGAAAAAGTTAAAGAAGTACTGCCATTTTCATAAGCAGAAAGGGCACGACACGGAGGAGTGTTTTAATTTGAAGGACGAAATCGAGAGGCTTATCAGACAAGGCCACTTGAAAAAGTTCATCAATGAGCAGGCCAGAAGAGAGGAGGGCAAGACCGATCGGACTCCCCGAAGAGAAAGGACGGTCAGCCCGAGGAGAGAAGATAAGGGAAAGAGACCTACCCAGGAACCCAACCCGCCCATAAGAGGAATCATCGACATGATCGCAGGGGGAACCACGGGAATAGATTCCCGAAATGTAAGAAAGCAGCCTCAGAGGCAACTTGACTCGACCAAGCTGTCCAAGGTCGAGATAGTTTTTTAACTATCAACCAATACAGAACCAATCTCTTTCACCGATTCAGACCTAGACCATATGGAGAATAAAGGAGTCGACCGGAAGATAGAATGCCCGATGGTTGTCGCCCTTGAAATAGCCAACTTTGAGGTCAGGAAGGTACTGGTTGATAATGGAAGCTCTGTGAACATCATATTCTTGTCTGCCCTGAACAGAATGAAATTGGGAAAACTGAAGTTTGATCCAGTCAAAACACCCTTAGTTGGATTTGGTGGATCTGAGATCATCCCCAAGGATCCATCAATCTTTCTACCACATTTGGACAAAGCCCACGTAGCCGAACACTGATGATCAACTACCTGGTGGTCGACGCCCCATTCGCATACAATGTCATCATGGGCCGACCAGCCCTCAATGACTTCAGAGCCATTGTATCCACCTACCACATGAAGATAAAGTTCCCGACGCTAGCCGGAGTGGGTGAGCTTTTATGTAATCTGAAGGATGCTTGGCGCTGTTACTTCATTTTAGTCGACTCCAGCGAGCAGAAGAAGCGGCCTGAATTGAAGCCCTTGGGGGACACCCCAGTAGCGAAACCCGATGAGGGACCTGCATCAAAGAAGAGGAAGCTGGAAGACACTAGGGTCGAGTCTGTCGGCGAATTCAAAATAATCGAGCTCGAGCTTGAGAACCCTAACAAAAACACCAGGATTGGAAATGATATGGGGGGTCGATTGGAATGCCTTATGGTCGATTTCCTCCGGCGCAACATTGATGTTTTTGCCTGGAAAGCTGCGGATCTTCAGAGCGTCGACCCCAACATCATTATCCATCGACTCAATTTGGACCCAACCCACAAACCAGCGCGGCAGAAGAAAAGAACTTTCAATGCTGAGAGGACTCAGATCATCGAGGATGAGGTCAACAAACTTTTGGAAGCAGGATATATCGTAGAAATCCAGTACTCCTCTTGGCTTTGTAATGTTGTACTTGTCCCCAAAAATGAGGGAAAATGGAGAATGTGCAATAACTTTACTGATTTAAATAAAGCTTGCCCTAAGGATCCTTACCCCTTGTCTCGTATAGATTTGTTAGTTGATTCTACTACTGGTTGTGAGTTGCTTAGCATGATGGATGCATTCCAAGGCTATTAACAAATATTTATGGCACCTGAGGACAGGGACAAAACCTCTTTTGTCGTCCCCAACAGAGTATATTGCTTCCTAGTTATGCCCTTTGGACTTAAAAATACAGGGGTGACATACCAGAGATTAGTCAATTTCATGTTCAAAAATGAAATTGGGGAGTCGATGGAAGTTTATGTGGACGATATAATTGTAAAAACCGAAAAGGCAGAGGACCATTTGGTCGACCTTAGCCACAAATTTGCCGTATTGAGAGCTTTCGGCATAAAACTCAATCCTAGCAAGTGCACCTTTGGTGTTCGAGGGGGAAAATTCCTCGGTTATATGGTCAGTCAGAGGGGGATCGAGGCCAACCCGTAAAAGATCCAAGAAATTCTAGACATCACTCCACCTCGCACAGTTCGTGAAGTCCAGCGTCTGGTCAGCAGAGTTATAGCCTTGGGTAGATTCATAGCTCGACTGGCTGACAAGAGCCTACATTTCTTCAAAATCCTCAGAAACGCCAAAAATTCTGGATTCCAATGGGATCAACAGTGTGAGCAAGCTGTGCTAGAACTCAAGCAATACCTGGCTTCACTGCCTGTGCTCGCCAAACCCGAACTAGGAGAAGTGCTACAGCTGTACTTGGCAGTCTCCTCGGCCTCAATCAGTTCGATGTTGATGTTAACAAGAGGAGGAACCCTCCGTCCGGTATATTATTGTAGCAAGGCTCTCCAGGGGCCTGGGCACAATTATTTGGAGATCGAGAAGTTTGCCCTAGCCCTTGTCACATCGGCCAGGAAGCTACGGCCTTACTTTCAATCCCACACAATTTTGGTATTGACGAATCAGCCGCTGAAGCAGGTGCTGTCGAAACTAGACACTTCTGGCCGGCTCACCAAATGGGCCATCAAGCTTGGGGAATTCGACATCACATTCCAACCGCGGACTGAAATTAAGGCACAGGCATTGGCCGACTTCATTGTCGAACAGCTCGACCTATCGACGCAGAATGTTGAAAACACCTCTATATGGACCTTGCACGCCGACGGATCCGCAACATCATCCAAAGGCGGGATAGGTATATCCCTCCGATCCCCACTTGCCGAGGAGTACGATTTTATGGTGAAAATCGACTTCCTAGTCACCAACAACGAAGCAGAATATAAGGCTCTCATCGCAGTGATGAGTATGGCCACCACTCGTGACGTCGAATAGCTTGCAACATTCATTGATTCCCAGCTGGTTACGGAATAGGTCGAAGGAAAATTTTAGGCGAGGGAACCCAAAATAGCACAATATTTGGCAGAAGTGAACCAATTGAAACATATGTTCAGGAGTTTTACACTGAGCCAAGTCCCCCGATCGGAGAATGAATGAGCAGACACGCTCTCGAAGCTAGCCAGCTCGACAAAGGGTACCAGAGAAAGAATAATAACATTTTTGGTGGCCGACAAGCCTTGTGTCATCGCCACCAATCAGCACCTCATCGGATGCGTCGAAGAAACAACCCTTTCTTGGCAGGAGCCAATCAAACTTTACCTAAGTCGAGGTACCTTACCCGATGATGATAAGGAGGCCGGCAGACTCAGGGGGTTAGCAGCCAAGTGTGCGTTGGACGAGTATGGCCACTTGTATCGAAGATCGATAGCAGGACCTCCACTGAGATGTCTAAAACCTGACGAACCAAACAGGGTATTGCAGGAGATACATGCCGGCATCTGTGGCAACCACTCGAGTGGCCAATCCCTGGCACACAAGGTCGTCCGTTATGGATATTTCTGGCCGACGTTGCTACAAGACTCCGTCAACTTTGCTTGAAAATGCCCATCATTCCCGATCCACTCGAACATTCAGCACCAACCGGCCGCACCGATGATCAATGTTCAGATCACCTGGCCATTTGACCAGTGGGGAATCGACATAGTGGGATCACTCCCGAAGATGTCCGGCCAGCATAAGTTCATCATAGTGGCCGTTGAGTATTTTACTAAATGGGTGGAAGCTGAAGCAGTCCCGAAGATCATCGACGCGGCCATCAAAAGTTTCATTTGGAAGGATATAATATGTCGATTTGGATTGCCTAGGGTCTTAATCTCGGATAACGGTACACAATTTCAAAGCAAAAACATGAGGACGTAGTGGAGACCCTGGGGATCACCTAACACTTCACTTCGATCAGAAACCTGCAGGCTAATGGACAAACTGAGGTCACCAACAGAACCGTCCTTGACCACCTCAAGAGTCGAATAGCGGGGACAGGGGCCAGTTGGGCAGATGACCTCCCAGGTGTGCTCTGGGCTTACAGAATGACACCTCGAACAGTAACGGGCCACGACCCGTACAGCCTAGTCTACGGGTCCGAGGCGGTAATTCCATCAGAATTGATCCAACACACAGTGAGGGTGATCCACTATAACCCGATAACAAATGTATCGGAGAGGACACTGGATCTAATCACAGTCGACGAGCAGCGCCATGCAGCTTACAACACAATGTAGCGATATTGCTCTAACATGGCGGAGCGCTATAACAAAACAGTGCGACCCCAGAGCTTCAAAGTTGGTGACCTTGTTCTCAAGAAAGTGGAAGTATCTAAGAACATAGGAAAACTCGACCCAAAGTGGGAGGGACTGTATTCAGTGGTTAAGGTGTCAAAAAACAACGTCTACCGACTAGCCGATGCATCAGGCCGTGAGCTACCCCGACCTTGGAATGCAGTAAACTTGAAAAAGGTTTTTGTGTAACAGGTCATCGACAACCTTTGTATCCTCCCGTCGGAATAAAATTATGATACATTCAAACCGCATGAAACAGACTGAATCTTTCTCACATAGTCACCCCGCAATCGACAAAAGGCTTTACGCCCTCAAGTCGAGGCCTGTGCGCCAAGACCAAACAGTCGACCCCGCAATCTACAAAAGGCTTTATGCTGTCAAGTCGAGGCCTGTGCGCCAAGACCAAACAGTCGACCACGCAGTCAACAAAAGGCTTTACGCCCTCAAGTTGAGGCCTTTGCGCCAAGTCCAAACAGTCGTCCCTGCAGTCGACAAAAAGGCTTTTCCTCATCAAGTCAAGGCCTATGCGCCAAGACCAGACAGTCGACCCCGCAGTCAACAAAAGGCTTTATGCCCTCCAGTCGAGGCCTGTGCGCCAAGACCAAATAGTCTACCCCACAGTCGATAAAAAGGCTTTACGCCTTCAAGTCGAGGCCTGTGCGCTAAGACCAAACCCTAAACCTTATACATCGAGACCAAGCAGTCGACCTCGTAGTTGATAAAACAGCACTTTGCGTAGCAAAGTCGAGGCCCATGCGCCGAGTTAATTACAATTGTTAATTACAATTATAATGGTTATAAACTGACAAAGCACAACCTTTATTCAACGAAGGACATGAATGAAAATTACTTGCCACACTCGTGAGCATTCACCCAAAAATTCCAATATGAAGAACAACAAACACTCTAGTTAAAGCTTTGCAAGACACATACACACCAACGAAAGCGATTTATAACCAAAGCAAGAATAGTTATCATCGAAGTTGGAGTAAAGGAAAATAGCAATTATCATTCATCATTCGCAAAAGCCTCATTGAGGCATGAATTCCACCATCGTTTAAGAGCCTCGTCGAGGCATATACATCTCTTCAGCAAATAAAAATAAAAACAAGTAACAGCAGTACAGAATCAGGCTTAACTAGAGTCGCCGACCTCTTCAACATCAGGGCCAGATTCTTCAGCAGTAGGAGCAACAGGAGCAGGAGCAGTGGATGGCGCTGGCTCGGGCAAAGCCATCGACACGGGGACCGCTGCAATGGCTGGTCGAGAGGGGCCGACAGTGTCTTGCAAGAATTGTTGTTCCGGTATTGGGAAATATCTAGCGGCATCGGCTGTTCCTTCTGACACCTCGAAGGCAAGATCGCCAGAAAACTCAAACTCCTTGGCGACCACGTTTAGCTTCTTCTCAACTTTGGCTCGTCTTCTTTCCTCCTCTATCAGCTCGACCTCCAGCGCACCCGCCTCCCCTACGGCCTCGACAATTGGCCCCTCGACATTGCCCTCTTCCTCGGGGTAGGGTCGCAGTTGCTCGTCGAACGAATAGCTCATGCGCGATCGGTTTCTCAGGTCGAACGGTATGGCCTAAAAATTCCAACTGCTTGAAGGCCTTCTCGAACGAGTTTCGGGCGTCGTCGAGAGCTAGAACGACACTGGCATCCTGGAAGGCAACACTTACCATGAATTATTGCACAGCCTCCCGACGTAACAGCAGCAGCATCTGGTTGAACTCAGCCCGGGCCTCCGCCAGACATGCATTCCGGCCCGCTGATCGACCGAAATCATAGGCCACCTGCAAATCCAACTACATCTTTTTGACCATGTCATCCATCTTGGTCCTCTCCTTAACAGCCAGGATCACCTGGTCATCCTTCTGCTCCAGGTCCTTAGTCAGCTGGCCGGCCTGTTTTTGCAGCTCGTCGACCCGTATTTGAGAAGACTCGAGCTGAGCCTTCAAAGTTTCAGCATCCCCCCCAGCCTCCAACTGCTCCCGATCAGCCAGAGCCAGCTCGGATCGTCGATAGAAATTGTAGCCCAGTTGCCCAACCTGAAACATAGAAGTTATTATCTGCTTGAGCGAAGTGTAAACATACAAGAATAAAAGATAGAAAACCCTACCATGTTGGCGTGGTAGGAAAACTCTCGAAGGGCCACAGAATGGCTCAGCCCCATAACCCTTTTTTGGTCAGCCAAGAACTGACCTGCCAGCAACACCTTTAGGGGGGTAGCCCCGGTTGGCCCCGCCGTGTCCATGCATAAAGAATTATGTATGACGAGGCTGGGCTCTGCGCCAAATCGAGGATAGGGGAATTTTGGTAGGGTGAACAGTACATCGTCCCCTCAATCCCCGAAGAGGTCGTTACCAGTCGGCGGCCCCGACCCAGCTACTTTTCCCTTGCCCTTCCCGGCAGCAGCCTTCTTAGGAGCAGGACCTCTCTGCTCGACCATGGCCCTCTTACCCCAACCTGCGGGGTTGTCACTTACGATCGCAAGTGGGCGACCAGGTGAAGGAGTAGGTGATGGAATAGGCGCCGCTGCCACCTGACGTGGCTCCTCGGCTGCAACAGCTGCTCGACGAGTAGCAGTCCCCTGTCACCGCTACTGATTCTTTTCTGCTCTTGATCTGTTCATGATGGCTGCGCAATCTGCCAAACATCAAATTAACAACGGTCAGAATCAAAGAATCATGCACGACATAAAAGATAACAAATCGTAAGACACACTCTCTACCTATTTGATAATGCGCAGGAAAATCTAATAGGGCCGGTGACAGTCCAGCCAATACTAAATGCCTCTCCTCGATGAAAATAGAGACCTCCATTGGGCCAAACTCAACCAAGTCCCGCACAAATGTGTTCGACCAAGTCGGAGTAAGATTCCTCGGTATATCGACGTGCCCCTTCCACCAACCCCGGGGAATATCGCTTTTTCCACTCTTGCCCATACGAAGAAGAGAGGGCTACGAGGAATTTACGGTGGGGTCAAGCAGTGAGGTAGTAGAACCCCGACTCATCGATGCTACCCAACTTGCGGGACATGGAAAGATGAAAAAGGTTGGAAAAATTTTCAAATCTGGCATGTTGATTAAACAAACGCATCAAAACTATAAAACTACAAAGGGTAGAAAAGCAGTTGGGCAGAAGTTGTGTTATACATACTTGAAGACCCCTGAGCAGACCAACCATACTATCACTCAGGGGGAACCTAAGACCACATCTAAACGCGTCCTCGAACATAGTTATACAGCCAGTAGGAGCGCAATGCATTCAACCAGATGGTCCAGGGGTCAAAAGTTGATATTCGGGAGGGATGTGATGCAGCTCTCTAAGACGCCTCAAGTCCCCAGGGTTAATGGTAGATATGATTTCACTGTAATGGCTTGGGGTAAACAGTCGACCTCGCGACGGGGGAATCTGGCTTGGCCCAGCGTCCACCCTCCGGCGGTTGCTGCTCGAGCTGCTGGAACTGAAATCACCGCGCGAGGACTCACTCGACGACCCAGAAGCATACCTACGTCTATCAGACTGGGTGGCCTCACTGTCCCCCCTTGACTATCCTCAGAACTATACAAGCCCAGCATGATTTCCAAAGAAAGTGAGAGGACATAAAGTAGAAGCAGAAGAACACTTACTGAATGCAAGGACTAAACTCATGAAGTCTTGGAAGCGAAGATGTTTGGATAAGCGCTCAACCAGAAGCCAATGCAGTAAAAGTAAAAATGGCCAGTTTTACCGTGGGTATTTATATAGGAAGAAGCGTGGCAAACCAAGCGTCTGCAATAATATCTGCAACCGCCACGCCTCCCCACGCGCGCCACGATGTAACAGCTCAATAAATACGTCGAACCCTATTGATTATTGCTAATACAGATTTTGCTACTTCCCAACGCTTCTCGTCGAATCCTCGTTCAGCCTTGCGAAGTGGGGGGACTTATGATCTGCGATGACCCAGGTACCTAGGACCAAACCAAGGTGGCCCAGTCAGGCCCGAGGCCTATATGCCTCATTGACCTCAATCGACCATAATGAGGTTGAGTTGGAGGTCGAGATAGTACAATACTCTACCACCGCATTAAATACACTAACGGGCATCACGCCTTCGCATTAATGGCGTATGCCATCCCCCTCACTGCCTGACACAGTAGGCGCCACTATAGTGTACTATCATGTCCTTGAGACCTGGAAGGGCAGTTAGCTGGAGATATGGCAGGTGGGGAAATGACTAATTACCCCTAGCCCAAGGCTAAGGGCCCCTGGGTGTACCAGGGGCATCCCAGATATTTTATCAAGGGGAGAATGATATAAATACCCTCACCCTAGCCTTCCAGAGGTACGCACTCATATATACCCAAAGCCCTTACTCCGCTGCTCAATATTTGAGGTCGATTTCCACTGACTTGAGCGTCGGAGGGCCTAACCCTCAGCTAACCTAATGTTTACTGCAATTGCAGGATTCATCCCACCTAAACAAGGATCTCAACCATCAAGGTCGAGTCTCATCTGAATCCGTAGTTGGACCCGTATCCGACGAATCGAACCCTCATCAAATAGCATTTAAAATTTTATCATTTTAAAATTGATGAAAATTTAATTATTCTTTATAGTATTATTATTTTCTAAATTTCTTGGGGCCAATTCATAAATAAACATGACTTGATTTCCTAGGATTTAAGAGTTTATGGGTCAATTCGCAAATAGATAGGATCTAATTGAGCTACTCTTGAAAACTTAGGGGTTTGCATGGAAGCACTCTAGTCAACTAGGGTCAATATCATATTTCCATAAACTAGGAGGACTTAATTGAATAACTTATTAAAAAAGTGAGGGCTAAATTACAATTACAAAAAATTAAATTTTATAAAAACAATTTTTCTTCTTTTTTCATTCCATTTTCTTCTCTCTTTTCTCTTCACCTGCATCACTTCTTCACCATCTTCACCAGCAACACTCGGCAGCCATCCCCGACGATTATCTCCACCATCTAACCTTACCAACCATCTCTTCTCACCCCTAGCACTCCATCACCACCACATGCATACACACCATTATCAGCGAGTCACCCCAATTTTAAAACCCAAAAATTGATCACGACGGGAATGTAGTAATCCACGGCAAGACGGTGTCAGAGGAACGTTCTGGGTAGAGTTCCTGGAAGAGCTTGGCTTGGGTTTCACACTAGTGACCTTGTATGAAGGAGTAGCGCGACGGCGGCAATGAAAATAAGAGTTCCAGGTGCTGAAAATAAGAGTTCCAGGTGCGGTGGCGAAAAGATAGCATTCAGACTATGGACCACGGTTGACCACCATTCAGGCCTCAAAACTGAAAACCAATAGGATCGTTGGACTCAGGAGGACGAAACGCGGCGGATGGTGGTGGTTTTGCCTTTTTCCGGCGGCCAGCGACGGCAGCGCAGTGGCGCAGCAGTGACTTCCAGATAGAATCTTCTTTTCATCCCGGTGGTGTGGTTGGTTTAATGTTTTTGGGGTCTTGATTGTGCGTGTCAGGGTAAAGATCGGTATTGAGATTAGGGTTTTTGTACATTTTCATTCATTTAAACCTCTTGACCTTTGAATAATTGATTCCGAGTTTTATTAGGTAGTAAAAAAAAAATGTTTCATGCATGATTGATGTTGGATTTTTGGACCCAAAATTGTATCAAAATATGATAATTGGGGAATTATTGAGTTAATTGAGTTAGAAAAACCCTAAATTTGGAAAAATTGGGACCCAAGAGGAAATAACTGAGACAATTCAGATATCTGGATAGTTTCTTAATTTAAGATAACAAGATAATGTTAAAAATGTAATTGAGGACTAGTTATATTCCGTTATTAGACTTGATATGAAAATAGGGAATATTTTGGGAATAACGGCTTTATTAGCCATTTTTAGCCAATAGTATCATTTAAGCTTAAGACTGCCATATTAATCGGTTAATTAGTAATTTTAAACTATTAATAGCTTAATTGAGACTATTAGGGTTGAATTTGAATTTTAACTGTAAATATATTTATTTAGTTAGGTGACGAGGAGCAGGAAACTGCAGATCAGTGGACTGTAACTGCAGTTCCAAAGCTTTTGAGGTGAGAGTCTACCAATTGGTACTTACTTTGTGCAAGCTTATTCTATATTTGTTGTACCCTGTAAGGGTCTGCCAATCTGGTACCTTTCTCGTACCTACCTATTGTTATGATAAACCCCTGTGAGGGTTTCTGTTTCTGTATCGTGTTAGTTGAAAATTCGTATGTCAATTGAAATCTTTATTGTTATTTGTTTCTAATGTGTACACCCATGTGAGGGTTATTGCTTGTTTATGTTCTGGTGTCCAGAACTCTTATTATATTATTTATTTTCTATCCCTTGTACCCTACAGCCTTGTCGGCTGACCTCGTATTACTTGTTGATTCGTTTTGTAACTTTGAAATGACCTTGCTGGCCAGTATATTGAATATTACAGGTTGTATTTTGTTACATTCAAGTTTATTGTTGTATTCTTGACCCTTTTAAATATATTGTTCTGTCAGTATTGTAAACTATGTGTCGGGTAGAGCAAAGAGCCACACTAGTTGACAGAGCATGTCCAGTGAGGGCCTCTCTTGAGTCTGTCTCCATTAGCACCTTTGGATTTCAATACTAAACCTCTTCCAGACTTTACTTGTTTATACTCATGTTTATTACCTTAAAGGTTAAATTCTTATCTGTTGGCATTATATTATTCTAACTCGTGGGATGCCATGGGCAGTTTCCACTCGGAGGGACGCCATCAGGGTTTAAGCCCAGGGGCCGGTTCGAAAGTTAGCTAGGCAAAACGGACCGATGGATATACATCTTATGGCTAGTAACCCCATATGATCCTGACTTACATGTAGCTAGATGTAGCAAACTGTGAGTGATGGGATCTGGCATACAGTCAACCATGCATATAAATCAATTATTACCCATCAAGCTGAGTGCTTAAGTAATAAAGCGATAATAAAATCTTGTTTATACTGTACCGACGCCTAATACTAGCAATTTTAAATTTATTCAGGAGTGACAAGGATAGAATGACCAACAGTCTATTAAAATTGTTATCATGAGTAGTATATTACATTGTAGATTCAATCTGAAAAGCCATGCCTGTTACCGAATTTTTTATTAATTATTACATCTTGACAGCTTTCCCTTAACTCTCATCATTTTCTTTTCCCTCACTAAGTCCATCGGACTTACCTTGTTATTGTTCTTTTATTTCCTTCCCAGACAGGTACAAAAATGGAATGAGGGCTTATGACTTAGCCTAATGGGACTATTCATAAAAGTATTGTGGATATATGTACCCATAGGTCCACCTGATGGCTAAACTTTGATTTAAGGATGCTGCGATATGTCAAGTTTGAACTTAAGATGTGTGGTATGTATATATTATATTTCATGAGATGACATTCTAAGCTTGTATTTAATTGTGGCTTAACTGAGATTTTTGGGATACCGTAAGAACTTGGCATGTAATAGGGTCCCTCAATATTGCTGCTTTAAGATTTGAAATATGATGATTTCTTTGAGTGTTATTGAAAAATTTTATGGGCTTATCGGTTATGTTATACATTATGATGTAAGCTTGTATTAGTGGTGCCTTGGCTTTGGGGTTATCCTGAGTGGGGTGTCAGAAAATTTTTGTGGCTGTGCATCATTTTTGTTGCTTATCTGTTTACAAAAGCCTTTTGGGTTTTAACTACACATATCTAGTGAATTCCGTAATGGAGTGATAAGTAGATTATTTATATATTTTTCTCTTATGGGAAATTATTTTTCCAATTTACTCATCATTGAATGGGAACTAATAATTTATTTTCAAAATTTGATGTTCCAAGTGGAGAAGATCAGCAACGATCTTGAATGAAATCATGTAGCAAGATACCCCGTGTTTAGTAGGGGATCATCATCCGGATATTGCCCCGTGAAAAGAAAGTTACACAATTCTAAAGTTGGTAGAAATACAAAGCATGCAACACCAAATAAGGATGGGAATAAGGTATTATATTGTTTGGTGAATAAATACTATGGTCTTAGGTTGAATTTCATCAAAGTGCTGGATTTTTTCTACTTTAATAGTAGTTGTACATAAATTGAAGGTGTTATGTTTCTTAATTTTAGCGGAATGATATAGTTGTTTATAATGTATATTTGTAATATAAGATAATGTGATCAATTTATTAAAGAAAATAATTATATTTTATTTTCGGTTTAAGCATTTGCTATTAAACTTTTAACTTGCAATGTCATTTTTGTTTACCTTTTTCTCTTGCTAGATTATTCATTGCACGCAAATTATTTCTTTAATCAAATTAATGAATTATGAGTTTATATTTCACTTACGCATTTCATGGGATCTTGAAAATATTCATAATTTTCAACAAAATGTGCATGCTTCACCCAAAAATATCATATTGTTAGAAGTTTACCATCTAAATTATTTACTTACAAATTTGGTAATTTTTATGTATAGGCATCAAAGTTTACTAATATCTACGAAGAAGATAATCGTCATAAATGCCACACTAAACCAATCACAACGTGATGTAATTCAAAGTTTCGAGTTGAAGTAGATTCATTAGACTTAGAGATGGTCCATTGGCTTGTTGGGCTATATGACTCTGACAGTTAATCATTCAACATTCATGGAGAAGAACTCATTTTAAGTGATGATACTATACACAAGGTTCTTGGGATTCCATTTATAGGGAAAGATATAAAATTAGATAAAACACACCAATTATGATTCGAGAAATATTCACATTTGTTCAAGATCGGTGAAGGAAGGATTGATTTGGCAAATTTGGAAAAAGTAGCAAGTATGACATACAATTTCAAGTCATGTACCTGATATTGATTTTTGGCGCGCCTCTCTTTCCTAGAATAGGCACAATAGAACTTTGTGATTGAATTTTTAAATCTTTTGGTTGATATAGCTGTAGTACCAAAGATGAATTGGTTGCTTTCACTTGCCAAATGATTAATGATGGTGTAAGGAATCGAAAACAACCTTCTAGCACATATATAGGGGGATACATATTATTGTTCCATGTAAGGTTACATATACTACATGAAAACATAATTACATATAATTACTCATTGTTTACAATAGTTTTTTAAACTCATGCAACTTGTGTTCCTATATGCTATACAACCAAATTGATGTCAAATACACAACAATTTAGGAAGCGATGTCCCCATGATCCAACAATTTACTAGGGAAAAGATCAACTACATTGTCACGACTGTACAACTAGAGGGCAATTACTAGAATGCCAAGGTAAAATAAATGAATTTAATTATGTCCTACTTTTGAAAAATCATTAGATTAACTAATGAATAAGTATATGCAAGTATGCAATATTGATTTTTCTTGTTTGGCTTCGAACTTGGGAACCAAAAACAATAATAACCAAGGTAATTATGAGATGGATAATACTGGCGAAAAAGATATTGAAGATCATATTGACACGAAACCGGTTAACATGGAAAATGAATTTAATATGTTGGGGGAATACAAAATACGATGTCGAAGATATATCCTTCAAGAATAAGTCTTACTTAGAAAGTCAAATAAGATTATTAACTAAGAAGGTTGAGGTGATCGAAAATAATTTGAACCAATTACTGAACATATTCACAAATATTATGTTGGGGCATAAAGATTTCTATAGTAAAACTCCACCTCAGTTGCACAGCGAGCATTACCAAGTGCTTAAGGATATATTGTCCCAAATACAGCATTCTATAGTGAAGGTTCTGGAGATAATAAAAACTAGCATAAAAGAGTCAGTCGACACTTTATCATCAAAGTCAAGCTAATTCACATGGACATCGTCCCCAAATATAAATATGAAATTTGAAAGCACAACCCCACTGCATTCTGCCCGAAGGTACAAGAATTATGGAAGAGCAAAGAATAAGCATGTTTGAGTCTTGGACTTTCCAAAGACTAGTGGTTTAGATTGGGCAAAAGATAGTGTAATTGACCTTACAAAAGATACATTTGAAATGGATGAAATTCAAGAAAGCAAGGAGTTCCAACTAATCCTAAAGCTAGTGAAGATGATCTAATCAAGTTCGAGTTTAGCAAACAATTGAATAATAAATAAGTATGTGAAATAGATTACAAAATATTTCATAATATTTTTTTTATACAATTTGATTTTTTTTTCCCTAGATATTTAATAATTTTATCATATTGTTTTGATGAACATGCATAATACATGTTTTTTAATATTTTACAGTATATTGGTTGTCGACTTTGACATGTGGAGTGTGAGCCGATTAGCGATAAAGTGCTTGCAATCGTGGGGATAAATTGTAAGAATATTTATTATATGCATTTGGGATATATATCAATTATAATATTTGAATTTCACTAATGATCTTATCTTGTTAATGTTATTGATGTTGTAGCATACATGTGCTCATTAAGATGAAAGAGGATAACCCACATGCGCATAATATGATTTCTTCTAGCCTTCTTTTGTGTATGTAAATTTAGTTGTTTCAATTTTTCTTAATTTAAACTAGAAAAATAATTTTAATTTTTTAATATTTATTATGCAATCATCAAACAATCTTGACCCTAAACCACAATGATGAGCAACTTATTAAGACATACTTTGAGGGGCATGCCAAATTCACAGATAATATAGAGTATTTGCAAAAGTTGTACATTCCCGTTTATGATTTGAAGGATCATTGAATATTGTGCATCATCGAATACGATAATTCATAAATTATGATTTGCGACACATATCCTCTACCAGAAAAAAATGCATATAGGATGGAGCTTGTTAAGAAAGTGGTAAGATTGAGAATTGAATTTCAGATTTTAAACTTTTAAAAATAATGTCTTCGGTGATTATAATAACCTTATAATATGTTATTATTTTACGTTACAAAAGTACAACTTATGTTTGAGAAATGGCAGCCAAATAAGTATCCGTTTACAGATATTGTGAACACATTCAGTTATAACATGCCTAGTTGGGTTCCAATTTAAGGAAACGGGTAAGATAGATTGTCCGTAGCATATTATTAATTCGGAATTTTTATGTTAAAATAAAATTAAAGTTGTTGGATGTGTAGGTACGCTTTGAACGCGTGTTTGCTTGAGTATGATATTTGGCATCGAAATGAAAAATCAATTTGATGAGGTAATTAAGTTGTAATACTATATTAATTGTGAATTTTTTTTTCATACAATAGATTACAAACATTATTGTTTCATGCTTTATTTAGGTTGGATTTGTAACACCCTAGAAATTTTTATGATTTCATTTATATGTATATTATAATTAATTGAATTTTTATGAATTTTATTTATTAATTATTTTACAAATTTGTGGTCAAATTATAATTTTTATATACCCAGTTTTGTTTAAATGAAACTGTTGGGATTCAATTTCGTAACTTAAGTTTCCTATGGACTAAATTGCAAAATGGAAAAATTAAATTTTTTTTAAACGGGCAGCAAGTTCATTTCTCTTCTCCTTCACCACAGCCAAACCCCAACACCGGCGACACCATTAACTCCGAACCAACAACCCAACTAAGCTCCCATCATCTCCAGCACTCGAACAACACCCACATACACGGCGGACAACCGTCGGAGCAGCACAGTGGAAGAAGACCGAAAATAGGTTCACAACGGAGCAACTAAGTTTCTAGTTTTTCGGCGTCTGATAGTGAATCTGAAGGGTGCTTTAGGTAGTACTCGACGAGGGGAACACGGTGGGAGCATTGCATGGTGGTGATACGCGGCGGAGAGGGCAGAAATCGATAGCAAAAATTGTTGAAACCGATTACAAACATTATTTTTTCATGCTTTATTTAGGTTGGATTTGTAACACCCTAGAAATTTTTATGATTTCATTTATATGTATATTATAATTAATTGAATTTTTATGAATTTTATTTATTAATTATTTTACAAATTTGTGGTCAAATTATAATTTTTATATACCTAGTTTTGTTTAAATGAAACTGTTGGGATTCAATTTCGTAACTTAAGTTTCCTATGGACTAAATTGCAAAATGGAAAAATTGAATTTTTTTAAACGGGTAGCAAGTTCATTTCTCTTCTCCTTCACCACAGCCAAACCCCAACACCGGTCAGGCGGCTATTGTTGAAACCAAGGGTACTATTGGAAAGCTCTCGGCGAGAGGAGTCTCTAGGTGGTGACATCAAACTTTCCGATGGCAGCGACTGGGCAAAATCATTGCCTTGTCGCGGTGAACATATACATGCAATCTGGTCGTGGAGATTCTTCTTCGTTAGTGAGATATTGCTATATAGTGATATCATTTGTGTATGTAATTGCATGTATATGTTTATACATTTTGATCATTGTAAAACCTTGTATTACTGAATATTATGATGGAATTGGTAGATTAGAACACTCATGCATAAAAATAGAACACCTTTGATCGATTAAATAGGCTTAGTGAATCCAAATGGTATTATTTCATGTAAACTATAGGTTATATAGCATACTAAGTATAGAAAATCCCAATTTTATGTAAGCGGGACTTAATTGACAAAAGCTTGGATTTTTATTAATAATTGGATTATTATGATCAATATCGAGTATCATTATGAAACTATATGTATAAGCGAATTTTGTATACATCTATATATCTAATACTAATAGTATGTTTAGGGCAGTAATATCGAATCAAACCCTAACCAACCTATCAATAGGATAATCGCTCAAATTTGGGGTTGTTGTTGGTATGATTCTAAGTGTTAGTGATCATTAGGGTTAAACATGGATTTTAATATAAGGTTACCCTTTGGAATAGGTGACAGAGGATTTGACCTTGAGGACTAGTAGAGTCTGATTACACCATTGACGTGATTAAGGTGGGGATCTACTGCTTTGGTACTTGTTTGAGTAAAGTAATGTTATTGTTGCTATCTAAACCCTGTGAGGTTCTATTGTCTTGACTATCGTTATCGTTTATCATTGATTTTTGAACCCTGTAAGGTTCTATTGACTTGATTATCGATATCATTTATTGTTGCTATCTGAACCCTGTGAGGTTCTATTATCTTGACTATTGTTATCGTTTATTATTGATTTCTAAACCTTGTGAGGTTCTATTAATTTGATTATCGATATCGTTTATTGTTGCTATCTAAACTCTGTGAGATTCTACTGTCTTATTTCTCATTATCGTTTATTGTTGATTTTTTAACCTTGTGAGGTTCTATTGTCTTAATTCTCATTATCGTTTGTTGTTGCTATCTGAACCCTGTGAGGTTCTATTATCTTGATTCTCATTATCGTTTATCGTTGATTTCTGAACCATGTGAGGTTCTATTATCTTGACTATCGATACTGTTTATTATGGTTGAACTTTGTGAGGTTCTAATGACTTGATTATCGTCTATGGAATACTGTTAATTGTTGAACCTAAGAATCTTACTGTGTCAATCGTGTATCGAAACCATTTTGAATCAATCGATTGTTACTATTCTCGCCTTGAACATTTCATCAATTTGTATGTTATTGTTCAAATTGAACATGTACCGTGTCTTGTGGTCTGCCATGATGGCATTATTGGAATCATATTGTAAAGTTTATTATTTTGCCATGTTGGCAACTGATTAATTGATTGATCGAATTGAAAGATATATGTATAGGAAATCTGTTGGGCCGAGTGCCTTGCCAAGTTATTGTGCTTGAGCTACTGTTATTGCCAAGTTGTTTGCTTGAGCTACTGGTATTGCCGAGCTATCATACTCGAGCTACTAAATTGATTATTTACTGAACAGTTATTGAACTATTATGGCGGCACAAGGATGTTCCGATATGCATGTGTATTTCGTTTATTGACTTGCATTTGTGTTGGGTTTGCTACTCTTGTAATTGTATTATACTCATAGAGCAATAAGGCTGGAGTGGTATCCCAGTCTAGATTGGGCTGATGTTTCGGGGAAAACAAGCCATATTTATACCTCTCGACTGTGATCGATTGAGATGTCCCTAAACCTCCCGAACAGGATTGGTTGAGATGATCCTTCCCAACTGTGATCGGTTGTGATGTCCTCTCGAGTAGGATCGGTCGAGACGAACAAGCCATAAAGCCGACGGTCACAGTTTTCGACCTAGCAATTGTTAGTACCTTGGTTTCTTTGATGTTTCCTTTTGGCAATGACTTATCGTTCTTATACTAAGCTATCATTGATTGTTATCTGTGTACCTTGATTTTCCACTGGTCATGTATTGCTTTACGCTATCCTTACTAAGTCCTTATGAGTCATCCTCATGTATTACTCATCTTTACTCTAACCGGTAGGAGACTGGAGGATATGAGGACTAACAAACCTGGTAGAGATGGTTGTACTGGAGCCTGTTTATGTATATGTATGTATGACTGTGCTTTGGGTTGTTTTATTTAGAAATGTTGTAATATGTTATGATTGTTGATATACTCGTGGTTTGTAAGTATGAATCTTGGTACTAGTGACGACCTTTTGGTTTAAATGTCGTTGAACTTCTTATTATGGTATTGAACACTCTGATATAGCTTCCGCATTTGGATTAAGCATGATGTAAGGTTGTGATGTTGTTGATGTTATTGTTGAGAATTTGTGAAAATTTTTATGGGCCTATTGATTTTATTGATGCATGCTTAAGGAATGAACTGGAATAGTGCCTCAGCTTAGGTACTATACCGAGAGGAAATGCTATAGGTGGTATCCGAGCTTGGGTTTGGAAACCCAAGCTAAACTGGGACAGGACCCTAGGATACAACCTTTAAGTGATCTGTATAAACTAAGAAAGTGTTATATATTTTGGGGACTTAAGATGAATATGATTTGTTCAATATTGTCAAATGACAGTTATCACTGCAAGATGGCGAATGAACATCGAGATGGGAAGGAACCAGTTGAGGAGGATGAAACAATAGAAGCTTTAAAGGAGAAAATTAGAGCTTTGGAAGTTGAGAAGGGAAAACTGAATGAGATGTATGAGATCTTTCAAGAGAGTTTTTGTGACATGAGAGAGAACTTGATGGATAGAGAGGCTGAGGCCTATCATCTGAGATCGGCAGTGGGTGCTAGGAGTTGTATGTTGGACAAGTTGCAGGGGGATTTAGAAAGAGAAGGGGTACGGTTAAGATAGCGGTGGCCTAGATTGAGGAGCTTAGGACTATATGTTTCCAAATGGAAGAAACCTTTAGGACATTAGAGTTTGATCCTAGGGGGAATGTAGATATGATCCAGGCCATCATGGAAGAGGTTAGGAGGATAGTAGCCTACTATGGCAGTGCTATAGATCAGGCTATAGGATTTGGAGTAGGGATTGATACTGGAGCAAGGCCATCAGGGATTCAACCCCCTCCCAAGCAGAGACATGATCAAGGTATCCGTATTGAGGAAGTTCCTGCCAGAGAGCCCGCACAGAAACACACTGCAGAGCCTGTTGAGGACGTTACTGAGGAGGACCCGAGTGATGAGGATCTGGAGATAGACTCGGTGCATGAGTTTTTAGTGGAAGAACCACCCGAGGATGACATAGCTGGGCCAGAGTTTCTTGATGACGTGCCACACAGTGATGACTTTATCGGGCTAGACCCTTTGGTGGATGCAACCCCTGAAGATGACGAGATTGTGAAGGTCGACAAAGAAGAGGAAGATGCAAAGTCAGTCATCATAGATGATGAGGACTTAGACTGAGCGCATTGTTAGTATGTATAAGATGTAGCTATGTACAAATGCATATATCGCAGCTTTAACCGTTAGACTACTAATTCGGCTAGGTTATCTAACTCTAGGATGATACCTATACTGCCTTGTCAATTTTTTTATGACTAGGCATACTGATGGTGTGACCATTTTGAAATTTTGAATTGTAAATACTCGGTTGTAACTATTCATGCTAGCTTATATATATGAATAGAATTTTCTCGGATGTAACTTATTTGAGTATTGTTTGCTTTATATAGTTTGATTTTGAACTGTTTTGTATATATTTTCTATATGTTTGTTGTGACTTGTGTTTCGAGTGAGTCGATAATAATCTGGATGCTGTTGCAATAAAATGATCACAGGTTTGAAGCTTAGAGAAAGATAAAACATTTGATGGCATGACGTAGGAGGTTGACGCCCCCTATCCAGCAAGAGAAGGCCATAGGGGAAGACTACCTGGTAGGAGAAGCATCGTGCCCAAAAACATTAGACAGAGAGAACCTACCTATTAGTAGGCATAGCTTGAGGAAGAAGGTTCACAATCCAATCCATTGGATTAGTAAGCCATAAATCAATCTGCCGAGCATGGGGACCCGAAAAAGCAATAGGGTCCATGACGTGGCCCCCCTAGAGAGGGCAAAGCAAGGGCAGACGATGAGGGTACTGATGGATGAGCATTAGAACGATTTCTACGGCTCCAACCCCCTAAATTCTTTGGAGAGCCTGATGATAGGAAGGCTGAGATGTGGGTTGAAAGTTTGGAAAAGATATTTAACACTCTACAGTATCCTGATGAGCAGAAGATTAGAAATGCTACTTTTCTCCTGGAGGACTCTGCACACAATTGGTGAAAGATGATTGATCGGAGATAGAATACCGCAGGAACCCTCAGAACCTGGGAGAATTTTATTTGAGAATTCCTAGATAAATACGTTTCTTTGGTGGTCAAGCAGGAAAGGGAATAAGAATTTATGAGTCTGATTCAAGGGAGAACATTCAGTCGGTTAATTCAATATATTCCATTTGTGTTGGAAGATGAGAGCAAACAAATCTGATAGTTCGTACAAGGTTTGAGGTCGGAACTCCAGCGAGGACTGGTACTTTTTGATCTGTCCAACTTGAACATGGCAGTGAGCAAAGCACTGCAGTTCGAGTCGGAATTACAGGAAATCCGCAAAATTGAAGAAAGAAATCGAAAAGTAAGGCCACACTTTGGAGGACAAAGTAGTGCGGGAAGAAAGCATCCTAAATTACAATTGGGAAGCACTATGCCCTGAGGACCACAAGCTGGAAGGGTAATGGACCCAGCCCTAGGTGCGAGTCAGAAACAATGTGGATTCTGTGGGAAATTGGGACACGAATAAACTAATTGTCGGTTGAAGCAGGGTAAATGCATAGGATGTGACAATAATCAACACTTTTTGCGAGATTGCCCCAAGAGGAAAGGGCTAGCACCTACTGGCGGAAAAGGAAAGCAAGCAGTATGAGGAAAAGGGAAGCAGAAAGTGCAAGCTCGCGTTTATGCCTTAACAAGAGATGATGCACCCGACCCAAATGAGGTGGTCGAATGTATGATCTCTATCTTTGGAATTACTGTTAATGCCTTGTATGATCCTAGTGTGTCCCAATCTTTTATATCTACTTCATTCTTGCAAAAGATTAATAAGCCACCTGAGACTATAGCATATCAAATAGAAGTTCTAACACCATTAGGAGTGGGATTGACTACTAATACTATATATCGGGAATGCCCAATCATAATAAGAGGTGAGATATACTCTGCCGATCTTATTCAAATGCCTATTCAAGGATATGATCTGATTCTTGGTATGGATTGGTTGTATAGACATTAAGCTCAAGTGAATTGTTACACGAAGTGTGTGACACTTGGAAATAAGATGTCGGTATTAGCCCACCAACCGGTGGATAAAAATCACCTAATACCCATCGTATCGGCATTGGAAGCCAGATGAATTTTAAAGGAAGGCGGATGGGGATTTTTAGCCTATCGTATTAATAAGCCTCGAGATACAGCCAGAATCGAAGAGGTAAAGGTAGTGGCTAGATACCCTGAAGTATTTTCGGAAGAGTTAAACTCATTACCTACGGATAGGGAGATAGAATTTGTTATTCACACTCTCCTAGAAACCACACTGGTATCCAAAACTCCCTACAGAATAGCACCAGTAGAATTGAAAGAACTAAAGGATCAGCTTCAAGAGCTACTGGAAAAGAAATTTATATGGCCTAGCACATCTCCTTGGGGAGCCCCAGTGCTATTTGTTAAGAAAAATGATAGGTCCTTGAGAATGTGCATTGATTACAGGGAGTTAAACAAGGTCACTATTAAAAACAAATACCCCTTACCGCATGTGGATGAGCTATTAAACCTATTGAAGGGGTCCAAAGTTTTCTCGAAGTTAGACTTGAGGAGGATATTTCAAAAACTTCTTTTAATTCACGATATGGTCACTTTGAGTTTGTGGTGATGCCGTTTGGTCTGACGAATGCCCCAGCAGCATTCAAGGATCTAATGTATTGAGTATTTCAACCATATCTAGATAAGTTTGTGGTTATTTTCATCGACGACATCCTGCTATACTCAAAGGCTCCAGAAGAACATACTGAGCACTTACACTTAGTTCTCAGAACTTTAAAAGAGCACAAGTTGTATGCTAATTTTAGTAAGTGCAAAATTTGGATAGAGAAGGTATCGTTTCTTGGACACATCATATCCCGAATTGGAGTGGAGGTTGATCCATCTAAAATAGAAGTAATACTTAATTAGAAGAGGCCTAAGAATGTGACGGAAGTTTGTAGTTTTCTAGGTCTGGCTGGTTATTATCGAAGGTTTGTACATGATTTTTCTAAAATAGCTAGCCTAATAACTAAGCTAACTCATAAAGATCAACCATTTAACTGGGATGATCACTGTGAGAGAAGCTTCTGAGAACTGAAGAACAAATTAACAACGGCCCCAGTTCTGGTTCTTCCCAAAGGATTGGAGGATTTTGTGGCATTATGGATGCTTCAAAGGAAGGGCTTGGGTGTGTATTAATGCAATGAGGATGATTCATTGCCTATGCATCTCAAAAGCTCAAGCCACATTAGGAGAATTATCTTACTTGTGACTTAGAGCTAGCCGCAATAGTATTTGTGCTATCTAAGTGGAGACATTACCTTTATGGAGATCACAGAAGGATCCAAATATGAGATAATGCCGATGGGTGGAATTCCTTGAAGATTATGATTTCTCAATTTCTTACCATCCAGGGAAGGCAAATGTAGTAGCAGATGCATTGAGTTGCAGAGCTAGAGTGGCCTACTTAACAAGAACGACAGTGACAAGAGCTTTGAGAACAGATGCTGTGGTAATATTGAAGCAGAAAGTTTGGCTGGCTGGAGTAAGTATGCAGCCATAATTGTATGCTGAGATACGGCGAGCTCAAGCTCATGATAGTTGGATATCAAGACAAAAAGAAGCAATCAAAGAATTTGGAGAATCAAAATTCAATACTGATAGTCAAGGTACCTTTCTGTTCCGCAAGAGGATCTGTGTGCCGGAAGAGATGAGAGGAAGATTATTGGATGAGGCACACAAAATAAGTTTCACGGTACATCCAAGAAGTATTAAGATGTATCAAGATTTGAATAGGCAATTTTGGTGGGTTGAAATGAAGAAAGATATTACGGACTATGTACACAGATGTTTGACCTGTCAGTTAGTAAAGGCTGAACATCATCGACCATCGAGATTAGTCCAACGACTTCCAATCACTGATTGGAAATGGGAACAAGTCAGAATGGACTTTGTGACGGGTCTGCCTACAGCCAGAGGAGGTTACGACAGCATATAGGTGATAGTGGACAGGCTAACTAAGTCAGCTCATTTCCTACAAGTCGAGACGCAATACAAAGTTGAGAAGTTGAAAGAAATACATGTGAAGGAAATTGTAAGACTATATGGAGTACCGGTCAGCATTGTGTCTGATCGAGATCTAAAGTTTACTTCAAGACTTTGGAAAGCTCTGTAGGAGCACTTGGGAACAAAGTTATAATTCAGCTCTGCCGCTTATCCTCAAACAGATGGATAGTCTGAGAGGACTATCCGAATACTAGAGGACATGTTGAGGGCTTGTGTCTTGGACTTTAGTGGAAATTAGAGCCGGCATCTACCTTTAATTGAATTTACATATAACAACAGTTATCAATCCAATATTCAAAATGGCCCTATACGAGGTATTATACGGTAGAAAATGTCGATCCCCGTTACATTGGGACCTTGAAGAACACAAAGGTCACAACAGTGAATCTTCAAAGACTATCAGACTAGAGTTAATTCAGGAGACTATTGAAAAAACTCAGATCATTGAGCAGCGAATGAAAGTTGCACAGGATCACCCTGAAGAGTTACGTAGATAAAAAGAGAAATGATTTAGAATTTGAAGTGGGTGACCAGGTGTTTCTTAAAGTATTTCTGAGAAAGGGGACTCGAATAACTGGAAAGGGCGGAAAGCTGAGCCCTAGATATATTGGCCCTTATAAGATAAGTGAAAGGATTGGACCAGTAGTGTATCGCTTGGCCTTACCGCAAAATATGACAGGCATTCATATCGTCTTTCATGTGTCACAGCTTCAGAAATACTATCCTGACCCTTCCCACATTATTCCTCTATCCAACGTACCACTGCAAAGTGATCTGACATATGAGGAAAAGCTAGTTAGCATTCTGGATCGAAAATTTCAAGAACTTAGGAATCCAAGATTCCTCAAGTGAAAGTTCTTTGACGCAACCATAATGTTGAGGAAACAATGTGGGAATCAGAAGACCTCATGTGCTAACAATACCTAAAACTCTTTCAACATTCAGGTAAGAATCTGGGGACCAGATTCTCTTAAGGGATGAGGCTGTAACACCCTAGAAATTTTTATGATTTCATTTATATGTATGTTATCATTAATTGACTTTTTATGAATTTTATTTATTAATTATTTTACAAATTTGGGGTCAAATTATAATTTTTATATACCCAATTTTGTTTAAAGCTATTAGGACTCAATTGCATAACTTAAGTTTCCTAGGGACTAAATTACAAAATGGAAAAATTGAAAATTTTTAAACGGGCAACAGGTTTATTTCTCTTCCCCCTCAGCACTTTTCCTTCCTTTCTTTTCTTTTCTTTTTCTTTCTTCACCGCGGCCAAACCCCACCACCAACGACACCATTAAGTCCGAACCAACAACCCAACTAAGCTCCCCTCACCTTCAGCACTGGAACAACACCCATATACACAGCGGACGACCGCCGAAGCAGCGCAGTAGAAGAAGACCGAAAATGGGTTCACGGCGGAGCAACAGGGTTTTGAGTTTTCTGGCGTCTAAAGGTGAATCTGAAGGGTGCTTTAGGTAGTACTCGATGAGGGGAACACGGTGGGAGCATTGCATGGCGATGATAAGAGGCAGAGAGGGCAGAAACCGGCGGTGGAGCTTGTAAACTATGAAGGCTTCGGGGCAATTTTTGGAGGGTTTTCATGTGGCCATTGTTGAAACCATGGGTACCATTGGAAATCTCTTAGTGAGAGAAGTCTCTGGGTGGTGACATCAAACTTTCCGGCAGTAGCAACTGGGCAAAATCATTGCCTTGTCATGGTGAACACATACATGCGGTTTGATCGTGGAGATTCTTCTTCGTTAGTGAGATATAGGTATATAATGATATCATTTGTGTATGTAATTGCATGTATATGTTTATACATTTTGATCGTCGTGAAACCTTGTATTACCATATATTATAATGTAATTGGTCGATCAGAACACTCATGCATAAAAATAGAACACCTTTGATCAATTAAGTAGGCCTAGTGAATCCATAATTGTATTATTCCATGTAAACTATAGGTTATATAGCATACTAAGTATAGAAAATCCCAATTTTATGTAATCGGGACTTAATCGACAAAAGCTTGGATTTTTATTGATAACTGAATTATTATGATCAATATCGAGTATCATTATGAAACTGTATGTATAAGTGAATTCCAAATACGTTTATATATCCGATACTAATAGTATGTTTAGGGCAGTAATATCGAATCAAACCCTAACCAATGCATCAATAGGATAATCGCTCAGATTTAAGGTTGTTGTTGGTATGATTCTAAGTGTTAGTGATCGTTAGGGTTAAACATGGATTTTAATATAAGGTTACCCTTTGGAATAGGTTACAAAGGATTTGACCTTAAGGACAAGTAGAGTCTGACTGCACCGTTGACGTGAATAAGGTGAGGATCTACCACTTTGGTACTTGTTTGAGTAAAGTAATGTTATTGTTGCTATCTGAACCCTGTGAGGTTCTATTGTCTTGACTGTCGTTATCGTTTATCGTTGATTTGTGAACCCAATAAGGTTTTGTTGACTTGATTATCGATATCGTTTATTGTTGCTATCTGAACCCTATGAAGTTCTATTATCTTGACTATCGTTATTGTTTATTATTGATTTCTGAACCCTGTGAGGTTCTATAGATTTAATTATCGATATCATTTATTGTTGCTATCTGAACCCTATGAGGTTCTATTGTCTTGATTCTCGTTATCATTTATCGTTGATTTCTGAACCCTATGAGGTTCTATTGATTTCATTATCGATATTATTTATTGTTGCTATATGAACCCTGTGAGGTTCTATTGTCTTAAATCTCGTTATCGTTTGTTGTTGCTATCTAACCCATGTGAGGTTCTATTGTCTTGATTCTCATTATCGTTTATCGTTGATTTCTAAACCATGTGAGGTTCTATTGTCTTGACTATCGATACCGTTTATTGTGATTGAACTTTGTGAGGTTCTAATGACTTGATTATAGTCTATGGAATATTGTTAATCGTTGAACCTGAGAATCTTACTGTGTCAATCGTGTATCGAAATCATTTTGAATCAATCGATTGTTGCTATTCTCGCCTTGAACATTTCATCATTTCGTATGTTATTGTTCAAATTGGACATGTACCTTGTCTTGTGGTCTACCATGATGGCATTATTGGAATCGTATTGTAAAGTTCATTGTTCTGCCATGTTGGAAATTGATTGATTGATTGATTGATCGAATTAAAAGATACATGTATAGGAGAACTGTTGGGTCGAGTACCTTGCCAAGCTGTTATGCTTAAGCTACTGTTATTGCCAAGTTGTTATGCTCGAGCTACTGAATTGATTTATTACTGAACGGTTATTGAACTGTTATGGAGGCATAATGATGTTCCGATATGCATGTGTATTTGGTTTATTGACTTGCATGTGTGTTGGGTTTGCTATTCTTGTAATTGTATTATGCTCATGGAGCAATAAGCTTGGAGTGGTATCCCAGTCTAGATCGGGCTGACGTTCCAGGCAAACGAGCTACATTTATACCTCCCGACTGCGATTAGTTGAGATGTCCCTAAACCTCCCAAGCAGGATCGGTCGAGATGAACAAGCCGTAAAGCTGACGGTCACAGTTCCGACCTAGCAATTATTAGTAACTTAGTTTCTTTGATGTTTCCTTTTAGCAGTGACTTATCGTGCTTATACTAAGCTATCATTGATTGTTATCTGTGTACCTTGATTTTCCACTGGTCATGTATTGCTTTACGCTATCCTCACTGAGTCCTTATAACTCACCCTCGTGTATTACTCGTCTTTACTCAGACAGGTATGAGACATGAGGATATGAGGACTGACAAACCTGGTAGAGATGGTTGTACTGCAGCCTGTTTATGTAATGTATGTATGACTGCGCTTTAGGTTGTTTTGTTTAGAAATGTTGTAACATGTTATGATTACTGATATACTCGTGGTTTGTAAGTATGAATCTTGGTACTAGTGACGACCTTCTGGTTTGAATGCTGTTGAACTTCTCATTATGGTATTTAGCACTCTGATATAGCTTCCGCATTTAGATTAAGCATGCTGTAAGGTTGTGATGTTGTTGACGTTATTGTTGAGAATTTGTGAAAAATTTTATGGGCCTATTGATTTTATCGATGCATGCTTAAGGAATGAACTGGAATAGTACCTCAGCTTAGGTGCTATCGCGAGAGAAGGTGCTACAGGATTAGTCAATGCACAAAGAAGAGTGATGAACGGTTTGTATTCTTTTAAGGGAATAAGTTCACTTGGCCAATATAGAAAGAGTAGATAGTTTTGAAAGTGCTTTGAAATGTGAATATTTAAACATCATTTTTTTCCAATTTTTTTTATACTCATATGTCGATTTAATATTAGTGCTTGAGAAAATTTAAGAGATTAAATATGCTTTTAAAATAACAATTTAAGACATGTTACTTTCTTGATGTTGAAGATATAGCTTGAGGATGTCAAGAGTTATAAGTTCGGCAGCTAAAACGTTCAAATTCCTCATATTTAAGTGAACTAGTAAGATTAGTTTTACGCAAACTGAAATTACTATTAACTCTAAGAACAACCACCATTTATATTTGTTACTTCAAGTGAGTCAATTAAAGGAGAGGTCATTAGTTTCTTACCATCACAATTCTGAAGTAGGTAATCCACTGAAACAAGGAACTATAGCTACAAACATAAATGTTAATATCAAATTCAAACCTTTTTTAATTTTTTTTTTTTAAGGTAGCTTAGAATGTATTAGAAACAAAGTAGGGGATTATAAGACAATAGTTTTTTAAGCCATAAAATTAAATAAGAAAGTACTTACTCCCCTTACAAAGAAAGCTTGCACTTATTTCCCTTACACCATATCAAGTGTGCAACAAAAAATCAAGTCTAAACTATGCAGGATTGATTCCTAATTCCAACATCAATTTTCAGCAATAAGGAAAAAGAAGAAGAAGCGAAAGAGGTGAGGTTCAAATCCTCATTCCAGCAAAATTTCAGCACTAGGAGGTCTTCAAAATCACCAAGTTCGAGTCCTCATTCTTGCACATGAAAATAGGCAGTTTCCCCATTTTGGAAGACCCATGTATCAACTCTTAGACCAACAATTTCTGACAATATCAAATTGATCAAAATGACGTAGGCATTAATTCTTATTCAAGTAGTTTCCAAAGAGAACTCTTCCCTTAAGCTTCCAAAATTAGAGCAAATTTAACCCTCATTTCAACCATTTCCATCTGTGAATGAAATCTATACTCTACTAAATGAAGAATGAAATCTAGCCAAAAATGGAACCTTGGATAATCATTGAATCTGAGTTCAATAGGTATACGATTGAAATAAAAAGAAAAAAAATCAACCCTTGGAAACATGACCATAATGTCAAAGGTAGAATTTTGACAATATCAGAAAAGCAACATGACCATAATGTCAAAGGTAGAATTTTGAAAGTATCAGAAAAGCAACGACTGCTTCTTAAGTTCAACATTCTCAAGTTTGACCCTCTGTACCAAGTACAACTTTCAGACTTCTAGAAAAAAAAATGAAAAATAAAAGCTTTCTACCATACTTACTTATTTTTCAAAAATTTCACATAAAAGGCATACAAAACTAATCCTTAAAAATGATTTTTGCTAAGCAAATAACAATTTCACTAAAGTAATTAAAACAAGCACCCAAAACGCAAATACTTCCCACAATTATCCTTTCAACATTAAATTCGAGAAATTTCAATTGATCTAAAAATCACATAGAAATCACCAAAACAATCAAAAATCAAAAGCTAAAATAATATCCAATTCAAATAACTCCATTGACTAATCTCACAAAAGCTATACGAAAATTTAATGAAATTAAATTAAATGAAAATCACCTTTTCTAGTTGAAATGTATGGGACAACAGAATGCTCAGCAAAACCATAATCTCTTTCTTTTTCCTTTCCCAGTTTCGTTCCTACCAGAGCATCAACGTCGAGCTGTTGACGAGGAGGCAACAACAAGAATTAATTTTCATAAACTTTACTATCATTCCTTGACATATCAAATTTTATTATTACCATTCATCTTTACCTTTATTTGTTATTCGCAACAAAACTTGACTCGCTTTTCATTGTTGCTCTCTATCTCTACACATGAGGAGCCATTTGCTTGTTTGTAATCACAACATGGTTGGTTTCTTGAGGTGGAGGCTACCGATGAGTATCAACATTTAGAAAATTGGGCGGATTTGTGAGGGTTAATCAGCTAGGGTGTATGTGGATGTGTAATTCAAAATTATATGTAATTTATTTATTTATTATTTTAAATTGTTTGTTAGTTTTTAAAAAGGATGAAAAGTGTATTTCAAAATTGAAATTATTTTAATTTAATTTAATGAAAAAATAGTTAATTTAGTAAATTAATTTAATTAGTAATGGTTTTTTTGAAAAACCATTTGTACACGTCAACTTTTTAAAAGATATATGGTGTTAAGAAATACCATGATTACCAGACCCTAGCTAACCCATAGTAACTAAAAGAAAAATATCAAAACGACATTTCGCTCATTGAAAAAACTAAAAGTTACAGGATTTGTTCTATGTGACCATTTTGGCTGATGCGTCTCTTTTAGGTAAAATTTAATCCTATGCAATTCACTATGGATTCTAGAAGATTCTAGAATGATTAAAAATATTTTGAAAGGATCCCAAAATCTTTAGAAGAATGTAAAAGGATTTGAAAGAGTCTTGAAGTTTTTAGAAGAAATTAGAAGGTTTTTGAAGAGGCTAGAAGATTTTGGAAGAATTAGTAAGGTTCTAGAAAGATCTAAAAAGTTCAGGAAGGATCTAGAAAGTTCTGAAAGGATCTAAAAGGTTCCTGACAACTCAGGAAATTTTAGAAGATTCCACACTCTTTTAGAAAATAGGAGAAAGATCTAGAAAGTTAAAAAAATGCATAAATTATACTTGAGCAATTTAGAAGCTTGTAGAAAGGTAGAGAAAGTACAAAACGTTTTGGATAATTTCCAAGAGAATTTCTCCTAATCATTAGATCTTTAAGATATCAGCATCTATTTGAGGATGTAAGAAGTATAAACTGGGGGGAGGCTTTCATTGGTAATGACAAGGTTAGGGAACAAGAGTTGTGAAAAAAAAGTTACAGCGAGATGTTTTCTTGAAACTCTCTTCTATAATCTTTCTTATTTGCTATTTTCTTTTATTTAGGCTATTCTAACAAACTTTCTAAAACTTTAATCTCATACAAAACTTAAGAAAGCCTGGCTTAGTTAAGCTACAAGGGGCAATTGAAAGAGCTAAGGCTACATGGTTTGGTGTTAAGGGAACAAGTCTATGACAATGTGCTTCCTTTATTCCCCACTAACAATTCATCACAACACCATCAATATTAATTAACTTTGGCATCCTCAGCTAGTTAATCAAATTATCAAGACCAATCAACTCACACTCTATGTTGATTGCCCTTAGCTATTTTCAAAACATATACATAGCTCACCAACAAGTCTATGACAATGTGCTTCCTCTACTCCCCACCAACAATTCATCACAACACCATCAATATTAATTAACTTTGGCATCCTCAGCTAGTTAATCAAATTATCAAGACCAATCAACTCACACTCTATGTTGATCGTCCTCAACTATTTTCAAAACATATACATAGCTCATGTCTCTCAGTTTGTAGGTTACAAAAAATAGTGAAAATAAAAAACCAGAATTAAGGAATGAAAATATTCAACAACTGAAGGTTGTATGTTTCAAGTCACACATAACATTAGGTAGATTGGAACGCAACAGGAGTCCGTAAAATATGCCTTTTGGAAAAAAAATGACTACATAAGACATTGGTTGATTTTTTCACTTTTCTATATTCCAATCAATTCTAAAAAAAAAAAAAAAGAAAAGAAAGTAGTGTATTTATAATTACCTGTTTGTTCTGAGAGCAAGTAAGGCACTAGGATCCAATTATAAAAACTTCATAAGCTAAATAAACTAGTGCTTACATGTTAACTAAGATCAAATCATGCATAAAATCTAGATTTAGATAGAGCGTTATCTTGAAATACTAATATCCAAGGAGAAAGTGGTGAACCTTTCACCAATCCAGAATCTGCTAGAAATTGCGCAATAGGAAGGGAGCGATTTTTAACCTCGTTAAAACTCCTCCAAAATTCACGAAAAATTATTGCAAACTCTCAACACCTTGGAGGAACACAGTAAAATTTTGGATCAAAAAGCTTACTGGTTCTCCTTGAAAAAATTTGCCAAATCGGCGTTTTGCTCAAATGGATCTCCAAACTATAGCAAACTAACTTGTTCACCTCTATTGATATGATCCACACACCAATAAAACTTCCAAACTCTCCTCACCGAAACCTAGAATAAGAGAGGAGAATGATAATGGTGGAGGCTGATTTGAGGTAGGGAAGAAGAAGAAAAGAGCAAACTTTCAACACATGAATACAATGATGCAAGGTGTTTTGAAAGGAATTGCAAAAAAATCTAATGCTTTCACACTTTCAGCAATGATCTATCCTCACACCCACTATATCTATATATAGGGTGAGGTTGGTGTGATGCTAAGTTAGCATCACACCTTCCTCAAGGTGGGCGGCCAACTTGCATTGCCAAGGTGGCAAATACAAATTCAAATTCAATTTGAATTTTATGTTGAATTTTATGTGCATCTTAATTACAATTGAAACCTAATTTCAAGCTAATTAAGATGCTAATTCAAATGAACATTCCATTTGAATTTTCCCTCCAAAATGAATTCTTTCCATCAATTAAATTAAACACTTTAATTTAATTAATTAACATTTAACTTAACTCTTAAGTCAAACAAGCTTAACTTTGAAGCTTAATTTTATTAACTTAACTCTTTAAATTAACTTGACCAATTGATGGTCACTTTGGCACCAAATAATTAACTCCTTAATTAATGGTCTAATTTAACCTTTTAAATTAACTGATTAATTGATTAATTTAACACTTAAATTAATTAAGCCAAAATAAACCTTTAAATTGGACACCTCAAAATCGGTCCATTAGGAGAAATTCTCTAACTCTTAGAAAATTACTCCATCAACTAGGAAGCTAAATTGGCTTTTGTGTGTGACCTAATAAGTTCTACCATTCATTGGACATGGGCTCACAACTCCTTGTGACTTTTGAATATCATATATTTATTTTAATTTAAAACACTTTTAAACTAATCGACTCAATTCAATTAATTTCATTAATTGAAGAGTACCTAATCTCAATGGTCGATGTCCAACCTCAAGCCCATGCAGCCCAACTAACTAGCTGAAATGAATGTTTTGGAGAACCATTATAGATATATGTTTACCATACAAATACGATCCTTTCATCTCCTATCTCCCGAAAGAGGTTTAGGGCAAGATATTTTTCGGCTCCCTAATAGCCTCGATACTATGTCTCTATTCCCAATGTTTGATTCCCTTGTGTGACCTCATCTTTGGAAAACTTCTTTTCCAAATTTTCATACCAGCTTGCGTAAGGAATTCTCGGAATCGATCATTATAGAATACATTGAAAATACACTCGTCTTTCACAAAAGCGAGGAATCGGATTCCATCTTGGATCTCAAAAACCTCTATGCCAAGTAGCTCATACCCAACCTCAACCCGAAAGACTCGCTAAGTGGTCAATAAAGAGTCAAAGCATGAGGACCAGACATAAGGTTACCATGGATCCTCATATCAGAGGACTAATAATATGCACTAGCATAAGCTGGAGAATTTTCCAGTACGACTATCTAGTGGATTATCAAGTGGGCCATCAGTGCTTTGTTCTCTAACAAGCAGCCACTAACATGCACCCATATCTCATACCATTGCTCATGGAACGGAGCAATATCTAACTCTTGAATTTATGCATCGTTAGTACAAGTCTATCTGGATCTTAAATGCCCAGTCTCTTAAGATCCTATGACTTGGAAGATTTAAGATCGCGACCGTGTGAGACTTATTCCATGGTCATCAAACCATGTCCCGCAGTCATGAGTGATCTAAGGGCTTCATCCAAATGCAAGTGAAATAATAAAGAGCATAAGATGAAGATGGCCATTTAATGAATATCATTCAATCAAGATTGTTTTACAAGGAAATAGTTTTACCATGCCAATCCTATTGGTTTGCCAAGTACTATTCCAACAATCGCCCACTTGCCCTAAAGCCAATGCCCCATGGCCTTGAGACCCATCTTCCCAAGATGTTCTTCAAAGACCTTTTGTATTAGGGATCTTGTTAGTGGATCTGCTATATTCTCTTCCAAGGTAATTCTCTCTACTTGGATGTCGCCTCTATCAATGATCTTCTGGATCAAATGATATCACCTCAAAATATGCTTGGATTTCTTATGAGAGCTTAGCTTTTTCACTTGTGCCACTACCCCATTGTTGTCACAATAGACAACCACTGGCTCAGCAATACTGGCACTACATTCAACTCTTGAATGAAAATTTTCATCCAAACACCTTCTTTTGCAGCTTTCGAAGCCCCAATATATTCTACCTCCATGGTAGAATCGGTTGTGGTGTCTTGTTTGGAACTCCTCCAACTCACTGCGCCGCTATTGATGCAAAATATAAATCCAGAAGTGGATTTTAGGTCATCTACATCGGATTGAAAACTTGAATCCGAAAACCTTTCTAGTCTCAATTGTCCATTTCCGTATACCAAAATAAATCCTTAGTCTTTCTCAAGTACTTAAGGATTACTTTAACGACTATCCAGTGACTTGCACTGGGATTGGATTGGAACTCACTCGTAACAATTAGCGAGTGTGCCACATCCAGTCTTGTACATTGAAATGCATACATTTTGCTACCAATAGCGGAGGCATAAGGTATTTAGGACATCCTTCATTTCCTTCCTTTGTCTTGGGGGCCATAGACTTGGAGACACAAATGCCATGTCCCATGGGAAGAAATCCCTTCTTGGATTCTTCCATACTAAACCTCTTAGTATCTTGTCAATGTATGGGGTTTGGGATAGCCCAGCATCCTCTTAGATCTATCTCTATAGATACGTATTCTGAACACGTAGAATGCTTCTCTCAAATCCTTCACGGAGAATTGTGTAGATAACCACGCTTTAGTATACTTTAACATTCTTTCCTCATTCCTAATGAGAAGGATGTCATCAACATAAAGCACAATAAACTGTGCACTACTCCCACTAGCCTTCTTATACACACATGGTTTATACACATTTTTAACAAAGCCAAACAATTTGATCGTTTTGTTAAAATGTATGTTCCAACTTCGGGATGTTTGTTTGAGCCCATAAATAGATCTCGAGAGTTTGCAAACTTTTTGCTCACTTCCGTTGGATATAAAACCTTGTGGTTGCTCCATATAGATTTCTTCTTCAATGTCTCCATTGAGGAAAATGGTTTTAACATCCATTTTCCATATCTCATAGTCATAATATGCGGCCATAGCATGTAGAATTCTAATGGACTTAGGCATTGCGACTGGTGAAAAGGTTTCCTCGAAATCAATACCAGGTCTTGATGTATAACCCTTTGCCACTAGTCACACCTTAAAAGTCACCACTTCTCCATCTACTCCAATCTTTCGCTTATGGATTCACTTGCAACCAACGGGAACTATTCCCTTTGGTGGATCTACCAAAGTCTATACTTTGTTTGAGTATATGAAGTCCATTTCGGATCTCATGGCTTCAAGCCAACGTCCCGAATCTATGTCCAACATAGCTTCCTCATAGGTCTTTGGATCACTCTCCGATTGGCCCATTTCATGAAGGAATCCGAACCTTTCAGGTTGCTTCTTGATTCGGTCCGACCTTCTTAGAGGTTGTGTGTGAGGCTCTAGTTGCTCATTTATTTCCACCATTTGTGGGATTTCTTAATCATCTTAAACTTCATCAAGTTCAACGATAACACCATTTCTATCTAATAGAAATTCCTTTAGCAAAAAGTAGGCATTCCTTGAAACAAACACTTTTGTTTCCGAGGGATCATAGAAGTAAAAACCCATAGACTCTTTAGGGTATCCCACAAAGTTGTACAAGGTAGATCTACTATCCAACTTATCTCCCACTTTCTGTCTCACGTAGGCAGGAGATCCCCAAACCTTGAGATATTGGTAAGAGAGTGCTTTGCCTTGCCATATCTCATATGGTGTTTTAAGCTCCAACTTTGAAGGTACTATATTTAATAGCTTCATTGTCGTGACTAAGGCGTATCCCCAAAAGGATATGGGCACATCGAAAAAGCTCATCATGGAACGTACTATATCTAACAAGGTAAGATTTCTCCTCTCGGCTACTCCATTATGTTAGGATGTGTCGGGTGGAGTCTATTGAGAGAGAATCCCATTCTCTTTTAGATAATCCAAAATTTTGATGCTTAAGTATTCCCCCCTCTATCCAATCGAAGAGCTTTAATTCTTAGCCCCAATTGTTTTTCCACTTCATTCCTATACTCTTTAAACTTTTCAAAGGCTTCAGGTTTGTTCTTCACAAGAAACACATGTCCATACCGACTATAATCATCGGTGAAGGTGGTGAAGAGTAGCCTCCTTTCCCACTAACCCTTAGTGGACCACAAACATCCATACGGATCAAATCCAAAAAACTTGTGGAGCGCTCTGTTTTCCCTACAAAAGTAGCCTTGGTCATTTTTCCTTTTAAAAAAGATTCACAAGTATGAAGATCCTCAATGCCACTAACGTTTAGTGCTTTGAGGGCTTCTAACTTGTTTATCCTAATTTTAGAAATATGTCCAAGTCTTGCATGCCATAACATGGCATCTTCTTGGTTATCTAACTTTCTTTTACTTGATTGAATGTGCATTAGTGAAGGTTGAGATTCCAATATGCACAACTCATTCATTAATGTACCTTGTGCGATTAAAGAACCATTCTTTAATGCTTTCAACACCCCATTCAATATATAAAAATAAAATCCTTCATTATCAAGAATGGGAATTGAAATAATGTTCTTAACAAAATAGGATACATAATAAATCGGATCAAGTACAATATAAACATTCCCCAAGTCTAGCTTGATAAAGCCTTGGAAAGTGGCCGCAACTCTCGCTCCATTTCTTAAGCAGAGGATCATATCCCTTTCATAAAGAATTCTTCTTCTTTCCATCCCTTGTAATGAATTACAAAGGTGAGAACCACATATGGTATCAAATACCCATGTGGAAGAATTAGTCGTCATGTGCACTACAATAAAGTACATACCCTTCTCAAAGGTTGCAAGGTAAGCTTTGCAATTTCTCTTCCAATGCCCCTTCTTACCACAATAGAAACAACTAGCTTCAATTTTAGGCTTCTTCTTAACCCTCCCGAAACTTTTCTCGAGTTGCTTCCCTTTCGAAGAAGAACTTTTATTTCTCTTACCTCCCTTTCGAAGACCCCGAAGGCTCTTCGACTTGGAGGAGGATGCAAGCATAAAGGGCTTCTCCTTTCTCATAGTCGCCTCTGTGGTCACAAACATATTGATCAACTCATTAATCGTAACTTCTTGCTTGGACATATTGAAGTTCATAACGAATTGATCATACAATGGTGGCAATGACTGTAGGATCTAATCCACGTAAAGTTTCTCGATGAGTCCAATCATATTGAGGCCGTGATCATGGACATTGGACCCTTCACCCATCCTTGTCCTAAAGGACTCCTTGGACAAAACGACCTTTCGTGTCTATTTTGTACACCATATAACTTCTCTTGAGCATGCTTTAGGCGTTCATGAGTCTTTTAGAGCTTGCTGGACATGGGGGCCATCATGACATATCTAACTTGTAGATTATCATCTACAAATTTCGTGAACATTTCATGTTGTTGGTCAGTGGCGTCATCACCAAGTGTGTCCATAGGATTTTGATCAAGGACGTAAGTCCGCTTTTTAAAGTCAAGAATTATTTTAAGGTTTCTCAACCAATCTTGGAAGTTAGACTCGGTGAGTTTATTAGTTTTCAGAGTTGATGCGAGTGGATTCTTAGCCATTTTGTTTGAAAATTCAAAAATCTAGAAGAGGAGAAAAATGAGTATAAGTATTTGATTAAATTTGATATTAAAAAATATTCATGGTCTTTCAAGCATGTTCACCTCCCACTATTTTATCAAATTCTTCACCCCCTAGAAGAATTTGGGAAATCATATTTCCTAGTGAGAATCAAGATCCCAAGGACTTGCAAGTGGACCCCCATATACAAGTGCCATCCATAAGCAATTGAAGGGTGAGCAACTTTTGCTAATTGCATCTCATGCAACTCTCAATATGTTTTGCCTCACTTTTCACATAGACCCACGTGTACGTGTGCCATTTATGGTACTAAGTGTTAAGTTGTGCCTACCAATTAATCGTTGACTCAAGATGGGCACCACATCATCCCTCGTGTACAACTGCCAATGTGTGGGCGTTCCTAAGTCAAAGTGCATCTTATGTAAAGTGCATGCTCATAGCTTTTTTCATAAGTGTTACCCCCGTGTCCGAGTGCCATCACACAAAATTGGTAGCATCGTCATGGCATGTACTATTAGTAGATGGTTTGGATTAATTAAAACTCTTTTAATTTGTATCCATTTCGACTTAATATTTGAAAAACACTTAGACATTCTAAGTGGAGGGGTTTTGCTTGCAAAGATCTCATCATTTTATCTTCTTATTTAGGTTTTCTATATCCTAAGCATGCATCTCATACATCAAGAGAATATGAAAAGAATAAATAAGTAAATAGGCCTAGCATGCTCCTAGAGTGGAATGACCATGAGCTTAACCAAATGTTGCACTTAGAGCCATAGGTGCACCACCTAGTTGATTTTAGGTAGGTTGATTAAATCTAGCTATTACATGATAGTATCTCATACATTCATCGGTCTTCAGAAGTCTCCATGCCTTCAAGGTCTCCTTTGCCACATGAAACTTTTACTTGAGAAATAAATCCTCACTCCTAGTGATTCTACTCTCATAACATTTACAAGGTAGAAATAAAAAGGCATGCAAGCCCCAATTTAATACAACCCATTTCAACAACTTGAAATGAATAAAATCAATATTAAAGGCTCATGATCATCCCCATTCATTCATCATCCATTCAACAATTAAATGAACAATAAAAAAATCTAGAATCAACAATTAATTCCATCAATTAAACGCTAATCAAAATAAAAAAATAATTGGTCATGCATAACACTTATGCAACATTTGGAAATAAAATTTAACAAGATTAAAGGAACTTGAAAAATGTCAAACATAAAACTGAGAACTTGCACAACACTTGTGCATCCATAACACATGATTTAACATAATTTCTAGTTACTAAATGAGCCAAAAATCAAGTTCAAAACTTGCCCAACCCATAACCAGGCACTGCTGGCCATGCCAGGCGCGTGGCTAGGTAGTGGCTCTAAGCCACTGCCCTGCCAACTTGCGCCAAGGCTGGCCGGCAGCCCCTATTTTGGGGTAAAGGCAAGTCAAGTTGACTTTTAGCTCAACTTTTGTGCACCAAAAATTCTAGAACTCTTTTTAAACATTAAATCACACATTATGGACCAATTTTTAGATCTAAAACACATTTTAAAACTAGAAATTTAAGTGTTCAATCAAGCTTCAAAAATCAAGTTAAGTAAGAATAGTATTCTTCAAAAATCTCCAACAAAACTCCAATCACATTGGATCCAAAAATGACCAAAACTTTTTTAGCCAATCATTAACATGCTATATCAACATATAATATCAATTAATGCTAAATCAACATTCAACATTAATAGCTATGAATTAAAACATACTAATCATATGAATTAATACTTAAAACACATATTAGCATGCTTTCAATTCATCAATCAAAGAGCCATACACAACATCATCCAAACACTACAATCCATCATATGAATCAAGAATTTGGTGATTTTGATCAATCCATCACATGAATCAATCATCAACACAAAATCCAAATCTAAGCATGATTTAGGCTCCGATACTACTTGAAAGCAAGTAAGCCACTAAGATCCAATTATAAAAACTTCATAAGCTAAATAAACAACAGCTTACATGCTCACTAAGATTAAATCATGCCTAAAATTCAGATTTAAATAGAGTCTTACCTTGAAATGCTAATATCCAAGGAGAAAGTGGTGAACCTTTCACCAATCCAGAATCTGCCAGAAATCACGTAGCAGGAAGGGAGCAATTTTGAATCTCGTTAAAACTCCTCCAAATTTCACGAAAAAATTACTGCAACCTCTCAACACCTTGGAGGAAACATAGTAAAAAATGTGGATCATAAATTTTTCTGGATCTCCTTGGAAAAGTTTGCCAAATTGGTCCTATGCTCAAGTGGATCTTCAAACTGTAGCAAACTAACTTGTTTGCCTCTGTTGATATGATCCACACACCAATAAAACTTCCAAACTCTCATCACTACAAGCTGGAATAAGATAGGACAATGATAATGGTGGAGGCCGATTTGATGTAGGGAAGAGGAAGAGGAAGAAGAAGAAGAAGAAGAAGGAGGAGAAGAGAGCAAAGCTTTCAACACATGAATGCAATGCTTGCAAGGTGTTTTGGAGGGAATTGCAAAAGAATTTAATTCTTTCACACTTTCAAAAATGACCTATCTCACAACCATGAGGAGGGCAGCCAACTTGAATTGCCAAGGTGGCAAATGCAAATTCAAATCCAATTTGAATTTCATGTACATCTTAATTGCATTTGAAATCTAATTTCAAGCTAATTAAGATGCTAATCCAAATGAACATTTCATTTGAATTTTACCTCCAAAATGAATCTTCCCATCAATTAAATTAAACACTTTAATTTAATTTTTAATTAATTAACCTTTGGCTTAACTCTTAAGTCAAACAAGCTTAACTTTTAAGCTTAATTTTGTTAACTTAACTCTTTAAGTTAACTTGACCAATTGATGGTCACTTTGACACCAAATAATTAACTCCTTAATTAATGATCTAATTTAATCTTTTAAATTAATTGATTAATTTAACACATAAACTAATCAAGCCAAAATTAACCTTTAAATTGGACACCTCAAAATCGGTCCACTAGGAGAAATTCTTTAACTCTTAGAAAATTGCTCCATCAACTAGGAAGCTAATTGGCTTTTGTGTGTGGCCCAATAGATTCTACTATTCATTGGACATAGGCTCACAACTCCTTGTGACTTTTGAATATCATATATTCATTTTAGTTTAAAATACTTTTAAACTAATCGACTCCATTCAGTTAATCTCATTAATTGAAGAGTGCCCAATCTCCATGGTTGATGTCCAACCTCAAGCCCATGGAGCCCAACTAATTGGCCGAAATGAATGTTTTGGAGAACCATTATAACTCTACGCTTACCATGGAAATACGGTCCTTTCGTCTCCTATCTCCCGAAAGAGGCGTACAGCAAGATATTTGTTGGCTCCCTATTAGTCTCGATACTATGTCTCGATTCCCAATGTTTGATTCCCTTGTGTGACCTTATCTTTAGAAAACTCCTTTTCCAAATTTTCACACCACCTTGCACAAAGATTTCTTGGAATTAATCATTATAAAATACATAAAAGATACAATCGACCTTCACAAAAGCGAGGAGTCTGATTCCATCTTGAATCTCACAAACCCCCATGCCAAGTAGCTCATACCCAACCCCAACCTGAAAGACCCGCTAAGTAGTCAAGGAAGAGTCAAAGCATAAGGACCAAACACAAGGTTACCATGGATCCTCAAGTCAGAGGACTATTAATATGCACTAGTATAAGCTGGAGAATTTGCCACTACTGACTTGCCACTATGGCTGTCTAGTGGATTCATCGGTGGGCCTTCAGTACCTTATTCTCTAACAAACACCCACTAACATGCACCCATATCTCATACGGTTGCTCATGGAACGAAGCAATATCCAACTCTTGGATTTATGCATCATTATTGCAAGTCTATCCGGATCTTAGATGCCCAATCTCTTAAGATCCTGTAACTTGGAAGATTTAAGATCACGATCGTGTGAGACTTATTCCATGGTCATCAAACCAAGTCCCACAGTTATGAGTGATCTAAAGGCTTCATCCAAATGCAAGTAAAGTAATAAAGAGCATAAGATGAAGATGGTCATATAATGAATATAATTTAATTAAGATTGTTTTACAAGGAAATAACTTTACAAGGCCAATCTTATTGGCTTGCCGGGCACTATTCCAACACGTTTCTAAACTGTTATTAGGTAGAGAAGCTTCCACTTCCTTGCTCATATCTCTAGTATCTCTAATCATAGCACGAGATAGGACACTATATTTGACCAAAATGTTTTGGAAGCACTTTTTGTCAATACTCCAACAATAGCAACTAACTATTGCAGAGATAAAGTGAAGACAATTGAGTTTCAAGAAAATGTGACAATAGCATTATGGGAGCACTATTTGCCAAGGCTTTGACAATAGTAATTGACTGTCGTAGAAATCCAGTGATAGTAATTGACCATTGTGGAAATGAGTACAACTACCATTAAGTTAGAAAGGAGTCGAATCTACATTGAGGCAGAGGATACTACAAAAAAAATGACATTTTGGTACGAAAAGAACTCCATTGTGACAAGCCTAAATTCGTAGTGCAAGACCTTTCGCTACGCATTTACTACGAATTTATTGCCGTAGTAAATACTAGCGTGACAAAAACTTTGCTATGCTTGACTTGTGAAGCAAATACTTTTTGCTATGAATCTTCTGCATTTTGGTATGGCTAAATTTCATAGCAAATAAATGGTAAAATTATCACTTTTTGCTACGGTGTTCTAACTGTAGGGAAAAAAAAGTGTTATTAATACAACTTTCAATATTTTATTAGGTTTGAGTTTTTATAGCAAATAAATATTAAAAAAATATAAAGTTTTGCTCTAGTATCTTGTCTATAGGAAAAACACTATCTTTACTATCATAATCTTTTGGTATAGTTATAATTTCATAGTAAATAAATAGAAAAAACTAGCACCTTTTGCCACTGTATTAGAAGCATAGGAAAAACTTCATTTCTATAGTGCACTTGAAATTAAATATCACTAATCCATTGTAACACTAATTTTAAAATATTTTTTTACATTAAATTTATTCAAAACAACTAGAAGTCATAAGTTCCTATGAAAAAATTACATAACATACAAATTAATAATTAAAACCCCAATTTCCACCTACGATCAGTAGGATAGAAGGTCAAGTTGCAAATAAGCACTACATAAGTTTTATATGTCCAACAAAATGAGTTAACGTAGAAAAAAGGTCAAGTTTTACAAAATCAACATGAATATATACTAAATATAAGCTTATCATCCGAACAAACCAAGTTGACATCATAAAAGTCAACTCGTACAAAACTAATATCAACATAGACCACATAATAAGTTTCCCACCCCAATAAGTTAACATCACGAAGTCAAATCGTGCAAAACCTCGCCAGCATAAGCTAAGTAATAGTATCTTGTAAAAGCATCCAAATGAAGATATTTTGCCATATCATCTAAATCTCCGTAACATGCAACATAATAAAAAAATAGTAAATAAATAAAATTCGAAGTATTTCCAAAAAATAAAATTAACACTTTTAGTGTTGGAATGAAAAGAAATATCAAATTTTTACATTCATTCACATACTCCTTCTCAATACATTTATAAACTAGTTCTCTAATGGTCCTAATGCCTCCATGATGTCTAAGTAGCTTCTCATTGGATATCATTACCTTTTCAACATACACCTTCACAAATTAAGGTCCAACTCTCTCTTCTTCTTTAACCATGGCAACAAAAATATCTTCTACCGCAACCTATTTTGCTATTCCATGATAGAATAGTGTACTCGCGTCTCAATCCACTTGTACAACTTAGTTAACTTTTAAATTATTTTAGTAATTTTATTAGATTACCAACAAATTTTGTACAATTTTTTTGAAATAATAGTAACAATATTTTGCAATGAATTATACATATCTTATAGCCATCGAATAATCTTTTCGCACCCTTTTGTTTCATAATTCTTTTACCAACATTTTGCATCCACAAAATTGTAAAAATTTTAAGATACAAGCACACCACAACATACTATTAATTCTAACATCCAAAAATAGAACTAAAAGTATTTAAGCTGTATGTCTACCAAGCATGTTAAAGAATGGTCAAAATAAACTTAATTTGTATAAAAACAATTTTATTAGTTAACTTATCATGCATGTAAATAAATATAAACTCAATAGTTGACATATATTATACTTTAGATGAATTTGAAACACTATATAAAATTTAAACAACACAATTGAAAATTTATATTCAATTTTTTGCTATAAAATTTCAGCATGAGTAGCAAAAAAATGAATGTACACAAAATTGAAAATTTAAATTCAATTTTTGGTTGTTGATGCTGAAATTTTCAGCTTCAGTATAACTAATTTTATGTTATAAAATTTGATTTTAACTGAAGATATATGGCCCACAGAAATTAAGTTAAATGCCCATAGATTCATATTCTTATAACATAGGTTATTTCTAATGCAATGACAAGAAAAATAACTAACTATAACACATATTTTTTATTTCACCAACACTACTAAAAAAACTACTTTTTTGTGATGGAAAAAATCTGCCGCAACTTGCATTGGATTTTGTAACAGAAAATCTGTCACAAAAATATATGTCGCAAAGTGACAATCTCTGAACAAATTAACTTTGGCCTTTTGCAGCAGAAAAAAAACATTGCAAAAAAAATTAAAAAAATGTAAAAAAAAAATTAGCGACGGATTCAAAACCCATCACTAATATTTTAAAGATCTCAAAAAAAATTGCGATGGAAAGAAATACGTCCCAAATTTTAAGTTTTGCAATGGATTTTTCCATTGCAAAACTGAAAAAAGAAAAAAAAACCCATCACAAAACTAAAAAAAGAAAAAAAATTAAAATTATTTTGCGATGGATTTAGGGGGAGGGGGAAAATAAACCCTAACTCCCCCACCCACACATTGTTGGATCTCTTTATTGTTTCTTCAGGTAAGCACCCCCCCCCCCAACTCCCACCAATTTTTTTTCTTTTTTCCTTTTTTCTTTGTTAAAGCCATCGGCTGACGGCGGCCAGTGCCGATAGGCCGGTTGTTTTTTGTTTTTTTTAAAAAAAATTGTTTTAATTTTAAATAATGCTAATGATTTTTGTTTAATTATTTTTTCTGTTTTGGAGAGCGTATTTTTTGCAATACCCCCAATAAGTAAGGTAATTTTTTTAATAATGATTTATTATGTTAGTTAAAATTTGATTTATGTATTACTTAAACTCAAATAATAATTTATATATTAGTAAGGTAATTTGATTTAACACAAATAATAATTCATGTATTAGTTAAAATTTGAGTTAAATTTATATTTATATTAAATGTTGTTATATTATGTTAGATTTATGTTATGTGAATTAAAAATTCTATTAGAATTTTGATTGAGTTAAACTTTATCTTAGTATATGCTGAATTGTATTAAGTTTATAAGTTTTAATTTAGTTTATAGAATTATGATTTACAAATAAATATATGCACTTACAACATGTGCCTAATGACATATGCCATCTCAACTGTGGTGAATACTTTTGTGAGTGTTGACTTTTTTGGAGCATTTCGAGGTAAGTTTACATACCTTCTTTTCATTTAATATTTTTTTTAGCAGAATACATTAGAATTGTTTAGAGTTTGTGGAATTAGGAAGGAGGATAGGATGTTGGGATAAGAGATGGAGACTTCTCATTGGTTGTTGATTGATTTTTAGTTGCTTGCATGATGATGATAAGTATAAGGGGGGAGTGTTTATGTGTCCCCATGTGTTTATGAATATCTTTAATTGTTTTCAATTGAAATGTTGCTACTCATTTTGTTGAGTCTAGTTTATTGGGCAATTTTGGATCTCTTATTTTAGGGAGTTTTTGAAGTTTTTTTTATAATCACACTATCACCATAACACACCAAATAATTTGTTTACCCAATTCAATTGTTACCTTATCTTTCCATCCTTTTGTCAATTAGACTTCTCCTTTTTAATTTGCCAACTGTAGCCATCTCTAAATAATAATAATAATAATAATAATAATAATAATAATAATAATAATAATTGTAGCACCCTCTCTTGTGATAACACCTAAGCTGAGATGCCACTCCGATTCAAACTTAAATTTTAACTCGTAAGACAGTCAATAGGCCCATAAGAAAATTTCGAACTCTTCCAAGACAGCAACAAACTTCAACTTAAACATACCTCAACAAAGGTACTATATACTTGCCATAAGTGATCCCATAACATACACATGTTGCAAGTCTTTAATTCAATCTTAACATATCACAACATCTCTAAGTCGTAATATAATATTCAAGTGAATCCGATAGCACATATAAACACCTGTTCCATTACCAAATATATTTCCTTTAGTCCAAGCCAGAAGCCCATGTCCATCACCTAACCCTGTCAGAGAAAATCATGAATAATATGGGAGGTGTAGACATATCAATTTTTGCCCAATTGAAGAGTGACATTTATAAAATAATATGCTAGTTTTTAATTTAAAATGTTCTATTTATCTTGGAATTTATTAAATTTAATTCCAAAAGATAAATAGTTAATTTTAATTAATACTCCAGTATTTATTTTATGCTCAAATCAAATATTGATAAGTATCAAAGATAAAGTGTCTATGCCTATGGACCAATCAAATCAAAGATATTTGATACTATATCCTAATATTTGTTATTATCTCTTCACACTTGATATTATCTCTTGATATTTGGTATTATCTTATCAAAGAGATAACCCTCAAAGGAGTTCAAGTCAATTTGGAAGTCTCCCATTAAGCATCTATATAAAGGTGTTGACCAAGGCTCATTCAACACACAACACAAATTCCAACAAGTGAGAGGAGCTTTGAAGGAGTCCAGCAATTCTCTCAATTAAATTCAAGGAGATCCACGACATTCAAGGCGTTCTTTGCAGAGCTCATATATTTTGGCATTTGATTCAAGATTAAGGTGTGATGCCCTTGGATTGGCGTTACTTTACTTCAAATCAATTTAAGGAGATCCACGACATTCAAAGCATTTTTCACAAAGCTCATGTATTTTGGCATTTGATTCGAGATTAAGGTGTGAGCCCTCAGTTTGGCGTATTTTTCTTCAGATCAAATTTAAGGAGATTCACGAAGTTTAAGGTGTTCTTCGCGAAACTCATTAAATTCAATAACATATTTGGAGGGGAAGAATTAGAGGATTAAATTAGAGATTGAATCACAATTGAATGATAAGTTCCAATTTTATTTTATTTGTACAATTTTTTGTTGTCTTGTAATTTTAGTTATTGCAGACAAAGAAATTTACACTTATAAAAGGGCAAGTCCAAATGACTTAGTGAGGGATAATATTTAGTAATAGATCATGAGGGCCCTATTGAAGAATAAACAATTCAACAGATCATAAATTAACAAACATGAACGTATCAAAAAATAGCCATTATCAAATTCAAGGTTACTAGTAGGTACTAATTTGGGAGTTGTTACCATCATCTCTAATAGCCCGGGATCGTCTCAATCGGATCTGTTCGAGAGGAATTGTTGTCGACTCGTCGGCCCGGACAACAGCCCGATCTAGACCAAGAAACTACACCATCCTTATTGCTCCATGAGCAGAATACAGACAACCCAAGCATGACAGCTTGGTACAAACTTACCCAAGCTTGACGGCTTGGTATAAGGCTCAACATATCCCCGTACATATATTATGTAACATCAAACGGGTTTACTGATAAGGTGAATCAATAACATACAGAACAGACTTAAGCAGGCCAACAAGACCAAACAAGCGATAAGCAATACGAAATCAACTGATCGATATCAAACAAGACAACGAGAGTTCTTGACGCCAGAACAAACATGCTAAGTTCTTGGCAGAAGCAAAATTAATGAAACAACCTCACAAAGGTATACGCATTGATTAACAAATAACAAACAAGATCTCAAACAATTCACAAATTTCAATAACTAAGATGCAGTTACGGAACGGAAACAAGTTTAACCCGTATAGGGAGATTATCACAAATGACAGATAGGTATAATCAAGTGCCAAATTGGCAGACCCTCACTTGGGTACAACAAATACTGAGTAGGCTTATACAAAACAAGTACCAGAGTGGTGGATCCTCAACTTAATAACCTTAGAAATGCAATCACAGCCCATTGGTCCGTAGGACCTAGCTCCTCGTCACCTAACCATAAGAATAGTTTCACTATCAAAATCCTCATTCAACCCTATACTTAAAATTATATGGATAATAGTGTAAAATCAATAGTTACTCAGTTTATATGGTAGTTTAAGATTTGTTTGGCATTAACGTTATGGAACGTGCTAATTACACCATTATTACAAAAATATTCACGGGGTTTGTATTGGTTCTAGTAAAGATATACAATCGGGTCCGTCCTTAATTACATAATTAACCTCGCAATATTATGCCAAGTCAATAATAGTAGTCCATTTATCTTAAATAACCCAATTATTGCCACTTAGATCTCAAATCCATAAATTAGGGTTTTCATCATTTAAATAACTTATTTAACCAAGATTATCACATAATATAATAAATCTGGGTTCACTAAACGTGGATAATCATCGTCCGGTCCATAATCATAGCTTGATCCAATCAACTTACTTATTACATTAAAACTTAAGCTAACAATTTATTAGATTAAATTGAGAATCGAATTATTTGATCAATCGATATTTTACCCAAATCTTACTATCAGAGTCTCAACACTATAAACCAACACCACCACTGGAACGACCGTAATGAGGTGAAGAATCTACCTCAGCACCGTCGTTGTGCTACCGCTGTGCACCTCCACCGAAATTGGGTTCTACCGCTACCAAAATGCGCCCCTCCATGTGTAGAACAAAACCCCTCAACTAATTTATACTTCCACCACACCTCACCAGTCAATTTCAAGCAAAAAGCTATAGCACTACCGTCTCGCTGCCATGTGCCATCGTCTTCGATTGTCCTTTTCCAGCGGTCAAATCAGGAAATTGAAACCACCTTTAAATTTCTCTCGTTGAGCCCATTAGAACCTACACCTCATTTCTGAGTTTCAGTCGTCGAAAATTGGCAACTCATCACCTTCAAATCTCACTGCTGTCGAGCTCGTTTTTCCATCGTTCTACCAGATAGTTTAGGGAGAATTTGGTACCAATACAATCCTTATGCTGAAAGGAAGAGTTTGGTGTAAAGGTTGATGGGTTTCGTCGTCGCTAGGGAGAGTTCACTAAAGGAGGGGAAAGGGGGTTGCATGTGAGAATTAGATGAAAATGGGGGTGGAATTTTTCTATTTAAAGGGTAACTTTCTGAAATTTCAAATTAACCCCCAAAATTTCTTCTCTGCTTCCAATTTGGTCTTTCTGAAATTTAACCGACTTTCAATTAACCCCCAACTATTTTAGTGCCTAACATTCGCCCCTTTGACCATAAATATTCTCAATTTGACCCCCAAGGCTTTTAAATGTTGTTCAATCAAGTTCTCCTCAAATTGTAATTTGACCTAAAACTTTCAATCTCTATGCAATTAGGTCCTCCATATCTATATTTGAGGCCCAAAATTTTTGCAAATTTATTATCTTAATTTTTAAATCCTTATTTTCTAAAATACTAAATTTAGGGGGTGTTACAATCCTCCCTCCTTAAAAGAATCTAATCCCCAGATTCTCATCTTCGAGTGGATGAACTTTAGTTAACACTAGTACATATGACACTCTTGTTTCCTCGTTGCCCCAATCATATGTAAATTTCTCTCATTATCAGGATATGCCTCCCCAATTCCTTAGTGATATTCATCTGCTAAGGTATTAGGAATCTCCTTTTCCTGATTCTTTCCAACATATCTATTTTACTAAGGTATGTGGTGTTACCTTATATTTCTACGATTAACTAATAATCCCATGATTCATAGGTCCATTATCTGTCATAACTTAAAGTTTCTCTTCATTTTTACAATTGAGCTTATAGGAAGTAAATTAAACTATCCTGAAAAGAATTTAAACCTCTTTGGATTCGATGACATCACTGAGCGCTTTATACTTATCGTGACACACCATCCATTTACTTAAAAGTTTTCCGTTCCATCCTGATAGTGTGCATACTGTTATTTAATAGATCACAAAAACTATTATAGCAACAAATGACTAACAACATCACAAGATCATACTTACATAATATTTACATTAAAGAGTAGTCAAGTTCAAACTTAACATACTAGACTTCATAATATGTCATACATTCCTAAATAGCTAGCTATAGGTTCACAAAAACTAAACATACTAGATATAGTCACGAATAATATGTTTGCTGCTCCCTAGACTCCGTCTGGGATATAAAGCTAAAGATATGTGGTATCAGACTCTCCTATGACATTTAAGAACTTAGATAGAACCTTCAACCACTTGTTTTCCAGTATCATTTTGAGCACTTGAGGTTGACCCGTTTGCTTTTAGGGCAATCTTGGAGGAGATGTTGACAGCTGTCGCACCCTCTGCATCTTTCTAGTCTTTTTCAGCAATTAGATTCCTCGTTATTTAAACCTCTACAAAATCCATACTTTCTTATTGCTATCCCAAATTGGACATTCAACCGTTTCCTATTTGAACCACTTTTCTTACTAGCAACGATTCCAAGTTCAGAAACTTTCCTTTGCTTGCCATTCTTCCCATCTATATATACTTCAAGAGGTTCTTGTACCACCGAATCTCGCTAAGGTGTCATCGAAGTTAGGTAGCTCGTAAGGCATAAGAGTCTGTCGTATCTCTAATCTCAATCCCTTAACAAATTTCTTAGTCCTACATTCTTCTTTTCTCAATATATACAGCGCATACCGAAATAACCTACTGAATCTTACTTCATACTGCCACACTGACATATCCTCTTGGATAAAACTTTCAAATTCTTATTTTCAGGCATCTCATACTTCTCGTGGTATGAATCTATCCGTAAACTTCCATACAAAATTGTCCTAGGTACGAGGTACCTTTTTATATTCCCATCATTGGCTCACCAAAGTCCACCATTGACCTGCAGTTCCTTCTAACAAGTAGATGGCAAAAATAAGTTTAAGGTCATCCGAGTAACCTAACATCTTAAAAATATCTTCGATCTCCTAGATCCAAGCTTCTACCATTTGGTGATCCGATTTATTTGTAAACATTGGGGAGTAGAACTCAAGGAGATGTGCAAGAGTTCCGAACTTTAGGGACTCTTTAATTCTCTCAGGGTTATCTGGCTAACATGATTGCTGATGCAATTATAGGAATTACTGCCACATTATATTCATCTGAACTATAAACTCTCCCATCTTAGTTGAATGCGCATGTGGGTCTCGTGCCCTTTCTTCAACACTTATTGGATGTCTTCGTTCTGAGGCATCCTCTTCTAGATTTGTTCGACCAAGGAAACGTGTTGGGGTTAGTTTTGGTGATGCCATTAGGCGGGTTGGAAGCTTCTCAATAGTAATCTGCATTTACTTGTAACAATTAAACATGAGGTTTTATCGGTTAATATCCATTCATTATCAGTTCTTATTGTGCAAGGTTCAGGATATATATATACACAAAATTTTCAGTATTTACAACTCTAACAAAGATTCTATCGCTCTTGTTCTCTTATCTTTCTCATTCCTCAACCCCAAGAAAATTAAAATTCTTAACAAGATTACTATGACTCAGTCCCCAAATGTTCAGATGGTTTTCTATGTATCATATCTACAATTTCTGTAAAAGCTCGAGTTGGCCCTCTTAGCATCTCACTAATTCATATGATATGCTTTATAAGTGGGGGTTAGTTCTCAACCCAACTCTTCCATGAATTTCCCTTGTTCATCCAGTTATTTCGAACCTCAAATCGTATTTCGTTACTCCAATTAGTCATCTACTCATCAGATTCAACCTTAACGGATATCACTCTCATAAATTTCAAACATTATTCCTACCAATAACCACACGTTTATATGCCTGACATACTAGAGGTAAGAGGTTATATACTAGTTGGCCACCTCAGTCATAACCCTTCACTTCCTTAATGTCGAGCGGTATCCTAAAAGTTCATATCCTATTTAATTCCACGTTTATTTCCATAATCAAACCTCATACTTTCCTGCCCAAAATTTCATATTCCAAAAATCATATCCCAGCACAATTTAGGTATTCTTTTAACTCAAATGCACACATCTAAAGCATTTTTGAAGTCAAATTTAGTCTCTATTAACTGAAAATTTCACATTCCATAAATCACATTCTAGGATCAGATCCTGGCACAGCTCGATTTTTCCTGAATCTAAGTATTTACATCCCAATTCAAGTCCAATATCTTGCAAACCCACCAATTCTATTCACAAAATCAGTCCCATATTAACCTAGGTCTTCGAGAACCTAGGCTCTGATACCACCTCTATAGCACCCCCTTCGGGAATAACCCCTAAGCTGAGATGCCACTTCAATTCAGACTTAAATCCGAACCCATAAGACAGTCAATAAGCCAATAAAAAAAATTTCAAACTCTTCTAAGATAGTAACAAACTTCAACTTAAACAAAACTCAACAAAAGTACTATATACTTGCCATAAGTGATCCCATAACATTCAATATAGCATATACATGCTGCAAGTCTTTAATTCAATCTTAAAATATCACAACATCTCTAAGTCGTAATATAATATTCAAATGAATCCGATAGCACATATAAACACTTGTTCCATTACTAAATATATTTCCTTCAGTCCAAGCCAGAAGCCCATGTCCATCACCTAACCTTGTCTGAGAAAATCATGAATAATACAGGAGGGTAAGTCCAAATGACTTAGTGAGGGATAATATTCAGTAATAGATCAAAAGGACTCTGTTGAAGAGGAAACAATTCAACAGATCATAAATTAACAAACAATGTAATCAGAACATAAACGTATCAGAAAACAGGCATTATCAAATTTAAGGTTATTGGTAGGTGCTAGTTCGAAAGTTGTTACTGTCAGCTCGAATGGCCCGGGGTCGTCTCAGTCGGATCAATTTGGGAGGAATTGCCGTCGACTCGTTCAGCCCCGATAACAGCCCGATCTAGATCAAGAAATACACCGTCCTTATTGCTCCATGAGCAGAATACAGACAATCAGAATACAATCAAACTAAAGAAAACTCGAGTAACATATGCAATCCAACAAACCATAACATAACATGCAAATCAAATTCTCTTTATTCCACCCAAACTAAACTTACCCAAGTATGACAACTTAGTACAAACTTACCCAAGCATGACAGCTTGGTACAAACTTACCCAAGCATGACGGCTTGGTACCAGGCTCAACATATCTCCATACATATATCATGTAACATCAAACGGGTTTACTGACAAGGCGAATCAATAACATACAGAACAGACTTACGCAGGCCAACAAGACCAAACAAGTGATAAGCAATACAAAATTAACTTATTGATATCAAACAAGACAACAAGAGTTCTTGGCACCAGAACAAACATGCTAAGTTCTTGTCAGAAGTAAAATCAATGAAACAACCCTCACAAGGGTATACACATTGATTAATAGATAACAAACAAGATCTCAAATAATTTGCGAATTTCAATAACTGAGACGTAGTTGCAAAATGGGAACATGTTTAACCCTCATAGGGGGTTATCACAAACGACAGATAGGTATAATCAAGTACCAGATTGGCAAACCCTCACTAGGGTATAATAAATACTGAGTAGGCTTATACAAAACAAGTACCAGAGCGGTGGATCCTCACCTTAATAGCCTAAGAAATGTAATCACAATCTACTGGTCCATTGGACCCAGCTCCTTATCACCTAACTAAAAGAATAGGTTCACTGTCAAAATCCTCATTCAACCCTATACTTACAATTATACGAATAATAGTCTAAAATCGATAATTACTCAGTTTATATGGTAGTTTAGGGTTCATTCAACATTAACATTACAGAACATGCTAATTATGCCGTTATTATGAAAATATTCATGGGGTTCGTATTAGTTCTAGTAAAGGACACAATCAGGCCCTTAATTACATAATTAACCTTGCGATATTATGTCAAGTCAATAATAGTAGTCTATTTATCTTAAATAACCCAATTATTACCACTTAGGTCTCAAATCCATAAAATTAGGGTTTTCACCAATTAAATAACTTATTTAACCAAGATTATCACTTAATATAATAAATCTAAGTTCACTAAACATGGATAATCATACATGCATGGCCTATGCCGGTCCATAATCATAGCTTGGTTCATTCAACTTACTTATTACATTAAAACTTAAGTTAATAATTTATCAGATTAAATCAGGAATCGAATTATTTGATCAACTGGTATTTTACCCAAATCTTAATATCAGAGTCTCAACAGTATGAACTAACACCACTATTGGAACCGCTACAACAAGGCAAAGAATATGCCTCAACAGTGCCGCCGAAATTGGGTTCTGCCGCAGCCAAAATGTGCGCCTCTATGTGTAGAACAAAACCCTTCAACTAATTTCTACTTCCACCACCACCTAACCGGTCAATTTCGAGCAAAATGCCACAGAACCACCGTGTGTTGTCACTTTCGATTCTCGTTCTCCGGTGGTCAGATCAGGAAATTGAAACCACTATTAGACTCCTCTCGTCAAGCCAATTAGAACCCGCACCTCACTTCTAAGTTTCAGTCATCGAAAATCAGCTACTCGTCACCTCTGAAACTTAACTTCTACTGGGTGGTTTAAGGAGAATTTTGTACCAATGCAATCCTTGTGCTGAGAGGAAACGTTTGGTGTAAAGGTTGATGGGTTTCCCCGTCATCGGGGAGAGTTCGCTGGAAGAGGGGAAATGGCATTGCATGTAAGAATTAGATGAAAATAGGGGGTGGAATTTTGCAATTTAAAGGATAACTATATGAAATTTCATATTGACCCCTAAAATTTCTTCTCAGCTTCCAATTTGGTCCTTCTGAAACTTTGCCAACTTCCAATTAAGCCCTAACTATTTTAGTGCCTAACATTCGCCCCCTTTGACCATCAATATTCTCAATTTGACCCTCAAAGCTTTTAAATGTTGTTCAATCAAGTTTTCCTCAAATTGCAATTTGGCCCCAAAACTTTCAATCTCCATGCAATTAGGTCCCCATATCTATATTTGAGCCCTAAAAATTTTGTAAAGTTAGTATCTTAATTTTTAAATCCTTATTTTCTAAAATACCAAATTTAGAGGTGTTACAATAATAATAATAATAATAATAATAATAATAATAATAATAATAATAATAATAATAATAATAATAATAATTAAGCAATTACTTTTGAACAAACATATTTAATAAAGTAAATAATCAAATAATTTCATTAAAATCGAAATATTTATAATAAAATTACTTTTGCATCATTGAAATTGAAATTGATTTTAATGAATTTACTTCTTTATAGAACATGAATATTCATGTTACATGAATATTCATGTTGAACGTAGTTGGATGTATAATAGGCTCTTGCCAAATCAAAAAGACTATGCAAGAGAGTTTGTCGTTGAGGTGAAAATTTTTATTGATTATGCGTCCGTCCAACCTCAATGTTCAAAAGATGAAGGAATAAGGTGTCCTCATTCAAAAAATAAAAATATGAAATTTTTGACACCTGATGAAGTACGTGTACATTTGTTGAAATATGGGTTTCAGCCTAATTATTGGTATTAGACTGCACGTGGGGAAACTGAACTTCTGGATTTCAATGTGCCTATGAAAGCTTCTAGTAATGCTCATTTTGTTTTGATGCCGCGAGCAATAGGAATGAAAACATGGTTTATGATGCTATGGGATCTAGAATTTATACTGCTCAAATTAATCATAAGGAAGGCATTAAATAGAGAAGAACATCCAAACATAGATGCTTAAGCCTTTTATGACATGTTAGCTACTGCCCAACGACCATTCTGATCAAGTTGTGATACACATTGTGAGTTGTTTATGACTCTATAAATTATGTGCTTAAAATCTGACTACAATATATTCCAAAGATCTTTTGATCGAATGACAAAACTTATTAAATCTTCAAATCCTTCATAAAACTGTGTCCTAAATAACTTTTACCAAGCAAAGAAATTGGTGTCAAAATTGGGGTTAAGTTTTATGAAGATCTATTGTTGTATCAATAGTTGTATGTTGTTTTACACAATTGATGCCAGTCTGAATGAATGTAAGATTTGAAATCATCTCTATTTTAAACCAACCGTAAGAGGTCATCGAATGAGAAAGAAAATTCCTTACAAAAGGATGCATTACTTTCCCTTAACTCCTTGGCTCAAAAGATTGTATGCATCTTTGAAATCAGTCGAGCATATAAGGTGGCACTTTGAAAATAAAAGAAGTTCTGGTATTTTATATCATCCTTCTTATGGGTTCGCTTGGAAGCATTTCGATGAAACTCACCGAATTTTGCATCTGAGCCAAGAAATGTTAGACTTGGATTATGTGCAGATAGATTTAACCCCTTTTGTCAGTTTGCTACACCATATTCATATTGGCTGATTATTATAACTCTATATAACTCGCCTCCTGAATTGTGCATGGTAACTCCTTACATGTTCTTGATTTGTATAATACCTAATCCACATAATCCTAAGAGTAGAATTGATGTGTATTTGCAACCTTTAATTGAGAAGTTGAAGTTGTTATGGGAATAGGGTGAAGAAACTTATGACATTTCTAAGAAACAAAACTTTCAATTAGGGGCAACCCTGATGTGGACGAACAATTATTTTCCTGCTTATGGCATGCTATCTGGTTAGATGACTGCAAGGAAATTAGTATATCTAATTTGTATGGAGCAAACTTAGTTATTAGGATTGAAGAATGATGGAAAAGTGTCATGGTTTGATTGCCATTATCAGTTTTTGCCTTCAGATCATATGTTTATGAGGAATAGAGGTGCATTTTATAATGGAAGATTGAACAATTAGAGACACCTCCTAGAATGACAGGTCAACAAATACGGAAGAGGATTTGTAATCTTCCCAAAATCACTGACTTGTAAATTACCTGGATATAGTGTATCAAATAATTGGACGAAACAAAGTATATTCTGGGAGTTGCCTTATTGGAAAGATAGTTTTGTTCACCATAATTTGGATTTTGATACATATCAAGAAGAATATATTTGAAAGTGTGTTTAACACCATGATGGATATCAATTATAAGACTAAGGACAATGATAAGGCAAGATTTGACTTGGAGGAATACTGTAAGAGACCGGGGTTACATTTGAGACTTTTACCAAATGTAAAATATGTAAAACCCAAATCTTATTTCTCTTTAACTATAGAGCAAAAGCGGGAATTGTGTACTTGGCTAGAGGATCTTAAAATTCCAGACATGTATGCTTCAAATTTAGCAAAATGTGATGATAAAACAAAATTAAAATTATATGGGTTGAAGAGTCATAATTGCCATGTGTTCATGCAACGCTTACTACCAAGTGCCTTCAGTTTGCTACCACAAAATGTGTGGAGGCCCTTAACTGAATTAAGTCAATTTTTTTGGGAATTGTGTCCAACAAAATTATGTGAAGATAATTTATTGCAGTTGGAAAAAAAATATTCCGATTATCTTGTGTAAGTTGGAACACATATTCCCACCAGAATTTTTTATTTAATGGAGCACTTGACGATACACCTATCGTATGAGGCACTTGTTTGTGGGCCTGTACAATATATATGGATGGATCCTTTTGAGAGGTAAATAATCAATCTAATGTGCCAATACTATAAATATTTCATATATATTAAATATTTATTATTATCTATTTTTATTTTTCAGATTCTTACATGATTTAAAAGGTATGGTAAAAAATAGAGCTAAAGTTGAGGGCTCTATATGTGAGGCATATCTAGCCCAAGAACAGCATATTTTTTATCGTACTACTTCGAGTTTCACATTCAACCAAGGAGCACGAGAAGTAAGCAAAATGAAAAAGAGGGATACAATAATCAACATCCACGTACTCTATCAGTTTTTAATCAAATTGAATGGCTTGCTAGTAAGTGTACTAGCAGATGATTGAATGATGCTGAGTTGAAAGGTGTCTCATCGCAAGTTCTTTTAGATTGTGATGAAGTAGTGCCTTTTCTCAAGTAAGTTTTCCAATTCAATGTAAATTCACTTTTAATTAACAAGTTGGAATTGAAAAAAAAAAGAAGCTAATTTTCAAACTCAATATATTTTAGGGTGTATATAGCATCCCTTCGACAAAATGATTCCAGAAGCAGTTAGGAAGATGTGGTTTGGGGAGTTTGAGGTAAGAATTGTTTTAAGTATAATGTATGTTTTTCTTAATTAGATTTCAAAATGGAAAAGTTTTCTAAGTATTTTGAATTCTTTTATGTGCCTCAGAAAAAATTTGCTTGGTTTGAATATGACAGAGTCGAGATTCGCAAGATATTTGAGTATCGAGGCTTGAAGATATTGAAAAATATAAGTTTCACCAAGCTCACTGATAGAAATCTATCTAGATGGGAGATGAAGTTTGGGGTGGATTGCTTGAAGAATGGGGCAATGATGGATTCAAGACAATAAGTGCTCAAAATAAAGCAAATCAGGCATCAGATTGTGGTGGTGTGGGATTTTCACTTCATCAGAGTGGTTGTATTTCACACCTATCACACAGAGATAAATTGGTAATTTTCATAAAAGTATCAATATTTAATTTTAGTTTTAATTGATTCCTAATAAATGTGTTTGGATGTAGGAGAAAGAACTTGGACACCTACTTTGACTTACACAATCATTTATGCATACACATTCTACATTGAATGAAAAAGGTGATCGTATATAAGTCAACGAGTGTCCACATAATACTTATGTAAGTAGTATATTATATAAAAACATCTAATTTAGAAAGTTTAAATGTTATAATTCTTATGTTATATACATAAATTTGATCATCCTGTGTACTTTATCTATAGAATGCATTCACTAGTTGACTGGAAGAGTTCTCTAGTCTAAGTTCAAATGATGGTCTTGAAGGTTCTTCGTTGCCCATGTCATCTCAAATTCAAGTGAAAGTTCTAAGTTGTTAATTTATATTTTGTCTTATTTTCAAATGGTATTATTTTATTTTTATTAATTTGTGGTAAATTTTACTTATGTAGGTGTAGAAAAATATGATAAGTGGATCGAAGAATGGGCGAATTTATGGACTTGGAAGTAAGGTTTCATTTGTCTCGGGTCACTCATCTAGAGGACCCCCAAATTATGAGCCTTACATGAAAAGATTAGCAAATTAGGAGAAGGAATGGCATTGTTAACAGAAAAAAAAAATATGATGTTTATGAAAAAATTCATGGGTATGGAGATGATGATGCAATATATGTTGATGCAGCAGAGTATGCATACCCTATCACCATATTAGACATCAGTTCATCCTCATATATTACCATATTATCCATCTACAAATCTTTCATTCATGGCACTGAGCTCACATTTTCCCTGACCAGAGGTATCTCCTGCACCATCCTCATCTAGATCCTCTGATGAACAACCATGAAGAAACATAGATAACAAGAATGATGCTTGATTGACGTATGTATTAGTGCTCAGTTATATAGTGTGTGAAGATGGTCATGCTTTGATAATTACATTTTTATACTTTTATGTTACTAAATTTATGAATATTTTGTTTGTTTGATGTTATATTTGGATTTTATGGAGGATATTGTTCTTTAATCATTTGGTGATTATAAATATCGTTAAGTATGGTGTCGTTGAATTTATGAATATGCTATTTGTTAATTACAGGTTTTCAATATAGGAAAAAATACTACAAAATAATAAAAAATAAAAAATATTTTGCAATGGAAAAATCCTTCACAAACTACATTTTGCGACGGACAAAAAACCTTTTCGTGAAAATTGAAAATTTGCGATGGAAAAGAAATCCATCGCAAAAGAATAATCCGTCGCAAAATTATTCTTCTGTGACAGATTTTCTATTGCAAAATTTCCAACTTTGCGACGGAAATCTCCATAGCAAATTGTGCAAATCCATCGCAAAACTGGTGCAACAAATCCATTGTCAAATCTATTGCAAAAAAAGGCACAAAACTTTGCGACCAAGGATTTTGCGATGGATTTTTACTGTCGCAAAATCCATCGCAAATTAGAATTTGCGATGGATAATTTGCGACAAATTTTTGGCAAAATACTTGCAAATTCCATCACAAAAAATAGTTTTTTTAGTAGTGCAACTTGAGAGTTTATGATTTTTAGCACATCAATTTGACACCACTTATTGAAAGTTATGTTAATAAGTGTATTTTACAATAAAAATGAAGTGAGGTACATTCAATACCTTTTTTCTTGAAGAAATGGAACATCCCTCAATCCGCTCAAAATTGGCCATGCAAGCTTGACGCGTCTGAAACTTGTATACAAATTTACATTGTATTAAAACTATAGAAATTTTAGGTTATTGATACATTAAATTTTTACTAGTTACTTGAGCATTATGTGATATGATAGAAGATATTGTAAGAAATTGACTTATCTAAAGTTCCAACTTGGTAGTTAGATGATTTATCTTCTCTTTTTCCATAAGCCATTATTCTTTCTCACAAATAAAGTCATCTCCCACTTGTTGCATCTTTTCTCTTTCCTCCTCCAATCCATCATTAATGCAATTCTTCTTTATCTTGATATTGGATGCTTGTTGATGCACCCGAAACAAATGCAGCTCATTCGTCTTTTCTTCCTAAACATCTCACATGGCCATGATTATCCTCCTCCATGGCATTTTTGAGAATTTGTTTCTTAAAATCCTTCGTTATTTCTAACTTGGGCATTTTAGAAAGTTCCCGAGTCAAATGATTCTGTAAATAATTTTTTGCATTAGTAAATAATTAAGTTGTGGAAAAGCTCTTGTGATGAAAAAGTAGCCGCCATTTTCCTCTCTACTCTCTCTACTCTCTACAACTTGTTGTTTGCAACTACATGTATATATAGGCGTACACATACATGCGTCTATTTATGTGTGTGTGAGAGAGAGGGGATGGTGTTATGATTAAAGGGAATCAGAAAGTCAAAATGCCAACCATTTGATGAGAAAGAATAATTATAACGAAGTTGTTGGATTGAAGGAGAAATTGAAGAAGAAAGTGATACCGTCTCTGTAAAAATTGCGCTGCCACACGAGAGTTGTTATTCTGTGGAATATTTTTGCACTATTCACTTAGTAGAAACAAACTATATGATATTTCCCAACAAATTTGATAGGCATTTGAAGAAAATTGGAACGAGTAGAGTGGCCTGGGAATTGTTTCATTATTTTAAGTAACACTAATTTTGACTTCCATTTGGGTCAGCCAGGTTGCATGAAGTTAAGATCCATTTATGACATACCAATAGGTGGGGTCGCAATGGATAATATGGATTCATCATAATTTAGTGGCCATAAAATATTTATTTTTTTTCTTAAAAATGTTCTCTTTAATATATTTAGAACCGTACAAAAATTAGTGGTTTTAATGGGTCTAATTTGATGAATTTTAATTTACAAATTTCAATTTCAAATTGAAGAGTTTTAGGGTTGAAGGTCAAATAAATTAAAGATATTTAGAGTTAGAATCTATTAACTGTTTGGTTACTAGATTTACTTAGTTGAATTTATTAGTTGTTAGCTACAGCCTGCATGTGTAAATATGGCAACCTTCAATAATTAATACAAGCTAAGTTTCATTTTCTTTCTTCTAAATTTACATGGCTTTGCTTGTAATTAAGAGGAAAAAAGATAAAGTTGTTATAACTTTTAATCTACCGAGTGGTAAATTGGTATTGTCCTCACACTTGGAATAGGTTCGGAATATATTGAACAAAAGGAGAATTACAGCGTTTTCAATACTTTACCAATACAAAACGAGAATATGACCAAAACTAAACAATCTGCTAGAGTATAAAATCATCTAGACAATATACAATGCTATCAAAACTATGTTTTCTATACATAATCCCTTTACAAACTTTTACAATGTGAATTCTAATCTAATTAACCATAAGCTTCCAAAATTCTGTAAATATTACTTAACAATTTTAGCTTGTCTAGATATTGTCCTCACACTATACAATTTTAGGTTGTTTGGATATTGTCTCTAAATATTACTTAAACTACACAACAAATTTACATCTTAATTATAAATTAATTATGATCCACTGAATTTTCTAACTAATCCACTAAATTTTTTTTAATCTTTTATGGGTCTAAAATAATTGAATTAAATCCATATTTAATTAGTAACAACCACAAACTAGTATTAACCAATAGGCTCAATACAGACATAACAATTTCGGATATGCTCATGCCAGCTCAAGGACGGCTTGTTAGCAATAGTCAATGTCAAAAATATTTTTCAAATTTACCAACAACCCAGGGTTTTTTGGTATTGTTTTGAATATTTTGGGAAGAAGGAATTTGGGAGATGGTATTTTGAGAATGGGATTGGAGAGCATAATCGATGTTTGGTTTCATTATGGGAGGTGGGTAGAGATTGTTTTGATAGAAGAAGTTATGTTTGGTTTTGATTTGGGAGGGGTTAAATTCTATTTTAGATGTCAAATCAATATCATTTTTATTAGGTCAATGGGGGTAAAATTGTGTGTTGTTTTTTGAATTTTTCATTACAATATATTTAATGATTTGGATATATATATATATACATGTAATGATTAATCAATGATTGTAATAAAATGATGACGTAATGATTTGATTGTTGATGCTGTAAAATAAATTAATTATAAATTGTGAGGTATTTGAAATGTGTTGTAACGTAAAATGTAATGAATTTGATATAAAAATGTATTATATTTATTTTTTCAATTACATAAATATAGATTAGGTATATAATGTGTAAATTAAAATTGTAAATTAAAATTTATATATAAAATAAACATGAATTAGATTTATTTTTTAATTTATTTTTGGGTACTATTATATTTTTTTTAACTAGCAAAAATATTTCAAAAAAACAAAAATAGTTTGTATGTATTAACTTGAGCCACTTCAATATTGTTCACATATATATATAAATATATATACACACACTTTCTTTGAATTTATTATTCCTATATGTTGGCGGTGTTTTAATTAATATTATTTAAGTATAAATAAGGTAATAAATTGCTATTTATGAAGCACCATGAAGATAAAATATAATGCTAGCAACTTTTTTCGCTTATCAGTGTATAACCCATCATAGTTTCAATATGTTGGCATATCATTATATCCATATATATTAAAAATATGGGGCAATTTATTTATATATATGTACATATTAGTAATAATGTTTGAATTAAGTGAAAATAACAAAATGTAAAGTCAAAATATATATTACATTATCATGACGTAGGATATGATGCAATCAAAGTAGTGTTTGAAATATGTAATCAAGGGAGTGAGGATTGTAGGGCCTAGACTCACTAGTGTTAATGGATGCTAAGGGACGCAATGTCCTAAGCCATCATAGAAGATCATGCCAACTATCCACCTGACTGGCCCATGAACCCCTGTCAATATTTGCATAATAATTGCTCTGCTAATTAATAGGTGCACCTTGGGATGTGTATCCCTTTATCATTGAGATAGTGCTTGCAATAATATAGGGCTGCTAGACCCATGATGGTGGAACGAGCTATGGAATAAGTTCAAATAAAAATAACCAATAAAATTTTGAAAATGCCCATGGAAAGTATAACATCCATTAGATGATATCTCTCTAATTTATTGGTGATCAATAGGTATAGATGCTATAAAGATCTCCTAGAGTAAATCAAATTTGGTCTCTCCTTGCCAAAGTAACATGGAGCCAATGACTTAATTTATCCACAAGTTTAAGATGAACAATTATTAAAATATCAAATCAAATAGAAGGTAAAGAATCATGTTTCCATAATGTAAGAAAGGTAAAATAATAACCATGTATAATAATAAATAGAATAACTCAGTCAACCTCGCCTACAATTTTGATGGCACATACAAGTCACCAAAGAGCAAGTCATAGTACACATCTAGCTCCTTTATGATCCTAACCATAGTATCATATCATTCTTTAGGTTCATGGAACTTCTGTGTTACAAATCCTGTATTAAGTAGGTGGTGGAAGAATTGTATTAACTTGTATGCAATGTATGTTATACAAGACTAAGCTTACAACTAGCCAATTATTGTTTGTATCTTGATTGCATCAAGTAGAAAGAAAATGAACATCTCCCCGACATCTATTTCCCACGTATTACATGAAATATAATGAACATTTACAACTCATATATTGACATACGTACATTTGATGAAAAATGTTATGTAATATACATATGAGCTATTAACCATAATAATTAAATGGACTCACATATCACCTAGAAAACATGTTTATCATAATTCATGCCTTATTTTAAACTCAAATATGATGCCAAAAATAAAATAACATGAGGATTTAATACATTAGTTAGAAGCCATCACTATCATATTCTCAAAAAAAATTCCCCAAATAAAGAAAATATTATTAAACAACACCTAATCATGTAAGTAAGAATTTAAAAAGCACAACCATATAAAAGAACAAAATGATGAAGACCAAATATGAAACATCCACATAATAGTGCCACAACCCAACGGCTTGTTACACGTACTATATTCATTGTGACACTTACTACGTGAGTGAAGTACACCAGATAAAGCTGACATAGAACTACCAATGTTAGAGTTTACATGTGTGGGAGTGAAAGTAGAAGCATTGCTCTGCCATATAATACATGCACAATGGGTCCATGAGTCCACCCACATGAATGCTCCGGCATGGTCACCTCCAATGGACATGTATGAAAGTACCTACCATAATCTGCTGGAATATTTGCCATGAACATGAGCATGGGCTTGCACCACGTGTGCTTGATGGATGGTCCATCATTCCCACCCTTGCAGATTCTTAACTTACATAAATAAAGAAGTGTGAGGAAAAAATGATAATACTCATCATTTATGCAATCTAAGTCACAATAACAAAATAAAGTTATGATATAACAAAAATGTTCACACAACATAAAACATAACATGATTCAACACAATCCATATAAGTTGGCATAAACTACATGTAGTGTATGCAAGAAGAAACAAGCATTCATTATTAAACAGAATAGCACTTTGCAATGAAAGGCTTACTGTCGAGCATCCCACATCTACTGTGCAAATCTATCTCAAAAGATTGTCTGTGAATTGATCTCTTCTTCACCAGGATGACCTTTAGAATAGAAAGCATACCAATCTCCCTCTAGTACATAGTGTGGGATGTTGAAAATATTATCATCTCTACTATATTTGCAAATAAAGTTATGTAAGACTCAGTAGGCAATAACCAGATTAAATCTATCGATTGAGGAAATCGTTTGGCATTTTTCAAGACAATAGGAAATCTCTTCTTTAATATGCCAAAACACTTCCTGATTGTGTTCCTCAATCATGAATGTACATGGTTCAACAATTCGTTAGGCTATTGTACACACTAGTGTCCCAAAACTCATTAAGATGGTACCACGACACATGTGGCACCTCAAAGGCCCCAGTGCTGCCACACTGCAAGACTAACCCTTTCTATGAGACTGTGCCTTCAAAAGTCAATGTTAAGTGTAATTAACAAAAAAAAAAAATTGCAAATCATATTAAGAAGAAATAACTTATATTTGTACATTCCCTATACAAAATCTAATATATCCATAGATGAGTATACACATACCGATGCCTAAAATGTGGTATTAATATCACCATAGAAATAATTTTTATTATATATATATATATATATACATAAACAAATGGGTCTAGGTACACCAAATTAAACTTAAATAAAAAATAATTTCGTCTTATTCTAGCCCCAAGTTTCCTCTTTCGGTTCGACTATTCCAGCCTCATCTGTATAAATAGAAGTGGTGATGGTGAATCTAAATGATTCAATGAGAGAAATCAGAAGGAATTATTTGTATAAAGCTTATTCTACCATTGATGATAGTAGAGTGAGAAATATGTGGCGAATAGATTAAGAGTATGTCAGGATAACTCATTTTATATAATAAAATCTTATTATGATCATATAGAAAGAAAGGCTTTACAAGTCATATATATTCAAAATGTATTGAAGTTTCACGTAAAACATGAGGTGATCGGATCAAATTACTTATGTGAGGCTTACAAAATCAGATGGATCATGACCACATCAGACCTATTATATAATCCCATCACTATCTTATACTTGTCAGGAGACCTCATAGACCTTAGTGCTTTTTTATTGTCAGATTTAAGTGTACAGGATTTTGGAGGTGGCTCCAGCCACACACTGCCTGCCAATGCACATTGTACTTAGCTCCTGACACTTCATTTCATGAAAAATAAAACAAGACTTATCATTTAAGTTACTAAAAATGTAGCAAAAAGATGTGTAGTATTGACATCAAGAGGTGCTAATGATGATAGAGTTAAGAGACGGCCACAGCATGGTATTCCCTTTAAACGAGTGTGGTGCTTTGCTCTGCCCAAGACGTATTCATAGTACTTACTAAATAAGATATTGAAAACTATCAAAGAATGAAACATCAAGTATAATAGAAACTGTCAACCTAGGATGCTAGAGGAAGCCCCCGCCGCACACCCATTGTCAGAAAACATAGCACTTAGCTCCCAATTCAACAAGTAGAAGTGAGAGGATGGCAATATTTTACAAAATCAAGGAAACAAGGACTTTCTCAAACCTTAAATATTTCAATTAAAATAACCCTTTTATAATATGATAAAAGATATTCTTCTTTTTTAAATAAATCGTTTGAATTGTTGTTAGGAGAACATTCTGCATATAGGTCTATAAATTATTTGATTAAAAGGGTTATGGCTAGAAGAAATCTTATGAATCAGATATTCAAACAATGATATGATATTAATGATTTCTTGATTTGAAAAGACGCATGAGCTTCGTGAAATTTAGAATTTCACTCGAATTCAAGTAAATCAAGGAATTAAAAATTACTATTAATCAAAAGGAAAGATATAGATAAGATTATGAGGAGAAAAATTCCACAATTTTAAAGAGTAATTATCATACAACAAAATGAAAGCAAACAAGGAAATGAAAGATCTCACCAACTTTTACAAATTTAAAAGAATATTTATCATATAATGAAATGAGAGTTCACAAATTAATGGTGTCAAAAACTAGAGAACCTCACCTGATCAATAAATAATCAAGATAACCAAGGAAATACCAAATGGTTGCACAATTTAAAGAAATAATTATTAGATAACAAAATGAAAGTTAGCAAAGAATCAAATACCCTACTTACTTTTTCAACTGAGTTTGTTGGATAGACTTGCAAGCTTAATCATCTAAATTTTAAAAATTCAATCGTCATCATTTGATCTTAATAAAAATTTATATTACTAAGAACTTTCCAAACCATTTAATTTTGCTTATTTGGTATTTGTTGATATCAATATTATTTTTAATTCCATAAATATTGTTAACTTAAATACTTAAAATATTTTATAGATTTAGAAATTATTATCACGATGATCCCATGTTCAAGTTACATTGAAATTTGGAACATATGTATATAAAAGATAGCCGTCTCTATTTATTCCAATTAGTTCTAAAATGAACCAAATATATTTCGATTTTTCTAATTTCTAATATGCTCAATTATTATATTGTTTCAATCATCATAAAAAACAAATCCTATTTATGTTATAATGATAATTATCAAATCAATTGAATCCAAATTATATTCTCCATACTCAATCTAACTCAACCAAATCTAAATTTTAATTACACAAAATTATCCTCAAATTAGTTATTAATGATCCACCATTATTTAGCTAGAAATATTCAAATATAAGTTCATAAATCATCCATAAAATATTGGTATTAACTTATTACTCTACAACTATTTTTTTTCACCTAAAGAGCACGATAGCTTGAATCAAAAGCTAATTTCGACTAGAGTCAAGGTATTTTATGATGATCTTTATTTTAAAATTTACTAAACTTTAAAGATGCCTTTAATGGTGGCCTTTGATTGATGATTGAACAGTTGGATCTTTTTCTATCTTCAAATTCAAATTTGGGATTCTATTTTCTATCACATTTGGTGCTAGGTTGTATTGATTTCACTACTTCGTCAAAATCTGGCATCAATTGTAGTGATTTTTTGCCTCTAAAACTATATAAGGCTGAATCTTCACTTACGGGCAAAATAAAATAGTTTTCTGGTCTACTAGTTTTTGCCAATATGTGGCAACGTCACTTCCAGTAGAATTTTTGGCTTGTTTCTGGCTTCATTTTTGGATATTCACCCTATTAAAATAATATACCCTCAAATAGGTTTATAATGTTCTCCTGGCATGGATGATCAGACAGTGGGATGGATAATTTTTGAACTTCCAAATTTAGAGGTTTGACATAATCTAGTTGACAGATTATCTTTTAAATTGATGAAGCTTGTCTGTTCAAGTTGAGTATTTTTTAGGAAAATTTTGAGGGAACTCCACATTATTGCATCGAGAAAAGGGCAGTTGTGGTATTTTATGGATTAAAGTTGAGGAATTGAGTTATGGTGGCTCAATCACATCTTTGCAACCTGCAGAAATTTTAGAGAAAGCTTGGTGTGGGGAGAAAAGAATGGGGCCTCTATTTATAGAAGGGACACTTATTTTATTTGCTTAAAAAGGCGCTTAAACTTTTGTTTATTATTTTTTTAAATTGGGTGTCAAGATCAAATTAGAGAAAATTCCAATAAAAGCTTGTAATTTTGAATTGGGCTTCCTTTATATTTTGAAATTAGGCTTTCTATTATATTTTTTTAAGTTTAGCTTCATGATGCAAATCAAAGAAAGCCCCAATAAAAAGTTGGTGGATTGAACATTACAACTTGTATATAATAATTGAATTAATCAATTTATAGTTAATTGGTGAGGGCTTGAGCAAGTTTTTTTTAACATTTTGGTTGAACCTAATTTTTAGTTGATTAATGAGTAAATGAGAATTCTTTTAAATTGAACTTCATATAATTTAAGGAATTAGTTAATCTGGCTTCACTAACTTATTTGTGAAAATTGGGATTTATGATTTTTCGGTGAATTAGTAAAGTGTGTTAGTATAAAAATTGGGGCTTCATATTAATTTATAGAAAATGTAATTGGCTTCATCAACTTATCTTAAGGATTGGACTTTACCAATTTTTCTTTTGAGTTGACGGAGTTGGAATTGTTTAAAAATTGGATTTCGTATGAATTTACAAACTAATCTAATTGAGTTTCACTAAGTTATTTTCAACACTTGAGTTTCACCAATTCTTTAGTAAATTAATGGTGTTGGCTTTCTTTAAAAATTGAGCTTCACATTAATTTATAAAATAATCTAATTGGGTTCGATCAATACTTTTTTAAGACTGGCCTTCACCAAGTTTGAGTTATTTGTGAATTCAGTTTCTTTAAGAACTGTGCTTCATATTAATATAAGGAATAATTTGATTGGTCTTAACAAGTTGTTTTTAAGAATTATGCTTCACCAATTTTTATGTAAATTGATAAAGTGGGCTTTGTTTCAAAATTGAGCTTTATATTAATTTATGGAATAATGTAATTAAGTTTCACTAAGTTATTTATATGAATAGGACTTTTTCAATTTTTTATTAATTTGATGAAGTGGGCTTTGTTTAAAAGATGGGCTTCACATGAATTTATAGAAAAATGTAATGAGGCTTCATCAATTTATTTGTTAAAAGTTGGGTTTCACCAATTCTTTAGCGAATTATTGAATTTCACGTTGCAATGGAATTTCGTTTCCTCTGAAAGTTTTCAAAAAATACTGATTTTTCTACCAACTAAATTTACATAACAATGAATTCTCATTCATGCCAATAATTTGTTGAGTCCAAAGTTTGGCAACATATAAATGGTCATGAATTTATTTGTTACCGATTTTAAATAATAATGTTATTTAATTAATTCCCTATAATGTTTTTCTGCCCCCTCAAAATTTGGCTTCACAAAAATGGTAATAATGTTATATGTTACTAGTTGAACAATTAAATATAATTCTAAGAAAAAACTTGATTCCCTCCAAAATTAAATTTCCTCTAAATTTTTTATTCCCTCAAAATTTTTGGCCATCCCTATATATAAATAATTTATACAAAATTTATTTCCTTTATGTTATATTATAAGATGAATTAGGGCGTACAAAATTTGGGGGTTAAGAATGTGATGTTTCCTTGTTATAATTTATGTTAACAACTTATTTTGGAAAATTTATTTGTAACCATCCAACTAAATAGAAGTTTATAAGTTACAATTATGTACATATTCACTTACTACATGGATTGCTAAACACAAAGATAGGCATCCTAGTTTGGCATAGTGTAGAGAAGGGTTAATATAATTTAGAGTTTATAATTAAATATAATGATTTATTAATATAACTCAACTTAAGTATAAACGAGGCCCATAACCCATATTTCAATTATTTATCCATAGCCCAAGTTGGATAAGAGACACAAGGTTGTCAATCAATCGAATTTGGATCATATCACTATTATCTGAATATGAATCCAATTATATATGAATATTTTTTCGAAAGCTGGCCTGATATCCTATAGGATTTATATTAATTAATATCATTTCAATTTTGATAGATATCCAAAATCTAGCAAAAAAATCATCAAATATTTTAATTGAATGTAATTCATCAAATATTTTAATCGATTAAAAATTCTAAAATTTGGATGATATACTAATTGATTCAAACTATAATATGACCCATTGATAGCTATGGAGAGGCTTGCTATGAAATGAATAGAAAAAATATCTAATGTAAAGGACATACTATATATCCTTTTATTTTGAACATGTATTTATTGAAAATTGATTAACTTGAATAACATTATAAATATATAGAGTTAGAAATTTTGAATTAATTTTGAAATGCTAACAACTTTATAATATAAAATCAATAATATAATTATACATTTGGTATACTTATTTTTATCCCAATATTTATAGTTGAAGGATAAAATACTTTTCATTTTATCTCCATTAAATTCCTACACTGAAAATTATCTCCATTATAACGAGATTTTACTATAATTTGTAAATCATCTCAACCTAGCAAAAATATTATAACTAATTAGAATTTTTATATTTAAACAAAACACACTGCAATTTATTTGAGATTACACAATAATATTATAACTATTCGTATAGAAAACAAATTTTATAATATTATTAATTATAAAAAATCATTTGAAAAGCAAACTAATTAAATTATTACTATTAATAATAAAATTGTCAAGGCAAAGAAAGACTTTCTCCCTAGATGTTATTCTTACTATTATCCACTTTCTCTTCCGTATTAGTCGCATAAGGGTTTTCTCCAAATTCAAAAGATCAAAACCTTAGAATTAGTGGAAGAAGAAGATCATAAAAATCATATGGTTCAATTTTATGGCTTTTTAACCAAAGTAGTGGAACTTACATATCTCTGTAGTTATAAGGTGATGGTCTTTATGTAATAGTTCAATACTAGCAGCCATAACACGATACAAAGGAATAAGTATTTTGTTAGTATTGATAAAAGATCTTGATGGTACAAAGCCGATCTTTTTGTGTTGCAAAACCAAGCACAACAAGTTTTCTACATTAAGGACACTAGGTTTGGCTATAATTCTCAAATTGTGCAATGTATACACCATAGGCATCTTTTGGATATTGTAGAACAAGAACGAGAAAATGCATGTGAAATGAGTGTTGAATGGATAAGTCAAAATTATACATTTTCGCATCATGATTCAAATAGTGTTGTACTATGGATAGATGATAAAGATATTGGTTTGAATTATTTAGCTAGAGAAGACATTGAAACCTAATATTGTAGGTGAAGAAGTATCTAATTCCATTAGAGACTGCATATGTGATGTGCAAAATGATATATGTGAAGAAAAAGATAATAAACTAGTTCGATAATGTGATGATTATGGGTAATTTCCTCATGAAGTAAGAGTTGGTGACATTATATGATATTGCATAATATTGGAACAAACATGTAATTGCACTTCAACATATTTGCTACTTTTTGTTTAATTAAATTTTATGGTTTACATTGAGATGTCATGTTCAGTTTACTTAGCATATTATCTTTACTAGTCCGTTAAATGTTACTTTCAAATTCATGTTAGTAATTGTTCTATGCACGTTCCAACTTAATGGATTGGTTTGATTGAAAAAATCTGAGTCTATTAAACTTAGACCATGAAACCTGATTGCATGGTTCAAACTTTAAGTTTCAGCCCAATTCCTTGAAGCTCTAAAACATATAGTAATTTAGTTCTAGAAATCTAATAATGAAATTATATTGATTTAGTTGCAGAGCTTTAATAATTTAACTATGAAATTTACATATTCTCATACTCTTAAAAAGTAACTTTTTTCACAAATAAAGAGTTCAATATTTAATAATTCAAATTATGAGATCGACATCCATCAAGTTTTTAATTTTCTTTACAAGCCTTCTTTTGATTTATTATAATTTTTATTGTTGAAATATTATTGTGCTTTAAAATTGTGATTTGATATTATGCACATTTTTAACATGATGCTTTTATCAAAATTATGTTAGTTTTCTTTATATTTATTCACTCCTTGATGTTGTTTATCTTTATTTTGTTTTGCAGTCAAAATGCCACCTAAAGGAACTTTCTTGCGTTGTCCTGTTACTAGGAATGCTTCATTAAACATCCATCAACTAATAACACTACTCGCACAAAATATCAGCAAAATTTATAATCCAAAAGGGGTTTGAAAATACCTATGGTTCTATGCATATCTAGACGTGCCAAAAAGAGCCAAATTTCGTATCATCCAACCACTACAAGGGAATTATCTCCTCTTCCAACAACAAATTCTTCCATAGAAGATCAATATATAGTCTTCCCACCCCACCCGCCGGGGCAGGCTTCAAGTATTCCTATAGCTACAAATCAAAGTATATCTCAACCATTAATTGTGACTAAACTATAATCTCTATGGAGGGGGGTGCGCAATTTCTTTATATTGCACTAGCAGTAAGGCTCCTTCCACCAACCACTACCAAGAACTCAATGTGGCAGTCGAAGTGAAGTTATAGGCATGCACCAAGAAGCAACACCACCAATTGCCACTCACATTAACACTCCAATTGCAATCTAGCAATACAACTCCTAGTAAACTAATTCCTCGTGTTACTATGGGTTTCTATTGCTAAAAATCCTCAACCAGCTTCAGATATTCCAAATCTTGGCATGCCTTCATCCTTAACAGGTACAACACCAAAAACTCCACCATCATCTTCTCATCCAGAACAAGAGGATGTGCCTTTGGAAACTCTAGAATATGCTACTACTACAACAGAAGATAAAGATCCTTCACTAATCATAGGTATGCATTTGCGTAAAATTAACTACCTACTTCCAATTCATATTATTTCATATGTACTCAATAACATATTTCATGTTAGATTCCACCAAACAAAGAGGCTGAGATGCAAGTACTGTCAAGTTGATTGAAAATGTTATCGCTAATAATGTAAGTGTTAATAATTGATTATGTCATTACTTTTATGCCTTTGCTGATATTTTAGTATTTATCATTTGATTGGGAGGCTCAACGCTTGAGATTAAGTTCCCAAGAGGTTCAGAAAGGCCATTGAAATATAATGCTCATCTTTCTAACAGAGCGAAACTTGATAGGCATAATTGTCAACTTGACTGGAATTCATGAAAAAAAATGTGCCAGAAATTGATGAATTGTCTGTACATACCATATTATACATAGGTTAACTTATTACTTTAGTTAAATTCTAGAATAATTTATATTACATACATGGCAATAATTAGCTAGACATATGATTAAGATCAAATTTAATGTCTTTGTTAGCAATGGTTCAATATCAAAGGATAGCTCATCCTATTGTCGCTATGCATGTGGACGAGATGTTTACTGGTAGCTATAAACATTGTGAGGAAGATTAAATAAAATTTATAGAAAAATGGTTTAATGTGGCGAGTATCCTAGGAGTGAGGCACTATTTTATTAGATCTCACTCGACAAGTAGTTGGGGTCTACTTGCATATCTGAAATTTTAGGTAATATGTGGATGTAAATGCTTAGGAAATGATTGCTTATGGAAATCTTTTTCATTTTTTGTTTTCATGAGATAAAAGTTGAGATGTGGTAGGGAGAAATTTCTGTGAGAAATGAATAAGTGATTGGTTGAGTAGAATGATTAGGGTTGATGTGATATGATGATGTAATGTGAGATTGTGATTGGTTGTGAAATATTTTATGAGATATACTTATGAGAATGGGTTTGCTCATGAGATTTCTATATAATATTTTGTAAGAAATATTATATATAAGAAAAATATAAATTATATAAATTTATATAGTTATAAAAAAAATTATATTATCAGTGCAACTCTTTTTTGTGTTGAAATTAATAAAAATCATCAAGAAAATTTGTATTTATTTGATCGATCATTATTAAGTTATGATTAATTTATTAGTATAAATTAATTTGTATTTGTTTGTTGAAAAATTATAAAAAGTCATTCACGAAATATCTTGAGATACATGTCATAGTATTTATTTGTAATTTTTTGTGGGTGAGTTAAAACCGATGGTTGTGCGCACATACAAATTTTTTTTAAAAATAATATTTTTTAAAAAAATGTTATGTTTCATAAATTCTTTTAAAAATAATAGTTTATTTTAAGAAATGAATATTTATGATGATATTTGTTATATATATGTATCTATTTTTGGAAGCATTACATTTTTTCTTATCTTACAATATAAAGCTTACATTAATCATTATATTTATTAAATTAGATGAAGCCATAAATTAATAATTTTTATGCGTATGAGTGTGTAAAAGTGGGCGTAAATAGAAATTTGATGGTTGAATGACTTATCACACCATCAATATGCACAGACATAGACATAGCACGTATATATATGTATATATGTGTACCGAGAGAGAACAAAACAAGACTTGTCAAAAGTGTGAAAATGAAGAAAAAGATAGTAAGAGAAAATCATTGTCCTTGTAAAGTAGGAAAATTCTAGAAAGACCTATTTCTATCAAGCTAGGAGTGATTTCTTATAAATAGATAAAGGCCAGTCAAGAGGTGTTTCTTAGGCAGAGAAAAGATCTATATATCTAAGCACAACATCATAAATTTTTTAACTCAAAGAAAGAGATTTTGGAAAAAGTTCTCACAAGCATGTGTAGCCATAGGTTCTCCTTTTTTCTACAGTTACATATAGTAATTCATTGGTGCATTGTACTAACTCTTATTGCGCCAATCACAACCCAACTATATACTTGGTTGTGATTGCCTATTTTTCATGTCTTCCTAACTTTGAAAAGGTAACCTCAATTTCAATTTCTAATCAAACTCTATTAGTCATATTTTCAAGTTAGTTTCAGAACTTGCATTAAACTTAGTTTGAAATTGGATTTCACCCCTAAATAAGATCAATTTTAGATTGAAATTGACAGGTAAATGCGAGATTAGTTTCAATTTGAAACTGAGATGCCAAATTAATTTCAATTTCAACCAAAATTGAAGTTGAAACTTAGCTTAGTTTTATTTCGAAAAGAAGTTAGTTTTGCAATGAAAATGGCTTCAAGTTTATGAATTGAAACTGAGTTTTCATTTGAACTACTTTATTCAAATTGGCTTGGTTTTATCTCAATACCTAAAACTCACACTAAGTTGCTTCATGTAAAATTTAACATTTTAACGCACATTATGGTTAATTCAAATTCTTATTTTTTTAATACAACTATAGGTAAATGCATGAAAGGTTTAAAATCAATTCAAAGAGTATAGCACAAATTCCATATTCTCATGCATTAGTGCAAAATTGTTCACGACACACTTGATGAAAATAGTAATGCATCTATACATTTTTAACACACATTTCTCATATTACTACCCTAGAAAAATTCTACTAAAAAAATTCTTTCTGATTAAAAAGGTACACCAAAATCAAGTGGATAAGTTTTGATACATACATATTAAGAAAGGCATCGAAGAATAAGTCAACAATGAAGCTGCAAACAAGCATGCAAGTGTAGATTTTATATTACATATCTTCTATTCTTAAATATATGTAGTTGTGTCTAGAAATCAAATTAGTAACTTTTATAACTTTACACATGATAGAATAAAATGAAATGAAGGAGGAAAGAAGCAAATAAAGATGGACAACAGCAAATTTCTGAAAGGGAGATCATGAGGGCCTTGCTTAGTGAATGGTTTGCTATGAGAGAAGTACGATATTTGGAGTTGTACATTTTTTGGTAGCAAGAAGAGAAAATATAAGATTATACAACTTCAAGTAGTAAAGGAAAAGTTCGTCAAGGTAGAAAATAAGTTTGAGCCTGATCCCATCAAGACACAGCAAGATATGATTGAAAACCAACAAAACAAATTCAAAACTATGATGGGATGTGTTAGAATCAAGATGTAGAAATTACAAACCTAAAAAATGATTAGGATAAGCCCGAACAACCCATGTTGGCATGGTAATATAAGCTAGCTTAAAGGCCCAACACTCAATTGAAGTAATTAAGGCAATAGCAAAAGGTCATAAAATGTCATATCCACAAGTATTGAAGTTGTAAAGTAGGTTGTTTGATTATTTAATGACTTTTCAAGTACTTCTCATTTGTTTAGGATTTTAATATAAAATTATGGAATTAGTTGTTTGATTATTTAATGACTTCTCAAGTATTTCTCATTTGTTTAGGATTTCAATATGAAATTATGGAATTAGTTCTATGATTCTTATATTTTGAATTTGATTGAAGCTTCATTACTATTATATTAGTATTTTGTTTGACATTTTAACTTTTATTGGGCTTTTGCTAATCCTTCTCTTCTATCGCAACCTGCTGCCATTTACTTTGAATATTTGTTTACTCTATGAATTTCATTTGAAACTTGATTAACATACCTTTGAAGAGCAAGCAGTTTATTGGGCATAGACTGACTCCCAATTGCATTCATGTAAAACTGCCTGTATACATATATAGTTGCATTTCATGTTTTTACAATTCTGCATTAAGTCATAATTAGCTTACATTAATGCATTTTGGACATAGGTTGCATTTTATGTTTTTTTTATTTGGACATATCTTGCATTTAAGTTTTTGGATATAAATTTTGTTAATTTAGTTAAACATTAGGTTGGTTTATTCTATTTCATTTTTTGGACAATGATGTGCATTTTTCTTTTTTCTTTTTTTTTTTTGTTAATGTTCACATTATGTGTGTTTTTACTTGTGGTAGATTTTGGCAAGAACAATTTGACTTTCATCATGCGTATAAGGCATATTTCACCCCCCCCCCCTACTATTGATTTCAAATGAGCTGGAAAACCATTTATCTTTCAAGAATCTCTCATACAAATTCTTTTATTTTCATGCTGCTATTAGCTTGTCATTCAAAACATACAGTTTTTAATGAATATGGATGAATATTTCTAGTTTGGAGATAATTTTGAACTCGTTTTAATGTTTTCATAACTGTGGATTAATATACAATATTATTTGATGACTATTTTGTTGCTCATATATGGAATTTTTTGTGTTGTCTGGTATAGGTTGTCATGAAATTTCAACTGCATTCAGTCACTAAAATTCTTAGTGATAAAAAATTCCATTTCAAAATTAAATATAACGAAGTCAATTATTTTATTACCATAACTATTCTAATGAGTTTAACTTATAAAACTTTGGTAATGAAAATATCGTTACCATTTAATATTATAATGAAATTCAAGCCTATGATAACGAAATATTTTGTTACTGGAATTGCAATTTTTTGTGATGTTAAATATAGTTGCTTGCTTGTCAAATAAGTTGGGCTCGACCTCGAGGAGTCCAAACAATTAGGTTCCTTTCTACTCGGAATCTTTGAATAGTTTGCTTTCTATTAGGAATCCTCGAACGCATATTTACTTTCTGATAAGTGATGATGGACTGACCTAAGGGCAGTCGATTGGACTATCATAACTAGCCTAGGGGCTACCAACAATATGTTAAAGTCAAGTAGGCTTGACTAATTAGAGATATTGACTTGTGGACTGTTGTTCAAACAAAGAGAGACATTGAAGTGGATGGCCTTTAGGTAGCCACCTTCACGAGCATGATTAGGAGACTTCTATCATAGTTGTTTCAATGTGGTGCTCCGAGCAAATGATTAGGCTAAGTGTCTAACTATTTGAGATCTATTTGGTATCTTCCTTATCATGGAAGGTATAAAGCTAATGCTGAGAAATTTATGTAGACTAATCTATTTCATGAGAGAAATATACGCTTGAAAGGAAAGCTAACAACAATAACTCGAGAATAGAAGAAAGAGAATGGAGTGTGATAGACTGTAGCTTTGAGCTTTAAACTCAACTAAGAACTGACTAACTCCTATCGAGAAAAAAGAAAGCCCACGAGAAATTAAGTAGGTGACAAGCTTCTCCACCTAAAGATATGTGAGTCAATGGTAGATGAAGATTTTATCTACTTTAAAATCTCATGAATTAATTAGGTTAGAGGAATCGCTATTAGTTGGTGACTACAAAAGTTTTATGTAGGTCAAAAGCTGGTAGATTGTATTAGCATAAGGGGATACCAATGAGGCTAAAATATATTTAAAAAGTAGCTTAATTTAGAGATTAAATGAAAAAATTCGATCGCCCCTATTTGTTAAGGGGTAAGCAAAGTCATCCGACCCTATGGAATTAGTAATCAGGGCTGTACATTCGTTTAACCGAAATTTTTGGTTTTTCCAAATGCAAAACTTCGGTTTGATTCAATTTTTAACCAAACCATTTTTTGTTTTTTTTTTTTGTTTTCTTAAGTTTCTTTTTCGGATTTTTTGGTTAAAACCGAAATCGAACTGGAAAAAAAAAAAAGGAAAGAAAGAAAGAAAAACTTATTTTTTTACCAAGAAAGTGTTATAAAAGTTTTTTTGACAAAAGTAAGTTAGTTTAATTAAAAATTTGAATTGGGTAACTTATTCTTTTAGTACCAAAAAAATTATTTGATAAAAGTATACTGATAAAAATATTTGTTTTTAGGTGAAAAAATTGATTTAGATTACTTTTTTTCTATATTGAAAATATTTGTTTTGATAAAATTATAATTTATCTATTCTAAACAAATATATTTAAAATATTATAAATTTAAGAAGATAAATAAATATTTTAATTATTTTATGTTATAAAAATTTTAGTATACACATTGAGTATGCTAAAATTGCTAGCTTATAATCGCCAAGGTAGATGCACACGATTTTTGTATATTCAAACCTTAACTGCTAAGATCGAATAACGAATCAAATCTTAAACTCAATCCACTAAAGTTAAATAGCTAATTGATCCAATGACATCATAATATAGATTGCGGATTTGTAAATTTTGTAAAACATACAATTATAACCTTATTAAATCATCATTTCTAAAAGATAATTACGAAATATTGATAAAATTTGTATCCAAACTATCTTTCTTATGTTGAATTTTCCAATTTATCCTTCAAACTATATTGTCAATTTTTGTTGTTGAAATAATTAAAAGGACAAATTATGTAAATGAACAAAAATAACTTCTATTTTAGATACAAAACGGTCTTTGTTTTTATAATAATATAGATAAAATATTTATTGGTCAGCAGATACAATATACTACTAGTATTACCATAGGAATAGTCGAATAGGATTCAATCCCTCATCCCTTAGTTTGCAATTTAAGTTGAAATTTCAATTTTGCTCATCAACATACCCTATAATATATATATAAATTTAATTAATTAATTAATTTTCTTTTAATATAACATTTTTTGTTGTTTAAATCATAATCATCTATTTTTTTATATGTAACGTGTATTAATTCATATAATAAAAAAATTATGCAATTGTACCATTTGAGTTTAGAAAAAGATATCATTTTTTTTCTCTTTGTATTATAACTAGTCATGTTTTTATATGTCATATATTAATATCTATATTATTTATAAAACATAGGGTTTTTAATAACTATTTTGATATATTATTTACTTCTTTTTTTTTCAATTATTTCACTTTATCAAAAAAAAAAAATTATTTATCCCAAAAATTTAAAAATACATTAACATTTACATTATTTAAAATTTTATATATATTTATCTTAGACTTAAAAAATTTAATAAAAAATGTGAAATAAAACTTAAACTAGTAGTGATTGAGTAATAAAATTTTGTATATAAAAAAATAAAATAAAAAAAGTTTCGGTTTTTTCGGTTCGGTTAACTGAACCGATTTTTTCGGTTTCAGTTAACCGAATAAAAAAAACCGAAAAAACCAAAAATTGAATTTTTTTGAAATGAAAAATCGAAAAACAAACCGAACCTAGTTCGGTTCGATTTTTTCGGTCGGTTTGGTCGATTTCGTTTTTTTTTTTAACACCCCTATTAGTAATGCAAAGGCCTCTCTTTCGAATAAAGATCGGGGAAAGGAAGAACTATGCTATTATTTATAACATAAGGATATTTAAAGTAAGCATGTTATGTGGGTTTATTTGGTATTGATAATCCATGCTTATTATCTAATTAGAACACTATGTAGTTGTCTACCTATTGCTTCTTAGTATGAGTCGTTCTTACTGAGATGAGCACATTTAGTTGTTTGTATTCATTTGGTTTTGGCAATAATTTGAATGGTAGATGCTCTTCTATATTAGTCTTCATAATAGAAAATGAATAACCATTTTCAAATATATATATTTTCCATGTATTGTGTTATATTATTGTTTTCAATGGTTGAAAATAGGGTGCAACAAGATTTATCTTAAAAGGTGTCTTATATTCTATGTTATATATTGAGTATGCATATTCTATGTTCAGATTTCTTTTTGAATGGTTGATATTATTCCAAGCTTCCATCAAATCATTACACTATCTATCAACTCTATGCCACTTCGAATTATAGTAGCAATTACTTCTATTCTGCAACATATGTAGGATTTTATTATTATATAATTTTGTGCTAATTGTTAAGGTCACAAATTACCATCATACCACCACATTTCACCCTTACAAATTCTCCCCTACTCCACACAAGCACAATAGAAAAAGACAATAATCCTAGCTATGGTAATAACTGGACAAATAGCCCTCTTACTCCGTTGCGGCCCATTCAAGACCCACAAGTTCAAGAAGTGTCATCTAGTTTTAGTTCAACACTGAGTTTGTCTATGTTTTGATATACTTGTATATTACTTCCTTTTTACGTATTTTTTGTTACATGTATTGTTTGCTACTTGAATTTAATGTTGTTAATGTTAATAAGCCCATGATTGATGCTACTATGTGGAAAAGTCTCATAATTTTTTGTGCTTTGTCACATAACTATGAAATATACTATTTGTTTTTGGTATAACGATGTTTAATGTGAGGTATTTGAATTTATCTTTAAACTTGTGACATGTTGAGGTCTTTGTCTATATTCTGTAATTCTAATGCGTTTTTTGGGATGACTGAGGGATGGAAACAATAGCAAAGATTATGATGGTATGTTTTATTTGGGTGGTGACTTTTCTCTTGCATCATCTCCCTTTCACACAATTCTTACATTTCAAAGTTAGTCTGATGTTTTATGCACGAAGTTCTGAAATACTTTCTTGTACATTTATAGGATCCTTTTTTATACAAATTTAGGCAAGTTAAGTAATTGTATTTAGCGTAAAAGTGAATAATGTAATAAAAATATCATGGCACACTTTGAATAATTTTTGGTTGTATCAGATTCAATTTAAATATTGTTTAAATTGTACTAGAAGTTCGGGAGGCTTTTACATATTTTTTTATGATTACAATATATATTTTTAGGCTATTATATTGAATTTATTTTGCTTCCTATATCTGTATTTTTAGGGGAAAAAAAAGGGTTTATGCAAAGTAAATTGTCATAGCTGAATATTTAATTGGATTCTTTGAATAACAACCTAAAATGTTACACTTGGTTGTGTACTTGTTTCATGAAAAAAATGTTTTACACTAGTTACCAATAGCTCATAATAATTAAATTAACAAGTTTAGGACGTGAAAAAAGTACTAGTTTAATAATGCATGAAATGGCTATTTTAAAATTTTATGGATGGCCAAGAAAGATAATTTGACTCCATAGTAATAGCAATATGTTTTAGAGTCAGAACTTAAATGTCATTTACTAGAACTACTATTATTATTGCTATTGTTATAATTATTAATAATATTATTATTTTATTATATTAAATTGTAGGTTTTGGGTAAGAAATGCAATTGGTCTTTCCACTAAACAAATAGGATGATTTAATGGATGCAAATTCCAACAGGGTTAGTGTTAAATTTAAGAAGTCAATAGAGGCATGTATCAATGTGCTATACCGCATGGATAGACCTCTTGACAAACTTTTTGAAAAAACTATTAATGCTCTTAAGAGTTTGGTAATGTATACGTTCTTCATTCGACTTGACAATTGAGAGAAACGAATTTGGTTTGAGCCTTTGGAGAACCTCTAATGAGCATTGCATGTCTTTTCATGCCTCTTTTCATTTCTAGTTCTTGATGCAATGCAATTGTTGCAACTAATTCTTTTTATGTATTTAGTCTTCTAAATTACATTATGTCATCTTTAAGCACTTCACATACTATTTCTATGACATTTTCTCGAATTTCGCCAATCCTCGTTTGGCACCTTTGATTCAATTAGCATAAAGTACTACTTATACTATGTTACTTTTGAAGGTTACTAGTTCCACTAGATTATGACGACTGTATCCGGTTCCAGATAGCTACATGAATTTTCAACGAGTGTATTGATAGAAGTATAGACACCTCCTAAAGAGACATATCCAATATCCAATGGCTATGAAGAGTTCTTCCTTGTGAGTTAAGTAATATGACTGAATTTGTTGAAACAAAAGATGCCTTGTAATATCCTATGTTGCAAGGTGCTAACTGGGTGGGAGAGACCATTAATGGCCATGAAGGGCAATTTTATGACAAGAAACCTACATTCATGGCTCTAGTGGAGCTACTAAAAAAAAGGAACATTGTTTGAGTCCAAAAATTCATAAACGTTAGTTATAAAGGAGATAGCAATATTTATGCCACTAGGAATGCAACAAAGATAGAGGACTGTCTTGGAAAGATTTCTTCACTCACTTGAGACAATAAATCATCATGTTAGGAGGTTGACAACTGCATTAAATCATTTAGCTCCTGAGGTGATTTGTAGACTAAACTTTGATGAAGTTCCTCCATAAATTTTGAACAACCCATATTTTTAGGTATTGTAGCTCAAATGACATGATTAATTCTCACTAATCTGTCATCACAACAGAGATTTTCACTAATTGCTACAAATGCATAGAGAGCAATTGGTGTCACAGATGATAGATGGCGCTCTAATCCCAACAGGTACCAACACATTGCAAAATGCCTATCATTAAGGAAGGATCATACTTGTCAAAATTCTTGCAATTTGCGATTTGGAATGCTCACATTTGTTCGTGCTATCGGGAGGGCAATGTTAATAACGCTAGGGTGTTGTTCAATGCCATACAAAGTGACCCAATATTTCCCTTTCCTCCACCAGGTTGTTATGTAATTATGTATGTGCTTTCATTGAAACTATACATAATGTGTCAAAAAATTTAAAAAGTTTGCATTACTTGGCAAGGAAGCAATACCTTGCATATATTGATTTTAGAAATTATATATCCTTCCTCGCCTCATACAAACAATCGTTGTAAAACACTATCTTTCTTGTAAGTAATTTTTTCTTAAATTTAATATTTAGTAAATTATTAGAACTATCCAAAAGCCTTAGAAAATAAGAATTTTAATTTTCTATATTTAATAATTAGATCATATTTATAAAATTATCATTTTGATTAGCTTAGTAACATTTTTAAATTTTAGGGGCAAATTAATATTTGATTTTAAAATTCATTAAAATAAAATTATATTATCAATTTGGCCATATTTAGCCTCGTACTTAAATAACAAAACATAAAATATTTGGCTGACTTCTCCATTGAACGAATCAAACTCCTCGATGAGAATAAGTGATCAAGTACCCCTAAACTCTATCAGTCAATGGTTTATCCATAAGCGCAAGTGGAAGAGCTGGCATACCTCTTCATCCCTAAAAGGAATGGAACTTAATTATGATATTTAATTGATTGAATCTTCAAATTATAAGCGATGAGGTCGATTATGGGCCCCTTGTTGTTGGAATAAACATAGCCCTCAGGCACTGGGTTAACATTAATAGCCATCACAAATTCTCAATTCATTGCAACTTAGTTTCAAGGTGCATATGAAGCAAAATGAAGCATAACGATCAAATTCTTAGCAAGGATAACAAAAATGCAGAGAAATGCCTCGACCATACTTCAAAATATTTATGAAAACATTTATGGCAATCACTCAAGAGGATGATTGCTAGCTCATAAGATGATTCGACAAGGATACTTCTACTTATAGTATCAAGGATGTGATTAAATTTTCGACAAAGTCCAATCTTGTCAATTTCATTTCCAATACTCCACACTAATCGATGCCAGCTCTAGTGAATCTCGACATTGCTCGGCCCTTCAATCAATAGGCATTAATACAGTTGGCCTATTCCCATTGGCAACCAGACAAAGGAAATTTTAAATGGTCAAGATCGAATACTTCAAGAAATAAGTTGAAGAGAAGTATTCCCTAAAATTATTAGCCTAAACACAAGCATAATTGAAATTCGACTTTCCCACTTAATTTGCGGATCGATGTACTTCTTCTATGTCCCTTTGACTAGCAGGAAAGTAAGGGGCTTATTACTAGAAAGAAAATATGGGGACTTATGAAATGAGAGATCTAATGGATCTTGAACAATCAGATACGTAACCTAATTATTTGCTCAAAAATACCACATTGGAACAACTACAATAAGAGTCTCCTAATCAACCTTGTGAAGGGTGACCGCCTTGAGGCAATCCATTCCAAAGTCCCTTTTTTGGGGCACAACTATTCGTAGGTCAATATTTCTCATTGGTCAAGCTTGCTCAACCTAACACATAGTTGGTTGCCTCCAAGCCAGTTGTAACCACCCTTAGGTCGATCAATCATGACACATTAAAATTAAACTAGCTTTACCTAAGGATTTGTAATAGAAAGCAAACAAAGTCTTTCGCTCAATTTCTTAATGTCGAGCTCCAGTTGTCTGACACACAATGTGCTACAAGTTCAATGTCAATTGTCTCCATTTGCACTCAATGATGTTGTTTGTCATCCACATCCATATTTAATGCTGTTGAATGATCATCGTGCCCTATTTAGCGATAGTGCAACGTAACGATTATTGTTGCCTGATGATTGACAATTTGCATAAACTTCAAATGCCCCTCTAACCTCAATAGCGGTAGCACATCAATATAAAAGGGATTGATAATTTTGGCTCCACACTTCAGATGATCTTTTCCTATTACAAGTACTTGATGTTATAAATGTTACAGATGCATATTACTGAGCTTGAATTACTCTCGATTTCATTCTTCACCTTATAAACTCTTTTTGCTTGACTTGGCTTTAGCATTGGAGGATTTTACTCAAGGACTACCTCAACAAGCCTAATTTACTCTCCTTATAATTAAAGATTCAGCCCACCAATCTCTCAACTTGAGTAACCTTGGCATCACTTACATCGACGTCGTGTATAACCTTTTAACCAAAACCTGCATCATCATTCTAACTCTTACATATATAAACTAGTTAACTTTTGGATACCACAAATGTTGAAACATAACTTACATGTAAGGAAGCAAGTACTAGAGATAAGATCTAGATTAGATCCTGTAACGATAGCTTGACTCATAACTCATCCCTTCCTTCAGAAGAAGGAGTAGTGAGAAAATGGTGACTATCATACGGAAATGAAAATAAATTTAGATTAAGTAATTCCACCATTGAAAATATGCATATTAAACTTAAAGCTATCAATCAAAGAAATCAATCTAAAAACTTTCAACCAGCTCGTGCATGATCATGCAAATAAATAGTTATGAATCCAGATACTATAGAACTGCAATCTAGTAATACACAACCTCCACCCTGATGGGACAAAGAGTACTACAATTCAAGGGAATTGGGCATTCTCAAAATGTATATACCAAAAATTATACCTTTGTTCACTTCTGCGTCAAAATTTCATGAGGAAGCTAAGAACAATAAGTGGAAACTAGGGTACATTAAATGGCACTACATGATAAAGTGCATATAAAAACTTGACTTGCCTTGATCTACAAACTTTTTGCCTTCTTGTTGCCAAAATTGGATTAGCAGCTAATCTTGTGCAATCCATGAGTTCAAAGTTGTTTCATGCATACTTGTTTTCTTTCTTATCGTGTTTCTTCTGTCCAAGAATTGAAATCACCTAGAAATTAAAGTCTATCTCCAAAAGGCTCCTAGTATATAGATATCTTAGAATAGAACCAAGGTGACGAAGCAATTGGAGTAGGATAACTTACTCTCAAGGGCCCGTTACTAGATGGATAGAGAGTGCATTTTACAACCCATGAGCAAGTGCATTTTAAGAAGCTGTTGAGTGCCTAATAAAATTGAATGATTTCCATTGCAACTGTTATTACCATATTTTTGCAATAACTAGGTTAGCTTTGTTATAATTTATATATGTTTGTTGAAGTATTTCTAATAAATGCAACACATGCTAATTGTGCACTTCAAAACATCACGGTTTAGCTTAGAAAATTTTATCCTATCATAATTCATTCTTCTAATACTAATTTTTTATCAGTATTGCAAATTGTCCGTCAAATCCATCCAAGTTCAGCAATGGCATCATGACAAATTGCATTGGATATATACTAGGTCTGTCAATGGGTAGGGTAAGACCCTACCCAAGCCCATAAAAGCAATATATTACCCATCCTCATACCCAACAAATTTGTGCTAGGCTCAGGCCCAGACCCTATAAAGAAAAAGAAATGGGTCTAGGTAGGGCCCGTACCCACAAAATATCTATCTACCCTAAACTTTTAAGACCGTTGGATTTGATAAAATCCAACAATCTACATTAAACCCTAAAAATGAAATATTGATTCTCACATAAAACATACACTACAACAAATTGCACTTTGCATAACAAAAATTTTGGTAACAAAGGTAAAATTCGTTACATATGTTAGATTTATTGTAACAGAATTGATTTTTTGTTACAAATACCATTTTCTTGAGTAACAAAGTAAAAGTTTTGTTACCTTTAACTCAAATTCGTTACCTTAAATTTTTTATATTCGTAACTAAATAATAATTCGTTACGAAAAATGTTATTTTGTTACATATAACATTTTTCGTCATATAAGAAGATATATTTGTAACAAAATTTGGTACCTTTTGTAACAACAAAATATTTGTTACAAATAAAAAATATTATAACAAAGTTTTTAGTTACTAAACTTTAAGTAACTTCCCTCCAAATATCAATTGTACACATATGGTAACAATGATTTTTGTTACTAATTATAAATGAATATTAAATTCAACTTTTACTAATATTTGTGGGTTGGGCTTTTGTTCAAAAAATGGACTTCACAATAATATAAAGAATTTGTTAATTGGGCTTAATTAATTGTTTAGTGAATTATTACTAAATCGAATTTTATTTTACAGAATGAGCTTGAAGAAATTTGAAGCGAATAATCCATTAGTTGGGGTAATTTCTTTAAAATATTAGGCGTTATAACTTTTTTGTGAATTATTCAATGAATTGGGAGTTTTCATTTATGAAATAGATTTGACCAAATTTATAGTGAATTAAGTGGTGAATTAGGCTTCATTTTAAGAGTTGGTTTTGAACAAATTTGAAGTGAGATAAATGATGAATCAAGCTTTCTTCAAGGAACTGAGCTTATTTTTTATTAATTGGGCTTCACATTAGTTCAAATAATTGATTGCTTTGAGTTGAACAGCCTTTTTTTTTTTTTTAAACTAATTGGGCTTAACTAATATTTTAGTGAATTGGCAAATTGAGCTTCATACTAATTTGACGAATTCATTAATTGGGTTTTACCAACTTCCTTTTCATTAATTGAGCTTTAATAATTCTCTTAGTAAATTAGTGAATTGGATCTGACATTAACCTAAAAAATTGATTAATTGTGCTTTTACAACTTTTCTTTTATTAATATGAGTTCACCAATTTTTTAGTAAATTAATATCTTTTTTTTTTTTTTTCGAAGAAGCCACATGTGCCATGGCGAGGGATTTGGCATAGACCCCTACCATGTATATTAAAAGAAAGCCAAAGGTTTGCAACATTCAAGAAAGCGATAAACGAGGAGGGCTCCTCCCTTACAAGGTTTTGAAAAGTAAAACTAACTGACAAACTGCTGAAATTCTTGTAAAAGCACCAAGTGTTGTGCCCTCCTCCTAATTTATGTTTTTACTTGTGTGTTTTAGCAGCCAATCAACATGCAGCCCAAATGGATAAAGTGTTGTTGGTGCTTTGATAAGGCCCAGGTTCGAATTCTTCTTGGATCATTTTTGGACCAAAATTAGTGGTGGGCCAATTTCTCCCATTCAGCCCACAGATTCGGCCCACAAGATATTCTCCAATCTGCCCAACTTTTCAGGCATCCAGCCCGCGAGTAGGCCCCAAGTAGCGGCCCACAGATCACGGCCCACATAACGCACGGCCCACCACCGATGGCCCAAATAGTGCCAATGCGCCCAGCCATACATCCTGGGCCCAAATTCGAAGCCCATTAAAATGGGCACAAAGGCCCAAGGGGGCGGAATTGCAAAACCGGCGATCACAGGCCCTCATGAACCTAACCATGCAAAATTGGCAAGCGATCTATTTTGAAGGAGAAAACACAAAGGGCCAGATCCAATCGAAAATTCTTTACTTTACTTTTTTTTATCTTTCTTTTCCATTCTTTCTTTTCTTCCTAGGCGACTTCCTGCAAGGCAATAGGCATTAGTTGAGACATTTTAATATAATATCACGACTCCCGAGGCCATGTAAGTCAAAATTTGGTAAATATTGAGTTTGACATCAAATTGCATAATTGATTAATTGGGCTTTAGCAACTCCTTTTTTATTAATTGGGCTTCACTAATTTTATAATGAATTGGTGTCATTATAGGGGTGGCAATTTGGGCGGATCGTGTGAGCTCGGGTTGGGTTGAAGTAGGGTATAATATTAATTTTCTCAACTCTATCCCAACTCAACTTGATGACAACTTAAAAATGCTCAACACTAACCCAACCTGAATCGATTCAGGTCAGATTTGGGTCAACCTTATTTTTATTTGATCAACTCGCCAACTCAAATCCACCCAATCCAACCTGTCAATTCGATTTAAAATAATTATTTCAAATATTTGTTTTAATTTCAAAGCCTACTGTGAAAATATATATATATACACACACACACACACACACAAAATAATTTCTTTATATTTTATAAAACCACACACCCCATCTCCCCTTCCATATTTGTTGCCCATTTAATATAATTTTAATATAAAAAGACCAATTTACACTTAATCATTTCACATATTTACAATTCAATTTAAATAACTTTTTTTCAACATATTTTATTATTTTTCTTCTTTTTTTCTCAATTTTCTCTTCTTCCATTATTTCATATATTTCTCATTTTATGCATATATATGTATTTATCATTATTTCTCATTTCTCATTATTTCATATATTCTCATTTTTAGATATTTATATATATATATATATATATATATATATTTATCTATAAAATTTTAAATAATTTTTATTTTTATCTTTTTCTTTCTAATTATTCATACATGTATACTTATTTTTTCTATTTATACTTATTCACATATATATAATAACCATATATATAAATTTATAAATAAAATTTAAATTACTTGTATTTTATCTATTTTTTTCTATTTATTCATTCCGAATTAAATAATATTTAATATTTATAAAAATATATATAATATAATTTTTTATTCATACTTATATACATATATAGTATATATATACATATATATAAATTTCAATAAAATTTAAAGAAGATTCATCATATATTTCTCATTTTATACATATATAATTTTATCATTATTTCTCATTTCTCATTATTTCATATATTCTTATTTTATACATATGTATAAATTTATTTAATGAATTTGGATAGCAATGCAACTTTGTTTCCCTCCAACTTTGTATTCCCTCCAAAATTTGGGCCATAAAAAATGTTAACAATTGTTTTTATTATTAGTTTGACATAATAATTTGATTTGATTTCTTTCAATTTGATTCTCACTAATAATAATGAATTCTCTTCATTTTTTCAATTCCTCTAAATTTTAGATCCTCCATTTTTTTTGTATAAATAATTTATAACAAACTTAATTTTTTTTATCTTAGATTATATGATGAATTGACATATAATTTTTTAAATTATTAAATGGCTTTCTATTATAGTTAAAATAGTTAAATAACATATAATTTGGACTTGTAAATTTTGGTGCTTAAGAATTTAATTTTTTATTATAATTCATTACAATATTCTTTTAGAAAAATTCTAAAACCTCCTTAAAATAAATAGTTAAAGGTTACATACTTAAATAGCAAAAGAAAAGAAAGAAATCTAGTTTACCACATTACTTAATGAAAAGAAAACAATCCCTGAAGTTAGGCCTGTTAATGTTACATTTCAATTTTTAATCGTTTTATTGGCCGGTTAAAGATTTTTATAACTTATAGATATCTATATGTTAATTGTGTGTATGTTTTACTATATAAATTGCTAAAATGAAGATAACTTTCATGGTCTAATATAGTGTAAAAAAATATTAACATAAAGTATATTATTAAATTTAATGATTGTTAACTTTTATGAATCTAAACAAGTTGTTTTTAAGAATTAGTTGGTCTATGTATTATATTTCCTTCAAAAAACAAGTTTTCCTCCAAAAATGAATTCCCCTATTATTTTTTTATTTCCTCCAAAATTTTGCTTCTCCCTCCATTTTGTGTCTAAATAGTATATACAAAAATTATTTATTTTATCTTATATTATAAGATGAATTATGACGTATTATTATGGGGGTTAAAAATTTAATTCTATTTTTTGTTATTATTTATTAGAACATGTTTTTGAACAAAAAGATTTTAGAAAAATTATTTATAAATTCTAAAAACTTTAGTCTGTATGTGTAATTAATTTTATTTTAAAAATTAAAATATTTTGTACTAATAATATATTGATGTGGACAATTTGAACATGCATTTAGTGAAAATTTTGTACACTTAATTAACGCAAATTGTTTTGAAATTGATCAACTTGTATAACTTTAATATGGTTGGAAATTTTAAAATTATTTTGAAATACTGATGACATTGTAATATAAACTTAGTAATATAGTTATAAGTTTAATAAAATTATTTTTTATCCCCATACATTTAATTAAATATTTGAAGAACTGTTAGTATCCTTAACAAATTTGTAGATATCGATGAAAATTTATATTAAAATTCAAAAATATCATTTAAAAGCTGCTTTGATTATTTTTTTAGTCAAAAATACCCCTGGACTTATTTATAACTTTAACATGGGGGTTTAACTTCAATATTATTTAAATTACTCAAAATAAATTTAAATAATTTTATTAATAATTTTTTAAATATTTATTAATCTTTTAATTGAAGTTGAATTAAAAAATAAAAATTTAAAATCATCAACATATCTAAAGTAATTTAATCAAATTTAATTAAACATATTTATTAATTATAAAATAAGAATAAAAATCAAATCCATCTCTTAATTAAATATAATTTTGTTTTTAAATTACATATCAATATTATTAAAAAATAATCGTATCTAAAACAATTTAATTAGATTAAGTTGAATATATTTATTAATATAAAAAATATTTATTAACTAAAATAAATAATTTAAAAATAAAAATAAGATCTAAAAATATCATCCTAACAATTGTAATTTCAAAATGTCAATTTCACCCTACTAACCCAATAAAAAAATTATTGATATGATATCTTGTTTCCACCTAAAATACAAATAAATAAATAAATAAATTCTCAATTTATTTTCTATCTACGATCCAAAATACAAACAAATAATCATAATATTCCCCAACCCCACATCTGAAAAATCATTTTGCTAAAATATTTTGATAAAATACTTCAATTCATAAAAAAAAAAAAGCCCTAATTTAAACTAATTTTAGTAAATTTATTAATTAATAAAAAATAAATAAGTCAAGATGTGTTTTTTTTTTATTTATACACACGCACATCAAGAGTCCGTTAGGGCTCGAACTCTTGACCTCCCACATTATGTAAAAGAATAAGATGTGTGAGATCTAGAGTTTTAATCAAAATAAATAATTTAAATAAAAATAAAATCTAAAATTTTATCCTAACAATATAATTTTAATGATTTTAAATAAATAAATATTTGCAATTATAATACGTTAAAATGTATATATACATACATATATATATTCTTTTTCCTCCTTCACCCCCCCCCCCCCCCAGCCATCCCTGCCCCTTCCAACAAGGCCCCCCACCTCCAGTCGCGCCATGGCCAGCGGTAAGGGTTGGGGAAGGGGGTGGGTAATGTATATATATATATATATATTTGTGTATTTATATGATATATATATGTATATATTGATATATAAAAATTTTAATTTTTCTGGTAGGATTTTGTTATATATTTTATAAAAAAAAAAATTATTATTTTTTTAATGAAAATTGATTAGGCATTTCAAAATTTGTGGAATTTTTATAAATAAATTAAATTTTTGGGGCTGTTGTGTAATTAATTTATTTTAATGTAACAGTTTATTCCGAACACTAACGGAAGTTGAAGTGCTATCCCAAATGTGTTAAAAATTTAGAATTTGGTCTTATACGCCACAAGAACATAAGTTAATTGCGCCATATACTTTGCGCTAGTTTTTCTAAACTGCCACAATTAATAATATTATTTCTTTTACTTATTAGATTGCTCTTTATTTTTAACTTTAAAGGGTTTTGTCCACTATTTTTTAATATATATATATATGTAATGCCAATTATTTTTTAAAAATAATCTTATTTAATTTTAATTTTCGATTAAAAATCAATTAAGTTAAGACAAAACTATGATAGTAAAGATAAAAAAAAGTAAAATAAATCAAAATAAATATATAAAATAATTATAAAGTTAAAATCAACATTAGTATATAAGTTAATAGAAACTTTTAATTTGACTCATAACTTAGTAATCGAATAATTAAGTGAAGAAAAAAGTTTGGCATTAGTCATATAAAGTTAAAACTATAGTAAATTGATAAAATAATTATAAACTTCAAATTGATTTTAAAATATGAATTAGTGACAACATATGAGGATGAAATTATAATGTAAAATAAAATATAGAAAAAACAAATTCTTGTATTCATTCTCAATTTTTTGTATAAATATAATTAGATACTCATATTATATTTTGCAAATAACAAAAAAATAGTGAATAACACAAAAAGTTGTTAACCTTTCAAATAATGAAAATCAAAATTTCTCATTATTTCATATATTCTCATTTTATACATATATATATAAATTTATGTATAAAATTTTAAATAATTTTTATTTTTATCTTTTTTCTTTCGAATTATTCATACATGTATACTTATTTTTTCCATTTATACTTATTCACGTATATATAATATACATATATATAAATTTATCAATAAAATTTAAATTACTTTTATTTTTATCTATTTTTTCTATTTATTCATTCCGAATTAAATAATATTTAATATTTATAAATATGTATAATATAATTTTTTTGTTCGTACTTATTTACATATATAGTGTATATATATATACGTCACAAGAACATAAGTTAATCGCAGCATATATTTTGTGATGGTTTGTCTCAACCGCCGCAAAATATTAATTTGACGGTGGTTGAGCAACGATTTATCCAAACCGCCGCTAAATTAGTCATTTAGTGGCGGTTTTTTGAAACCTCTGCGGAATTCATAATAAATGGCGATAATTAGTGTAACATTCCTTGAATAAATAACTTAGTGCTGATTTTTCTAAACTGCCAGAATTAATAATATTGTTACTTTTGCTTGTTAGATTGCCCTTTGTTTTTTACTTTAAAGGGTTTTGCTCACAATTTTTTAATATTTATATATATGTAATGCCAATTATTTTTTATAAATATTTTTTTATAAATTTCTAAAATAAAGTATTTTATATTATAAGATCTTCTACAAAAATATTAAGCCTTTACCTAACAATTTATATATACATATATGTAATAAAAAAAATTGCTTCATTTAGCTATGTTACATAATTATCTCACACTTTTTATTTATTTATTTTAATTAACTATTTGATACTTTTTTTTTATTTATTCAAATGACAATTATTATTTTATTTTTAAAAATAAAATAATATTTGCTTGATAACGTGTGAAATTGCTTGAGAGCTTTATATGGAAGAGATGAATAAATAATTGAGCAAATGCAATTATTGGCTTTTTGGACAAGCACTCAAGATGGATAGGGGCTTGCCTGATGGTGGGCATATGGTACTGGGTTCGAAACCTGCTGCTAGTAGGTTGGGATGAATATGCGCTAGGCCTGCGGGTGTGGGCTGGCGTGGGCGCTTGGGTGGGCCGGTGTGGCTCTGGGCCAGCGGGTGTGGGTTGGCATGGGTGCTCGGGTGGGCCGGCGCCCTCGTCGGGTGGGCCTGTGGGCGTGGGGGCTCGGGTGAGCTGGTGTGGCGCTGTTCCTGTGCTCGAGTGGGCCTGCGCTCCGATGGACTGGCGCCCGCGATCGGGTGGGCCGGTGTGGCGCTGGGCCTGCGCTAGGGTGGGCTGGTGTGGCTGGGCTTGATGTGTCGGTGTGTGAGCTAGGCCTGAGCTCGGATGGGCCGGTGCTGGCGACCGGGGGGCTGGGCCTGGTGGGTGGCTCGGGTCGAGCCAAGAGTTCGGAGACCCAACAGGTTTATGTCTGATGTCAAATGACCCATTTGAAGCAACCCAAAAAGGAGCCCATGCGCACACATTTAGTAATAAAATTTTTAGTTATGTATTCCATTAGTAATAAAATGCTTATCTTTGAATTAAAATTTTATTTAACTATTTGTAACCAAATATTTTGTTACATAAACAATTAGTAACTATACTTAATTAACTAAATAATATCATTATATCATGCATTGGTAACGAAAAAATAAAATACAACAAAATTGTCAATATTTTAATAACTAAATATTTCGTTACACTATAAAAATCTATTATAACTAATACATTTTTTTGTTACCAATATCATATTTTGATAACGATACATTTCGTCACCATAAGTCCATCATTCGTAACAAATCATAAATTTCATTACAAAAACCTTTTGCGACGGGCTTTAGGGCACTAAACTTAAGTAACAAAAAATTCGTTACCAATATTTTGGTTAACGAATTTCAACTTTATGGTAACAAAATTATTCGTTACTAAAAGTATAATTTGTTGTAGTGATATGAGATTCTCATATTCTCCTATCACCCACCTCCTCTTCCAGCAGAGCTCAGCAACATCCACCGACCACCGCGCAGCCACACCCACCACCTCCATCGCTCCTCCAATATTTGCTAAATCCATGGAAGCGTAGATTCCTTGATCTCTTTGTACAATCTTGGAGCTCATTTTGGTCCTAGAGTCAAAGGGTCGTCGATCATCACCATCTTGTCGAAACCGGTGGCAAAGGAATTATGGTGGTTGCTTCAGCGAGACGGACGGCGATGGGTTACATCCACTGACTATGTTGTGGAAGTATAAGTGGGTGTGGCTAAGCTTTTCTCTATTGACGTCCATTTCTTTTTTGGATTGTTTTCTTTGAGAATTTTTGAGATTCTGTGGGGGACAAAAGTTATTAATAGGAAGAAAATGATGAAAATGGCGGATATTAGCTTTAGGGTTGAAATGGCCTTGGTGGAAAGGGCTTGAGGGCTTTGAGGACTTTTCTGTGAAGAAATAAGTAGGAAAAATTGCAAGAACTTATTTAACTTGATAATTATTTTGTCCATTTGTTTAATTTAATAATATTGATTTGTAAAATTTGATTTTTTTTATTTTATTCTGTAAAAATTGAAATTAGTTAATAAAGAAAATGGTTTGTGAAATTTGATTTCTTTGTAAGAATAAGAATTAGTTAATTGATAAAAGGAAGGAAAAAAAAAAAAAAAATCGGGTCGGGAGTCTGGAAAAGAAGCCCAACCAACAGACCCTATGGCTACTAGGTAAAATTGGATAGGGTAATTGTTAGGCCTCAAATTTAGATTAGTTTCGACTCACCCATAAATTAAGCCAGCTAATTAATAACTAGTAATTACTTCACCCACAAAAGATGTCTAAATCAATCTTAATTTTAGAACGTGTTTATAGATAATAAGTTCATTAATTATTCCCCTCTAATTTTATCTTGCATCAAAGTATTTTGAAGCTTTAAATGGATATAGAAACCCTTTTTCTTTTTCGTGTATAATTCATATCATCCGAACTATAAAAATAATTTAATCTAATAAAGATTAATTAGTTAAACAACACTTAATTTCTTGAGCACCATGGTGCGGATACATACGTATTTCAACATCAAGAAAAGGGGAAAACAAATAGTTAAAAAAAAAAAAAAAAAGACAAGACTTGGACTAGCCACTAATTTTAATTAAACCGTTTAAGCAAACAAAGTGGTTTGATTAGTAAAGCTACCAGTACCTATCGATCTATGGGGTGGGGGGATGGGAGGCCTATTATTGATATTATTATTCTTATATTATCATTCCCAAGAAAGCTGGAGTTCCTCCCTCCACCAATTAGTGAGGAAAAATTAGATCCCTTATTTGATGGCTTCCTCCTAATAAGCCTTGAACAAGTATGGTTTCTTGGAAACCCTCCATTGCTTTTGCATGTCTTCAGCTTCTTGTTATAGGGATTCTCTTGTTTGGCAAGGTCTTCCAAGCACCTCACATTTGATAAACTTGTGAATGATTGTGACTTGCCATTGTAATGCTTGGACAACCCTCTTCTACACACACACACACACACACACACACAAACCAAACAAAAAAGAGGAAAAAAAACATTAAAACAACAAAAAATGCTTAAAAATTTAAGTTAAATTAAACTCCTTCTAAGGGACAAGTTTTAAACAGCTCTTACTTGAGAGGAAGTTGTTGGAGTAAAGTGGACATGTCTTGCAAAGGGGTAGGTGAGGGTGGAGAAACGGGAGGAGAAAAAGAAGCACAAGAGTTCACCTCTACTTCTTCTTCTTCTTCTCCATTGATGGTACTTGAAGAAATATTGCTGCAAGAATTGGAAAGTAGCTGATCATCCATAATCCCATGGTTGTTTTCTGGGTTCAAAAGGGACTCCATATTCAAGCTCAGAGTCGATCAAGAAACTATTATTATCTTCTTCAAGTAATTCCTCCCAAGAATACACCATGCAGTCATATATATCTCTATATATAAATTCTTTCTTCTGATCCTTAATCCTCCACAAAAGATAAATCCTTATAGTTTGCAAAATGATAATGTTGGGGTGTTTAATAGCTGAAGCAGCTTTGGAATTTGATCAGCTTTTGGTGAAAATTCAGATTGGTTGGGGGTGATAGATATGGACACATGGATGAGAGAGGTAGGGGGGAAAGGATAAGGGTAAGGACGACTATGAATTGATTACCCTACTGATTTTATATATTTATATTTATTTGTGCCTGTATCTATATATTTTCTCCATATTTGATTTATTCTTTTTATTTCTTTAAGAAGTTTTCAAGTATAATTTTATTTTTTAAAATGAATTTTCTTGAATTTTTCTTTGGACAAAAACATAATACAACTGTTTTCTCATTACTATGTATAACTATAATAATATAAAAATATATTCTTTTATCTAAAATTTGTAGGTATATTAAGAGGGTATTTGGCTAAGATTATTTAAAGCACATTATAAACTCCTACATTTTATAAAATATTTTTGAAATTTAAAATATGTTAAATTTTATTTTTAAAATAAGTTATTGAAGTGTTTGGATAAAATAAGATCTTAAAACTTATAAGATATTAATAATGACAATTTTATAATTAAAATTATTAAAAATGAAGGAGCTTGTTAAAATCTTATAAGCTCTTTTTTTTAAAAAATTATCAAATATTTTTTATCAATTTATATACTTTTAAATATTTTATAAGATATTTTAAAGACTTTATAAGTTCACATAAACAGCATCTAAATTAAATTGGGCTCTTAATTTTGTGATAAAGAGAGGAATAATTATTGATGAAAATTTGGGTAAGATCTGCAATTGTACATGTAAGATTCGGAGTTATCCAGTTTCTCTGTGTGTCCCCCCCAACCCACCACATTATCACCTGTCCATACCCATCTATGAATGATAAAAATGGAAAGTTGTGCAATACCCATTCTCTGCACTTGGAGCGTGCCATGCCACAAGTCCTTTATCACGTCTTATTGTCTTTGTTCATATAGTTTATATTTAATTCATTTGTTAAATACAATATATATATATATATATATATATATATTTCGTACTAATATGTAATTGGATATAAATTTTATTTAATGCATAGTAAAAAAAGTCTTCCGAAAATATAAAAATAGAAGGTATTTATATTTTTGGATATATGAGTAAGATATAAGTGTAAAAAAATTATTCTAAAGCCAAAATACAATTTATTTGGACATTATTTTCATATATATCATGCTTCTACTTATTTTTAAATTATGTGAAAAAATTTATATGTATCACAATAACTTACTTCATAATTATTATATAATTTTAAAATAATACATAGATGTATAGAAATTAATTTCTTTTATTTGCACATGCTCTTAAATTAAAATCGAGCTTGTTAGTTAAACATTACGCATATAAATATAAGGACAACATCTTAGAAAAAATATTTGTCAACTAGACATATGAATAAGATAAGAATATAAACAAATTAAGCAAAAGCGAAGAAAAACATCTTGTTTAAACTTTATTTTATATATACTACTTGTACTTATTTTTTAATTATGCAAAGTTATATTTAAAGCATGCAAGAACTATTATATGTAATTATTATATTATTTAATGATAACTATTATAGATATAGATTATTTTTGTTAAATAATTGTCAATATTTTGATAAATCATCGAAATTTTATCTTCTATAAGCATGATATTATACAAAATTCACATATAAATAATTTAGATCTATTTTTTAAATAAATGTTGCAAATTAAATTAAATTATTATTCATCAAGTATACACAAAATTCACATATAAATAATTTAGATCTATTTTTTAAATAAATGTTGCAAATTAAATTAAATTATTATTCATCAAGTATACACAGAATATGTAAAATACATGTACTAAACATCTTGATTAAATTTAAGTTTGTAATGGTATAGGAAATGAAGATATATTTTAATTATGTATATACACTATATTACAATAATAATATGAATATTTATTAATAGAGATACATACTAAATATTAATTTCTACAATTACGAAGCGTATTTCAAATCAAATTGCATTTGGATTGCTGGATATTTTTATTTATATATTTCATTTCCTCAACATATTAAGTGTTCACTTTCACATCTTATTAAATAATAATAATTATTATAATTATATTATATTATATTATCATTATCATTATTATTATTATAAAGGCAAGTGCATCCGATATACTGGGCGTGGACCCTATCTAGAGAACAGTGTGGATAAGGACCCTTCACTTTAATAATGATTTCCTTATGCGTCGGATAAATTCGTTCTCCCAGTGGCGCTCACCGTTTTATTTAAACTTTACGGCGCCGTTTTATCACCTCATGGCACCACAGTCCCTCATAATTAATAAATATATATTTTATTCTACATAGTTTATTGTCATTATTTTTACAATCAATTTTTTATTAGTCATTTTAGTAATAAAGTCGATTACTGTTATATCATCCACATGTTTGACATCAGCAGAATGACTAATGTTAAATGGCAAAATTAACATATTTTACCTCTATACAAGTCAAATTCTTTAATTTCTAAATTTTATATTTTTACAGTCAAAACTAATATGGCTAGATAATAATAATAATAATAATAATAATAATAATAATAATATGGCAAGTGACCTTTAACCAAATAGCATGAGTTTTACATATAGAATTTAAGGTAGAAAGGTTCGAATCTTACAAACCTTTGATGTACATATATATATAAATAAAAAAATTCAAATCCAATATCTAAAATAATTTTAAAATGATTAAACTATTCGTAATTGTACTTGGGAAAATATCAACATTTTTTTCTTAATTTATACACACGCACGCATATCAGGAGTTCGTTAGAATTCAAACTTCTGATTTCCCACATCATGTGGGAGATTTATGTCATTGGACCACATGCCACTTAGCCTCTTCAACATTAATTGGCCTATGATATTTTGTAACAGCAAGCATTAAGCTCAATTTGTTTTTTATTTTTAAAAAATATTTTAATTTTTAAAATTCTTTCAAAATTTAACTTTTTTGCCAAATTATTAAAATATTTTGATTATTACAAGGTTAATTAATCAAAATATTATATGTATATATATAACTTAATAAAAATGTCATATATATTTCAATCATTATTTTCGTATAAATATATATTTTTGCTTATTATATTATTAAAAAATTAAAATGATATATAATAATACAAAAATTAAAATATGTCATCATTAATCAAATAAAAATTTACATTAAAAGATATTTACACTATAATTTATTTTTCTCCCAAATTAGAATCAATCATAACTCACTCTCAATGCATTCTTCCATCTCACTTCCAAAACATATTTTCTCAAAATATTAATTATATTTATAATTCAATAATTACATTAATATATAATAATTTTAAAGAAATCGTGCATAGCATGAGAATAATGCTAGTTAAGATATATATTGTGAAGTTGGACAACATTAATTTTAAATGGTTAGGAAATGAACACATCAGCACAAAAGATTTGAATCTTGAACTAATTTAATCATTATTAAAAACCAACAGGTTTTTTATGCCTTCAATTAATTTCAGAGAAGAAAATGAGACCCCCCCCCCCCCACCCCATCTTTGCCACATCTTTATCTATGTATTCTATGCATATAATTAGGGGGAGGAAGGAGGAGCAGGGGACTCTTTTATCTTATGGGTAATCCTAAGAATTCAATAGTGCCCTGATTTAGTTACTAAATATAATTGAAAAATACAAATACAACGAATTTATTTGAACTCCAAAAAAATGTTTTGGACTCCTTTTTTTAAAAAAAAATTACAATATATATCAAAGAAATAAATAAGATAATATTTATAAGAGATGCAAAAATATGTTTCACAGTACGCTAGAATCAATATCTTAGACTTAGAGGTAGCCTTTCATGAGTTTCTGCAGCTCATCTATGATTATGTTAGTCCAACGCAGTCTTGAAGGCCCATATTATTTATTAAGATTTCATGATACGAAATTGGTCATCATCAAACAAAAAAGGCTATTGTTTTTCAATGCCATTTAAATAATGATTTTGTATTTATTACAACATTAAAAATAGGGTTAATTACATACCCAGATTTCTTGAGGCTTGACCAAATTATGTAAAAGTACAGATTTCACAAAATTATAAATATCAATACGAGAAGGGAGGAGAAAGGGAAGGAAGAGAATGAATAGTAGTTGGGAATTTTAGCACAATAGAGAAAAAGAAAAAGAAGGAAAATGACAACTGAAAGAGCTAAACATAATGAATTAGATGAATTGCTTCCTTAAGGCGCCTACCGGGTGCATGAGATAGGGTAAGGTCTCTTGTTTTGATATCTATCGTACTATGGTTAAGCCTAGCCCATATATACATATCTGAAGGGAAGAGTTCGCTATATGTTCTAGGTATGAAAACTTATTACCCAAGTCTTAGGATCGCCTAGATAAGGCTCCCCCTGGTTTCTTGTGTCTCTACACTGCCCATTTAGATATGGTTGTCTTAGATTTTATGTTCCTCCTTTGGTATATATAGAGCTCTATGTCTCCTCTGTTTAAAATTTCACGTAGCTAACTAACTCCGAGTTCTTTTCGCTTGATAGTTAGTTTTGATGTGTCAATCACATACCCCAGTGAGACACCTATTGCAAACATGTTCCATACCTTCCTCCACCACAAGTTGATATCATATGTTATGTCTTACTTTACTTCATGCGGGGACATGACTTTTTGGGCGGTTACCCTAAGTCCTTGAACGAGTGGAAACGCTCCTGCATTTTTATTTCTTCTCTTGACCTGTGGGACTTCCTTACTACATGGAGGTCTAGGTTGCTCATTACCCTAGGTATCCTATTAGCAAATGTCGTTTCATTTCAAGAAAACTTGAACCACCTCAATCTTTGCTATTACAACCTGAGTACCAAGATGGAGTTCGATCATTTTGGGCTCAGTCCCAAGGAAGGAAGACCCCTAATCTTATTAATATATTTCTTTTCTTGGTTATTATTTGATTTCTCGTTATTCCACTATGACGAGCATGGCCATCCTGCTTTTGCAAATGGGCTCTTTCCATATAGACAAGGCTAAACCACCTGCCCTAGGGTGCACTATTTTTAGGGATGCAAAAGAACCGAGCCAGCTCGCGAGCCTGACGAGCCGAACTCGAGCCAAATAATTCTTGTTCGCAAGCTCGCGAGCTTATATTTTTTATTAAAAAAATATTTATATATAATAAAATATATTAATTTTAAATTTTTTTATAAAATAATTTAACTTTTCGAGCTCGAGCTTGAGCCCGAACCGAACTCAAGCCAATAACTTGATTTTATAAAAAAATAAATAATAAAATATACTAATTTTAAAAACTTTTATAAAATAATTTAATTTTTCGAACTCGAGCCTATAACTTGATTATGAGTTCGAGCCAAATGAATCGAGTCAAGCCGAGCCGAACCCGAACAAGTGCTCGAGCCTCAATTTCTTGAGCTCGTCAAACTCGAGCTCGAGCTTGAAAAAATAGTCAAAGCTCGGCTCGGCTCGTTTGCATCCCTAACTATTTCTCTTGTAAATCCAAATAAGAAAATTTCCACAAGGCTTAGTTCAATCGTTCCTAGATGCAGTTGCTTAAATACCTCGTAGAAAAGGATGTCCATCGAGTTTTCCTGTCCATAAAGATTTTGGTGACTTTATAATTGGCTATATTTGCTAGAAAGATTTTGGTGACTTTATAATTCATGATAAACCAATTCAACATTGTGGGCTGTTTGTATTCATCCTAAATCTTCCACTATTAACTACATACACAGCTAAACTTCCCTGACCCCGTTGCACCAATCGCACATGTATCCTTCTTGCCCTGTTAGAGTCTCCATCCGTAGGTCCTCATAAAATTACACGGGTCGTCTCATTGGTAGGGATAAGGGATGGCTGGACTTCGCTATTCCTATTGCCTCCTCTATTATGTTCATCCTACTTAGGTTTTTTGCCTGTCTACGATGGTAGGTTTGTTCTATGTTCCTGTAGACGAACTCTTTTAGATGCCCTGCTCGAATGAGGCTCTCTATTTCATCTTTCGTATGGTAACAATCATCGATTGTATGTCCATAGTCATTGTGCAACCATTTGTATTTATTTGACTTAAACGTCATGGACCTTTCTTAGATTTTCTAGACCACTTCACTAAGTTCCTCCTTTTTACCACCATTAGGTCTTTTAATCAAAGGACGTTCAATTGCTTGTACTGCTCAAACTTAGTTGGCAACGTACCATTTCCCTTTCCTTCTATTCTTGGTTTTTTGGGCATACTAGCCCCACCCTTTTTGTCCCTCTGTTCTTTCAAGCATATAATTTATCGTTCTTCTTCCATATTTTGATATTTTTTCCATCCAAGACAATAGGTTATCAAATTTTAAGGTGGTCCCTTAGTTAAAGCCACAAATATTTCTTCATATTGTTAACTTCTGCAGAGGAGTTAGCTAACATGCATGTGATGTAGATGGTACCTCTAAAATGGTAGTGGTGAATAGGTAGATGTAATTTCTTAGGGATTCACCATTTTTTTGCGCATACTAAGCAACTTAAGGGGGTCTTCTGGTACCTCATGATGCTGGTGAATTGATGTAAAAAGGCTAAAGTAAATTTCTTCAAAGAATGGGTCAAATTTTCTATAGCTAGTTAAACTAATGTTGCGCGGTTTTAGTGACTGTAGTACAGTTAAGAATATCCTGCACTTTAATCCATTGAAATATCTATGCAATAATGCCAGCTTTTCAAAATGACGTGAATGTTCTCATAGGTCCGATGTCCAATCATATTCAAAATTCAAATACTTAAAGTTTGCTTGTAGGTCATCTGCCATGATTTTTTTCTCCAAAAGGGATCCCCTTTAACTCCGACTATTCCCCATCACCTGGCATCGCATTTCCTTTATCTCCATACAAAGATCTTGTAATCTTTCTCATAAATCTAATTACAAGGTCTGCTCAGACTAAAGAGATATATAGTTTCATTCCTTGACATGGATCCTCTCTTTTAGGTTGCGCCCTACTTTCTTGATTCCCATATCTTGTGGAAGAGATAATTGTTAGTCGGTTTTCCTTCCCTCTTTTGTAACATCACCTTCGTTGTTGTCTGGGTGAATTGCTCCATCGCACCTGCCATCTACGGTTGTGCTCACTTGTAGGAGAACAACCAGTGATAGGGGTGGAACTTCCCTCTCTTCTTGTCACACACAATGAACTAACAGGGGTTGTCTCATCTCATTTGTTAATATTATTCACAAGATTCTCTTTTTCTTCCATTGATGACTTGAATGCCATTCTCATTGATGTAAAAAAATTTGTACCCAGAAACGGATCCAGTACTTCTCAACTTATTATAACTTGGTAAAACATGCTTTGCATTCCTGGATACCTTGCAAAACAGAAGCTGGATGACCCATCAAAAACCCTTTGATACTTAAGTTGGAATTTGGTCGGTAATGTGCATAAGTCAAAAAGAAATTAGTGAAAAAGTTGTGATGTGACCTTTCTTTTTATTTTGGGCTTTATATATATAAATTGGGAGATAAACTATGAATAGGTGTTTTCTTTATTCTTATCAGATTTGGTATGATCCAACTCTGAGAATTCGAGTAAGACCCTAACTCTTTATCTTGGCCCTGTTAGGTTGTTTTCAATCTTTTCCATATATATATGGGCTTTGATAGTGTTCATGAGTCTTGAGGGCCACTTGATTCCAGTCTAATCTTTCTTTATGGGAAAATTGTAATTTTAGTCAACGAACTATACTCTCTTTCGATTTTAGTCCGTTTTGATATGGGATTAGCATATTTGGTCCATAGGCCCGTAAATTTTAGCACATTTAGTCCAATTTTTTGCAATTTTGGTCCATCGGGCCGAAAAATTTTCAATTAGGTTGAAAAATTGCCTACTCAGCATTAATTGGGCCTAAATATTGGGGATTTTGCGACATTTTTCAAATAGCTCCACGTCAGCGTCCACCTCAGCCGCCACGTCAGCTAAGTGGCTGAAATGCCAAAAAAAAAGGAAAAATTGATGGAGTAATAAAAAAAAAAATTCAAAAACCACCCCACATCAACCCACCCAACCTTCCCCCTCCCCCAACCCCACCCCCTAGCCTCCAGGAACGCTGGCCGCCATGGTTGGCTATCGGCCGCTGCGAGGAGCGAAAAATCTTCCCCCACCCCCAGCCGCCAAGGATACTAGCAGCCGGCCTCTGCGAGCCATTGCCGCCGCTCGCAGAGGCAACCTCCATGGCCGTGTTTGCAGGCGGCCGTGGAGTCGCCGCTCACAGAGGGGTGGCCATGGTGGTGCCGCTTATAGAGAGGCAGCCATGGCGGCAGGTAAGATGAAGGTAAGGTGGGGTAAAGGTGGGGTGGGTGGGTGTTATTTTATAACATATAATATAAAATATTTATTTATTAATATATATTATGTATAAATACATAAGTATATTTATATATGTTTAACGTATTATATTATATTATGTCTATTATACTATATATTTATGTATTTATATATTTATGTTTATTATATTATATATTTTATATTTATAATTGTGTATATATATATAATATAAATAAAAAAAGAATAAATTAGAAAGATGAAAATAAAAAATTAGTATAAAGGAGATGAAAAAAGTTATATAAAAATGTATGAAATAATATATTTAAAAAGAATATATGAAACAAGATATATAAAAATATATGTAAAAAAGAATAAACAAATAAAATTAAAAATATATGTAATAACTAGAGGTAGTATGGTCTTTATATATTAAAACTAGGGCTAAATTGCAGCAAATCACGAGGAGGAGGCGGTGTGCTATTTTTTAAAAATCACAAGGAGATTTGTTACTTTTTTTTAATCATAGGGGTCTTTTTGCTTTTTGCTCTTTTTCATTTTTTACAAGAGGGTAAAATGCAATTTGTCTTTATTAAATATATTAATATTATTATATTTAATTATTTAAATAAATTATCTATGTATATAGGATATTATTAACAAAATTATTTTAAATAATGTTTATTGTTTAATATAATTGAATGCAATATTATTTTAATTTTTTCTAGTTTATAAATTATTTATTTATTTTATTTTTGATTAGTAAGTAATGCAATTAAATTTAATTAAATAAATGATATATATTTATTATTTTAAAATTATTAATTATGTAACTTAATTAATAAATATATTTATTATTTAATATTATTAAATAATTAATTACTTAAATAAATTATTATATATATAATATTATATATTAAATAGAATATTTTAAATATGTAATAATATTGAATAGATAATATTATTTTAGACTTTTATTATTCTTAATTAATTAATTATTTTATGTATTAATTATTTTTTATTTATTCATTTTTATTAATTATTATTATCTATTATTTGTTATTATTTATTAATTAATAAATAATTCATTAAGTTTGAATAAATGATTTTACACATTTTTACTATTTTATATATTTTTTATTTTATAATAACTTTTCATTTTACCCACGTGGTGCAGCAGACAGGATGATGTGGCCGGTTCATGCCAAATGGCGTAAAATGCCTAAAATTGGAACTCAATTGCTGCTGACTGAACTTCTAGCAGGCTCAATTTCAAATTAGTCAGCCCCCCGATGGACCAAAATTGCAAAAAAATTGGACTAAATGTGCGAAAATATACGGGCCCATAGACCAAATGTGCTAACTCCATATCAAAATGGACTAAATCGAAAGAGGGTATAGTTGGTGGACCAAATTTACAATTTTCCCCTTTCTTCTTAAATCAATTACGAGCTGAGGTCGGTCAACACCCAATAGCCTTGGTAGGTTCTTTGGGCCTTCTTGTGACCAAAACGTATCATGCTAAACCTGTTTACTTTATCACCAAAGAGCAAAAAGGGCCTTGGTTAAGACATCTATTGTCCAGTTAATCTATCTCTAATGGGAGGTAAGAGATATTTCATCACATTCATTAACGATTATAGTCAAAAAGTATGGGCTTATTTTTTGAAAAATAAATCTGAAGCATTCCTAGTGTCTAAGAATTATACAGTGTTTGTTGAAAAGGATGTTGGCAATCCAATGAAAGTTCTCCTCACTGATCAAGGTGCAAAATACAATTCGCATGAATTTGGAGATTCTTTTTAGGCTCATGGAATTAAGAGATGGCTTAGAACTTGTTTGATGCCACGGTAAAATGGTGTTTTTGATAGAAAGAATTCCAGTATGGGGCGAGCTCTCATTTCAGGAAATGGGGTTTAATTTCAAAAGGTTTCTGAGTTGAAACAATTAACTGAAGCATTCATATTTTGAATAGAAGTCCATACTTTTTCCAAAATATGGCACCTAAAGAAGAATGGACTATGGAGTGGAATCAAACCAAACATTGATTATTTTAAAAATTTTGGTTGCATAGCATATATATATATATATATATATATATGCTGTTGATGCTTGACAATAAACGGGAAAATGTATTTTTCTTGGAGTTAAAATCAATCAAAAGCTCACACAAATTTTGTAATCCTAACACCATCAAGATCATCAGTAGCAGTGATGTTGTGTCTAATAAAGAACATATTTGGCCTCGGAAACAAGGACAATGCATCATAATCAGGCTAGCGAAGAAGAGCAACGACCAGCAATGGAGTATCAAATGTTCACTTGCAGCAGTAGTGGATGCATGATAGTCAGCGGACATGATGCAGTAGAAAAGGACCTGTATGGATGAATGACTTTATTGATCAATTTCCTGGTTATAATATAAAAGTAGGAAATGAGCATAAAGTTTATACATTAACAAGTCAATGATGGTAGAATTTGATATGTCAAAGTTGGAAAATTAGATGCATTATTTTCATCGAACTGAAGTAATTCAATCTGATGCTACTACAACTTTTATTTGTCAAAAGAAATATGCAAGAGAAATTTTGGTTAGGTTTCAAATGAAAAAATTTAAATTTGTGGACATATATATTATCTAAGTTTGACCTCAAGTAAATTGAGATCCGGGAGAAAGAAAAGTGAACAGCTTCCTTACAAGCAAATTATTTGTATTATGTATTATGCTGCGAGTCTCGTCAGTAGGTACATGAAAAACCCAAAAGAGATACGTCTTCTTGCTGCCAAGAGATTTTTCTATACTTTCTAATGTACCATAGAATTTGGATTGTTTTACAAGATGGAAGAGAAGTCAGATTTGATTGATTTTTCCAAAAATGATTATGCAGTCGATCAAAAATGATGGAAGAAGTACTTGCAACTTTTGTTTTTATGCTTGTTCTGGGCCGGGATGTTTCTTCGTCATCCCCGAAACAACCAAGGCCCCATTTGGTTTTATTTTCATTCTCATTTTCATTTTCATTATTTTCCAACTTTGAAAAGTTAGTGAAAATAAGTTGAAAATGAATTTGTATTTGGATAAATTGTTAAAAAAAAAAATAATGATTATGTTGAGTTTAATATGTTGTAAATGGAGAGAAATAGTAATAATGATAATAGAGAAAGAAGATATATAGATTATTGAGAAATGTATTTTGAGAATAAAAATATATATAAACTGGTGTTCTTCTATTTTTAAATAATAGAAAATGTGAAAATAAAATTTGAGAATAAAAACAAATGGGGCCTAATTGTTACTTTATCACAATTGACGCTGGGTTTATCGTCTCAACTTTATGTACTTGTCAAGTTCTTTGATTAAGGTGAATTCTTGAAGAACTTTGTCTCGAGAAAGATGCGTCTATTTTCGTGACAATACTTTTGCAATTAAACTTTTTAAAAATATCCCATCCTGCATGAAGGGAAGAAACGTATAATGTAAAGCATCACTTTCTCAGTGATACTATTAAACTTATATACTACAGGAGCGAAGATCAACTAGCTGACTTACTCACAAAGTACTAACGTTTAGCTAAAATCAACTTATGGGAGAGATTGTTAGAAAGTAAGTTTTCTTTATATTGTTAAAGAAGTTAAGGTTTTTAGTTTTTAAAGAAGTTATTAGGTTTTTAGTTTTTAAAGAAGTTATCCTCTAGAGGCCAGTTCGGTTTGGATGATAAAGTGAGATACAATATTTTTATCCTACTTTATCATTCATTTGGTTTGAGTGTAAACACTCAAACCAGCATAAATATGAAAACTCAGTATTTTTATGTGCAACTCTCATGATAAATTAATCTATCACCCCCCATGAATTTATTTATCATGCTAATCAAATCATATCACAATGATAAAGAATCACATAAATTATCATATGATAAATAATCATAAAATAACTTAAAAATCGAACCAAAATAGCCCTAAGAAGTTTGTGTCTGGTGGAGCTGTAGTTACTTCAGTGGAGTTAGCAGACACCACATAACGGAACTTATTCTCTTGTATGTTAAACCGATACAAGAAATGCTTTGGACTCACTAATATTGCAGTCGAAGTGTTTTCTTTTTCCCCCCTTTTACTTTATAAGAAGTAAAAATCACACAGATTCAAACTCCGTATACTCTTGGACCCTTGAGCTTGCTGCTGCTTATTATTTGGTCATCAACAAATTTAAGCTTTAACATTTACATTGTTGAACAGAAAAGTACCTAGCTGTTAAAGTGCTGCTCTGTTGCTAGCATTTTCACTGCTAAACCTACATAAGTTCAAACCTGATGGACCAAATAGGAGTTAATGACAAACTGGTGGGAAAACAATTCTACTCAACACTTGGTCAATAACTTATAACGAATAATTTATTTTATGATTCTGGCAGAGATGCGCAAGGTTCTGCGTAAAGTGCACACTCACTCAAGGTGCCATTTACACATATAAAACAAGCCAATATTGCTAAAAAGTGTCGTGGGTACAAACAGCTAGCACAGCACACGCATCCAGTGTTGCCATGTTACACAGAAACAAGGAAGGATGACTAGAATGATACACTCAGGCCAAGTAGTGCCATAAACTGAGCTACGAATTCAGGATGACCAGGCCAGGCTGCTCCAGTAACCAGATTTCCATCAGTAAAGCACCGATGAATTGGTTCAGGCTCTAACCATATACCCCCAGACAGAACAACATTAAGTTTCACGGCGGGGTATGCAGTACACTTCTTGCCCTGCAATGATTCTTTGTCAGACATATAATAGAACATGCCATAACATGGAAGCCTCATCAGCTGAATTTGTTACGCGCTGAATATAACAGTGAGAAAGGGGGGAAAAGAAAAAAACGAAAACAGTAACAGGAAATACCAAGAAAGGTAAATTCTACTTCACAGTAACTTCATTTGATAAAGCATAAAAACCAAATTCCCTGGAACAACATAACGTAGGCTGAAACTGAAATACCTATGCTGCATTACGAATTCAACAGCGCCACTGCCTAAAACACAAGAAGCTTGCATTTCTCAGGCGAGCAAAGAATTGAAAAGGTGAGGTAAAAGAAGGCATAATCCTCAAAAGATATTTATTGTCTAGAATATAAATATTAAAAGTCATCTGCACACTAAGATTTCAAGTACCAAATAGAGAACACAAAAGAACAGATCATGGGCTTCTAAAAGAACTCAACTATATTTGTCCAATTTCACTTATTAAACGACTAAACTGAATTCACACTGGTGTTCTTAAATGCATCATGAACAACACGACTAATGACTGATGCTACGCTGTGGGTTAAAAGAAGGCAGATAGCATTCCTCAAAAGACATTTCAGATCTAAAAACGTCGAGTGCCTCCTGCATGCTGAAATTTGTAATGCTTTTCAGGAGCTAACCAGAGAATTCAGACACAACACAAACAAATCATTAATTAGAGACCCAAGCTCTAGCAGCCTTTAGTTAGACTTGAAACACTAAGTTTACCAAATGACTCAAAATTAAGAAAAAGTTTAACCGACACATCAAACCTTGTACCACGATGGTTGAACAATCCCACTCCCTGCTTAATTTAAACCTTGTTTAAATGGATTAGAACTATGAAAATGTGTTTAATCTTGGTTTATTGATTTCATATTGTCTTGCATTTTTTTTTTTTACAAATTTTTCTTTTTCACATTTATCTTATCTAATATTTAGAAAACTTCCTGCCATCACTATGACTTGATTATGACATCAAAATCTGATAATTAGTTTAATTGTAGAACTAGTGACTCCTAATCCCATTTATTTAGAGGCTGATAGGTTCTAAAATACTGACAGACACAAAAAACATACATAGATATACATAAACATTCGTATTGTGAATGTATGTGTGTATTTATTCATGGATCACAGAGCTTACACCATACTTCCAACCCCATCTTCAAAAGGCATGCATAAGAGTTGGCGGTTTCTGTTGATTAACCATGAGGACATAGAATCATCACCAAAATATTGTCATAATAAGTGACAAATGTATCGACTTTCTCATGAGAAACCTACGGCTCAAGAGGATGGGAATGCCCAAAAATTATTGTTCACTTTCTATCTCAAGACCAAGAAAATCAATAAATAATAAATGAAATGCTTTGCTTTGACATAGAAACACAATATTCTACCAGTAATAAAAGATCACAAATGAGTTTCCTCTAAAAGTTTGTTAAAATGCATTTTTATCTGATTGTAAACTCTCAATCAGTACCAAACAAGTTGCCGTATGTATGAAGAGATGCACAAAAATAATAAGGAATATGCTAAAATAACAGGCACATTGGGAAAAGCTACCTTCAAGACACCAGCAGCAGATAAAATCTGTTGTCCGTGGCATATCGATGCCACTGGTTTCCCTGATTCCATAAAGTCCTTTACCAGTTGAATAATCTTGTCATTCAATGCCAAATACTCTGGAGCACGACCCCCGGGTATCACCAGCCCATCATAGCTTGAGGCATCCAAACTTTCAAAATCAGCTGTTAGAGTAAAATTGTGCCCTGGCTTCTCACTATAGGTTTGGTCACCTTCAAAGTCATGAACAGCTGTAGGACATGTATCACCCGCTCTTTTCCCAGGGCAAACAGCATCAACGTGACACTCAAGAGCCTGAAGAGACTGAAATGGAACCATCACCTCATAATCTTCCATGTAATCCTGCCCCAGAACAAAAAAAGAATGACCCATGAATTAGAATCAAAGATGGACTCAACTACAGCCTTAGGGAAATGTCATTCACATCTTGTACAGAGATGCACCATATTTGGATTTGAATGTCAGAATTTCACATAATCTGACAGTAGAAGATCATCTTTCACGATACACAAATTATTTCCTATTAAATTCAAGAAACTGAATAAGGATAAGTCTACCACCAAATATGAAAAAATCAAATAATCTTCTTTTCTTGATCCTGAATAAGCATTCGATGTACATTGACTTACCACCAATACACAATTACTTTTGCTGTAAATACTGCACTCAAGCTACTGACTACCACTGCAGAGTAAAACACAGCCTATCATGCCTCCCGACCACGGGCCTTGTTACTATTCCATGGAAACTATGTCCATGTACGATTGATGTCACCTAATTTCCCCAGCTAATTATTAATTGAAACAAGAGGATCACCAAATAATATGATGGGGAGTTGGGCAAGACCCTAGCCACATCAATAGATAAAAAAAAAAAGAGAAAAAGAGGTGTCCAGGACGGGCAAAGTGATAAATACAATTATTGCAATCAGAGAGTTCATCTATTAAGTCAATTAAGTTCATTATGGATGGCAATAGAAACATATTTGCAAACAAATCATGGTTCCGAAAAGAAAGTAATTAGTCCCTAGAAGTGAAGCACTTTCAAGATAAGCTTTTTCTAGTTTAGATCCTTGAACTTAAAGATAAAGCCGTTGAAACTTACCCCACAAAGGAATAGAATTCGCTTGCCAGAGCCAGATATCTTGGCTCCCAGTGCCTTGATAAAAAGCCGAATGAACTCAGGATGCCCCTCATATGTAGCTCCAGTTACGAGGTTCCCATCACTGGTGCAAAAGGCCATAGTCTCTGGTTCCACCCAATGGGCACCCGCAGCAATGAGTGCAGGTTTAACAGCCGGATAAGCAGTGCACCTTCTGCCTTTAACCGAGCCTGCTGCAGCCAAGATTAATTGTCCGTGGCAGATGGATGCAATTGGCTTCCGAAGGTCTTCAAATTTCTTAACCAAATCAATGACAGATTCATTCATTGCGAGATACTCAGGAGCACGTCCTCCTGGTATGACCAGCCCATTGTATTTGGTGGCATCTATTTCATCGAAAGTTGCATTGAGGGCAAAATTATGTCCCCTGGACTCCGAATATGTCTGCATCCATTTGTGAAGCAAGAACAGATGATGTCCAAAAACCATAACACAAGGTAAATATAACCACCCTACAGTATTGACATCATTGAAACATGAACACAGTTTAAAGGAACGAAACAGCATTTTCTTTAGCATACTTGCAAGTCAATAAAGCGGACAGTGGAACTAATCCGTTGAAAGAAATTTAAACCAGGAAAAGAAAATATAAAGGAAAAGATTCACAAGACGAAATTACTGCCATTCAATGCTTAGCCTTGTAGGTTAACATAGTCCATCCAATTTTTGGGCTTTGCTAGACAATATTTTCGCCAGAACCATCAGATGTTAATTCAACACCAAACAAAACCTACCAAACCAAGCCACTGCTCAGCTGTCTAAATTACATCTCATTCCAGATCATGATTGTAGGAGAACTACAGTACATTTAGCTGACTTTCACAAATGCAAAGACAATATGGCAAAGCTATTAGCAAAATTTGAGAACAACTTAGCGTATGTAGGAGACAGCAATGGATCCAAGTCTGTTGGTTTATCAAATTAGTTTTCTTTAATGTTTGTATCATTCACGAAGGTATAAGCACCCAAAACAAGTGCTTACCTTCCAATACTCTTAGATTTCATTTTTTTTCATTTGGTGTGAACAGATTGTGTATGACCAAGCACAAATGTGACTGAAAATACTAATCACATCGTCACAAAATTCAAATTGTTTTTGAAGTATGAAATTGCTCCACTATCCAATTGTTATCATTATACTTTGCCTTCCTCCAAGTCTTTAAAAGATGTGCTTTATTTAAAAGAATCAAACTACTATGATTTTACTTTCCCATCACATAAATTACACAGCAACATATCAAAAAACAGCAACCTTCAATGTAAAACCTGTCTGAAATTTTCATTCAAAATAGGACAGATAAGCAAAATGCATTTCAAAGTCAACATCATTGAATTCCTCCCCCAAAAAAGTGGGTCTCTGGAGATAAATCAAACATTCATGGACATACGAAGTACCAATTACATTTGACAAACCAAAATTCCCCCAGCAACAAGGCAATGATATTCGTCTTGTTTTTTTCCCCAACTGATGAACTATTTGCTCAATTTACACAAAGGCAATAACATTAAACAATCATATTATATTTATTCCCTTATGTCCCCATACTTATTCTTTCATTTTCCTCTCAATATAATCCTCCAATTCAAATAACTTCAGTACAAACAAGACACTTTCACTATCTTTACCAATGATAACAGCAAAGGGAACACAGCAACATCTTGAACAAAAATCTTAGCCCAGTAGTATAGGAAATGCAGGCAAATCAGATAATAGCTATAATACTTCAACTTCTGAAGAGTCTCACTACCAGAAACTTTAATAGATTTAAAACAGAACTCGTAGTTTTATAAACCTGGTGGCCAAGAGAGTCATGGATTGCAGTGCGACAAATGTCACCGGCTTTCTTCCCGGGGCAAACAGCGTCAACGGACAACCCATATGCCAGCAATGCTTGAAACGGAACCATCACCTACACAGAAGCAATCACAATCTACTTAGCCCACTTTTTTCCCTCAATCAAATACAAAAGATTTGTAAACAGTTGAAAGAATAAAACCCAATAAAACAATTGTCACCTCGTAATCTTCTGCATAGTCTCCGCACAACAAGAGGACCCTTTTATGTCCTGCCATTTTCTGTTCCTCTAGAAGTGAAGATAAAGATTTTCTTTTGGCCTTTTCTTTTCTGCGTGTGTGTGTGGGTGTGGCGGAAATTTGACGATGATCCTCTGCTCAGCTTAGAATCACTGAAACAGATGTGAAAAAGAAGGTGCGGTGCTCGATACTGAGAAATGATCTTGAAAACGACCCACTTTATAGAAAAATTGTAAGGGGAAGGGCAAATCTGTAACTTGGTAGATTTTGCCATTAAAAAAAAAGCTTCAATTTTATGTTGTTGGAGGAATTAAAAAGAAAATCTTTTTTAGACTTGTAATTCTATCTCTGATATGCTAATCCTTAGAAGACTCTGTAATATTTTAGTCCTAAACGTAATATTAATTGATATTATTTTATCATAATTAAGGTGCCAAATCAATTAATTCTTATGTTAACCTTTAATGAAAAATAATACTTGTGCCTCGTTTTTAAATAAGATTCAAATGTATTTTTCAAGTTGAAATGCTTTTATGTGTTTAATTTCAGTTTGACGATGTCGATTTCACATTGACATAGTTGGGTAGTTCATCAGAATTATTACAATATAATAAATATTTAAAAATTAGTAACAATTATTTAAAAATTGAAAAATATTTAAAGTAAAAATTACTACCACATTCTTTCAAGTAAATAATATATTTTTGCATTGCCTAAATATGGAACATATTTAAATTTGTTTATAGGAGTCAAGGAAGCTAAATGTTTGATTAAAGTTGAGTTGTGGGCGTCAAATTGCATTGTTGGAAATGTGAGATTAGGTAATTGTATGTTGCTTGGCACTATTTGGCGACTTTGCAAAGTATTGGAAATTTATTTATTTATTTATTCAACTTCAAAAATATAATGTTGTTTTATATTTGATATGATATGATTGTTGACTATTTTAAACTTATTTATAAGCATACATATCAGTGTTGATTATTTTATATTTATTTATATTGAGCATTAATTGTTGAATCTTTAATAAAAGATTATGATATATTAATAATGTACCTGAGAGTGAGACGGCATGACATTGCATTTCAATTTAGCTTTGATATTCTTTTGTTAATTTACTTATGGGTGAGGTACATGCAACAGTGTATGTCATTAAATTATGGGAGCAAAATTTTTAAATATGATGGGATGTCGATATAATTGACCCAATTGAATGATAGATATTTTTATAATTGAGCTTAATAATTTGTATGTGCAGGTATAAAACTTTGATATAATTGCTTTTCAAGTTAGATATTTTTTTTAAGAGAACTTATTTTTTTTTTTTTTTTTTGGGAATTAGTGTTTTATTGTGAAAATGAAGTTAATTCATTGGGCAAATGGTTGAATTTTATTGAAAATGTTGAAGGGAAATGTATATTGATCTCATATATCGTTATGGAGGACATATGCATATCTTTACATAATATCTTAATATTGTGACGCCTGCTTACATGGATTCCTCTATATGCAGAATAAAACGTTCCTATCATTCATTTGATTGATACTATAAATCATCCACTTAGGCACTATTTTGCGCTTGACTTTTTCGTGAGTTGTGCAAGAGAGCACAAGGAACAAATCTAGATGTTTCCTCAGAATTGACGAGAATACCCTTCCGCGGGCAAGCCAGGAATGACAAAATAAGAAAAATATACAAGAATGGTTGGTTATATTTTTGGCATGCACTTGTTAGAAGTTTTGAAGAAATAATTTTGAGAGTTAGGCTAGGGAATATGAAAGTGATATTGTAAAATGTAATGGATTTTTATTTAAATTTTTGGGTAATAGGTAGAAAATATCCTGGGGAATTTTGGTGTAATTGTTTATGTTCTAAAATGGAATTTTTTTACTGTATCAGTCATTTTTTTATTGAGTATTTGGAATGAAATAAAATTCAGTAATATTTTTTATTTAATAGGTAATAATATATATATATATATGTGTATGTATACATAATGATGGGGTTCTTGAAAGATAATGGAGAAAAGTATGAGATATATTCACAAAAATTTATTTCTGACATTTTGAAATTAAAATATGTGCATATTTGGCTATATTTTGCCAGAACAAAGCATTTTGGCAAAATAAAACCAAACACTGCATATGCTTTTCAAAAGATCAGGCTCCTTTTTCATTTTTAAATGTCTAATTATGTTAAGACATGTGTATAGATTGATGATTGTCCTAGGTATCAATGATAAGCCTTAGCTTTCATTCTGAGTAAAACATCTTCTTTGGTTAATTAGCAAATCTTATAATAATATATATATATATATATAATGAATATTATTACTTATTTTAAAAAGCTTGATTAAATAAATGATGGGTAGAGAAATGACCAATTTGAATATGACACCATCTTTAGGATCTTTCAAGATGAGATCTTCAGGCAGGACAAGATAATCAGCTGATAGGTATGTATTCGGATAAATTGTCCTCGGAAAAGACATTCGAAAATACAAAGGACGGTGAGCTTGCAATTTGCATACGCTCCGCTCCTAAGTGCCACGTATCAGTAGTTTAGGGATGATAAGGCCTTAGCACTCAAATTAGATTGACCCTAAAGAAGTGATCGCTTGTGAATAATTTTGTGAAAATATTATCATTAAAACATAAGTCTCTTTTTCCCCCCAATTTTGTGTTTGTTTATGAAAATTTGAAATATATATTAATATATATTATAGATGCTTCAAGCGCGTGTAAATAGTAGTACTAGTGCGTACTATATTTTCAGTTTTTTTTTTTTTTTTTTTAATTTTCAGTTGCTAAAATGACATCATTTTGGCCTAAATATACTTTTCGGATTTGTACTTAGTGCTTCTACAGTTGTCCAATTATTTCTCTTTTTTGGATTTTTGTTGTGGGCCCTGCAAAGTGGGCAGAAGAAATTGGGGATTCGTTTATTTACAAATTTTCAATATATCTTTCAACTCTCAAAATTTAAATAAATAAACAATATAAATTCTTCAATCTTACTCTCAAAATACAAAATTCATTCCCCAAAATATTCTTATTATTCACACTCTAATACATTCCACAATACTAACAATTTGTTATAAATTGTCTCCTTCACATTACATATATATACACATATTACCACTCATTCAATCTATATACATATCTATAAATACTTTTAAAATATCTATTTCACTCCACCAACCCAACCAAAAAGTTATGATATGACAATTATTTCCTCCCAAAACACAAACAAACAACCATTACATTCCCCAACCCCACTTTTCAAAAACTATTTTGGCAAAATACCCCAATTCACAAACAAACAAAGCATGGGTTTTTTGTCCTATATTTTTTCTTTTTTCTTTTTTCTTTTTTAATTTGTGTTTGCATGTTTAAACTTTGTGCTTGGAGTATGGTAGCTTGATTTGTCCTTTTCTAGGTAATGGTAAGTTGTTTTGTCTTCTTATAAAAGAGAAGATTTTCAATAAAAACTTTTAATAGAACCTAGAAATATTATGTTACCAAAATACTAAAAAATACTTATTCAAATTTTCAGTTCCCCTGCATAGAAGCATATGACATTTAATATACATTATTTATTTATAGTAAAAGGTATTGTCAATTTAGATTTAAAATCAAGTAGACAATATTCAACTTTGAATATAATTATTAGAGTTCACTTTCAAATATAACTGGACATCATATTCAATCTTCATTGGCTAATATTATATTTAAGATTAATAGATATAAAAAATTCTATAAAATTTGAAAATCTAATTTGATATTTAGTTCATTAATTTTTTTCATTCAAGTTCTATAGAAAAATTACATTTATGAAATTAATTTGAATAAATTTGAATTTAAATGACATAATGTCATATACTATTGATATGGGACGGTCCAGCGGGCCCAGCCCAATAACACTCAACTAGGACGGGAGCCCTAAGCCCAACTCGTTTCGGACCGAGCAAGCGATTTGACCACCATTCGACCTCTAGATCCCTACTTGTTGAGGCGAGTATTAGCGTTCCTTATCGACCCAGTCGCGGTCGATGATCTCCTTTATGTGGTCCCAATCCTTAGACTAGAGTGATGTGGCTTTGACCAGAATGAGCCTGGTGACCAAGATCCAAAGTGACATTCTCGTTGGTGGACTAGTCATGACTAGCGGGGTCGAGGGAAGGTGAGAACTCATCGGCCACATTAAATGCCTTGCCAGGCACCGTGCTGCCGCATTAATGGCGCATGCCACCAATAGTACTGCCTTTTGCAGCCATGTCAGGCTAGAGAGCACTTCCAGTGTACCGTCTTGTCCTAGGTAGCTGGGAGCAGCACCACTTGAAACAGTACACAAGCTGGATAAGATGGGAAAGTCCTCAAGTAAGGATAATGGCCCTTATCACACAACAGGGGCATCAAGGACATATTAATCACTTGGAGAATGCTATAAATATCCCATCACAGCCCTTCAGCAAGGTATGCCGTTTCTTACCTGGTGCCCCTACTTCACTGCTCTTATCTTTAGTCAATTCTTATGGACTTGAGCGTTGAAGTGTCTTAGCTAAGGGCACCTCGGCTACCCTAACAGTTGCCGTTGATCACAAGACTCGACCCCGACTCACTGGACGCTCACCCCTTGACCTCTCCTAGGTTGATTTCAGTTAACTTCAGCCCAAAATATTAATATACTCGATATTCACCTTCATCATTTGGCGTCGACTGTGGGAAGAGCTCCCCGTTATCTCGACGACCGAAGAGGTCGTATCCTTTGGATGCACTGGCTTTCCCTTTGCCTTTGTTGGCCGCCGTCCTTCTTGGGGCTGGCCCTGCTTGTTCGGTTGCAGGCCTCTTTCCTCGACCAGCGTAGCCGCCGGTCTTGTCGGAGGAGCAGCAGCGACGGGAACAGCAGCAACAGGCTGTGCCGCGGCCAGCGCGACTGTAATACCCCAAAATTTTATTTCGTATTTAATCGATTAATATACCTTATTTTATTTTATTTACTATTTCAATTAAAATTGTAGTAAGGCATCAACTATAATTTTTGGAATAATATATTTATATAGATAATATTAAATTATCTTTTGATCAAATAGTGATAATTAATATTATATATATACATTGTAGATACTCTATATTTTGGGGAGTATAAGTTATAATTCTACTTGAATTAATATTATATTAATATAAGGAGTTGAATTATTGAATTCTACGAATTAACAATAGAGATACCATAATTATAATGGGATTATCCTAGTCCTAGAAGGAAATTGATTAGAGTCCTACTTGAACTAAACCACTTCTTTCACATAAATATAGTCCCTAAAAACAAAACCCTAATTACATTTAATAGTAAACGAAAGAAGAAAAAGGGGAAGGAGGGAAAGGGACAGCAACTATGGCAGAGGAGAAAGGAAAAAGAGACGGAATTTGTAGAGAGTGCATTAGAAATTACACAAGGTAATTCATGACTTTGTAGACTTCATATTTGATAATTGCGAAATTCAATTATGCTATTAAGTTTTGATTTTCTCAAAAATAGATATTTGTGTCAGTTTTACTTCTTTTTGATAGAATTAAGCAAAGTGATCAACACAAAAATTTTATATCTGTGTCTTAGGTTTCTAATTCCTCATAAATAACCTCAATCTGATTTAAATGCACTAAGTTATGACCAAAATACTAAGATATGTCCAGTCAGAAGATAAAGGACTTTGATTCTTTCGAAAATGGATATTGGTGACGCCTTTAATACTTCTTACCTACTGAAATAAGTAAAATAATCAAAATAAGAATTTTAAATATGTTTCTTAGGTTTCTATTTCCACATGAATCACTTGAATCCAATATATAGGGAAAAAGTAATGACTAAAATACAAAGATGTGGCGAGACAGAAAATACAGGGCTTCAATTTTCCTAGAACAGAATATTGTGACACATTTCGATACTTGATTTAGATTTAATTTGGAAATATGGTCAACATAAGAACTTAACATGTATCTCTTATATTTTTACAGACTTTGGAATCACTTTAATCTGATGTATAGGGAGAAAGTTATGACTAAAATACTACAGTGTGGCCATGTAGAAAATACAGGACTTCGATTTTCCTAGAACAGCATATTATGACGACTTTTACTACTTGATTCCGATTTAATTGAGAAATATGGTCAACATATGAATTTTATTTCTATCACTTAGGTTTCTACTTCTGCATAAATCACCTCAATTCGATTTATATAGAGAAATTTATGATCAAAATACTAAACTGTGTCAAGTCTGGAAATACAGGACTTCGATTTTCTTAGAATAGAATATTGTGACACCTTTTACTACTTGATTTCGATTGAATATGGAAATATGGTAAGCATAAAAACTGAAAATTTATATCTTATGTTTTTACATACTTTTAAATCACTTTAATTAGATGTATAGGGAGAAAGTTATGGCTAAAATACTATGGCATGGCAATATAGAAAATACAGGACTTTGATTGTCCTGGAACATAAAATTGTGACAACATTTACTACTCGATTCCAATTTAATTGGGAAATAAGGTCAACATATGATTTATAGATCTATATTCTAGGTTATTACAGGATTTTGAATCACCTTTATATGAGGCCTATAGTAAAAGTTATGGCTTAGATACAATCAAGTGTCTCATCAAAAAATTTCCTAAAAATTGGAAATCTGTATTCGCACCACTGCTGCTTCTTGAACTCGATTTTCCTCTCTCATATTAGCCAATTGAGACTGCATCATCAACATAATAGTTTTAGTACTCTTTCTTATCTTTGTAATGCCATAAGAATTGAGTCAATCGGATATCTAGAAAGAGTGTTATGTGCGAATCAACAAAGTACATATGAAAGGATAAATTCTTGATAAGTTTTGTGAGTATGTATGTACTAGTCTAGTCCCAAGTAAATTTTGTCTTGTTAGTCAGTTAAATTGGTGATTGATTTGTTTATTAAATGAATCAGATGACTCAACAATTGAGTTGATAGATACTGAGATAGGATTGATCTTAAAGGTGAGTGTCTAACTTATAACTATTATATGATATTACTTTTCAAAACCAGAAGGATATATGTATAGTAACGCATGCTATGAAACTTCTCTTCATTATACACTCTGCTATGTGTATTCCACTACGCACAAAAAGAAATATTTTCTTGTTTTATTTCTGGATAAAAGAAAACCTATGCTTTTGTGATTTTTTTTAATGCTTCTAGACTAGCAATTAAAATTCGATGATCAACTGATTACTATTATTGTTATCGCCACTGTTATTGTTAGTCGGATCCAACTTGGTTAGGTGTGTGAAGGTCTGCCAACCTGGCATTGGTTATACTTATTCGTTCTTGTGGAGTGACCCCTGTGAGGGTTCAATATGTTTGCTCTTGATTGTTGAAATCGTACTTTCTTGCATATTTATCTTGTTATTCGAATCGTACTTTCTTGAGAGCTCATTTGTTAACTGTTATTTGACATGTATACCCCTGTGAGGGTTATGTTTTGTTATACTCTATTATGAGTTCATATTTGTTTTGGCACTCAGAACTTCCAATTGTTATATATTATTATACTTGCTCCTGATCAATACTTGTTATTGTCTTCTTATCAGTATCGATCGGTATCGTTATCTGTTTCCTTGTCGGCATACTTGTTTTACTTGGTATCAGCGGTGAGCTGGGGATTTTCCCTAGGGCATCTACGTAATTGTTATTGGTACTTATTAATTGTACAGAGAATTGATTGGCCAAGGGCTGGTCGGACCGGGCGAAATGTTTGGATATGTGATACGCTAGGGTTTTCCCCCTGGGTATCAACGGTACGCTAGGGATTTCACCCTAGGTATCTGGCATTGCGCTAGGGATTTCCCCCTGGGTATTAATGGTACGCCAGGGATTTTCCCCTGGGTATCAGGCGGTGTGCTAAGGATTTTTCCCTGGGCATCGCTGTGCACCATATGGTCCATATGGGCACAACCATGTACCAAGCTATCACACTTTGGTAAAAGTACTTGTTTGATTGGTATAAGGTGATTCTGATAAGCATGTCTTGTTTGGATTTATTGGAATGCATATGCTATTCGGGTTTACTTGATCATACTTGTCTCTTGATTGTTTGAAATCTATTCTTGGAGCAATAAGACATGAGAGATTTCTGTCTGCTAGACTGTTTTATGAATTTCACTTATATTTCTCGAATATCTTTCACTGACAACTGATTTTAGATCATGAACTCATAGTGCACATACTTGGCACCCATTGAGTCTTTTACTCACACTTGTTTTCTTCTTTAACTTCATTCTAGAAGACCTAGATCCTAGCCCTAGTGAAGATATTGAGCCGACTTCTGACGAGAACCAAAATTTAAGGTTTTCTTTCGGGACTTTGCAATTGGTTTAGCTTTATTATCGTGTTGACAAATTAGTTCTTCTCATTTAATGATTTTTCAGTTGAGGAAAGAATGTTGGGCATTTTGAGTTTTATGTTGCTAGAATTATTTGAATTATTATGAAGGTTGGAGTTTTTTTTTTCTATTTAAGATCATGATTTTAGATAAGTGATATATTTTTATTTGGAATTGAGTTTCATGCCTCGAGACTAGTATACATGGTTAGATTTTGAGGCATGACATAATGGTATCAAAGCCTAGGTTTTAACTTAGGCTATGTCGGGATAAGATCTTCAGACTGTGGAATATGGGATAGAACTCTTAGGGCTAGTTTGGTTGGGATGATAAGGTGGGATATTCGTTTGGTTGGAGTGATAATAAACACTCAAGCCCGCACGAATACCAAAGGCCCGTGCTTATATGTGCAATTCCCATGATAAATTAACCTATGGCCCCCCATGGGGTTATTTATCCGTACATTTACTCATTGTGTTGAAATTATCTATCTACCCTTTAATTTTTGAAATTATGGATTTTATATTTGAGTAAGGGACAAAAAGATAATTTACTAGATATAATCAAGATGTTTTAATGTTGAACCAAACACTACAACCAACAATCATATGGACCTACATAAAACTAATAATGCAAACCAAATTATAGCGCAATGATAAATAATCACACAAATTATCACATGATAACTAAACATGAGATAACTTAAAAATAAAACCAAACTAGCCCTTAGGGATTGGTCTGAGTATTTAGGTTTGACTACTGAAATGATTAATTAATTGTCATATGATATTGAGGATTGTGAAGGATTTTATACGGTTAGCTAGCTAATATGATCGAACACTTTTGGTACTTGACAATAGGATCAATGACATATTGTGAGACTAGGATTGAGAATGTTCTAGAATTTATTAGTTTTCTTCCTTTGATTGTGAATTCTTGACTATCTTCATTCAAGATCCCTTAGAGTATTTTGATATTCTTTTTGCTAATCTATACATATTTTGGTAAGATCATGCGTCAAAGTCTACATAAGTTAATTCATCATTTAGATGCTTCACCTTACATGATCAAGGTTAGAGAAAGTGAACGATACACCCTTAGCTGCAAATGACCCATTCAAAGAAATAAATTCAAGATGCCTCGAAAGGATTATCCAAACCTTAACCATATATTGTTTTGAGAATGATAGGGATCACTATAAAAGAAATCATCTTCAATATAAGAAGAGGTGAAAAGGTAGGACAACAGCTGAAAGTCTGTGGGCAAAAGTTAGATCACCCAAAACAATAAGTTGATAGATCAACGTCATCAAGGACAAAATGTGTTTAAGATAACCATGAGAGGCCTTAGAGAGACCAAACATTTGTTAGCTTGTTTTATCAATAAGACGGAGGAAGAGGATCTAGAAGAACTAGTTCTGAAAGAGCCCAGTGGGAGAATAAAGAGGATATTGAAGAGATAGAATCAAATGAGGACAATGATAAGGATTAGAATAGGAGAATTATCATCTAAAATTTGGTAGGGCTTTAGTTTGAATTTTTTATTCATGTTATTTTAGTAGATTAGTTTTTCTACTCAGTAGTTACTTTGGCTTGAAATTTTTATTTGGTAATAGTTAGTTTGTGGATGCTTGGGAAACCAATAACTAAATTAACTGGGAAATGGAAGTCAACTGGAATGACTTTGATGGTGATGCATTGAGAACGGGTAAGATAGTATACCTAGCCTATCTGATCAATAAATCAAGGACAAGATTAAGATTGATGAAGCCTTCATAGTCACGAATTTTCCTAATATACTTCCTAAAGAATTAACTTCTCTACCCCCAATCGTGAAGCTGAATTTGCCATTGAGGTTCTTTTAGGAGTGACTCTAATATCTAAACACTATGTAGGATGGTACAAGCTGAACTTAAAGTATAGTTGCAAAAGCTAACCGAAAGTGGATTTATTTGGCCAAGTCATCTCCTTAGGAACTTTAGTTCTTTTTCGTAAAGATGAAGTATAGGACTTTGAGGATGTATATAAACTACTAATGCTTGAATAGTATTACGATTAAGAATAAATCTCCTTACCAAAATAGAGGAACTTTGATCAATTACAAGAATCTTGGTCTATTTCAAAATGGATTTTAGACAAGGGTACTACCAACTAAAGATTAGAGAGAATGATGTGTCTAAGATGAGACTAAACACTCAATATGGTCAATTTAAGTTCAAGGTAATGTCATTTGGGTTGACTAATGCATATGGAGCATTTGTGGATTTAGTACACTCCGTGTTTAGACCATATTTAGACTATTTTGTGGTTGTCTTTATCGATGATATTTTGGTCTATTCAAAGAGTGAGAAGGAACATGAAGAACGCTTGATGATGGTATTGCAAAAACTTCAGGAACATAAACTTTATCCTAAGTTCAGCAAGAGTAAGTTTTGGCTTGACCGATTAGCCTTTTTGAGGCATTTCATTTCTGGAGATGGAATTATGGTTGATCCGTCTAAGATTGAAGTGGTGCTAGAATGGAAAAGACCGGAGACAATGATCGAGGTGAGAAGTTTCTTAGGTTTGGCGGGCTACTAACGAAGGTTTATTCAAGATTTTTCAAAAATAACTACCCCATTATTAGGTCTCACTCAGAAAAAAGTGTCTATTTAAGTGGAACGATAGTTTTCAAGAGCTTAAGAAAAGGTTAACCTCGGCACTAGTATTAGCCCTACCCGAGGGTACTAAGGATTTTATATTGTACACTGATGTTTCTAAAGAAGGCTTGGGATGTGTTCTGATGCAAAATGATAACGTAATAGCTTATACCTCAAGAAAATTAAAACTACAGCAACAAAACTATACACTAGAGTAATCTCACTAGTAAAGATTCCTTGAGGAACCATAATATAGATGAGATGACCTAGGAAAGCTAGGAAGAAATGCGAAAGTATCATACGAAACTCCTTCCTGACTTAGGTTAGAATTTGGGGACTAAATTCCTTTAAGGGGGTGGGATGTAATGCCCCAAATTTTATTTCGTATTTAATCAATTAATATACCTTATTTTATTTCATTTACTATTTCAATTAAAATTGTAGCAAGGCATGAACTATATTTTCGGAATAATATATTTATATATATAATATATAGATAATATTAAATTATCTTTTGATCAAATAGTAATAATTAATATTATATATATACATTGTAGATACTCTATATTTTGGGGAGTATAAGTTATAATTCTACTTGAATTAATATTATATAATATAAGGAGTTGAATTATTGAATTCTGCGAATTAACAATAGAGATACCAAAATTACAATGGAATTATCCTAGTCCTAGAAGGAAATTGATTAGAGTCCTACTTGAACTAAACCACTTCTTTCACATAAATATAGTCCCTAAAAACAAAACCCTAATTACATTTAATAGTAAACGGAAGAGGAAAAAGGGGAAGAAGGAAAAGGGACAGCAGTTGTGGTAGAGGGGAAAGGAAAAGGAGAAGGCATTTGTAGGAAGTGCATGAGAAATTACACAAGGTAATCCATGAGTTTGTAGATTTCATATTTGATAATTGCGAAATTCAATTATGCTGTTAGGTTTTGATTTTCTCAAAAATAGATATTTGTATCAGTTTTATTACTTCTTTTCGGCAGAATTAAGCAAAGTGATCAACACAAAATTTTTATATCTGTGTCTTAGGTTTCTAATTCCTCATAAATCACCTCAATCCGATTTAAATGCACTAAGTTATGACCAAAATATTAAGATGTGTCCGGTCAGAAGATAAAGGACTTTGATTCTTTCGAAAATGGATATTGGTGACGCCTTTAATACTTCTTACCTACTGAAATAAGTAAAATAATCAAAATAAGAATTTTAAATATGTTTCTTAGGTTTCTATTTCCGCCTGAATCACTTCAATCCAATATATAGGGAGAAAGTTATGACTAAAATACAAAGGTGTGGCGAGACAGAAAATACTGGGCTTCAATTTTCCTAGAACAGAATATTGTGACACATTTCACTACTTGATTTATATTTAATTTGTAAATATGGTCAAAATAAGAACTGAATTTATTTCTCTTATATTTTTACATCCTTTTGAATCACTTTAATCTGATGTATATGGGGAAATTTATGATCAAAATACTAAACTGTGTCAAGTCTGGAAATACAGGACTTCGATTTTCTTAGAACATAATATTGTGACACCTTTTACTATTTGATTTTGATTGAATCTAGAGATATGTAAACATAATAACTGAACATTTATATCTTAGGTTTTTACAGACATTTAAATCACTTTAATACGATGTATAGGAAGAAAGTTATGGCTAAAATACTACGGTGTGGCAATATAGAAAATACAGGACTTTAATTTTCCTAGAACAGAATATTGTGACAACATTTACTACTCGATTAAGATCTAATTGACCACATATGATTTATAGATCTATATTCTAGGTTTTTACAGGATTTTGAATCACCTTTATCTGAGGCCTGTAGTAAAAGTTATGGCTTAGATACAATCAAGTGTCTCATCAAAAAAATTCCTAAAAATTGGAAATCTGCATTCGCACCACTGCTGCCTCTTGAACTCGATTTTCCTCTATCATATTAGCCAATTGAGACTGCATCATCAACGTATTAGTTTTAGTACTCTTTCTTAGCTTTGTAATGCCATAAGAATCGAGTCAATCGGATATCTAGAAAGAGTGTTATGAGCGAATCAACAAAGTACGTATGAAAGGATAAATTCTTGATAAGTTTTGTGAGTATGTATGTACTAGGCTAGTCCCAAATAAATTTTATCTTGTTAGTCAATTAAATTGGTGATTGATTTGTTTACTAAATGAATCAGGTGACTCAACAATTGAGTTGATTGACACTGAGATAGGATTGATCTTAAAGGTGAGTGCCTAGCTTATAACTATTATATGATATTACTTTTCAAAACCAGAAGGATATATGTATAGTAACGCATGCTATGAAACTTCTCTTCATTATACACTACGCTATATCTGTATTCCACTGCGCACAAAAAGAAATATTTTCTTGTTTTATTTTTGGATAAAAGAAAACATATGCTTTTGTTTTTTTTTTTTAATGTTTCTAGACTAGCAATTAAAATTCGATGATCAATTGATTACTGTTACTGTTAGTCAGATCCAACTTGGTTAGGTGTGTGAGGATCTGCCAACCTGGCATTGCTTATACTTATTTGTTCTTGTAGAGTGACCCCTATGAGGGTTCAACATGTTTGCTCTTGATTGTTGAAATTGTACTTTCTTGCGTACTTGTCTTGTTATCTGAATCGTACTTGCTTGAGAGCTCACTTGTTAATTGTTATTTGACATGTATACCCCTGTGAGGGTTTTTTTTTTTTTTTTTTACATTTTGCTATGAGTTTGTACTTGTTCGTTCTGGCGCATAGAACTTCCAATTGTTATCTATTATTGTACTTGTTTTTATCAGTACTTGTTATTATCTTATCATCCGTATCGATTGATATCATTATCTGTTGCCTTGTCAGCATACTTATTTTACTTGGTATCAACGGTGCGCTAGGGATTTTCCCCAGGGCATCTGCGTAATTGTTATTGATACTTGTTAATTGTATGGAGAATTGATTGGCCAATGGTCGGACCTAGCAAAATGTTTGGATATGTGATACGCTAGGGATTTTTCTCTGGGTATCAATGGTACGCTAGGGATTCCCCCTGGGTATCGAGTGTTGCGCTAGGGATTTCCCCTGGGCATCGCAATGCATGGGATATGCTAGGGATTTCCCCTTAGATATCGGGCGATATGCTAGGGGATTTTCCCTGGGCATCACTGTGTGCCATATGGTCCGTATGGGCACAACCATATACCAAGCTATCACGCTTTGGTAAAATTCCTTTTTTGATTGGTATAAGGTGATTCTGATATGCATATCTTGTCTGGATTTATTAGAATGCATATGCTATTCAGGTTTGCTTAATCAAATTTGTCTCTTGATTGTTTGAAATTTGGTCTTAGACCAATAAGGCAAGAGAGATTCCTGTCTGCTAGATTGTTTTATGAATTTCACTTATATTTCTCGAATATCTTTCACTGTACAACTGATTTTAGATCATGAACTCATAGTGCACACACTTGGCACCCACTAAGTCTTTTACTCCACTTGTTTTCTTTTTTAACTTTCTTCTGGAAAACCTAGATCCTAGCCCTAGTGAGGATATTGAATCAGCTTCTGACGAGAACTAGAATTGAAGGTTTTCTTTGGAATGAGAACTTTGCAGTATGTTTAGCTTTATTGCAGTGTTGGCAAATTAGTTCTTCTCCTTTAATGATTTTTCAGTTGAGGAAAGAATATTGGGTATTTTGAGTTTCTATGTTGCTAGAATTATTTGAATTATTATGAATGTTGGAGTTTTTTTTTTTTTTTTTTTCTATTTAAGATCATGATTTTAGGTAAGTAGTATATTTTTATTTGGGATTGAGTTTCACGCCTCGAGACTAGTATACATGGTTAGATTTTAGGGCGTGACAGCGACCACCTTTGTCGAGCCCCTCCCCCCCAAGGCGCTCTCGTTTCATCTCTACGCGAGCAATAGCTTGGGCTCGGGTTTAACTCATTATCTTTTCTCGATCTGTATGACAACAAAATGAAAACGTACAAGGCTCGACTAAATAGTAGAGACACAATGGTATGAGAAACACATGTAACCATCTATCTAATCGAGCATCCGCGGGTAGGTCAAGCTGAGTGGGTGACAAGCCCACCAGCAATATAGCCAGATGCCTCCATTTGACCAAACTTGACCAGATCTCATACAAAGGTTTTGGGCTAAGTCAAAGTTTGGTTCCTTGGCATTTCGACATGCCCTCGCATCCAACCCCTAGGGATATTGAAGCCCACTCCGTAGGAGCCTGAACATAAAAGTACCTAGTTTTCCATTTTTAGCCGAAGGAAAAGGCTGAGGTCACTAAAAATTTTCAACGAGGGCGGGCGGTGAAGTAATAAAAGCCCGACTCCTCGGTACTCCCGAATTACGAGGCATGGGGAGGTGAAAAAGGTTGCTGAAATTGGCAAAGGTGGGAGACTGGTTGTAGATGTGCATCAAAGCTACAAAATTGTATATGGTCGAAAAACAGTTGGGAAGAAGTTGGGTGATGCAGACCTGAAGACCCCTCAGCAGGTCGATTATTATCTCGACAAGGGAGAATCTAAGTCCACATCTAAGGTCATCCTCGAACACAGTAATGCAACCAGTAGGTGGTTGGTGCATCTTTCCCTAGGCCTCGGGACAATCAGCTTGTAACCCTAGGGAATGTGATAAACCTGCCTGAGGATATTAACTTCTGCCTCAGTCACCTCCGACCTAATCTCACTGTAGTGATCGAGGGTAAATAGCGGACCACGAGATACTGGGGGTTCGCTCTGCCCAACCTCGGCCCTAGTGCCAACCCATCATCGCTAGAACTACTGGAGGTCGAGCTATCACTTGATGAGCTACCAGAATCGCTAGTCGAATCACTCCCACTGCTGGTCGGAGCCACATACGACTTGGTCCCTTCACTATCGCTCCTCTGGTTACCCTCATCACCGCTAAAAACCCTCAGCATCATTGTTATGTTATTGCGTTTAAGATCAAAGAGCAAAGCACACTTAAAATATTGAAGTACTTACATGGTTTGGCTGTCTACAAGCGAAATGCAGAATGGAGTAAATCGCTGGGCTCGACCTCATGCAAAGCTGTAAATGTAAAAATGAAAATTCTTACCGCGCCTATTTATAGGCCCCAATGCGCGAAATCTTAAACGACTGTAGTTATTACATTGCCGCCGCTTGGTGTTTCACATGACCTAACATAACAGATGCATTAAATGCGTCAAAACCCTGGTCGACCTTGCGACTCTGGGGGACTTTGTTGTTTTGTCGAACTCTAGTCTATCTTTTCCAACTGTTGGTCAATAAGTCGGTTGCTTCCCATTTCTTTTCATCGGCATACTCGATCAAGGCTCTAGAGTGGAGGGACTCATGATATGAGATGACCCAGCATGCCCAACCCAATAACACTCAATTAGGACGGGAGCCCTAAGCACAACTCATTCCAAACTGAGCAAGTGGTTCGACCACCATTCGACCTCTGGATCCCTACTTGTTGAGGCGAGTATTAGCATTCCTTATCGACCTGACTTCGGTTGATGGTCTCCTTTATGCGATCCCAATCCTTTGACTAGAGTGATGTGGCTTCGACCAGAATGAGCCTGGTGACCAAGATACAAAGTGATATTCCTGCTGGTGGACTAGTCTCGATCAGCAGGGTCAAGGGAAGGCGAGAACCCGTCAGCCACATTAAATGTGTTACCAAGAGCTGTGCTGCTGCATTAATGGTGCATGCCACCAATAGTACTGCCTTTTGCAACTGTGTCAGGCTAAGGAGCACTTCCAGTATACTGCCTTATCCTAGGTAGCTGGAGGCAGCGCCACCTGGAATAATACACAAGCTAAGTAAGATGGGAAAGTCTTCAAGCAAGGATAATGGCCTTTCTCACATAACAGGGGCATCAAGGATATATCAACCACTTGGATAAGGCTATAAATACCCCATCACAGCCATTCAGCAAGGTATGCCATTTCTTACCTAGTGCCCCCACTCCACTGCTTTTATCTTTAGTCGATCCTTACTGATTTGAGCGTCGGAGTGCCTTAGCCGAAGGCACCTCAGCTAGCATGACGTTTGCTGTTGATTGCAAGACTCAACCCCGATTCACTGGAGGCTCACCCCTTGACCTCTCCTAGGTCGATCAGTTAACTTCAACCCAAAACATTAATATACTTGATATTCACCTTCATCAACTATGATGACACATAAGAATTAAAATAATAAGCTTTTTATATCAAAATATATTACTTTGTTCTATTTAGTTAGATTTTTATACATTATTATATATGAGATATTTTTCCTATTTTTTGCAAACATCTTACTAACTTTTATGCATAAATTCAATATTACTAACATAATGTAAATGTTAATATAAATATTAATTTAATATAATATACAGATTTTATATAAAAAAATTAATGAATATGCAATATAGGAGAATTAATTGAATAAAATCTATTAAAATTTAATTTTGAATTTTTAACTGACCGAATTATTTAACTCCATATTTGATAAATTTTTCAGATGATCAAATATTAGTATTACAATATGTTATAGGCGTCAAAGAGCGTATGAAAAGTACTTATGGCGTGGGACTTTTTTTTTTTTTTTTTGGTGTTTTGTGCTGCAAAACGATGTCATTTTGCTCTTGGTCTACTTTGTCGATTTGTGCGTTGTGCTTCTCATGTTGCTCAACTTTTTGGTTTTATGTGTTTGTGTTATGGGCTCTACATATGGGCAAAAGAAATTGTGATTTTTCCTTTTCTTTTTATGTGTTGGCTGTTAAAATTTTTGTGCTTTTTATATTTGTACTTTATGCTGTTGGTGTGGTGGGTTGGGCTATTTTTTGGGGGGCATTCTTTGTGGTCCCCACAAAATAGGCAGAAGAAAATTTCTTTTTTTTTAATTATTTTTTATTTTTTATTTAATTTATGTTGTGCATGTTTGTAGTGTAATTTCTTACTTTGTCTTTTGAATGGTATTTTGTGGGGTTTTTCTGTATAAAAAATAAAAATAAAAATGGTTGATTTTTTAGTTGCAGTAAAGCTATGTTGTTTTCAAAAAAAAATTCTATTTATATTTTTCTTTATATAATCTTAAAAATATTTTTTAGTTACAATAGTAAAAAAGAACCAACTTTCAATTCAATTTCTTTCGTTGATCAAACAAACAAGAATTAATATACACGTATACTTATAAATCTTGATTCACACATGGAATTAAAGCCAAACAGATGCATAAAGTAGGTTGTACCTACAGCTTTAGGGAGGGGTCGCCAATTGCCCTTGCCATGAGCACGGAAAGATATTTTTAAAAGTTGTGTGGGAGGTTTTTGCACTTTTTCTTTTTTTTTTTTGGGTTTTTTTATTGATTTGATAGTTTTCATCATTCTTTTTTTTTCCGATAAGTACGAGAAGAGCGGCAGAGTTTAGATGGTGTCTGAAGAAAGAGATGGCTTTTTCGTTTCTCTTAGAGCCGTCGAATTTTATTCATACCTATTTTTGCTACAGTAGGCCAAGATTTCCTGGCCATAAGATAATTTTTTTGTTTATTTATTTGTTTTGTTTATCTTTTTCTTCTTAATTTTGGGTGTTTTTTGTTTACTATGGTTTATTTCTTCTTTTACCATGGTTTGCTTATGTACTTTTTATCTGTGTCTTCTCTTGTTATTTGGTCAAAATCTCAATGGGCTTAGTTTGGTGTTTTGGTGGATTTTCTTCTTTGTTTGCTCCTCTTCTTAGAGTTAGGGTTTTAATTATTATTTTGTTCTAGAAATGTTTGTTTTGAGTTAGTTTTGTGGATTTTTTTTATGTTATGCTTGGTTTTAATCTATTTTTTAGTTTTATTTCTTGTTCTCAGTTTTTATTATTGTTGATTTTTAGTGGGTATGTGTTTTTCTTTCGGTTTTGGGGGTTTATTTAGTTTAGGATTGTTGGTTTTTACTTTAGTTATGAAGTGCTGGTTTGAAGCAACATTGGCTTTTTTAATTTATTTTTTTTAAGTATTCACGTTTTCTGTAATGAGATATATTGAATTTATGAGTTTTTTTTGTAGAGATTTGAACTTTGTGGTTTGGGTTGTATGCTTGGAATTAGAATGAAATGTATGAACTATGTATGAACGGAGGAATAAATATAATTTTCTACTTAACTTGGAAGTTGCAACAGATCTAAACGAAAAGGAATTGATAAAACAATCCTAGAAAAAGAATTCTTTCTCTTAGACTTATTAAAGAATTGGTTGTGCTTTATTGGTTTGTATTTTATGCTTCTATGGTTGTGCACTTTTTTGTTTTTTTTTCTGCATTTAAGTTTTAGGCCCTACAATCGAGCAGAAGAAATTAGGCTTTCTTTGTTTTATATTTTTAATTTTTTCTTTTCTTTTTTAATTTGTGTTGTGAAGGCTTGTACTTTATGTTTAGGATGTGGAGTTTGGTTTATCTTTTTTAGGTAAGTTGGGGGAGACATGTGCAGACTTAATGTATTGTAATTTAAAAGTGGTGATGGTTTTTTATTTATTTATTATTATTATGTTAAAAAAAGAAAAGTGATGACATTTGATACCTTAGCAATATAGTTGTGTTGCAGCATAAATAAAATTCTAGAATTATGTATTTTTTTAAGTTCTTGAAAATTTATCTTTTTTTTTTTTTGTCATCTAGAATAATTATATTGGTTACTTACTATTAGGTTTTTTATTTTTCAAATAATACGTTAACTAAATAAATCCATATTGATGGTGGAGAAATCCGTTTGTAATTGGATCAAATGATAGATTAGAAAGGTTCGACCTCTCTGGTCGATCTATGAATTTAGTTGAGCTGAGTCCTGCAATCACGTGTAAACGTCAAGCTAGTCGAGGTGCCCTTGGCTAAGGCACTCCGATGTTCAAGGTAGTATATGATCGACTAGATGTAACGAGCAGCAAACTGATGGCCTTTTGTATATGGAATGGCATCCCTTTTGTGAGGCTGGAGATGAGGTATTTATAGCCTTCTCCTAATATGGATTTATCCGAGATGCCCTTGACATGTAGGAGGGATATTTGTCCTTTCATGGGGGTTATTAGGTCATCTCCCATTCTTGTACTATTTCAGGTGGCTGTATTTTCAGGTTTCATAGACAGAATAGTACACTGTAGACGCGTCTCCTGCCTAATGCGACAGTATGGGTGGTACTGGGACGGCACGTGCCATTAATGCCGAGGCACGCTGCCTGTTAGGGCATTTAATGTGGCAGTGTTAATTCTGCACCGGGTCGACCTCCATGGTCGGTGATAAGGTCGACCCTATGATGGGTTGGCGTGCAGTGCAAGAAGTGGCCGAGTGCCGTGGTCGAGGGGTTGACCAACGGTCTTGGCTGTGACCCAGTCGAATGCCCGCCCGCCAGAGTATGACAGGTCGATCTGTCTAGTCGATTTGGGTCACCTGAAGTCGGTAGCACAATTAGGCCCCAAGAATGAGATGGGCTTGATGCTACATCATTGAGTATGTGGTCTTTGGGCTGAGCCTACTAGGCTTACCCATATCATGAGTCCTCCCTACTTTTGAATTCTAAACAAGGTGATCTACGAGAATGATAGGGGAGTAGTCTTGTGTAGTTACGGGGGTTCGTCAATGAGGGTTTTTGAAAATTGACCCGAGTTTTGTGCATTTAATGCGACGGTTACATCGTGGCCGGCGTGGCGCCAAATGGCAGTTACACCATTATTACAACCGCTTGGGTTCCCGCACTCGGGCGCCTATAAATAGGTGCGGTTAAATTACTCATTTTTACTTTTATTGCTTTTCTTTTGGTCGACCTCTGAGCCCACTGCCTTTTTTGCTACAAAATTGTGCCTTTTGTTCATCGCCAAAGAGTAAGTCCCTTTCTTCGTTTTCCTTGGCGTTCTTCCTTTTGCTATAATAAATGTTGCATTTGTCTGATTCTGAGAGTAGTCATGGGGGGGATAACGAGGCTACTCATTCTAATAGGCCTGAGGATTCATCATATGGGTCGAGTAGTTCGTCAAGCGACAGCTCGAGCTCCAGTAGCTCGAGCAACGATCGCGCCGGTGGGGAAGTTAAGGCTGGGCCAAGCCAGGCTCTCCTGTCGCACGGTCGGTTATTTACCTTGAACTACTATAGCGAAATAGTATCTACTATCACCCCTGCCGACCTGAGGTGCATTAGGCAACTATACTATATCCCGAAAGAGTATGAACTTTTAACCCCTGGGCCATCTGGTAAGATGCATCGACCCCCAATTGAGAGTATAACTATTTTTGAGGATGCCTTTAGGTGTGGCCATAGGTTCCCTTTGGGTGGTCCTGTAGTCGATCTGCTTAAGGGTTTAGAAGTGTGCATAACCCAACTGTTGCCGAATTATTTTTCTACAATTTACAGCTTCATAGTTCTAATGCACATATTTGACCAGCCCGCCAATTTTGAAAATCTCTCCAATCTTTTTCACCTTCCGATGTCCCGCAAGTCGGGTAGTACTGACGAGTTGGGTTTTTATTACCTTATGGCTCAACCCTACCGCAAGTTTCTTGTCACCCAGCCTCTTCCTATGGGCAAGAGTGGAAGAAACGTTTTCTGTATGTTTGAGTCGCTGGGGGTTTTAACATTCCGAGGGGTTGGTGGATGGGTCACGTCGAGATGCCAGGCAACCTAACCCAAACCTAGCTTAATACTTTTATCCGGGACCTGGTTGAGTTTGGTCAGGTGGAGGCCTCAATATTTATTAAGCAAAGGAGTTTGGTGTTAGCTGGGTTATCGCCAGCCCAGCTGGACTTTCCAACGGACGATCGATTGGGTAAACTGTGTTGTTGATGATTTGTTGTTTTATCTATTTTTCTATTCGATTTTAACCCTTTATTTTTGGCATATCAAGATGAAATCATGAACCATTCGAGGGCTGAAGCTTTGGCGAGGGCCGAGAGGAATGAGCAGCATCATTTAGCTACAGTAGCCCGCCAAGGGGCTACTCTGGTCGCGGCACCACAGCCTGAGGCGATGACGCCTTCACCATCGCCCGTTCGGCCCATGGCGACATCAGGTAGTAGCCCTGTAGGTCGAGGTAAGAGGACGATGGTCGAGCAAACGAGACTTGCTCCTAAAAGAACGACGGTCGAGAGAGGCAGAGGGAGAGCCTTGGGGTCGGGCCAACCCTCTAGACACGACTTGTTTGGCCAGCGCGAGGACGACGTGCTATTCCAGCTACCCAAACTACCATTGTCGAGGTTCAGAACAGAGCTGAGCATGGTTTTTCACAACTCTTTGTTGATGGAGATGGTTGGGTCGACCGGAGCTGCTCCGCTAAAGGTGATGATGGGGTTGAGCCAGGATGTCACGCTCAAGGCTCTGGCCTATCACTCAAATATGGTAAGGTTCTGGTTGATTATGTTGTATTTTCGAGCTTTATTCTTTGGTCGAATATTATTTTCTTATCAATAATGTTGTCGTTCATGTGGGCCAGCTGGGCTATCATTTCTATAGGAGGTCGGAGCTGGCCCTTGCCGACCGTGAGCACTTTCAAGAGGGCCGAGACGTGGAGACTCTAAAGGCTCAGCTCAAGTATTCCCAGACCAGGGTCGATGAGCTGTCCAAGGAGGTCGAGGAGCTTAACAATTAGCTCCAACTGAAAGATAATCAATTGGTTACCTCCATTGAGGAAAGGACCAGAATGGATAAACTGCTCAAGCAGGCCAGGATAGATGCGCAGCTTGGTTATGAGTCTGGTTGATCAGCTGGTCAGAGAGCGGCGCTCGATGAAGCTCGAACAAAATTCTACAGAAAACTGTTGCTGATGCGATGAGATGTTGTGCAGAAGTTTATGCTCTGCTTGGCATTCCAGGATGTGAGCACTGTGTTCTCCTTGGATGACGCCCAGAATGCGTTCAAGAAGGCGCTCAAGCAGTTGCAATTTCTGGGCTATTCTTTTCGACCTGAGGATAGGGAACGCCTCAGCCACTTCCCGATGAGTAGTTGTAGCCGTACCCTAAAGATGAGGAGGCTATCATTGAGGAAAAAGTTGCGAAGGCTCTTGTGGTCGAAGTAGTTGCAGAGGCTTCACCTGTCATGCCCTTGAACGAGGCGCAGAGGAAGGTGATCGAGGTAGCTAAGAAACTGGATGAGGTCGCCAAGGAATTTACCTTTGTCAGTGAGTTTGCATTTGAGGTTCGAGACAACATGGTCAATACTGCCGTGTACCTTCCTCCGCTGGACGAAATTTTTCTGGCCGACGAGGCTGGGCCTTCTCAACCGGCGACGGCCGTTGTTCCTATTGTTGTTGCGATGCCCGCGGTGGTTCCTATTTTGATTCCTTCAAACGATGAGCTCGAACAATCGATTGAGGAGGGTGTTCTAAGGTGGCACGATGAGGGCGCTGGGTCAAGCTGATGCTCCTGCTCTGATGTATTTTTCATTCTAATTGATGTACTTATTCTAATATTTATAATCGAGACTTTTGAAATTGAATGAAGTACTCATTTACTACTCTTTGGATATTTATTTGCTTTGTCGAATGACATGTGCTCTTTTACTGCTTTTTGAACATATCTGTTTTGTCGAATGACATGTGCTTGTAAGTAAGCCGTTTAGTTTAATGAAGGTTGTAGTCGAGTGTTTATGTTGCCAAATTTTGGTAAAATTAGTTCAAGATTATCGTCGAATGAACCATGATTACCTAAACCAACATATTTTAATTCACATTATGTATGTTCAATTAATCGTCAATTGATCTACTTTGGGATCGACTACAATCGATCGGGTTGACTGCTTAATTAAACAAAATAACAATGGCATATTTTGGTCGACTATGGGTCGATAGTAAATGATTGATTCCTTTATTTGGTCTTGGCAGTAAAGCCTTGACTTGGCGGCTAGAAGCCTGCTTAGTCGACTACGGGGTTGATGATTTGGTATTGGCTGTGAAGCATTGACTTGGCGACTGGAAGCCTGCTTGGTCGACTATAGGGTCGAAGATTTGGTCTTGGCGACTAAAAGCCCGCTTGGTCGACTACAGGGTCGATGACAAATGATCAACTCATGTAAGTAGGTATTTGCAAGATGTGTCATAAATTTTCATTTCTGTGAGGAAGTACAACGAGGGCTAGTAGCCTTTTTATATATAGAATTTTTTTAGATTTACAGCATTCCAAGATTGCGATAGTTCGTTGCCTTGTGTTTCTGCTAGTCGGTATGCATTGTGTTTTGACACTTTGATCACTATGTAAGGTCTCTCCCATTTTGGGTCGAGCTTTCCCACATTTCTCGATACTTCGACTTTCTTGAGGACTAGGTCGTCGACTTTAAAACTACGCGGTCGAACTATTTTGTTGTAACGTTCCATCATTTTCGACTGGTATTGTTGCATGTGTTGTAGGCTGTATGGCATATCTCGTCAATGGTAATGAGGTTGAGGGCCCTTTTCATTGTGTTTCAGACCAGGTTATAATGGATCACTCGGGCCGTATGCTGGACTAGATTGATTGGAATCACTGATTCGGAGCCGTATACCAAGCTGTAAGGGCTGTGGCCCGTGGCTGTTCGAGGTGTGGTTCCATATGCCCACAGCACTCCGGGGAGGTCATCCGCCTAGCTTGGTCCTGTTCCTTCTATTCAAGCTTTGAGGTAGTCGAGGACCGTTCTGTTCGTGATCTCCGTCTGACCATTGGCCTGGGGATTTCCTAGGGAAGTAAAGTGTTGGCAGATTCCCAAGGACTTGCACCATTTTCTCGTGTTCTTGCTTTGAAATTGAGTCCCATTGTTTGAGATCAAGAATTTAGGCAGGCCGAAACGACATATTATGTTCTCCCAGATGAAACTCTTGATAGCCGTGTCGATGACCTTTGGAACTGCTTAAGCTTCAACCCATTTAGTGAAGTACTCAACCACGACGATAATAAATTTTCATTGGCCGAATGTTTTCGGGAGGGAACCTACTATATCAATCCCCCACTGGTCGAATGGCCAAGTGATCTGGACATTTACCATCGACGCTGCTGCATGGTACGATATGTTCTAGTGAAACAGGCATGAAGGGCACCTTCTGGCGAAGTCGACTGAATCCTTTAATAAAGTGGGCCAAAAATACCCGTATCGAATGACTTTGTGGGCCAGAGATCGACCTCCGGAGTGGTTACCACAAATGTTGGCATGGATCTCGTGCAGGACTTCATTTGCTTCGTCGAGTATTAGACATTTAAGGGATGGTCCTGATATCGATCTCCTGTAAAGCTGTTTGTGCTCGTCGAGGGCGAACTTGGCTGCTTGCCCCCTGAGTCTACGGGCCTTATTCCTGTCATCGGGGATTGTGCCTTGCCTTAAGTAGTGCTTGATTGGATCTTTCCAGGAAGGAGCTGCCTCCTTTATGTTTGTGATGAGATTCTAGTCGTAAGCAGGGATAGACGGTTTGTTGGCCATGAAGAATGTTGTGGTTCTATCTCTAGTTTCTCTTGTCGAGTTAGTGAATTTTGAGAGTTCGTCTGCTCGCTCATTTTTGCTCGGGGTACTTGGCTTAGGTTGAAGCTCCTGAAAGATTTCTACAACCGTTTCACCTCGGACAAGTACTGACTCATCTTGGCCTCTTTGGCTTCGAAGTTTCCTTCGACCTGCTCCGCCACCAGCTGGGAGTTAGTGATCACAACTAGCTTCTCGACACCCTGAGATACTACCATATTCATCCCAACTATGAGAGCTTCGTACTCTGCTTTGTTGTTGATAATTGAGAAGTCGAGTTTTATTGCAAAATCATACTCTTCAGCGAGTGGGGAGCAGAGTGAAACATCGATTCCGCTTCCCGAGGAGGTTGCTTAGCCGTCAATGTGTAATGTCCAAACAGAGCAATTTAGGTCAAGCTACTCGGGGAAGTCTAGCCTTTCGGCTACAAAATCGGCCAAGACTTGTGCTTTTATGGCCGTTCGCGGTTGGAATGTGATGTCGAACTCCCCAAGCTCGATAGCCCATTTTGTGATTCGACTTGATGTGTTTGGTTTTGACAATACTTATTTCAACGGCTGATTCGTCAACACTACAATCACATGAGAATGGAAGTAAGATCGCAACTTTCGTGCTGCTAGAATGAGGGCAAGGGTGAACTTCTCAATCTCCAGGTAATTATGCTTAGGCCCTTACAAGGCTTTACTGTAGTAATACACAGGTCGATGAGTTTCATCTCTCGTCGAGGCCAGAACTGAGCTAATCGAGGCAGTGGACACGACCAGATAGAGTTGCAAAACTTCACCCAGCTCGGGCTTGGCTAGCATGGGTGGTGATGAGAGGTACTGCTTTATTTCGATGAAAGCCTAGTCACATTGTTCGTTCCATTGGAATCCCAATTTTTTCAAATTTCTCAGGATTTTGAAGAAAGGAAGACTCTTATCGGCCAGTCTCGCAATGAATTTGCCGAGGGCTATTATCCTGCCGACCAGGTGATGTATGTCTCGGATTGTTCGAGGCGGGGCGATATCCATTATTGCCTGGATCTTCTGTAGGTTTGCTTCAATCCTTCTTTGATTAACCATGTAACCCAAGAATTTGCTTTCTCGAACCCCTAATGTGCACTTGTTGGGGTTGAGTTTCATATCGAATGCCCTCAATATAGAGAAGGTATGGTCGAGGTCGATTAGGTGATTCTTGATTTTCACTGTTTTGACAATCATGTCATCAACGTAAACCTCCATGGATTTTTTGATCTTGCTTTTAAACATAAAGTTGACTAATATTTGGTACATTGCCCCCGCATTTTTGAGTCCAAAGGGCATGACTAAGAAATAGTATACTCCATTTGGGACGATGAAAGAGGTCTTGTCCCTGTCCTTGGGTGCAATGAATATTTGATAGTAGCCTTAAAAGGCATCCATCATGCTCAATAGTTCACAACCAGCTGTAGAATCTATTAATAAATCTATGTGAGGCAGGGGGTAAGGATGCTTAGAGCAAGCTTTATTCAAATCGGTGAAATCATTGCACATACGCCACTTTCCCTTATTCTTAGGGACAAGTACAACATTATAAAGCCAAGAGGGGTACTGAATTTCTACAATATATCCTGCCTCTAGTAGCTTGTTGACCTCTTCTTTGATAATTTGAGACCTCTCAGCATTGAAGGTTCTTGTCCTTTGCATCATTGGCTTGTAGGAAGGGTCCATGTTGAGGTGATAGACAATAACACTTGGGTCGATTCCTTGGAGGTCAAAAGCTTTCCATGCTAATGTCACTCCCAATTTCTTCGAAGGAAATCGACCATGAGGCACTCCAAATGATGGCACATGTCACTCCCGATCCCAGTGGTCTTGTCGGGCTCTAATTCGATCATTTTGAACTCTTCGATGTGCTCGATCCAAGTGTCCTCCAATTTTCTCTTCTTAGATGAATATCCCTCATCGGGTTTCACTACAGGGGCATCCCCCGAGGGCTTCAGCCGAGGTTGGGTCTTCTACTCGTTTGGCTCGATCAAAATGGTATAGCAACACCAAGCTTTCTTAATGTTGCACAAGAGCTCACCTACTCCTGCTGGGGTTGGGAATTTGATCTTCATGTGGTAGGTCGAGACGATGGCCCTGAAGTCATTTAAAACAGGTCGACCAATGATGACGTTGTAGGCGAATGGAGCATTGACTACAAGGTAGTTTATCATCAAAGTTCTACAGCGAGGGCCTTGTCCAAATGATGTGGATAAGTTAATAGACCCCTCTGGGATGATCTTCAATCCCCCAAAACCAACCAGCGGGATGCGAACCGGCTCAAATTTCAATTATCCCAAATTCATTCTGTTCAAGGTGGACAAAAATATGATGTTCGCAGAGCTACCATTCTCGACCAAGATTTTTCTCACTTCAGAGTTGGCTATTTCCAGCATTACCACTATATGGTAGTCTATCTTGCGGTCGATCCCTCTGTTCTCCAGGTGGTCGAGGTCGAACTCGATGAAGGAGATTAGTTCTGTGCTGGTTGAGAGTTGGAAGATCGCTTCGACCTTAGTTGATTTAGTCGATTCTAGTTACCTTTGGGTCTGTTTCCTGGCGGACTTTGAGTCCCCCCCCAGTAGGACCTCCTGCAATCATGTCAATGACTCATTGAATGCGTGAGTGGGGATCTTAGGCAGGTTTCTTTCATTTTTCTTCTCTCCTTGGGCTAGTCGACCTTTCTTTATAGGGAGCTGGTCGATTTTGCCCTCTTTGTGTCTGGCATGCTTGTCAATGTATTTTTTTAGATGGCCCTGCCTAATCAGTTTCTCGATCCCATCATGCAAATTGAAGCAATCTTCTGTGTCGTGTCCCTTTTGCTTATGGAAATGGCAGTATTTCTTTCACTTCTTCATGGCTTCGATTTTGGTCAACTTCCTAGGCCTTTTGAGGAGATTGTCGTGCTAGATAGCAAACAACACCTTCTCCTTGGGAGATTAAGTGGGGTGTAATCATGGAAACGTTTGCTGGGGGATCGACGACCCTCTTTGTACTAGCAATTATCTTTTTCTTTGCTCTTCTTCTTGTCTACCTCGGGATTGTCGTATTTCAGTATATTAATCTCCTCCTGAGTCATGTACCTCTCTGCGAGGTCGAGGAGTTCCTTCATCGATCTGGGCTATTCATACCAATGCATTGGCACATTCCTTATGTCTGAGGCCCAAGAATAATACATCAATTAGGAACTCAATTCGCGGGTTATCAATTTTCAGTACCTCAGTGTTAAACCTGGTAAAAAAATCTCAGAGGGATTCTCCTTCGTTCTATTTCACCGTGTGTAAGTGGGTATGTGGGAGCTTTGCCTTCTTCATGCTCACAAACTGGTGCAAAAAATTTTCGCACAATTGGTTGTATAAGTATATCAATGCCGGCTCCAGCTTAACAAACCAGTCAAGCGCTATCCCCTGAAAAGTGGTTACCAACATCTTGGCGTGGATGTAATCGTTATGTCTGTGTAGCTGCATCATGTGTTCAAATTGCATCAAATGTTCGTTTGGGTCCAACGAGCCATCATATCAGGGCAGGCCTGTCGGGATTTTGGTAATGACGGCAATGCGTTCGTTGATAATCTCTTGGACGAATTGTGAGTTTCCCTCTCTTCGAAACTTTGGCGGTCCCTTTTGATAGTGATTCTTCTCCGTGTCCCTCCTCGAGATCTCTTTTAATCTTCTATTCAGCAGTTGGACTTGGTGGGACACTTCCTCCCATTCCTCTCATTTAGCTTGGGACGCATTTCTGTTCAGGTGGGGTCTCAAGCGCTCGACCTTATCATGCTGCGGGGCTCGAATAGGTCGAACGCCATGATCAACTGAATCTGCAACTTACTCGCAAGGTATGGGTCGGGCCACTTCCCTTGGAAAATGACCTGGGCTTACTTCACGCGAGGGAAGCCTTTTGGACTCTAGTCGATCTTGATTTTCTTTGGGCGGTCTCTCATCTGGGGCCGCGGGCTGCGAAGTTGCGCTCGTCGGCTCCAATTGCACAGCATGTCGATTCAGAGCTGGAAAAAAGTTGAGCAGAAATCTAGGCCGATATTTGCTCGCTGATGAGTTGCATCAATTGGGGCATGGTCATGGTGACCACCTACTCTTGTTGGATACTAGACCCGGGCGCACCATGTTTTTGCTGAGGTCGAGGCGGGGAGAGCTGGACCTCCTATTTTCTTTTCTTCCTAAGGGGGCTCGCTTGGTGTTAACCATTTTCGATTGCGAACTCAAGCTTCCCACAAACGGCGCCAAATAATGGTGGAGAAATCCATTCGTAACTGGATCAAATGATAGATTGGAAAGGTTCGACCTCTCTGGTCGATCTATGAATTTAGTTAGGCTGAGTCCTGCAATCACGAGCAAACGTCAGGCTAGCCGCCGTGCCCTCGGCTAAGGCACTTCGATGCTCAAGTTAGCATATGATCGACTAGATGTAACGAGCAGCGGAGTGAGGGCCTTTTGTATATGGAATGGCATCCCTTTTGTGAGGCTGGAGGGAAGGTATTTATAGCCTTCTCCCAATAGGGGTTTGTCCGAGATGCCCTTGACATGTATGAGGGATATTTGTCCTTTCATGAGGGTCATTAGGTTATCTCCCATTCTTGTACTTTTCCAAGTGGCTGTATTTTCAGGTTTCATAGACAGAATAGTACATTGTAGACGCGTCTCCTGCCTAGTGCGGCAACACACGCTATTAATGCAAAGGCATGCTGCCTGTTAGGGCATTTAATGCGGCAGTGTTGATTCTACGCCGCGTCGACCTTCATGGTCGATGACAAGGTCGACTCTATGATGGGTTGGCGTGCGGCGCAAGAGGTGGCCGAGTGCCGTGGTCAAGGGGTCGACCAACGGTCTTGGCTGTGACCCAGTTGAATGCCCGCCCGCCAGAGTATGACAGGTCGATCTGTCTGGTCGATTTTGGTCACATGAAGTCGGTAGCACAATTGGGCCCGAAGAATGAGATGGGCTTGATGCTACATCATTGAGTCTGTGGTCTTTGGGCCGAGCCTACTGGGCCCACCCATATCACATATATATTGCTCCAGAGTGTGAAAGTCGAATATGTTGGTTTATTAATAATTCTTCTTTAATCATCCAAGATAATTAGGTCTACTATATTTGATAACAATAATTTATTTCAATTTGATTTGACTAGTGGGATATGAATAATATAATGAAACCATTCTAATATTTTATTGGAATAATATTTGATTTAGATAAATAAAGATAATGAAACCCACATATTAATAGTATTACACCTTAATATCATTTTTAATTCAAAATTTAATAATTTTAAATAATTGATCTATATATACTTTTATTTTTTGCACAAAGATTAATACATAAAATCATATTATTTCAAAATAAAAATCAATAAATGAGAATGAAAATATAAGAACTCTGCTGAAATGTTGCTTTCCTTATTTCTAATTTTCTACTATTTTAGCAATAATATAATAAAAAATTCCAAAAAATTATAGATAAATGGTGTCTATTTTAAGTGCAAAATTTAAAATTAAAATGGCAAAAACACCTCTTGCTTTATTTTCTCTTTCTAGAAAATTCTCCCTTCTCTTTTTTCTAAATTTCTCTACAAGAAAAACTAAAATAAGATAAAAAAAAAAATGGTGCTTGTGAAGGGTTCGGGTTGTTGCTCTGATATTGGCAAGAGAGCTAGAAGCAAGTGACTTTTATGGGATTTTCGTATATATTTATATGTTTCTTGTAATTTTTTATTTTTTTTAAATATTATGTTAGGTTTGGTGATTTAAATGAGAACAAAGTTATTTATTTTCATTGTGGGTCTTCAGACCTTCTTTACAAGGATTATTAAGTTCGCCGGAAGTTACAATCACCACTTACATTTTCAAATGGGGTGGTTAGTGTTTGTGTTTCTTTTTCTATGTAGTTCTTTTTCTTGTGGGCCAACAAGGGATTTTTTTTTCTTCGAAACCTGTTGGAAGGGGCAGTGCAAGAGAAATCATCTAAAAATGATTGAATCTTTAGATGCCCCAAAAATACTATAAGGTGCTCGAAAATGGTCGAAGTAGTTGAATAGGAGGATCACTAAGACTATAGCCCTTGGTAAATTTACCAAAGATGAAAATGATTTATTTGATATTATGGATTACTGGTTACGAAGGGACCATTTCGTTTTTGTAGGCTGGTCCGACCTATTACTCTTTCCTTGTGCCTATTTCGCTTTAGGGGGTTGGTTCACAAGTACAACCTTTGTAAATGTTTGATCCAAGCGGGATGGAAATATACCACAATTTTCCCTATGCTACTCTTTGAAATATATCTCAAAATATAGATTCATAATTCTCCACATTTTTGTTAGTTTGTTAAGTTTTGTTCATTAATTTCTGATGGTAATTGTTAAGATACAAATTTTTAAAGCTTTTTGTAATGCATCATATGCTTCACTTACATTGATTATATATTTGGTGTTGTTTTGCATGTTTTCGGGTACTCAATGTTGGATTGGTATTTTCTTTTATTTAAAAGTTATAATTTTAAAACATATATGTTCTTCAGATTATATAGTCAGTTTGGCATATTTATTTAATATTTTTAATTCATTTTATTAATAATTATTTTTTATGAAGTAACCATTATCAAAATGTTTTTTTTTCCATGAAACACCACCTCTATATTATAATTACAGTTATAACAATTTATTCAACATTTAGATATCATTGATTTTTTAGAAGTATTATAATTGTTAAGCATAATGTATAACATTTGTATGCTTTATTCAAGAAAAAAGTTTATTCAATTTCTGTTTTATATTTAAGGCTATTTGATAATTTAGTTTTTTGTTTATATATATTTTTTTTACAATTTTATATCAATTATTTTTTATTCCAGAATGTACATGCTGTTATCATGTTTTTTTGCTAATCTGAATGTTGTTGTCAAATATTTATATCTTCTATTTTTTTTACCTTTCTTAAATTATTTCAGTAATTTTTAATATTAATTTACAACTAAAATTTAATAATCAATTAAATAAAAAATATATTTTATTAAATATGTGTATTTAAAATACATGTTTTTAATTATGTCAATAGGCACGGCACCATGCTTTGCGCGGTGCGCCTACACTAGTATACACACACACACACGTGCTAACAAAAGCATATATTTAGAGGCATATATAGAGGCACATTTAAGAATAGCAACCAATAATAATTTAAGTTGGCCATTCAAAATTTACTACCTTTAAATGTATTGATTTATTTTTTGAGGCCTATTTAAAAAGGCCCAATATCAAAAGCCCATATAACTATTGATAAAAATTGTAATAGCCCATCATGTAATATATTTTATTTTATCTATTAATAGTTAATTAAAATTAATCGATTAATTTCATATGTTTATAAAAAGTAAATTAGATTAACATTTTGTTGAACTAAATATTCGGATCACTCGCTCACTTTGAACCTCCCAGAAAAGGCTCACTCATTGCAAATCGCATTGAAAATCCATTAATTCATCATGCTTTCATCTTCAATCTTCAATATCTTTTGCAATTCTAGCTAGAAATCATTCAATTTGTCGTCATCAAGTTTGTTGTTGCAGAATCTAACAAAGTCACAAGCTTGAGATTTTCCACTTCAATTGAAATTTGTGTAAGTGACATAGACGACTAAAAAACGGCTTCCTTAAGTGATAGAGTGAGATGAATCTTAGTGATTTACATCGAGATATTTGTTTTTTACTTTTTGGTCTCTCTTTTTCAATCTATCTATATTTTGGAATTTTAATTGACTGTTCAATCAGATACAGCTAATACATTAGTGGCAAGAGGCTAAATTAAGTAATTACACATTGTCGGGTGAGGTTTTTCTGTACAATTCATGCAATTAAGAGTTTTTTGCTTAATACTCTGTCAAGCTGTTGTGAAACTAGAAACAATAATGTATATTTTGCGAAGCTTTAGTACTAAAATTGAACTTTAAAAATATGCGATTATGATTTTGCCTTGCAACTAAGCAAGCTGTGTTTGCTGAGAATTGAGTTACAAGTCAAAAAATTGTGGTTAAAGGTGGCGGAAAGTGCAACGTGTTAACTTATATGATTTGGTAGTTTGGCTTTGTTTACTTGTTTGTTGCTTATTAATCTAGTTCACCAATGTGCCTTTGTAATGCAGATGGTGCAATGTTAACCTGAGAGCTTTTGACAGTGCAAGACATAGAATTTATGTAGATTTGAAGGTAAGAGAAATTATATTATTTGTTCATGCATATCTATAATAGGCTTCCGACGTTTCCACACTATCTTTTTTGCAATTTGGTGTCGTGCTATTTCTTGTTTTTGCTAATCTACTCGTTTGCTCTCTATCATCTTTTATCAAATACAATAAAATCCAATTTATAAAATTGTATATATAGTTTATTTTACTATATTTGTTTAAGAGATATTAATTGTTGCTTACTTAGTTAGAATTAGACTTATTAATATCTTTTATTGGCATAAGATATGTGTGAAGAAACTCTTAGAGCTTCGATTTGGCATGTTTTGCTTACGTCTTCAATCTTTAAATTGTTATTTCATTAATCATCCTATGCTTGTACTTATTAGCTTAATTCAGATAGGGTGGAGGGATTCTTAAATTTGCGTAGTTTTTGTCTTGTTGCTACTTGGTTGAATTAATGCACATAAGTTGCTGCACAATCTATTAAACTTATTTTGCTAATTTTGAATTTTTGGAGAGGTAGCTTGATATGGGAACTGTTGCTAATCCCACTTTACTGGTAAAATATCTACTTTCTTAGTTGTTCAAAATTCATGGAATGGCTTTATAACTTGAGCTACATGATATACTCAAATTGCAAAACATTCATTTAGGTATGAGGCTCATCATATCGGGTTAAACCTATTTGAACTTTAGCACCAATAGCTATTCTCTCGCCAAAGATCTCATGGGCAAAAGGTGATTCTCGATCCTTTTGCCTCCGTTGTCCATGATCTACTCCATATGAAAGCTGGTCAAACTATTGACGAGAAAGGTTCTCTAAGTGCATGTTGAGTTGTTGGACTTGGTTGGAGAATTCTTCTTACATATCTTTATTAGTATGAAGAAAACTCTTGTTGTGTCGGTCCATTGGGCATTCCACTATGTCACGCATGGGCACAATGGGGTCAGGGGATTTCGTGAACTAAGTCTGCCTTTTCGTCCTTAAGGACAAAGAGTTATTACTATTTTTCTATTTGCTTATGCAGAGCATTAAGGTCAAAAGAAGGTTGGTACGCCTCGGAATCTACCTGTAACTCTTGTCTCCTTTGCTAGACGGTGACAACTTAAGATAACCTTGGAATAGTGCTAAAGATTAACGGTAGAGGTTGTTGGTTCTGCTTCTTGTAAAATATATGAATATCTCATCACTAATAAGCTAGCATAGATAGCTAATGGGCAAGGAAACATCATAATTCTTTTGATAGGTAGAGGTAGTAGTGGTGGATTTAGGTTACACCTTTTCGAGATTAAATAAGCATCCTTATTCAACCTTTTTTAGGATATGTATTTAAGTCATGCAAATGAGACGAACTGATGATGCAATATCTGGAATGGTAAGATTTAGGATTAATATGGTGTATGGATGAGATATTTATGAAGAGGACTAAGGTTGAACTCGAATTGAAAGGTGTAGGGCCAAACTTGTAACCAAAGTGAAGCATGTTAGGCATGTCAAGATGGCCGTCGAGTAAAACCCCCCAATGCTTAAGTAAGATAGAGCAATGGAGTGAATGAGGTTGAATACACCGAGAGTAAGAAAGTATAGGTGTACCTATATCATTCAAAAAGGTAGGTACTTTAAAAGTTTGGAATGAAGGTCAAGATAATTGATTAGCCCCGATGAAGTCATGCAGCCGCCCTATTAGAGATATAGAGGTATTTTATGTCATTTGCAAAGTGATGGCCACTAGGCAACATAACCATCTAATAGGTGAGGTGACTGTATAATTGCATTATTTGTTAATGGATGGTTGACAACGTCATGGATGCCCTTAGCATTAAATATGGCTACACATATCAGATAAGTGGGACATTATCCCCAGCAAATCGGATGCCCTTAAGTCAGGCCTGATAGACCAAATTAGAGGTTATATACTACTACTCGAATTCGTCCAACTTATGGGGTTTGACTTGAAGGCAGTCAACCTTAGTGATTATTTCTCTCAAGTGACCAAGAGGCAAGTTTTATTGGAGATTCTTAGTTTCAACTCAGTTGACCTGGAGCTGATCAACCTAAGGGATAACCTATGTAGAGCAATGGGCTCGTGCTCATCAAATGTCTTCCAATATCTCCCACATCAACTGAGACTCAAACATAATCAAGGAGCCACATATCATTTGGTCTACCTAACTTGTGCACGTAGGTACTTTATTCTAAGAATATACATTATTTAAAATCACAAGTCAAGGACAAAAATTATGCAACACATACAATATTCTATCTCACTTTTTTCCATGGTGATTAAGTATGTTGGAGCATGATGCATGTATGCTTGCTGGTCTCATAGTTGATGAAGGGTTAATAAATCCAAACAATTCATTATGTTCTTCTTTGTTTTTCAGAGACTACCATACAAGTTGACAACCTGACTAGGACGTGCCCTTAACTTGGTGAGGGGTGAGTATACTTCATAGAATCTTTATTGTCCCCTCATGCCTACAAATTTGACCAAATTATTAAGAAAAAAGCTAATAGAAGTTCTTAGTTGTGTGTGATTCACATGTGGGACAACAAAAGTGTTATTAGGGGTTGGGTAGGTTGGTTGCTATTATCGTGTGAAATCTAAATAATCTTTATAAAGAAGTCCATATGCTTTAGGAACTAAATATTTTACACAAATTAGCCCATTAAGGCTCCTTAAGCAGAAGCTAAATAGAGGATTTCTATACCATGATGGCATAGTCTCAAATGTAGCCATAAGCTATAACAACCTTGTTATTTGCATCATAGTTTACTAGGAAAAATGATTGGATGCTCGATTCTTTGTATGTGAATATAGTTTCAGACTTATTATTGACTGAGTCACGCGATGTATGATGGCAACAACGATGGAGTGAGTGATGGTTTTTTCCATCTATGCAAGAAAAATTTGCTAGTCACTCGATTTCTTGACTGATAGTGTTATGTACAAAACCTGAGCATGGCATGGATATTTTCAACCCACGAATTAACATCTATATAGCTCTTTCCTAAGTTTTAGCCTACCTGTAAACAAAAATAAATACAATAAAGTTAAGTTAGAGTTACTAATAGTTGATTTAATTTACTAAAAAGACAATGTGAGTCTAATTTATAGGCCAAGCACATCATTGTTAGTTTCCAAGCAACAAATTAAAAATAAGTTTGTAAAATATAATTTTTTTGAAAATTATTTTCATGAATTGTCACACCAAATCTATCTTTTAAATAATAAAAATATTCTCAAATCCAAAACAAATTCGACAATTGAATTATCTATTCTGAACTTATATTTAATAGATAAAATATATGGCATTAGGAAGCCATGTATCACATCCTACCATAGTCTACACTTTATTTCTTTATACAAGAAAGATGCAAGTCATTCACACAATTGATGTTAATCAACTTGGTTATGAATCTTCAAATTATTTGTTTGGTTATTACACATGCATGCTTTATGTTTTCATGTAAAATTTATTTGGATGTGATTTTTCTTTTACAGCGTGAACCAATTCTATTCTAACTGTTATACTATTTGTTTTGATTTAATTTACAGTGGAAAAAACTTGTTTAATTTTAATTAAAACTTTTTTATTTGCAGCAACTCTCCTTATTTCCTTAGACACATCTTCATTATCATTTGTAACGATTGTCATGATCCGACTGATGAAACATTCCCTTGCAATAGGCTTCTATGCTCTACATTATGTAATTTTCATCCTTGTAATAATGAAAAACACTTGTTGATCATGGATAGTGATATTGAATACCATTTATACAGGTTTTCATTTTCAAAAAGTAAATAATTATGATTGATTTGCATCATAGCTTTATGATTTTATATCATGGTGAAATATTGATGAACACGTTAATCAATTTGAGTTTTGAAGTTATGGAGGGAATAATTTAGAACTCCACACATTCTTTTGAAATACTAATCAGCCTAACTCCTATAATATGTATATGTACAATCAGCACATATTCATGTTTTAATCCATATAAAAGGTTAAGTGATGATGTTTGCTTGATATAGGTTAATTTAATGAGAATTTGGTATTTGAGTACTATGTTGTTTACAACAATATAAACAACAATGAAGCATGTTTAGCTTGCCAAAGTGCCCCGCGGCTAAAACCCTGTAATACTTAAGTTAGAATAAACTTTTGGAGAATATAAAGGTCCACCGTAAGCTGTGAGAATTGTATAGAAAGCGTACCTAGGCAATTTTGGAGCAAGTATTTGTAGTGGTTAAGGATATGAGGTCAAAATAACTGCTTCAACGCTATCAGACCATGTAGCCACTAAATTGAAGATAAATGGGCCACGTAAGTCTTTTGTAAAGTGGCGGACGACATGCTTTTGGTCGCTTGGCTTATACAAAAGCCATTTGGGTGCACTAAATGTGGAAGAAACTGGTTGATGGTATTAAATGCAAATGGGATTAACTGACAGTAGCACTTAATGCAGAAGAGGAGAGATGTTAGAAAGCCTATAGTACATTAAATGTGGCCACTCGCGTTGGATAAGTCAGAGTTGACCTTACATAAACTGCTTTGCCACTGAGAGACCTGGCAAGGTCTGATAGGTGTTGAAGCATTAGTGATGAAGGTCGACCTGAGAGTGGTGGATAACAAACTTACTAAAATTTACCAAAGACTGAATGCTCCTTATCCCCCAAAGGGGATAGACTAATCTCCTGGAGTCGAATCATTACTTGGTTCATGAAGCCGGCTCAATGTCTCCCATATTACTGAGTTCATCAGTGAATTTATTATTACGTGGCAACAAAATGTTAAAAAACAATATAGATTACAAATAGAAGGTAACATAAAAAAAGAAAACCAAAATAATAAAGCTAAAAATTCTAACAACAACCCACTTTACTTTTACATTAGTTGACATTATTAGTTAGTTAGTAATTATGCATGAGCTACCTACATGTCTTAAGTTAATTAATGATTAGTGGTGCTATGAAATAAAATTATAACTGACTTCAGCTACATTAGCCTCCAAGCACTAAACCTGTCAGTAACCCAAGAACTATAGTAATGACAAGGCAGCAACAAAGAATCGCAAGCACCACACAACAATGCAAGTTTGTAATTAGTATTGAAAACTTGCAATGCTTTGGATTGTAAAATGTGCATGTTGTTTGTTGATGATTCCATGTGTGAACTTTTATTCATTGTGATTCATTTAGCTCGCAAGGCTCCAATGACCTCATATATACGTACTAATAGACATACTCTGGATGTAAAATAATGTTGAGAAGATACCTAAGGTGAAAACACTATCAACATATGAATGGTGTCAGGGGGGACTATTGGTATTTATACCACCAAATGAAACGGCCATCGTGAATGTTTTCCTTCGATCGTTTGTAGAACCCCTTCCTTAGCTTTTCATTAGTCTAAGATTAGTGAAGTACCATTGGAACTTCATGATATGATCTCAACAACTGACAAACAAGACTAAATTAAAGTAAATAGTCTAAAAACTACTGAATTATGTATAGATCAACAAATCTTATGACATTGGTGATGCAACTCCTAGACTATTAGATTATGTCGACTTTAAAGTTGACATCAATGTTCATACAACATACACTTATTTGGGAATTTTTAGAATATTGATTTATTCTATCAAAAAGAAGTGAATCATCAAAGACATATAAACATTGATGTTTAGGCCATCGCAATAAATATAAACATGGCAAACCTTTAGCTACCATACAAGATGCGTGGGTTACTATATGAAATTTTCTTTCACATTATCATATATTCCAAGTATAGTGATCATGTATAAAACGTTTTGCAAGCTTATTTAAAGTTTAGCAGTGTAGAGTATATAAAGCCCCACCGCGGGTTCCAAAATTCATTACTCATAACATCAATTCTATTATTAATCTAATGGCCTACAATTAATTTGCTCTATAATTGTGCATGATCAAGCATCGAGCTGTAAATTTCAAACTAGTGGTGTTTTAACAATTTATTTTTATTAAAACATATAAATATATACAAAGGAAAAGGACCTTCAAGCTTAAATTTCACAATTTGACCTGTTAACAAATAGAATAGGATGCTTTTACTAAATAATGTAGTATAGAGAAGATTACCTTTATCCTACACCATATAGATAGTGTGAATCTCTGGTACTTGTCCAGCTATTTGTTTTGTTGCTAGTACTAGAAGGTGGCGGTGGAACGAATTAAGTGATGACAAGAAAGATCACAACACCATTATAGTGGATATTATAGTTAAATCAAAGACAATTTAAAGATGTTAGTAAATGAGAGCGGATATCTTTCCAGATCCAAGACACAATTTGGGAGAGTTCATATTCAACTCTTCAAATGACCTTAATATTTGTGGGTTGGTATCATAGTATTTGGAACTACTACTTCAGCCAGTTTTACTAATGAAGTGGTTGGATAAGAATGAAGTTAAGAAAATTTATCCTAATCTTTTATCCCATATCCCATATCAAATATCAATAAGGATAAAAGATTATGGTGGATGACATATATATCTCTCATATCTCTAACATCAAATGAAAGTTTGTTGGAATAGTGCCCCGCAGCTAATTAGATTGGCATGTAAATTATTTCACTTGTGATATAATCTTGATTGAATGATATTCATAATAAATGACCATCTTCATCTTATGCTTATTTTACTTCACTAGCATTTGGTTGAAGCTCCTAAATCACACATGACTATGGGACTTGGTTGCACTATGGGAGGTGATCATGGATAAATCTTACACGGTCGTGATTTTAAATATTCCAAATTATAGGATCTTATGAGATGGGGTATCTAAAATTCTGATAGACTTATACTAATGATGCATAAATCCAAGGAGTTGGATATTGTTGCTCTATTTCATGAGCAATCCATGTTAGACATGGGTGCATATTAGTGGGTGCCTGTTAGAGAACAATGTCACTGAAGACCCGCCTAAAGAATCCAGTAGATAGCCGAAGTGGCAAGTTCTCCAACTTATGCTAGTGCATATAATTAATCCTTTGACATGAGGATTAATGGTAACCTTGTGTTTAGGTCCTTATACCTTGACACTTCCTTGACCACTTAGCAGGTCTTTTGGGTTGAGATTGGGTATGAGCTACTTAGATATGGAGATTTGTGAGTTCTAAGATGGGGTCCGTCTCCTCTTTGTTGTGATGGACAATTGCATCTCCTATGTATTCTATAATGATCAGTTCTAGAAAATCCTTGGCCAAGGTAGTATGACAATTTGAAAAAGGATTTTTTTCCAAAAATGAGATCATAAAGAGGAATCGAACATTGCAAATAGAAACATAGGTTATTAAGGAGACGGAAAATATCTTGCCCTAAGCCTCTTTCGGGAGATAGAAATGAAAGGACCGTATTTGCATGGTAAGCATAGAGTTAGAATGGTTCACCAAGAGCAAATTCATTTTAACCAATTAGTTGGGTTCCATGGGCTTGAGGCTAGATATCGACCATGGAGATTAGGTAATCTTCAAATAATAAAGATTAATTGAAAGAGTTATTAGTTTAAAGGAGTTTAAACTAATGCGAATATTTCGATATTTAAAATATCAAAAGAGTTGTGAGCCCATATCCAATGAATGAGAGAATCCAATGGGTCACACACAAAAGCCTAAAGGAAGTTCTACTTGTTGGGAGACATTTTCTAAGGAGTTAGAAAATTCACCTATATCATTTTTGTGGATAAAATTGATTGGCTAAATTTTTAGTTATTTTGGCTTGATTAATTTAATTGTTAAATTGATCAAAAGAATTTAAGGAGTTAAATTAGATCAATTAAATTAAGAAGTTAATTTAATTGGTGCCATATGACTATTAATTAGTCAAGTTAACTTAAAAGAGTTAAGTTGATACTTTCTAGCTTAAAGAGCTAAGTCAAGTTCATTAATTAAACTATAGGGCTAATTTTATTAATGCGAGGATTTTTAATTTTGGAGCAAAATTCAAATGCAGGATTCATTTGAGGTTAATTTGGGATTAATTTGAAAGACATTTCATGATATGAAATATAGAGTCAAATTAAATCCAAATGCAATTGAAATTCATATTTCACATGCAAGTGGATTGCCAACTTGGCACACCACCTCATGGAGGGTGTGATGCCAACTTGCATCGCACCTTTTACTCTATATATAGAGAGAGGTGGCCAGCCATTGTGATCCATGTGATGCTAGGTTCCATTTTTCTCTCCAAAAAGTGTGATTCACTCATGTGTTGAAGTTTCACACAATCCTTACAATTTCTCTCCACATTTTTGATCTTTCCCTCTCTTCTTATTCCTCTAGTTCTCTAGCTAATTGGAGGTTGATTGGAGCTCTCTTTGGGTGTGTGGATCATAACATTAGAGGCTTCACACTTGGGGAGCTTTGCTCTTGAAGATCCATTGCGGTGCAATAGTTTTGGAGGCTGATTTGGAGGCCTTGTCGTGCTTGGATTTGGATGAAATTTTAACTGGAGATTATCCAAGGTATTGAGTAGATCTCTGAAAATTTTCATCCTATTTGGAGTTGATTTTCTTGGTCAATTGTTTGTGTTTCCCTATTGTGCGTGGATTGACAGTTTTGAAGAGTTCATACTTGTCATCCACATCTTCTTTGGATTTAGCAAGCAAGGTTAGTTTTTTGCCATTAAATCCATTTTAATTGCATGATTAGACCGTTGGGATGAGGAGTAGAAAAGTTTTATTTAGCCTATTTTTAGTTTTATTATTGGATCCTTGGGCTATTCCTCACTTCAAAGGTAATATATACAATCTTCCATTAATCTTCATAAGCTTTCAATCACCATTATTGATAATATATGATATCAAATGTGGTCAAACATACAAAAGAAGACTATAAAAAAGTGAAATGTATGGACTTTTGTAAGATGCTAAATTAAATCCATCAGAAATTGATTCAAACTCTAGTATATTTGAAAATTTCACTTGAAGAGAAATATTAGTCTTTTTTATTGATTATTGTATAAATTCATAACCATTAAAAATTTTATTACTTATGTACAATTTCGTACAAATTTTAAACAAAAGAGGGGGTGAGTTATACTATTTTAACTTTTTTTACATAGTAGAATACTTTCAAAATTGATTCCTTCTTGACCCTGTCAATTTAATATTAGAAACACTCAAACAGATAGTTGACTAGTACCAGAGTTAAAAGCAGTATGTAGCGCAATAATCAATGAGTAAATAATGTATAAAGTAAAAAACAAAGCAAGTAAAGAATATTAGGAGTTTAGAGAGCTTCGTACCAAAAAATCCTACTGTTCTACCTAACCTTTGCAGCTTAGGATTTTGGAAAAAAACACTAGACTGCTTCTTTATAGGATCAAATCTATCCTATTATACAAATTTTTGTGGGAACAATCCTAGCCTAGATTTTTATATGGGAGCAATTCTAACCTAGACTTTTACATGGGAGTAGTCCTGACCCAGACTTCTACACGGAAGCACTCCTAATCCAAATTTTATGGGCGTAGTCCTAACCCTGTCCTTTAAGGTACATAAGGACTAAACCTTAACTTTTATAGGCTTAGCTAAGAACATTGATTCTTTACATACCGGAAGAACCTAACCTTGACTTTTACGGTCTCAGCAAAAAATCCAACCTTTTACACAAATAAGGTTGAACTTGTAATGAGTGCTTTACTAGTGAACGAATTCCTTTGACAGTCTTAACAACTTTTTGCGGGATGAAGTCAAACCCAACTTTTATGTATAATGTCTAACCTTCAGAAAGTGTGTCCCAAGTAAACGAATTCCTCACCAGACTTTAAGAATCAGTCTTAACTCAAAATAATGCGGCCTTGGGAAACTAATTCCTTTGGCACTATGACTTTAAGGATAAGTCTTAACCTAACAAGATAAACACGAAAAAAGTAATGATTAAGCTTATACAAAGCTATTAAATGATTTAAGCACAACTCCCAATCTAGAGAACATAAGAAGAATGGATTTAGGCTTGCTTGACTTAAGAGATTTTGAGTGAAGCTTGAGACATCTTGAATACAAGTGAATGCACAAGCTAGAAATTTCTACAACGTCTCTCATTTTCATTTGAATGCCATCTTGGAGTATTTATAGGCCAACTAGCCATTTGTGAATGCTACTCAAAAAAATGGATTCTTTCCAGACTTTCCTCTTTGGTGTAAGACAATCTTTACTTTTAGGTTTGACTTCCTGCTACTTCCATATCTGTGCAAGTGAGCTGTCTTTACAATCTGCCTTCTCTATAGCCATTTTTAGACTTCAAATTCAAATTTAAATTTAATTATTGAGACTTCTAAGTCATTTAGTTGGGGAAATTGAATTTTTTAGTTTTTGTCATCAATAGGTGCTAACTACTTCCTGTCAACTAGAGTTCATGCCTTCTTTTAGGCAACCTTCCAAGAATTAGATTAGATATAAACCATTGTTTTGATCCTTTTATCTATCAATCATCACTTCAAGAAATCATTAGTATCAAACATTGATTCATTATTATTAAAACATATGATTGGACCAAACGGTCAATATAAAACATAAAAAAGGCCATTATAACAATCATAGTCACAAAAATTTTCACAATAATTATATATTTAAATTAATACCTCAAAGTTAATTGCATACCATTTATATTTTATGAACCTTGTGGGTTTTTCGATTTTTATATATGTAGTTAGAGAAATATCTCTGATGCTGCTCGAGAGTTGAGCGAGGTCCTTTCCAAAAAACAGTAGAGTATATGTTCATCTTCTCAAGAACACATGTAAAGAGATCTACTTTTTTCGAGAGTTCTTGTACTTTGAAAATTTTTATAAATAATTTCTTAGTTCTCATTTATATCTGGAACTTGGTATTTATAAATTTTATTTTAAATGGACTTAGGCCTATTAGAGTTTTTCTGCCCTCTTTATGGGCTTGACTTGTCCTTAGGGCTCTGCAACCCATTTACTTAATTAATTTTAAGGTTTATTTGTTTTTTTTTTTTTCAATTTACCACATTGTACTTAAGTCCAATTTTAGTCATATCAATCTCATTTATTTATTTTTTCGACACGTCTTTACATGAAAATTTTCAATTGATAGTGTAATAGGAAGCAACGATTATTTTACCATTATCATAAGTACTCCAAACTCCTTTAATTTGTTTCAATTTACAATGTACTGAAACATAAATTTGGGATTTTTTTCCTATAAAAATTAAAAAAGAAAAAAATATTCACTAGATCATCAAGATGAGAAAAAAAAAAAAAAATCTAAAACTAAGTTGGTGAATATATATGCTATCTGCTCATTCTCAATCAATATACTTTTGGCATTGGATAATAATAATAATCATTTAAGCTAATCTAAGAATAATAAGAAGTTAAATTAATTGAATTTTCATTATTGGAAAGACATGGAAATATTATTTAACCATAATTATTTCTATATACTCCCTATGTATAACACCTAAAATTTGTGAATTAAGACATCATGGAGAATTATTAATAAATATATATGTATAGAAAATTTACGATTTATCAATATATTATAAATTGCCACACATTGTTATGAGACACATATATAAAAATATTTGATTTCATTGATAGCTCTTTAAAATTTTAAAAGTTCTCAATTTCAATAATAAAAAAATTGATATAGGAAGAGTTTTTTATACTATGTAATTCTTATTTTTGAAATTATTTAAAATGTGAATGAGAAAATAGCTAAAATAGAAATATAATCTTAACTATAAAAGGAAAAAAATTTATTTAATTGTTAATAAAGAAAATAAATTATATTTAAATATGAATAAGTCATTACTCATCTACACATATTTTGGATTTTTTGGATAATAAATAATCAACAATTAATGAGAATTTATAAATATCCAGATATTTATTTGAGGGGGATATTTATTTTAAGAATGCAACTAAAAGTAGAAACTATAAAACTAAAGTTTTTGAGGGAGAAATGAATAACTGTATGCTTTTTAACGCAACATATATATGCGTATGTATATATTTTAAGTTTAATTTTTTTCTTTATTATAATCATATTTTGTTATTTATTTTAAATTTAATCTATTGTTAATTTATTTAATGAAATCAATATTAAATAAAAGTTGAAGTCAAATTAATAACATTTGATTGTAAAGAAAGCTACTGTATTACATAATTTAATAATGTAAAGGATGCAAAGTGAGTTAATGCTTTCATTTAACTCGAAGATATCTTTATTTTAAAATATAATATTTTTTCCAATTTGGGAAAATATTTAAAATATAATAGAAGGAACCGATACCAATTCGAGAGAGAGAGAGAGAGAGAGAGAGAGAGAGAGAGATAACAAATTCAATTTTAATTAAATAAAGAACAAAAATCGAAAAACAAGCAAACGAACTCTTTGAAGTAATTTCCGTTGGACTAGAAATCCTCACTTTGTTTGGGCGTTTTGGCCAACCCAATTTTTCACTAAATATCAAATTATCAATCGTCCGCTCCTCTCTTCAACCAAATCAATTTTTGGGGACGAACTACACAGTTATATCCTGGGAAACCATACCCACCCAAACGGCGACGTAATGGACCTACCCGCTCCTCACAAGCGAAAACGCTCCTCCTCTCCTCCGCCGCCACCGTTTCCACCCTCCGCTGCCCCCATCGAGCTCTCACTCCTTGAAGCCCTCGAGAAATCCCAACAAAACGCCGTCGAAACCCTCGACCTTAAAACCCTAAAAAAGCTCGCTCTTTCTTTGGAGCGCCGCCTCAACGCCAACACCGCCGCCCGCCTCAAGTACCCCGACAACCCCGATAAATTCGCCGACTCAGAACTCGAGCTACATGACGAGCTCCAGAAGCTCAAAATCCTCGCAGGCGCACCCGAGCTCTACCCGGACCTTGTCAGCCTAGGCACTGTTAATTCAATCACCGGACTGCTCAACCACGACAATACAGACATTGCCATTGATGCCGTCACCCTTTTGCAGGACCTCACCGATGCTGACGTCATTGAGGACAACGATGAGTCAGCACAGGTGCTCGTTGACGCACTCATAGAGAATAATGCGGTCGAATTGCTTGTCCAGAATATAGCCCGCTTGAATGACTCTGACCCTGATGAGTCGGCTGCCATTTACAATACATTGTCCACCATTGAGAACCTCATTGAGGTTAAACCTTCTGTGTCTGAGCTCGTTTGCGAGAAGACCAAGTTATTGAAATGGATTCAGGCGCGGATAAAGATACGAGAATTTGATAGTAATAAGCAGTATGCTTCTGAGATCCTGGCAATTTTATTGCAGAACAGTGTCGCAAATCAGAAGCGGTTTGGCCAGATGAATGGTGTCGACACGATGTTGCAGGCCGTGGCTATGTACAAGTCCAAGGACCCAAAGATGGGGGATGAGGAGGAGATGGTGGAAAACTTGTTTGACAGTTTGTGTTGCTTGTTAATGCCATTGGAGAATAAGGAGAGGTTTGTGAAGGCAGAAGGGGTAGAATTGATGATCATTATTATGAATCAGAAAAAATTTTGTTATGGGTCCGCAATCAGGGCTCTGGATTTTGCCATGACAAATTATCCACCTGCATGCGAGCGGTTCATTGATGTGATGGGGTTGAAGACAGCATTCCCTGCTTTTATGGGTAAGGCAAGTTCAGTCCCCTTTTCTTAAGTAGCATTTGGTAAAGCATATTGAGCACATGAACGCTTTTCCTTCGTGGACCAATTGTGATTGCTTCGGTTTTATTTTTACGCTCCTTTTTGATGTATCATATTCATGAAAGAAACAATTTATTATGAGAATAAAATCATAGTTGATGTCTTGAACTAGGTGCAGAATTAACTACGTAAATCACAGGGATGGGAATGTAGTCAATGAGAATCCTTGTCTGTATATGTGGTATCTGTGCTCTGTTGATTAGTTTCAAGGATGAAATATGTAGGTTTTTGGATGTAAGATGATTGTTGATTTTGAATGCACTATTGTGCTTCTGTAACTTTTTGTCAACCCTTATGTCTAAATTTTTTATGTTTTTTCTGATTAGATACCTTTGAGCAAGAAGAACAACAAAAGGCGCTATAAAGAAGAATTGGAAGAACGTCTCATATCGCTAATTGGGTCACTATTTGGTAAGGCAAGTTCCTTTTGGATTACTATTTTATCTTTGTCCTTGAGATTGATATCATGAAGCTGTATTTTTTAGGTGGCGTCAGTACATGCATGTACAGCATTTGGAATTTATTTTGGTTTCCATTTTGTTCCTGCCATCTGAATTTGGATGGAAATTATATTATGTGGCCCAAATTCAGTCAGTGACTCAGTTTGGCTGGCTTTCAGTTTCCTAGGACATTATACTCAAAGTATACTTAACTTGTTGTGTCTCTACTCCTCAAATCAGGCTAATATGTGGTCAAATCATGTTGCTGTTTCTCTTTTTTTTTTTTTTTTGGTCTGCATGTACATTGTTGGATAACCTTGTTACTGAATGCTGTTTATTTTGAGTTGATGGCTTGATGCTCATGTTTCTTGTGGTCTTTAATGATTCTGTTCGCTTGTTTCAAAGCTGTGATGTGATAATTTGCATTCTTCGGCCCCTGAAAATGCTGAACTTGTATCAGTTTCTCCTTAATATGTGATACACTAGCATTTTGTTTGCTCCCATTATCATGTGCTTGTACTGATGCCAGTTCGTATCATGCACCAGGTGGAATCTTGAGGGGTTCTAGAAGGGAAAGATTGTTGAGTAAATTTGTGGAGAATGAATATGAAAAGATAGATCGACTCATGGAACTCTACATGAGGTTATTATTGTTCACAGCCTTCATTTGTTTAGAAAACCCATCTTTCTTCTTCTTTGGATATTTGATTATCTATTTGTTGATGACTTGATGCTGATGTTGTCTGGCCACTTCTATTTCTGCTATGATTTATAGATATTCAGATAGAGTGAAAGCGGAGACTGAGCGGCTTAATCAACTTGAACTTGATGATCTTGAGGTTAATTAATGTCTAGATTTTTCTTTCCAATCATTACTGTCTTTGCAACAACTTCAGAAAGATACAATGTCTTCTGAATATTTATTCATCTTAATTGCTGTTGCAGATTGATGAAGAGGAGAAATATAATCGAAAACTTGACTCTGGACTCTATACTCTACAGGCATCTCCCTCACCTTTTTTCTTTTTTCGTCTTCTTTTGTTATTGGCAATATGACTTTCTAGTCTTGATTTCTATGGTTTAACCATTCTCTATTTCTACAGTTAATTGCTGTTATTCTGGGTCATCTTTGGACCTCTGAGTAAGTCTGACCATCTTATATGCCAATCAATGAGTGGACATGATTTCTGGAATTGTCATTTTCTGTTCTTTGATTCCTAATTGGTAGTGTTGTCTTTCCAGGCACACTGGGATGAGAGCTAGAATTGAACTCTTATTGAAGCAGCAAAAGTTAACTAAGAAGGATGTTAAGGATATACTTCAGGTATTAGCCGCTCGTCTTATTATTGACAAAAACGGCAACTTGGACTTTGATTTGTTCCTCTATGTTCTTTTTCATGAATCCTGCTTCTGGTTTTGAAGTTTCTCAGAAGCTGACAAAACCTTTTTATATTGCTATAGGAATTACATAAATGTTGGTACCGCTGGGTATCAGTAGATGCTTCGTTTAATTTGTTGTCTACCTGAGTCTTCCGTAACTTATATGCTTCATGAACTGTTTATGGTGATTGTGCAATGACAGGAACAAAGGGAGGAGAGGGCAAATTTATTTAAAAAATTGAAGGGGACATCAAATGAACCCTTTTTTCCTCTTAGGCTCTTGAATTCTTAAATTCCCAATTAGAAGTATGGCACTCAAAATGACAATTTTCTGTTTGCCTAGTATAACTATTCATGTGGATAATCCTCTAGAGAGACCAAAAACAAAGACAAATGGCAAAAGGAAGCAACACACGTTCTACATCCCCATTCCCAGCCCCCGATTTGTCCTTTGGAGAGGGTGGTTACATGCTGGTGTGAATGCGTGTTTTTATGTCTTCTTCTTCTTCTTCTTCTCTCTCATTTTTGTTGTGGGTAGAGTTATGTTGTTCATCTATTGAACATGGAAATATGTCAATCAACAATGAGAGGCTGCTAAAAAGATATAAGAGGGCTTCCAGATCTGTAAGACCAACCTTTATGGCAGCGGTGGAACCTTGTTTGAGTTGTCTATGGGTTATAGTAGCAGCACCTCATATGTTTGTGAGTCCATCAATAAATGTATCAACCAATGGTCGTACAGCATGAGATCACTTCATCTGTTCTTGGTCAACTGACATCCACATGTTTTTATTACATTCAAGCTATAACTCTTCACTTCATTGTCACGAGGAAATATTTTACAGATCTAGTCAAAGTTTGTTGAGGATGCTCCAATAAAGATGTCAAAAGTGATGAATACCTGTATGCACCAAGCAGTCACTTATAGAATCCATCTTTAGATGGATCATTTGTATCTCATTTGGGAACTGACAAAAATTATCTACATTCTTGGAACGGTTGAAAATTCACTTGATGCAAAATCATGTTCTGACTGTTCTGCGTTAAATGTTGAAACTCGTATATAATTTAACAACAAATTTGATGGTATAAAGTCAACACATTTGTTCAATATTGGATAATGACTGAATATCTTGACAATATTGGTATGAAGAAATCTACATTCTTAACTGTCTCTGATTTCTTACCCATTTCCTGGTTGTTTGTGAATCACAGGAATATCATGACAATATTGGTGATCTTGATGGGCCAGAAGAGAAGGAAAGGGCGCAGTCAAAGATTTCAAAATTCATTTCGGCATTTACATGAAAGTAAGAGTTTTAGATAAATGCCTGAGAGGGACATTGTGGCTGAGGAAAATGCGGTATTTGATCCTTCTCGACATTTTGTACTTTGTTCAATGTAAGCAGAGCTGGATCTATTTTTTAACATTATTGTTGATTTCTATGCCAAAGAACATGCCAGTATAATGACACTATGCAGAAATCAATTTGGTTGTATGAATAGGTTCCAATTTTCAATCTCAACTTGAGCACTGCCATTAGTGTGTTTCAGAGGATTTAATAAAGAACATTAATTGTAAGAATCAAACTTCGACAAAGTGGAATTACTAAATCTAAAAGGTTTACGAAAAAATAAAAGAAGGGTTGGGGGGGGGGGGGTGTAAAAATAAAAAGTAACATAAAATAGTTAAAGGTGAGATATAGCAAATTCATTTTTTAAAATGCAAATAGCCAAATTTGCAATAACAATTAAGAAAGATAAAAGGAAAAGAAAAAGAAAATCCTTTTAAATGAACATATTTGAAGGGCCAGTCTTTAGAGAGGGAAAGTGAGGAAACTGCACGAGTTAATCTGGTTTAGCGTTTGTCCTTTCAGAACTTCTAACAAATTTCAATCTACGGGGGCTTAGTGTAATAATTTTGCAGCTTACAGGAAAAAAGAGTAATGATGGTGTAATTTTGGGGGAGTTTAATCTATTTAGCCAAATTAGAAAAGAAGATATAATCTCTATCTATTGTGCTCTGTTTATTTTGTTAGATGATAAATAACTGATGAAATATGAACTGAAATAAGTGGTGAAATTAATTAATCAAACAAACATCATGCATACTTCTTAAGATTATTCAAGATAGATCAGTCAATAATAACTATCATGTGTGTATTTTGATGGACTATTATATCTATAATATATATATATATATATTACTAATTTGTCCTTTATTTCAAAAAAACTCAAAGATATACTATTTTGACTATAAAATACTTCAATATGAGTCATTAATAAATTTAAGTTATTTCAATTGATAAAATCTTTATATTTTGCCAGCAAAATTAATAATATAAATAAAGTAAAATATTGAATTTATTCAAGTAAATGTCATTCGTCCATAAATTTAGCTAGTTTAATTTAACTTTATATTTACCTCAAAATCCACAACATAATTAATTTCGTTATTATCAATATAATAATTTTTGCTAGGGTTACGGTGATAATTTGCGCATTTTATTTTTATTAATAAATAATAAATAAGATCGAATGAGAACATCCTACCTTTTAGGTGAAATGTCATCCTAGGATGAGTAGTTTTTATATTTAGCCGAAGCAATAATAATAAACACCTCCCACAAACATATAGCATTAGGTTCGATAAAATAATTTATCCAACCTAACATCTCAAGAAAAACATGCCCTTCTAAAACTACTAACTTTCCAATATGGTAGAAAAGTATAGAAAAGACTAATATAATATACATTTTGGCGAACCTTTTTTTTTAAAAAAAAAAAGTCTAAAATGATAAGCTTATATATCAAAATATATGTTGAAAATTTTATATAAATTTTGGAACAGACGTGCTTTAATGTTGAAATGTGAGACCAAAATGTAACTTATTCTTCTTCATGAAATTCTTAATATTTTTGTGGTATAAAGTTATCGTCAATTGAAATAAAATTAAAGAAGTGTATTGAGTAGATTCAAAAAAAAAATTAATTGAATGTGATTTTAATTAATTCTCAACTGTGTTGTCTAAATGAACTTCTTTGGATAAAGTTGCCAACAACTGTATTTGATTGTCTTAATATTACTTGGTAAAATAAAATTCAATGAGCTTTTGGATTTGTATTTTGATATAAATTATTAGTCACCACTCACCACAGCACCCAGCATTATATATCTAGTAAATATATCAACATCGCGATCGATTGACAATTGATCTTCTTTGAATGAGTTAATTTAACTTTAATGTTGTTTGTTGATCAAAGTGGCTTATTTATTTGTATTATATATTGATCTAGCTAGGTAACCAACTCCTTCACACTCTCTAAAATCACAATTTTCCGAAAACTTTTTTCGAAAGTGAAATGCTAAATTTAACCGAAAATATTAATCTAAATCGCGATTTCTTTTATTGTTCTTTATACAATTAATGGTATAAATAATAGCTATTATGTAAATATATAAGGTCCATGTGTCTGGTTTATTTAATATATATTTGATGCGGGCCTCATTAGTATAAATTAATTGGGCCACTCAATTGAAGCGTGACATTTTAATTAGCCTAATGTCAATTTGGATTTCAAGTGATTTTAATAGGCCAACCTCAATTAATGGGATAAAATTTTATCCATTCAATCGCTTTATTCATTGATAAGCTTAAATCAAGCCAGCAAATCATTTATTTTTATGGCCTATTGTAGCGCCCCCGTCCAAGACGTGCCTGTTCCCAACCAAAGTGCTACTCAATCTATATACAAGCTTTCTGGATAAAATAAACCTTTCAAAACCTAGAGCATTTAATTTAAACAACCAACAATTATAAACAATCAATTTGTAATTGGAACATCGAAGATTGCACTTAACATTACTAAAATACCTCAATTCTTATCTACAAATAAAACAACACTTAACCATTATAATAAAATAACATTACATAAAACATCAACATCTGCAAATATTGTTCATCCTCTAGACATCATGAGGCACATTTAATACTACAAAACCTGTCAGCTTTTTTAATTACATCATAACCGTAGCCTATCACATCCTATGCATTTATGTACTTTTGCAAAACCATATACCTTGTATGAAATATCGCTTGACTCCCACAGTTACTTGCTACTATTTGGGGTAAAGAATAGAAAAAATAAATATGTATAGAAATCCATAAATCTGAATAACTTAGTGAGTTGATATGCTAACGAATGCTTTAAATATATTCTCACATTGATCAAAAGATAAAATAGAAATAATTTATTTTTCAATCGAAATGGATTTCTTTTAGATCTTAAATGTTCATCTCAACACTGTCGCATACCAAGACTGAGACTTCATAAATTTCAATACACTCTTGAAGAAGTTTTAAACTTTAAGAAAGACATAATGATCGACATGGTTTTCTAACAATCCATCAATTTTCATGAAATGCTCAATTTTAAAACATAATTATTAAAGCGTATTAATATTTTTGCAAAAAGGCTGTTGGAATCTCCAACCTTATCGCTCCACTTTTGAAAACATTGAAATCCTTATCCCATCAAATTCTGAGTGATCAGCTCAGAAGGTCGGTTCGTATGGCATGACCGGTTCCATATTTGTTCGATACTCACACAGCTGACCTCCAACTAACATGAGGCCGGACTTTCCTACGGGAGGTACTAGTCAAAAGTCCCTAACCAACGACCCAATGCCGCTCAGTTGTACTTTCGAAGCTAGCCTTGGGATCCAATTGAATTTCCCTAGGGCGTCCCTCTAGGGTATTATAATTAATAGTTCCAACAACGTTTTTAATCAAGCTTTTGTTTTGCTAATGATAAATGGACAGTCATTGGTCAGTATCGGATTCATTCTGAGGTTAGTATTTAGCTTTCAATATAGTAACCATGGCAACGATAAAAATGTAAAATTCAAAGTATCTTTCAAAATTTGTAACACAATAGGCAATTTTAGATAAACTATATAAATTATGATTTAAAATCACAAAAAACAATCAGTATAACATTTAGGACGTGCGGCAAGTTTCAAATATGTGTGAAAATATTTATCGTAATTAAAATATTACGAAATCATGCATCAGGGATCATGTAACGCAGCCCGAGCAAGAAACACTCGTATTAGCGAATATAAAACTCACTAGACAAATGCAAAGGGACTCCCCTAGTTGTTTAGGTGGCTCGCGTTCTCATTTCCTAATCAACCCAAGAATTTATTATAAGATGACTGGAATCAATATTATATTAATTCTTTAAATAATTAACATAGCTATACCTAGTATCTTTATTATACTTGAGTGTATAATGTATTCTAAACTTGTCGTATTTTCTTAATCTCGTTTCCTATCAAGATGCCTAATCAATTAATTCACGCATATCTAATTTCACGCCAATGTCCTCAATAATTCCACTATGCCTCACTGCCTAATCTAATGTCTGATATATCAATTACCAAATTATATCAATCCTTCTAGAGGTTAGTATCTGGTTTATTTTATTTGGTTTCCATTCTTAAATCTCAATCCAACGTTAAAATACTTGAAATGCAACTTACTCATAATCTCATCGAATACTTAGATATCTAGACATTATTTACTTTAGTTTAGTATGTTATCTGACTTAGTTATATTCTAAGTCAGAAGCCCTTGACAGTAATTGTTCGATACATATAATCTCATAGAATTCAACTTACTATTGAAAATATACTAAAATGTCTCAAAGTACCGAGTCCTATTTCATTTAATATTCCTTACTAAGGGGCTGTTTGGTTTCATTTTCAGTTTCCAGTATTTCCATTTTAGTGAAAATTAGTTATGTAATGTGATGTGAAAATGAAAATACGTTTGGCTAAAATGTTTGGAAATATAATGATTATGTTGGTTTTAATAGGTTGTAGGTAGAGAGAGATAAAAATAATGGAATAGAGAGAAAAAATATATATGTTATTGGAGAATGTGTTTTGAAAATGAAAATGAAAATGATATTGGGTGAAAATGTGTAAAAAGTGATGGTTTTCATTTCTGGAATAGTAGAAAATGTGAAAATGGGTTGTGGAAATGAAACCAAACAGTAAACTTTCTAATTCACAACTCAATTATGTAGCCTTTCAATTGTACCAAAGGATCTTAGTGATTCATTTAAATTCAATTTATGTCTTGATGATTGATCAATTTCCAATTGAATCAAATTGTGAAATTAATCAAATTAACAACTCAATAAAAGAAAATTACCAAATAGGGCCGAGTTTGAGTCCAATCTAGAGGTTGATTTTAGTCCAAAATGCAATTTAAAGAAATCCTAGTACTATAAATAGCCAAAGGATTAAAATCGTGCTTTGAAAATTAATTAAAATCTAGTTAAGTTAATTCTGAATATTTTCTAAATTTTGTTCTAAAAGTCCTAGCGTTACACCTACTACTATAAATAGCCAAAGGATTGCCATTTATGAGGAATGCATAAAATATCCATTCTACTTTCAATACCGCAACAATGCTTTTATATCCCATTTACTAATTTGAACATGGATGGCTATTGTTGGAATAACTCCTAATATCGTAACAGAATTTGTGATTTCAGGATCCTAAGTTCGAACTCAGAACTAAGGAGACCCAAGCAGTATTATGAAGATTCACTCTCATTTTACTCTAATTATTGTCTTATTTGGTAAATCAATTTTTATCCTCAACAATATTAAATAAATAATTTCAATGTATAGTTTTATATTTGTGAAAGTGCAACAAAATTTATTTGGTATAATGGTATGGAATAAAATACTTCACTAAACCTTCATGAATTATTAGGTTGACTTTGATTCCAACCGTTTGGCACGGTATCACCCCCCATGCAAAAGTTCCTGAATTCAAATTGATGGTATTATAAGATACGAACAATTAAAATTGACTTTTCATGATTAGGTTCTATTTGCTCTCGTTTTTTTTTTTTTTTTTTTCAGATTTTCATTTTTAAATTTTTCAGTAAAGTATCGTATCAAATATTAGTATTGTCGTCGTTTTTTCTATTCTAACAAAATAAAATTACTATCTTTCTAATAAAATAAAATTACTATCTCTGGAAATGTTTCTGAAAATGGCATTTTGGATTGTGGTATGACTGAAAAAGGGTAAAACAAAAACAAATGCAATAAGTTTGGTTAAAGAATAGGTATAAATATTAGAAAATGCAAAAAACATTCTCTTAAAAATAATTAACCAAAGTAGAGAACATTTTGGAATATGGTATTTCAAAAATAAAAGATAAAAATAATAGGTGCAAGGCATTTTGGTTAAGCCTTTTATTTCTTTCAAAAATTTTATGAATAGGGGCTTAGTGGAAGATTTTGTAGTTTATGGGGAACAAAGTGTAATAATGGTATATTTTAATTTTTAAGGGAGTTGAACCAATTTATTTAACCCAAATATATTAGGAGCAGATATATAATCTCTATCCTATCCTTTAAAAACCTAGCACACTATCTAATATGGTTAGGGTGTTCGTAGTTCGGTTTGGATCGATTTTGCGACAAAAATTAACCAATTCAAACTATATAATATATATTGAATCGATTTGGATCGGTTAGATTTTTATTGTAAATACGATCCAATTCAATCCATTTAAAATCGGTTTGGATTGGATCGATTAATTTGATTTTTTAATTTAAATTTTTAATTGAAATATTTGACAAGTTCCTATTGATAATTAAACTAATTTAATCAATCGATTTATAAATTTCATTTAGCTATCATATTACACTAATCTTGTGGAATTAAGTTAAATTATGCAAGAACACACAACTATAAAATTATAAGTCCACAATAATTATTCTTATGTATTTGATTTTTAAAAGAAAAAATCGTAGGTTTAGTTTATTTAATTTATTTGTGTATTTTATAATTAAGATATATATTTTTTATATTATTAGTATATAAATTTCGGTTCGGTTTGGATTGAATCGGTTTTTGAGATTAAAATCAAAATCCGATCGATTTTTAGAAAACAAATCCAATTCAATTCAAAAAAGTTCGATTTTGACCGGTTTCAATTTTTTGGATCGATTCATCGATTTTATTTTATTTTGAATTAGATTGGATTTGAAAACCCCTAAATATAACACATAAGTTTCAAAAGAAGAATATAATACACATTTTTACAGACCTCATTAATTAAGATTGTGAATTTATATACTTAATATATATATATATATATGTTGATTTTTTTTATGTAATATGGAGAGGAATAATTCATATGTCTATGATCTCTTTCACATGATAAAATTTACTGCATGTGATACTTGAATATATATATTTATGAGCTCCTCTTGAATTTTAATTCATATAAATCATAATCAATGAGCTTAATTATAAACAAAACAATATTAATTGCTCATAATCAATTAGCTTTATTTAAACTGCAGCTCATACTAAATTAAATTACAATAGTAACATCTACTTATATTCATTCAATCATGAGCAGTCATGTTGTATTTTCAAGCTCTATTGTTTGGTTTATTTAGTTCTTCATTCCTTGATATATCATGAATAAATCCTTTAGTTCAGTGGGGATAATCACTATTGTATATATGACAAGAGGTATGCTATATGAATTATTGTGATTATATTTTAAAACTTGAAGTATTAGATCCTTCTAAACATAAGATATTCTCATAAATACAAAAATCCATGCAAATCAATAGAAAATTCCCATAAAAAATATGTTGCTCCTGCACCAAAAATCTATTATAAATATCATTTTTAAAAGAAAAATAAGTACAAATGGAAGAAATTTGAGAAATAATGTGTCACCCCCAGCTCAAGGAGTGGAATCACACAAGTATGGTTGTAAATGGATATTCAAAAATTCGTTTACCGTTAGCATCTAAATTCATTTACAGGGCATATTATCCGTATCCGTTTAAAGTGGATATTATCCGTATTTGATTAGTAAATATCCGACTGTAAACATATACAAATATGATAATTATCTATAAGATCCGAATACATATCTATTGGATATATCCATTTATATATTCGATTATCCGTAATTTAATTAAATTTGTTATTCATATCTGATAAATAATATTTAAAAAATTAGTATATATAATATATTATTATACATAATAAATTATTTTTATTTTTTCAATATGAAATCTCATAATCTATATATAAATGAATATAAGTGTAAATTAGTAATTAAATAATTAATAAGAAAAAATTAGTAGTTAAGGATTATGAAGAATCGATAGATGGTAGTAATGATAATTAAACACTACTAAATTAAGAAAAAAAATTAAAAAATCAATATATGAATGATAAAATTGATCAATATAAAATTATTGTTGCTTGACTTTATAATTAATTTATATTAGTGCCATTTCATTAATATTAATTAATCATAAAGTTAATCATTAATTTAAAAAAATTAACTAAATCAAGAATAATTATTTTTTTAATTCTAAGATAAAGTAGTAAACTTTTTTAAAATGAAATTTATTAGAAAAAAATGCATTTCATTACAAGTTAAGAGATCCGGATATTCGAATATTTGTAAACAGATATTTGGATATTTATAAATAGATATTCCAATATTTATAAATGGATATATCCGAATTCAATTAATATCTGTCAGATAAGAATTTGCATGTTAATAAAAAAATATCCATCGGATACGGATACGGATACAGCATATCTGTACTATTTAATATCCGTTTACAACCCTACACATAAGCGAGGTGTAACCTAAATTTATAAAACTTGCTCAAGAAAATAAAATGATTTTTTATATACAAATCAAAAGATATAAAAATCTTCAGTAACTAAATAATAGTTTCTTAATTCTTTTGACATTGCAATTCTCGTCTATATTTAAAAAATCAATTAAGGGGTGAGTTTGGAGGTCCAACAAGCAAGCTAAGCATGTTTAAGATACAAAATAATTAATAGTCCAAAAAAGAAATTTATTAACTTATAGATAACATTCTCATGTGACTATAACAACAAAGGTTGATGGAAAAATTAGAAGCCACCACAACAAAGCTTATAAAATTTCGAAATCAGTTTTGAGCCAACATATCACAAAATTTTCATATCATGTAATGAAATTGTTATAGTCAATAATATTTAACCAAAATATATTTACATATACTAAGGATCATATTTAAGGTATAAACATATATTAAATGGATCGAATACACCATTTTCGTATTTATATCTAATTAAATTTTTGAATATTCGAATATGGATATGTATCTGACGGACATTTATGCAATGATATCCAAATTTATATCCGGTGGATATTAATTGAATACATGTAAATCCGTATTTGATTATAATCATTCATAGACATCAATATTTGATTAAAATTATCTATATATGTATTAAAATATTATTTTTTTGGATATTCATATTCAATTTTAATTATTTGAATATCTGTTTATGAATATTCGAGTATGTAAATCCGTTAACCTATAATAAATGCATTTTTTTTATAGAAGAAACTATACAATTTCATTAAAAGGGAAGCAATCAAACAAATACAATAATTTCTGATTAATAATTAACTTTACATTAATTATTAGCACTAATTAATATAAATAATCACATATAAGTATATTAGTTATTAAGTCAACCAACAATAATTTATATTGATTAACTTCTTTCTTTAGTTTTTTTTTCTCAATATTATTACAATCTTTTAAATTTCTTATTTTTCCTCCCTATCTTCAACTATAATTTATATATGAACATATATATATGTTATGAGATTCTTATTGAAAAACATAAAATATATATTATGTATAATAATATATTACATAAGATAATTTTTTTGATTTAAATATAATAAATTACATTTAAAAGACATTAAAAATAGAGTATATTATATATAGTAATTTTTTTAAATATTATTTATCGAATACAAATAACAGATATAATCAAGTCACAAAAAAATGAGGATATATTCAATGAATATGTATTCGTGTTGGATACTAAAGGGATCAAATATGCATTTACTGTATTTGTGTCCACTTACAATCGAATACATACTAATCGAATACGCATAATAGCCGCTTTATTTGGATGCAGATAATATTTTGTATAAGTGATATGATGCGAACAGTAAACAAATTTTTGAATTCGTTGACAGTCCTCTTCTTTTTTATACTAATTAATTAAGTATTATAATAAATACATATACTAAGGATGAAGATAGTTGTATGTATACTAAACATAATACATACACTAAATATTATCGTATGACTAAATATTATGATGTAATACATACACTAAGCATTATTTATAGATTATTATAGACTATCATGATCTTTAAACACAAATAAATTATTCACCTCACAATACTCTTTCAGAGACATAGAAAACACTTTTTTGTATTGTTTAATATATATATATATATATATATTTATATTTATATATAATTCCTCTCTCAATCTTATATTCTTTTTAACTTAAGCCACTCTCTTTGAAACATACTAAACAAAAGCATATGTAATAAATTTTTTTAAACACATATATAGCTAGATTTATAACTCATTATAAATTAATTCGCACTACGCACATAATTTAAAACACTAATCCACATCTTGAATTAAAATGTCATTCGTTTACATTCTTGAACTAAAAAGCCACCATTTCATTCTTTTGAATTAAAATGCCACCTCTCCATATTCTTCTTTGTAACTTATAAAATAATAACCATAATCCATGATTAAAATTAAATAGCTCCTATATTTAATATCACATTGAATTAATTAAATTTTAATTAAAGTTATTATATATTATTTTATAGTTATTACATAATGTTAATATATTTAGGTTCAGTTTTCATATTTCAGAGAAATGAGTGGTTACTAAGATTTTAGAGCAAAAGTGAAGCTTAGGCCTCTCGCATACTTAGACTTCCCTCCAAAATTTTAAGGAATAATAAGATAATGTGAAACAGATGTAATCCATTTTTTTACCGTTCACATTTGATTTTGTCAACAAAAATTTAAGAAAAGATTAAAGAAGTGACTACTAATCAATCGATTTACATATAATTCGATCTTAAAAAAAAAAAAGAAAGAAAAAAGAAATCACACTTCAAGGATTTGAACTCACAACATCAAATTTTGCCAAAACTAAACTAAGAGCACTTTCTTATTGTAAGGAAAGACCGTAATCCATTTTATATTTTGCATATTCTGTCATATCATAAAGATAAGTAATTCCATACAATTTAAATTGATTTTCTTGATTTTTCTGTTATTAATTCAAAAGAGAAATAATATCTAAGAATAAAAATGATCAAACTCATATTATGAAATAAATCAAAAATAAATTTTTTCTTTAAGAATAAAATTTGATTGAAACTATCCATATTTGATTCATTTTTCAAAACCATTTGATTTGGACAAATTTTGACTATAAGGGATTTTCAGGTAAATGAACTAAAGATAGCCCAATAAATTAAATAGATTACTTAAGTAAAAGATCCACAAAGCCCATGAAGAATGGCAGAAAAATCCTAGTAGGTGTAAGCTCATCAACAAAAAACTATAAATACAAAGCCCCGAGAAGAAATTAGGCATAAGAAATCATTTGCAAAGAACAATGAACTTGCAGAACTTTCGAGAGTAGAGATCTTGTTGGGCGCGTTCCCAAAACATGAATTGACATTCTTCTGTCTATCGGAAGAACCTCACTCCATTTTCATGCAGCAACATTTTAGCGCCAGATGGGGAATATCTAAATTGTGAAGAAAGAATGTTGAGGATGCAAATGAGGTCAAGAGCTTGTGATTCTAGCAACCAGGTAGTTCAGATGCTTCACCACTTTGAAGTACCATTGCACCCAGTGGCAGAGGCAACTTCAAACTCATGACTTATGCTAGAAGAGATGCCCACATAGCAAGCACCAACTTCTGGAGATCCTATACTGGCTATGATCTAAGAGGCATTAAATATCTTGCTGGAAAACGTCACAGTCCAAACTGTAGCCAAGGCGGTCGCTCAATATGTTGAAGAGCGCCACCCCCAAGAGTTGCAACAATCCTCTCACTAGAGCTGGGGGGGCTTCATCCTCCCCAGGAAGAACCAAGTAAAGAACTAACTATGGACGTGATAGTGCTCCTCCTCCTCTACTCCAGCAAGGAGACACAATTGCTTACTCCAAGCAAATTGCTCTCGGTGTGCGCCCATTGATATTAGAGCCAGGAACATTCCTTGGTGCCATACCCTTCAGAAGGAGTAGGAAGCCAGTATCACCTTTTAGTTGTCACTCTTGAGATATAGCCCGTCCTCTCTAACTAGGCGTGTAAATGGGTAGGATATCACACCCGTACTCTAAAATACCCTATATTCTATCATATCCTAAAATACCCAAAAAGATGATATCCTAACCCTATCTAACCTAAGACCTATTGAGTCTAATTTATTAGACTTATGTTTTAAATGTATGTACTAATTTTCCCAATATATACTAAAAATATTATTTGGCATATGATAACAAAAAATAAAAAACTTTTTCTATATTTAATTTAATTTAATCATTAAATTTAAATTGGTTAACCTTTATTTCTAATTTTTCATTAATTAATAAAGTTTTTATTAGCAAAGTTTATTCATTAGTAAAATTAATTTTATTAATTGTTTTTATAAAAAAAAATATTTATTCCACTATTAATTTTAATATTGTTAATTTTATTAATGAAAAATGTTCAACTATTGCTATTGCTATTCCAATTTAAGGAAAAAAAAGTTGCTATCCCAATATATTAACTTTATTAATTTAGTTTATTTTTAATGAAGAAAATTATTTAGTTGTTACTGTTCATTCACATATTTGTAATATATATATATATAATGTTTATTATTAATATAAATTTGATTTCGATATAGATAATTTTTAGGTTAATATATTAAATTTAAGTATAAAGTAATGGATAATTTTTGGGTCTGGGTATAGACCCTACCCATATCCATTACATTATTTTAATAAATATGGGCACGAGTATGACATTTTGGACCTAGATAGGGTATTATCCTACCCATTTACAGCCTTATCTCTAACCATCCTGGTAGAAGCACTCCCTCCTAGAATAAAGATAGTCAACTTGTCGGAGTATGATAGCACGATGGACCTTTAGGATCACTCCCCCTAGTCCTCTCACTAGGGCAAGATAGTACCATTATTCTTGAAGAGGAACGAAAGAGGAGCGGAGAGTAAGGCACCGGCCTTCTCTGCCTCCACGTAAGCATGTGCAGAAAGAATTGAAACCAAATCGATTAAAATCAATTATTAATCGATAGGTTTGATTTTTGGTTTTCCACGATGGAAAACCAAAAAATTCATTTGAGATTTTTCATGATAGTAAATGTTAGTTAAATTATTTGTGGCACTTACACACCACTCTTTGAAGCACCCTCGAAGACTCTTCAATATAATCCACTATAGAGCTCCTCAGGAAGTATGTGGTTGCCACTAAGTGTAATCCTACTATACCGCCGTCCACGGACACATAGTTGCCAGCATAAACCCACTACACGTTCCTTTAAGAGGCACATGGTAGTTATTCTGAAAAAGTCCATTGTAATTCCTTTTGGTTGGTAGCAACTCTTTGGTGTATAGCCCTCCTGGAAGCACGTGGTAGCCATTTTGAAAAAACCATTGCAATTCCTCCAGTTTGGTGGCAACTCTTTAGCACAAACTCATTATATGGCCATCCAGGAGGCATGTGGTATCCCTTCTACAACACTCACTGTAATTCCTCCAAATCAATGGCAGCTTTACAATGTAAACCTACTATACAACCGTTCGGGAGGTACATAGTAACTAAGCAAAAAAGGTCTACCTCAAGCCCTTTCTAAGGGAAGGGGGCAACATCTCGACAATTATAAAAATTTTAAAACAAGCAACTATTTGATCTACCGTATGTAAGCTCACTGTGAGGCCTCCCAGAAGGTACATGGGTACACCTTCAAACTTGATCATCTAACCCCTTCAGGGGCATATCATCTCAACACTTAGAGCCAACAACGAAGACCTCTTAAATAAGGTCTATGATCAAACTTCACTACTATGACTATTAATAAAGAAGAGATCCTATGAATGAGATCCTCTTCAAAACATCATCATGATATTTAACTTGTACAAGCCCTTTTCATGGAGGCGCTCAACTATGTCTGAAATAGATGACTAAGTACTATGACAGAACACCATTCATGAAACATTAAATTGAATTCAAATATATCAACTAGGTATTACGATAAGATCTCATAAGTTATGCATTCCACCGAATCTAATTTCAATAACTAAATACCACAATGGGACCTCCCCCGTGAGGATCACATGCACCATCATACACAACTCTACATCGACTTGAGAAAATCCTTTCGAAGAGACTTGTGTAAAACTTCAATATTAAGAAAGGCTCAGAGCCTAGTTTACATGCCCTCACTGCGCATAAAATTAGCATTGACAACTTGATAACACTTAAAAGCCATTCATTTGGCTAATTATATGAATGAGAAACAAAGCTAAAAAGAGCCAAGGGATTACTTGTCTAAGAGAATAACATGAAGTAATCTTGAATAAAGGGATTTTTTGAGTTCTTCGCAATAATGTGAACTCACATTGTATATGCTAATCAATTACCCTGAAGCAAAGTGAAATAAATTTTTCTAAGATATTTCCTAAGAACCAAGTTGTGGCAAAAATCCAAAATGCTCCTTGAACGACCGTATCCACCAAAAGACCACACACCAATGACATTTGCTGAAACCTAAGTGACCCAATAAAGATTAGATAATCAAGCACCCAAGATAGGCAAGGGGTCTGCTGCCCATGACAGGTGCCCAGGTTGGGTACCGGCCATCGATGAAAGGGGCCCATCAAAGTGATCGGGCATCCCCAAGGGAATGCGGCAACTTGCATGGCCAAACGCCCCGCAAGCAATTAGCTCACAACAACACGGTCAAGCACTCGATAGCCACTTGACATCCTAGCAATGAACTGACTTCGTGCATTCATAAACACAATAGTGACGGCCCCAAATGAGCAGCCACCACTAAATAAATATAAAAGCATAACAATGTGCAGACGATGCTACAACAGTAACGAAATTCATGAACAATGAGTTACCTACATGAATCAATGATGAAAAAAGTGCAATAAAACTCCTAACTCTCACAACGAAGAAATGAGATTTGACATTGCTACGAATGACAAATTCACTCTGTATTTGGGTGATACTTAGCTATCCAAAGAAAGACAAGGGAGCTCATGAAAACCCCAACGTGAACCCTATAGATGAAACTCACTAAGGGACACTCTCGATAAAGAAATAGTAGCTGCGTGAAGTGGGAAAATCTTCGGAGTGCAAAGGGTCATTTTCCTAACAAAATCTTCAAAGGTTGCAATTGAAAGAGCATCTAAGAAACACCTCCGTAAGGTACTCCAAAATGATCCCAATGCAACTTAACTTTACGAGGGAACCTAAAAGACATTTAGAGTATAGCCTGGAAAAATGTCATAAGAGGCCTCGAGAATGTGAAGCTCTGTGAGGAATCGTAAGTTTCGACTAAACATCTCCTATCGTGCATATTGGGTGCCCCAAGTGAGACGTCAATTGCCTAAACATCTTTCTACATATCTAAGCATTATTTCCTTGCGCCTAGCAAACAACACCCTTGTGTTGAACCTATGAAAGACAAACTCAACTTAGTTAGAGACTAACTCGCCAAAAAGAAAGACCTAACATCCCCGAAAAGGTCTAACTCCTTATGTAGGAGTGAACACTCAATGCACAAACATCAACAATGAATACGGACTCATGAAGGCAAAAAGTGACATAACATTAATCCCTACATATGTAAATGAAGCTAATTAAGTAGTGGTCACTCGTTTGGGAGACACCCACTTTGCAGGTACTCAAAGCGAAAAGATAACAAGTTATCTTAAAAATGTATACCGACTCTAAAGACAATTGAACAAGTCCCAAAAAATATTTAAGTATTCCGTAGAATATAAAAAGTCTGCAAATGACCCTGAAGGATTTTTAAGATGAAAGCTCAATGAAACAATCTAAGTCCTATGCAAAATGTGAAGCAGGACATACTTCAACCTAACTACAACACGTAAGTCCTCGTGCTTACGTTTGATCTACACTTGATCGTTGCAATATTTTTAAGTCCTTTTCCTACATGAATAAAAGATCGATGCAGCTCTAAGTCTTCCGAATAAACCCGACTCCTACAAATATATTGTAGAATACCAACCAAAACTCAAAATTTGACAAAATCCACACAAGCACAAAACATTTCAAAAAAAAATTTAAGTACTTTGTAGAGTATGAACTTCTAATAGGCACCCACAACAGCTTTCAAAGCACCTATCTTCATCCAGAAAAGTTTTTATAAGTCCCCACATGAAATGATGTTATTTTCTTCATTGTGTGATACTTAGTTAACTCATTTCATGGAAAAGATTATGCACTCGGCAAAGGAACAAGCACGTGAAAACATTTGATAGAACCCTAATACTCAGAAAAAAAAAATAAATCAAACAACACTATTAGTCACCCAAATTAGGCACCGAAAAAGGAGCCAAGTGCCTAACACGGTTGCCCTAGGCACCCAAAGGAGGCACTTGCCTTCGCAAATGTCCTACAAGCTTCCACTTAAAAGTGTCAACGTCGGCAATGCTCTCTCTCTCTCTCGCGTGCGCCCGCGCAAAGTGATTCAACTTTGATCTAATCCAAATTAGGTCTTAGCTCCTAAAAATCTTACTTCTTGCCACGAGACACTTGAAATTTCTCTAAGTCCTTAGACATCTACGACATGAAACTTTCCTAAACCTTTAGACATACAAAGCATGAAATTCATCTAAGTCCTTAGATGAAGGATTTAGAGGTCCTAGCTCCAAAAAATCTTACTTCTTACCACAAGACACTTGAAATTTGTCTAAGTCCTTAGACATCTACGACATGAAGCTTTCCTAAATCTTTAGACATACAAGGCATGAAATTCATCTAAGTCCTTATATGAAGGCAACAAAAAACTTTTCAAGTCTATAAAATGAATACAAGCACTTAACTTAATTCAGCCGGTGAAAATCGATTAAATTGATACTCTTATTTTAATGAACTAAAGTAGGGTAAATATTAATTAAAACTAGACTTAAAATATATTTTCAACATAAAATTAAAATTTTCCTCTTGAAAATAGGAGAGCGTAATGATATGGACAAATTTTGACTATGAGGGAAATTCAATAAATTAACTAAAGATAGCCCAATAAATTAAATTGACTAATTAATTTAAAGGGCTAGAGAGCCTAAAGAAATTTTAAACCCAAAAGAAGGGCAGAAAAATATGGATTTAAGCCCATCAAGAAAAAAAGTATAAAATATGAAGTCATAGAAAGAATTTGGGCACAAAAGAATTGCGAAATTTGAAAAACATTTAAGAGCAGAGATCTCACTGTATGCACTCCAAAGAAAATGAACCAACATCCTGTTGTCTCTTGAAAAAGACCCCATACCATTTCTGTGCAGTGTTAGTATTATTCTCTAATTGTGATGCAACAAAATAAAATAAGATCGTATTTTGTAATTTATTGAATGATTAGTTGATCTAATAATATCATTTTAACACCTATATGTTCCATGCTTGAGGTTTGAATTTTAAAATTTAACAAATTTCTATGTAGGTGCATGTATAAATAAAACAAACAATATTTTGGAGTTGGAATGCACTACTTATTATAGCAATGACAGATAAGCCTATTAAAATAGAAAACAAGCCACATAAATTAACCAAGTCAAATCCCATTTACAATCCTGCCTTGGCCCTTGGGGAAAAAGCTAAAACCAAGGGAAACTACTTGGAAACACCGCTATAAAGCTCGAAACCAGTTGTCGTTATCGTCGCTAATCCCGTCAAAAGCACTTTGTTTATTGGGAAAATCGCCACTATCAACATTTCGTTTCTTGGTCCCAGAAACAGCCTAAATCTCATCGACCAGAAAACAGCAATGGCTGGAGTAGAATTACTGCCAAAAGAGTATGGATATGTGGTTCTTGTTCTTGTTTTCTATTGCTTTCTCAATTTTTGGATGGCTGTGCAAGTCGGTAGAGCCCGAAAAAAGTAATTTTTCTTTTAGATTTTTTGAGTTTTTGATCTTTTTTATTTTTTTTATCCTCTTTCTTTTTCAATAATAAGAAACCCTTTTTTTGTTCTAAATTTAGGACGTTTAGCTGTAATTTTTGTGTGAATTTAAATGCAGGTATAAGGTGTTTTATCCAACAATGTATGCCACCGAAGCTGAAAACAAGGATGCCAAGCTCTTTAACTGTGTCCAGGTATGTATGCTTTTTTCTTTTTTTCTACTTTCTATTTTGATTCCTATTATTTTCTTCCTATTAATTGCATATTTTTATTCCATTTCTTGGAATTTATTGAAAAGATGCATATTTTATTTTTGCTCTAATTTGAGTAATCTTATTTATCTTTTAATTTATTGCATAATTTAATTTGAGGTCTTATGTTTTCTTTTGCCTAATGTAAGTGGTGGTGCTATATTCTACTGTTTTTTGGCTAAGCAATAAAAAGAAAAATGAATTGAAATTTTGTGGTTGCAGAGGGGACACCAGAATTCACTAGAAATGATGCCTATGTTTTTCATGTTGATGATATTGGGAGGAATTAGGCATCATCTGATATCTGCATCACTGGGAGCTCTTTACACAGTCTCGCGTCTTTTCTATTTCAAAGGCTACTCCACCGGTGATCCTCAAAAACGTCTTACAATTGGGTGAGTGTCTATCTTCCATCGTCGGATTAATGGTTTCTTGATAACGGTTAAGTGCAGGAAATGAAAGCACAGCTCATGTCTCCTTTATCTTTGGCTTCCTATTCTGGAATTTTCATCTACCCAATTTATGTATGTTGTAACAGTAACACCTTGGTAAATTATTTGGTAAAATTTTTATTGAGATAATTATCTTTGCTTGAAAGAAAATATGTGCAAAATGATTGATAAATCAGAAAGGGTGGTGTGTTGTTTTGTTTTAATGACAAAAAGGAGTTGTCTAACAAAGGGAGCTCAATTTGATCAGGTTATTGTAATATGATTCTCTCATAGCAGAAACTAAAGGTAATTGCTCTAAGAATGAGTATGTCTTTTTTGTAAGAGTGGTGGACTAGTAAGAAGAGATAGCAATAAATAAAGAGTGGTGAGACCTTCTCTTAGTTTTTTAAATCTTAAATAACAAAATAACATAAAGAAACAACTTGATGTTTCTTAAAGAGCAACGAGTAGCGTTTTGAAGTAATGGATTTTTTCTAGTGTATATGATTAGTTGGTATGGTAATACGGATGATTACATAGAGAAGAGAGCTAACTTTAGCTTTCTTCAATTGACATAGTTTCTTAATATGCCCCACAGGGTTCCTGCAGTTGTTGTGCCAATAGATGAACACAACTAGCTGATTTGATTGTGGTAAGACAGCGAAACGAGGTTCAGTCTGAACAGCGACAGTTGTTTATGTCAATGTCAATATTGATTCAACTTCATAATTTAGATGCATCTTCTGACTGCATTTTCTTTTCTACAAAATAATGAGTTAGGCTTACACAACTTATTGTGGCCTTTCAAGTTTTGTCTTTGTACAACTTGATTTAAGACTTATGACATAGCTTTGGTTTGCACCATTAAGTTTATAGTTATTGCATATTGCAAGTGTGTTTAACACAGTCTAACTTTTTTCTAATGCAGGAAATATGGTTTCCTGGCCATGCTGGGGCTTATAATTTGCACAATTTCTTGTGGAGTGCATATGCTTGTTGCGTAGAAAACAATTTGTTGTTAAGTTGTTGTCGTGGTAATGTAGTGGAGTTTGTGTTGTTCATGCCTTTGTCAAATTTCATCTTACGTTAGGGAGGAGTGAGGCTAGGAAATTCTCCCAGTACCCTCCACTTATATATCAATAACGCAGTTTGTATTGGATGTGTGCCAATTGTAAGGGTTGTGGTACTTTGATATAAACTTATAGTGGGTGAATGGGAATATGTCCTTGATGATTTTCGGGCACTTGCTCCATTTTTTCAACGCTTAACGACCAGACACTATGGGTAAAAGAAACCTTTTATGCAGATGGGTGCCTTCGGCATTGGTCCTTAGGAGTGTGTGTTTTCATTTCTAAAAATTATTTTCTATTTTCATTACTATATGAAAATTGAAAATCATCAACTTCTATCCATTTTCACCCAAAATATTCTTTTTTTAAAAAAAATAAATCTTTCTAAACCTATTATATCATTTTAGTATCACATCAATTAAATTCAAATTTGATTTGGCATTAAGTACTCATCATTATTTTAAAATTAATAAAATATACTTTAAAAAATATATGTATTTTTAAGCATAAAAAAAATATAAATCCACTTACTTTGCAATTCTATACTTATTGTAATAATTACTTTCCAACAAAGCGTTCAAACACAATTTTATTTTTATTTCCAAATTATAATTACTTTTTCAATATTTAAAAATACATAGAAATTGGAAATGGCCCTGGAAATAAAATCAAACGAACCCTTAGAGCCCGTTTGGTTTCATTTTCAAATCTTATTTTCACATTTTTTACCAAGTAAGAATTGAAACACATTATTTTTTATACATTTTCACCCAAGATTATTTTTATTTTTATTCTCAAAACACATTACTCAATAGCCTATATATTTTGTCCAATAATCTATATATCTTCTCTCTCTATTATCATTATTACTATCTCTCTAAAACCTACAATCTATTAAATCCAATATAATCATTACTTTTCCAACAATCAATTCAAATACAAAGTCATTTTCAACTCATTGACACTAATTACTTTTCCAAATTTCGATAATAATGGAAATAATGAATATGAAAATAAAACCAAACGGGCTCAAAGAGCCTCTGTAGTCTTGAGGAGTTGCAGAGAGTTGTTCCCCATAAGTTGCAGTTGTATCCTTGACCTCACTTGCAGATATTGCATGCCATACCAATACCATGAAAAGAGAGGGATTTCAACCATTGAATCAAAAGAAATGAATTGTGAGAAACTACCATCACCTCCTCTAATTTAATTTAGTGGAATGTCCAATGATCCTAATATCACCACCACCACAAGCACAAGTACGAATCAGCTATTACATTCAATCAATTACTATATATTACATATATTGACATTGGTTGGTAGGATAATGAGGAAATACTTTCCATGTCTGCCAAGTTTAGCCATAAATTAAACTTGTCCAGGCTTGACTAAAGTTATTATTAACAAATAACAACAGCCAATAGCAAATGATCATACTCCACCATCCTTCTCCATTACGTATATATAATGCTCTATTGCAGGACTGTTGTCTTACTCATGTACAACCACACAATCATATTTGGAGGGGCAAACGGGCAATCATAGAAGTGGATTACAATTTATTAGTATGGCATGAATATGACGACCAATTAATTAATAGTGAATGAATCAATTATCAATGATATTGATCTAGTATTGTAATGATCAGGCCTATTCAAGTTACTTGCATTTCGTTTCACATTATTGCTATACTTCATTTAGATTTCAATCAAAATGTCTCTATGTCCAATTGTTATAGCTTTCATTATGATAGTAAAGTTCTTCTACACATTACTTTTTTTTTTTTTTTTAAAGTTACAGATAATCATACCATTCTAGTTGTTGTAAGTTTTTAATGATATGTTGTAAAAACCATAGATTTTAAAATTACAAAAAAAAAAAAAAAAAACTAAACGTCTTAAATTCATAAATTCAGTAGAATTTAATAGATGATGATGATGATGATGATAATAATAATAATAATAATAATATAATAATAATAATAATAATAATAATAATAATAATAATAATAATAATAATAATAATAATAATAATAATTTAAAAGTATTGCATTTTAAAAGTTCTTAGGGTCTAAATTGAACATTAAAAGTTAAGGGGCTAGAGAACTAATCAAGATGGATCCAACTGCAGAAATTTAAACGGGAATTGGGTCAATGTGTAAGTAGGAGAAGTTAAAGGGGGTGAATTGATAGATTTGGGGCCAATGTAAGGCACTTAGAAAATCAAGGTTAGAACTACGAACTGAGAAGAACGTTGGGGTCAAATTGTGATTATTCAGAACTCAAAAATATAAAAGAAGGGCCTTGAACTTTCCCTAGTTTCCTTATGCATACCCAACCTCTCTCCTCTCAAATCACACCTTCCCAGCGACCAAAAAATAGATAATTAACCCAACCATTGTCTTCCTCACCTTATAACAAACTCAATGACACCAAAAACTCCCTAAACCACTCGGCGAAACATCAAAAAATTGAGGCTAAACGGAGGTAAGTAGCGGAGGTGGTGGATATCGTTGTTCTAGCAACTGAAACTCGTGATCAAAGAGTGGGTATTGATAGGCTCCACTAGGGAACATGCAGGTGCTTTCAATTGTGGAATCGGACCACCAGAACGAAATTAATTGAGGCAGAAACACAAGATAACTGGTGGTGGTGCTATGACTGTTTTTCTCCAATTAACTAGCAACTTGGTGGCGAAACATAAAATTGATTGAGGGCTTTTGTTGAGCACAAGGAGACATGCAAGTTGGTGGTGTCGCGACCCAATTCCAACAGTGGCACTGGCGGCGCTCTGGTGACCGACAATCAGTCTCTTTAGGGCGGCAATCAAGATACATGCCAGTTGGTTCCATGCGGTGAATTGACCTCAAGCTCAGTCAATTTGATAAAAATTGCAATTGATCTGTTAAATGATTTCTGATTTAATCTAATTAAATTATTATGCTAATTTTGATGCAAGTATGAGTTACTTGGACCAAAATTGTAGTTACAGACTGAATGAATGAATATATATATTTGATTGTAAGTGATGGGTGGACCTGGACCGCTAGTGAAAGCCTAAATTGTGTAGCATTATGGAGATTGATTATCGATAAGAAAATATGCGAAATTTAGATGGGTAGCCTAAATTTATTAGTCATGAGCTTAGAATACTAAATTAAAAATTGCGGGTGAGAAAAGGAAATATTGGCCCAAAACTGATGAACTGTTTAATTTATAATTTAACTATGGCAGCATGGTTAGGAAGTCAAATTGTCAAACAAGCTAAATGTATGACAATTCTATTCAAATGGCTTAGATGATCTAGGAATTATATTTTTATAGGTTAACACGTCGGTATGAAAGCTAAGACAATAGGAATGTCCCGCAAGGGAATAAGGAAGTTAATGCAATTAAAACATACAGGTGACCAAACGTATTGTTAAGTAATGTTATACTTTAGTATCGATACTTATTTTGCGTTTATTGAAAATAGGTAGTGAGGACCCAAAGTAGAGGACCGTTAGTGTGGACATCGAGACTCCAGGTGAGATTTATACTCGACATATATATATATATATATATTATGAGACTTCTTTGCTGGGAAAATAATCTATTTCTAGTGATATGATATTGCTTTCTCTTTCTTTCTATATGCTTGAATTCAATATATTGACCGTACCATTTCATTTATAAAGCACTTATCTGTGACTCTTTCACTGAACTTGATAAATTTGTTTAATACCTCAAACTATTAGGATATGATTTAACTGACGTATCTTTAAGCTCATTGCCACATTTTATGATGTTAACTGTGAGTTTTGATATATAACTAGCTATTCTTCATTTATATTGAATTCGTCACCGGTATCTAGTTGTTACTGGTTTATATTGGTTGTGGAGACCATTTTATTGGCCGTTGTATTTTGGTTGCGGTGGCCATTCTACCGACTCATTGTATTTTAATTGTGGAGGTCGTTCTATTGGCTCGTAGTGCTTTAGTTGTGGAGATTGTTCTACCGGCCCATAATACTTTAATTGTGGAGGCCGTCCTTAATAGCTCGTGATGGTTGCGGAGGCCGTCTCTACTGGCCCCATAGATCATTTATGTTGGTCGTAGAGGCCGCTCTTACAAGTCTGTAAGTAGTTTTAGTTTTATTTCGACCCATGTGGCGATTGTGGCCTAGAATGCTATTGAGGTTCTATTTAATCATCTAATCCCCATATGTTCTTTCAATCATTCATATTCAAAATAAATGTCCATTATATATGTACATGTGTATACTATGATACAATCACTCAAATCTTATAATGCATGTTGATGTTTACCTCATTAAGTCATTCGAACTCACCCTCTTTGTATTGTTCTTTTTGTTATTTGCCCCAGATTGAAGGAATAGAGGACACCCTGAGCTTGGGCCACATTGTTCATAGTGTAAATAGTGTTATCAAGGTATCTAAATCAGCAAGGATGTGACATATCATATTTGTAATGTAAACGAGGCATTTGTCATCCGATTTGTATCTTTTTCTACCTTAAATTGTAATAGGTTAGAGTTCTTGACAAATGATATTGGAGGATGGATTAAATGTGGGCCTTTGGCAATTGTGATTTGATATGGGAACTCAGGTTCACTTTACCGTTTTCAGCATAATTAGTTAATGAAATATTTGAAGCAGTGGATCCCAATCCTAGTTATCATTCGGGTTGATATGGAAGTGTTTAAATTGAAAATTTTGGAGGTGCATATTTTATTTTTGGATATTTTTAGAAATTCAATTAGAGTAGCACCTCAGTCCAACACAGGCACCTCCTAGACGAGGCATTACATATGTCATCTCATTCAATTTAATTAAAGAATTTCATTTATCATTTTAAGTTTTTAACTCAAACCCCTTTAGGGATTCTCACCATTATTTGGAATTTATTTTTGTCTATCCATGTGAGTGTGCGTGCATATATATAAATAGATAGATAGATAGATAGATCAATTAAAACTCACATTATGTTTGGTATAAGAGGTTAGTTGAGAAAACAAAAGGAAGTGTTGAAGAAGATAATTTTAATTGTTTAATTGGAGAGAAAAATACTGATAAAATTTTTTGAGGAAAAGTGATATAATTGGAAAAAAATTCATTTTCCTCTTAAAGTGGAGAGAAAAGAGATTTTTTTTTTTTTTTTTTTGCTCTATCTCTTTTTTCAACATATTCATCACCTTTATTCTCCCACTTTCTTTCTTTATTATTTTTTTTAGCAATCAAATAAATTTGAAATTCTATATTTCATGAATTTCATTTTTTTCTTGAACATTTTTTTCTTCATCAAAATTTTTAAACCAAACAAAGCCTTAATGTTAAGTGAATAAGTAAATTGATAATTTTGGTATTGATGGAGCAATTAACACCGCACCACCAAACTCGGCCACTCGTTGCAATCCACTTGTACTCATATGGAAAGCAATAAATAAAATTTTATCCCCTTTCTTTCTCATAATGCCATTCAATTATTATTCTTTTTGTCTTAAATTGCATATTCTTATCTCTATTTTTCGAATTTTTCACAATTTATATCTTGTTTATTGAAAAGAAAAGCTCTGTTGGGAATAATTTTTTAAAATACTTTTCATTTCCCAAAGATATATATTATAAAAGCCTTTTGAGGCTTAATTATCCCAAAAGCTAAAAGGCACCCCCTCCCTTGCCCCAAAATATTTGGAAAAAGCCCTAATCATGATTACACATGCAAATAAATAAAAACATAGATATATTTATATTGCTACATGTTTTTACACATATTTCAATTATTATTTTAGCATAAATATATATTACTTATATAATTTCGCATAATAATATTAAATTTTAACGTGACCCATTTAAAACAAAATCTTACAAAACTTGATATTATACAATAAAAGATATTCTCTTCAAAAATAAGACCAGACATATTCTTCTTTAGAATTACATCATATCAATCATTTTGAAAAAAAACAAAATACATTCTTATTCCTCATACATTTTAAAATGCATTTTCCCAGAACTATATTGACTCCAACTGATAAATCCTTATTCAAATGATAGAGAAAAAAAAAAAAAAATAGTTTTGCAACTCTTTTAAACTATTTTTTTATACACTCTTTATAATTTTCAAATACATCAACCCCTTTGGTCTCACTCTTTTATATTCTTCATAATTACTCCTTTCACCAACCACATTTTATTTCTCATTCTCTTAAATTCAAATAAACTGACAACACAAATTATACAGTCTTTTTACACTATTATTCATATAATTATTATCAAATTTTACACTAAATACATAAACAAAATTCATGACTTGACATCAATATATCATCACACCACATTGATTCACTTGGCCAACAAATATGACTTCATTTAAAAACAGAAGTAACACATTTTTTATGGCATATATATATTCTTCCAAAAACAACTCACACAAAAAAGTATTTGCATTTTGAAACAAGAATCAGGATAAGCTTTTATGCATCTTTATTCTGTAAGGGTCAGTTTTCTTCATGGGATAATGTGGGATAAAAGCCTACATGTCGTACCATCACGTGTTTACAATTTATGATTTTAGTCCGGTACCCAATTTCAAACCCGCCATTGTAGAGACAAAATGTTGGGTGTGCCATCCGGCCACTTTGGTGGGACATTTTCATCCTTTATGGATGATAGCACAAATTTCTCAAAATGCTCTCATTTTGCTATTACAATTACATGTATGTCCTCTGTAAATTGTGAGATAAGTGACTAAACATATTTTCCTTTTTTTTTTTTTTTTTTTTACCCTCCAAGCAGATATTGGAACTAGAAATTATATTTATTTATTTATTTAGTTATTTGTCTTCCAAGAAGGGTTGAGAAGTAATATACTTGACTAGAAATTTTGGAAAGACAAAGAAATAGTTGGTTGTTGTGTTGGAATGGAGAAAAATAATTTATTTATATTGAATAAAATAATAAATAATTTTTTTAATTGAAGGCATTTTAGTCTTTTAAAATTTATTCTAATATTATCATCCATCAAAATAAACAATTAATACAATTATCCACTTTTATTATTCATATCATCCTATAAAGTAAATATAATTTGAAAGTTACAAAATTATCCTTATCATATGCTTTATCCCTTATTTTATCTCATTACTTGACGTCTCATCTCATTAAGTAAACATTCCCTAAAAAGTATTTCAAAAAATATTGAGGTTGAATTACTAATAATTAAACAAAAAAAAAAAACGCTTTGAATCTCTAATTTATATGTCCAACAAGACAAGAAATCTGAATTAACCTTGAATTTTGAAATTGCTAATAATCTGACCGTTGTTCCACATTCAAATATGGATCAAGATTCCTTTTTTATCCCTTGCACTTATATATATATAAAATTGGAGGGACAATGTTTTTATAGTCTCAAACGGGAGTAGGTACTCTGACATCAATGTTTTTTCCTTTTTCATTTTTTATCTCAAAGTTAAAAAAAAAAAAAAAAAAAAAAAAAAGGACCCTTTAACCTTAACGGCTATATTGATTGCCCCGCTTCGTCAAAATTTGAAATTGCTGTCTCGTTCTTTCTCACTCTTCATCCCCACATAAAAAGTTGCCATTTTTATTAATTTGTGTTGTTTTCTTGAACACTGTACCCCCTTTTTCCTTTTGCCCCTTATCTTTTTTCCTCCTCAACAAACTCCTCTTGTTTTTGAATTTTCCCTCATCTTTTTTTCCTTTTTCCACTGCACTTATTGTCAATTTTCTGCCACCAATTTGAGTAAAAAAATGGGGAGCTGTTTAAGCAAGAAGAGTGCTTGTGCTGCGTCTTCTCCCGTTTCAGTCCCAAACCCACCACCAGACAAATTCAAATCTGATGCCCAGTTGGAGAAAAAGAAGGCAGAAGAAGAGAGTCTAGTCAAGAAAGAGATTTTCATCATCAAACATCGGAAAAGCCATGAAATCGAGAGGCAGAGGTCCGATGAGGAAAAGGCCGAAGAAGTTGTCGAAAAGGGTAAAAATGCGAGTGGTGGTAATGGTTTGAATGGTGGTCTTGGAAATGGTAATGGCATTAAAGGAGGAAGTGGAGCGCCGGTAAGGACTTCCAGCTGTACGAAAGAAGAGGTGGACGCGATTTTGATACAATGTGGTAGGCTTAGCCGGAGTTCTTCCACCGGAAAGGCCGCACTTTCTTCCGAAAATGGCGGAAGAAAGTACTCGGGTTCAAAGAGGAGTTATGACTTTGATAATGACAATGGGAACGTTGCTGACCGAGACGACGATGTGGTGGCCAAAGAGAGGGAAAACCGCCGCAGGGAGCGGCGCCAGTCTCAGGGGCGGCGGCGGACTCCGAGTAGGGAAAGGGAAAGAGAGCAGGCGGGGCAGCAGCGTTCTGGGAGTAGAGAAAGAGCGAATTCCGGCGGTGGTGGAAGGCGGGTGAGCAGATCTCCCGGTAGAAGATCTGAATCTCCCATTACTACTTCCACTGGCGCTAATTCTAATACTAATTCTAATTCGTCTGCCGCTGCCAATGCTAATTCCAGGCCAGGGAAAATGGTCTCTGTGCCTGCCACCGTATCTTCCCTGGCAATGGATAAGAGTACTAATGGCGGCGGTAGCGGTGAGCCTACTTCCGTTAAAAGGATCCAAGTGAAGCGAAATGTGGGTGGAGATGTGGCTGTGGGTGTAGGTGCAAGAACTGCTGCATCTCCTCGGGCTCGGTCGCCAGCTCGGCTGAGAGCTTCCAATGAAAACTCCAGCCAAAATCCGCAGCAGCCTGTGTCCCTTAGTCGAAGCAATTCAAGAAAGGCTGAGCATTCTCCTTACAGAAGAAACCCTCTTAGTGAGATTGATAACAATATTATCTCACAGGTGTGTACATTCTTTGTCCCACTTGTTTTTATCTATTTGAATCTTGTTATGGTGAAATTTTCTTTCTTTATAAAACTTATAAACATTCATGAAGTTTGCATGTCACAATATTTGCATTGTTGAATTAGACCTGCAAACTCTTTAAATCAATGCCTGTTAGAACTGTGTAGCCTCCAGATCTGCAGTAGGGATTACTTCAGCATTAGTAAAGCATGTAAATGCACTAGGATATTTTGGTGCTGAGGAATGAGAAGAATATGAAACAAATAAGTGTTGCCTGGCAGATGAGTTGCACAGATTCTGCAACTCTTCTATTTTCTTTCTTATACTTTGATAATAAAACGAGTTCCAAGTGATATAATATACGGTTTAGTTTTGTGTTACTCGTCACCAAGTCAAGATTGCTTTGGCATGTGGCAGGTTCCCGTTCAGAAGCCAAATGCTGAACACAAAATAGTTCAAGGGGCTGAGAACAGAACTAACAACAGCAACCAGACAAATTTGAATTGCAAGAGCCAAGAACAACAGCTAATGGCAGAAGAGACTAAGGGAGGACCACATGGAGTTGCAGGTCATGTTTCATTGAATGTGATCTCTTCGGGTCCTGAAAACCTGAAACCACATGCTGCAGTTACAAGAAGCAGATCCTCTCGGCTCTCCCGAGATCTAGATATCAACCCTGAAACTCTATCAAATCCTAATGCATCATCCTATACTGCTCTACTGCTAGAAGACATTCAGAATTTCCACCAAAAGAACACCACCACTCCTACTGCTGCCTTTTCTCTCCCACCATGTGTGACTAAAGCATGCTCTATCCTTGAAGCAGTTGCTGACCTCAACTCCAGCACCGGTTCCAACCTGTCCACTACTTTCTCTGAGGATCGACGAAGAAATCCCATCATCACTGAGCAACTGAATAAGACTAATAATGACACCAAGCCCTCATCAGCGGCCGATCCCGTTGGGAAGATGATAAAACCAGAGATGAGGGACCCCATTTTGGAATCTGAGGTGGTAGCGATTGATGATTTGATGGAACCAAGCTTTCATAAGTACGTGACGGTGAGGAGGGGTACAACGGGAGGGGACGATTTGGAAGAGCAAGAATCCTCAGGCAGCAATAGTTTTGGTGGCAGTCATCAACAGTGGGTACCATCTTCTAGCTGGGAGCCTAATTCAGCAGAATCAACCGACCGTTGGACATCTTCTTCAAGGTCAGTTAGCAGACAGAATGATGCGAGCCCAGTGGGTTTCCAGAGGCATGCAGCAGTATCTGAATCAGGGCGAGTTGCTGTTGATGAAAGTGGAAAAAGACCGAGTGCCAAGAAGAGGGATGCTGCTGCCGCTGCTGATCATCATCAACAGAATGGAAATGGAATTGGGCGGGGCAGAATTGGAAGCCGAGGTCCTCACATGGCACCTGCTGCAGTTGCTGCTTCAACCTAGCTGTGTTATATTTCCAAGTTTGCTTTCAGTCAATGGCTATGTGTTGTGGTTGCAAACTTGCAACCTCTGCTTTCATATAGTTGTTTCTTTCCCCAGTTCATTTCTTGTTAACTGGAAAACATCAGCAATTAAACAGATGGTATTTTCATATTGTAGAAATTTCTGACTGGCAATCCTTACTGTGGTCCTATCATTTAAACTTTACACAATAATTTTATGATCTTAATGAATAAATCTTGGAAGAGAAATAATGTAGGAACCAAATAAATGCAAGAACACAGATCTTATGAATTCATATTAAAACTACACGCATCTTACATTTTTGCATTCTGTGCGATTCAACAGACTGCGGAATGCTGATAAGGTTTGATCCCCTCGACCTTTTTCCTAAAACAAGCTACATTAGTACTGACCTGCTTTAAACTATTACTTATGCTAGCATCGTCGGCCTAATAATAGACATGCTTATACAAATTTCATTTGAGTTTTGTTCTAGAGTGATAAACTTTCTAAAAATGGAAAATGGACCTCAACTTTCATGCTTTGTATATGAAACCCCATTTTAAAAGTATGTCTCCCTCTAGGATTGACCGCAGTGGAACATGGCAGATAACCAATCCAACCACAAGTAAAAGTGGCTGCCAGGCTCCAGCCAACATCAGGTAGTTTGGCAACTTACAAGAACCACAGGTGAATAGCCTTTCATTCTGCCTCATTTTTGTAGTTAATCATATATATTGCTGCAACAGTTATGAGTGCTCCAACCAGCTGCAATGGGGTGAAGGTCTCACCAAGATAGATGAAACTGCAATTGAAACAGCTTCCACCAATTAGCTAAGGGGCCAAATTAACTTTATGCCTAGAACACATTTACAACTACAAATATATATTAAGCTGAGAGAGGGAGATTGAAAGAGGCTATTAATTTCAAGATTCAAATACACCACAAATTCAGAAAATATATTCAACAAAAGATACTGTCGGAACTTGCTTTGCTTACCAAACGTAAACACAATATTTAATGGAAACAAAATTTTATGGTTCTGGTTAGATTTCTTACCCAAAAATGGATGCAAACATTGGAGTCAGAAAGGTCAGGGAGCTGAGTTTTGTCAAGCTACCTAAAATGCATTAACAGGTAACAACAGCCCAGTCAAGTCCAGAGTCGTGCATCACAGCATATCATATGATATGAACAATTTTTAAGCATAAAAACCAAAATAAGAAAAATCCAAAGCTTACCTCTTGTAGCATTATAGAAGTAGACACCATAGCTGATGGCACTCCCGAAAATAGAGGTATAGAGAAGAGCCAAAGCGTCACTTGTCGTAAGCTCATCAAAGCTTGAGAGAGCAGGATCATGATTAAGAATGGAGATTGCCATAAGAGGAAGACCACCAATAACCATGTGCTGAAATGAGATTTACTTTAGCCGAACTCATCTGATTCTTTGATATCATTGCATAACATCAACACTAGGACAGTCTCACACATCTAGTTTTAAGTATTCTACAATCCGATAAATCACAAGAATCTTATTAACTCCTATTTTCAGGTTCAGAACCTATATGAGAGGATATATAGAATTCCAACATCAAAGTGTGCCCTCCAGGATGGTCATATGAGTCTAGACTGACTGCAAACATGAGCAAAGGTCACGTGACGGGTCAGCAACTGCTGCCACTAACAGTTAATATCTGATATACAATTAACAGAGCATGCTCCCTTCTCACCAATGGTCTCTCCATACTTGCATGTTCTTCTCGTCTCTGCTCTGGCTTTCCCTCTCTTTAGTTTGCATAAGCAGTTATAATTTACTCCCTCCCAAAATTACAGTCCCAAAATTATAAATCTTTGATTTTATACTGATTCACCATTGAAACTAGGGTTTTATCAGTACTATGTAATTATTATCGTTCGACTTTGTTACAAGAAAGATATGATTTACAACTTGTTACAAAGAAAGATATGATTTTGGTGCGCACTTATTGCCGCTATTACTCAAGTCCATGGAAGTTGAATAGCAGGCCAATTTAACTGCAACAATTAGAACAGTTCTCCCTTCTTTTTTTCTTATTATAAACTATTTGTAAACCTTAGCAATAGTCCGAGCAACTTGGAAAATGTGAAAAGAAAAATAATGAAGGTAAATAGAATACTAAAGGTAAACTTATAAAACCACCAAAAGAAAAAGTTGAAGATCTGATTGAGCTACCCAAGTCAACAAAGGAAAACTACTAAATGATTTACTTCTTATGTCTGGGTCAATATGAGGGTTTTACATAGACTGTTCGTAACCATAGTTGGCTTGTTATGATATCTTCGGGATGTGGAAAAGAGTAAAAAGGCAAACAATTATGAAAATTCATCCAGTAAACCAGCTAATTTGTTGAACAAAACACACTTTTTTGGGTTCAATACAGTACAGTTTAATTGAAATATTTTGTTCTCCAAGAACCAAGAACACCTCCTCATGGCATGGAATAAGGCTGGGTGGTCCTTTGTCCCCAGTAATAGCATTTGGACCAATTACAGAGGCAAGAATACATCCCTCCTACTATTACCTAACAAGGGAAGACATAGCTTCATACTACTATTCCACGAGAATGCGAGAATGAGATTTGATGCTGTTGTGATTGACACATGCTTTCTCTCTGTTTAAACAAGACTGTACTTCATCGGAACCATCAAACAAACAAGGTGGACTCTCCTGATGATTGGGAAGATAGGAGGTGACGACAATAGTGCTATTTTCCTGAAATTTCTCAAGACTAGGAATGGATGAGGGTGTGCTTGCTTGTGGAAAATTTTCCCAAATCTTGTTTCTTTGAGTTAAAAAAATTAAGGAGTGGTGCTTGGATGTGAGAATTTTTCTCACTCTGCAAAAAATATTCCTCTCCTCCTTGTTCCATCTTTGAAAATTTCTTTGGATTCTCCTCTTAGAGAATTTCTTTGTATTCTCTCAAAAAATGGATTCTTCTTCTCAAGTAAATTTTTGAAATCTCTCTCTTGATTTTTCATCCACATGTATACATAAGGTTTAATTCTACATAATTAATTCATAATAGATAATTATATTTATCCATTATATTTTAATATTTATTTAAAATTATTTTCATAATGTATAATTATATTTACACGTAATATTTTTATATTTAAATAATTTTGTCATAATATAATTATTTACATGTATATATTAACATTTAAACTAAATTATATCATAATATGTAGTTATAATTACACATAATATTTTTACATTAAAATATTATTATTTTCTTAATATAGTTATTTTGATGTATATTTAAACATTTTAAATAAAATTATTTTCATCATATATTTTATTATTCACATAATGTTTTAATATTTTAATAAAATTATTCAAACGTATATTTTAATATTTCATAATATTATTTTTGTAATATATTATTATATTTACACATAATATTTATAATTATTTACACGTATATTTTAATATTTACATAAAATTATTATCCTAATACATAATTATATATACACATAATGTTTTATTATTTAAACAAAATTGTTTTCATAATATGAATTGTATTTACACATAAAATTTTAATATATTTAAATAAAATTATTTTCATAATATATAATTATATTTACACATTATATTGTATTATTTAAATAAAATCATTTCATAATATGTATTTATATTTACACGTTATATTTTATTATTTAAGTAAAATTACTTTTTTTGTAATATAATTATTTACATGTATATTTTAGTACTTAAATAAAATTATTTTTTGCATATATAAGTTTATACGCCGAGTGTCCTGTGGCCCAATGGCATAAGTCTCCCATGTAATGTGGGAGGTCAGGAGTTCGAGCCCTACCGGACTCCTGATGTGTGCGTGTGTATAAATTAAAAAAAAAAAAAAGTATATACACATTTATTTCAGTAGATACTTAAAATTTTTAAAAATCAACATTAATTAAATCATTACATAAATTCATTATTATATTTCAATGTATGTATTATAAGATATTCTAAAGAATATTTTATTTATTTTATTTTATTCAAATAAATAAAAAGTATTACATACACAACATTTTAAATTATACCTCACAACAAATCACCATCTCACAAATTTTTTGTTTTTTTTTTTTTTTAAAAAAACTCTCTCACAACTTTTTCTCACAAAAAAATCTCACAGCCAATCACAATCTCATAACTTTCACCTGTTACATCAACTGTAATCATTACATTTTTAGCTCACAAACAATCAATTCCCTCATAAAAAATTTTTTTACCTCATAAACACAAATCTCACTGTTCTCTCTCAGAAATGAAAAATGAGAAATAAAATCACAAGCATTCACAGCCTAAATTTTTTCTTCCCCCCTTTTTTCCATGAAGTCTCCGCTAACACTAGTTACCAGTTTCGGGTAGGCGCACTATAATCTCATGTTCTATAATTTTCTTCTGCAACATGCTACTTCCACATGATATTGATGCAGACTCGTAAAACTGAGAGAATCCCATATAAGTTGAACCTTGCAATAGACCACTTCTATCCCCTTGAGTTCTCCTGACATGATCATCCACAATAGCGATAGGATTGGATGGGGTGCTCTCGTATATCTTGCTTACATTAAAGGTACCAGCTAGGGACTTTGTATTACTTTCTTATTATTTATGTATTGTGACAATGGCTTATAGACTTCTGAAGAGCATAGTTATCAAAGGCAAGCGCTTGGCTTGCCTCAGGCGCCCAGGCGTCAAATATGTGAGGCCTCGGCGCCTCAAATATGTGAGGCCAGGCGCCCGCCTTAATAAAAAAGGCGCACCTCACCCTAAAACTGAGAAAATAAAGAAACAAAAACTTAAAAAAGGAAAGAAAACAAAGGAGACCCTTTGCCATGGCTGCCGCCACAATCTCTGCCAATTGAACCCCCATTGGCGGCGTCTCTAAGTTGCCATTTCTTTTTGTCCTTTTTTTTTTTGGTTTCTTTAAGTTGGATGTTTAACCGATCCTCTTTTATCTCGAAGCATTGATATAACTACAATTTACTAGAAGAGCATTAAATAGCCTATACTATTTCCAATAACTCTATTGTTCCCAAGGCCACACTAATTGCTTGAATAACTACTATTTTCAAGACTTTATTAATTCTTATTAGTTTTTTTATGTTAACTGATTACTATTTCCTATAGTATCTAATAATTACTTCTATCATTTCCAACAACATTAACTACTACATAGGCTAGACTTGCTTTCTATTTTGCTGTTTTTTTTTATAACTTTGCTATTTTTCTTCCTCTTCCTTCTTCTAAGTTTTACTATTTTTTGTCATTTATATTTAACATGTTTTTGTAATTTTTGTATTATATATATATATATATATATTTATATAATAACCTCGTTCGCCTTTAGGTTGCCCGCCTCTCGTCTTAAAAATGGGGTTCTCGCCTGCCTCCCGCCTCATGCCTTTCATAACTATGCTGAAGAGTAATAAGTAACCAAAGGTACAATGAAAAAACTATTTGAGATCTGATCAATGAGAAAATCTGGTGTTGATACTCATATAAAATAGTTTATCTTACCCATCCAGTAGCCATAACAGGATCTGAGTATTTGGAGACCCACCGCACCATGACAGTACCAATGGCCATACTTTGGGCAGCAAGAAGCATCCACCACTCTCCACTTCCCCACAAAGAAAAGTTATTATTGTCAAAAGAAAGAGCAGGTACCTGCAGGGTTACAGGTAATGGTTATAGATCAGATAACCTTCAGTTGTGATTTTACAGCATTTTAGAAAAGGAAGAAAACAGAGGAGTTTAGGTGACAGGACTCCAGGAGTTCACTTTTGTGCATGCAAAAATTGTTAACATGTCATGCACAGTGACCTGAGAATGGGACTACGTAATTTTTCCTGATGACTCACCAATGGGTCATAGGGAATGCTTATGTAAAGATCTATAAAAAATTAAGATATTAACAAAAGGAAATGCCTATGTGAATAGATATAGTAAATTAAGACATGAACAATACAAACTTTATTCTGCTTGCAGCAGATAATGTCAAGATAGTTGATGGACATCCAGATTTGATTCATATGCAAAAGGTAGAACAGCTTCTGTTGTCAAGAGAAAGTCATTGGTTGAATTTCTTGTGCATACAGGACAGGAAACTTTTCTTGTGCATAATAAGAAATTAATGTTAACCAGTGGAACTACAAAATCCAGCCAGATATTATTGAAGCTCTAAATAACAAAAAGTTAATCCAACCTCACTGATAAACTCCGTAAATTCAGTAGGGCCAGATCTGCAGAAGAACAATTGAGCACAGAAAGAATAAGAAAATCCAGAACCCAAACTTTCAACACTACTACCTCAAGGAGTAAAAGTCCTATAACACCAAGTACAAGTCCAGCAGCTCCGATGTACCCTATTGACTCTCCAAAGAGTAAGGATGCCAGAACAGCCACAGTCAGAGGTTGAGAATCAATAATTACCTGCAACAATTTGTTCAAAAATATTGCCAAATTTTAAGTTAAACAGTGAATTTCATTAAACAGCAAGAACAAAGCAGCTCTTTTGAATAGTCGCAAAAAGAAAAATAGCTACATCGCAATTACGAATAACAAGTCATGATGCATATCCTCTATCCCTGTATTTACAAGGATTAAACAACCACAAATAGCTAAAACCTACGACCTGATGGGGTATAACAACAACCAAAGTAACATTATGGTGGAAAGAATTTTTTCGAAATTTACCATGGGAAATCCTTCAAAATCATGACATCTCTAAAAGCCACTGGATGACATATATTTCAGAATAAATCTAGTTTATTAAGTAATACAGATAGAGGACAACTAAGTAAATGTCGTCAAATGATTGAGGACTGTTTTCAAATCTGCTCCAGTCAATACTGCGGTCACTCTTTCTGCCTTCATCATTAAGCTCCCTGTTTTTTTTCTTTTTTCCTAAAATCCACACCCTGTGACAATGGTTAATGCAAGCCGACCAAATTATAACCAATCAATAATTAATTGTCAGAAATTTGGGGTTATGATACGTAATTCAAGAAAGACCAATTAAACTTTCCCCACAACCGTTTTAATTCCTGATTGCATGCCAGGAATCATTGCTTATCAATTTAAACTTACAACCAATTCAAGATGAATCACATTGCATGTAAACCACAAAAAAAAATTTCATCACAAAAAGCTAGTCCAGAAAAGTTTAGCTAACATACACTTCCCAGACCAGCTGTTGTCCTCTCCAATCCTTCAGCAAGAAAGCCCTGCTCACCATCAGTCAAATTAGGCCGAGACAAAGAACCCATACATGTCTTTGATACTACAACACACTAAGTACACATACTAAAGCGGGACCTGAAAACAGGAAGCATCAATGAGAGCAAATGCTGAGATAGACAGCCAAGCATTGAGTCCAGAAGGCAAACCCCGGCCTCTGGAAGCCGCGAATCCAACCAAGAAGAACCCAGCTGGAATAAGCCGAAAAGCCGACACAAAAAAGGGCCCGGTCTTGGGAAGAACTTCCTTCATTGCCACCATGGCCGTGCCCCAGAAGAAGAAAGGTGATATCAGAAGTCCCCATTCCAACGCTGCCTCAGCTAACTCGAACCAATCCGACGTCGTTACTCCTGATTCCTTGCTCAACTGTTCAGGGGTTTTCGACGAATCATCAGTAGGAGTTACCACACATTCAACGTCCAGCCCAGTGCCTATACAATCGATCTCATCAGACGGAGAAGGATCAATTTCAAGTTCCTTCTCTGTGGTCTTGCTCCTCGCTCTGAAATTGGACGAAACAACTCCAACTCTAGGACTCCCAATCAATTGCAATTGTGAGGACGAATTTTGCTTTCTGACAGTAATAGCTAAACGATTACGAGTTCTTGCGGCGGCACAAATAGCGGGAACTACAGCCGCAGAAGTGGTAGCGGGAGAGGAGGAGCAATAGCAGCAATTCCACACCATTTTCTCCGATATTATAATGATTTTTCACGGAAGTAATACCCTTTTTCCCGCGAATCATAATAATGTATAATAAGAAATAATTCTGTGGTGGTAAAGCGTCCACGGCGGTGCGAGCAACGGAAACCGATATGCCTCGTGAAATCATTAAGGAAATTTTTTTCTAAAAAGGGGCAGTATTTGTTAATCTATATTATATACTTAGTGTAGAGCCCACCGTACAAAGTGCGGTGCCTAAGTCTTCGGTGAAGTATTGTTGTATTTTACTCATATATTATATTTTACTTATATAAGGGCATGTCTACAGTGATATATGTTAATATTTACCTCATATAAAATATAATTAAATTAATAATATATGTCTTTTTATAACAGGTTATCGTTAATTATACAACAAGTTATTGGTTGACATTTTAAAATTTAGTACATTAAGTGCTTGGTAAATTTTTTAAAAAATAATTAAAAGATATTTTTCAAAAAATTTATTTTATTAAATAACATAATTTTATAATTTTAAATTATATATTTTATAATATTAACATAAAAAATATATCAAAAATAATATAATTAAATATAATTATCTTTATTATTAACTAAAATAAAATTTTTTAGAATAAATATACAATCTAAAATTATTATCCTAACAATATAATCTAAATAAAATAATTACAAAATAATTATTTTGAATTTGTATTTATACAAATATATAAATATGTTTTAAAATAACGTGATTGAATTAATAAATTAATTAAAAAACAAATAAGTAAAAAAAATTATAAAAAAAAGAAAGAAAAACCAAAAAAATAAAAAAATGGATTATCTTATTCTCCTTCAACCACCGGGCCGCGAGCAAGCTCCCACCCCTCGTCCCACGACTCCCACCTCATCAGCCCCCTCCTCTCCCTTTCTTGGCTAGCCTGGTCCAGCCATGGCCAGATTTGGCTGCCTATTGATCTACCGCTAGCAATGACAATCGAATTTGGGTGGGGGTTGGGATTGAGGATGGAATATATATATATATATATATGCTTATGTGAATTTATATATATGTATGTATTTATTATATATGTAATATAGTGTGTAGTAAATATATAGGCTATGCTCTTTAGCATTTTTTCAAAATATTTTTCAACTCCCAGAACAAATACAAAAAATGTATACATTCTCCAATTATTCTCCCAAAACGCAAAAAAAAATTACCCAAAAAAACCCCTCTCAAAACAATTTCAAAATACCTTACACCCTACAAACCATACCTACTCCCTCATTTTTTCACTCTACCTTTCACATCACTCATTCATTTATCTTTCTCTTACTTCACTCATTCACAAATATATATATATATACACACACACACACACACACATACATACATATATAAAAATATTAAAATTTTACTAGTTATAAAATTCTAAAACTCATGTTTATAAATTTAATTAAACTAATTGTCAAAAAATTAATTAAGTTTAATTAAATATTATTTATATTATTACTAAATAATTTATTTACTAAATAACGTATTAAATTAATTAAATTACTTATTAGTTAAATAAGGTATTAGTTATATTTAATATTTGATGTATTAATTAAATATTACATTAATTCATTTAATAAATAACTTAAGATGTTTTAATTTTATATAAAAAATAAATTAATCTTATTCAAAAAATTAATCTTCACATTTATTTAAAATTATAATAAAATATTTAATTATAGTGTGATATTTATTTAATAATCTATTATGTTTAATAAATTAATATTAATATAATTAAAGTAATTGTCGAGAAAATTAATTAAATTTAAGTAAAAATTATTTGATTGTTACTAAATCATTTATTTACTAAATAATATATAATCAAATAATGAGTTAAAGTAATTAAATAGCATATTGAATTAATTAAATTTATTTACTTAATTATTTAATTAACTTGTTATTTATATATTAATTATGTTTCTTATTTCACGTATAATTAAATTATTATATTTATTTGTTTAATAAATAATTTAAGATGACTTAATTTCATATAATATAAAATTATTTATTTATTTAATTTGATGAATTGTTATTCAATATTATATATATATATGTATATATATAAATTATTAAATAAATTATATTGTTTAAATCAATAACTAAGTTTATTTGTACATAAATCATAAATTATAAATAGTTAAATAATTACATTTTATTAATGAACAGTAATAATTAGTTTATAATTAATGTACAATAATTAATTTTTTTTATATAAGCCGATATTAACAATTATGATGTAAGTCGGTTTTTTATATTTAAGATATAATTATGATTTTACAAATAATTAATATTTATTACTAAATATTTTCTTCCAAATAATACATCATTTACTAATGTTAAATACTTAAATTTATAAAAATATAAATTTTAAAATAAATCAACAATTAAATTAATTATACATCATTTTATTACAATCATATATCAATCATTACTCACATATATATACACACACATCATCAAACTATAGATACACACACACACACACACACAATAAAAAAATTACTTTTATCCTACAAACCCAACAAAAAATTAATTGATTTGACATCTACAATAAAATTTGTCTCCCCCGAAATACAAAATAACAAACAACTCATTTTCAATTTATTTTTCATATTTTCCCAAAATACAAAAGAACGCTTGACACATTCTCAATATTTTCTCCCAAAAACTCATTCTTCCAAAATATTTTCCAAAAAACAATCAAAATGCAAAAGAGCATAGCCATATATTTTTTTGTGGTGTTAAATTTTTACCTTTTTAATTTTATTAATTTTTTAATAAGGCTTAAATGGGTATTTCATATTTTGTAATTTTTTTATAAATAGATCAAATGTTAGAATATTTTTTTTATAAATAGATAATAATTTTTATAAAAAATTAACTATTAACCAATCTTACGTGTAGCAGGTTAATTGTGTTTATTATATTTCCAAATAATTATTGAAATGAAAGGTTATGATTTTATATTTTAAATTAAATGGTTTAGATTAACTACATTTGTACATATCTCTCACATGAGATATGTATAATCAAAATTGTACCATAAACTACTCCAACAAACATATCAAAAAATAACTTTCACATTCTTCAATAATTTATTCTCTCAAAACACATAATAAAATTACACAAAACAGTATAACCAAACATTCCCAATGCTTTTGCACATTTAAAATGAAATTACGCCATATTACACTATGATGAGGGTTGAATCCGTTGGATGTTGGACCAAGTTGATGTTTCAATTAGGTTCGACCTCTGTGGTCGATTTACGAATGTAGATGGGCTGAACCCTGCAATCACTTAGCAAACGTCAGGCTAGCTAAGGAGCCCTTGGCTTAGGCCCTCCGACGATCAAGTCAAATACGGGTCGACTAGATAATACGAGCAGCAGTGTATGGGCTTTTTATATCTATGAGAACATACCTTTGGAAGGTTGGAGTAGGGGGTATTTATAGCCTTCTCCCTTTGAGAATTTATTTGAGATGCCCTTGATGTGTAGGGAGGACCCTTGTCCTTGCATAGGGAGCAATTAGTCATCTCTCACCCCTGTCCTATTCCAGATGGCTGTCTCCCCAGGTTTTAGGGCTAGGGTAGGATACTGTTGACATGTCTGCCGCGCCAAGCGGTAAAGGGGCGACATGCGCCATTAATGCGGAGGCATGCCGCCTGTCAGTGCATTTAATGCAGCATGGATGGTACTGTGCTCTGGCGACCTCCCTGGTCAGAAGAATGATCGACCTGACAACGGATTGGAGTACGGATTTGTGGTGTGGGTCAACATATCGACATGCGGCCTTAACTGAGGCCTGGTCGAGCGCTCCTTTACTGGGTACACCCCTTATCATGAGTCCTCCCCACTTCCGAATGCTGAACGAGGGGATCGACGAGAAGTATTGGGAAGTAGCTTGGTGGATGGTTGCATAGATCGACGAGGGTTTTTGAAGATCGACCAGGGTTTGGCACATTTAATGAGCGGTTACATTGTGGTGCGCATGGTACGGCACGACAGTTACAACATTATGACAACTGCTCGGTTTCCCGAGCATACACGCTTATAAATATACGCTGTAAAAATAGACATTTTTACTTTTACTGCCTTTAAGTCTGGTCAAGCGCCTAGAAATTCGTTTTCGCTGCTAAATACCTTTTGCTCTTAGTTCATCAATTCAGTAAATGCCTTCTTTCCTTCTCCTCAATGTCTTTTAGATTTATTGGCATGATGTTGGGTTTATCTGGTTCGGAGAGCAGTCGTGGGGAGGATAGTGAAGCTACCCATTTCGATAGGGCTGGGGGTTTGCCAGAGGAGTCAAGTGACTCGTCGAGTGATGATTCGAGTACTAGCAGCTCGAGTAGCGACCGCGGGGGGGATGGAGCTGGGCTAAGTCAGGTTCCTCCCTCGCGGGGTCGATATTCACCCCAGACCATTATAGTGAAATTGTGGCAACCATCACCTCTATTGATTTAAGACGTATTAGGTAGTTATACCATATCCCTCTCGAGTACGAACTATTAAGGCCTGGGCCTTCTGGTCGAATGCATCGCCCCCCAGCAGACTGTATCACTGTTTTTGAGGATGCCTTTAGGTGTCGTCTTAGGTTTCCTCTAAGTGCTCAGTTGGTCAACCTGCTTAAAGGCCTTCAGGTGTGTATAACCCAGTTACTGCCAAATTATTTCTCGACCATTTATAGTTTTATTGTCTTGATGCACCTATTCGACTAGCCAGCCAATTTTGAAAACTTTTCGAACCTTTTCCATCTTCCCATGTCCCGCAAGTTGGGTAGCACCGACGAGTCGAGTTTCTACTATTTAACCGCTCGACCCCGCCGTAAATTCCTTGTAATCCCAGCCTTTTCTTATGGGCAAGAATGGAAAAAATGTTATCTTTTTTTTCGGGTTGCTGGGGGTTTCAACATTCTTCGGGGCTGGTGGATGGGGCATGTTGAGATGCCAGGTAACCTGACCCTGACCTGGCCTAATACTTTCGTTTGGGATCTGGTCGAATTTAGCTAAATGGAGGCCTCGGTGTTTATTGAGGAGAGGAGTTTGGTATTGGCTAGGTTGTCTCCAACTTGTTAAATTTACTTGCGGATGACCGACTAGGTAGACTGTGTTTCTTTCAGTTTGTTATTTTTCTGTGCTTGTGCTCGATTTTAACTTTTGCTATTTTGTTGCTTGGCAAATCGCGACGAGATCATGAACCGTTCAAGGGCTGAGGCTTTGGTGAGGGCGGAGAGGAACCAGCAGCGTCGCCAGGCGACTGCGGCTCGTCGAGCGGCGGTCGATGCACCTCAACGGAAGCAGTAACACCTTCACCATCACCAACACCATCGCTAGCTCAACCCATTGCAACTATAGGCAGCAGCCTTGCGGGTTGAGGTAAAAGAGCAATGTTGGAGCATGCAAGACTTGCTCCGAAGAGGACCGCCGTCGAAAAGGGAAAAGGGAAGGCAACGGGGTTGGGCCCATCGACGGGGGACGACCTGTTCGGAACTTGCGGGGATGATCTTCTGTTTCAACTGCCCAAGCTGCCCTCGCCTAGGTTTGGGATAGAGCCAGGCATAATTGTGCATAACTCACTGTTAATAGAGAAGGCGAGGCGGACGGGCGCTGCTCCGCTAAAGGTGCTGATAGCTGGGCAGTTCCTAGCCGACCAGAAGAAGCTGATGGGGCTGAGCCAGAACGCCGCTCTTCGGGCATTGGCCTATCATGCCAACATGGTAAGGTTTTGGTCGAGTATATTATGTTGATGAATACTCGTCGATTATTTGTGTTCTTACTAGCAATGTTGTCTTTCAGGTCGGCGAGCTGGGGTATAATTTTTACAGGCGGTCAGAGTTGGCCTTGGCCAATCGCGAGCAGCTGCAAGTTGGCAGAGATGTGGAGACTTTCAGGGCTCAGCTCGAGTCCTCCCAAATGAGAGTTGAGGAGCTTGCCAAGCAGGTCGAGGAGCTGAACAAGCTGCTTCAAGTAAGGGATGATCAGCTGGTTGCTTCTATCTAAGAAAGGACCAAGATGGACAAGTTGCTGAAGAAAGTGTGGTTGGATGGGCAGGTCGCTTTCAATTCTGGTCGAACCGCAGGTCGGAATGCTGGCCTAGACGAGGCCCGAGCTGAGTTCTACCGGATACTGCCGCTGATGCAGCGGGAGGCGGTGCAGCAATTTATGCTAAGCGCAGTGTTCCAGGATGCAAGTGTTGTGTTCGCACTCGATGATGCCCGCAACTCTTTCGAGAAGGCCCTCAAACAGCTGCATTTTTTGGGCTACTCCTTCCGACCAGAAGACAGACATTGCCTCAGTCACCAACTCGACGAGCAGTTACAACCCTATCCAGAGGACGACGGCGAAGCTGAGGGTGGAGGCGTCGAAACTACTGTGGCCGAGGGTGTCGTGGAGGCTCCACTATTGACGCCTTTGACAGATGAACAGAGAAGGCGAGCCGAGATCAAGAAGTGGTTAAAGGCGATTGCGCAAGAATTTAACTTTGTTGGCGACTTGGTGTTTGAGGTCAAGGAAAGAGAGGTCGATGCAGCCGCATACCTTCCTCCTCTAGACAGGCAATTCCTAAGCGACGTGGCTGGTCTCTCTCAGCTAGTAACCGTTGCTGTGCCTGTTTACTTTTCTATGCCCGAGACTGTTCCGATTGCTATTCCCTCGAGCGACGAGCTTGAGCAAGCCATTGAAGAGGGTGCTCAAGCCGGTAGTGATGAGGGTGCTGGGTCAAGCTGAAGTTGTTGCTGCTTAGATGTTATAGCATTTTCTATCTTTGTGTCTAATGAAAGTGCCTCGAGCAGGCATTGTTGCATGGTTGATTTTTCATTATGTATAAACGAATGTTTTCTACATTTAAGCAAGTTTTTTGTCGAGCTTTTACCTTGATTGTCTTTATTTTGTTGCACATATGGCTTTGGCACTTAGCCAAGATTAATTGAAGGACCTTATCGAGTGGATTGTAAGTAATATACAACATGACGAATCAAGGACAGTAAATCGCTGCCTCGTGGGCGCGATTTAATTGAAAAAGTTAACAACTTTTATGATTACAAACCATTGTGTCAATTGCTTGGTTAGACAAAGTAATCACTTGATGATAAACTCAAGTAGTGTAGCGACTACGTGGTCGACGCCCAATAAGCTTCAAATAACTTAACGACTACATGGTCAACTTATTGGTATCGGCCGTGAAGCCTCGACTTGACGACTTGAAGCCTGTTTGGTCGACTTTGAGGTCGAATAATTGGTATAGGCTGTGAAGCCTCAACTTGGCGGCTAGAAGCCTGCTTGGTCGACTAAGAATGGTGAGCTTGTGTTTACAAGATGTGTGGTAACTTTTATTGTTGTTGGGAAGTACAAAGGAGGCCGATGGCCATTTATACATAGAATTTCTTTAGGTTTACAGCGTTCCAAGGTCGTGGTAGTTTGTTGCCTGTCGCATCTGCTATTCGGTAGGCATTGTTCTTTGACACTTTGATCACTGAGTAGGGCCCATCCCACTTTGGGTCGAGTTTTCCTACATTTTTTGATACTTCTACTTTCTTGAGGATGAGGTCACCAATCTTGAAGCTCCGAGGTCGCACTGTTTTGTTGTAACGTTCCGTCATTTTCGATCGATATCGTTGCATTGTGTTGTAGGCTGTGTGGCACAGCTCGTCGGCAATTATTAGATCAAGTGTTCTCTCCGTTGCATTTCTGATTGGATTATAGTGGATTACTCGAGCTGTGTGTTGGATCAGGTCAGACGGAATTACTGCTTCAGATCCATAGACCAAGTTGTACGGGCTGTGGCCCGTGGTTGTTCGAGGAGTGATCCTATATGCCCACAACACCCCTGGGAGGTCGTATGCCCAACTGGCTCCTATGCCAGCTATTCGAGCCTTGAGGTGATCGAGAAATGTTCTGTTCATGACCTCCGTCTAGCCATTGGCCTGGGGGTTTCCTACCGACGTAAAGTGTTGGCTGACTCCCAGGGCCTTATACCATTTTCTCGTGCTCTTACTTTGGAACTGAGTGCCATTATTCAATATCAGGACTTTAGGCAGACCAAATCGATATATTATGTTATTCTAGATAAAGCTCTTGATAGCCACATCGGTGATTTTCGAAACTGCTTCGGCTTCTACCCATTTAGTAAAGTACTCGACTGCCACGATGATGAATTTGCGCTGACCAGATGTCTTGGGGAGAGATCTAACTGTGTCGATCCCTCACTGGTCGAATGGCCATGTTATCTGGCAATTGATCATCGATGCAGCTGGTTGATACGGTATGTTCGAGTGGATCTAGCATGATGGGCATCTTCTGGCGAAGTCGACAGTGTCTTGCAATAGGATGGGCCAAAAATAACCATAACGGACAACTTCGTGCGCCAAAGACTGACCACCGGAACGGTTGCCGCAGATGCCTGTGTGAATCTCTTATAGCACTTTGTTTGCCTCATCGGGTGCTAGGCATTTCAGTGGGGGTCCTGATGTTGACCTCCTATAGAGTTGTCCATGGTCATCAAGTGCAAACTTGGCCGCCAGCCCTTTAAGCTTACGGGCCTCCTTGTCGTCGCTGGGCATGGTCCCCTGACTCAGGTAAAGCTTGATTGGCTCTTGCCAAGAGGGAGCTGTCTCTTCGACCAACCCGATGAGACTATGATTGGTGGCCTGGATACAAGGCTTGCTGGCCACTAAGAACATTATGTTTCTTTCCCTGGTGCCTTTCGTCGAGCTGGCTTGCTTCGAAAGTGCATCTGCTCGTTCGTTTTCTGCTCGGGGGACCTGGCTCAGGGTGAAACTCCTGAATGATTGTTGTAATTCTTACTTCTGTCAGATACTGAGTCATTTTGGCCTCCTTGGCCTCGAAGTTTCCCTTGACTTGTTTCGTGACTAGCTGGGAATTAGTGATCACTACTAGTTGCTCGACGCCGTGAGCTGTGGCTATGCGCATTCCTGCGATGCGTGAGCTGTGGCTATGCGCATTCCTGCGATGAGAGCTTCATATTCTACTTCATTATTGGTAATCGGGAAGTCGAGCTTTATCGCAAAATCATACTCCTTGGCAAGTGGGGAACGAAGAGACACACCTATTCGGCCTCTTGATGTGGTTGCTGAACCGTCGACATGTAATATCCATACTGAGGCATTCTCGACTTTTTGGTTCGGTAGGTTAAGTCTTTCGACGATAAAGTCGGCCAGGACTTGTGCTTTTATGGCAATCTGCAGCTGGAATGTGATGTTGAACTCTCCGAGTTCGATGGCCCACTTGGTGAGTCGACCTGAAGTGTCGGGCTTCGACAACATCTGTTTTAATGGTTGATTCGTCAACACCACGATCGCGTGTGATTGAAAGTAAGGTCGAAGCTTTCGTGCTGCAATAACAAGGGTGAGAGCAAATTTCTCGATCTTAAGATAGTTGTGTTCAGGACCATGCAAAGCTTTTCTGCAATAATACACCGGACGGTGAATCCTATATCTAGTCGATGTCAATATTGAACTAATCGAATCAGTGGATACAACCAGATAAAGTTGCAACACTTCTCCCAAGTCGGGTTTGGCGAGCATGGGCGGCGAAGACAAATATTGCTTGAGCTCTACCAAGGCCTGGTCGCACTGCTGAGTCCACTGAAACCCTGATATCTTCGCGTTTTTTAGTATTTTGAAGAAAGAGAGGCTCTTGTCGGCCAGCCTCGCAATGAATTTGCCGAGGGATATGATCCTACCGACTAGTCGTTGAACATCTCGAACAGTGCGGGGCGGGGTAACATCTAGGATTGCCTGGATCTTATGCGGGTTTGCCTCGATCCCTCTTTGACTGACCATATATCCAAGGAACTTGCCCCCACGAACTCCGAATGTGCACTTATTCGAGTTGAGCTTTATGCCAAAGGCTCTTAATATAGAAAAGGTGTGGTCGAGGTCGACGAGGTGGTCTTCAGCCTTATTAGTTTTTACAATCATATCATCGACATAGACCTCCATCGACCTCCTGATTTCTTTCTTGAACATAAAGTTAACCAATTTTTGGTACATTGCTCCCTCATTTTTGAGCCCGAAGGCATAACTAAAAATAATATACTCCAATGGGGACGACGAAAGAGGTCTTGTCCCTGTCCTCGGGTGCCATAAATATTTGATAATAGCCTTGGAAGGCATCCATCATACTCAATAACTCACACCCAGCAATAGAATCCACTAATAAATCTATACAAGGCAAGGGGTAAGGATCTTTGATCTTTAGGGCAAGCTTTATTCAAGTCCATGAAATCGTTACACATTCGCCATTTTCCCTCATTCTTGGGGACGTGTACAACATTACATAGCCGAGAGGGGTACTGAATTTCTACAATATATCCTTCTTCTAAAAGCTTGTTGACCTCCTTCTCGATGATTTGGGACCTCTCAGCATTAAAAGTTCTTGTCTTTTGGCTTACTGGTTTGTGAGCGGGATCTACGTTGAGTCAATGGACGATGACGCTCGGGTTGATTCCTTGGAGGTTGGCGGCTTTCCATGCGAACACATCAATGTTACGTTGAAGGAAATCGACCATAAGGCATTCCAGGTGGCCACCCATATCGCTCCTGACCCTAGTGGTCTTGTCAGGGTTTCCAGGTTCCAGCTCGATTGTTTTAAACTCCCCGACGGGCTCGACTCGGGTGTCTTCGAACTTTCTCTTCTTGGCTGATGGTCCCACCTCGAGCTTCGCTACAAGGGCGTCTCCCGAGGGCTTCAGCTGAGGTCGCCACTTCTTCTGCTCATTGGACTCGATGGAAATGATGTAACAGCGTCATGCGTCCTTAAGATTGCACAAAAGTTCTCCTACTCCAGTTGGGGTTGGGAACTTAATCTTCATATGGTATGTGGAGACGATGGCCCTGAAGTCGTTTAGGGCTGGTCGACCAATGATGACATTGTAGGCGAATGGAGCGTCGACCACCAAATAGTTGATCATTAATGTTCTGCTTCGGGGACCCTGTCCAAATGTTGTGGAGAGGTTGATAGATCCCTCCGGGATGATCTCCGACCCTCCAAATCCAACTAGCGGTGTTCTGACTGGATCAAATTTTAATTCTCCCAGCTTCATTCTGCTAAGTGTGGACAAGAACATTATATTTACGGAGTTGCCATTGTCGACCAATATCTTTCTGACCTCGAAGTTGGCTATTTCAAGTGCTACCACCATGGGGCAGTCTATTTTTCTGTCGACTCCCTTGTCCTCCATATGGTCGAGGTTGGAGTCGCTGAAAGAGATTGGCTCGGCGCTGGTGGAGAGTTGGAAAATTATCTCGACCTTGGTTGGTCTGGGCGATTCTAGCTGTCTTTGGGTTTGTTTCCCTGTGTTCCTGGAATCTCCTCCAGTGGGACCTCCCGCAATCATGTCGATGACCCCTTGAATAGGTGGATGGGATTCTTGGGCAGGTCTTTTTCCTTTGTCATCTCTACTTGGGCTGGCCGACTTTTCTCTACCAGGAGTCCGGTCGGTTTTACCCTCTTCGCACCTGGCCTGCTCTTCGATATATTTTTTCAGATGGCGCTGCCTGATCAGTCTTTTGATCTCATCTTGTAAGTTAAAGCAATCTTCTGTGTCATGCCTTTTTTGCCTATAGAAATGGTAATATTTTGTTTTTATTTTTTCATGGCCTCTGTTTCCGTGAGCTTTTGAGTTTTTGTGAGCAGGTTATCGTGTTGTACGGCGAACAACACCTCCTTCCTCGGGAGGTTGAACGGAGTGTAGTCATGGAAGCGTTTTATAGGGGATCGACATCCCTCTCTGACCTGACAGTCCTCTTTCTCCTTATTTTTCCTCTTGTTGACCTCCAGATTGCCGTATTTCAACTTGTTCATCTCCTTTTGGGTCATGTACCTCTCTGCAAGATCAAGAAGCTCCTCCATTGATTTGGGCTGCTCGCGTACCAATACATTGGCACACTCCTTGTGTCGAGGACTAGGAATAACACGTCGATCAAGAATTCAATTCTTGGGCTATCGATCCTTAGCACCTTCATGTTGAACGGGTGAAAAAGTCTCGACGGGATTCTCCATCGTTTTGCTTTACTATGTGCAAATGGGTGTGAGGAAGTTTGGCTTTTCTCCTGCTCGCGAATTGGTACAGAAATTTGTCACACAACTGGTCATATGAGTATATCGACGCTGGTTCCAGTTTCACAAACCAGTCGAGTGCTATCCCTTGAAAGGTGGTCACAAGCATCTTAGCGTGGATGTACTTGTTGTGTCCATGCAGCTGCATCATGTGCTCGAATTACATTAGATGTTCGTTTTGGTCGGTCGAGCCATCGTACCTCGGCAAGCTGGCCGGAATCTTGGCATCAAGAGTAATGCGCTCGTTTATGATGTCTTGGACAAAAAGGGAGTCGTTTTCTCTTTGGAACCTCTGTGGTCCCTCTTGGTGGGGCAACCTTCCCGTGTTTCTCCTCGAGATCTCCTCCAATTGTCGGTTCAATTACTGTACCTAGTGGGATACCTTATCCCATTTTTTCTTATCTGCCTGGGATGCATTTCTATTCGTGTGGGGTTTCGAGCGTTCGACCCTATCGCGCTGTGGGGCTCGAATGGGTCGAATACTATAGTCGATAGAATCCGCCACCCCCTTATGGGGCAGGGGTCGAGCCATTTCTCTTGGGAAACGGCCTGGGCTCAATTCACGCATCGACGGTGGCCTGCTAGGTTCTTTTCCCTCCGGGGCCGCGAGTTGTGGCGTCACATTGGCTACTGGCTTTGGTTGGGCGGTGTGTCGATTCAGGGCTGCCGATAGTTGAGCCAAAATTTGTGCTGAAATTTGCTCATTGATGAGCTACATTAATTGGGGCATGGTTAAAGTGACCACTGGCTCTGACGGGGCACTGGATCCTGGGGCGCCTGGCTCTTGGTGAGGTCTAGGCGGGGGAGAGCTAGATCTCCTGCTTTCTTCCTTTCCTTAGGGGGCTCGCCTGGTGTTTACCATTTTCGATAGCGGACTCAACAGTTCCCACAAACAGTGCCAAATGATTAGGGTTGAATTCGTTGGATGTTAGACCAAGTTGATGTTTCGATGAGGTTCGACCTCTGTGGTCTATTTACGAATGTAGGTGGGCTAAACCCTGCAATCACTTAGCAAACGTTAGGCTTGCCGAGGAGCCCTCGGGTTAGGCCCTCCGACGATCAAGTCAAATGCGGGTCGACTAGATAATACGAGCAATAGCGTATGAACTTTTTATATCTATGAGAACATACCTTTGGAAGGCTGGATGGGGGGTATTTATAGCCCTCTCCCTCTGAGGATTTTTCTGAGATGCCCTTGATGTGTAGGGATGACCCTTGTCCTTGCATGGGGAGTAATTAGTCATCTCTCACCCCTGTCCTATTTCAGATGGCTACCTCCCCAGGTTTTAGGGCCAGGGTAGGACACTGTTGACATGCTTGCCGCGCCAGGCGGTAAGGGGCAGTATGCGCCATTAATGCGAAGGCATACCACCTGTTAGTGCATTTAATGCGGCATGGATGGTACTGTGCTCTGCCGACCTCCCTGGTCGAAAGAATGATCGACCTGACAACGGATTGGAGTACGGATTTGTGGTGTGGGTCGACATATCGACCCACAGCCTTGACTGAGGCCTGGTCGAGCGCTCCTTTACTGGGTACACCGTCGATCATCAAGGTCGACTTTGGTTGTTGGGCCCTGGATGCCAGATGGGCTTGGTGCTGCACCTTTAGGCCCACGTAGTTTGGGTCAAGCTACTTGGGCCATCCCTTATCACACTAAAATTTAGGTTACTAATTATACTTTTAATTTTAAAAATATATTTACCGCTCAATATAAAATTAAAAAAATAATATGGTAAAAAAATTAATGAAAAAATTTGTAAAATGTGTAGGAAAGTATACTCCATATTATTATTTTCTGAGTATGAGTTTATATTATTTAGTGTGGTTATTATTAAAATTTTATTATTATTTATTTATATTATATAAAAAATTGAGTGTCTAATTTCTTAGAAATTAAATTTATGCACGCAGGGACGTACTGCTGTGGCAATTAGTTTATCCAAAAAAAAAGGGAAAATAGTGGTTTGTTGTTAAAAGGAAAACCATTGTGCATTAATTTTAGTTTCCTTCTTCAGGAAAATAACAACTTTTTTTTTCATACCTATTATTTTCAAATTCAAAATATCTACTAATTTAAAAAATTTAAAATCTATTAACTAAATAGATAATAGTTTTTTATCATCTCAAGATAAAAGAATCAATATTTAATTTAATAATAATTTTTATTCAAACATAATCCACTAACTAACTAAATACTATTTTTTTCTACCATCCCAAGATAATGTAATTCACACTAAAATTAATAATGATTATTTATTCCAACAAGATTTACTTGATAAGACATAAAGAAAATAATAGGTACCACAATAATTAATTCAGTCATATTTTTACTTTCATACAAAAAATACTCAAAATGAAAATAGTTGAAAACACTAAAAGTATAATAGAAATAAAAATACAAGCCCTTAGTTGTTTAAATTAGCATTATAATAAAATTGGAAGAGATTTTTTCAGTTGATATGAATTTCTATTATCTTGTTGACATGTAACTGTATTTAAATTCACATATACAACTTATTTCTACAAAATTCATTTACTTGAAATGAAGTGACTTTTCAAACTCATTAAAATGAAATATGCCTTTTAGACAGCTGGGGGGTGGAGCGATTGGCTTGGCATCTCATCTTTGCAAATATGAAGGTTTAGTAAAAAAGTAAAATAATCTCAGAGAAATAAGAATCATGGTTGAGAATATGTTTGAATACAAATAAAAATAGAATGAGTACATTTGATATGACATATCTTTTTTTAATAAAAAGGTTGTTTGAATTATAACATTTATGCCTAAAAAATTAGATAAAGTGATCTTATATAAAAGTCTAATAATTATAATTGGGGACAATTGTCTTTTTACTTCCACAGTGTATCTACACATGCAATGTTAGTCTCGAAATTTAGGCTCTGGCCATTTTGTGTCCAAATTACATAATGTTTCTAATATTTTTAATCCTCCACCCTCACCTTTTCAATAAATATTAAAGGAAACTATTAAAATAAAAGGAATTAATTACCCACAAATCCTTGAAGTTTGTTCTATTTATGAAAAAAAAACCACAAATATTGAGAAAGATAAATTATCCATTTAACATCACTAAATTTTAAAAATAATAATAATAAAAAATCTAAAAAATAAATGCCACAAACCTCTATGAAAAATATATTTAAAATATTATATATTTACATATATACATGTATAATATGTAAGTAGATATATATATATATATATATAAATGAATACATACATATGTACACACACAATAATTGGCTTTTTTTAAAAAAATTGTGAAAAAAAAATCCCAAAAATACATGAATTGAGGGGCCTTTACAAATTTATAGTAAGTTGCACTCGATGAATGCAACTTCTGAATGTATTGTTGAATGTTGCACTCGGTGAGCGCAACTTTCAATAGTAACCAATTTTTTTGTCTACCTACCAGTTTCGCAGCCAACAGAGGGGAAGAAATAGTACTATTGAAAGTTGCATTTGTAGAGTGCAACTTTCAATAGTAACTATTTTGTTGGTTAATTGCAGCCTTCACGTGAATAAATAAAAAAAAATGCAAGAGTGTTGGCTGGATATTGACCAACACCCCTTATAAGTAGAAATAGAGAGAAATGGAGAAAATGGAGGAAAGAAAGAAAATAGAAAGAAAAAAGAGAGAAAAAAACAGTCTACTTATAGTTATTGTTTCTTTGTGTCAACTAGAGAAATTTTATTAAGGTAAAAATTTAAATTTTCAGTATCAATTAAAATTTTATAGTTTAGAGAATGTATTATTTATTTATTTATTGCATTTTCATTTTGTGTAGAACGCAAATTCGGAAGGAATTGAACAATTCGATTCAATTTTCTTTTCTACAAATATTCAGGTTAGTGTATAATTTCTATGGGTTGATTTTTTTTATCTTTTCTAATAATATTTTTGTTCACTGTTATATGTAGTGTTAATTAATTTTTGTACTGTAGAAATATTAAACAATGTAAATCTTAATATTTTATTAAATTTGATGATAGTTATTAATTAGACTAATTAATTAATATAAATTATGTGTGTATTTGTGGAAGGTATGTCTACTTCAAGTACTATTGTTGTTCTAATCTACTTTGGCGGAAAAATTACTATAGATTCTCGCTCAGTGGATTATGATCGTCCTGCATGTAGTATCATTAGAGTATCTCGTAAAATAACATATTCTGATTTGTGCTACGAAATCTATGGAGCAACAACTATCAACTAAAAATTCAAGCAAAATTCTATTTGGATAAATAGTACGGGATATCTACACTTGTGGAAATACAAAATGATAATGGTTTATCTATGTTGTTTGGTCCACAGTGCCAACTTGATAGTGTGGAATTATATATTGAGACAGAAGCAATATGCTAGACTGGTGTTCAGAATACTTTTGGAGGGAGATTCTACATGGGGCTTTTGATGCAACCCGAAGGTCAATCTACCTCTTACCAAGATTTTGGATAGGATCAATAATACCCAACTCAATCAGAGATAAATGTTCATGTGGTTATGCAAGGGCTTGCAAATGTTAGGATTCATGATTTTGGTGAAGGCCTTTCTACCTCTTATCAAGTTTTCGAAGGAGAGCAAGATACCCCAGCACATTTCGTTCATGATGGTGAATCAGAACTACAAGTAGATAGTTTTCGTGATGAAGAGTTGAGGGATTCAGAACTAGCTGAAAATAATAGTGACGATTATGATGATTTTAATGGTAGCGATGATGATGAGGTAAATATCGATACAATGGAAGACCTACTACCTTCACATAGCGAGGAAACATCTTCCCAACAACAACCACATGAGACGAGAAGAATGACATCCACAACTATGCAACCAAGTTTGTATCCTGTTTATCTATTCTTCTCTATAATAAATGATAATTATATATTTATACAGGCAGATTCTATAGATATTCCAACCTGTGGTTGGACTGAGTTTTACTACTCAACTAAAGGAGCACTCTACGTGGGAATGGTATTCAAAAGTAAGGAGCATCTTATCACTTCTGTGAAAGATTATTCCGTACGAGTGGCGAGATGAGAATATCGCGTTGTTGAGAGCACACTAAAGTTATGGAAAGTGGTGTGCAAACATAATAACAAAGAACAACATTCTTGTTCGTGGAGAGTGAGGGGAATATTTAAAGAGAAAAAGAGATTGTGGAGAACTACCAGGTATGGAGGCCCTCACACATGCCTTTATGGATGAAGTTTCAATAGATCATTGGAATTTAAGTAGAAATATGATTACTTTAGACCTATTAGATACTATTCGAGTTAATCTAGGTTATGGGGTTGCAAGTGTACGAATGATGGTAAAAAATAAGTACGCTTATTAAATCTCTTGTGCTAAGGCATGGAAGAGCATGAAATGTGCGAGGCCTCGATAAGAAAATTACCCAAATATTTTGGAGTTCTCCAGAAGTGGAATTCAGGAACAATTGTTGAATAGAGTCATCTTGAGACAAGCACACTAGGATAGAAGATGTTGAAATATGTCTTTTGGGCATTTCAACCATGCATAGAAGGGTTCCAACATTGTCTCAAACTTATCAGTGTAGATGAAACTCATCTATACACAAAGTATAAACGTAAAATGCTTGTTGCAGTAGCCATGGATGCAAATCAAAATGTTATGCCTATAGCTTTCGCCATAGTAGATGAGGAAACTTTGATGTCTTGGAGATGGTTCCTTCATATATTGGCGAAACACATTATCAGAGGGGCCGATGGTTATTGTTTACTTTCTGATCGTCATCATGGTATTTTGGCTGATGTAGAGAGCATACCTAATTTCACGCTCCATCGTGGAGTACGTTAATTTTGTTTGAGGCATGTATGTTCAAATTTCAATAAAAACTTTAAGAATGTTCAATTGAAGGACATATGTTGGAAAGCTGGTGCTGCAATTCAAATTTAAAAATTTGAAAAAAGATAGAGGATATAAAGAGTATTAATGAGCATGCTTACTCCTACTTGGAGTGGATAGACAAGAGCTAACGGACATTATCTCATGATGGAGGAATGAGTTTTGGCATTTTGACCACAAACATGTCCGAATGTATAAACAGGGTGTTAAAAGGTGCTTGCCGACTACCAATTACAACTATTGTTCAAAAATATTTGATCGTTGCGTGAAATATTTTCTTTGTCGGATCACTAGTGCCCGTAAGATGAGGCAAAATGATCAATTATGGGCTGATTATGCTTTTAACATTTACACAAAACGGCAGCACCATTATGTTAATCACTTTGTGCAAAAGGTCGATTATGCTCAACAACCAGCTTCGGTCATTACTAGAATGGACACATCACGTTGGAATCATACTCACGTTTTGAAGCTTTGGACACGAGAGTGCTCATGTGGGAAATGGGCTGAATATGAAATTCCTTGCTTACATGCAATGCAAGTATGTTGAACATTTAGGGTCAACTGTGCATCACTTGTGAAGGAATATTATAAGGTGGAACATTACATTGCAACTTATAAAGGGAGATTTGAACCATTATGGTCGGAAGGTTATTGGGATGATCCTAACTTTGAGCTAGTCCACAACCCTGTATATCGGGAGCGACGTATTATAGGTAGAGACCGTACCACTTGAATTCAAAATGAAATGGATTGGCCTCAAGTAAGAGCAAGACAACAAGCACGTTGCCTTCAAGAAGTTTAGAATGCACAACAAGCCCCTGAAAGACCGAATCCCTAGCTTTTTATATTTTTTATATTTAGAAAGTTGTAAGCAAAATATCTGTGATTTTTGTATGCTTTCTTTGTAATTTTTGTGTCTTCTTTATTACTTATTTTCGTGCATGTTCATTTTATATTTTTTGTGTCTTCTTTGTTACTTCTTATGCGAAACCAATATTTGCAGTCATAATTCTGATTAAATCATTGAAATACAAATTTACAATTTGTGTTTTATGAACCAATGATATTGTTACACAAGATTCTAATCATCTTCATCAGACATGGGATAATCAGATTTATAGTTATAATGGTTAACTACATTATGAATTTCACGATGTGTGAATCTTTGACCTCGTGCAAAAGTAAGTTCTTTTGCTAGTTGCAGCATGTGATACCTGCAACGACATATAAACATTCTATTGTTTTCTTTCCTTATTCTTGCAATAGCTGTTGTACAATTTTTCTCTCTATTCCTTGGCATTGCCAATGATCGACACCATAGAATTCTCATACCACGTCTTTGAAGATCACTTACCAACTGCTCATATTCGTTAACTCTATATGCCCATTCCCTTCGAAGCCCACAATAATATTCTATTAGATCATCATACTAAAGTGATTGATAGTCATCATTTCTTTCTCTCAATAACCATGTGTATCATTGCTCAAAGAATGGATCATCCCCCATTTTAGATGAAATATAGAAGATAAGAAAATTTTAAATGTTAGTTGTATGAGTGTTAGGTTATGCAGTTTTAGGTGGAAAAAGTGGTGATAGATCACGTGTCCAAGTGGTGTAGTTATTGTAGACTTCGAACTATTGATCATTAGCTGGCATTATATAATTATTTTCTGACACTTCATGTGCGTTATTTTGTGCAAGATTGATTATGGTGGATGCATACCTTTAGTGCAGAGTATAGTCTTTGTTGTCCTTGCATGCCTTATTAATAATATGAAGTTTCAATGAGTGCAGAATGTAGTCATTGTGGACTTTGAACTATTGATCATTAGCTGGCATTATATAATTATTTTCTGACAGTTCACATGCTTTATTTTGTGCAAGATTGACGACGGTGGATGCATGACTTTAGTGCAGAGTATATAGTCTTTGTCGTCCTTGCGTGCCTCAATAGTAATATCTATTGAAATAAGCGTAGAGTGTACCACATTTTTAATTTTAAATTGTCTATAAATATGTAAGATGATAAAATTTTAATCACTTGTCAAAATGAACTATTCAAAGCACCGAAATTACATTATACTCCAGGTGATATTTTTTGTGCCATGGGTCATAGTTGGCTCTTGGACGATAATTATTATTATTCATTAGATCCAAATCAAAGATACTCTACCTTATATTTATCAACAATGGAAGATGAATGGTAACACTGTGTACAAGAACAAGAAGGATTTGTAATAGATAGTCGTGATCTTGGTATTCCTTATCCTCAACGTAAAAACATCACCCTTCCTCGAGACACATCTGAAGAGAAAACATTAGCTCTCAATCGCATACGTGAAGAAAATAATAGGATGGCTATGCACATATATCGTCATAATATTCAACATATATCGAGAGACTATGCATCATCAGGATTAATCAATAAGCAAGAGATCGGTGGGCACTTAGCGTTGGTCCTATTTATCGATCAGATGTTGAAATGTTAGATGAAGAGAATCATTAGAATTTCTTTTATTATGTCTTAAATTTTGTAATTTTTATTCTAGCATATTTTTTTTGGGCGCGTTAATTTATGTGCATTCAAATCTTGAACATTTTTCATTTTTTCCTTTCTTAAGGTTTAAATGTTTAGAATTTCATATTTGTATTTAATATATTTAATCTTTTTCATTTAATTATCAAATATATATTCGTAGTTAAAAGATCTTAAAAAAGTACATATACATGTCAAATTTGAAAAAACAGTTTACATACACATGTAAAAGGTAGCCCTAATAATGTCCTCCAGTGCCACAACCTCGTCGTTGTCATTGTCTTCGTGGTCATCGCGCCCTTACATATGTGCATCATCGTGTGATTGATGATGGCCTTGGACTAGCTTCATGCTGATCACGATACTCCATAATACTTGGAAAAGGTACTGGCGAGAAATGAAATGAGTGGCGTGCTGGTGCTGAACAATCATACTCCGTTGATGCCCATCCTAGACCAAGATCAGTATCCACTAATCCAGATACTGATTGATTGGTAGCCGACATATATGGTGGTATAGGTGTTGACTCATCTGCTCTTGGTGGTTAAGGTACGTAGCAATCGGTATACAAGTTAGGATGCCTATTAGAGAGACCTCCCACATCATTACCACCACCTGACCTAAAAGAATGAGTATCCTGAGCTAATGAATTATTGCCAGTGACCCCATGAATGTTATCATCATCAGTCGTGTTGTTGGATCTAATGCTGCATCTCCTCCTCCTCGTATGTCTACTACCACTGACTTCTTGTTGTGGAGAAGGCGGTTGTTGTTAAGGGACATGGATTGAAAAGCGTTGTTTAGATACCAACTGATGAACGTTCTCAGTAATTAATCTATGATGATTCCTCATCTGAATAAATGAGATAACCTTGGATGAATGGACTAATCTTGCCTAGGATGACCTCTATGTGATATGTCATGCAATATTGAACCTCTCTCAGTTGGTGGTGGAGAAATATGTTGTGGCATCCCAAATTACCATAGGACTCGTTCTGGATGATGCATCTCAATTATAGCAAAATTGATTAATGGACACGCTGCTATCCAAAGTTTCGGGGCTACTGGACTGGCAAGGTTTGAATGTCTTGGACCGGGTCATATGGTTACCATATAAACTGTATATAAAAGAATTTAGCCATGTTTATATAGAAAAATAACTTATCTAAAGATTTGATGTGAAAACTATTATATTATAAATTTTTTTACCTCATTTGCCGACATTCTATCAAGAATATCTCTTATAATTCGTACAGAGTGACTTGCTGTTTGCGTGAAAGAATTATAATGCCACCACCTAAAAATCCATTCAAGTGATATTAATAAAAGTCATATTATCCATATACGCACAAATCAATTGCATGAAAATGTTAATAAACTATAATATATATTATCTTACTGAGCACCATACGGAGGAATTGGAAGTCCATCAACTACTATTGGCGCTTCATTGTCATCGACACGAGAACTTAATCTTATAGGGGTCAATGTTGTAATGCAAGACCATGCCCAAATCTATAATTAACAAATTTTCAAAAGTCATACCTAATTACAAGAATTAATATAATTATAAACAATAGTACTTCACTTGTAACAGCTGCATTGCTCCACCAATATTTGATTTTCCTCTACGTGATGCAGTACAAAACTCATGATACATGAACGATAAAACTGCATTACCCCAACTAATGTTACGGACTTCATATATTTGCTCCATATGTTGTAAGTAAACCAATGATACTGCAGAACCCGATGAGCTTGGGCACATAAGACCTTCAAGAAGTAACAACACACAGACACGTACGTATTGTTGGACCTCCAAAATTGTGCTATGATCCGTAATTCTATTGTTCTAGATGTGGTTTGCAAGAGCAGTAAGATTAAGTTGTGATCCCCTAAAGTCTCGCTCCTCTGAAACGAATCCGAGATAACAATGGCAATAATCTTGCCACTGTGTGAGGCTATGAATATGGTCTTTACCTGTAACAGCAATACCGTCTATCGGTAACGCCCAAATAACTGCTATGTCCTACAATGTAACTGTAGCTCCTACACATAAATGAAATATGTGAGACTCTGAGTGCCACCTCTCGACTAGAGCCGTAATTACATAAACATCAGTCTCAATATTTCTACAATTGTAGACACCATAGAATCCGATCTCATTTAATAAAGATAATACATGAGGGTGTAGAGCTTCGCATTCTATAATTCTCCAAAATCTTCTATCTCCTCATCTCACAACTAAAGTATCATCTATATTTTCAGTTAATACACCATCTGATCGATGGCCATCTTGCATGTATAAGACACTGGGATCACATGGACTATATATATCTGTGATATCCATCCTGAAATATTAGCAGGAAAAATAAAAGTAATATGATTAGGTACATCCGAGATATTATAATGATACTCTAATGATGGTACATACAGGATGATTATAATTAATAACTATCATAGAAGTTCACAAAATATTAATATTCACATTCTTCACTAATTATACATTACAAAAAATAAACAATGCTTGAATATAAATTATAAATACAGACAAAAATATGAATTTAATTTTTTATTATTTTAAATATTCTAAAATGGTTAAATAATTAATATAAAATTATTTTCAATTTTTACACTAGCCCTAATTTAGGGGAATGCAAATTTGCACAAAAGATGCACTCAGAGAGTGCAGCTTTAATCATTATAGCCTTTAGTTTATCAATTATTGCCAACGAGTGAAGTGATAATTAATAAACTAAAGAGCACACCTTCAATAATTATTTGCAATTTATGAATTTATATTATATTACAATACAAATTACAATTTCAATTCTAATACGAGTTAAATATATTTTAATACATTTTTAATGCATTTTTATTACTACTAAACTAACATTTCTTCTGAAAGAATTTTTTAAATAACTTTTTATTTAAAAATTAATAAGGTAATTAATAACTCTTCTAATTAATTAATTTAATTATTTTTAACTAATTAATATATTAAATATTTTTAACTATTTAATAAATTTTGTAGTGCCCCGATCGGGAGCACTTGCTCCCGTCCGAGGTGCTACTCAAATCAATACCATAAGTTCTCTGAATTACAGAAAATACGTCTTTTAAAAAGCAAATATTTAATTACCACAAGTAAAATCCATTAACAGTTTGACTTCTTACCAAAGTATCATAAATCACACTTAATATTTTCAAAACTTACCTATATATTCACATTAGTAACTCAACAGGCTACAATCAATATACTCATAAATTCATTGGTTGATCCGCATTGGGTTCAATATTCTTTTCTTCAACTTCCCCATTTATATCAATCCAATTTAATCATTCCCAACAAAAGTTGTATCAACTTGAGACTAATGCTTAAACCTATAACAAGATCTTCATAAACCGTTTATGTCATTTAACATTAATTTATTCATCTAATTTCATCATAATATAACTTAATCGTATCAAATCAGGGCTAATAATCTGATAAAATTGAAATTTACCAAATTAAATTGAGTTTGAGTTCAAATCACGTCCCGAATTTAGTTTAATTGCATCCAAAATTAAATTTGGAGCAAGCTGTCCAAAAACCGCCGGAGCTGTCCCCCGCCGCCGCGCCACCCCCGCCCACCATCGCTTATGTGCAAACCATCTAGATCAGAAGGTGCGCTTCACCGAGCCCGTTAAAACCCCTCAACCAATTTCGCTATTCGCCACCTCCTCGCCGACGAATTAGACGAGAACAACCACTAAAACCCTATTGCCACCACTTTCTTTCCACCTCAATTACTCCGTCGTTAATTGTTAAAACCAGCAATTTAGCATACCAACGCATTTCTCTCGTTGAGCCCGTCAAAACCCACCTAACCTTTCATCGTTTCCACCGCCGGAAGTCAGCAACTCGCCACCTCTGTCGCCTTGGTCCGCCGCCTTAAATTTTTCCGGCGAAATCACCATTGATTTGGTTTACATTTGGTATGGTTATGATCCTTAAGCTGAGAGGAATCCAACCATGATTTTACTTTCTAATTTGGAGCTGAAACGAAGAAGAATTGAATGTGGGAAGAGGTTGGGCAACTTTTGAAATTTTGATTAATTTTTGTCCTCATATATATATAAATAAAAGTATTTTTGGACTTCTTCAATTTGACCCCTAAATATAATTTCAAATATTTTATAGATATCCTATAACAATTGATTAACACTATACATATGAGTGAATAAAAATACTAATAAAAAAGAAAAAAAATATGAAAATAATGAGTATTGGTAGAAAATAATATAGAATAATAATATTGCTTAACACCTTCCAATTTTCGTTCTACACAAATTACAAACACAAAGAATAAATATATATATTTATTAAAGCAAAAAATTTTAATTTAGCACTCAAAATTTAAATTCTTACCTTAATAAAAAAATTTCCACCTTAAATAATCAAACAATTATCACAATAAATTTTTTACCTTTTTCTTTTATCTCTTTTTTATCCTCACCTTTCTACATAGAAATTATCAAGCCTGCAGGCTTCACAAAACGCGTGAAGGTTGCATGCTTTAAGTTATGTTTGCCAGCCAAATTGTAGCCTTTGCAAAATAGTTACTATTGAAAGTTGCACTTTACAACCACAACTTTTAATAGTACTATTTTTTCCCCTTCGTTGGCTGCAAAACTGGTAGGCAGACAAAAAAATTGGTTACTATTAAAATTTGTGTTCACCAAGTGAAACTTTCAACAGTACATTTAGAAGTTGCACTCATTATTGAAAGTTGCATTCACTTACCATAAATTTGTAGAGGCCCCCATTTCATGGTAATTTTGGATTTTTTTTTTCACAATTTTTTTTTTTTAAAAAAGCCCACAATAATCCTACCACCAATCCCTACACGGATCAGCTGGCCCACTGGCAGGTTATGGAGTAGGGAAAGAGAATGATAAATTCTCCTTTTTTATTTTTATTTTTATTTTTTTCTAATTTTTTTTAACTATTTATTAATAAATTTAATCAAATTATTTTAGATACAATTTTTATTTTATATACTATTAAGTATGTAATTTAAAATTATATCATTAATTTCTACTTATTTTATTTATTTAAAATTATTAAATTATATTATCCAAAATGATTAAAATTATATTTTAATTATTAAAAATTATATTGATAGGATGACAATTTTAGATTTATTTTTGCTTTTATTTTTTATTGTAATTAATAAATAAATTCATTATATTTGTTATATTATTTTAGATATTTCATTATTTTTAATATTATAAAATATTTATTCAAAATTATGAAATCATGTTATCTAATATAATAGATTTTTTATTTTTATTTTTACTTATTTTTTCCTAATTAGTAAATATATTATTTTAATATTTTGAGTATGCAATTTGGAAATAATAAATTTATATTATTTAACAGATGGATTATATTTTTATTTTTATTTTTACTAACTTTTTACTTATTTTTTGTTTTAACTAATAAATAAGTTTAATTAGATTTGATTAAATTAATTTAGATATGTTTATGACTTTTGATGATATATGGATTTGCTTATGAGTTCTAGCCCAATATAATTGACCAGAATACGAGTTGGATAGAGTGTTTAGATGAAGTGGGGTCAAGTCCTGCAATAAATAACAAACACCAGGCTTGCCGAAGAATCCTCGGCTAAGGCACTCAAACACTCAAGTCAGTATCTAATCAACTAGTAAAAAGAGTGACAAAGTGAGGGTTTAGGTGATAATGAACATCCCTTGCTAAAGGGTTATAAGAGGGTATTTATAGTTTCTCTTGATAGGTTAAGATATCTATGATGCCTTTGCATGTGCAGAGAGGGCCTTTGTCTTTACTTGAGGACCTTCAGGTCTTCTTCCTTCTTTGTACTTCTCCAGGTGGCGCCCCGTCCTACTTTTCAGGACATGGAGGAGCTGTCCGTATTTAATGCGGAGGCAGAATGGTGGTACAGTAGAGGCATGCACTATAAATACGGAAGCACGCCACCGATCATCGCATTTAATAAGGCATAGTGGTGCCTATGGTGCATTTAATGCTACTGTGATTGGTGGCATGGACGGCTTTATGTTTCTCTGGTTGACCTCCTAGGGTCGAGATGTTTCCTTGTCTACAAGTCATCTAGCCACACTTTGGTCGAGATAACGAGATTTTCTTGAGCTCGAAGGCCTCTGACCAAGGGCTAAATGGTCATTCTCATGCTAATCGACTATATTTTGGTCGACTAGCGAAATGCCCCAATGAGGATTTGGGCCTGGTTGATTGTTAGTGGTTTAGGCCTGTTGGGCTATCACATATCATGAGTCCTGATTGATAACACTTTGGTCGACTGGAATGATGTTGGTAATTATGCTGGCGAAATGGCCTAATGACTAATGAGGATTTAGGTTTGGTCGACTGTTAGTAGGCTGGGCCTGTTAGGCTATCCCATATCAACTTTAATTTTTTATTTTTTAATTCAACTTGAATTTAAAGATTATTCAATATTTAAAAATATTATTAATAATAAAATATATTGAAATTTATTATGAGTAATTTTAAAAAATTTAAAATTACACCCCATGATATGGAAAATATTACAAATAGGTTCAAGGGAATTTTTTCTCAAAAATAATCAGAACAGTTACTAGAGGACATTTTTGGATTTTCACATAAAGTTTTTGATGAGGGTGAAGTCCATTTTGAGCTGGATCAGATGATGAGTTTGGTGGTGTTCGACCTAGGTGGTCGATATGTAAAGGAAATTGGTCTGAGTCCTGCAATCACAAGCAAATGTCAGGCTAGCCGAGGTGTCCTCGGCTAAGGTACTTTGACGCTCAAGTTAATATAGAGTCGACTAGAAATATCGAGCAGCAGAGTGAGGGCTTTTGGATGTAGAATAGCATATCTTTTGAGCGGCTGGAATTGAGGTATTTATAGCCTTCTCTTGGTGGGAATTTGTCTGAGATGCCCTTGATACGTAAGAAGGATCTTTGTCCTTGCATGAGGGACATTAGGTCAACTCACATTCCTACACTATTCCAAGTGGCTGTCTTTCTAGGTTACATGGACAGGTTAGTACACTGTAGGTGCGCCTCCTGCCTAGTGTGGCAGCATGGGTGGTACTAGGGCGACATGCGCCATTAATACGGAGGCATGCCGCCTATTAGGGCATTTAATGCAGCAAAGTTGACGTTGCGTCGAGTTGACCTCCATGGTCAGTGATGAGGTCGACTTTATGATGGGTTAGGGCACAGCGTGGGAGGTGGACGAGCATCACGGTTGAAGGGGTCGATCAACGGCCTTATCTGTGGGCGACGTAGGTCTGGGTGGTCGATTTGGGTGACCTGACGTCAGTAACACCATTGAGCCCGGGGTATGAGGTGGGCCTAGTGGTACATCCTTCGGCTTATGATCTTTAGGTCGAGCACATTAGGCTATCCCATATCATGAGTCCTCCCTACTTTCGAATGCTGAATAAGGGAATCGACAAGAAGGATTGGGGAGTGGTTTATTGAGCGGTTACATGGGTTTGTCGATGAGGGTTTTTGAAAATTTACCCGAGTTTTGCTCATTTAATGAGCGGTTACATAGTGCCACGTGTGGCGCCGAACGGCGGTTACAACATTATTTCAACCGCTTGGATTCACGCGCTCGTGCGACTATAAAGAGGCTCGATTAAAGTACTTATTTTTACTTTTACTGCCTTTGCGTCTTGTCGAGCCTAGAGCCAACTGCCTTTGCTGCTAATATACTTTGCTTTTAGTTCATCGACAGAGAGTAAGTCTTTTCTTTCATTCTCCTTAGTGTTCTTCATTTTGTTGTAGCCATGTTGCATTTATCTGATTCTGAAGGTAGCCATGGGGGGAACAGCGAGGCTACTCACTCTGATAGGCCTGGGGTGTTATCAGAGGAGTTGAGTAGCTCGTCGAGCAACAACTCGAGGTCTAGTAGCTCGAGTAGCGATTGCAGGGATGATAGAGCTGGGCCAAGTCAAGTTCATCCATCACGTGGTCTATTATTTATTCCTAACCATTATAGTGAAATACTGTCTATGATCACCCTCGCTGATCTGAGGCGTATTAGGCAATTGTATCATATCCCTGCTGAGTTTGATCTTTTTAACACCTGGGTTTTCTGGTTGAATGCATTGACCCCCGGTTGGCTGTATAATAGTGTTTGAATATGCCTTTAAGTGTGGTCTTAGGTTCCTCTTATGTGGTCCTGTAGTCGACCTGCTTAGGGGCTTACAAGTGTGTAGCACCTAACTGTTGCCAAACTGTTTTTCAACCATTTATAGCTTTATCATCTTGATACACATTTTCGACCAGCCTGCTAACTTGGACAACTTCTCCAATCTTTTTCATCTTTCGATGTCCCGTAAATCGGGTAGCACTGATGAGTCGGGCTTCTATTATCTTACTGCTCGACCCCATCATAAATTTCTTGTGACCTCGGCCTTTTCTTACGGGCAAGAGTGGAAAAAATATTTTTTGTATGTTTGAGTTGCTGGGGGTTTCAATATTTCGAGGGGCTGGTGGAGGGGGCATGTCGGGATGCCAGGTAACCTAACTCTGACCTGGCCCAATACTTTTGTTCGGGATGTGGTCGAGTTTGGCCAGGTGGAGGCCTCGATGTTTATCGAGGAGAGGAGTTTGGTGTTGGATGGGTTATCACCAGCCCAACTGAATTTGCCGGCGGACGATCGACTAGGTAGATTGTGTTGTCTATGATTCGTTATTTTTCTATTTTTCTGTTTAGTTTTAACCACTTGCTATTATGTTGCTTGGTAGATCGAGAAGAAATCATGAACTGATCGAGAGCTGAGACTTTGGCGAGGGCCAAAAGGAACCAGCAACGTCATCAGGCTCGTCGATAGGCAGCTGTGGTCGAGGCACCTCAGCCTGAGGCGATGACACCCTTCCCTTCATCTACTCCGTCGCCAGCTCGGCCTGTGGTGACCACCGGTAGCAGCCCAGTGGGTCGCGGCAAAAGAGCTATGGTCAAGTAGGCAGGACATGTTCCAAAGCAGACTGCCGTCGAGAAAGGTAAGGGGAAGGCCACTAGGTTGGGCCAACCCTCCGGCTATGACTTATTTGGGCAGTGCGGGGATGGCGTTCTATTCCACCTGTCAAAGCTGCCATCTCCGAGGTTCGGGATAAAGCCTAGCATGACCGTGCACAACTCCTTGTTGATGGAGATGGCGGGGTCTGCTAGAGCTGCCCCGCTAAAGGTGATGATGGTCAAGCTCTTCGCATCCGACCAGAGAAAGTTGGTGAGGTTAAGCTAGGATGCCGCGTTCAGGGCTCTGGCTTACCACTCAAATATGGTAAGGCTTTGGTCGATTATGTTGTATTGTCGAGCTTTCTGTTTCCGATCGAATAATGTTTTCTCATTGGTAATGTTGTCTTTCAGGTGGGCTAACTGGGCTACCATTTCTACAAAAGGTCGGAGCTGGCCCTCATCGACTGAGAGCACTTGCAGAAGGGCGGAGATGTGGAGACATTGAAGGCTCAGCTCGAGTTTTCTCAAACCAGGGTCAATGAGCTGGCTAAAATGGTCGAGGAGCTTAACACGCGGCTCCAAATGAAGGATGCTCAGCCGGTTACCTCCGTCGAGGAAAGGATCGAGATGGATGAGCTACTTCAGCGGGCTCGATCGGCTCGACTATGAGTCTGGTCGCTCCGCTGGTCGAAGGGCAGTGCTTGATGAAGCTCGAGCTAAATTTTACAGGAAGTTGCCGTTGATGCGGCGAGATGCAGTTTAGCAGTTTATGCTCAGCTTGGCATTTCAGGATATGAGCGTTGTGTTCTCCTTAGATGACACCTGGTGCGTGTTTGAGAAGGCCCTTAAGTAATTGCAGTTTCTGGGCTATTCATTTCAACCCGAGGATAAGGAACGCCTCAGCTATCTCCTCAATGAGCAGTTGCAGCCTTACCTAGAGGGCGAAGAGGGTGTTGCTGAGGAGGGAGGTATAGAGGCTCTGGTAGTCGAGGGAGTCGTAGAGGTTCCGCTTGCCGCGCCCTTGATCGAGGCACAGAGGAGGGCGGCCAAGAGGCTGGATGAGATTACCAAGGAGTTTAGCTTTGCTGGCGAGTTTGCCTTCAAAGTTCGAGATGGTATGGTCGACGCTGCTGTGCACCTTCCTCCACTGGATGGGAGCTTTTTAACTAATGAGGCTGGACCTTCTCTATCGGCGACAACTGTTGTTCATGTTGCCGTCGTGATGCTCGAGCCAAGGGCAATACTGCGGTAGTTCCCATTCCAGTTCCTTCGAGCGATGAGCCCAAATAGGCTATTGAGGAGGGTGGTCGAAGGGGGCATGACGAGGGCGTCGGGTCGAGCTGATGCTACTGCAGTGATGTACTTTTTTATCCTGATTGATGTACTTCTTTGAATATTTTGTAACCGAGATTTTGAAATGAATGAAATACTTCTTTCACTATTTGTACATGTTTGTTTAGTTGAATGTCATATATCCTTTTATGACTATATTTCATAGTTAAATGTTTGCGTCATTAGATTTTGGTAAAATTAGTTCAAGATCGCCGTCAAATGAACCATGATTACATAATCCAAAGCATATTGCAATTCGTGTTATGTATGTGCAATTTGGCGACTTCGGGGTCGATTACAATCTATCACATCGATTGTTTAATTAAACAATATAACTAATGATGAACTCCTTTAATTAGCGACTGCAAGGCCGATATTAAAAATTTAGAGTTCAGCATGGTAGCTGGGGGCCTACTTGGTCCCATTTGGTCTTGGCTGTGAAGCCGTGACTTGGTGGCTCGAAGCCTGCTTGGTCGACTACGGGGTCGACAACAAGTAATCTTATGCTAGTAGATATCCATAAGAATTTCCATAGGTTTTCACTTCTGGGAGGAAATACAACGGAGGCCAGTAGCCTTTTTTAAACATAGAATTTCTTCAAATTTACAGCGTTCCAAGGTCGTGGTAGCTCGTTGCCTCGTTTGTCTGTTAGACAGTATGCATTGTGTTTCGACACTTTGACCACGTCGTAAGGTCCTTCCCATTTTGGGTCGAGTTTTCCCACGTTTCTCGATGCTTCGACCTTCTTGAGGATCGGGTCTCCGACTTTGAAACTATGCGGTCGGACTATTTTGTTATACCACTCCATCATCTTCGATCAATATCGTTGCATTGTGTTGTAGGCTGTATGTTGTATCTCGTCGATGGTGATGAGGTCAAGGGCCTTTTTCGTCGTGTTGTGAATCGGGTTATAATGGATCACTCAGGCCGTGTGGCCGTGTGCTGCACTAGTTCGGATGGGATTACTTCCTCAGAGCCGTAGACCAAGCTGTAAAGGCTGTGGCCTGTGGCCATTCGAGGTGTATTTCTATATACCCACAGTACTCCTGAAAGGTTGTCTGCCCAGCTTGCTCCTATTCCTGCTATTCGAGCCATGAGGTGGTCGAGAACTATTCTGTTTGTGACCTCTGTCTGACCATTAGCTTGGGGTTTCCTACCGATGTGAGTATTGGCGTATTCCCAAAGTCTTGCACCATTTTCTTGTACTCTTACTTTGAAATTAGGTCCTGTTGTCCGAGATCAGGACTTTGGGCAAACTAAGATGGCAGATTATGTTTTTCCAAATGAAGCTCCTGATGGCCGCTTTGGTGATTTTCGAAACTACTTTCGCTTTGACCCATTTAGTGAAGTACTCGACCCCTGCAATGATAAATTTTCACTGGTCAGACATTTTTAGGAGAGATCCAACTATGTCGATTCCCCACTGGTCGAATGGCCATGTGATCTGGACATTTACCATCTATGCGACTGGTTGATGCGGTATGTTCGAATGGATCTGGCACGACGAGCATTTTTTAGCGAATTCAACTGAGTCTTTGAGTAAGGTGGGCCAAAAGTAACCGTATCAGATGACTTTGTGGGCCAAGGATCGACCTTCGAAATGATTTCCGCAAATGCAGGCATGAACCTCGTGAAGTACAGTATTTGCCTCTTTGGATGTTAGGCATTTGAGTGGTGGTCCTAATATCGACCTCTTGTAGAGCTGTCCATGCTCGTCGAGGGTGAATTTAGCTGCCCGCGCTCTAAGTCGACAGGCCTCCTTTTCATCGTCGGGGATTGTCCCTTGGCTTAGGTAGAGCTTGATTGGGTCCTGCCAGGAGGGCACTGCCTCTTCGATGCTCTTGATGAGGCTCTGGTTGTTGTTGAGGATGCACGGTTTGCTGGCTACCAAGAACGTTATAGTTCTTTCTCTAGTTCCCCTTGTCGAGCTAGAGAACTTTGAGAGTGCGTTTTCCCGCTCATTTTCTACTCGGGGCACCTGGCTAAGAGTGAAGCTTTTGAACGACCGCTGTAACCATTTCACCTCAGCTAAATACTGGCTCATCTTGGCCTCTTTGGCTTTGAAGTTTCCTTCTACCAGTTCTGCGACCAACTGGGAATCAGTGATCGTAACTAACTGCTCGACACCACGAGATACTGCCATGTTCATCCCAGCTATGAGAGCTTCGTACTCTGCTTCGTTGTTAGTGATTGGGAAGTCAAGTTTTATTGCAAAATCATACTCTTCCACGAGTGGGGAGTGGAGGGAAATACCAATTCCGCCTCCCGATGTGGTTGCTGAATCGTCGACGTGTAAAGTCCAAATAGAGGATCCATGGCCGAGCTGGTCTGGGAGGTCGAGTCTTTTGGCGACAAAATCAGCTAGGACTTGTGCTTTTATAGCCGTTCGCGATTGGAACGTGATGTCGAACTCCCCGAGCTCGATAGCCCATTTTGTGAGTTGACCTGAATGTCTGGTTTAGACAATACTTGCTTCAATGGCCAATTGTTCAAGACTACGACCGCTTGGGATTGGAAATAAGGTCGTAACTTCCATCCTACTGTAACGAGAGCAAGAGCAAACTTCTCAATCTCTAGGTAATTATGTTCAAGCATGTGAAAAGCTTTACTACAGTAATACACAGTTCGGTGAGTCCCACCTCTCATCGATGTCAATACTGAACTGATCTCGTGGATATAGCCAGGTATAGTTGTAAAACTTCTCTTAACTCGGGTTTGGCAAGCATAAGTATTTTTTAAGTTCAATTAGAGCCTGGTCGCATTGTTGGGTCTACTGAAACCTTGATTTGTTCGCATTTCTGAGTAGTTTGAAGAAAGGAATACTCTTGTTAGCCAGCCGTGCAATGAACCTACTGAGGGCTATTATCCTGCCGACCAGGTGTTGTACATCTCGAACAGTACGAGGCGGGGTGATATCCAGGACTGCTTGGATCTTATGCGGGTTTGCCTCGATCCCCCTCTGATTGACTATGTAGCCAAGGAACTTGCCTCCACGAACCCCGAATGTGCACTTATTGGGGTTGAGCTTCATGCCGAATGCCCTTAGTATAGAAAAGGTGTGGTTAACGTTAGCTAGGTGGTCCTCAGCTTTCTCTGTTTTGACAATCATGTCGTCGACGTAGACCTCCATTGATTTCCCGATCTCTTTCTTGAACATAAAGTTGACCAGTCTTTAGTACGTTGCCCCCACATTTTTAAGCCCGAATGGCATGACTAAAAAATAGTATACTCCATTAGGGACGACGAAAAAGGTCTTGTCCCTGTCCTCGGGTGCCATGAATATTTGGTAATAGCCTTGAAAGGCATCCATCATGCTCAATAATTTACAACCAGCTGTAGAATCAACTAGAAATCTATGCGAGGCAGGGGGTAAGGATCCTAGGGCAAGCTTTGTTCAAATCAGTGAAATCATTATGCATGCGCTATTTTCCCTCATTCTTAGGGATGAGCACAACATTACAAAGCCATGAGGGGCACTGAATTTCTACAATATATCCTGCCTCTAGTAGCTTGTTGACCTCCTCTTCAACGATTTGGGATCTTTCGGCGTTGAAGGCTCTTGTCTTCTGCCTCACTGGCTTGTAGGAAGGGTCCATGTTAATTCGATGGACAATAACGCTCGAGTCGATACCTTGGAGGTCGGAGGATTTCCATGCAAACACATCGATATTTCTTCACAGGAAATCAACCATGAGGCATTCCAGACGGTCGCCTAAATCACTTCCGACCTGAGTAGTCTTGTCAGGGTTTCCAGGTTCTAGCTCTATCGTTTTGAACTCCCTTACCGACTCAACCCAGGTGCCTTCAAGCTTCCTCTTCTTAGATGAAGATCCCTCATCGGGGTTTCGCTATAGAGGCATCTCCCGAGGGCTTTAGTTGAGGTCGCTTCTTCTGTTCGTTGGACTCGACGAAAATAGAATAGCAACGCCATGTATCCTTAAGATTACATAAAAGCTCCCCTACTCCTACTGGCGTTGGGAATTTGATCTTCGTATGGTAGGTCGAGATAATAGCCCTGAAGTCGTTCAGAGCAGGTCACCCAACGATAACATTGTAGGCGAATAGGACATCGACTACTAGGTAGCTGATCATCAAGGTTCTGCTGCGGGGGCCTTGTCCAAAGGATGTGGATAGGTTAATTGACCCCTCTGGGGTGATCTCATACCCCCCGAATCCGACCAGCAGTGTTCGGACTGGCTCAAACTTTAATTGCCCCAATTTCATCCTGTTTAATGTAGAGAATAATATGATGTTCACAGAACTGCCGTTGTCGACCAAAATCTTTCTCACCTCGAACTTTGCTATTTGGAGTGTTACTACCATGGGGCAATCAATCTTTCTGTCGATTCCTTTGTTTTCCAGATGATCGAGATTAGACTCGGTGAAGGAGATTGGTTCTGCGCTAGTCGAAAGCTAGAAAACCATTTCGACCTTAGCTGATTTGGTCGATTTCAGTTGCCTTTGGGTTTGTTTTTTGGCGGATCTCGAGTCCCCCCATGTGGGACCTCCCGTAATCATGTCGATGACACCTCAAATGGACAGGTAGGGCTCCTGGGCTGGTTTCTTTCCCTTATCTTCTCGCCTCGGGCTAGCCGACCTTTCTCTACGGGGAGTCCGATCGGTTTTGCCCTCTTCATGCTTGGCATGCTCGTCGACATATTTTTTTAGATGACCCTGCCTGATCAGTCTTTCAATTTTGTCATGCAAATTAAAGCAATCCTCCGTGTAATGCCTTTTTTACTTATGAAAGTGGCAGTACTTCTTTGATTCTTTCATGGCTTCTGTCTCGATCAATTTCCTGGGCCTTTTAAGGAGATTGTCATGCTGGATAGCAAACAACACTTCTTTCCTTGGGAGGTTAAGTAGAGTATAGTCATGGAAGCGTTTGATGGGGGATCGACGTCCCTCCTTAAGTTGGAAGTCATTTTTCTCCTTACTTTTCTTCTTTTTAACCTCGAGACTGCCATATTTCAACTTATTAATCTCTTCTTGGGTCATGTATCTCTCCGCGAGGTCTAGGAGCTCCTCCATCGACCTTGGCTGCTCGCGTACTAGTGCATTGGCACATTCTTTGTGCCTAAGGCCCAAAAATAATACGTCGATCAGGAACTCTATCCTTGGGCCGTCAATTTTCAACACTTCCGTGTTAAATCTGGTAAAAAAGTCTGAGAGGGATTCCCCCTCATTTTGTTTCACCGTTTGCAAATGGGTGTGTGGGAATTTCACCTTCTTCCTTGTAAAAACTTGTCGTACAGTTGGTCATACGAGTATATCGATGTCGGTTCCAGCTTAACAAACCAGTCTAGCGCTATCCCCTGAAAGGTGGTTACTAACATCTTAGAATAGATGTAGTCGTTGTGCCCGTGCAACTACACAATGTGCTCGAACTGAATCAGGTGCTCATTTGGGTCCGACGAGCCATCATAGCGGGGTAGGTAGTTAGAATCTTAGCATCGACAGCAATGCGCTTGTCGATAATATCTTGGATGAACAGTGAATCTCTCTCCCTTCGGAACCTCGGCGTCTCTTTTGATTGTAGTTTTTCTCTGTGTTTCTCCTCGAGATCTCCTCCAATCGCTGATTCAACTGCTGGACTTGGTGGAATACTTTCTCACATTTTTCCTTATCAGCTTGTGATGTGTTTCTATTTGGGTGGGGCCTCGAGCGTTCGACCCGATCGCGCTGCGAGACTCGAAAGGGTCGAACACCGTGATCAACAAAATCTGCAACCTCTTCACAGGGTATGGGTTAGGCCGCTTTCCTTGGAAAACGGCCTGAGCTCAGTTCGAGCCTCGAGGGAGGCCTTCTGGACTCTGGTCGATCTTGGTTTTCTCTAGGAGGTCTCTCTTCCGGGGCCGTAGGTTGCGGCGTTACACTGGCCGCCGGCTCCGGTTGTACTGTGTGCCGATTCAGTGCCGCTAAAAGTTGAGCTGAAATTTGGGCGGATATTTGCTCGCTGATGAGCTGCATTAGTTGGGGCATGGTCAGGGTGACCACCTGCTCTGGCGGGGTGCTCAATCCTGGCACGCCAACTTCTTGCTGAGGTCGAGGATGGGGAGAGCTAGACCTTCTGTTTTCTTCTCTTTCGGAGAGGGCTCGCCTGGTGTTCACCATTTTCGATAGCAAACTCAAGTTTCCCACAGACAGCGCCAAATGATGAGGGTGAAGTCCGTTTTGAGTTGGATCGGATGATGCATTTGGTGGTGTTCGACCTGGGTGGTCGATATGTAAAGAAAATTAGGCTGAGTCCTGTAATCACAAGCAAACGTTAAGCTAGCCGAGGCACTCTGATGCTCAATTAGTATAGAGTCGACTAGAAATATCGAGCAGCAGAGTGAAGGCTTTTGGATGTAAAATAACATATCTTTTGAGAGGTTGGAATGGAGATATTTATAGCCTTCTCTTGGTGGGGATTTGTCTGAGATGCCCTTGATACGTAAAACAGATCTTCGTCCTTGCATGAGGGATATTAGGTCAGCTCACATTTCTGTACTATTTCAGGTGGCTGTCTTTCTAGGTTTCATGGGCAGGTTAATCCACTGTAGGTGCGCCTCCTACCTAGTGTGGCAGCATGGGTGGTACTAAGGCGACATGCGCCATTAATATGGAGGCATGCCGCATGTCAGGACATTTAATGCGGCAGAGTTGACCTCCATGGTCGATGATGAGGTCCACTTTATGATGGGGTAAGGCGCAGCGTGGGATGTGGACAAGTGTCACGGTCGAGGGGTCGATCAACGGCCCTGTCTATGAGCAATGTCGATCTGGGTTGTCGATTTGGGTCACCTAACGTTGGTAGCACCATTGGGCCCGGGTGTTAAGGGTTGCTCCCGCCATAGGGCCCCTTGACCGTCTACAGGGCATCCGGGCCGCCCCTCAACAGCTTGCATCAACGAACTTGCACTCCAAGGAGTATCTGCCATGTCCTAGGTGTAGGCCTTTTCTTTTGTTTTCACTATTGTACATATGTAGGCAGGTCAGCTTTTCAGTATCTACTACTGTAACAACATTTTTCTTTTTTAAGCCTATTATAGGAGGGAATGAGTATTCGAAGCTGAGTTGTACTGTGTATTGTTAGAGTCCCCATCAACGTCTAGCGTTGCTCTAACGATTATCGATATTGTACTGCTGCTGTTATCAATGAAATCGAGTTTTCTTTCCAAAGCGTTCCGGCGTGTGAGTGAGTACCGTTGGGGATTGTGCCTCTAAAACATCCTGTGAGGCGCGATTACGACACATAATCAACCAATGGCTATCGAGCTTTGACGGTTTTAAGCTCTTAACAATTACCGAGACGGTTGACGGTTGTTGTATTTTTGGTGGACATAGTTGGCGTGCGGCAAGCTATTAGCCGCACAGTGCGTAGTTTCCTCATTACTTGAGAACCGCCATGTGACAGGTGGTATCAGAGCCTCAGCTCTTAATCCACTAGCCGAGGCAAATGGCGCTAGAACCTGCTACTTTCGCAAATAAGGCGGGGCAAGAGAATGAAGCCCTAAGATGAGTTGGTACTACAAAACAACGATTGGACGCACTGGAGGATGAGGACTCTAGGTTGCGGTTTGTGGTCAAGGCCTTAGAGGAGAAGGTCGAAGGACTGGAAGCAGAGATCACGGATCTCCATGCTCAACTGAGTGAGAGCAGAGATGTTTGGCAGGCCTTGACGGAGGCCCTGAGGGCAAATAATACAGCTGATTTGAGACGGGAAATGGAAGCAATGTCGATTCAGATCGGCTTATTCTAGAGAGCGGTGAGTAATAGGCCTGCCATTGCTCCGAACCCGGTGGCTAGGCTTCGGATACCATAGCCCAGAGCTTACGGGGGTGCAAGAGATGCAAAGGAGGTCGAGAACTTCCTGTTTGACATGGAATAGTACTTCCTTGCCGCTAATATTGAGGATGAGGCAAGGAAAGTGGCGACCACTACCATGTTTTTGACGGGGGATGCAAAACTATGGTGGCGGACCAAATATGCAGATATCCAGGCACGACGGGTGTGTATGGATACATAGGATTAGCTCCAGGAAGCAATCAGGCAACAGTTCTTCCCGGAGAATGTCGAATATAATGCCAGGCGGGCCTTACGAGATCTAAAATATACAACCTCCATCAGGGAATATGTGAAATCTTTCTCCACCCACATGTTAGACATAAGGGATATGTCCGAGAAGGATAAGCTTTTCACATTTTTGGAGGATTGAAACCATGGGTGCGTGCCGAGCTGCAGTGCCAGAGAGTGGCTGATGTGAATACTACTATGGGAGAAGCAGAACAGCTAATGGATTACAGCTCAGAGCCCCGAAAGGAGAAACATGTAGCCTCCAACACTAATCAGTCAAAAAGGGGCGAGACGAAATCATTCAGGCCGAATCCGACCAAAGGTGGGGGAGAGAGGCAATCCTACACCCAAGGGAGCTCACGGGCAAGTTCCAATAAGGCAAAACCAGAGAACAAGCAAGGAGCACCGCAGAAGAGCCGCGGATGTTTCCTTTGTGGTGGTCCACACCGGATGATAGATTGTCCAAAGCATCATTTACTAAATGCCTTGGCAAGCCTTACAGAAGTGGGGAGGGTGCCTAAGCAAGCCGAGACTTAAGCCCTTATTGCTGGAGAGCAGGAGTCGAATGAGGGCGAGGACAACCTTGGCGCCATCTCACAGTGGTGCAATATAATTTCACAGGTGGCAGCTAAAAGAACAGTGCCACCAAAGGCGAGCAAGACTGCACCAGCCCTAACTGAGAACCAGCCAGAGGAGGAATCACAGCCCCGAAACTATAGAAAAAAAGGGCTGATGTTCGTGGATGTGAAGATCAATGGTAAGCCGGTTCGTGCGATGGTCGACATTGGGGCCACCCACAACTACCTAGCAAGTGCCGAAGTGGAGTAACTCAGACTTGTACTGGAGAAAGGAGTTGGTCGGGTGAAAGCTATTAATTCAGCTGCTCAGCTGGTTGCAGGGGTGGCCAAATCTGTGCTCATCAAGATGGGACCATTCGAGGGGAGGACAAACCTTTCAGTGGTCGTGATGGATGATTTCAAGCTTATCCTTGGGCTTGAATTTTTGAGAGACTAGAACGGTGGTGATACTGCACGTGGATTCATTGATGATGATAGGAACCAAGCCATGCGTTATACCTATATTGGTCGAGAAGTTGGGGGACAAAAATCTCTCAGCCATTTAGTTCGAGTAGGGTTGCAAAGGAAAAGAGCTATCGTTCTTATGCACCCTTCACTTTGAAGAGAAGGAGGAGGCATGGGGGCAAGTCCTTGGTGTGGTTAAGGAGCTCTTGTGGGAATTTGAGGATGTGATGCCAGATGAACTGCCTCGAAAGCTACCGTCGAAGAAGAAAGTGGATCATGAGATTGAGTTGGTGCCGGGTTCCAAACCTCCTGCCCGAGCGCCATATCAGATGTCGCAACCTGAGCTTGAGGAGCTTAGGAAGTAGTTGAAGGAGATGCTAGAGTGTGGGATCATCAAGCCCGCCAAGTCACCATATGGAGCCCCTGTATTGTTCCAGAAGAAGACTGATGGGTCCTTACGAATGTGCTGTAACTACCTGGGCATTGAACAAAATTACTGTGAAGGATAAGTATCCTATACCGCTTGTGGCTGATTGCTTTGACCGACTTAGCCGGGCAAAATACTTTACAAAGATTGATTTGAGGTCGGGTTACTGGCAAGTTCGAATCAATGAGGGAGATGAGGCAAAGACTACAGTGGTCACGAGGTATGGGGCCTTTGAGTTCCTGATCATGCCTTTCGGTTTGACAAACGCCCCAGTAACCTTCAGCACGTTGATGAACTAGGTACTCCATGGTTTTCTGGATGAGTTCGTGGTGGTGTACCTGGATGATATTGTGGTGTATAGTGGGACCTTAGCCGAACATCTGGAGCATCTGTGAAAGGTTCTCACTCGGCTCCGTGAGCGTGAACTATATGCCAAGCCGTCAAAGTGTTCGTTTGCTCAGGAGAAAATTCATTTCTTGGGTCACATTGTGGAGCGAGGGAGAATTCGTATGGAGCCAAAGAAAGTGCAGGCTATTTAGGAGTGGCAGCCTCTCGGGAATGTTCATGAAGTGCGGTCATTTCTTGGGTTGGCAAACTATTATCGCAGATTTGTGAAGGGCTACTCTGAAATAGCACGACCCCTTACCGACCTCACGAAGAAGGCAGAGTCTTGGAATTGGACACCCCAATGCCAAGCAGCATTCGAGGGACTAAAAAGAGCTATGGTGTCGGATCCTGTGTTGGCCCACCCAGATTTGACGAAAATATTTGAAGTGGAGATTGATGCTTCGAACTTTGCTCTTGGGGGAGTTCTGATTCAGGAGAGGCACCCTGTTGCTTTTGAGAGCTGCAAGTTGAAGGAAGCAGAGAAGCGCTACTCAGCGCATGAGAAGGAATTGCTAGCCGTAGTTCACTGCCTCAGACTATGGCAGCATTACTTGTTGGGCTCTCCTTTTGTGGTCAGGACGGACAATACTGCAGTCAGCCATTCTGTGAGTCAGTCTAAATTGACCAGTAAGCAGGCACGGTGGCAAGAGTTATTGGCAGAGTTTAACTTTTCCTTGGAGTACCGTGCCGGTGCGAGCAATTATGTGGCAAACGCCCTGAGCCAGAGGGCGGATCACATGAGGATGGTGGCCGCTTTATCCTTGAGTGTAGCTACCACTTCTCTGAAGGACCGAATACGAGAGCTCTTACCGAAAAATCCTACAGGGCAGTATTTGGTTGATCTTGCCAAGAAGGGCAAAACTTGGCAGTTTTGGAAGGACGGAGGACCCTTGATGACCAAAGGAAACCGCATGTACATCCCTAAAGGCGGGGACCTGAGGAAATCATTGATTTTGGAATGCCATGACACTCTTTGGGCGGGACACCCCGGAGCAGAGCGCACATATGCTTTGGTGCACAGATCGTATTATTGGCTACAGATGCGGGATGACATCGAGACGTATGTCCGCACTTCTCTGGTGTACCAGCAGGACAAGCCGGATCATCAGAAGAAACCAGGCTTATTAGAGCTACTACCGATTCCCCAACGACCTTGGGAGAGCATATCTATGGATTACATTATTGGGTTGCCTAAGGTGGGAGATTTGGGGACTATTATTGTCGTGGTAGACCAGTTTTCAAAGTATGCTACTTTTATTGCAGCCCCTAAACATATTATAGCAGAAGGGACGGCTCATCTCTTCTTCAAGCATATTGTTAAGTATTGGGGACTGCCGAAGGATATTGTCAGTGATCGGGACTCTCGGTTTACTGGCAACTTTTGGATCGAGCTCTTCAAACTCCTCGGATCTAAACTGAATATGAGCTCGAGCTATCATCCATAGTCTGACGGCCAGACCGAGCACTTCAATTCCATGTTGGAGAAATATCTTCGACACTTTGTGAGTGGTTCTCAGAAGGATTGGGTGAAGCTCTTGGATGTTGCTCAGTTGTGCTTCAATGCCCAGAAGTGCTCTACCACCAATAAGAGTGCTTTTGAGATTGTGACTGGGCAGCAATCACTACTCCCACATATTATGGACTCCCCACAGGGTGCGCGGTCTCCTCTTGCACAGAGTTTCTCGCAGGAATGGAAACAGAATGTTGATTTAGCCCGAAGCTACCTCGAGAAAGCTTAGAAGCGGATGAAAAAACATACAGATCAAAATCGCCACTTCAGTGAATTTCAAGTGGGAGATATAATATTGGTAAAGGTCCCTGATCCGAGACAGTCAAAAGCAGCAAGGGGGAGAGACCCTCGCTTGATGCAGAAGTACATTGGACCGTTGCCTATCATTAAACGCATCGGGAAGGTAGCCTACAAGATAGCGTTGCCTGACTGGTGGAAAATTCATAGTGTCCTCCATGTGAGCCAACTTAAGCCCTATTATGCAGATCAGGAGGACGCATCCCATAATAGACCCAGCCACCCACAGTTGACGTTCACGAAGAAAGAGAAGAGAGTGGCGAAAGCAATTCTAAATCACCGAGTAACCGACATAGGAAGCGCAACTCAGATAGAGTACTTGGTGAAATGGAAGGGATGTAGCAGTGAGGAGAACTCTTGGGAGCGGGTGACGGACCTTAAGGCGTTCCAACCTCTGTTAGAGGCATATCAGGCCTCAGTGTCGCCGAGGACGTCACCATCTCAAATGGGGGAGAATATCAAAGGTTGCTCCCGCCATAAGGCCCCTTGAACGTCTATAGGGCATTCGAGCCGCCCCTCAATAGCTTGCATCAACGGACTTGCACTCCAAGGAGTATCTACCGTGTCCTAGGTGTAGGCCTTTTCTTTTGTTTTCACTATTGTACATATATAGGCAGGATGCTGCCATTTTTGTTGTAATTTTCAACTTTTCAGTATCTACTGTTGTAACAACGTTTTTCTTTTTTAAGCCTATTATAGAGGGAATGAGTATTCGAAGCTGAGTTGTACTGTGCATTATTGAGTCCCCCTCAACGTCTAGCGTTACTCTAACGATTATCGATATTGTACTGCTGTTGTTATCAATGAAATTGAGTTTTCTTTCCAAAGCGTTCCGGCGTGTGAGTGAGTACAATTGGGGATTGTGCCTCTAAAATGTCCCGCGAGGCGCGATTCCGACACACGATCACCCAACGGCTATCGAGCTTTGACGGTTTTAAGCTCTTAACAATTATCGAGACGGTTGACGGTTGTTGTATTTTTGGCGGACGTAGTTGGCGTGTGGCAAGCTACTAGCCGCACAGTGCGCATTTTCCTCATTACTTGAGAACCGCCCTATGACACCAGGGTATGAGGTGGGCCTGATAGTACATCTTTGGGCCAAGCACATTAGGCTATCCCATATCAGTTTCAGATGACATCAGCAAGGAACTAATGGTTTTTCAAAAATATTAGGCGGAGTGAAACATTTGGAGACCATTGTAATTTCTCTAAATTTATTTGTAAACGAGTCAAACCTAGGGGGTCCTATGCAATTAACCTCAATAAAAATGTTAAAAATAATAATATTTAACAAAAATTGTGGCATTTTCCCTCAATTTTAACGACAGAAGACTAAAAATACTAAAGAGAAATTATGAAATTTGGACCATAAGTAGTCAAGGCCTAAAGCTTGGGAATACAGTGCACACATAGATATACTATGGGACTAAAAAAGCAATTTTCCCTTATAATTGATGTGACACATTTAAAAGAAAAAAAATTCAAAAAATCTCTTACGAATTCATTGAATGTGGATGTCCATTTCCATTCTCAGCTCTCATATGCTTAGGATTCTTGATCCCTGTGATTCATGTATTATCATTTATGAATCTCTTATTTTATAGCTCTACACATTGGAGGATTTGTACCTCATTTGTAAGCTAATTGAAAAGCTTGTAATACAAAGCATCAAAGAATTCTCTACTATTTTTTTGTCTACTTTTCTTTTGCTTATACTCATTATTTTTTCTATATTAGTTTGTCAAGTTTAATAATCTTGACATAGTTTTATAATACATTATTTATAACATGCCTCTGTCAAACTAAATGTCCTAGTAGGACAATCTACAAGTGCTATAGCAAATAAGCTTAAAGCACATCTAAATTGTGGTAGACCTCTTACTTCCAAAGATAAAAATCCTCGTAAGAAAAAAAGATCAATTGATCAAAATATTCAACTAAAATAATCGAACATTAATATGGACTTCCATGATATCACTAGTGATGAAACTCAAGCACTCAACGAGCACAAGTTTCAAGATCCTAAAGATTGTATAAATGAAACTTTTATAAATTTTCTCACTATATGAAGACGTATTGAGTTGAAACAATTGTTTATAATATTTTTGCATATAATATAACACTTGAAATTATGGAAGAAATTGAGGATCTTGAACCTAAATCGATTAAGTAATGTCAGTATAGAAGTGATTGGCCAAAATAGAGAGATGCAATTCATTCCAATCTGGATTCATTCGCTAAGTGCAAGGGTTTTTGACCTATAGTCTGAACACCTGAAGGTGTAAAACCACAAAGTTATAAATGAGTTTTTGTACAAAAATAAAATGAGAAAAAGGAAATTGTGTGATATAAAGCACAACTTGTAGAATAATGATTTTTGCAAAAGCTAGGTCATGATTATGATTATACATATTGAGCTATGATGATATGATTACATTACAATATCTTATGACCCTTGTAGTACATGAATAACTTGACATGCATTTGATGGATGTAATCACTGCTTACCTATATGGAGCATTGGATAATGACATTTACATAAAAAAATTTGAAGGGTTTAAATTGCTTAAACATGTGATCCAAATTCTCAGATAATTTACTCCATCCAATTGCAAAGATCTTTATATGGCTTAAAGCAATCTGGGCGAATTTGGTATAATCATCTAATTAAAAGTTTGATTAAAGAAGGCTATACGAATAATCCAATATACCCATGCATTTTTATTAAGAAAATGGATTGTATTTTATGGTTATTGCTATTTATGTTGATGATTTGAGTCTTATTGGAACTCCTGAAAAAATTTCAAAAGTAGCTAAATATTTAAAGAGAGAATTTGAGATCAAGATTTTTGGGAAAAAATTTTTTTGCCTTAGTTTACAAATTGAACATCTAAAAGATGGGATATTTATTCATCAATCAAATTATACTGCCAAAGTTTTAAAATGATTCTAATGGATGAAGCACATCCATTGAATACGTCAATGGTCATTCGATCACTTGATATTAACAAAGATCCTTTCCAACTATTAAAGAAAAAGGAAAAACTTCTTGGTCCTAAAGAACCTTATCTTAGTGTAATTGGGGCACTTATGCATCTTGCTAATTGTACAAGACTTGATATATCATTCATTATGAATGTATTAGCAAGATTTAGTTCTTTCCCCAAATAATGACATTGGAACAGGGTCAAACATGTTCTTCGATATCTCTAAGGAATAGTTGATCTTGACTTGTTCTATTCTAATAAATCTACTTTGGAGCTGATTGGCTATATGGATGCTAACTATCTTTCTGATATGCAAAAAGCACAATCTCGAATTGGTTACTTATTCACATATGGTGGTATTCCTATGTCATTGTGTTCAATAAAACAATCAATAATTGCCACTTCTTCAAATCATGTTGAGATCATAACGATTCATGAATCGAGTTGCGAATGTATTTAGCTAAGGTCAATTGCTCACTATATCTAGAAGTATTGTGGGTTATCCTCTAAGGAGAAAAATCCCATAACATTATTTGAAAAGAATGCTGCCTGTATCACTCAATTAAAGGAAGGATATATTAAGGAAGATATAACTAAGCATATTTCATCAAAATTATTCTTCTCACATTAAGAAGAATGGTGAATTTGATCTGCAACAAATCTAATCAAGTGAAAATCTAACAAATCTATTTACCAAGGCACTATCGATTGCAATATTAAAAGTTGGTGAGAGGAATTGGAAAGTGTCAACTCAAAGATCTCAACAAATGTTCTCAATAGATGGAGTTCGAACATCGTTTAATTCCTCCAATAGTGTCCTCTTTTGCTTTACTCGGATTTTTTCCCACTGGTTTTTCTCCTAGTAAAGTTTTAACAAAGCCTATTCTTTGTGTAGTGGACATCCAAGGGGAAGTATTATGAATTCATTGAATATGGATGTCTGTCTGCATTTTTAATTCATATATACTCTCCTTGATTATTTTTAAGATTCTTGATCCTCGTAATTCATGTATTATATTAAATAATCATTCATGAATCTCCTATTTTATAACTCTATAAATTGGAGGATTTAGTACCTTATTTGTAACGTAATTGAAAAGCTTATAATACAAAGTATCAAAAAAAATCTTGTTATTTCTTTATATACTTTTCTTTTGCCTACACCCATTCTTTTTCTATTTTAGTTTATCAAGTTTATTAATCTTTACATAGTTTTATAGTATCCTATAATTTTTTTTCCAAGCAAACACAAAATTGAGAGAAAAAAATGCTTTGGATAATAAACTGTAGAAAAATTGCTTATAATAGATTTCTTTCTTATGGCAACTATTAAGATTTTAAAAGATTATTGTAAGAAGTTTAAACTTTTAAAATATTATTAATGATTTAAGTATATTACTCTTTTTACAGTCAATGTTACCATAGTTGATTAAAAAAATGTTGTTCGAGTTGATCATAAAATTTGAAAAATATTGAATCACCTTTCCTAAATTAGACCAATTTTTTTTTTCTTTCTTTCTTTCTTTCTTTTTTTTTGGGTGTGTGTGAGTGTGTTCAAATTAGACCATTCTTGTTTATTACATTACATATTACACATATATATAAGAGCCGTGTTTCCTTGTTTGAAATTAGAAAGATTTTTATTATTTATTTTTTGTTTTTCTTGCAAAAAAAACAATGTCGTCCATTAAGTGTTTTTCCTTTAAATGTGCCGAATAGGTACTGTAAAAAATACTATTTTTGTACAACTGTTTTTTATTGTCCAGTTACACCAATTAATTATTTTGGTTGAGTCCACTAGATTTCTACCTTTTAACTAACAAGGCAAACAAACAATTTTTTGCACAACATTATGTTTGTAGGTCCCGCCATCGATCCTTTCCTCCCTTCTTTTTCATGATCATGATTTTGATTCTGTGTGGGAATTTTCGAATTTGGCTACCCACCTTAACCCTATCAAAATGGATCAATAATTTTTTTGTATTAAATTTGTTTCTGTCACACAATTCTACTCCTTGGCCCTTGCTACTTCTCCGTCTGTATCTTCACCCTTATGATTTGATATATCTATCTTTCTGCAAATTTTCTTTTCCATGCATGTGGTTTTTCTAGCTAGATAATCAAGTTCAGATTGTCAAATTAACATCCACACACTAACACCGGCCTAGATCAAAAGGTGCGCACGGTAACCAACAATTTTTTAATTTCCGCTGGCAGTGGCCTGGAGTACTAGTAGGTATGTTGATTTCTTCCCTCTCCTTACAATGTTTCTTCTAGTTCCAAGTTTTAACTGATCTTACTTTAATTTGCTGCATCTTTCTTTAATTTTTCCTCCTTTTTTTTTTTCATGATATAGGTTGTCATGATAATGACATTTTTTGATCATGTTTCTTTATGATGAAAGTATACACCTCACAGTTGCCCCAAATTCCTACCTGGGTGTGGGTGTGGGTGCTGCTTTATGATGGAAATTTAATTTCACAATTTTCAACTTACTTTGTAGAGTACAATATGCATGCATGATTCTTGGGTAATTTTTTTCTATGCATATGATGAGGCTTGATCTTCTTCAACTCATCATCATTACAAATGCTTGTCGGTATCCATATTATCTTATGAGTTGTAAAATTATGATTCTTTTTTGAAATGTGTATTTGTTGGATAAGCCAGAAGTATATCATTTCTCAACATGAACACTGTACTTAAAATTAGATTATATGAGTTTTTTATTTATCGAGTACAACAGAAGTAATTTAAGTATAAGGTTTAATTTGTTTGGAATATACAAATCAAATCAATAAATTTAATGATAAAACTATTACTCAACAAATAAAAAATAAAATACAAATTAATATTTACGTGATTCATCGAAATTTACCCATATCTATAAAAAAATTCTTTCTGCCACCATAAAATAATTTTATGGTAGAAGATAACATTTAAATTTGACATACTCAAATTCAAGATAAAAAAAATCCATTATACAACCCCTCTCAAAACTAATATAGTGATACTCACTCTACTCTTTTGTATTGTTTTAATTGTAAATCAAAACAACTACCCATGAGTATCACAAGTTTCATGAGCATTTTTGCATAATCAATAAGCACCCCATTCATAAGAGTCAATGATATGACTACTCCATTTAGAATTGGGAAACCTAATAAAAAAAGAATTTCTAAACATACAAAAAAAAAAACAAAAAAATCAATCATTGAAGACTAAAAGTTAAACTCAAATTTGATCTCCAAATAATCGAGTCAAATCCTTATAGCATTACCATTTATACTTAGTAATTCCTATTTATGCACCTTTATGGCATACATGATACAATTGTACTGTTCATGAAAAAGATTTTTCTTCTTAATACAAAGCCAACAAAGGAAAGTTATTTCTTCATTTACATATTTTATTTGACATTAATTTCATGGTTGGATCAAAGTTATTCCTTCCTTTACATGTTTTATTTGATATTCATTTCATGGTTGGATTAGATTAAAGGGGCTTGAGGTTTCTTCTTGCTTGGATGATTAGCTATGGAAGTGTGGAATTGGATAATATCTTACAAGCTTGATGTATATTGAGGTATACATTTGTTTTTATATATTGCATGTTAACTAATGAAAGATTTTCTAATTTACTTTATTAATTTTTTGTTAGCTTGGCTCATCTATAGAGGAAATTATTGTTTAATGTTAAGCAGTGAAATAATATATGTTAGTTACTAAAATGTGTATATCAATACAAAAGGAAATTGACTAAAAATTTGAAATATAATTATCTTTGATAAATGTAGACGGGTAGGGGCATTAATTACAGCACATTACATGATGACCACTTACTAGTTTGTTATATAACATGTGATCGTACAAGTCGATGAGGTTGTCGCTTTGAAATAGAAAAAGAAAAATAGAACTACATCATCATATCAATACTATAGGTAAAATATAAAATTGAAATTAAATTATTTAAAATTAACAATAATCACTATTTAACTGTAATTACACCTTGTATTGTAATTGTTATTTAAGTTGATCATAAAATTTGAAAAAACATGAGAACCGCTCCAATCATCCCAAAGCACACCATCCTCCCCCCCCCCCCCCCCCCCCCCCCCCCCTTTATTTGGTTCAAAATTAGGCAATTCTTGTTGATTTGTCATTTATATGACGTGCGGTCCAATTCGCGTAATTGTAGTTTTGAATTAAACAAATAGAACCACACCGTTATATCCATATTATGTACAAATCCTAGTGGTGTGTTTCTGAATGAGTTAATAAAAAATGATGTGATAATTTTTATATTCTCGCTTTTCTTTTTAGTTTTTTTTCTCTTCAATTAATTTCTTTTTCTTCAATTCTTTTACTCAATTGTGACTTTTTTCCTCTCATTTAAATCAAAAGTTCAATAAATACTTTGGAATTATTAAAAAATTATAGTACAAAATTGATTGCAAAAGATGAAAAATCAATCACATTAAAATTACTTATTGATAAGGTTCATTTGATAGCAAGAAATTACCCAATAATAGTCAGACAAGTGGGGATAAAAAATGTAAATAAATATTTTATTTACTTCACAACATCAAAATATTAGCACGATTATTCAATGCGCCAAAATTATTAGTAGTATAGCTAACTAAAGAGAAAAAAAAAATGTTAGAGAAAGACGAGAAAATAAAAATTGTCTTATCATTATTTTTTAAAGGATTAATTTGCATCAACATATTTAAAAACATACAAAGGAGGTATTGGTGCATTATTTTTAGTATAGATAATCTATACTACTAATAAAATGTCTACTATCTTTTTGGTGTGTTTTCAAGTACTTTTTTAAAATGCTTTTATTTTTATTTTTTATCCCCATAATTATAGAATAATTACCACCCAATTCATACCCTACTACTACCACTTAGTTCCACAATAATTGATGAGTGTTATATATATTTTCATTTCTCTGCAATTTTTTTAATTTTTCTGTAATTATATTATTTTGTATTTTTATTTATTAATAATTGCATACGTATCGAATGTGTACAAACCACCAATTAGAATAAAACTTGAGACTTGTACACTTAAATTATGTACCTATTTTTTACACACACACGTATGTTAGGAGCTGACCTCTCAAATTATGTAAAAGATTTATACCATTGAACTACATGCCACTTCTCAAGTTATGTACTTAAGTGCGGACTTGTACACTTAAATTATGTACCTTTTTTTTACACACACGTATTTTAGGAGCTGACCTCTCAAATTATGTAAAAAATTTATGCCATTGAACTACATGCCACTTGTTAAGTTATGTACTTAAGTGCGGACTATTTTCCTTTTATATAAAAGCTAGCGATTGCTAGGGATGGCAATGGGTTTGGGTAAACCGGGGACCCGTCCCGGATGGGGCGGGTTTGGAGTGAAAAAAATGGGGACCGGGGCGGGTTACGGGTTTTGGTGGACCCGCCCCATATAGTAATTATATTATATATAATATATATATTTATATTATATTATATATAACATATATATTACATATATATTTATATTATATATTATATTATATATAACATATATATATTATATATATAAGTATAAGTATTTAGTAGGTTATAATACTATATTAGAATATTAGGACTTCTTTTTTTTTTAACTTGTTTCAATTTTATTCTTTCAAACTCGATACTCACCAGAACAAAATCTATATATTCAAGTGATTATGAAGAAAAGAGGGTAAAAAATATATACACAAAAATACAAAAAAATACAAAAAATACCCAAAAAAAAATATAAATGGATTAGGCGGGTCCAACCCGCTGGGTTCAGGGCCAAAGGAAAGGCAAGGCGGGGCGGGACGGGGCGGGTCCCGGGTCTCTCAATTGCCAGGCGGGGTGGGTCCTCGGTCCTACCAGACCCGCCCCGTTGCCATCCCTAGCAATTGCCGCACTTGAGTTTTGCTGTGGGCAAATAATAAACATCCTATCACTATAAAAAAATGTATTTTATATCACCTCAATTTTCCTTATTTTTATTAAACCATAAAGAATAAATTTGTTCCCACCTTCCAAACTGCATGGACCTCAAAATTTATAAAACCCACATTTAAGAGTAAACCTTAAGTATTTCATGCTTATTATTTACACATTTATAATTATAATAGAATAAAAATAAAATTTTAAATTACTTACACTTAAGAGTTAAATCGAAATCAATACTTAATTATTGTCTATATTTTTACAGCAGTAAATAATAAAATTATTTTCACGTATTTTTTCTTTTTTATGATTTTTTTTATTTCCCTAATACTTTTAAAATTTGTCCCACTATTTTGCTTAATAAAAATAAAAAACTTTCATTTTATTTTTGTTATTTCCTCTCTTTTTTAAATTATAATAATTAAAAGAACAAATTGTTTAATAAATTAATATATTTATCAAACTTATATGTTTTGTTTTTTGTTATCTCCATCATATTCATAATGCCTCTTCGCCTGTACTGACACACAGCACCGTACGCACCAACGCTCCCCCTCTCGCATATACTAGGGTTTCTCTCTCTCTCTCTCTCTCTCTCCTCACCGGCAATTACATACTGGGTACTAACTTCTCCCAAATTTTTGGTGAATTGGTCTCTTATTTTAACTTTTTTCTCTTACAGAATTTTTATTTATTTATATATAATTTCAACTGATTATTCGAATCATAATTTCTTTGCCTTATTAAATTTTTGTGGTTTGCAGTTTTCAGTTGCAGCTATTAAAGGTACAGACTCGCGAAATCAGTGGCGGCCATTAGCCCGACGAAGGAAGCGCAGGCAAGATTTTGTGCTTTCTATACCAATTTATATTTGTTGGGCAAAATTATTGATTTGTCTCTAAGTCAATTTGATACATTCCATGTTTAATAAGTTGATTTGCATGAATAGCTTGTTGGTGTTGAACGATTTAGGATTTCTGTTGGAATTACATTGCTAATATGCAACTCTGCATGCAGGAAGCATTTAGTGCTCCAATATATTAATCACTCCAGATTTTATTTACTGTTACACAAACAATTTGCTTCATCGCTTCCCCTTAATGTCCTTTATTGGTGTGGTTGGATCAAACGTTATGTTATTTCCTTATCTTTTCTAGATAAATTTGACTACCTATTTTCATTTTAGAAAAAGGGGAAAGAAATAAAACTGAGGCATAGATCAAGTGGCAGAGTTCAAAAGTTGAATACCTATCTTCATCATTGCTCATTCGCTTAACTCGAGAAAGAAGTCCACCAGTTTCTGAAGCTTCAAGGAGAGTGGCAGCGAGACGAGACTGGCGGATGAGATAGGTGGCTGTGGGTGAGGAGGGGATGAGTTTTGGGGGAAGACAGGGGAGGGGACAAACTTTGTTGGAACTTGAAAGATGGAGGACTGGAGTGGGGGTAGGGTTCTAGAAAGTAGAAATTAGGCAATTCCAATTCATTAGATCCATCAAGTAATCAACGGTCAATAGGTATTTAATTTTATATATGTATATATATGTATGTGTGTGGGCTTTTATAAATTTAAGTTTTATAATAAACTTTTATGTGGGTAAACTTCATGATAATCTATTGTCAATCATTTTCCAAAATGTGTATTTACCTGTTATTTTAGAATCCCTCTTCATTCCAGTTTTATGCAGCATCAGTTTGCTAAGTTAGAGAAAAAGGGAAATATGTGTATAACTTCTCTTTTGTTTTCCATGGCACTTTTATATCCTCTGTTTATAGACATTTGCATTCTTTTCACTCTAATATTTTTTTGGTCGGGAGTATGTCTGAAAATCTAATGATTGCGTTTAACTGTTGTTTCATTGTCATTGAAGCAGTACTGCATAAAGTTCCCAGCATCATTTGCTTAACACGCTTGTTGCTCGTTTTTTTGAGTATAAGGAGATGGCAAGTGGGGTTGGACTTGAGTCTCTTGTTGATCGTAAGCAATTCTTAAATCTATTTGAATACAGTACCTTATTATTTGAATCATTTGTAAGCAATTCTTAAAACTGTTTGAATACAGTACCTTAATATTTGAATCATTTGCTAAGCTCCTTGAAATGCTGCTGTTTAGAATATATTTATTTTGACTACAACTACAAGTTAGTCATAGGTATTCCTATGCCACTTTCCTGGATTTGGAATGGTTAGACATGAATAAGTCAAGCTAATAGGGCCCCGATTGGTTGTGTTTTCATTTTCATTTTCTATTTTGGAACAATTTCTAATTTGTTTCCATTATATTATTGTTTTACATTTGAGAATGAAAATGTGATTAGATTAATAAAGTAATGATTTTGAAAAAAGTTGAATTGAAAATAAAACTTTAAGGTAATAATATTAAATTTAATGTGATATTATTATTGAATTTCTTTATGTCTTATTAATTAAATTAAGTTGGAATAAGAAATTATTTTTAATCCAGTGTGGCTCCCGTTGTGTTGGAGAGAGAGAAAAATGTTATTATTTAATTAGTTGCTGGATGGTGGTGTTATAAGAAATTTTAATTAAATGTAGAGTGGGATGGAAAAATAAATTATTATTTAATTAGTTAGTAAATTTTAAATATTTTTTAATTAATTGGTATTTTATGTTTGAAAATGATAGATGTATGTATGAGAATGAAAAAGGTGATATTTTTTTTTTACTGAAAAATGAGCTTAAACAATCATATTTTCTTGTTTTCAAGTAGTATGAAAATGAAATGGCCACTATAAAACACAAGCAATCAGGACCTAGTTATCTTGATAATTTGGAAAACTAGAAACAAAGAGCGGAATATGGTTTAGATATAAATTGCGATTTTATTGATCAATTATGACAAAAAGATCATGCTGGGATGCTTTTAATTTTGTTGTAAGGTGTGGAGCAGCCTTGTGTCTTTATTCTTCATTTCAGATTTTTGGCTGTTGAAAAAGCTAACACGTGTGAGCTTGACTACATGAAAAGGTGCGATCTATAGATGCGCCTTTTGACGTAGTCAAAAGACGTGTTGGTAGAGCATGCTTTCTAATGCAAGTCAGAAGGTGTCTGTGCCAACACGCCTTCTAACTAGGCCTTTGTGCTGCATGTGTGGAAGGTGTGTTTGGCGGTCCAGTACGCCTATTGACACTAGGCATGGCCGTTCCTATAAAATGTCCTCTCCTTGAGGTTTGGTCTCCCATCTCTTTTTTGTCTTGTTTCTTTCTTCTACTTCATGTGGAATAGTATCTCAAGAAGGGGGACATTTTACAGGAAGGGTCATACCTAATGTCAAAAGGTATGCTGGCACACGCTACATACCTACCACGTCTTCCACAAGACTATAAATGAGCCTAGTTAGAAGGTGTGTCGGCAAAGCACGCCTTTTGACTACATCAAAAGGTGTGATGACAAAGCGTGCATCTTTATGTAGTCAAGTTGATATAGGTCAACTTTTCCAATGGATGGAAAATGGAAATTTAAAGGAACAAAGGGCACCGAGCAGCTATAGGCCTTACAACAAAATTGAAATCATACACACAACATGGTATTTGTAATTGATAGAGTAAAATTGCAATTTCTGTATACAATAGCCTAAAAACTGTGGTAACTTCTTTGCAATCCTGTCTTGATTGTTGTGTAGGAGAGCATTACAATTTGTCACGTTCTCTCTCTCTCATATATATATATATATATATATATATACACATACAGATAGATAACCTACTACATGAAGGTGTCATGCAGTAGGTTAGCAAAGTGCCCATTTTTTTGGCAGTACAATATCCCTTAGGAAACTCTTTGGAAATGGTACTTTTGAAAAATGAATAACCCATAGTTATTAAAGGCGTGAGGCGAGGGGCGGGCGACCAAAAGGCGAATGAGGTGACAATTAAGAAAAAAGTTAAAATATATATATATATATATAGTACAACAAATTAAATTAAGTTAAATATATTAAGTATTAATAGATTAGCATATTAATATATTAAACATTTTTAGTATTAAAATAGCAAATTAGTTAAATATATTAAGATGTAGTTGAAGTATTAATATATTAAACATATTGAAAAAGAAAAATTCAAAAAAATCAAAAGTGTCATCTATATGGGAAAAGAACATTAAAAAAAAAAAAAAAACGAAAAGAGAATAGAGAAAAAAAGGAAGAGAGAATAAATGGAAGAGAGAGGATAGAAGAGAAGAGAGAAGACAACTTGGAATTGAGGTTGCTGGAATCCAAGTGTTGGAGAGAATGCCTTGGTTGTAGGAAAAGGTTTGGGTGCTTCTTAATTGTGGGTTATTGATTACAAAAAGCCAAGGTCTCTTATAGGAGGCTCATTTGTTATTATTATTTTTTTTAAATTGAACTAAAGGCGACTGAGGCGACCAAAGTGACAAAGGTGGTCGCCTCATCTCGCCTTATGGTGCTTGCCTGGCCTGGGGAGAAAGAGGTGACATGGTGTCGCCTCACCTCGCCTTTCGCCTGAGGCGAGGGAGGCTACGGCCTTTGATAACTATGGAATAACCTGGAAAAAAGAAAAGATAAAACATTAGCATTTTGAATATCCAAAATCTGCCCTGGCCCCCAGTGAACATACCTCCTTCCCCAAGTTGTGATCCCCTCTGTCACCACCTTCACCACCAATGAGTTGTTTGTATATGCACATCATAAACTTTCTTTAAATACGCTAGCAGATTTTTCGATATAGAATGTCAATAACGAAGTTCTATCTGTTAAAACTTTAAAAAGCTTATGGAGCTAGTCTTTACCTACACCACAAACAGAAAGCAGGCATGGAGAGAGAATGATTTCTGCTAACTAATGCTTCATTTTGATTTTGGTAGCACATTGGCACATGATTATATAACAAAATTCTACTCACCTTAAACAAATAAGGAGCATGATTAAAATTCAAAACAACAAAAATCTGCTAAGTTAATCCAAGTGTCAACAATGAAGATCAGAGATGACTTGGTTGGTGGCTTGGGTAGAGATTTGAAGAAGTCACAGTGTATGAGAAAAGGGTGAATTGTCTTTCATTTCTGTCATTGTCAATACCAAACTAATTCATTATCCAAGAGAAGAACCTAGTTGATACTGGGGTGTCTGTTTTGGGGTGGAGGGGTTGACTTAGTGTGTAGAGCTTATTGTAAGTGGCTGGGTGGAGGGAGGGCAGAGCTAGGGGAGGAAATGGCATTCTTCTTTCTTTTCTGTGCTATTCTTGGTTTAGGCAAACCTTTAGCCTTGTACTTCCTTTGATGGTATGGCAGTTTTTACTTTTTCAGTCAAAATGGGTGCACATGCTATATACTATAGAGGGTAGCAAGCACAACATATATGTGTTTGTGTGAATACTATATATATATATTGGTTATCATGATATTTAAGAGTACAGAGTGAGTGTCTTTGCCTAAATTAAAATTGCCAAAATCACTAAGCCCTTACAAATTCATGAAATTTGTTTCTTTATTGAAATTATTTCTATGGCTTTCTTACCACTGAAATTAAAGAGTTGAAACTATTAATTAACAAAAAAAAAAAAATCATAGAATTAATATTCATGTGATGGTTGGTATTACTCCTGTTATTTTCTAGAATATCCAAGTTTCATCTATACTTGCTTTTAATTTTATAGATGGTATAAATTAACAAAGTCTGCACTAAGTACCCCTCATTATACTGGCTCGCAAATTATATTCTTTATTATATTCCTGGAATCATGGACCACATGCTAGGAGCATGCTGCATGTTAAACTTCATTGATGATAATGCTACGAGCTTAATCTGAAAAAGTTAACAGTGTTTCTATCCATCATAGCTTTTCTTTGAAGTTCTGGATGTTTTTGGCTTGTGTAATTTTCTATCCATAACCGATTTTCCTTGATCTTGTTATTGTCAGAAACGATTTCAGTTATCACAAATGATGGGCGAAACATCGTGGTAAGGTTCATTTTTGTGCCATAGTAGGAGTACGCCTAATTTATGGTCATATTGTTTCATTGAAAACATTGATCTTTCATGCAGGGAATTCTCAAAGGTTTTGACCAGGCTACCAACATAATCCTTGATGAATCTCATGAACGGGTGTACTCCACCAAGGTTTGATCTCTTACAAATATCTGATGTGTACTGATTGCTCTTAACCAATTGCATGCTATTGAGTAATTTGTTTCAGGAACATAAACATGTGAGTACTATTTTTCCATCGATTGGAACTTTCTTGTTTTCTTTGTTTATCTGTGTACAGGTTCACTCTTCAATCAACTTAACTTTTGCGCACTAACCCGGAGTGCATCAGATTCAGTCATTTTTGTTTATGGTCTTTCTTGCATACGTTTGATAAAATGTTGGTAATATCAAGAACAACAGGTTGGAAGGAAAGTACTTGTCATGGTTATTTTTCATGGTCTTCCACCACCTTTTTTTCTGTCTGCCTGCCGGTACCTCTGGCCTCTGGATTCTTGGAGCTTTTTCAAGCCATAAGGTTACTTTGGTTGAATGGTTCTTTAATTTGTATTATCTCTTTGTGTCAATAGACCAATGTAGGAGGGCACTTTTGGGTAATCACATACTTGCAGTTTTCTGTTGTTTTTAGCATCATAATAAGTGTGGACTAGTTTATAATCCATCCCTTCCCCTTTTCAGTATTATTGATGTTTCATGTGCTTTGTACTATTTCTAATTATTTTTAGGGCTACAAATTTTTGGATAAGATTTTGATTGATTGATCTTTCTTGTCATCCGTAGGAAGGCGTACAGCAACTTGTTTTGGGGCTCTACATAATCAGGGGTGATAACATGTATGTTGTTCCTCATATTCTGAGTTAGCAATCGATGGCTCATGTTTTACATTTGGTGATTTATTTATTTATTTATTTATCGATGTTGTGCATATTCCCTATTTTCTGCATGTGCAGAAGCATTGTTGGAGAATTGGATGAAGATCTGGATGCAAGCTTGGACTTATCCAAACTTAGAGCTCATCCTTTGAAGCCAGTAATCCACTGATCTTCCAACCTATTTTTGCTATTTTTGCTTTGCCGTTGGCATCTTGATTGATCTTCCCAATTTCTGAGCTAATGTACGACGGCAAACAGTAAAAAAGGGAAGGTCTTGAGTTTTGTAAACTAAAGTATCTCTGTACTAAATTTATGGTGTTCCTACACAAATGTAATTCTCCCTTTGTCTGAAATATTTCATTTTTACTTTTAGTATTCCTTTGAAAGTTTTCAAATGAGGTTGTCTTTAAAAAATATATTTGTTTTATAAAACTACTCTTGATATGTGACCAAGGCTGTCAATGGATTGAATTCAAATTGTATTTGGATCGGTTATGTTGGATTTGAATTCGAATTCGAAAGTATTATGTCATATTCAAATCTGATTCAAGATTCTATAGGATCTGTAATTGGTATAACAATATTCAAACCTAAATGAATGTTAGATATTCGTTGTATATTTAAAAAAAATTTAAATTCAAATATTCCCAAAATCATCATATATTTATTATTTTTTAAAAAATTTAGTAGAATTCAAATTCAAAACAGTTATTCTTAAAAAAAAAAGAAAATACACGACAGATTAATGAGTAAATTTTAAGTCTATTGATCATTTTAAAGTAATAATAGAATTTAATTTAATCATATTTATTTATCAGATCATTGTATTTTAGGTTTCATTGTTGATAATAATACTTATTTGGCATTATAAATGCATAGTTATACTTGATTATTCAATCAATTAGTTATAGACTCAAGATTTTATAAAAAAAAAAACTCATTTTGATCAAATTGAGATTTGCATTGCATTCTTGCCATAAAATATTGTAGTTTTAAAATATGAATCCACCTTAAAATTGCCATATTATGATGCTATATATATATTTTTATATTTATCATAGATATATTAATATAATATGAATTCTTTATTAATAATATTATTGTCTCATATTTAGAAATTTATGGTGATATTATCTTTTTAGAGAATTTTCTAAACATACCAAGTAGGTCTAACCGATCTAATGGATCCAACTTACCAAGATTCAAATTAAGGTTAAAGCAGGTCTCACATCCATAAAAAACTAACAAAGATTCAAATTAAAGTTATAGCGGGTCTCACATCCATAAAAAATTAACAGGTGCCTTCTGAATTTTAACAAACCTATCCCAGACCGGCCCCATGCCATCGCTATCCACAAATCTTTTAGATACAAAATTTATTTAAGGGCGTTGCAAAATAATTTTCTCTTAATTTTTTAATATTTGCGGAATACGCGTGATTAGAGGCATGCCTTGACTTGAGAAGGGGAAGCTAAATTGAATAACAATTGCAGATGAATAAGAAAGAATATAAGCTTACTTATGAAAGGGGAAAGGGGAAAGGGGAAAGGGGAAAGGGGAAAGGAAATAAAGCAGTCTTAAATGGTATACTGATGAAATGAAGATTTATATGTATAAATAATAAGAATCAAATTATACCCAAATCAATATTCAATCATCTATACTCTATACTAAGAATTATATGTATGTATATCCCATGGCCAACAATATCACACACACACACACACACACACACATATATATAGCCCTCCATTTATCTCTAATAATTAGAATAAAAACATCAAAAAATTTATTCAAAAAAAAAAAAAAAAGAAAAAGAAAAAGAAAAAGAAAAAATGATTCTCAAAGAAAGATGAACAAATCAAAGCCTAAACCTAAATCTGCAGCTGCTATCTCTGATCCTGATGGCATTATCTGCAGATAAACTGTCAACCACCAGCCTGCACCTCACCAAGAACTTCCATTTCATCAGTTTCAATTTCCCAAGTTTAAGTCTCACCGGAACTCTCGCCCGCAGATTCAATGGCACGCTTCCGGTCTGCTGCTGCATCTGCAGCGACTGCAGCAACCCGGCCGCGTCCTGAGTTTGCCCCGCCAGCGTCAGGCTGAGCAACGTAGTGTTCCGGTGGCCCTGGTAGAACTTCGGCAATGACCCTTGGCAAAGTTTTGTGCCTGTGTACCATACGCTCAAACGGCTCCCACTCTCATAGTATATCCCTATCTTTTTGTTTGGATTTCTTGCAGTTATATTAACATTGAATGTGGCGGACAAGTTGTTGTCACTGCTCAGATTGAACTGAGTTATTCTCATGGAATCTACTGAGTATTTTGGGATTTTGGGCTGGAAAACAAAGTATATGATTGCAGCCAAAATTCCAAGAATTATGATTTGGAGTATCAGAAGGGCTATTGTCCAACACAAGCACTTCTTACAGCTGCAACTGCTCCTCTTGGGTGGTTTTATGGGTGCATATGGGATTGTCCGGCGGGGCAGCGGCGGATAGAACTGTCTCTCGGGATCGCCATTCTCCGACCGGGACGACGCTCGGCCCACCAGGGGAGTGGTGGCTTTCAGCGGTGGCGCCGACGCCTCAGGGTCCTGAACTACTGGATGGACTCTTTGGTGATCAGCCATAATGTTGTTGAGAGGAAAGAAAGTTTTTATTTCAAGAGCTACTTAATTAGTAGAAGAGCCTCTCTTGTTTTGTTTGGACAAAGTATTTGGTTTATATAAAGTTAAATTAGGAAGAGAGATAGAAAAGTATGTTGGGATGCATAGACAAAGTCATATATAAATGGTAATGGTTTTGGTGTTGAAGTTTCCTTTTGTTGACTTTAAAAATTAGAGGGTGATGAGTCGCAATCTAGGAAGGTTTCTGCTGTGGGAACTCGCATCACAATTCACATGTATATAAGCATCTATTCAGCCTAAAGTATGATTAGTTTAAAGTAGGCAGTTCCAATGTTACATTATTTTCTAAGTCAAATATCGTTGCGTGGTCGCAATAAATATAGCTAAAATATAAAAATCACATTATTTTTCAGGTATCTACATATCTAAGTTACATATTATTTTATGGATAGCTTGTGGGACTAATGTTTTCAAAAGTAATATTTAATTGGTCAAGGGATTTGAATCATTTAATCATATGATTGGGTATTTTTTATTATTAAATTTTTTTTTAAGTTTATTTATTTATTTTTTTTTATTTATATATAACATAACAAGTCTCTTGGATTCAAACCCCTAACTTCATATTTTATATGTAAAATTAATGACTATGCTAAAACCAATCGTTTGTTGCCTAAATTTAATTCAAATCTAATATGTATTTTTATGATTCTATCAGAGAATTAGAACAATAATTCTTTGCATTACACATGGTTTAGAGTTGTTTAAAATATTAGTTATGGAAATAGTCCCAAAAATTTAATTCAAATCTAATATGTATTTTTATGATTCTATCAGAGAATTAGAACAATAATTCTTTGCATTACACATGGTTTAGAGTTGTTTAAAATATTAGTTATGGAAATAGTCCCAAAAATTTAATTCAAATCTAATATGTATTTTTATGATTCTATCAAAGAATTAGAACAATAATTCTTTGCATTACATATAGTTTAGAGTTGCTTAAAGTATTATTTATGGAAATAGTGCCAAAAATTGAATGTAATCCAATTAAAATTTATAAACTAACAGTAAAATAACTTGTTGGAATTTTCATTTTTACCTACAACTTTAGAAGCTTCGATAGTTGAAAACAAAAAGTCATGCTCAGCCGCGTGTATATGTCGGAGTGCGTTTAGACTTTTTGTTGTTCGATAATTGGAGCTTCATAATTATCTGAAAGAAAAAAGGGATTTAATTGGAGCAAGTCAAGACATACTATTAGTGCAGCTTACGTTAGTCCACATTAATTATCTTTTGCGTGTGTAGCCCCCCCCCCCTCTCTCTCTCTCTCTCTCACACACACACACACACACACACACACACACACACACGTATGTGTTGTTGACTTACCAATTTGCTTATGGCTAAAACTTTCCTATATATAGATGCTAAGTTAATTGCTTGGCTAATTATTTTTAAGAAAGAAAATTTCTTTCAACGATACAAAAAACATATCAAAACTAGGTAGGACCGTTCTATAAGTCCCATCATAATTAATTAAATGAGATCTATTACATTGGATCAATGAGAATTTATCGTTGTGATATGATAATGAGTTTTAACCTGAAATTAAAGACAAGTTGTTGAAAGATCACTAACAGAAGCTCTTCATATTAATATTCAAAACAATACCTTGGAATCATAAACTGCTGCTCTTAAACAGTATAGGGTAGTAAAATGTTTACTTTTAGTATTATATAGTTTGTGATATTTATAAGAATTATGGACCCATCAAGTTAAGTTTCATCACAATATAAAATGGTGCCACATATACATAATATACAAATCAAATGATTGGTCGTATTTGGGTTACAAATAAATTATACCCAACTAACATAACAAATAATAATAATAAATTTCAAATTGTAAGAGTAATAAATTTAAGTAATGGGAGCACAACTATGAATTTTAGCATATTTGTTGCATCACTTGTAACATGTGAAGGCGAGACAGAAAGACCAAGATTAGTTCAACATTCATCTGAAAATGTGGTTTTCATTTTGGCAATTTTTAAGGTGAATTCGTCTGACATTGGGATGAGATGGAGTGGTTGAACTAAGGATCATGGAAGTGTGGGGAGTGTCTTTATTTAGGTTCATTTTTCATTTTATATTTACTGGAAAAGAACCACAAAAAAAAAAGTCTGTTAACCCCATGATGATTTACATTGTTTTGCTTAAAACAAAATTAAATTCTTACAATTATGTGTTGAAAGAATAAAATTAAACTAAGAACAATAAAATTAAATGTTTTGCTTTTGAGCATTTTCTAAGCATTCTAAATATACTCTTGGATATAATTAACAAAATTTTACAGTTTTAACTCAAATATCATATAAATTTTACGTAAAAAACAAACAAATAGAAAGCTTTTGAGCATTTTTTAACCGTTATGAATCTACTCTTGGGAGTCACGATTGTGAGGAATGGGAGGGAAAGAAAAAAATGCTAACATAGTTTAGGGTTTGTTGTGTGTATATATATATATTTCTTGTAAAAAACTAAATTAAATATAAATATATATAAATATTTTGGGGCGGGTTTAGTATAAACCCACACCCATTAGAACCCAAACCCGATCCGATCCGCTGTGGCGTGGGTTTTCTACCTGTCCCGATCGTAGCGGATCGGAGTGGGTACCCTCGATTCGGGCATAAATTACTATCCCTACCCTTCACTAAGCACCAAGAAAATGGTTCTCTTATTGTTCAAATTTATATTGATGACATCATTTTCGGTGCTACTAATGATTTACTTTGTTAGGAGTTTGCTGAGAAAACGAAACAGGAATTTGAGATGAGCTTAATAGGAGATCTCAACTTTTACTTGGGACTTCAAATGAAGCAAACTCAGAAAGGGACATTTTCATCTCACGAGAAAAGTATATAAAGGAACTTCTAAAGAAGTTCGGAATGAGTGAATGCAACCCTACAACTACTCCCATGAGTACAAATACCATACTGGAACTTGATGAGGACATTAAGAGTGTGGACGAAAAGGTCTATAGAGGTATGATTGGTAGTTCACTTTATTTAACTGCAAGACATCCAGATATTATGTTCTCAACATACTTATGTGCTAGATTCCAGTCTAACCCAAAGGAATCTCATTTAAATGTTGTTAAAAGAACATTGAGATATCTTAAGGGAACATCTAACTATAGCTTATGGTATCCACATTCTAAATCCTTTAATTTCATAAGTTATTCTGATGCGGATTATGCTAATTGTAAGATAGATAATAAATGTACCAATGGTGGTTGTCAACTGTTGGAAAATTGCATGGTTTCATGGTGCAGTAAAAAGCATATTGTAGTTGCATTATCCATAACCGAGGTAGAATACATGGCCTTGGGCAATTGCGGCACCCACGTATTACGGATAAAGCGTATTTTACATGATTGCGCCTTGTGTGCCTATTTTATGTGATAGTTCCAGTGCTATTAACATTTCTAAAAATCCAATCTTGCATTCATGCACAAAACATATCGAAATTAAACATCATTTCTTGCGTGATCATTTGAATAAATGTAATATATCAATTGATTTTGTTTCTATTGAAAATAAGCTTGTGGATATTTTTACTAAGGCATTGGAGGAAAGGAAATTTATTGATATAAGAAATAAATTAGGAATAAAGTCAAAATTTGATTTGGCGGGACAAATAAAATATGATTAAGTTTGGCAGTTATTCCCTTTTTGAAAACCGCCCAATATTATGCTCAATTTGTCTTCCCCATTGCCATTTTCGTTTCCAAAATTTTCGGCCATTATGAAGATTAACTAATCCACTTTCCAAAATCTCATTTTTCCTCTTTCGTTTATTTCTCGCTTATCCATCTTCTTCTCCAAATGCGAAGTTTTTTTTTTTTTCCAGCAGAAACCCCTTTTTTCATCTCTATCTCAAAACTTTTGATTTTTCCTCAAAAATGCCAAAGAGAGGAAGCTCTCATTCTGCTGGACCTTCTTCCTCAAAGAAAAAGAAGCATTCTCTGTCCTCTTATGAACCCCTTCCTATCGAAGTGTCTGAAGCCCCTCTTATGCTAAAATGGTATAATAATTCAAGTTCTTATGAAGAAAAGTCTTATTCCTCTGATAAACTTGAGTTTTTAGGCTTTGAGGAACCTGGTATTAAGGACATCCCCATGGGTTCTCCTAAAAAACCAAGTGGTTCAAATGAGGGAATGTCAAGTCCTAAGCCCTCTATTCCAGTTAATCCTGAAGAAGTTACTGACTTGAACTTCGGTAAGTGTCCTCATCTCTTAAGTTCCATTCTACTAAAGCCGAAAAATGTTTTCATCAAAAAATTTCTGGCCAAAACTTAAATAAGGGAAGAGTTGTTAATTTTGATTATGTGCCAAAATCTCTTGCCATTGATCTAGTGTGCAATTTGAAATGGGACAATTTTATAAAATTGGATGAAAGGTCATATCCATATCTTGTGAAGCTGTTTTACTCAAACTTTACCTTTATTGAGTTTGAAAATAATGTTTAAATTGAATCCTATGTGTTTGGAAAAAGGATTGTGCTATCTCCATCAAAATTGAATTTTTTACTTGATCTTTTTGATGATGGTACTAAGTTTTTCAATTTTGGAGACTTGCCTAATGCTGATATTTCATATAATGAAATTACCAAAATATTTTAGGGAGGTAAAAAATATGCTTTGTCTAGTGGGGCTGCTTTAAACAAGTTGAAAATTGAACATATTCTACTTCATAAAATACTTAGCTGTATAGTCTTCTCCTCTCTGGTATCTAGCAGTGGTCATTCCACTGACCTAAATTCCATGTGTCTCTATGTGATGGCTAAGGCTATTAGACAAGAACATGTTAACATTTGTTTTATAATTCTAAAATACATAGTTATTCCTTCTCCCATGAAGCCAAAAACCTTCCCTATTCCATGATTCTTACTTATATTTTTAAGCATGAGGGACTTTTCTTACCTGATGCTTGGATTGAGGGGGAGTGTGACCATATAATTTTAGACCTTGTTAGCCTTAGAATGAAGATTCAGTATACTAAGGATGATAGATGGTTTAGGGGTGTTGGTAGAACCCCTAGCAATATAAAGCTTAATCCCCGTAAATCCAAAAAATCAATGGTTGTTGGCTTAGAATTTGAAGAATCCAGCCAGTTCACACCACTCCTATTAAAACACCAAAAAGGGCTTAGGGGCGAGCTAATAAGAGACTTGAGGCTAAGGTGGATGATCTTGGCAAGGCTATGGAGACTCTTGCCAGTCGTTCGGAAACTCTTATTAATTCCATGGATTACAGGCTCGAGCGTCTTCTTTGAAAGTCCAATCAAACCTTGCTAGCATTATTTGGCTGAAAGATAAAGTTAAAGCTTATTTGGATGCCTTTTAGGCCCCCTTTTGATGATGCAGGGGGAGAAGATTGAAAATTTGAAACTTTAAGCTTTTTATCAATTTGCTGGAACTTATTTATCTGTCTACTGGAACTTATTTACTTTTATTTGGCTGCTGGAACTTATTTCCATTACTAAGCTTATTCCCACCTGCTTTGATGATTAAAATTTTTTATGGGCCTATAAATTCTTAAAGTTCTGGATTATTAGTTTTGATGATTAAGCCTATTATATAAATGAATGATTTTTATTATCTGGTATCTGATGGTATTTGTTTCTCTAGCACACAGACAGGAGGAGCATAAGCTGCTCTCATATTCTTGAATTACAATCAGATAGGGGGAGCACAAGCTGGCAAAACCAAGCACATAAATAGGGGGAGCTCAGGTTATCTCCTTTCTCTATTCAAATTTTTTCATCGTCAAAAAGAAAAAGACTATTAACCCCTAGATGATTTGCATTATATTGATTATGGCAATATTACATTCTTAGAATTATGTGTTGAAAGAATGAAATTAAACTAAGAATATCTTTCCATATTTTCTGCTGGAATCTGTTTATGTACTAGAATTTACTTTCCATAATTAAAAGATTTCTTGAAGATTTTAACCTGATTTACATCTTTATGATTTAGGAAAGAAATCATTCTTGTTGCTTTAATTGATAAACCCGCAATCTATTGTGCTGATGGATCTTTACCATAATATGTTGTTTCCTTGTTTAAATCCCAACGGGCACTTACCATAATGAAATTTATAGTCATTGGTAGTACATCTATATATTGGAAAACATGCGGCATTCTAAGTGTGAATCACTTAGTTGGGAAAAGATTTTTTTTTAAAGTATTTTAAGGAGTCGTGTGATACTTTCATACACATTTTGTGCTCAAGTGTTGCTAATTCTTTGCTCTACATGTGTTTTCGAGGGACTTTGTTGTGAAGAAGGCCAAAGGGAGCTTGGCTTCGATGGACCTTAGGAAGATGAGGACAAGGCAATTTGTGTCTCGAAGGACCAAATGGTAAAGAGGGATGGGAGTCGTACATGCTCTCGAGGGACCCCATGAAGAGACAAATCAACGCTTGGTTACTCTAAGGACCTCTAGGTGAAGAAACCAGTAGAGCGGTACTGTTTGGAATCTTTTGCATTGTTCTAAGTTTCAATCTGGAAGGAGAGTCTAGAGCTTGTTTTACAAAGTGGCAACAAGTCGTGCATCAATCCACAAAGGTTGTGCAAGTGAAACCAGCAGAAGTTCCCTTGGGCCTGTCTACAAAGTAGCTGGTTTCACAGTACTCTGAAATCTACCTTATCTCGTTTGGGATTCCAATTTAGCTCTTTGCGAAGAGCTAGTTTTCACATTGCTAGGGTGTTTCTAATCCTTAACTTTCATTTTGTCAAATTACTGTACTTCATTGTAAAACATTCTTATATTTTAAATGATTTGACAGGTTCAAAATCCTAAGTGAAAGTTTAGGTAGAGGAGTAGGCTTGCCGAACCTTTATAAATACCAATGTCATTTACTTCTATTTTTACTGCTTTATTTATCACTGATTTCACTGGTTGTTTAACTGGGATTTACCAATTTCAGTCAATAACTAAAACAGTTTTCTGCAAAAGACTTAAAGCATTTTGAAAGGCCAAAAAGTCTTTGAGTAATAAACTTATGCCGCATCAAAGTCCCTAAGGCCTAATTCACTCCCCTCTTAGGCGTATAATCATCTTCAAAGTCCCACACGCATTAGACGTGATCAATTACATTGATTTATTTTTTTGGTGAATAATCAATTACATTGATTTAAAATCTATTAATTGATATGCCCTTAGGAAACAAATAAATCCAGCCATATTTGCAAAAATAAATATATAGAAAATAAAAAACATGGGGAGTTGGAATTTTAGAGTTTTTGTCTAGTCCAAAAATAGGGGCTACAGGTCTTTCAAATAGATTAACGAAATAATATGCTACTTTCAAGATTCACATGTTGATTGCGAAACAAAATTGGCCAACAAATAGGGGTGTAAACGAATATTAAATAGATTGAATACACTATTTTTATTTTTGTATTCGTTTAACTTTTTGAATATTCAGATACAAATACGGATTTGATGGATATTTAAAAGTGATATATGAATTCGTATCCATCGGATATTGGTCGAATTCGAATATATTCATATTTGATTATAATTTTTCAGATGCATTAATGTTTTATTAAGTTTAACCGTATTCGATTATTTTTTTATATTTATATTCAATGATAATTATTTAGATATCAATTTACGAATATCTAAATTCGTGAATTTATGAACTTATAACAAATACATATTTTAATTAATAGAAAGAACTATATAATTTCATTTAAAAGAAAGCAATAAAACAAATAGCATAATTTAATTATAAAATCAACCAACAATAATTATGTTGATTAAATTTATTTTTTAATTTTTTTTCTATATTAAAATAATTTTTTAAATTATTCTTTTTTCTTCCCAATTCTTCAATTATAATTTATATATATACATATATGGATTATGAAATTTTTATTGAAAAATATAAATAATATATTATTTAATAAATATATATTCGGAGCGGATATTAAACGGATTTGTATGCATTTACCATATTCGTATTAATTTATAATCGGATATCTACTAATCGAATAAGGATAATATCCGTTTTAAATGGATGCGGATAAATTTTGTATAAACAAATATGAATACGAATGATAAACGAATTTTCAAATATCCATTTATAGCTCTACCAACAAAATGAAAGAATCAAGTACTTAAAGAATCAACATTATGGAATATTTAACACTAAGTAAATTCTTACCCTACAAACTATAATTATTTGAATTCAAAATTGCATAGTTCTTTTGATGGCTTGAGGTGTTCTATTTAGTTTAACAAATTTTTTTGTAATTTTCTTCTTAAATTTTCCACGCGTCTCTTAATTCTAGTGTCCATTCATTTGTCTTTTTAACTATTAAATATTAACAATATTATAAGTTATATCCCTCTTCTTCCTGTTTAGTCCAACATTAGCAATTTTATCATTTTTAGTCTAGTTTAGATTTTAAGTTATTATTAGAATTTTAATATCAAACAATATCAATGTAAAGTTTCAAGTAAAGATTTATTAAATTAAAAGCTGAAACAATAACGGGACTCGCTGTCCGAATTACTTACATTCTTAAAGATTTTGAATAAATGCCAAATGTGAGTGTGAGTATCAAAATTCAATAAGAATTTGTGTATTGATTTTTTATAGCCTAAAAAGAAATCATATATGTTACTGATTTGGGATTGCTATAGGACTCATCTTATTTTCTTTAGAGAGGATAATTTGAAATAAATTATAATATAACCAATTTAGAGTAATACATTTCTGAAAGGTTATACATTTATCATTTTCAAATTTTTGAATGATTAATTTAAAAACATAAAAAAGAGCAAATCTTTTAGAAGTCCGCTAATTTATCACTTTATTCAACTTAGAGAGTGTTTGAGTGAGCTTATAAGCTTCTTAAAACATCTTCTAAGATGTTTAAAAGCTTATAAGTTGATAAAAATTGTTTGGTAAATTTTTTTAAAAAAGAGCTTATAAGATCCTAAAATAAGATGTTATGAGCTTATAAGCTCTTTTAAAAAAACTAAGGAGACCCTAACTTATTTTTAAGATCTTAACAAGCTCCTTCATTTTTAACCATTTTAATTACAAAATTGCCATTATTAACATCTTATAAGCTCCAATATCTTATTTTATCCAAACACTTCAACAACTTATTTTAAAAATAAGATCTAACATCTTATAAGCTTCAAAAACATCTTATAAGTTGTAGGAATTTATAAGATGTTTAAAATAAGCTTAGCCAAACACCCTCTTAGTAGCATTTTATAGATTTAATTACTTCACTAATCATTTTCTGGTATTTGATTTTAAGCGTCAAATTTATCTTTCTTAATACTTTTAGCTTAACTAAATAATATATGTCTAAAAGAAGTGATTTGTTAGATTTAAGTAAAAATAATCTAAATCAAATGCATACAGAAAAAAATAATCATTGAAAAGAAAGTTTATTTAATTGTATTGAATAAATTTTATGTAAAAGTCACTAAAAATATATAATAACTTAAATATACTATTTTTATGATATATACTATATAAAAAAGAAAGGCCCTTTACATACTCGAAGTGGTAGTTACGCCATACTACAACAAAATTTGTTTTACCAGTTATATCCTTAATTTTTAATTTAATTTCAAATGTAAATCTATCACTTGATTTAACATCAAAAAACACAAATAATATGATCAAAACATAATAAATTTTTTTATAAATGTGTAGGTAGATATATTTAATAATTTTGAACTTTTGATATAAAAATTATTTACTAAATATAAATTTATATGAATGGATAATTAATATTATATGCTATTGAATGTGATTATTGTTAAAATTATGGCCCTATTAATTTACATTATAAAAATTGAGTATTTTATCATTTATTAATATAATTAACATCAATAATATAATTAATTAATATGCACACAAGGATGGCGTGCCGTGGTGACTAGTTAGTAATAAAAGAAACACCAACTTCAATTTGCATATATTAATAAGTGTATATATATATATATTATTTATACACATATACATAAATAATCCAATAGGTTCAAACCCTTAGCCTCACACTTTAAATATGATACTTATGTAAGTAGATTACATGACCACTGACTATATATATTATAAATATATATATATATATATAGCTCATTAGTATACAAATGTGTGTATATGTGTCTCCTGATGCAGAAATAGCATTCTTTAAAAAACTAAAATGTTTTAGAAGATTTAGCACATATTGAGTTAATGCTTAAACATTTATAGCAAGTTGATAGGATTCAAAAGATCAGAATAAAACCAAGTAACACTTTAGTTTAACCTAAAAACAGTGCAAAAAGATATTCTTGTATCGCGAAAAAACATGTATTACCAAATTAAATAATTAAACATACATAAGTAGTTACTTTCAACTATTTATAGAGGGCACATAATTTATTAATGTAATGTCCATAAACTTAATCAAATTAAAATTGAAGGGTTAAATTAAATTAGCCCCATTAACTATGTGTTTCAATTAAACTTATACAATATCCATCATTACCTGCACATATATAATGATGTGTCTCCAACTCAATCACCATTGATTCCAAAAATTGAGAAATTGCCTTTTCTCTCTTGATTGGGCTCTTCCTCGCAAGCCACAATACCTTTTGCCTAAGATTTGAGTGAGGTAAAAAAAACAAAAAAAAAAAAAAAACAAGAAGCCACATTACTTGGAGCAATAAAAATATTATCTACAATAGTTTTGTCACTAGAATATATAGCCCAAACATAAAAATTAGTAGGATCATATACTGAGAATTGGCTATATAACATATGTTAAGTCCATATTAGTATTAATTTTAATATCATGTTTAGACTTAACAAATAATTTTCTTGTTTAAAAAATTACAATTCCCTTGCTAATTGGTGAAAGTTTGGAATTGCAGGAATATAAGTGGAGATGCTACAAAAGGGGACAAATTGACAAAAGTTGATGGGAATGCTGACAGGATGACACCTCATGATCTAATCAAGGATGGTCAGAAAAATCTTTTTATTTATTTGAGTCATATTCTAATTAGAAGACTCTTTTAATCAGATATAAATAGGCCTTTTAGACACTTAGTTGAGGAAGGGGATTTTTCTAATTTGGAGAACAGAAGTATCGCGAAAATTCAGGATTCAAAGAAGGACAAAGTGGAGATCAGATTCATCTAGGAATAGAGTTTCTTCTTATCCCTTTGATTTTGTTTTTAATTCTGGATTTGAAACGATGTTTCGTTTTATTCATGTTTTGTTTGACAATTCAATCATGAACTAATTCGTTACTCTAGGATTATGATAGATTCTTTTGAATAAAATGATGCATGATTTTCTTTCATGAAATTAATAGCGCTTAAGGTTATTTCTTCTATTGTGTGCTTTTTCTATTTGATTGTCTGATCAACAATCAAGTGTATCTTTAAACCCTAGAGGAGTCTTGGAAAAGAAAATCTAGGGATTGATTGACAATAGAAGAGCCTTATAATTAATTGTTCAAATTGATGAACTAATTAATTTGTGAGTACGATAGGAATATACCTGCTCGCCCTAGGGAATTAGTTGAGTGGTACAACCTTATTCATAATTTAGTTAATTCACATAGGAATATAGTGAATTGAATAAATTATGGATTTGATTGCGGGTAATTCGGAAGAACCTCGTAATTGCATAAGAATCAAGACTAATAACATGTTATTAATTTCATAGAGAGAAAATTATTTAATCAATTTATTCGATTGATGAAATCATAATTATAGGCTTCTATATCCTGATAGAAATCTTAATCAATACCGTTTTTCTTATTTTCATTAATTTAGTTTTAATTCTTATTTAATTGATTTTGTTTGAATAAAATAAGTGTGTGATAAATTAATAATTAGTAGCGAATAATTTAGTTTCTCGTGGGATTGACACTCTTCTCATCATTTTATTACTTGTTGCGACACGTGCACTTGCGTATTTGTTTGCATTATTTATTTTTGCACAAAACAATCAACAAGTTTTTGGCGCCGTTGCCGGGGAACTAAAATTATTTTGTTTTTGCTAATATTAATTTTAAGCGCCAAGTTTTAGTTTAATTTTTTATACTTATTTATTTATTTATTTATTTTTATTTAATTATTTATTTTTATTTATTATTATTATTAATTTTTTTTTTTAGCAAACGAGGATACTGCAAAAATGGCAGAGGAAGATGGATATTTGGGGGATTATGTTATCCCACAAATTCAGGGCTTTCAGACAGGAATCGCTAGACCATCTATTCAGGCTAATAATTTTGAAATCAAGCCCGCTATCATTCAGATGATACACAGTTCAGTCCAGTTTGGGGGGTCTCCAACAGAAGATCCGAATGCTCATCTAGCTAATTTTTTGGAGATTTGTGATACCTTCAAATATAATGGAGTTTCTGATGATGCAATCCAATTGAGGCTATTTCCATTTTCACTAAAGGACAAAGCAAATAGTTGGCTATCATCTTTGCCATCAGGAACCATTGCCACTTGGGAGGATTTAGCCAAGAGATTCTTGGCTAAGTTTTTCCCACCATCACGAATAGTCAAGTTGAGGAATGAAATTACATCCTTTGTCCAATTTGATCAGGAAACATTTTATGAGGCATGTGAAAGATATAAGGAGATGCTCAAAAAATGCCCTCATCATGGATTGAAAAAGTGGCTTCAAGTGCAAACATTCTACAATGGATTGACCGCACAAATAAGAGGAATAGTTGTTGCTGCTGCAGGAGGTACACTTATGAGGAAAAAGATTGGGGAAATATTTAAGTTATTTGAAGAGATTGCAGCAAATAGTTATCAGTGGCCAACTGATAGGTTAACTCAACCAAAGAAAATTGCAGGAATCCATGAGGTAAATGCTACTACATCTTTGACTGCACAGTTAGAAGCTTTAACAAAGAAGATGAACACGCTTGCAAGTATCATGACCCAGCCAATGCAGCAAGACAACCAATTTATTACTTGCGAAATTTGTAGTGATGCACATTCAAGTGATCAGTGTCAGCATACTTTGGAATCAGTGCAGTTTGTTGGGAACTTCAACAAGAGTCAAAGTAATTCACACTCAAATACTTATAATCCTAGATGGAGACAAAACCCCAATTTTTCTTGGAGTAATAATCAAGGACAAACTTCAGCACCTAAACCTCCACCACCAGGCTTCCAGTAACAAATAAATCCACTAACTCAAGAAAAGAAGCCATCATTAGAGGAGATGTTTATGCTGTTCATGACAAAAACTGAAGCAGCAATTCAGAGTCAATCAGCTTCAATCAGAACATTAGAAACGCAAATGGGCCAGCTAGCCACTGCATTGAGTATGAGACAACAAGGAATTTTGCCAAGTGATACTGAGATAAATCCTAAACAAGAAATCAATGAACATTGCAATGCTATTTCTTTGAGGAATGGTAGAGAATTGCAAGAATTTCAAAAGGTCCCTCCATCTTCAGAGGAATTGGAAGAAGTATCACTAGTTGAGAAGGGAAAGGATAAGAAGCAGAAAATTGAAGAAGTTGATCCTATCAGACCACCTGCACCCTTTCCTCAAAAGCTTAAGAAGCAAAAGTTAGACAAGCAATTTCAACAATTCTTAGAGGTTTTTAGGAAACTCCACATAAATATTCCATTTGCTGAAGCCTTAGAACAAATGCCTAGTTATGTAAAATTCATGAAAGCAATTTTATCTAAGAAAAGGCGTTTGAGTAAATTTGAAACAGTGGTTCTCACAGAGGAATGTAGTGCAATCATCCAAAAGAAGTTACCTCCAAAGCTTAAGGATCTTGGGAGTTTCACCATACCATGCAAAATTGGTACTAAATTTTCTAGACGGGCACTTTGCGATTTGGGAGCAAGCATAAATTTAATGCCACATTCCATCTACCAACGACTTGGATTATGAGAGATCAAGCCAACTAGTGTAACCTAACAACTTGCGGATAGAACATTCAAGTATCCTAAGGGAATAGTTGAAGATGTATTGGTGAAAGTTGATAAATTTATTTTCCTTGCAGATTTTATTGTGTTAGACATGGAAGAGGATACTGAAGTTCCAAACATCCTTGGGAGACCATTCTTGGCCACAGGTAGGACTATCATAGATGTGCTAAAAGGTGAGATAACCATGAGAGTCCGAGATGAAAAGGTAACTTTTAATATATTTAAAGCATTTGATTTCCCTAAAGACATTGACAAGTGTTTTGCAGTTAGTGTGGTAAATAAAAAAGCCAAGTCACATAAAGGAGAGACTGAATATAGGAGTGATCACAAAATTTTGAAAGACTTATTAGAGCCAGGTGAACATGTATTATTCTACAGCTCCCGTTTTAAGTGGTTATCAAGGAAACTAAGATCACGATGGTTGGGGCTATTTCACATAATTGAAATCTTTCCACATGGAATGATGGAGTTGGAAGAAATTGGTTCAAGAAGGTGGTTTAAGGCGAATAGGAGAAGAATCAAACACTATTGGAAAAGTGAGTTGATCATCAACAATCTACAACCACCTTAATCAACATCAAGTGAAGCCAGAAAGTCAAGCCGAAGACTATAAATCAAGCGCTTATTGAGAGGCAACTCAAGTTTTTATTTATTTATTTTTTAGTATTTTTTTATTATTTGTTTGTTTATTTGTTATTTAGTTTTTTCTTTTAAAAAAAAAAGGTAGCAATTGCCCCGGCGCCAAGGTGTGAATTTTCACGCTTGGGTGCTGCATTACAGTGGTGCTTGCGCCAGGGCGCAAGAAATTTTCGGCCTGGCGCACAATTGAAAAAAAAAAAAAAAAAGTCAAAATAAAATTGACTGCCCCATAACCCCCCCCACCCCCACCCCCACCCCCACCCCCACTAAAACAAACCCCACCATCTCTCTTTCTATATATAACAAAATTTTGAACACCAAAATCAACTCCTTTTTCTCCTTAAGAGAAATAACAACCTTTTCAATATAATCTCAAACTTCCCACGCTTCTAATATCGGATAATTTTCTCAGTCACATAGTCACCAGTGAAATCCTCGGAGAAGACGACGGCATGAAGGAATCCACGATCTTTGCCTTCTCATGCTATCTCTTCAAAACTTTCAGGCACATCTCTCAGTGATTTCTCCCATGAAATTTTGTAATCGGAGAAAAAGAAGAAGATGCTCCACTTCCCCAATTTTCAGCAAGTTGAGTGAAGAAGATGTATTTTGTGGAACAGAAGCAGTATAGGGTGTGAGGTGGGGCTCAACTTTTCAGTGGAAGTGCCGAAGTGGGTAGAGTTTCAGAGATGGGAAGACAATTTTTTCTTCTGACCATACTTAAAAGAAAATCAAAACCTTCATAATTTCTTTTGATCGGGCCCACAATTAAGATAATAAGACAAAATGGAGCACAATCAATCAAGCCCAAGGAACAAGTTGTCAAAGCACAATAAACACAAAAACGACGCCGTTTAGAAATAAAGTCAATTAAAAAAAAATACAAAAAGAATAGCACACGCGCCATAATACTGTTTACACGATCATTCCCATATATATATATATATTACTATATATATAATAGTAATATATATATATATATTTCTTTTCCTTTTCCATTTTTCTATTTTCTTTTTCTTTTTTTTTTCTTTCTCTCTACATTAACCTTCTTTTTCTCAAACAAACCCACCTACACCACCATTCTCATCTTCCTTTTTAGCATATTTTAGATATATTAGTGTTTTAAATTGATTTGAATTTTTATATATAAAGGCCTATTTTATTGATTTGAGAGTTTGAAATTAGTTAGATTATTTTTTGAATAATTTTAATTTAATGGCTATTATATAAGATTATTCAATAAATAATTCATTGATTATTGAGGTGAAGTGATGGATATTTGGATGCAAATTGAATTAAATTTTTGAATGTTGATTTATTGATTGGAATTTTTTGATTTTTTTAGGTATTATTGGGAATAATTTTATTTGGATTTAATTCTCACCACAACCATATCCTTACATTGTTGTTGCAATTCCACCCCTGGAGGCCAAGAAGGACGATGACATTATCGATTGATCAGGGCGTATTTTCTTTCTTTTCTTTTTCTTTATTTTATTTTATTTTTATTTTTGTCTTTATTTTTATTTTTATCCTTTTTTCATATTAGTGTCTCTTATTTTCTTGCTTTATCTGTCATGATAGTATTAGTACTTTGAGGGAAAAGTACCTCTCGAGTTTGGGGGGTGCTTTGTGCGTCAATTTTTAGTCCTTTGTGTTCTTTTATTTTCTGTTATTTTGATTTTGATTAGGGCTTAGTAATTGAGTCGATGTCTTGCATGTACAAAAATTAATCTTCTTGAATCAATGAAGATATTACTCCTTTAATTTTATGTTTCGTGAAAAATTATACTTGTGTGATGATGGAACTGTGCATTTTGAGTAGAAGCAATGTTAGGATAACAACCCCTATTTTTGAGCACTCTCTTTCTCACTTTTAGTTATTGGTTAATTTAAAGGACATTTATGCATGAGTTACATAGCTAATACATTAAACTCTAGAATTTGTTTGATTCCCTATCAAAGCGAAATCCTAGAAAACACTCAATTAAAGGAAATGACTTAGGCCATTTTTTACCCGTTTGAGCCTTTTAAACTTACCAAATGATATTATATCCCTTGGGTCCCTTGTTGAGCCTATTTTTAAAAATATCCTTTTCATTTGTCAACTAACTCAACAACCAGCCTAAACACATGATCCCACCAAAGAAATCCCACAATTACTATTGGAATTTCTTATGAAGATGGGAACAAACAGTATAATGCCCATGAGTTTGATTTTCTTCCTCCAAAAATAAAAAAAAAAAAAAAAAGCAAAAAAAAATAAAATGCATGGTAGCATGAGCACTGAAAAAAAAATCTAAAAAAGTAAAAAGAAAGAAAGAAATTGAGAAGTACTGTTCAATAAGTTTGGGGGAGAATTAAGAGGTGATGATGAACAAGTGATGTGGGTATTGAGCCAATGTTATCCATATTTTTCCTACCTTTACCCAAGCCTACATTACAAGCTGTGAAAGTCCTAAATAATCCTTTGTTGAGTGTATTCTACATTAGTGGAGATAGAGATGAAAAGCAAACCTATAGAGTATTAAAGAAGAGTCTTGTACTTGTACATAAATTAATCCGAATTACCAGTAACTACTTGTAGAGAAAGCACACACATACGCGGGTGATTCATTTGAACATTGTATCTGCTTATTTGTGCATAGAAAAATTAGATCGCAATTGTGATTGACTACGAGCATAGCTTTGAAGTAGTTCCGAGAGTAGCAAAAAGAAGTGATGTTTTTGTATATGCATTTTTGTGTTAATTTATTTTTCTTTGAGTGTCTTTAAGTCTTTTCTTTGTGTTGCTCGAGGGCGAGCAACATATTAAGTTTGGGGGTATTTGTTAAGTTCATATTAGTATTAATTTTAATATCATGTTTAGGACTTGACAAATAATTTTCTTGTTTAAAGAATTACAATTCCCTTGCTAATTGGTGAAAATTTGGAATTACAGGAATATAAGTGGAGAAGCTACAAAATGGGACAAATTGACAAAAGTTGATGGGAATACTGACAGGATGACACCTCATGATCTAATCAAGGATGGGCAGAAAAATCTTTTTATTTATTTGAGTCATATTCTAATTAGAAGACTCTTTTAATCAAATACAAATAGGTCTTTTAGACACTTAGTTGAGGGAGGGGATTTTTCTATTTTGGAGAACAGAAGTATCGCGAAAATTCGGGATTCAGAGGAGGACAAAGTGGAGATCAGATTCATCTAGGAATAGAGTTTCTACTTATCCTTTTGATCTTGTTTTTAATTATGGATTTGAAACGATGTTTCTTTTTATTCATGTTTTGTTTGACAATTCAATCATGAACTAATTCGTTACTCTATGATTATGATAGATTCTTTTGAATAAAATGATGCATGATTTTCTTTCATGAAATTAATAGCACTTAAGGTTATTTCTTCTATTGTGTGCTTTTTCTATTTGATTGTCTGATCAACAATCAAGTGTATCTTTAAACCCTAGAGGAGTTTTGGAAAAGAAAATCTAGGGATTGATTGACAATAGAAGACCTTATGATTAATTGTTCAAATTGATGAACTAATTAATTTGTGAGTATGATAGGAATATATCTGCTTGCCCTAGGGAGTTAGTTGAGTGGTACAACCTTATTCATAATTTAGTTAATTCACATAGAAATTAGTGAATTGAATAAATTAGGGATTTGATTGCGGGTAATTCGGAAGAACCTCGTAATTGCATAAGAATCAAGACTAATAACCTGTTATTAATTTCATAGAGAGAAAATTATGTAATCAACTTATTCGATTGATGAAATCATAATTCTAAACTTCTATATCCTGATAGAAATCTTAATCAGTACCGTTTTTCTTATTTTCATTAATTTAGTTTTAATTCTTATTTAATTAATTTTGTTTGAATAAAATAAGTGTGTGATAAATTAATAATTAGTAGCAAATAATTTAGTTTCTCGTGGGATTGACACTATTCTCATCATTTTATTACTTGTTGCGACACATGCACTTGCGTATTTGTTTGCATTATTTATTTTTGCACAAAACAATCAACAACATAGTCCTTATATCATAACGGAATATTCATCTCTTTTCTTTCTTCTTCTTCTTCCTTTTTTTTTCCCCGGGGGCGGTGGCGGTGCATAACTAGTTGATGATTTTAATTGATTAATTTTTTTTTTATGATTTTACTACTTTTCTTATTTATTTATTTATTTTAAAAAATTAATTGTAACAATTATCACCACTTCAATCTCAAATTCGTTTCAGCCTCGAGGCCAATTAATTAAGCAACTTGATTGCTTAAATGACATAGTTAAATTCTTCATGTGCTTTTCACATAATTAATTGATTATCTTACTATTTGATCGTTATTTGTTCAAGTGAACAATTAATTTAGGTTCACTCATTTATACTAAATTTAAGACTTTAAATAATTTAATTTGATTAACTCGCATAAAACCAAATGTGATCTAATAAAATCAATTTAATTTTTCCATATAATTCTTCTATCAAACTCATAGAAAACTAATGAATTTTCTCTATATGACTAAATAAAATGATCTGATTAATCGAAGTTGAAGAGGAAGAAAAAGAAGGATGATGAGAGAATGAGCATTTTTCCTTATTTTGTTTACATATGTTGTTTTAGTAAATTCCTTAGGTTAAGTATAATTTTTATAAAAATATGGTCAGTAAAGAACTTTGGAAATTAAAGTTGCCAATATGATAAAATCGAAAATTAGAGAAAAAAAAATCAAAAATCAGATAATAAAGTTCAAATTAAACAAAAATCGTCAAAGAAGTTAAATTATTCTTAAACCAAAATAAAAAGAAAATAAATTATTGATATTAGTTATGTAGCAGGGTACTAACATGTGCATACCTATCAACTAACCACGACCAAAAAGCCCACGAAGAGGACCAGATGCAGCACGCTTTCTCCCCTGGATCACCTAAGACATTTTGCTAAATATTTTCAAACTTATTTCCTATTAAATTTTACAACACATGATATGCAAAATATACGGACCTTCTCATTGTTGAATAAGTCGTCTGCAATGGCTTCCATCTGTTTGCGCTTTTTCTCCTCTTTTATAGATTCCACCACATCTTCGTTCCCATAGTCAGACTCTCTAACAAAGATGGAAATATGCATTCAGATATAAATAGTCTTAATTCCTAAAAAGAATAGAGAAGCACAGCAAGGCAGAGAACTGAAACACACTCGTATGGGTACTTGGAAAATGGAATAAGGTTGTTGAAGCTGTTCCCTGATGGAGCACCCACCTTACAAAAATAGAGAGATCAACTATGTAAGAAGAATGAATCACCCAAAAGTTAAGGAAATAAGGATCACTTACCTTCCTGAAACATTTGAAGTTTATAGTTGCAACGTTTATTGACGAATGACCAGATTGTGGTAAGTTAGGCTCTTGAACAATAAGATCTTGGCTGTATATTATATCAAGATTTTCAATTTCAGATGCAGGTCCTTTATCCTTTCTCATCACAATACTTTCATTTCTGTCCATTGAAGAAGTGATATTGACACTTTCAGGCTTCACAGCAGTCCGGTAAGTACTATCAGGCTTAAAAGTATCCAAATTAAGAGGTAAAGATCCTTGGCTATCGTGTTCACTGGTTTTGAAAGCAGCTGTATTCCCTCCACTGTCATGCTCAGTAGATTCTACAATATGAACAATGTTTTCTGCTCTGCAATCATTTCCAGAAGATTCTGAACTGTGGATTGCTATCTTTCTCTGGCGTTCATTTTCAGCATCCTCCGCTAAATTAACCGCCACAGATGCGTGCACTGATGTAGCAGTTTCCTTTTCTACATCAGAATCTGCTACCACTGTTTCATCTGTGGAGCATGAGGACGTCACCAGCACTGCAAAAAAGACATTTATATGAGTGAATTAATTTTCTCCATCTCATTTGCATCCGAGTTGCTCACTCAAGTTGTCAAAATAGTTTGTTACTTCAAATTTGTTCCAACTCTATTCCAAAAATTCAAATCAGACCAAGTTCCCTTGACTAGACTCCAAAAAACCAGACAAACAGGCCATTAGGGGTGAAATGTTTTATCTGCTCTATCATCATTGGCCTTTGCAAATTTCCAAATTCCTAGCTCCCTGAAAAATCCTAATCATCCACAAGAGAAAGACTAGGTGATGGTGCGTTCAATGGTTAAGGTATTATTAAGGATATCTCACAGCGTCAGCATACACATGAGAATGATCTTAGCCATATTCAGGGCTTTGGTGGCGTTCCAGTGCAATGAAGTCTCTGCCTTACACTGAGCAGTCACTACCCCTTTTATATTCTTCTCTTGACCTTTCCAGAGCAAGAGCATTGGAAATTTTAACTATTGTCTTTTATCAAAAACACATTGGGTTTCCTCTGAACAACAAACCAATGAACCAGAAAAATGAGTCCTTGACTTAGTAATGCTTTGCATTTACCTCCCATACCATCCATAAGAGAGAGAGAGAGAGAGAGAGAGAGAGAGAGAGGTGCACATAACCAGACTTCATAGTTCTTGAAAGTATTTCTAGGTAGTGTCATTTATGGCCACTCCATGGTTCTTTTTGAACACATTTTTTCTTTTCTTGAACTATAAGCAGTCTCATGGAGAACCATTGAGTAAAATATAGTTAAATTTTGAAAATTTAGAAAAGAAAGTAAGGATTTTAGATGGATTTACAAAATTTAAGAAACTAATTTGAACTGAACATTATGGGTCATGGGACATGAAGACCGTTGAATTTTTGAAAGAAAGTTCTAATTTATGTTTGTTGAGAGGAGGGATAACAAAGTTAATTAGGTAATCAGACTGAGATATAGGTTTCTGTTTAAATGCTTGCACAGCCAATTGATGGTCTTGCTGCTGACTCTTGTCAGTTGCTATTCTATTTCCAACACTGCTGCCCTCCAAAGGGGTATGGTCCTGACTACAGAAATAGTTTTGACACTGTATGAACAGGACATTACCTCAAGAAGAGAAGGAAAAAGAGCTCCACGTAAGCTGGTGCTTTATCAGCTAGCATAGTGGTGGTAATCATACTCCTGCTTTGCAATTGATCTGTATTATTTAACGTCCAGAACACAAACCAAACAACGTCTTAGTCAAGGGTTGTAATGGTGTTGAATGTGGATAGAAGGAGCCTTTAGCTAAACTGGAGGGGAAAAGAGAAGAAAAAGAGAGAATAATTCTTCATGGAAGAAAGTAAGAGCCAATAGTCGGACTAGACTAACTTTTAGGTCTCTTTTGGGATATGGTCGGAGAGCTCAGTAAGTGACTGATTGCTAATGTCGAGGCTAAAACATCCAACACAACTATGCAATGCCACAGCTTCCTGAGGCTTAATAACCACACTTATTCACATCAATTAGGTATGCTGCAGCCCATCCACCACATGGCGGTCTGCACCACAAATATGAGAATTGGCCATATTGGTAATTGTAGAAAATCATAGAGGTTAAGATCCAACTGCACTTTGGTGAATAGGGAAAATGAGGAATGGGGACCAAAGCAGCCTTGCACGGCTCTGTTCACATGGAAAAAGTCTTAACTGCTATCTGAAACCTGACAACTGTTTTATTTTGCATAAGCTGGGTGGCGGTGCTTACTTCTGCTCTCATTCACTTTCTCCGGAACTTGACAGCTATATTTTTGCACTCCTTAAAATCCTATATCATATTTGTACTCCTACGTGCTACGCAATAAGACCATTCCATTCTACTAATGAGAAACAATCTCGGGTATACCAGTCATGGTGCAAAGCACTTACCAGGTACTGATGTCATAATAGAAGGATCAAGGTGTCCAGAAACAACTGCTGAAATTAATTCCATCTCTTTCACCTTAGGCAGAGAACTGAATTTATTAAAACTTTCGGTGCTGCTTGTCAATCCGGCTGGCATCACAAACACCAGGTTGTCTCCTAAATTCTACAAAGACCACGCCCAGTCAAGTTAATGACAAGGAAAGACAAACTAATCAGTATGAGAGTTCTGATAACTATAACTACAAAATCACTAAAATGGAAACGGAAGTTGCATAAAATGTCAACATTTATAAGAGAATTGCCATAACTTGAAATCACTTGATAGGCCAGTCAATCACCCTACCGCGGTTCACACCCTAAAATACAAAAACAATAAACTCTATATTTTAACCTCCCATAAAATACCAGAGCAATAAGACCCCATACTCTACTCTACGCTACTCTATCCTATCTAACCCAAGACCTGTTGGGTCTAGCTTATTGGATCCCAACTTATTAATTTAATCAATGATTAGGTCACAGTTTGAGGAGGGCAAGATAACTCATTTTATCAAAGCATTCAAGGAATTAGGAATATCAAAATCTGCAGCAAGTCCTGTAACCTGAATTACATCCAACCTAGACTTAGGGCCCAATTTTGAGCATTCATGAATGCTTAAACTTGTATTGGTATTGACTAGAACTAAATCAAGAAACTAATCATTTAAAGATGGGAAAAAAAAAAAAAAACAGAACCCCCTTGGTCTAACTTTTATAAAAGGATTTAATGTGTTCATTAAATTTTTTCAGATATATATTTAAGAAAATAGTATAAGATACAAAAAGATATTGCTTAAATTTAATTAGTGCATATATTTAGTTTAATCATTTAAGTTAATTTAGTTAATCTATACACTTTAATTTCGGTATACTAAACAAACAAAAGCCAAACTTTTTTAACCTTTTTCGCTCCTCTCCCCTCTATTATTTCTTTTCTATTTTGTCCTCTAATTATATTATTTTTTTCTCTCTCTTTCACTTTATTCTTTCTTTTTCAAATAGTGTTTTTCATATAATATATTCAGGTAAATAAATGTACATTGTTGGAGAAATTTACTATTGTATGAAAAATAACAAATATTTTTAATTTATAGATATTGAACATTTATCATTAGTACGTATTTAATTTTGATATAGGTAATTTTTAGATTAATTGGTTAAATCTTGGTATTAGGATTTAGGGTAATGGGTAACTTTTGGATTTCAATGGATAATTTATGAGTATAGTCCCTACTCATACTCGTGATATTAATTTTAATGGGCATGGGGACCTATCACTAACTAAGCAACTTAAGTCTCTGTCAGCTTATTACATGCATATATCAGTCATGTTATGCAATGAGAATGTGTAGCCTGTATGGCACATAAAATACCGGATTATACAACTTCATTATGGTATTAATGCCATACCACATATGGAGTATAAAGTAACAGATTTTACAAAATCATTACAGTTATAATGCCATACAACATATGCAAGCATCAAACCAACTTTTTCCCTGGCCTGTCAATCCACTCTAGTTCCAAACAGTGTCCCATTTAGAACTGCTGCACATTACAAGTGATACACAAATACTTCAGCTATCACAACATTTGACTCTAAGGTAATCTCTAAACACGTGTACAAAGAGCATTTCCGCATGATAGGTGCACATGAAAAGCCTTCCATAGAAAAGTTGAGCCCAGAGATTGTGATTTAATATAATTTCACGAGGAACTGGCATGCTTAACTAGCCAAAGAGGCAAACAACAATTTCATTGGTTGGACCATGCCCCTCCTCTCAAGGTACAGTACCTTATGTTTCCTTTCCAACAAATTCACACCCTCATAAAATAGCACAGAGCCAAAATACCGTCATTTCATCACACACTTTTAACAAAGATGATTATTGCACACAGCATAATTAAGAATCTCAATTATTCTCCACAAAGTGATCTGGTTGATATTGTCAGGAAAGGTGTTCCAAGATCTATAATCACTATGAATTGTCTCCAGGCACACTTGATGATTTTCACAGTTTCCGAGTTGCTACTGTAGTCACAATTTTCTTGAAGTTAACAACCATCAAATTAGCACATGACTTCTGCTATAAAGCCTATCAACATGCAGTAAAGAGTTTTCAAGGATAGCAGCTCAGCCGAAGGCTTTCTGATAAAGTTATATAGTGTATTGGCTTTTGGAGTTAAACACGTTTTGCCACATATAAGAAGATTATGCATTTCTGTTCAGTCGATGATGAAAGTTTTAAGGCATTTTTGAATGAGAGATCATTCTCCGGATTATTGAGTCGTGTTGAGCATACCACAGACTTGGACAAGATTGCATGAGACATTATTTGTTAATGGATTTAATTACACCTAGCATGATTTGTTGATGACAGATAAAGAAGAAGAGAGTGATACGCCTACCTGGCTCCATGGATCTTGAGGATCAATATAAACAACTTTTGCACCACCCACATCCAACAGCAACTGCAACTTCTCCTTAAATTTGTACTGCCAGGAACAAAATGGGACAGGAGGCAGAGGAGTCATCCGGTATAATTAATTTCCTTTTTTAACTTCCAAATATCATCTCAGAAAAGGCAGAAATGTTAAAGTAGCTACAGCAGCTGCAGGCTTAAAAACAATTAGAGTCTGTTTACATACCAAGATAATGGTGTTTTATTGCATTTCCAAAAGCATCTTCTGTTCTCTGACATACGTTCTTTTCTCAGTAAAGATATTAGATGCCGTTGGCATGAGAAACAGAAAAAGAAATAGAAAATACAATAGCTATTTTTTTATTCATTTTCCTGTTGTGAAAATATTGGGGCAAATGAGTTGCAAAATCTGGTCAATTGAGCTGGCAGATTAAATTGACATCTCACTTTGAGAAAAAATGCTTGGTCCACTCATTCTCAAATGCAAAAAGAACAGTGCTTCTGAAAACAGGATGTATGCTTTTGAAACATAGGGAGTAGGTTTTGCATAAGAGATGGAAAAACAAGAATGTTGCTTTGCATGTAATGGTGTTTCTCAAAAATATTTTCAGAAAACAGTTCCAGAAAATGAGCAAACCAAGCAGCCATTTTTCTTTTTAACTGGAAAAAAGAAAAAAAGGAATTCTGGAAATAAAACCAAACATAGGGAAGGATTTTCACTAGTCTTTGTAAGTAAATATTTAAAACAGCATTAATAACCTTTTCAGAATACTCCAAAGGATGAGCAACATGTCCAAAAACCAGCAAACAAGTCATTGAAGTAACACAATTTTTTCTTTTCGAAAGAAAAGTTCCAGAAGAGGCTCTGAACAGGCCCTTAATATGTAGAATCAAGCTATCACTATGAAATTTTTGTATCTCAATATGACAGCCATTTTACTATACTTTATTAACAGATACACCATACTGTGATCTATGCCAAGTTTACTTTGTATGCAAGGACCATGATTCATGTATATTGTGGTTATACTAAGGCACTGCTCATATTTGCACACATAGATATGTATGCACACACATCATATGCTCATGCACAGATATGTCTATACAGTTTTCCAATGAACAAATGGAAACATGTAAGAAAATGGAACCTAACTACCAGATGACAGCATGAGACTGTACAAGCACCAGGAGTATCACCTTGTGTATGGATTCCAACAGAAAAGTGTATCCTTTCAAACACTGTTCTCGAGATTGCGGGTCAGTGACTTTGAGAGATACCCCTTCAAATATTAAAGTTGGAGCATGCCTGATACAGATAGCAAATATCTCTTAACCAACAAGAAAAGGAGACTTCCATCAGAGTATGTCATTACAAGTTGCCTCAAGAGGAAGAGTATACTCACAGGAGGGAGCTGGGTATTTCGGTGCAAATAGTTTTTCCTGCAATTAGCTAAACACCATGGTCCAGTAATTAGTAGATACATAACAGCAAAAAGCCAAATGAATTGGTTCTTTACCAATTTGATAAATAAATCAAAGAAGCAGTTTATACACTAAAGTAAAAATATCTACTATACATAAAAATTGTTAGCTCAACCCAAGGACAAAGATGGGAAAAAACTTCCAAAGACTGTGCCACATAAGTCTTGTCTCTGAGTTATCCTTTTACTAAAGATCTTCAGAGCATATAGACATTTAATTGAGCCCACAGAAGACTTACTCAAGACATTTCTGAAATATATGAACTATTCCTTCTTGTTCAGGCATAAAAATTCTTATCCAAGAACTTAGTAAAGAATGTAGGTTTTTTAGGTGTAATAGATCTTGATCAGTCATCTTTTTCCATAAAACCTAAGTAGTCACTAAAGCCTGTTATACATAGACTCATTCACAGGTTCCCGCACATGTTTGCTTCATGTCATGTTCATAACTGTGATGGAAAGAGGATTTTAAGAATACAATCTACTGAGAATGGCGGATTAACATGCCACAACCTCGTACATCAAATTTCAACACCGATAAGCACTCCAATAAAAGGATCTAGTCACATTACAAAAAGCAATTGAACAATTCATGCCAGTCTTTATTGATGTCACCATGCACGTGGAAACCAATTTGATCAGTGCATACAACCCTCTTAACCTACTCAGACTAGCAGTGATTGAATAGCCATCTTTTCCGAATTTCCAGAACAAGAACACTACTGTTACTACACTTAACTTCCCATTGAAAAAGCAATTGAACCATACCAGTAACTATAGCCGTCTGCATGCTGTGAAGTACCCATTCAGTCCATGCACACATCCCTCTTAACCTGCTGGGACTCCTAGTGATTGAATAGCCAGCTTCTCTAAGTTTCCCAAACAAGACTTCAGCTAATGTTACTAGCTTTCACTTCCCACTAAAATTCTTTTTACACAACCAATTTTATTAACACAGCCTGGTTGTTTGATCTAGATAAAAGAAAGTTCAAAAAGGAAATTAAAAAATATATATCTTTTTTCCATATGCCAGAGGAGCAGATAATCACATTCTAACAAGACAATGATCAATCAAATATTCAACTGACAAAACATTATCCTACATGCATTCATGTCAGAACTAGGATCCTACATATCCCACTCCATTCTTCTGAAGACCATCTCTATTTTCCAACAACAAAATAAGATACATGAAAATAGTTGAATTTCCCATTCCAAATTGGATGTTCAGAAACCCAGATTTGATTGTTTCCATTTGTCTGAACCATAGTTGATATCAGAGACCACCCTGATGCCTAAGGGCCCAGACCTCGGGCCCATGCTTCACAAGAAAACATTAACAATATCAAGAAGGCCAAAATTGCTTTTTCTTTTTACCTTTTCTCATTTAAGAATGAATAAATCATCTAAATCATATTTTTCCAAGGAATTCATTATATGCTTTGAGTTTAATTATACCCTTGCAAGTAGGGGTGGGCAGGGGGGTACCCACACGAGGGCTCGGGTATCATTTTTTGATACCCGAGTCCCGACCCCCATTTTATGGGGGTACCCCCAAAACCCCCATTAATTTTTTTTATATTTTTAATAAATTAAAATTAAAATTTTGTTAATTCATTATTTTTTTTTTTTTGTGAATCAATTAATAACACTACAATTTATTATTCACAAGTTCTAAATCCCACCTAATATATAATTTTAAAACTTAAATATAAACATTATAATTAATTTTTTAAAAATAAAATGGGGGTACTCAATATAATTTTAAAACTTAAATATAAACATTAATGTATAATATATTAAATATATAATTCTAATAATATATATATATTTTTTTTATTAATAGAATGGGGGTACCCGATCGGGTATCGGGTACCCCACCCCAATACCCGATACCCAACCCCCAAAATTTCGGGTACCCCCATAAATACCCGATCGGGTTGGGGGATTAAAAATACCCGACCCGAACGGGAAATACCCGATCGAGACGGGTCGGGAATGGGGGTACCCGAACCCGATGCCCACCCCTACTTGCAAGACTACAGTTCAAAATACAAATAAGAACACATTATGATGCATGCCTGTGACAAAATTATGACACACCCCATAAATACAGAAAAGAGAATGGAATAGGGTGACAAAAAATGCATTTCTTAAAACAAGCAACTACGCAACTTTCGGGTAACATTTATTATATCCTTTGAAATTTGAAAATGTTGTCTTTGAAAAAGTCCATATATTCAGGTGTAGACTAAACCATCACCAAAGCTGATTCGGAGTTTAATTAATTGACCAAGCAAGTCAATCTTCATATTTTTTTCAATCTTCTTACTTTTTCTTATGAACCTAAATAAACACTCATGTAGTTGACAGTTTGCTCAGAAATCTTAGAAAAAGATCCCATGATATAAAAAGAATAATAAAATGTTACTCCATACTGATTATTTATCAGGATGCTGTGATAGAAAGATGCACAGATGAAAAGCATAGTTGTGTTTCGAACATTAAGCATAAAAATACCATCTTTACAAGTGATTGTGTGCATTTACAGCTATTGTTTGGAGGATGGGGTTTTAGTGCAGAAAAGGGCTCCCTTATCCTGATCAAGGTGGGTGCAGAAATACCTCTATCCAGCTAAATCCAACAAGGGGTTTTCTAGCCACTATAGCGTCAATTGTCTCATTGTTGATAGGGAGAAAGTCATCAATGACCATATGTGTGCATTTAGAAGTCCAAGTTTGTGCAACAGTGGCACCTGCATGCTCAATATATTAATAATTATCTCAACTCAACGAAAACCAAATATGATAACGGAAAAATAACATGAAGAAATTAAAATAGAAAAGGAGAGAAAACATTTAAGTCTAAGTATGTCACAAATGAATGAAGCTATTAATACAAAAGTAAAAGAGAAGGGGAGAGTATTCAGGTTTGAGCGGCAACAGTAACATGAAGAAAATTAAAATGGAAGTGAAAAGTTTCAACATGAAAATATTCAGCCGCATAATACAGTTTGCCCTACAGTTGGTCCTTGTAATCAGTTTTTCTCCCCCAAGTAAAATCTCATTCAATTTTTTCAGAAATGTTAACAACTTGCTCATTACAGGTATGTTTGTGTTTTTCTTCTATATTTCTTCATATAAACACATATCAACCAATCTCTAACTTCATTCAAATAAGAATTCCAGTGAGATTGATCAATTGATTGTTTATGCTTAACGCATATAGATTTTTTAGATAATCACAAATACTGTTAGAAAGTTTCATCAACAAATATTACAAATGAGGATGTACCCATGTTTATGGAACCATTTTTTTTTTGGTTGGGGTGGGGGTGGGGGTGGGGGTGGGGTGGGGCTTGATGAGGAAGGGCTACATGTAGGACTAAAATGATGGAAAAGGTGATCTTTTCATGCTTGGCTTTCAAGGGATCCTCAAAAAGGAAAAGTAATAATAGTAAATAATACCATGTATAGGATGTAAGTACATAATATAAAACGCACGGTAAAAGTTAAACCTAAAAATGATTCAAAAATACTAATTACCAATCAACGACATCTTATCCTGCAGTTGATTCATCTTTGAAGGCTTGGTTGAGGATGCAAAAAATACGAGGGAAACAAAAGAAAACCTGCAATATGACCAATATCTGTAACATGAACTTTATCGCATTCATATTGAAAATCATAAAAACAATCAAGCATCGTTGTAACAAAAAGACCATTCAAGCAAAGAATAAAGTGAAAACAAATCGGCCAGGAAGCCTAACATCTTAAAAAAAAAAAAAAAAAAAAAAGAATTGAATTACCTATATTTTGCATTTCCAGTTCCAAATGCAACCAGGTCCCCATCCTTCAGCATTGTTTCTTTATTGGGAACTTCATGAACTTTTTCCTTGGACCCAAGATTCTTGTTAATGAAGGTTCCGTATTTGGAGCAGTCTCTTATTTGAACTTTGGAGGAATTATTTGAATGTCCTTTTTGTAGATGATCCATGCAAATCATTTCATCTACAATAATTTCTGCATGGACCCTTGAGACTCCTTTATCTTTATTGATGATTATGTCGCATCCTACAAAATTTTGACATATGATAGCAGATGGTAAGTTGACAAAAGTATGTTGATTACAAATTAGAAGAGTGGTATTCTATTAGAAATATTACATCCAGAGACTACGTAATAAATTTTAGTTTACAGTAACATATCATCAGGAGACCAAAAAATATCAATTAGATTATAGTAGCAAAATTCTTCTAGAGAAAGAAATAAAAAATACAGAAGCAGCAGAATAATAGCAACTCCTGAAAAGGAGAATAATTTTTCCAATCTCTGAAAGCATTTTCAGTCAACTAACTCATGGATTCACCATTTTTTTTCCACTTCACATATTTCCCAACCACATGCCCACATGATTGCGTCGCTCATTAGTAAAGAAATTTCCACATTTACAGCTAAGAATATACTACGATAATATATAGTATCAGTGCCACAATATCGTGATCTTAAAAAGGCATTCTTCATGAAATGATGTCTTGTGAAAGGAAAAGTCAAATACAGCATAAGAGCTGGTTCAACTGATGAGATATGAATGTATGGCAGATGATGGAAGTTAATGTTGCATTTGATGGCATGGGAAGAGGGCATGCTCTCAAAGTGTCTTTTGGTGCCTAGGTCTCAAATATATTTTATTTTCAGATCCGCATGCCCTCCAACCAATCATGTGTATTACACTAATGATAACAAGCTCTTGCTGCTTTTTCGGGGAGGACAGCGGGGCAGAAAAAGCGGTGGTGGATAATGGAGCAAAGGCTGGATAGAACATGAATAGACATGCCTTATCATCTCATCCACAAGTATATAGTAAGAGGAAGGGCTCACGAGGTGGATCCCATATTTCATAGAGAGGAGGAATACCAGGGATGATAAGGCATAATTAAGTCTACAGCACAAAGGAATAGCCTATGCGAAAGTCATTGCATACCACTCCTCTTTTCGAATAGTTTTATTTAAGACAAAATGGGGAGCAAGGCTTTTTCTTGGTCTTTGAAGCAGGGCCACAGATATTGCATTACTATGTCTGCTTTTCCGCCCCATTCTTAACTTTCTCTTGCCGGTGTTGCGTACAACAAGAAGTTATATTCCACCACACTCAACCTCTTGATTCGCTAGTTGGAAATTAGGTATACCATAGTTTCAACTTCCAGCGGCTACCAATGGGTTGTCTTTAGTCTAGATCTTTTAAACTATGGAAGGATGGCACTTTTCGATGATCAGAAAACATCATACATGCAGCTCAATATGAGCCACAACACATGGCATTAATACCAAAATGTTCTCACTGATTACTTTTGCATTTTGCAGAAATGTGACAATAGAGAAACCCCAAGTAAATATTTTCATGCAACCAACAACTATACCTATTTTATAGGTCAAGTCAAAAGGTAAGTAGATCCGAAGATACTTGTAGGCAGTTTAAAGAATCCACTTCGTAAGTAATGCAGGATGTTGTAGAAAACTTTTCTGCTTTCATTTCTATTGAAGTTAGAGTCACCATAGCTAAACTTCGGGCATAATCTTAAATGCTCAAGTGAAGGCAGCTTGGAAGATTGGAAGTCAAATGAATTACACCCAATAATTCTGTAAAATACTAAATCATTAAGAGGAGGACAAAGTACATCATAACTACCCTAACAAGACATGTATTCCAACTGCAGCAATGCAAGAATGCATGGAATATCGTTCTCTTGGTCATATGAGGTACTATTTTTGGAAGATAGAATCTCATTTATTATGTGATGAAAGTACCAGTATTATCAATAGAAAATTTGTTTAAGGAATCAAAATTTCAACTTGTTCCTCCCTTTGTTTGCTTAGGCAAACATTGTAATGGGGTTGAGTGAGAAGAAAGAAATAGAGCTACCAGACTTGTAGCCCAATATGACCTTACAATCTATATCAATCAAATTTCATTATTCTATGTTGACTAGCTATAATTGGAATGAAATATCTTTTCTGGCTGTAAATTGATTCTCATATCTGTTAAGTGATTTAGCCATATCTGTTAATTGATTCTTTCCTTATTAGGCATAGGATTCTTTCCTTATTAGACATAGGACTTCTGTATAAATACCCATGTTCATATGATGTAAATATCTATTGAGAAATATATGAATTCTCTTTCTCAGAAATCTTCATGGTATCAGAGCTATTGCTGCCTTTTGAGGTGAGTTATCTCCCTCTGCAGCACTAGGGTTCCTTTCTTGAAATTTTTTGGGTCACTGTCCTCAAAGAGGTTGAGTTTCTTCCCTCTTCTTTTGTCACCACCCCTACAGACAGAAAACTCATCCTTCGATCAGCCATCTCCTGAAATTCGGCCGCCATCTGCCGCCGCGCGTGGGCTCACGCGCTGATCGAAGTTGTGGATTGTCTTTCACGCGCCGGCGCGTGGATAGCGTGGGAGCACCTGCGGCCGCCTTTCGCCGTCGCACCTTGCTCCGATCAGATCCTCGCCTCTGTCCGGCTCTATCCAGGCCCCTTTTTTGGTCTCTTTGCACACTTTGGGTTTGCCCCTTCTAGATTCAACGCTATCAGGTTCTGTTTCTGGTCTTTCTAAGGGTGTTTCTGCTTTAATTTGTTATTTATTCAAGTGTTTAAAATGGGGGACACTAAGGCAGTAGACAATACTTCTCTTTCACAAATCAGTGCTGTTAAATTGGATGGGGCTGGTACGTATCTTGCTTGGTCTCGGGCTTGTTTGTTGTTTATTAAATCTCGAAAACTACTAGGCTATATCACTGGAGAGAAAAGCCCACCCAATATTTCTGATCCTGCCTTTAGTCAATGGGACTGATAATTCACTTGTTATAACATGGCTTTTGAATACTATGCACCCTTGCATTTCCAAACAGTATTTATTGCTTGATGCTGCTGAGAAAATCTGGAATTCAACCAAACGCACTTACTCTCGCAAAGGGAATGATGCCCAGATCTTCGAAATGCGGAATAAAATCCATGGCATAAAACAATGTGAGTTGACCATTACTGATTATTTTTCTGAATTAAGTGGGCTATGGCAGGAGATAGACTATTATCAGGATCTCCAAGCACATTGTACTGAAGATGCAGTTTTATTTCAAAAACTGGTTGAAAAGGAGCAGGTCTATGATTTTTTGGCTGGTTTGAATCCAGAGTATGATCAAATCAGGGTTCAAGTCCTTGGTAAGGTTCCTTTTCCTTCTCTTGAGGATGCCTATTCCCATGTCCAATAGGAGGAAAGCCGCCGTGGTGTTATGCTTTACCCAGCACCAACTGAGAAATCTGGGTTAACTGTCTCTCATGAGCAACCAAAGGCGAATTCTTCTGATAAAGATCACTTGCATTGTGACTATTGTGGGAAACCAAGGCATACCAAGGAGACTTGCTGGAAGCTACATGGTCGACCAACCAGAGGTCGTGGGGGAAAACGAGTCAGTTCATCTAGGCCTCAAGCAAACCTGGCCAAAACTGGGGATACATCCACGGAGACGAGCTCTGGTGCAACTTTGTCTTCTGATGAAATTCAGCATCTTCGCCGACTTCTGACCAAGCTTGACTCTTCCATTGTTGCCACATCAAATTATGTGCAATCAGGTACTGCCTTTACTGCACATCTTAATTCTTGGATTATTGATTCTGGTGCGAATAGACACATGACAGGCTCTTCTAAAAGCTTTCAAAACTACTCTCCCTGTCTTCAAGGGGATAATGCTAGAATAGCCAATGGCTCTTTAACCCCTGTCTCTGGAACAGGTTTTGTTGCTTGTACACCCAATATTCAACTTTCATCTGTTCTCCATGTGCCTGAGTTTCCTGTTAATCTTTTATCTGTTAGTTCCATAACCAAAGCTCTAAACTGTAAAATCGAGTTCTTCCCTCATCAATGTGTTTTTCAGGATCTTCAAACAGGGAAGAGGATTGGCAGTGGTAGATTGCATGATGGCTTATGCATGATTGATGAAACTCGTGACTCTGGCCAAGCCTTTTTTGGAGATAATAAGGATGTTAACCGCGAAATTTTACAGTGGCATAGACGGTTGGGGCATCCATCTTTCTTTGTTTTAAAGAAGTTATACCCTAGTTTATTTTTGAGGACTCAGTTTGAATCATTGTTTTGTGATGCTTGTGAGTATGCTAAACATATGAGAAACTCCTATCCTTTGAGTAATAATAGAAGTACTATTGCTTTTGAGACTATTCATTCTGATGTATGGGGTCCTACTCAAACAATTTCTTTATCTGGTGGTCGATGGTTTGTTACTTTTATTGATTGTTGCACTAGGATGACTTGGGTATATTTGTTAAAGGCCAAAAGTGGTGTTTTCTTGCTTTCGGTCATTTCATAAGATGATTTGTACCCAATTTGATGCTAAGATAAAAATCCTTAGAACTGACAATGGCACAGAATACATGGATAAAAGCTTTGGTGCTTAGTTGGAGTCTAATGGGATAATCCATCAAACTAGTTGTCCTTACACTAGTGCACAAAATGGTGTAGCTGAAAGGAAAAATAGGCATATGTTAGAGGTAGCTCGATCTCTTATGTTCACCATGAATCTACCAAAACCTTATTGGGGGGATGCCATTCTAGTAGCTGCCTACCTTATCAACAGAATGCCACTCAAAAGCCTTGATTTTCAGAGTCCTCTAGAAGCTTTAAAGGGTAAGAATGAATACACAGTTCCTCCAAAAGTTTTTGGGTGTATATGTTTTGTTCACACTAGGAATACTGGAAAACTTGACCTTAGAGCCCTGAAATGTGTTTTCCTTGGATATTCTCCTACACAAAAAGGTTACAAATGTTATCATCCTCCTTCCCGGAGATCTTTTGTCAGTATGGATGTTACCTTTCGAGAATCTGAGCCCTACTTCAACCTTACCTCATCACCTCTTCAGGGGGAGAACAATAAGGCAAAAGAGGTGTTTTTTCCTAGTTCCATTGATGATATTGCCACAGGGGAGAGTGAAATTGGAGACAGAGTTCAGGGGGAGACTATTGGGCGTTTAGATAGACCTGATTTGATAAGGTATTCAAGGAGAAATAAGGCAGAAGAAGCCATCATGCAATCTGCTGAGTCCTCCTATACTGGTGAGTTATCTACATTTCCTAATGAATTAGATTTGCCCATTGCTCACAGAAAAGGAGTCAGGTCTTGTACTAAACATCCTCTGTCTAACTTTGTCTCCTATGATTCCTTGTCTCCCTCCTATAGAGCCTTTGCCTTGTCTATTTCCTCCATGTCTATTCCACAGGATTGGAAGGAGGCTATCATGGATCCCAAGTGGAAGCAAGCTATGATTGAAGAAATGAAGGCTTTGTCAAAAAATGAGACTTGGGAACTTGTCCCTTCTCCACTAGACAAGAGATTGGTTGGTTGCAAGTGGGTCTTCACTGTGAAACATAAAGCTGATGGTTCAATAGAAAGACTCAAAGCAAGATTGGTGGCTAAGGGATTCACTCAAACCTATGGAGTTGATTACCAGGAGACATTTGCTCCAGTTGCTAAAATGAATACTATCAGAGTCCTGTTATCATGTGCAGCTAACCTTGATTGGGACTTGCAACAGTTTGATGTAAAAAATGCATTTCTTCATGGAGACCTGGAAGAGGAGGTGTATATGGAGATTCGTCCTGGTTTTGATAATGAACAGAGTCAAGGGAAGGTGTGTAAGCTGAAGAAAGCCTTGTACGGACTGAAACAATCCCCCAGAGCTTGGTTTGATAAATTCAGCAAAGCCATGATCTCCTTTGGCTATCAACAAAGCAATGCTAATCATACCCTCTTCATAAGCCATCAAAAGGGTAAACTCACTCTTCTCATAGTTTATGTTGATGACATAGTAGTGACAGGAGACGATAGAGAGGAGATGGCCCGATTAAAGAAGTTGTTGGCACAAGAATTTGAAATCAAAGATCTAGGAAAATTGCACTACTTCTTGGGAATTGAGGTTGCCAGGTCAGGAAAAGGGATCTTTATTTCTCAAAGGAAGTATATTCTAGATCTCTTGAAAGAAACTGGTATGACAGGTTGCAAACCAGCAGAATCGCCCATTGAAAGCAATCACAAGTTACAAGCAGGAGTCGGAGAGTCAGTTGATAAGAAGAGATATCAGGAGATGGTTGGAAGACTCATTTATCTCTCTCACACTAGACTAGACATAGCTTATGCAGTCAGCTTGGTGAGTCAGTTCATGCATGATCCTCGAGATTCTCATATGAAAGTTGTCCTCCGCATTTTGCGGTATCTGAAGTCTGCTCTAGGGAAAGGTCTACTTTTTGCCAAGCATGGTCACCTCCAAATCGAAGCCTTTACAGATGCTGATTGGGCTGGATCTCTAGATGACAGGAGATCTACATCCGGTTATTGCACTCTTGTAGGAGGGAACTTGGTTACTTGAAGAAGCAAAAAAACAAAGTGTAGTCGCTAGATCAAGTGCAGAAGCAGAATATAGAGCCATGGCCCAAGGTGTTTGCGAGCTTCTTTGGCTACAAAAGTTACTAAAGGAATTGAGACTATGCGACAGAGAGAAACTTTCCTTGTACTGTGACAACAAGGCCGCCATCAATATAGCTCATAATCCAATTCAGCATGACCTGACTAAACACATTGAAATTGATCGACACTTCATCAAAGAAAAGGTTGCAAGTGGTGTCTTAAGTTTGTTTCATGTGTCATCCGAAAAACAGCTAGCTGATGTGTTCACAAAGGGTCTCAACAAACGAACTTTTCATACACTAGTTTGCAAGTTGGGCATGTGCGACATCTTTGCACCAACTTGAGGGGGAGTGTTGACTAGCTATAATTGGAATGAAATATCTTTTCTGGCTGTAAATTGATTCTCATATCTGTTAAGTGATTTAGCCATATTTGTTAATTGATTCTCATATCTGTTAATTAATTCTTTCCTTATTAGGCATAGGATTCTTTCCTTATTAGACATAGGACTTCTGTATAAATACCCATGTTCATATGATGTAAATATCAATTGAGAAATATATGAATTCTCTTTCTCAGAAATCTTCATTCTAACACACCAAAAAATGTCCTTTCAGGCACATCTTACATAGCTTTGGTGAGAGAAATGTGTATGCATGATGAATTAACAAATAAACCACCATTGAATGTACCTTTTCGGCCAACTTTATATGTTCCTTTTCTGAAAATATAATATTCATGTTCACCTGCCAAATACAAATAGTGTAAGGCTGTAAGCATCAATAGAGCTCATTCTTTTCAATAAAAAAATACACAGATAAAACAGATATTAGCAGATCAAGTTACTGTGTGTATAGGAACTACACGATAAGCCCATATAGCTAGTACCATATGGGTGAAAATTAGTCTCTCACAATAAAGAAATAGATAGCTCTTCATGTTTTCAAAATACAAAAACTTCATTGGCTCGAGAAAAGTACAAAACATTAATTGGTCCCAGTAACTGTGCTAATCTGTGTGTCAGAATCTTTCTATCACTAAGACTTATGATATTAATAAAGAATTAGCCTCAAATGCTATTGTATAATTATGACAAAAGCAATGCGTATTATCAAGAAAAACAGTTCTTCAATCACATGCTAACTGTCATCTGGGAAAACAAATAAGCGAAAGGGACTAAGAAAATCCTTTATCACCATCCCCAGAGGAAGATAAAATATAATATAAGCAATTTCAATTCTACAGTTTTTCATTTCCTTCCTTCCACATTAAATAATTAACATACCATTTGGTTATATTATCTAAAAATAATAACCACTCAATTAAGTTCTATCAACCAGAAAAACGAGAAAATACTATTGCAATATTTCCCAAAGCATTTATACGGCATATACAACAAAAGAACAACATTTTAATTCCTCCTTATATCCAATTTGTCTCAGCTTGTGTGGAAAACTTGTCTAAATCAATCTTGGCCAAGTTCACTTATTATGTATTTTTCAAAGGTTACTGCAGCCATTTGTCACAGATGTGCCTTCCACATGTAAAAAGTTTCCTTCGGCGAGTCATCCTAAATGACAATAGGGGATACAATCTCGAAAATACTCGGGTTAGTTTGCCTAATTAAGTTTATGCAGATTCACCGCAGGTAACTCAAGAACGGAAGCTCCTTCAAGGTATACAAGATTTTCGTTAAAACTCCACAGCGAAAGATCACAATTTTTGTTCAAACGAATTTGTGAATGCGTCATCATATGAGATAGTAGTACGATGAATACCTGGAAGTGGGTCGACGGGAAAAAGGCCCCAAACCATCGATGGACAGCAACAGCTCCACACAGGTGGGGAAAGCGATTCGAGAGTTAAGTGCTCCTCACCTTACCACAAAATATGCTCCTGACCAATCCCACCAACTGGTACTTGACAAACTAAAAACTAGAGTCTAGAGAGAACTGACTTCTTTTTCCTCTTTAGCTTTATTTATTTATTTATTTGGTAGATTTTCCTCTTTAGCTTTAGCCCACGGAAGGAAGAATTATCGAAGTCTTCACGTATGTATCAATCACTTATTAATAATAAGATTTAACAAAATACACATTAGTCATGTCATTTTTTAGAAAAAAAATAAAAAATGATTGATACTGCAGACTTTGTCTTAGCTGGTATAGAGAAGGCAAAGAGGAAAATAGTTGAGCAACTTAGGGAAAAGAGAACTAATTAGGTCCATTTTAGCCACTCATCACAATCAATTCAACCTCAAAGAGGCCACCTGTCGAGGTGGAACTAACTTCTACTTCTACCTTAAGGTGTGAAGTGCTTGACCTGCTTCTTCACTTATCCCCAAATTTCTCTAGGCTCTGGCAGCTCAAGGCATGGTTCAAAAAATCACACCGGACTAGTTGATTGAACCGTCGATCGATTGTCGAACCGGTTTGATTTTCTTATAAAATCAGAAAATCCAAAAAAATGCATTATTTTGCTAAAATCATTCAAATTGGTGGTTGGGCAGTTCGAACCGGTGGACCGCTCATGAATCGGATCGATTTTTTTCATTTAATTTTTAATGAAATTAATTTTTTTTTAATTTTTTTTGTCTAAATACAAAATTTTAAGGCTAAGGTACACCTCCATAAGTTATCTAAAAGTAAAAAAAAATTGTATACAAGAAAAAGCCTTGCTTTAGAGTTGAAATATTTAAATTGTGGTAATCATTTATAATATGAATTGTGAAATTCAGATTGTGAAGTTAGATAATATCATTTAAGCTCTTTATGTTTTATATTTTGGCATTTTATTAATTTTTAAGTAATATATATAATATAAATATATATATTTCGTAATTGTGACGTCACGGTTCAATTGCGGTTCATTTACGATTTGACCAACGGTTGAACCGTGAATCGGTAAGTTTTTTGGTTTAATGAACGATCTAATTTTTCAAACACTGACTCAAGGATAAGCAAACGCGTAATACAGAAGAAATTCCGATTAACAAAGGGGAAGGGGGGCCGCTAATAACAAAGTGCAATCAAGTTGTTATGACCACTTTGTATGGTAGGAGCTTCGTCCTACTAGATGAAATGAAACTATGAGTTCAGTCATGTTTTATAGAACTTTGCAAACCTCGTCACGCTGACAACCTTAGCTCTATAAGCCCAATGGACCTCCTTCCAATCTAAGCTAAAACATTGCACATTAATTTTCACATTGTATACTGTATTTCGACAATTGGTCATGGCTCACGCTACCTGCTTCTTTTAGGCACATCTTATTTGGAAGCCTTTGGGTTCAATAGTAAAGAGAGAAGAAGAAATTGGTTCAAGGAAACTATTTATTAAATTAATTTCCAATAAACCAATTGAGATTGACGAATGAACTATTCTTATGATGAAAATCTCATTCTAATTAATGTACTTTTACTTAATGGAGTATTAATCATCTTCACCTTATATGGGAAATTATTTGAGTTGCAATGTATTTAGGTGAAGTCCATAGGTCATATAAGACTAACGGGCTTGGTCGCATATTGTGAGCACGGTGATCACAAAATGCATTTACATAGTATTGGTTTAAATTCTTCAAGGTGTGAAATTCGATGAGACATAGCATTGATGGATTTGGACATACTAGCACAAGTGATGCACGCTCTTATCTTCGGAGGACACCTTGTATCATAAGCGATCAGTGTGAGGAAGTAATGCATACTAGTGGATGCTTGTTAGACAATAAGTTTACTAAAAGATTCCGAAGGTTAGTAAGCGACTAGGATCCAATTATGAAATTTGAAAAGCTCGAAATAACGAGTGCTTACAGCCTACCAAGGATCTAATCATGCTAGAAATTCATATTTGGTTAGAGTGTTACCTCAAAAGGCAAATTTCCAATGTTGCAATGGTGAACTCTTCACCAATCTAGATTCTAGCAAGCTCTGGCACAATGGAGAAACAACTTTTGCCTCGTTTAAAATGCTCCAAAAATCACCCAAAAAAAAATCTGGAACTTCTTAACTCCTTGAGGAAGTCGTTGTAAAAAATTCAGACAAAACTCGATTTGGATTGCTTGGAAAAAATTTGGCTAGTGACTGTTCTATTCTAGTGGATCTCCAAAGCTAGCAAATCAAATGCTTTGCCTCTACTGATATGATCCACACACCAATTGATCCTCCAAATTCCACTCACTTTTAGCTAGAGAAAATGAGCAGAATATCAATGGCGAAGGCTGATTTTTGAGGTAGGAGAAGAAGAGAGAACAAAGCCTCAACACATGAAGCAATAGTTGGAAATAGAGTTTTGGAGGGAATTGTGGAAGAATCTAATTCTTCACACCTTTCACACTTATGGACGATCCACTCTCTCTATATCTATATATAGATGTTGGATAGTGTGATGCCAAGGTGGCACCACACCTTCCATAGGGGGGGCAGCCAAGTGGGGTGCCAAGATGGCAATTTTGAATTCAAATCTCATTTGAATTTTATGTGCATTTTAATTACATTTGAAATATAATTTCAAATTAATTAAGATGCTAATTCAAATGAACCTTTCATTTGAATTTTCCCTCCAAAATGTATTATTTCCTTTAATTAAATTAAACACTTTAATTTAATTAATTTGTCCTTGACTTAACTCTTAAGTCAAGAAGCTTAACTCCTTAGGCTTGATTTTCTTAATTTAACTCTTTAAATTAACTTGACCAATTGATGGTCACTTGACACCAAATAATTAACTTCTTAATTATTGATCTAATTTAACTTTTTAAATTAGTTGATTAATTTAAAAATTAAATTAATCAAACCAAAAATTGACCTCCAATTTGGCACCTCAAAATCGGTCACCTTGGAGTATTTTCTAACTCTTAGAAAATTGCTCCAATAACTAGGAGGTTAATTGGCTTTTATGTGTGACCTAATAGGTTATACCATTCATTGGACACGAGCTCACAACTCTTTGTGATTTTTGAATATCATATATTTATTTTAGTTTAAAACACCTTTTAAACTAATCAACTCAATTCAATTAATCTCATTAATTGAAGAGTAACCAATCCTCCATGGTCGATGTCTAACCTCAAGCCTATGGAGCACAACTAATTGGCTGAAATGAATGCTTTTGAAGAACCATTGTAACTCTATGCGTACCATGCAAATATGGTCCTTCCGTCTCCTATCTCCCGAAAGAGGCCTTGGGCAAGATATTTGCTGGCTTCCTAATAGCCTCGATACTATATCTCTATTCCCAATGTTCGATTCCTTTATATGACCTCACCTTTGAAAAACTTCTTTTCCAAATTATCATACCACCTTGCGTAAGGATTTCTTGGAATTGATCATTATAGAACACATAGGAGCTGTACTCGTCATTCACAAAAGCGAGGAGTCAGATTCCATCTTGGATTTTACAAACTTCCATGCCTAGTAGCTCATACCTGATCTCAACTCAAAATACCCATTAAGTGGTCAAGGAAAAGTCAAAGTATGAGGACCAAACATAAGATTATCATAGATCCTCATGTCAGAGGACTAATAAGATGCACTAGTGTAAGCTGGAAAACTTGCCACTACGACTATTTAGTGGATTTTCTGGTGGGTCTTCAGTACCTTGTTCTCTAACAAGCACCCACTAATATGCACCCATATCTCATACGATTGCTCATGGAACGGAGCAATGTCCAATTCTTGGATTTATGCATCGTTAGTGCAAGTCTATCTAGATCTTAGATGCTCTGTCTCGTAAGATCCTATGACTTGAAAGATTTAAGATCACGACAATGTAAGACTTATTCCATGGTCACTGAACCAAGTCCCGTAGTCATGAGTGATCTAAGGGCTTCATCCAAATGCGAGTGAAGTAATAAAGAGCATAAGATGAAGATGGTCATATAAACAATATCATTCAATCAATCAAGATTGTTTTTACAAGGAAATAGCTTTTACAAGGCCAATCCTACTGGCATGATAGGCACTATTCCAACAATCTCCCACTTGCCCTAAAGCCAATGCCCCATGGCCTTGAGACCCATCTTCCCAAGATGTCCTTCAAAGACCTTTTGCTTTTAGGGTTTTAGACAGTAGTTCTGCTAAATTCTCTTCTGAGGAAACTTTATCCACTCAATTGTCGCCTCTATCAATTGATATCATATATCAAATGATAACGCATTTACTATGTTTGGATTATTGGTGAGATTTTGGCTCAAGTCTTAAGTTGTCTTCCAAAGACAATTGAAGGCTCTTGCACGCTAGGCACTATATCCAACTTTTGGATTGAGTTTTTATCCAAACACATTTTGTTGCAGTTTCCAAAAACCACAAATTATTTCACCTCAGTGGTTGTCTCGGCCGTGGTGTCTTATTGGAACTCTTCCAACTTACCATGCCGTTATTAAGGCAAAATATAAATCCAAAAATGGATTTCAAGTCATCTACATCGGATTGGAAACTTGAATCCAAAAACCCCTCGAGTTTCAATTCTCCATTGTTGTATACCAAAAACAAGTCCTTAGTTCTTCTCAAGTACTTAAGGATTATTTTAAAGGCTATCTAGTAACTCTAACTGGGATTGAATTGGAACCTACTTGTAACATTTAGCAAGTATGCCACATCCAATTTTGTACATCGAACTGCATACATTATACTACCAATTGAGGAGGCATAAGGTACGTGGGACATTCTTTATCTCTCGTTTTCAGTCTTAGGGGCCATAGACTTGGAAAGACGAATGCCATGTCCCATAGAAGTGAATCCTTTCTTGGATTCTTCCATACTAAATCTCTTTAGTATCTTGTCAATGTACGGGGTTTGGGATAGCCCCAGCATCCTCTTGGATCTATCTCTATAGATACATATTCCCAATATATAAGATGTTTCTCCCAAATTCTTCATGGAGAACTATGTAGATAACCATGCTTTAGTACACTCTAACATTCCTACCTCATTCCCAATGAAAAAGATGTCATCGATATAAAGCACAATAAACTATATCGAACTCCCACTAGCATTTTTATACATACATAGTTCATACACATTTTTGACAAAGCGAAATGATTTGACTGTTTTGTCAAAACATATGTTCCAACTCGGGACGCTTGTTTGAGTCCATAAATGGATCTTTGGAGTTTGTAAACTTTTTGCTCACTCCCCTTGGATGTAAAACCTTGTGGTTTGCTTCATATAGATTTCTTCTTTAGTATGTCCATTGAGGAAAGCGGTTTTCACATCTATTTGCCATATCTCATAGTCATAATATGTGGCTATGGCAAGTATAATCTGAATGGACTTAGGCATTGTGACCGATGAAAATGTTTTCTAGAAATTGATATCAAGTCTTTGAGTGTAACCTTTTGCCACTAGTCGCGCCTTAAAAATCACCACTTCTCCTTCCACTCCAAGCTTTCGCTTTGGGAATTATTTTCTTAGGTGGATCTAACAAAGTCCATACTTTGTTGTAGTAGATGGAGTCCATTTTGGATCTCATGGAATCAAGTCAACGTCCCAAGTCTATGTCCAACATAGTTTCCTCATAGTTCTTTGGATCACTATCTATTTAGCCCGTCTCATGAAGAAATCCGAACTTTTTGGGTTCCTTCTTGATGTAGTTCGACCTTCTCAGAGGTTATGTGTAAGGTTCTTTCTTTCACATTTATTTGTTTCCACTGCTTATAGGATTTGATGATCATCTTGAACTTCACCAAGTTCAACAACAACGCCTTTATCTATCTTATAGAAATTCCTTTTTCCAAAATAGTAGCGTTCCTCATAACAAACATCTTTTATTTTGAGGGATCACATAAGTAATAACCTATAGACTCTCTCGAGTATCCCACAAACTTCCACAAGGTAGATCTACTATCCAACTTATCTCCCAATATCCGTCTCATATAGGCGAGAGATCCCCAAACCTTGAAATATTAGTAAAAGGGTGCTTTGCCATACCACATCTCATATGGCATTATGACATCGACTTTGAAACACTTAGTAACTTCACCGTCATCAATAAGGCATATCCCTAAAATGATATAGGCATATCTAAGAAGCTCAACATGGAACGTACCATGTCCAACAGGGTAAGGTTTCTCCTCTCAACTACTCCATTGTGTTGAGGCGTGCCGGGTGGAGTCCATTGAGAGAGGATCTCATTCTCCTTTTAGATAATCTAAGAACTCGGAGCTCAAGTATTCTCTTTCACGATCTGATTGAAGAGCTTTAATACTTAGCCCTAATTGCTTTTCCACTTCATTCATATACACTTTGAACATTTCAAAGGCTGCGGACTTGTACTTCATAATATACACGTGTCCGTACCGACTATAATTATCGGTAAAGGTGATGAAGTAAGAATAGCCTACTCTCCCACTAACTCTTAGTAGTCCACGAACATCCGTATGGATCAAATCTAAAAGACTTGTGCAACGCTCCATTTGTCCTCCAAAAGGAGCCTTGGTCATTTTCTCTTTAAACAAGATTTCCAAGTAGAAAGTTCCTCAATGCCACTAACATTTAGTGCTTTTAGAGCTTCTAACTTGCTTATCTTATTTTTAGAGATATGCCTAAGTCTTGGATATCATTACATGGCATCTTCTTGGATATTTAATTTTCTTACTTTGTTGAAAGTGCATTAGTGATTGTTGAGAATCTAATATGTATAATCCTTTGTTAAGTGTACCATAAGCAATTAAAGAACACATTTCTTTAATGACTTCAATCTCCCATTTGATATAGAAGGATCAAATCCTTCACTATCGAAAACAAGAATTGAAATAATGTTCTCAACAATATATGGCACGTAATAACAAGGGTTCAATACAATTATGGAGTTCCCTAAGTCCAATTTATTATACGCCTTCGTCTTTGGTCACAACCCTTGCTCCTTAGCCAAGGTGGTAGATCATATCCACATTACTTAGTTTTATTCTTCTTTCTTATTCTTTGTAACAACTTACAAAGATAAGAACCACATGCGATATGACATATCCATGAGGAAGAATTTATCTTTTAATGCACTTCAATAAAGTACATACCCTTCTAAAGGGTTGCAAGGTATTTTTTGCAAAACCACTTCCGATTGCTTATCTAGCCAAAGTAGAAAGAAATAATATCAATTGTATCCTCTATAATCTTGTTAACTCCTCCAGATGCCTTTAATAGTTGTTTTCCCTTGGATAAAGAGCTTTTCTTCCTTTTACCTCCCTTTTTAGCACCCCTAGGGCACATAAACTTGGAGGAGGAAACAAGTATAAAAGGTTTTCCCTTGTCATGGTAGTCTCCTTCTAGATCAACACTTTGATCAATAAAACTCGACAAGGATGTGAGGATCAAATCTTCATGAAGATCATTGTCCATCACTATGTCCAAGTAGAAAAAGCTTCTTCAAACCCAATCATCTTTAGACCATAGTCGATGACATATGACTTCACATCCATCCTAACTTGAAAAAACCTCCTTTGACAACATGAACTTCTAATACCTTGTTATCTTTACAACTCTTGTAAATGTTAACTAAGGAACTATTTATGTGTCTTTGAGACTTTTAAAGTTTGTAGATGCCTCTATGAGATTATGGGATAGGGCGATCCTAAACCTAATTCGTGAACTTTTCACATGTCTCTTGATCTACTTTAGTCCCCATGGGATTAGGAGCATGTTGATATAGGATATATATCTACTTGTACGAATCTAGAGCAATTTTAAGGTTAAGTTAATCGTGGAAGTTTGGCCTAATTGGTTAATTGGTTTCCAAAACAACATTGAGTGGAACATTAAGCCATTCTTGAGATTTCACAAATCCTCAAAGGCCACAAAGAGAATAAGCATGTGATTAAATTTGATATTAAAAATACATTCATGGTCTTTCAAGCATGTTTTCCTCCCACTATTTTATCAAATCCTTCACTCTCAAGAAGAATTCGGGAAATCATATTTCCGAGTGAGAATCAAGATCCTAAAGACTTGCTAGTGGACCCCCTGACCGGATGTATATCCACGAGCAATCCAAAGGTAAGCTACTTTTGCTAATTGTATCTCATGCAACTCTTAATATATTTTGCCTCACCATTTCATGTAGATCCCCTACATGGACGACCTCTACATTACTCGGTATTAAGTCAAACTTACCAATCAAACTTTGATTCGATACGGGCACCACAACATCCCCCATGACTGAGTGTATAATGTGTGCGCATTCTCAAATCAAAGGTACATCTCATGCAAAGTATGTGGTCATAGCTTTCACCTAAGTGTGACTCCTGTGACCGGATGTATATCACACAAAAGTGGTAGCATCGTCATGCCACATACTATTAGTATAAGGTTTAGATTAATTAAAACTCTTTTAATATGTATTCATTTTGACTTAATATTTGATAGCACTTAGACTTTCTAAGTAGAGGGATTTTTGCTTTCAAAGATCTCATTATTTTGTCTTCTTATTTAGGTTTTTTATATCATAACTATGCATCTCATACATCAATAGGATATGAAAAACATAAATAAGTAAATGCGTCTAGCATGCTCATAAGGTGGGATGACCATGAGCCTAACCAAGTGGTGCACTTGAGCCATAGATGGACCACATAGTTGATTTTAAGTAGCTTGATTAAATCTAGCTATTATATGAGTGTATCCCATACATTCATGGGTCTTCAAAAAGTTTCCATGCCTCCAAGGGTCTCCTTTGCTCCATGTAACATTTACATGAGAAAGAAAGTCTCACTCCTAGTGATTCTACTATCATAACATTTACAAGATAGTAAGTAAGAGGCATGCAAACCTCAATTTAATACAACCCTTTTCAACAGCTTGAAACAAATAAAATCAATGTTAAAGGCTCATGATCATCCCTATTCATTCATCATCCATTCAATAATTAAATGAACAACAAATAAATCTAGAATTAACAATTAATTCCGTCAATTAAATTCTAATCAAATTAACAAACAATTGGCCATGCATAACACTTATGCAACTTCATGGAGATCAACTTTAACAAGATTTTAGGAGCTTGAAAAAATGTCAAACATTTTAATTGAGAACTTGCACAACGCTTGTGCATCTGTTATGTGTGAAATAAAACATTTTTGGCCACAAAAGGAACACAAAAAATTGGTCAAAACCTATCCAACCTGAAGTTGGGCGTTGTTGCCCTAGCCCGACCACATGGCCTGGCAGCAAGTGTGCATGCTGCCCATCCAGTGCTTGGCCGGGTATGGCAGCTTGCCCTATTTTTGGGTTTGGACTAAGTCAACTTATTTTTGGTTCAACTTTTGCGCACCAAAAAATTTTGAACACCTCCTAAACATTAAAAGACATATTATAGATAAAATTTCAAATCTAAAACAACTTTTAAAATCGAAATTTCAACTGCTCAATCCAGCTTCTAAAAACTAGTTTTAAGTAAGAATCACATTCTTTATAAAACTCCAATTAAACTCCAAACAAATTGGATCCAAAAATGACCAAAACACATTAAGGTCATATTGAACATGCCATATCAACATACAACATCAATTAATGCTAAATCAAAATTCACATTAATAGATATGAATTAAAACATACTAATCATATGAATCAATATTTAAAACATATATTAGCATGCTTTCAATTCATTAATCAAGGAGCCACACACAACATCATCCAAACACTCCAATCTATCATATGAATTGAGAATTTGGTGATTTTGATCAATCCATCACATGAATCAATCATAAAAAAGAAATTCAAGTCTAAGCATGATTTAAGCTCCGATACCACTTAAAGGTTAGTAAGTGACTAGGATCCAATTATCAAACTTCAAAAGCTCTAAATAACTAGTGTTTACAGCCTACCAAGGATCTAATCATGCTATAAATTTAGATCCGGTTGGAGTGTTACCTCAAAAAGCAAATTTCCAAGGTTGCAATGGTGAACTCTTCACCAATCCAGATTCTGGTAAGCTCTAGCACAGCGGAGAAACAACAACTTTTGCCTATATTAATATGTTCCAAAAATCATGAAAAAAAATTTGGAACTTCTTAACTCGTTGAGGAAGTCCCTTTAAAAAATTCAGAACAAAACTCTATTTGGATCGCTTGGAAAAAATTTGGCAAGTGACTGCTTTGTTCCAGTGGATCTCCAAAGCTAGCAAATCAAATGCTTTGCCTCTATTAATATGATCCACACACCAATTGACCCTCCAAATTCCACTCACTTTTAGCTGGAGAAAATGGGCATAATATCAATGGTGAAGGCTAATTTTTGAGGTAGGAGAAGAAGATAGAACAAAGCCTCAACACATGAAGCAATGTTTTGAAATGGAGTTTTGGAGGGAATTGTTGAAGAATCTAATTCTTCACTCCATGGTGGCAATTTTGAATTCAAATCTCATTTGAATTTTATGTGCATATTAATTACATTTGAAATCTAATTTCAAATTAATTAAGATGCTAATTCAAATGAACCTTTCATTTGAATCTTCCCTCCAAAATGTATTCTTCTCTTTAATTAAATTAAACACTTTAATTTAATTAATTTATCCTTGACTTAACTCTTAAGTCAAGAAGTTTAACTCCTTAAGCTTGATTTTGTTAATTTAACTCTTTAAATTAACTTGACCAATTGATGGTCACTTGGCACCAAATAATTAACTTCTTAATTATTGGTCTGATGTAACTCTTTAAATTAGTTGATTAATTTAACAATTAAATTAATCAAGCCAAAAATTGACCTCCAATTTGGCACCTCAAAATCGGTCACCTTGGAGTGATTTTCTAACTCTTGGAAAATTGCTCCAATAACTAGGCTTTTGTGTGTGACCTAATAAGTTATACCATTCATTGGACATGGGCTCACAACTACTTGTGACTTTTGAATATCATATATTCATTTAGTTTAAAACACCTTTTAAACTAATCGACTTAATTCAATTAATCTAATTAATTGAAGAGTGCCCAATCTCCGTGATAGATGTCCAAACTCAAGCCCATTGAGCCCAACTAATTGGCTAAAATGAATACTTTTGGAGAACCATTTACACATACCATGCAAATATGGTCCTTCTATCTCCTATCTCCCGAAAGAGGCCTAGGGTAAGATATTTGCTGGCTCCCTAATAGCCTCAATTATGTCTCTATTCCTAATGTTTGATTCCTTTGTATGACCTTACCTTTGGAAAACTTCTTTTCCAAATTGTCATACCACCTTCCTCAAAGATTTCTTGGAATCAATTATTATAGAACACATAAGAGATGTACTTGCCCTTCACAAAAGCGATGAGTTAGATTCCATCTTGTAGCTCACAAATCTCCATGCCTAGTAGCTCATACCCAATCTCAACCTGAAAGACCCGCTAAGTGGTCAAGGAAGAGTCAAAACATAAGGACCAGACACAAGGTTACCATGGATGCTCAGGTCAGAGGACTAATAAGATGCACTAGTGTAAGTTGGAGAACTTGCCACTACCGACTTGCCACCACGGCTATCTAGTGGATTCTCCAATGGGTCTACAGTGCCTTGTTCTCTAACAAGTACCCACTAACATACACCCATATCTCATACGATTGCTCATGGAATGGAGCAATATCTAACTCTTGGATTTATGCATCATTAGGGCTAGTCTATCTGAATCTTAGATGCCTCGTCTCGTAAGATCCTATGACTTGGAAGATTTAAGATCATGACCGTGTAAGACTTATTCCATGGTCACCAAACCAAGTTCCGTAGTCATGAGTGATCTAAGGGCTTCATCCAATTGCGAGTGAAGTAATAAAGATCATAAGATGAAAATGGTCATATAAAGAATATCATTCAATCAAGGTTGTTTTTACAAGGAAATAACATATAGAAGGCCAATCCTATTGGCTTACCGGGCACTATTCCAACAGATTCCACCTAAGATAATTCTATTTGGGAGGACAAATTACAAAGTAGTGTGAATATTCTCTTAATTACTTACGACAGTGCGTAAATTAGTTCATATGCTTAAAATTCCATGGTGATCTTGTGTATGACTGCTTATACTTTAACACATTTTTCAACCATGTAATACGTTATATTGGTTTGTATTGGTATTAATCACTTCATATGCGGAGGTTTATGGGAACTGACAAAAGAATCAATTGCTTATCTAAAACTAATGAAATGATATCCTATATTATCCATATTAGTTGGTTGGAAGTCCTTATGTAAAGTGGTATATGACACATAGAAGAAGTCCTAACAAAGTCACAAACAAGTTATGTGGTAGGAAAGCATGGATCATTATTGAAATTACTAATGACCAATACAATTTTCGTTCCGATATATATCTTTTAAGAAAGCAAGACAACAATAAGTAAAAAAAAAATAGTAATGATATTACATTGGGTGTTCATGTTTTCTTCAAGATATAACAAGACTAGCAAGTTTAATGCAAATCCTAGTTGTAGTGCAAAGCCTTAATTGCAGGAAGGTTGTTCAAATACTTCTAAACTCCTTTTTTATGAGAGAACTCCCATGGGAGTAAGGGCCTACATGATGTGATATGACAGAATCCAACAACTTATTGAATTCACCAAAATTTCTTTCGTAAGTCTACTCATGGTTAAGTCTTTTATCTTGAAAGGTACTACGCTTCTTACCTATTCTTTCTTCAGTAGCATAAATCATGAATTTATTATATGAATGGTAAGATCATATGAGCTTAGACTTGAACAAAAAATTTAAGACTGTCAATGGATCAAATTTTAATTCGAATTCGATCTGATTTTAGGATTTTTATTCGATTAAAATATTCGATGGATCAGATCCAATTATAAATATTCATAATTCGAAATAACTGGATCGAATAGGAAAAAATATTAAATATTAAATAATCGTGTTTTAGTCCCTAGTTTTTTTTTTCACTCTGCACTCCCCACTCAAATTTTGGCTTTTGAGTTCACTCCTTACTTAATAAAAAGACAAAAATAACCCTATATTACAATAAAATCACAAAAAATACCTAACCACCTCTTTTCAAACGCACTTTTTCTTTAATTTACTCCTGCCCCTCACATTTTTCTTTCCACGATTTTTCCTCCACTCACTAGGCATTCTCTCTGTGATACTGTAGCACCATTACTCCTCTTTGATGCTTTTTGGCTTCTTCTCGTTCAATTTTTTCATTTTCTACTCAATCTTTGAAGTCATATTTCACCATTCTTGAAGACCCAAGTAAGAAGGGTTCTATTTTAACCCCCATTTTAAAGACAAAGATGTAACTTTTCGGATTAGATTTTTATTTTTTTGGTTTTATTGAATTTTTCTCAATTTTTTTTGTACTTCATAGTTGTTTTAGTTTGCTATATACTTAATTTTGGTTATACCACTCAACAATTTGTTAGTGAATACTCAATTCACCCAATATTTAGATTTTTAAAGAAAAAAAAAACCTAATCTAACTGGATATGTATTTGAAAAAGTGATATTGATGTTTTTTTTATTATTATTTTGATGCTTTATTTCAATTAGTACATGTTTAATTTTAGTATGTATATATTTCATATAAAGTATAATGTACATTAGTTGTTGGTTAATGATATGGGATAGACCAACAGGCTTAGCTTACTAATAGTTGACTAGGTGATCGACCAGGCCTAAATCCTCATTGGGCCATTTTGCAAGCTCAACACACCAGCATCTTTTAGTTGACCCAAGTGTGGTCGATTAACTCAAGAATGATCATTGGGCCCTCAGCCAGAGGCCTTCGAACCCAAGAAGGTCCCGTTATCTCAACCAGATATCTCAACCAAATCGTGGTTAGATGATTTGCAAATAGCAAAACATCTTAACCCTAGGAGGTCGATCGGAGCAGCATAGAGCAGTCCCACGCCACTAGTTACTGTAGCATGGAATGCGCCATAACCACCACTCTACCGCATTAAATGCTCTGACAGGCAGCGTGCTTCTACATTAATGGTGCATGCCTCCACTATACCACAATGTCTTGAAGAATAGAAGGAGGCGCCACCTAGAGAAGTACACAAAAGGAAGAAGACCTAAAAGTTCTCAAGTAAGGACAAAGCCCCTCTCTGCACGAGTAAGGGCATCATGGACATCTTAAACTCTCAAGAGAGACAATAAATACCTCATTACCACCGTTCAACAAGGCATGTTGATTATCACCAAAGCCCTCACTCTTTCACTCTCTTTTCTAGTCGATTAAGTACTGACTTGAGCATCGGAATGCTTTAGCCAAGGGTTTCTTGGCAAGCCTGACATTTATTATTGGTTGCAGGACTCGACTCAACTTTACCTAAATACTCCATCCAACTCCCATTCTGGTCGATTCCGTTAGCCCAGAGCCTAATATATTGACAAGTAGATTCAACCATCATCATTTGGCGCCGTTTGTGGGTTCTAGAGTTCGTGACTAAGAAAAATGCTAAACACAAGGTGAGCTATTTCGGAGAGAGGAGACTAAAGGTTTCCCGACACCTCCTCCTCATCCTAAGCAAGAACGGGATGCGGCTGGACTCAATTCCTAACTAGAACAAGCGGTAACTTAGACCATGCCTCAACTTATGCAGTTAATCAGTGAGCAGATATCATATCAGATTTCATCTTAGTTGTCAGCTCCCCTTAGCAAGCATAATCAGCCTAGACCAAAAGCTAGTGCTACCTGAAGTCATATGTCGCCATAGGATCCAATAATCAAAGCATTAAAAATGTAAAGTGACTAGGCTACACATGTCACCCAAGATCTATACATGCCAATGATTCAGGTTTGGAAAGAAGATTACCTTGATTGCTCAAAAAACCAAGGAGATGTTGAATATGACTCCAACTGACAGAAACTATCTCACAACGGCAGCTTAGTTTGGATGCAACTTTTGCCCGATCCAAACACCTCCAAAAATTCTAAAAAAATTATATATCTTCTCAACTCCTTGATGAATCTACTATAAAAATTTAGCTCAAAAAGCTACAGGGAAGTGCCAAAAAATTGCCAAGCAGACTACCTTGACAGTAGATCTCCAAAAGCAAGCAATCCAATTATCTTGCCTCTAATTGTTATGATCCATACACCAATGCCAGATCTTAATCTCCTTATATCAGCTGAAAAATAGAAAGGGGATTTGTAGAGATGAAGGCTTGATTTGAAGTAGGAGAAGAAGAGAGGAAGTAAAACTTCAACACATGAGACAATACTTTGAGAGTTGGAGGGAAAATGTGAAAAAATCTAATTCTTCACAATGTGATCAAGTGGCCACCTATCTCTCTCGCTATATCTACTATATCTATATATAGAGTGAGGATGGTGTGATGCCAAGGTGGCATCACACATTCCTAAAGGTGACCGCCAACTTGGCCTTGCAAGTTGGCAAGTTGCAATTCAAATTTGAATTTGAATTTGAATTTTGTGTGCATTTCAATTTCATTTGGAATTTAATTTTAAATTAATTAAAATGCAATACTAAATGAACCTTTTATTTGAATTTTCCCTCCAAAATAAATTCTCTTTATTAATTAAATCAATAACTTTAATTTAATTAATTAACCTTTGACTTAACTCTTAAGTCAATTAGCTTAACTCTTTAAGCTAAGAATTGTTAACTTAACTCTTTAAGCTAACTTGACCAATTGATGGTCATGTGGCACCAAATAATTAGCTCCTTAATTACTAGTTTAATTTAACTCATTAAATTAGTTGATCAATTTAAAAATTAAATTAATTAAGTCAAAATTGACCTCAATTTCGCCAACCTCAAAATCGGTCCACTAGGAGTGTTTTCCTAACTCTTAGAAAATTCTCCTTCATCAAGTAGGAAATGCAATTGGCTTTTATGTGTTACCCATTAGGTTCTACCATTCATTGGACATGGGCTCACAACTCCTTGTGACTTTTGAATATCATATATTCATTTTAGTTTAAACTCCTTTAAACTAATCGACTCAATTCAATTAATCTCCATTAATTAAAAAGTACCCAATCTCCATGGTTGATGTCCAACATCAAGCCCATGGAACCCAACTAATTGGCCGAAATGAATGCTTTTGGAGAACCATTCTAGTTCTCACGTACCATGCAACTACGGTCCTTCTATCTCCTATCTCCCAAAAGAGAACTAGGGCAAGATATTTGTCGGCTCCCTAATAGCCTTGATACTATGTCTTTATTCAAATGTTTGATTCCACTTTATGACCTTATCTTTGGAAACTCCTTTTCCAAATTGTCATATTACCTTGCGCAAGGACTCCTTAGAATCGATCATTATAGAATACATAGGAGATGTACTCGCCCTTCACAACGATGAGGAGTCAAATCCCATCTTGGATCTCACAAACCTCCATATCTAAGTAGCTCATGCCCAATCAGCACCCGAACGACCCGCTGCGTGGCCAAGGAAGAGTCAAAGCATGAGGACCTAAATACAAAGTTACCATGTATCCTCAGGTCAAAGGACTAGTTATATGCACTAGCGTAAGTTGGAGAACTTGCCACTATCGACTTACCTCTTCAGCTATCTAGTGGATTCTCTAGACGAGCCTTCAGTGCTTTGTTCCCTAGCAAGCACCCACTAACATGTACACATATCTCATATGGTATTGCTCATGAAATAGAGCAACATCCAACTCCTTGGATTTATACATCGTTAGTGCAAGTCTATCTAGATCTTAGATGCCCTATCTCATAAGATCCTATGACTTGGAAGTTTTAAGATTATGATCGTGTAAGATTTATTTCATGATCACCACCTAGTGTGTGACCAAGTCCCATAGTCTTATGTGATCTAAGGGCTTCAACCAAATGCCAGTGAAGTATATTGATAAGCATAAGATGAAGATGGCCATTTAAAGAATATCATTCAATCAAGATTGTATTACAAGTGAAATAGTTTATAATAGCTTGCGGGGTACTATTCCAATAATCTCCCACTTACCCTAAAGTGAATTCCCCATTGTCTTAAGATCCATATTCTTAAGATGTCCTTCAAAGATCTTTTGCAATAGGGGTTTAGTCAGTGGATTTGCTATATTCTCTTTCGAGATAACTCTCTCCACTCGAATGTCACCTCTATCAATGATCTCCCAAATCAAATAATATCGCCTCAAAATATGCTTGGATAACTGATGAGATCTTAGCTCTTTAGCTTGTGCTACAGCTCCAGTGTTGTCACAGAAGACAACTATTAGCTTAGCAATCTTAGGCACTACATCCAACTCTTGAATTAAGTTTTTTATCTAAACACCTTTCTTTGCAGCTTTCGAAGCTGCAATGTACTCCGCCTCAGTGGTAGAATCAGTCGTGGTGTCTTGTTTGGAACTTTTCCAACTCACCGCACTGCCATTGAAGCAAAATATAAATCCAAAAGTGGATTTTAGATCATCTACATCGGATTGAAAACTAGAATCCAAAACCCCTCAAGTTTCAATTCTCCATTACCGTATACCAAAAACAAATCCTTAGTCCTTCTCAAGTATTTAAGGATTGCTTTGACAGCCATCTAGTAACTTTCACTATGATTGGATTGGAAACGACTCGTAACACTTAGAGCATGTGCCACATCCAATCTTATATATCGAACTGCATACATTATGCTCCCAATAGCGGATGCATAAGGTATGTGGGACATTCTTTGTCTCTTGTCATTAGTCCTAGGGGCCATAGATTTGGAGATGCGAATGTCATATCCCATGGGAAGAAACCTTCTCTTGGATTCTTCCATACTAAACCTCTTTAGTATATGTTCAATGTACGGGGTTTGGGATAGCCCTAGCATCCTCCTCAATCTATCTCAATAGATACGCATTCTTAATATGTAGGATGCTTATCCCAAATCCTTCATCGAGAATTGAGTAGATAACTAAGCTTAATACACTCTAACATTCCAACCTCATTCCCAATAAGATGAGTATCATCAACATAAAGCACAATAAGCTGTATACTACTCCCACTAACCTTCTTATACACATAAGGTTCATACACATTTTTGATAAAGCCAAACAATTTGGTTGTCTTATCAAAATATATGTTCCAACTTTGGGATGCTTGTTCAAGTCCATAAATGGATCTTTGGAGTTTGCAAACCTTTTGCTCATTCCCCTTAGATGTAAAACCTTGTGGTTGCTCCATATAAATTTCTTCTTCAATATTTTCATTGAAGAAAATGGTTTTCACATCCATTTAACATACCTCATAGTCATAATATGCGATTGTGGCAAGTAAAATTTGAATGGACTTAGGCATTGCGATCGGTGAAAAGGTTTCCTTGAAATTTATACCAGGTCTTTGAGTGTAACCTTTCGCCACTAGTCACGCCTTAAAGGTTGTTACCTCTCCATTGACTCCTAGCTTCTGCTTATAGATCTACTTGCAACCAATGAGAACTATTTCACTTCGGTGGACCTACCAAGTCCATACTTTGTTGGAGTACATGGAATCCATTTCAGATCTCATGGTGTCAAGCCAATATCTCGAGTCTATGTCCAACATAGCTTCTTCATATGTCATTGAATCACTATCCAATTGGCCTATCATCATGAAGGAATTCGTATATTTGGGTTACTTCTTGATTCGATCCGACCTTCTTAGAGGTTGTGTGTAAGGCTCTTGATGCTTAATTATTTTTATCGCTTGTGGGATTTCTTGATCACTTTGAACTTCAGCAAGTTCAACAACAACCCCATTTCTATCCAATAGAAAATCCTTTTCCAAAAAGATTGCATTCCTCGAAACAAACACATTTTGTTCCAAGGGATCATAAAAATAATAACCCAAAGACTCTCTTGGGTATCTTACAAACTTGCACAAGGTGGAACTACTATCCAACTTATCTCCCACTAACTACTTAACGTAAGTGGGAGACCCCCAACCTTAAGATAGTGGTAAGAGGGTGCTTTGCCATACCATATCTCATGCGGCGTCTTTGACACCAACTTTGAAGGTACGACATTTAGTAGCTTCGCTGCCGTATGTAAGGCATATCCCTAAAAGAATATGGGCATATCGAAAAAGCTCATCATGGAACGTATAACATCCAATAAGGTACGGTTTCTCCTTTCGACTACTCCATTGTGTTAAGATATGCTGGGTAGAGTCAATTGAGAGAGAATCCTATTGTAACACCCCAAAAATCATAGGGCTCGTAAAGTTTAATTTTCATTATTTTACATTTGATGAATTTTAATTATTCTTTTTATTTTATTAAATTATTGAAATTTTGGGGGTTAATTCGTAAATAAGGAAAACTCAATTTCCAGGAATAGTAGAAGTTTGGGGGTCAATTCACTATTAAACAAGACTTGATTAGACCACACTTGAACTTTTGGGGGGTTTGTATGGAAGATTTCAGGTCAACTGGGTCAAGGTCCTATTTTTATAATCTGGAGGGATTCAATTGAATAATTCTGTAAAGCTTTGTGGGCCAATTTAGAATTCTAAAAAGATACCCCTATAAATAACCTAATTTTCATTTCCCTCCCCATTTCTTCCTTCTTCATCACCCGCACCCTTCTCTACCTTCCCCGGCAATTTCCATTGGCAAACCTTATCTCCATAAACTGAATCGACCATCTTTTTCCTCCCACCTCCAACAACACCCTGATACCTCATGCAAGGAGTTTTAGGCGATAGACCACCGGGAAACAGAAACTAAAAACTGATTGTGGCAATGGGCGATGGCAGAGCAGCAGCGGGAACACACTTCTGGGTAGCTTTTCTGAAAGCTCTTAGCTTGAGCATCACATTAGTGTCACTGCATCAGAGTTTCACACGGCGGCGAATGTGTATTTCAGCAAAATCTTCACGACGGCGGCGCTGAAGGTTTCTAGGCTACGATTAGAGGTCTTCCCAATGGTGAAACCTACAATTGAGTGGAGCGTTGGACAACTCTCATCAAAAGGCGTCTTTTAGTGGTGGCATTGATCTTTTCCGGCGGCGGAAGGCCAGTCTCACCTCCTCGATGCAACAATTACACTCGTGCGCTTGGTTTGTGATTTTGAAACTCCAATAATCGAATCTTGGGTTGAAAAATTGAAATGGGATTTTGAAAATACACATGTATATTGTACCATTTATTTATAAATCTTGTATTATATTAAGAATGAAGAAATGACATATGATTGGTATATATATTCCCATGCATGGATTATTATATATAGTTGGTGGACCCAGATATGTCAGATTATATACTAACTTGGATTAATTAAGGTTATTAAAGAATGTAAACCACAAATTTGACGATTTTATATATTTGGGACCTAAGTATTTATATTGAGGTTAATCATGATGAATAGGCTGTTGTTAATTAATTTTGGATGATGTATAAGGATAATTACATAATTAAGAACTAGATTACATTCCATTACCAGAACCGAAACAACCCCGTAACTATTTCTGTAGTAATCGACTTAATTAGCGCATTTCAGATCGATAGAATTGATCGAACCCTAATTACCATAATAGTTGATTAATTAGTGATTTTGGGACTGTTGATAGTATAATTATATGTATTAATGGTAAAAATACTCTTCTGATTAGGTGACAAAGAAGTGGGTCCTTCTAACCAGTAAGATTGCTGATTGTGATTGCTTTATCTGAGACCTACAGAAGGTTTGCCAATCTGGCACTTTCTCATACTTATTTGTATTGTGATAAACCCTTGTGAGGGTGCTTGTTTTTGTATCGACTGTATCGTGTTTATTTAAATCTTTTTATTGCTTGAGATCTCAACTGCTATCTGTTATTTGATGCGTACAACCCTGTAAAAGTTACCATTTGATACTGTTTCTAAATTCTATCTGTTCTAGTGCCCTGAATTATTGTCTGTTATTTGTATCTCTCTGTTGTATGACTATCTTGTTATTTGTACCATCTTGTATTGTTATCCATTGCCTTGCCAGCACACTTGTTATCCATTACAACTTTGAATGGCCATGTTGGCTTATCTAAATTGTTTACTAGTATCGTATTGCCTTGTCAGCATTCATGTATTGTTTTGTATTATTTTATCTTGTTATCATTTGCCTTGCTGGCATATTTGTTTACCTGGTATCAGCGATGTGCTGGGGATTTCCCCTTGGGCATCTATACAAACGGTTATTGATTCTGTTATATATATGGAAAGTTATTGGGCCAAGGGCCGATCTTGGCAATATGTTTGGTTATGTGGGGCACGCTATACAGTTCTGCATGGGTGTCAGTGATACACTAAGGATTTCTCCCTAGGTGTTGGCGGTACGCTAGGGATTTCCACCTAGGTGTCGGTGGTACGCTAGGGATTTCCCCTTAGGTATCCATGGTGCGCTAGGGATTTCCCCCTAGGCATCTACCATGTACCAAGCTGTCACGCTTTGGTAAAGTGTTTGACTAACTGGTATAAGGTGAATATGCTATACATGTTTTGTTGTAATTTGTTGGAATGCATATGCTTCGGGTTTGCTTTACTTGACTGTCTTCTGTCTGTCTATAACTTGTTCATGGAGCAATAAGGCAGGAGAGCTTCATGTTTGCTAAATTATTACTACCTGTTTTCTTGATATGTACCTGTTATGACTATAAAATTTGTAATCTGTTGAGTTGATCTTCCTCGATAGACCCCTACTGATTGTTCTTAAGATTATCCCTCACTAAGTCTTTGGACTTCCCCCCCTCCTTAGTATCACTTTGATTTTCTCACACAGGTTTTGGTGATGAACTCAAACCTTAGGCATGGACCAATGAATGCTTTGTAATAGATTAGATATCTATTTGCTAAGACTGAATTCTAACATGAGGCATGTAAATATTATGTTAACTGTTAAAGGATCATTATGGCATGTATGCAGTAATTTCTCTTAAAGTTTGTTTAAGTTGAACTTGTCATTTGTTAGGATTGAAACGTTGAGTATGGGCCTATTGTTCAATTTATGGGTTTTGAAATTAAGACTAAATCAAAGTGGCACCTCAGCTTAGGGCTATCCCGGGTGGGGACATTACACATATTCTCCTTTAGATAACTCAAGAATTTGGTACTTAAGTACTCTCCCCCTCGATCCGATCGAAGAGCTTTAATACTAAGTCCCTTTTGCTTTTCTACTTCACTCCTATACTCTTTGAACTTTTCAAAGGCTTTGGACTTGTACTTTATAATATACACATGTTCGAACCAACTATAATCATTGGTGAAGGTGATGAAGTAAGGATAGCCTCCTCTTTCACTAACTCTTAGTGGGCCACAAATATCCGTATAGATCAAATCCAAATGTTTTGTGGTGCGCTCCATTTGTCCTACAAAAGGAACCTTGGTCATTTTTCCTTTCAAACAAGATTCTCAAGCAGGAAGGTCTTCAATACCACTAACTTTTAGTGGTTTGAGAGCTTCTAACTTGTTTATCCTATTTTTAGAGATATGTCCAAGTTTAACATGCCAAAGAATGACATCTTCTTAGCTATCTAACTTTCTTTTACTTGATTGAATGTGCATTAGTGAAAGTTGGGAATCTAGTATGTATAATCCATAATTTAATGTCCCTTGTGCAATTAAAGAACCATTCTTTATGCTTTCAATACCCCATTCGACATAGAAAAATCATATCCTTCATTATCAAGTAAGAAAAGTGAAATAATGTTCTTGACAAGTTTGGGGTACATAATAACAATGATCTAGTAAAATGCAAGCATTCCCCAAGTCTATCTTTACTACGCCTTGGACCCTGGCGGCAACTCTTGCCCCATTTTCGAGGCGGAGGATCATGTCCCCTTCATGAGGACTCTTTTTTCTTTCCATCCCCTATAACGAATTACAAAGGTGAGAACCACATGCAGTATCAAATACCCATGAGGAAGAATTAGTCATTAAGTGCACTTCAATGAAGTACATACCCTTCCTAAGGGTGCTAATGTATTCCTTGCAGTTTCCTTTCCAATACCCCTTTTCGCCACAGTAAAAATAAGTTGTATTAGTTTTATCACTTTTCTTCTTCTTTAATCCCTCGAAACCTTTCAAGGGTTGCTTCCCTTTTGAGGAAGAACTTTTCTTTCTCTTACCTCTTTTCATAGGACCCTTAGGGCCTTTCAACTTAGAGGTAGAAGCAAGCATAAGAGGTTTTTCCTTTTTCATTATCACTTCGGCGGTGACCATCATGTTCACCAATTCGTTAATCGTCACCTCTTACTTGGACATGTTAAAGTTCATAATGAATTGGTCGAACATAGGGGGTAATCATTGTAGGATCAAATCCATGTAGAGATCAGTGTCCATGGCCACATATAGTTGTCCAAGCTTTTCGATGAGTCGAATCATCTTAAGCCTGTGATTATAGACACTTGAATCTTCCACAATCTTTAGCCTAAAGAGCTCTCTAAACAAAGCGAACCTTACGTGCCTAGTTTGTGCACCATACAACTCTTGTAGCTGTTTATAGATCTCACAAGCATGCTTCATATGCTGATGAGTCTTTTGGAACTCATTGGTCATGGAAGCTATCATGAAGCATCTTGTTTGTAGATCATCATCTACAAACTTAGTGAACAATTCACTAGCCACATCGGTGGCATAATCACCCAAGGTGTCCAGCAGACATTGATCAAGGACGTAAGTCCTCTTTTTAGAGTCAAGGATGATTTTAAAGTTCCTTAACCAATCACGAAAGTTAGGTCCAGTGAGTTTATTGATTTCCAAAATAGTGTGAAGTAGATTGTTAGCCATTTTGTTTTTGAAGATTTCAAAAATTTATGAGAGATGGAAGGAAGAGTATAAGCATATAATTGAACATTGATATTGATAAAAAAACATGTTCATGGTCTTTCAAACATATTTTTTCCTACTATTTTATCAAATTCTTCACCCCCTAGAAGAATTCGAGAAATCTCATTTCCTAGTTAGAATCAAGATCCTAAGAACTTGTAAGCGGACCCACGACTCGTGAGACATCCACAAATAATCGAAAGGTAAGCAACTTTTGCTAACTGCATCTCATGTAACTCTTGATATATTTTGCCTCACTTTTATGTAGACCCACGACTCGTGCGATGTCTACATTACTAGGTGTTAAGTCAAACCTACCAATCAAACTTTGATTCGAGACAACTCCACGACATCCTACGACTCGTGTGCCAATGCATGGAGGTTCTCAAATCAAATGTGCATCATATGCTAAGTATATGGTCATAGCTTTCCACCATAAGTGTGACCCATGACTCGTGAGACATCACACAAATGATGTAGCATCGTCATGCTGCATAATATTGGTATAAGGCATGGATTGATTAAAACTTATTTCAATTTATATCCAATTTGACTTAATATTGTAAGCACTTAAGCATTCTAAGTGGAGGGTTTTCTTGCTTGCTAAGATCTCATCATTTTATCTTCTTATTTAGGTTTTCTATATCCTAACCATACATCTCATACATTAATAGGATATGGAAAGCCTAAATAAGTAAATGAGCCTAGCATGCTCCTAGGTGGGGATGACCATGAGCCTAACCAAGTTATGAACTTAGAGCTATAAGTGCATCACTTAGTTAATTTTAAGTGGACTGATTAAATCTAGCTATTACTTGAGTGTATTCCCATACATTCATGGGTCTTTATGCCTCCAATGGTCTTCCTTGCTCCTTGCAACATTTACAAGAGAAAGAAATCCTCACTCATAGTGATTCTATTCTCATAACATTTACAAAATAGAAATTAAGAGGCATGGAAGTCCCAATTTAATACAACCCTTTTCAACAACTTGAAACAATAAAATCAGTATTAAAGGCTCATGATCATCCCCATTCATTCATCATCTATTCAATAATTAAATGAACAATAAATAAATATAGAATTAACAATTAATTCCAACAATTAAATGCTTATCTCATAAAAAATTTAATTGACCAAGCAAGAGAAAGCATAACAATTATGCCATGAAATTGAAGATTAGCTTTAATGAATTTTTAAAAGCAATCAAAAATGTCAAATATAATTTTGAGAACTTGCACAATACTTGTGCATCTATCATGTGTGTTTCAAAATACTTTTGGTAAAATTATGTTGCTGCCAGCCCAGGCTAGGTGCACTGCTGCGTGGCAGGTACGCACCCAGCTCGCCCGCTGCTCAGCCAGCGTTCGGCCAAGCAGGGTAGCATGCCCTGCTTTCAAGTTTTGCTCGAGTCAAGTGCTAACTAGCTCAACTTTTGTGTACCAAAAAATTTAGGACACTTTCTAAACATTAAAACACACATTATAGATGAAATTTCAGATTCAAAACTCCTTTTAAAAACGAAATTTCAAGTGTTCAATCATGCTTTCAAAAATAAGTTTAAGTAAGAATAGCATTCTTCAAAATCTTCAATAATTTTCAATCATATTGGATCCAAAAATGACCAAAAAAGCTTAAGGTCAATCAACACATGATATATCACCATATAACATCAATTAATGTCAAATCAACATTCAACGTTAAGAACTATGAATTGAAACATGCTCAACATATGAAGTAACACATTAAAACACATATTAGCATCATCTCAATTCGTTAGGCAATGAGTCACACACAACATTAACCAAACACTCTAATCCATCATATGAATCGAGAATTTGGTGATTTTGACCAATTCATCAAATGAATTAATCATTCAAAAATCCAAATCATAGCATGAATTGGCTCTGATACCACTTGAAGTCATATGTAGCCATAGGATATAATAATCAAAGCATTAAAAACGCAAATTAACTAGGCTACACATGTCACCCAAGATCTAAACATGCTAATGATTTAGATTTGGAAAAAGGATTACCTTGATTTGCTCAAAAAACTAGGGAGATGTTGAAGATGACTCCAACCGACAAAAACTGTCTCATAGCGGCAGCTCAGTTTGGATGCAACTTTTGCCCGATCCAAACTACTCCAAAAATTCCAAAAAATTATAGTATCTTCTCAACTCCTTGATGAATCTATTGTAAAAAATTCAGCTCACAAAGCCACAAAGAAGTGCTAGAAAAAAATTTCCAAGCAGACTGCCCTAACAGCGGATCTCCAAAAGCAAGCAATCCAATTATCTTGCCTCTAATTGTTATGTTCCACACACCAATGCTAGATCCTAATCTCCGTAATATCAACTAAAGAATAGAAAGGAGATTTTTAGGGATGAAGGCTTGATTTGAGGCAGGAGAAAAATGGAGGAAGTGAAGCTCCAATACATGAGACAACACTTTGAGAGTTGGAGGGAAAATGTGAAAAAAATCTAATTCTTCACAATGTGATCAAGTGGTCGTCTCTCTCTCTCTCTCTCTCTCTATATATATATATATATAGAGTGAGGATGGTGTGATGCCAAGGTGGTATCACACTTTCCTTAAGGTGACCGCCAACTTGGCCTTGCAAGTTGGCAAGTTGCAATTCAAATTCAAATTCAAATTTGAATTTTGTGTGTATTTCAATTTCATTTGAAATTTAATTTTAAATTAATTAAAATGACACACCAAATGAACCTTTCATTTGAATTTTCCCTAAAAAATAAATTCTCTTCATTAATTAAATCAAACACTTTAATTTAATTAATTAATCTTTGGCTTAACTCTTAAGTTAATTAGCTTAACTCTTTAAGCTAAGAATTGTTAACTTGACTCTTTAAGCTAACTTGACCAATTGATGGTCAAGTGGCACCAAATAATTAATTCCTTAATTATTGGTCTAATTTAACTCCTTAACTTAGTTGATCAATTTAACAATTAAATTAATCAAGTCAAAATTGACCTCAATTTTGCCAACCTCAAAATTGGTCCACTATGAGTGTTTTTCTAACTTTTAGAAAATTCTCCTTCATCAAGTAAGAAATGCAATTGGCTTTTGTGTGTGATCCATTAGGTTCTACCATTCATTGGACATGGGTTCACAACTCTTTGTGACTTTTAAATATCATATATTCATTTTAGTTTAAACTCCTTTAAACTAATCAACTCAATCTCTATGATCGATGTCCAACACAAGCCCATGGAGTCCAACTAATTGGCCGAAATAAATGCTTTTGGAGAACCATTCTAGCTATATGCGTACCATGCAAATACGGTCCTTCTGTCTCATATCTCTCGAAAAAGGCCTAGGGTAAGATATTTGTTGGCTCCCTAATAGCCCATGGAGCCCAACTAATAGCCTCGAAGTATATTTATAAGCATAAGATGAAGATGGTCATTTAAAGAATATCATTCAATCAAGATTGTATCATAAGTGAAATACTTTACAATACCAATTTAATTGGGTTGTGGCATACTATTCCAATGGCAAGAGACAAAATTGCCCCCTATTCGACGTGAGGATAGTCTAGGTCAGTTTCCACAAGAAGAGACCCACCCACATCCCCATAAAGAAGTGGCTGATTCTGTGGATCACCTCGGTCAACCCATTCGATCCCAACAGCGCGATAAGGTCGAGCGACAGAAACCTCAATCAAATAGAAATATGTCATAGACTGATCAAGAATAATAGGAAAAAGTGTCACACCAGGTCCAGCAACTGAACAGATGCCTCGAGGAGATTTCAAGGGGAAACATAGAAAGAAACCTTCAGCATGATAGTGCACCCCGACTTTTCCGCGAGGAGAATCACCGTTTATCCTGGAGAAAATCGATGAGCGTATCACCACCGATATGAAAGTTCCAACTGGTCTACCTCGATATGATGGCTCAACCAATCCAAATGAGCATTTGCTCCAGTTCGAGCACATGATGTAGCTCCATCAGTAGTACATTCATATGAAGATGTTAGTCACTACATTCCAGGGCATAACACTCGAATGCTTTGTTAAGTTGGAGCCAGCATCCATTTTCTCTTACGACAAGCTTTGTGATAAATTCCTCCATTAGTTTGCCAGCAGAAGGAAAGCTAAACTCCCCCTACTCATTTACATATAGTGAAAAATAATGAAGGAGGATCTCTTTGGGATTTCTTCACCAGATTTAACACCAAAGTATTGAAAATCAACAATCATCGGATTGAATTCCTGATCAATGTGTTGTTCCTAGGTCTCAGATACAAAGAGTGCGCCCATGCACTGGTCAGAGAGAGACCAAGATTGATGGAGGAGCTACTCGACCTTGTTGAGAGGTATATGACCCAGAAGGACATAAACAAATTGAAGTATGGAAATCCTGACAATAAAAAAAAAAGGCCAAGGAGAAAGATGATAAGTAGAACAAGGATGGTCATCTATCTCTTATTAAGAGGTTTCACATCTACACTCCATTGAATACTGCAAGGAAGGAGGTTCTGTTAGCCATCCAGCATGACGACCTTCTAAAAATGCCTAGAAAGTTAACTGAAACCGAGGCCACTAAGAGATCTAAAAAATATTGCCACTTCCACAGACAAAAAAGGCATGACACTGAAATTTCTTCAATTTGCATGATGAGATTGGAGGCCTATTCAACAAAGATGTTTGAAGAAATTTGTCGACAAGAAAGCCAAGCAGGAGACGGGCCTAACTGATTGGACTCTATGTAAAGAAAGATCGGTCGGCCTGAGAAAGAACGATAAGAGAAAAAAATCATTAAATGATCCGCGCCCACCCCTCAGGGCGTGATTGACACTGTCGCTGGAGGACCAAAGGGGGAGACTCCAAAATAGCCAGAAGATAGAACCAGAGGAGATTGGAATCAGCTAAATCTTCTTCAGTTGAAACAGTTTTCCAACTCTCCACCAATGTAGAACCCATCTCTTTTTTTGATTCTGACCTCTCGCACATTGAGCATCAATGAACTATATTAAGCTAGATTGCCCCATCATCATGTTAGTTGAGATTGCGATCTTTGATGTCAGAAAGGTTCTGGTCGACAATGGTAGTTCAGCGAACATAATTTTCTTATCAATATTGAAGAAGATGAATATGGGAAACCTAAAGTTTGAGCTAGTTTGTACCCCTTGGTCGGATTTGGAGGATCCAAGATCATTCTTGAAGGATCCATTAATTTGTCTACTTTATTCGGTCAAGCACCCAGAAGAAGGACACTCATGGTCAACTATTTGGTGGTCGATGCACCCTTCGACTATAATGTCATAATTGGGCGACCAGCACTAAACAACTTCAGGGCAATTATCTTGACCTACCACATGAAAGTCAAGTTCCCAACAACTGCTGGGACAAATGAGTTGCTGTGCAATATGAAGGAAGCCTGGCGATGCTACACTGTCTTTATCGAGGCTAATAAACAGAAGACTCGACCCAAACTGACACCTTTGGTGGACATCCCAGTAACGGAACCTGAAAAGGGACAACAGAGTAAGAAGAGAAAACTAGAAGAAATCAGGGTCAAATCAGTCGAGAATTCAAGACCATGGGCTCGAGCTCAAAAATTAGACAAGACTACAAGGATTAGGACTGATCTGGGAAGCGACATGGAATGTGTGATGGTCAACTTCCTCCTGAAGAACATTGATGTTTTTGTCTAGAAAGCTATTGACCTCTCAGAAATCGACCCCAACATAATCGTCCACCACTTGAATATGGACCTCTCATTCAAGCCGATCAAACAGAAGACCAAGACCTTCAATGCTAAAAGATGCCAGATCATCGAAGAAGAGGTCAACATACTCTTAAAGACATGCTACATTGTAAAAATTCAATATCCTAGTTAGCTTTGTAATGTAGTTCTTGTCTTTAAGAATGAGGGCAAGTGGAGTATGCGTAACAATTTTAATAATTTGAATAAACCTTGACCTAAAGACCTTTACCCACTGTCTCGAATAGATTTATTAGTTGATTCTACAGTAGGTTGCTATCTTTTAAGCATGATGTATGCATTTTAGGGTTATTATCAAATCTTTATGGCCACTGAAGACAAGGATAAGACCTCATTTATGGTGCTTAATGGTTTATACTATTTTCTAGTCATGCCTTTTGGCCTCAAGAATGCAGGTGCAACTTATGAAAGACTAATGTACTTTATGTTCAAGAATGAGATCGGGCAGACCATGGAGGTCTACGTCGATGACATGATTGTCAAAACAGCAAGAGAACAAAATAATTTAGTTAACCTCAATCATATCTTCTCAATACTAAGAGCATTTGGCATAAAGCTCAAACCTAATAAATGCACGTTTGGGGTGAGAGGAGAAATTTTTTTGGGATATATAGTTAGCCAAAGGGGTATAAAGGCAAACCCACAAAAGATTCAGGCGATTCTAGACATTTCACCACCTCGAACAGTGAGAGTCATGCAGAGGCTGGTCGGGAGGTTCATAGCTCTAGGTCGATTGATTAGCCAATAAAAGCTTATAGTTTTTCAAAATCCTCAAGAATGCCAGAAAGTTCCAGTAGACGAAATAATGTGACCAGGCTGTGGTCGAATTAAAGTAGTATTTCGAAACACCCTCGATGCTTGCCAAGCCAGAGGTTGGAGAGGTTCTGTATATTTACCTAACGATCTCGTCGACAACAATTAGCTTAGTTTTGGTCCTGACTAGGCATGACGCTCACAGGCCAGTATATTACAACAACAAAGCGTTGCAAGGCCCGGAGCACAATTACCTAAAAATCGAAAAGTTTACTTTAGCTTTGATCACAGCAGCTAAGAAGTTGAGACCCTATTTTCAATTCCACTCTATTGTTGTCCCGACAAACCAGATGTTGAAACAAGTATTATCAAAACCGAACACATTACGAAGATTGAACAAGTGGACTATCGAGTTAAGAGAATTTGACATCACTTTCTAGGCCCAAACTACCATAAAAGCCCAAGTATTAGCAGACTTTATAGCATAATATCTCCACCTCCCGGGAGAAATCGACCAAGATTCATCTATCTGGACTCTTCATGTAGATGGCTCTTCGACTTCTACAAGAGAAGGAATAGGCATTTTCCTACGCTCTCCCAGGCTGAAGAGTATGACTTTGCCATTAAACTCTATTACTTCATTACCAACAATGAAGCTGAGTATGAGACCCTTCTTACTGGCATGAGGATAGCCATCAATAAGGGAGTCGAGCACCTAGCAGCTATTACAGATTCCCAGTTGGTAGCGAAATAGTTCAAAGGAAACTCCAAAGTAAGGGAGACCACAATGAGCAAGTATTTGGCTGAGGTCAAAAAGTTGCAACAACAGTTCAAGAGGTTCACCCTTAGCCAAGTCCTGAGATAATAGAATAAAAGGGCAGATGGCCTATCCAGGTTTGCCAGCTCAACGAAAGGAACCAGAGATAGAACCATTACATTTCTAGTCTCCAACAAACTCACTATAGGTAGTCTCAACCAAAACCTGATCGGGTAAATCTAAGAGTCAGCTCATTTCTGGCAGGATGAAATTAAAGCCTACTTGAAGGAAGGAAGAGGGTCTGAGGATAAAGTAGAAGTGCGAAGTCTCAAAGGTCGAGCAGTGAAGTTTGCACTCAACGAGTATGGTCAACTTTATAGAAGATCCCTTTTCAGACCACCGTTGAGGCTCTTGACATCAGAGCAGGCTATGGAGGTCTTACAAGAGGTCCATTCAGGTATCTGTAGTAATCACTCTAGAGGATGAGCATTGACCCACAAAGTCTTCAGACATGGATGTTTTTGGCCGAACTCATCAAAAGATACAGTGGACTTCGCCAGAAAATATTCATCTTGCCAAGTCCACTCTGACATCCCTCATCAGCCTATATCAATGCTAGTACCAGTTCAAATCACATGGCCATTTGATCAGCGAGGATTGCATAGTTGGTTCTTTTCCAAAGACTACAGGTCAAAGAAAGTACATGATCATCGCAGTTGAGTACTTCATGAAACGGGTTGAGGTAGAAGTGGTCTCGAAAATAACTAACGTGGCTATTAGAAATTTCTTATGGAAAATATCATCTGCCATTTCGATTTACCAAAAGTGTTGACATCAAATAATAAAATGCAATTCCAAAATAGAAGCGTGAGAAACTAGTGTGAAAGTTTGGGAATTCGACAATATTTCACCTTGGTTGGAAACCCCCAAGCTAATGGACAACTTGAAGTCATAAATAGGACCATTCTGGACCACATCAAAACTCGACTTGAAAGATCCAAAGCAAGTTGGGAAAACGACCTCCCTGGGGTCCTTTGGACGTATAAAACTATCCCTAGAACTTCCACGGGCCACAGTCCTTACAGTCTGGTCTGCAGATCAGAGGCAGTAGTCCCAGCAGAATTGATACAACATACAGCTCGGGTAATTTATTACAATCCGATCAAGAATGAATCTGAAAGAGAGTTCAACCTCGAGACAATCGATGAGTTGCGCTAACATACATACACAACAATGCAGAGGCATAGGTCGAAGATGGCCTAGCATTATAACAAAGGAGTTCGACCAAGAAGTTTAAGGTGATAGATCCAAAATGGGAGAGCCTCTACTCGATAGCCAAAGCGGCAAAGCACAATTCTTATCGACTAGCGGATATTGAAAAAAATGAGCTCCCTTGACCATGGAATGCAGTAAACTTAAAAAAGTTCTACGTATAAAGAGACCAAGATCTCCATTCAACTCTTTTGTAATTTGGTTCCAAACTAATAAAAGTAGTTTAAATTCAAACAACTACTTGTTCTCATTTGCGACCAGGGCTTCTAGTCCAATCATATAAACGAGAAGATTGTTTAAAGTTGACCCAGTAGTCGACCATAATTTGATTTCAAACCACGATCACAGCGTATAGCCTACTCACTTAACAAATAAGAAAATCATTTAAAGTCGACCCCATAGTCGATCACAACTTAAAGTCGACTCTATAGTCAATTATTATCTTCAAGTCGCCCAATGGGTGCACGTGTCACGACGCAAAGATCGCACACAACTTGAAATCAATTCAATAAAGTCGACCCATGATCAACCACGAATTCAAGCCTATTCATTTCATTACGACGAAAATATTTTAAGTTGACCCAGCAATCAACTATAAAGAATATCTCAAAACCAATTTTGAATGGATCAGATCAATATGAAAATTCTTAGATCTATTCAATTAATTCTTTTAAAATTGATTTTATAATCACCCATTAACTTGCTTTTAAACCAATTAAATATTGTTCGCTTCTTCATTGAAAGATTTCATTATTCCACGAGTTAGATGGAAGAAAAGTTTATTTCTTCATTCATTTATATAATCAGATTAAAGAATTGGAAAGAATTAAACAAAATCAATGAAAAGAGGCGAGTTGATAAGAAGTTGTTGAAGCAATTGATATTATAAAATAAAAACATCAAATTACATCGTTGTTTGACAAATTGTTCATAACGCCTCATAGGGCTAATCAAAATGAATAAGACAATAAAAAGAAGTGGCCTCAACTCAACCCAGCTTCTTCCCCCCAATGCCCCAAGCAGTAACCACATCATCAACGACTTGGTTGAGTTCATCGCCAGAATTAACTTGAATGACCACTTGAGGACCCTCAACCTCTTGCTCTACCACTGGCTGAGTAACACCCGCAGGTCGAGAAAGACCTACCTCCTTCATCAGAAATGTTCGATTAGCAGGAGAAAAATAGGCTGCAACGTCAACTTTGCCCTCTTTGACATCGAAGGCAAAATCACTCACGAAAGCTAACTCCTTCGCCACCTCAGCTGCCCTCGGGTGGATCAGAGCCTTAGTCGCCCTAGCAGATGCACTCTCATTGATAAGTGTTGCCTCAGAATAGTCCCCGAGCTGCTTGTTCTGCAGCACATTCAAATGGGCTTTATCTTTTGGTCGGAGCTGGTAGCCCAAAAATTCCAGCTACTTCACGGCCTTCTCAAAAGCCTCCTTTACGTTGTCAACCACAAAAATAATGCTGGCATCTTGGAAAGTAGGGCATAGCACAAATTATTGAACTACTTCTTTGCGAATGCCTGATAATTCATTAAAGAATTCATCTCGAGCATATCAGGTAGCACTGTTATATCCCAGTGCCTGACTATAAGTATGCTTTGATTTCCCCTCCAACCTCGCCTTTCGCAGCAACTCATCCAGGTGGCTCTTTTAAGTCACAACATCTAGTAGCTCTGCATCCTTTTGCTCGAACTATTCAGTCAGCTCGACGATCTTTGACTATAGCAGTTCGAGCTAGGTCTTTGTCAATTTGGTTTGCTCCTGCTCTTTTTGTAGCTCTTCACGATCACCTAGGGCCAGTTCAACCCTTTGATAAAAATTATAGCCAAGTTGGCCAATTTGCAACAACATAAAATTTGGTCAAAAAGTTGAACATAAACCAGGTCAAACAAGTAAAACTCGACCAAAGACTTACCATGTTTGCATGGTATACGAATGCTTTTAAAGCCTCCAGCTGCCCTATATCCAGCATCTTCTTCTAGTCGGACATGAAGAGACTAGCTATTAGCACCTTGAAAGGGCCAATTCGATCGACCGCATCCCTAACATCAATGCCGTGTTTTGAACCCCAATGTCGGGCCCGAACCTTGGGGATAGACAATGAGGTAGGGAAAATAGCTCATCATCAGGTCGGGGCCCGAAAAGCAACGACTCGTTAGCTTTTCCCTTCCCTTTCTCAGCAGCGGTCCTCTTTCGTAGGGGAGCTTGTTCATCGGTAGCCAGTCTTTTTTGTCGAGCTGTAGAGCTACTAGCCTCAATCGGAACTGATCGGGCAGCTGGAGGTATAAGCGATGGTGTCTGCTGTTACAGAGTACTTCGAGAAGCAACCTCCTGACGAGTAGTTGCTTATCGACGCTTTTGCGCCTTTGTTGGTAGGCCACTTCTTGTTGACAAGTGCAGTTCATTATCTCAGCTCGATTTGAAATAATGCAAAAGCAAATACATTACTATCTACCAGAAAGTATAAAACCAAAAATTAACAAAAATCAACAGTGGTATCTAGTTAGTTAACCATTAGCTGGCAAATCCAGTTGAGTAGGCGATAAGCCTGCTAACACAAAATTTCTCTCTTCGATGTACCCTAATGCATCCATTTCTCCAAACTCGACTAAGTCTCGAATAATATGTTTTTCTAGGTGAGGTTCTCAATCCCGGGCATCTCAACCGGCCCCTTTAGCTACCCCCCTTAGGGTATTGAACCCAATCCCACTCGGAGCTCGAATAAAAAAATAACATTTTTTCTAGGCTTGGTCGTGCGAAAAGAAGAGGGTCACTAAGAAGTTCCGATGAGGACGGGCTGTCAGATAATAAAAGCCCAACTCCTCACTAATGCCTAACTTCTAGGACATCGAGAGGTGGAAGAGGTTGCTGAAATTTATGAAAGATGGGGATTGGTTGTGTATCAACATTAAAATGGCAAAACTATACAAAGTCGAAAAATAGTTTGGGAGTAATTGGGTGATATAGACCTAAAGGCCAATTAGGAGATCGATTATAGGTTGTGCTATAGAAAACCTAAGCCCATACCTCAGGGCATCCTCAAATAATATTATGCAACTAATTGAAGGTCGGTGCATCCTGTTATTAGGTTTAGGAACAATCAACTCAAACTCCGAGGGAACATGATACACGTGTCTAATCAACTCTAGATCCCTATCTTTTATCTCAGATCTTATATCGCTATAGTGATTAGCAATGAATAACCTACCCCGGGATACTGGAGGTCGACTAGCCTCCCCAAAGAGCCTAGCTCATTTAGTGACATCAACCCTCGTATCGCTCAAACTCTTAGATGATCTGGAACTATCACTAGAAGACTTACTAGTCCCATTAGTTGAGTTATTTACCCTCATGGTCGAATCTACTTCCGACTGAGTCTCCTCAATATCACTCCCCCTGGTGCTACCCTTTCCGAAAATTCCAAGCATGTTTACTATAAAATAATTGGTCAAAATTAAGAAGAGTAATTATGGTTGAAATCGAAGGGAACTTACATAATTGGCAAGAATAGGATAAATTCGACTATCAAAAGAAGCAGTAAATTCAAAGAGCTCAGCCTCCCAAAATACGGTAAAAGTTCCAAACAAAAATTTTCACCACGCTATTTATAGCTCCCCAGCCAGCAGGTAACTTAACCTGCTAAAATGACTGGTCACTAGCAATTAATTACGCAACCAGCGGTTGATAAAGTGCACTGCCCAACGTAGCTAACACATTAAATGCATTGAAAACCTTAGTTGAGTTTTGAAATTTAAAGATCATAAACACATTGAATCCCTAGTCGAATGTATTTTAGTTTTCCAAGTTAGCTACTCCTTATTCCTTCTCATCGAATAGCTCGATCAAGACTCGGGAGTAGGGGCAACTTATGATATGGGATAGCCTAGCAGGCCCAGCCTACTAATAGTTGATTAGGTGATTGACCAGGCCCAAATCCTCATTGGGCCATTTTGCCAGCTCAACACACCAAAATCTTTTCAGTCGACCTAAGTGTGGTCGATCAGCTCGAGAATGATCATTGGGCCCTCATCTAGAAGCCTTCAAACCCAAGAAAGTCCTATTACCTCGACCAGAAATCTCAACCAAAGTGTGGTTAGATGATTTGCGAATAATGAAACATCTCAACCTTAGGAAGTCGATCGGAGCAGCATAATGCAGTCCCACGCCACCAGTCACAATCGTATTGAATGAGCCATAACCATCACTTTACCTCATTAAATGCTCTGACAGGCGATATGCCTCCGTATTAATGGTACATGCCTCCACTGTGCCACCATTCTACCTCTGTAGAATGGTGCATGCCTTTACTGTACCACCATGTCCTGAAAAGTAGGAGGAAGAACTACTTAGAGAAGTACACAAAAGAAAGAACACCTAAAGATCCTCAAATAAAGACAAAGGCCCTTTTCTACACAAGCAAGGGCATCATGGACATCTTAACCTCTTAAGAGAGACTATAAATACCCCATTACCACGCATCACCAAAGCTTTCACTTTATCGCTCTTTTTTTTGGTTGATTAAGTACTAACTTGAGTGTCGAAGTACCTTAGCCGAGGGCTCATCGACAAGCCTAACATTTGTTATTAGTTGCAGGACTCGACCCGACTTCACCTAAACACTCCATCCAACTCACATTCTAGTCGATTCCATTGGGCTAGAGCCTAATATACTAACAAGCATATTCAACCATCATCAGTTAAGTAAATTTTAGAAATATTTTTAATTTTATGTCAATTAAGAGATGTTTGAATCTTGTAATTCATGTTTTGGTGGTGTTATGTTGATTATTGACAATTGCATAAAAGTAGTTTTATCTGCACATAAATTCAGTACTAAATTGTTAAGTTTCAGTATGTGTATACCTATGTGCAATACTAAATTTTGAATTTTCTGTAAAACTAACGTTGCATAGGTAAGGACACTAGAAAAGAAACCGTTGATAATGCATAGGTGAGTCTAAATACTCTGAAGTCTGATATTTAATACTTTATCTCTTTGTATAAATACCAAACTTTTGTACAAGTAATATTGTATAAGTTAATTTTAATAGTAGATTTATTGAGAAGAACACTATATGCTATTATTTTTTTAATGCAAATTATATATGTTGTATGAGAAGGGTGCTATTGTTGTCTATGAAGATGTTGATGTTGAATGTGCTGGAAAGCCCATAAGTGAATTTCGAGGGAAAATAGATTATAGATGGTGCTATTACATACCTGATAGGCAATAGAAGATTATTGATTCCTTTTTATCTCAAGATAATTTGGAGTGATAATATTTATTACTTATTTCCCTTTTTACATTAATATAATGATCTCTTTACTGATAATTTTGATTTCTTTTATAGTGTCGTTGCTTGGGAAGGACAGGATATCGAGTGCATATACCTACTACGGTTCTGAATCGTGAGCATGGCTTGTTGTATTCTGATACAATATAAGGGTGACTTGCAGCATTTTGATATAATGAGGATGGCTTCTCAGTACAAGAAGGGAAAAGATAGCTTAGCTGCTCAGGCCTCAAAGAAAGCACTGTTATAATCGCAAGCAATCAAGTTATGATGGCCAGGCTAAGCCTGTTTTCCACAAGAAGGGAAAAATAATTTAGGGTCTAAGGTTTTCTCAAATACTAGATTTTAGTACTAGATACTAAAACTACATTGTTTATCATACTATTTAATAATCATGCTGTAACACCCCAAATTTCGGATCCCTAAACCTAAGTTAGGTTTCAACAAAATAAAATACAAATTCCATAAATTAGGTTAGACTAAGTTTAAGTTAAATTTTTACTAAAGCTTATAGTTGAGGGATTTAATTGTAAAATGAGAAAAGAGCTTGATTGTCCAAAATTATAAAATTTAGAGGTCGATATGGGAAAGTTGAAAGTTTAAGGGACCGCAATATAATTAAGTTGACTTAATTTCCCATAATTAAAAATTTCAGGGGTTAATGTGCAATAATAAAGCTTTTGAATGTCTAAATTGAAGTTTTGGGGCTAAATTGTAAGATGGATGGAGCTTTGAGGTGCAATTGTTGGCGATTAAGAGTTCTGGAGGTGCATATCTTATTTTTGCATTTGGAATTTTTTGAAAACCCAATCAGAGTATTATTCTGGATTGGAGCATGTGCCTCCTAGACGGGGTATTACAAAGGTGGTATCAGATCCTATGTTTATCGATAACCTAGGCAAATGTGGGAATGATTTCTATAGTTGGAATCGATAGGTTTATTGGGGACTAAGCTTGAATTAGGAATCGATCGGGATATTTGGGTTTGAAAGCCTGAACTAAGCTAGGATATGATTCTTGGAATATGGAACTTTTGGTTATTGGAGATTAAGTCTAACTCTAAAATTAGAACAAGATATGAATCTTTGGGACAATGTTCAATCCAAAGGATGTGAAGGGTTATCATTGGGCGGCTGACCAATGTATAATTCGTTACTCCGGAGGTATCGAACATGTAGCCTTTTCTATTTGTGGAGAATGATACTTTTGAGGATTTTTTTTATATTTGTGGAGAATGATACTTTTGAGGATTTATAATAAGTACAAACCTATTTGGGAGGACTTCAATCGGTAAGCAAATGATCACTTTAGATGGAATCGAATTGGATGAGTAAAGACCTCTTCATATCATTATTGTGGACATGAGCGTGTTGTAGTCAAATAATATGGCTATCTGGAGAAAGGTAATATGTCGATGATTCCAATATTTTTAAAATTGAAATGTGGACTTTTTGGATTAGTGAAGATTAAGTTTACTTGGAAGTTTTACTAGGATATGAACTTCTGTGTTAATACCTGATATTGAAGAGTAAAGGATTGGAACTAGAAGGGCCAGCCAGTACATAATCCATTACTTCGAGGTATCATGCATACAACTTTACTTATGTTTGGTGGGATAACATTTTTTTTAGGTCATGTTGTTGAACGAGTACTTGAGTGATAATAGGAATTTGGGAGATAAAAGATTGTATGGGATAACGAGTGTTTGCATATATGGGATCAAAATCAAAATGATAGGGTTTTTTCAAAACCAGTATCTCGATAATGAGATTGGTTCACATAACCACACAGTGCTATCAGATAGAAAAAAAAAAAAAGGAAATAGATCCCATAAAGAGATTATTTAAGGTCATAAGGGAATGGCGTGTATATATGATTGCGATTTAAATAATTGGGGCAATTAGTTTATTGACATTAGAAGGACTCACCAATATAACTATAAGAATGACAATGGATAAATGAGGAGGAAAAACTGCTCGTAAGAAATAAAGTTATGGAAAATCATTTTGTAAATTTGAGAAAAAAGTAGAACATTATCATGGAAACAACAAGCAAAAGTGACAAGTACTCCAGAGATAATAAGAAACTATGCTTTAACCTTAACCCAAGAAAATTATTAGGACCCAACAATATAGACTTGAGAAATAGTTAAAGTATATAGCATACCTCTATATATAAATGATTAAATTTCATATATAATCATAAAACGAATGAAATGAAATATGTTGTCCAGTTAATTCGGTTCATCCTCAAGTCTACAAATAATGAGTTTGATAAAGGTGTTAGCTAAACTTATGTATAAAGTTGGGATAAAGCCAATTGCTAATATTAGTTTGGTATAATCATATTTCTATCAAGGGGAACATGCTCGTATTTAACACATCTTTATGTACTACAATAAGATCGATAGAAGTTGAATATCTATTAAGAGATATTTTATTAGATGCTGCAAATTTAGCATAATCGGTGAGATTTGAAGATTTTAACATACCAAATGGTGTCACAATAACAGGAACAACCTCAACTACTTCTCGTGTATTGGTCTACTCGAGGTCATAGAGGATGACCACTTGTTAATCGAGCTGGAGCACAAGAGGATCAAGAAGGAAATACTTCTAACCAAAGACACCTCGTGCATAAAGAGAAAGTGATGCCAAACCTACTAATGAACCAATGTGGTAGTAATTCATGTAGTTCTATTAGCAGTAAAGTTAAGTTGATAATTCTCAAAATATTGAAGAACATGCTATGGATGGAATGCTAAAATGATTTCTTAGACCTAACCCCCCATCCCAAGATTTATGGATGAGCCCGACGATCAGGAAGCTGAAATGTGGATCGATGAGGTCAAGAAAATCTTTCAAGTAAATAACTACCCAAACAATCAAGTTTGCCAGTTTTCTTTTGGGACATGATGCTCATCATTAGTGGCAACTATTGGATTAACAGTGTAATCAAGAGGGAACACCTCATGCTTAGGGGAAACTTTAAATATGAATTTATGGACAAGTTTGTACTTGATGCCCTAAAGAATGCTCGATAGCGAGAGTTTACGAAGCTTATACAAGGATCTAGGTTGTTGTGTCAATACGAAGCCAAATTTAACCACTTAATCCAATGTACACCTTATATATTAGATGATGAAGGATGCCAAACATAAAAGTTTGTTGAAGGGCTAAAACTTGAATTGCGATGGATTCTTGTGGCTTATGAGTTGCCTACTTACAATAAAGCTATGCAGGTATAATCAAAATTGAATGAGCTACACAAATTTGAGAAAAAGTTTAAACGAAGGGAGACTTCTAAAGCTAGGGTTGAAAGTAGAGAAAGAAATGATTCTAGGAGGAAACAATAGAAAGTCCAGGGTAAGACCTAAACTAGCCACCTCTTTCTAAGTAGAAATTATTCCCTTTTAACTATTCCAGTTACAAGAAGAGCTTGTGAGTTTTGTGGTGACAACCGTCCTAGTGAATCCATATGTTGGAAAAAACAAGAAAAATGCATGCGGTGTGGCAACGACCAATAGTATGTTAGGGATTGTCCTAGGAGCAAAATCCACCCCCTATGTTCAAAGAGACAAAGGAAAACAAGTTACGAAGTCTAGTTAAAGAAAAAAGGACTCAACCTGCACCAATACCTTGCTAAGCGATATGCAGTGGATCCAAGTGATGGTGCCCAAGGTATTATTTACATTATAATATCTCAAAGAAAAATTACATATGACTTCCATGATTCTTATCCATTACATCAACCTGTTTTACCTTGAAGTTGAGCTAGAATGTGAACACAAACATTATCAAACCCTTCGAGATGTGGGAATGGTAACTAACGTCATGAATAAGATATGGCTAAGTTGGAGCAAAAGAAACTTTAGTACGAAGCCTCGGAGGAATTGTGCCATATCAATACCTCTAACAAGTGATGGCGTTATTTTGAATTTTTTTGAATGACATATTAGAATTTGAGGACCAGATTCTTTTAAGGAGGGAGAGTTGTAACACCCTAAATTTTGGATCCCTAAGCCTAAGTTATGTTTCAACAAAATAAAATATGAATTCCATAAATTAGTTTAGACTAATTTTAAGTTAAATTTTAATTGAAACTTATGGGTAATTATTGACAGTTGTGGGATTTAATTATAAAATGAGAAAAGGGCTTGATTATCCAAAATTATAAGATTTAGAGGCTAATGTAGGAAAATCAAAAGTTTAAGGACTGCAAAAGAATTAAGTTAGAACCTAATTCCCCATAATTAAAAATGTTAGGGGTTAATGTGCAATAACAAAACTTTTAAAGGTCTAAATTAAAGTTTTGGGGCCAAATTGTAAGATGGATGGAACTTTGGGATGAAATTAAAGTCGGCCGAAAACTTTAAGAGGCTAATTAAAAACAGTGGAAAATTTTGGGGTTAAATCAAAAAGGGCTGAAAATATCTTTATATATAGACTGAGGATAGAAATTTATCTAATTTCAAAACCCAACCCTTACTCCACCCCCACCTTTGCATGACCGAAAAATGGTCGAAAAACTTGAAACTAACACTGTGGTTAGCTTCCCTTAGCTGAGAGGAGCAAAACTATGCCAAGAAACTTAAGAAACAATAGAGAAATTCGCCGAAAAGTGAAGAGGTGGCGGATGCACGAGGGCGGGGGAGGGGGGAGGTGGCGGTTTTGCCACTTCTGACTGCGGAACGGGATTGAACTCAGAGGGGTTTTATGATTTTTCAAATTTTGTATTGAATTCACCTTGTTTTGTATTTATTTTGTGTATTTTTGTACTTGTTTTTTCTTTGATAAAATTTACCTCAATTCGATAGGTGAAATAGCACAAAAGATCCTTTAATATAATAAAATTATGTTTTCTTCAAGTAATGGTCATGATAGTACATGTGCAAGTGGTTGGTACATAAATACTCACATCCAACCACTTGTATTATCATTCATACTAGTTTATACCATTGATTAATGAGGTAAATGTATTCTTTCAAGACCACCATCGAGAATCAATGAACCTCTCATGACTATATTAGTTCTAGGACTAATAAATCACGTTTTAACAATCATGCAATGGCCAAATTGAGACAAATTCAATTTAATCTTTGGTGTACTAAGAATGATACTGTAAATCGAGAAAAAAAAGTACCATTGTTCTAGGTTTTTGTTCTTAATTTTTCACGTTTTGTACTTAATTCGCCTCATTTGTACTTATTTGGCTTATTTTTGTACTTGCTTTTCTTTCGGCTGAATTTACCTCAATTTGATTGGTGAAACAATATATAAGACCTTCTAATGTATTCTAGGGCTGAATGATGATATTCGAAAGGTTATTATTTGGACGAATTTACTCTTTGTAAGTGGATATCGAGGTAATTATTTTAGTATTTCAGACATTTTTGTTGGATAACATTTATTATTTGTGTATTTGGACTATCATAATGAATGGTATTTAAAATTTATGGTGTAACTAGGAAATTTATTTATATATAAATACTAGTAAAGATATATATGTTACAGGTGTTAAGTCCATATTAGTATTAATTTTAATATCATGTTTAGGACTTAACAAATAGTTTTCTTGTTTAAAAAATTATAATTCCCTTGCTAATTGATGAAAATTTGGAATTACAGAAATATAAGTGGAGAAGCTACAAAAGGGGACAAATTGAAAAAAGTTGATAGGAATGCTGACAGGATGACACCTCATGATCTAATCAAGTATGGGCAGAAAAGTCTTTTTATTTATTCGAGTCCTATTCTAATTAGAGGACTCTTTTAATCAGTTATAAATAGGCCTTTTAGACACTTAATTCAGAGGATAGGGATTTGCTATTTTGGAGATTAGAAGTATCGTGAGAATTCGGGATTCAGAGGAGGACAAAGTGGAGATCAGATTCATCTAGGAATAGACTTTCTTCTTCTCCCTTTGATTTTGTTTTTAGTTCTGGATTTGAAACAATGTTTCGTTTTATTCATATTTTGTTTGACAATTCAATCGTGAACTAATTCGTTACTCTAGGATTATGATGGATTCTTTTGAATAAATTGATGCATGATTTTCTTCCATGAAATTAATAGCGCTTAAGGTTATTTCTTCTATTGTGTGCCTTTTCTATTTGATTGCCTGATCAACAGTCAAGTGCATCTTTAAACCTTAGAAGAGTCTTGGAAAAGAAAATCTAGGGATTGATTGGCAATAGAAGACCTTAGGATTAATTGTTCAAATTGATGAACTAATTAATTTGTGAGTAGGATATGAATATACCTGCTTGCCCTAGGGAGTTAGTTGAGTGGTACAACCTTATTCATAATTTAGTTAATTCACATAGGAACATAGTGAATTGAATAAATTAGGGATTTGATTGCGGGTAATTCGGAAGAACCTCGTAATTGCATAAGACTCAAGACTAATAACCTGTTATTAATTTCATAGGGAGAAAATTATGCAATCAACTTATTCGATTGATGAAATCATAATTCTAGGCTACTATATCATAATAGAAATCTTAATCAGTACCTTTTTTTCTTATTTTCATTAGTTTAGTTTTAATTCTTATTTAATTGATTTTGTTTGAATAAAACAAGTGTGTGATAAATTAATAATTAGTAGTGAATAATTTAGTTCCTCGTGGGATCGACACTTTTCTCATCATTTTATTACTTGTTGCGATACGTGCACTTGCGTAATTGTTTGTACTATTTATTTTGCACAACACAAACAACAACAGGTTAGTTCAAATACAGTACATTTGCAGATGTATATAATATCTATATTTACAAAAGGAGTATTGAAATCCCAAATGATGGTACCAAGTATAACGAAATATGAGTACAAAAGTAAGTACAAAAACAAGCAAAAAAAGTATAGAACTAGCGTGAATTCAGTACAAAATTGCAAAGCTGAAGTACAAAATTTCAAAAATTGATATTTTTTGCATATTTCCAGTATCATTCTTAGTACATTAGGGGTTAAGTTGAATTCATATTAATCTGGCCATTACATGAGCATCAAACCATCCTGTATTAGTCTGGGGACTGATATATTCATAAAAGGCTATAGTGACGTCCAAAGTATTTATTTAGCTCATGCATGAATGGTTTACACTAGCATGAATGAGAACACAAGTGATTAGATATAGTTAGTTGCGTTCGCAACCATGTGCACATGTGTTATCACTACCATTACTTAAAGAAAACATGATATTATTGTATTAGAGTATCTTATATGTCTTTTAATGCTTCGAATTAAGGTAAGATCGGCCATAGGAGAAACAAGTACAAAAACACACAAAATAAGTATAGAACCAGTGTGAATTCAGTATAAAACTGTACAATTGAAGTACAGAAATCCTAAAAATAGGTATTTTTTTCTCGATTTTTAGTTTCATTCTTAGTATATAAGAGATTAAGTTGAATTTAACTAGTTAAGTCATTGCATGAATATAAAACCATGATTTCATCAATCGTAGGACTAATTTAGTCATGATATGTTCATTAGCTCTCGACGGTGGCGTTGGACTCATATATTTACCTCATACTCTAATAGTTTATACTAGTATAAATAAGAGCACAAGTGGTTCAATATGGATAGTTGTGTTCTCTACCATTTGCACATGTATTATCACTACCATTACTTGAAGAAAACATGCTATTATTGCATTGGAATATCTTATGTGCCTTTTCACGCTTCGAATTAAGGTAAAACCGGCCAAAAGAGATGCAAGTACAAAAACATGCAAAATAAGTACAGAGCTAGGTGAATTTAGTATAGAACTATAGAGATGAAGTACAGAAATCCCAAAAATAGGTATTTCTTTTATCGATTTTTAGATCATTCTTAGTACATAAGAGGTTAAATTGAATTTCACTAGTTAAATCATTGCATGACTATAAAACCATGATTTTATCAGTCCTAAAACTAATTTAGTCATGATATGTTCATTAGATCTTGACGATGGCGTTGGACTTATATATTTACCTCATACACCAATGGTTTACACTAATATAAATGAAAACACAAGTGGTGCGATGTGGATAGTTGTGTTCCCAACCATTTGCACCCGTGCTATCACTACTATTACTTGAAAAAAACATGATATTATTGCATTGGAATGTCTTATGTGTCTTTTCACGCTTTGGATTAAGGTAAGATCGACCAAAAGAGATGCAAGTACAAAAACATGCAAAATAAGTACAAAGCTGAGTAAATTCAATATAGAACTATAGAGTGAAGTACAGAAATCCCAAAAATAGGTATTTCTTTTGTCGATTTTTGGTACCATTCTTAGTACACAAGAGATTAAATTGAATTTAACTAGTTAAGTCATTGCATAACTATCAAACCATGATTTATCAATCCTAGACTGTTTTAGTCAAGATATGTTCATTGGCTCTCAATAATGGTATTCGACTTATACATTCACCTCATACACTAATAATTTACACTAGTATGAATGATAATACAAATGGTTGGATGTGGGTAGTTATATTCCCAATGATTTTCACATGTGTTATGTAACACCTCGAATTTTAGGTTCCTAAATCTAAGGTTATTGTTTCAGCAAAATAAAATACGAATTCATTAAATTGGGTTAAATTAATTTTGAGTTAAAATTTAATTGAGGCTTATAAATAACTATTAATAGTTGAGAGATTTAATTAGAAATAAGAGAAGGACTTGATTGTCTAAAATTATAAAATTCAAAGGCCAATGGAGGAAGGTTAAAAAGTTTAAGGATTGTGAAATAACGAAATTAGGATCCAATTGCCCAAAATCATAAATGTCAGGAATCAATGTGTAAGAAATAACAGTTGGAAGATTTAATTGAAACTTAGAGACCATAGCGAAGTCGGCCTAAAAACTCAAGGGACTCAATTGAAGGTGGTTAGGAACTTTTGTGGTCAAATTGAAAATGGGTGAAAATATCTTTATATATATTGATTGAGGATAGAAGTTTTTTTAATTCTCAAACCTGATCCCAACTTCACGTCACTTAGGAACGACCGAAAATTGGCCACGAAACTAAAAATAGATGCCGAGTTAGCTTTCTTTAGCTGAGGGGAACATTTCTATACCAAACACCAGCCAAAACAACTGTGGAAAAGGAGAAACCCCGGCGGTCAGCGGAGCTCTATGGCGTGGCTGCAGAAAAGAGGTTATCGGTAATGTTTAAGGATGGGTGAAAGGTGGGAAGTGACGGATATGATAAAAGGAGACTGTTGGTAGTTTCAATTTCAAGTTTTGTTGGCTAGAAACAAAAGATTGAGGGTGGTGGTGTGGCAGCGGCGGTCTAGTGATTTTTAGCCTAATTCGTCTGCGAAGGGGCGGCAGAAGGAAAATTTGATTGAGGGGTTTTAACGGGCTCATTGAGGTGCATTGATTGGTATTAGCGAAGCCTAGTTCCAGTGAATTTGCACAACGTTGGCGGCTCCGACAATGTTTGGGCAGATCATTGAAAATTCAATTCCAAACGCGACAAGGTTAGTTTTGGGTTGGGATTTGGACTTTTGTTTGCGAAATTAGGGTAAATTTCAAACCAAACTTTGATTCGACTGATTTTCATGATTCTAGTTAAATGTTCAATTAAATCACGAGCATTAACTTATAATTTGACCTAAGTTGAGTATTAATTTTGTGAACATTGAATTAGGAATTGAGTATAAGATTTAAGGGTCATAATTCAAGATTTAGAAAAATTAATTGGAGGATAACCTAAAGAGGATAACCTAATTTGTCTTATGTCAGTTATGGGATTTAGCTAGGAAATAAGGATGTGAGCAGTCCAAACGACTGAGAAGACATTCTACATTCACCAGGTAAGGTTTATACTCGATATATATTAAGATATTTCTTTGTTAGGGAAAGAACCTATATAATAGTAATATGATATTGCCTTATGTTCTCTTCTACATACTTGAATTAGATATATTGCTTTGTACCTTTTTGATACACTTGTTTCGAGAAATTTCCATTGAACTTAATAAATTGGTTGAACAGCTCGTACTATGCTATTCTCGAGAAATCGATTCATCATTCATGCTACTTTATTTTTAGTATACTTATCCCTGAATTCCTGCATTCAATTTGAGATATTAGTGAAATATTTTACATGACTCTTTTCTCAAAGGTTGCCCTTGAATAATGATATGAAAATGACATTTTCTAAATAACAATATTTTTATCTAAAAAACCTTTGAAAGGTATCATTTGAATTTGGACTTTTCTATTGATAGCACCTGAACTGGATGTTAAATCTATTGATTGAACTATTGAACTTTCAAATGTCTAAAACTATTTTGACTAATTCGTTGTCCACCTGATCGCCATATTTTATGATACTATATGTGAAGCAGTCGTGCTGACTAGCCGTTATTATTTATACTTGTTACAAAGCAGTCTTGCTGACTAGCCATTGTTGATATGTACTCCCTGAGATGAGGTTTTGTCGAGTTTCGGTCTTGTTAACTAGTTGGTGTTGATTTGTACTCCTTGAGAGAAAGTTTTGTTGCGCTGCTATTGTTTTATATAGCAGTTGTGAGGTATAATTGTGTTGGCAGCTGGGAGTTGCTGGCTTATACATGTGATTTATAATACCCTTAAGGACGCCCTTGGGAGTGTTTTGGGCCCATAGGATTGGTTAGCAAGACGATCGAAGCAGCATCGGGCTGTCGATGGCTAGTCTACCTGCCAGGACCTAATTTGCATTCTTGACTTGGGGGCAGTCGAAGATTGGTTGCAGTTGAAAGCTTCATCGGTAAGGATCTACTCTACTAATTCATATGTTTGTGTTCTTGACTTCGGGGTAGTCAGAGGTTAGCTGCTCTTGAAGCTTGATAAGCAAGGATCGGATCTACCGATTCATATGTTTGTGATCTTGACTTCGAGTCAGTTGGAGGTTGGTTGTTGCTTGAAGCTTGAATGGCGAGTATTAGTCTTACTAATTCATATGTTTGCGATCTTAACTTCGGTTGCTTGAAGCTTGATCGGTGAGGATCGATCTTACCGATTTGTACTGCTCTGGTTGTTGGCAAGTTAGCCACTCGTCAAGATATATAAGGTACTGGTATACTGAATACTTGGAGTCATAAGGGTGAAGACCATTTCACGATCGGATCTGTAAAATATGCTTGTACTACTAATTTTATGAAATGTTCCTTGTACAATCTGTTTTATAAAAATTGAACAAAATCCTGGATCTTGAATGTGAGTCTTTTTACAACTTAAAACATTCTTGTACACTCAGTTCTTTAAAATAAATCTAGCTCTTAAGTTTGAAATATGAAAATTTCCATGAAATATAATGAAAACTTGATATGTCTCTTTGCTGGTATGGAATGGCGTAGAGTTAGCCCATTATGTGTGAAACTTAACATATTGTTTCTCAAATCTATTTCTTGATCCCATGAAATCTGGTTATTACTTAACAACCTATTCCCTTGATATTTACTTGTAGTTGTTGTACGTTGGACCGATGTTGTTCTATGCTGTATAGTCATTGTTATTACTGTTCATGTATCTTGATCATTACCTCACTAAGTCATTCATACTTAGCCTCCTTGTATTATTTCTTTCTGTTCTTTACCCCAGATTGAGGATTAGAAGAGATCATGACCTTGGGCCACATGGTGTATAGTATTATCAAGGGATTTACAAAAAATAAGATTATGGTATATATGCATGCTTGTAATAGAATAGTGTATTTGTCAGTAGGCTGTCATTTTTATCTTTTGATAAGTGTAATAGGCTAGAGCTTGTGATATTTGATGCGAGTCTTTGGGCGATTGTAAAATTATGGAAACTCAGGTTTGGTTTGTAGTTTGTAGCATGACTGATTGATATGGATATTGTTCATTGATTATGATCTTGCTTATCATTTGGTTTATTTTGAATTGAGAATTTTGACGATATCTTGTCTTGCTTTTGAAAAAAAAATTATCTTGAAATTCCAACTTAGTAGCATCCCGAGCAGGAACAAGCGTCTTTCGATCGGGGAGCTACATTCTATACTACCATTGTTTGAGAAAACATGATATTATTGCATTGAAGTGTCTTATATATCTTATCACACTTCGAATTAAAGTGAGATCGACCAAAGGAGAAACAAGTACAAAAACATGCAAGATAAGTACAGAACTAGGGTGAATTCAGTAGTGGAGCTTAAATACAGAAATCCCAAAAATAGGTATTTTTTGTCAATTTTTAGTATCATTCTTAGTAAACAAGAGATTAAGTTGAATGTAACTAACTAAAGCATTGCATGACTATCAAACCATGATTTATCAGTCCTCAGAACTGATTTAGTCAAGATATGTTCATTTGCTCTCAATGGTGGTGTTGTATTCTTACATTTACCTCATACACCAATGGTTTATGCTAGTATAAATGAGAACACAAGTGGTTGGATGTGGTAGTTATGTTCCCAACTATTTGCACACATGCTATCACTACCATCACTTGAAGAAAATATGATATTATTTTATTGGAGTATCTTATGTCTTGTCTCACGCTTTGAATTGAGGTAAAATCGATCAAAGGAGAAGCAAGTAAAAAAACACGAAAAATATACAAAAGTAGGTTGAATTTAGTACAGAAGTGCAGAGCTGAAGTACAGAAATACGAAAAATAAGTATTTTTTTGTCGATTTTTAGTATCATTCTTAGTACATAAGAGATTAAGTTGAATTTAACTAGTTAAAGTATTGCATGACTATCAAACTATGATTTATCAGTCCTAGGATTGATTTAGCCAAGATATATTTGTGAACTCTCAACGGTAGTGTTGGACTCGTATATTTACCTTATACACCAATGATTTACACTAGTATGAATGAGAACATAAGTAGTTGGATGTAGATAGTTGTGTTCCCAACCATTCACACATGTGCTATCACTACTATTACTTGAAGAAAACATGATATTATTGCATTGGAGTATCTTATGTGTCTTTTCATGCTTTGAATTGAGGTAAGATTGACTAAAGAAAATGCAACAAAAACAAGCAAAATAAGTATAGAATCAAGGTGAATTCAGTGCAAAACTATAAAACTGAAGTACAGAAATCCCAAAAATAGGTATTATTTCGATTTTTAGTATCATTCTTAGAATATAAGAGATTAAGTTGAATTTAACTAATTAAGTCATTACATGACTATCAAACCATAAATTTTCAGCCCTAGGATTGATTTAGTCATGATATATTCATTGGCTCTCAATGGTAGTATTGGACTCATACATTTACCTCATACACTAATAGTTTATACTGGTATGAATAAGAACACAAGTGGTTGAATGTGGATAATTGTGTTCACAACCATTTACACATGTGCTATTACTACCATTACTTGAAGAAAACATGATATTATTGCATTGGAGTGTCTTATGCATCTTTTCACGCTTCAAATTAAGGTAAAATTGGCCAAAGGAGATGTAAGTACAAAAACACGCAAAATAAGTACAGAAGTAGGGTGAATTCAGTACAAAACTATAAAGCTAAAGTACACAAATCCCAAAAATAGGTATTATTTTATCGATTTTTAGTATCATTCTTAGAACATAAGAAATTAAGTTGAATTTAACTAGTTAAGTCATTGTATGATTATCAAACCATGATTTTTCAGTCCTGGGACTAATTTAGTCATGATATATTCATTGGCTCTCAACGGTGGTGTTGGACTCATACATTTACCTCATACACTAATAGTTTACACTGGTATGAATGATAACACAAGTGGTTGGATGTGGATATTTATATTCGCCAACCATATGCACACGTGCTATCACTACTATTACTTGAAGAAAACATGATATTATTGCATTGAAGTGTCTTATGTGTCTTTTCACTCTTCCTATTGAGGTAAAATCGGCCAAAGGAGATGTAAATACAAAAACAAGCAAAATAAGTATAGAACGAAGGTGAATTCAATGCAAAATTGTAAAATTGAAGTACAAAAATCCCAAAAATAGGTATTATTTTGTCGATTTTTAGAATCATTCTTCGAATATAAGAGATTAATTGAATTTAACTAATTAAGTCATTGCATGACTATCAAATTATGATTTTTCAATCCTAGGACTGATTTAGTCATGATATATTCATTCGCTCTCAACGATGGTGTTGGAATCATACATTTACCTCATACAACAATAGTTTATACTTGTATGAATGAGAACACAAGTTGTTAAATGTGGATAATTGTGTTCGTAACCATTGTACACATGCTATCACTACCATTACTTGAAGAAAACAAGATATTATTGGATTGGAGTGTTTTATGCATCTTTTCACGCTTCGAATTAAGGTAAAATTGGCCAAAGGAGATCTAAGTACAAAAACACGCAAAATAAGTGCAGAACCAGGGTGAATTCAGTACAAAACTATAAAGCTGAAGTAAACAAATCCCAAAAATAGGTATTATTTTGTTGATTTTTAGTATCATTCTTAGAATACAAGAGATTAAGTTGAATTTAACTAGTTAAGTAATTGCATGATTATCAAACCATGATTTTTCAGTCTTAGGACTGATTTAGTCATGATATATTCATTGGCACTCTACGGTGGTGTTGGACTTATACATTTACCTCACACACTAATGGTTTATACGAGTATGAATGAGAACATATGTGGTTGGATGGTAAATTCGCCAAATGAAAAGCAAGTACAAAAAAGGCCATATAAGTACAGAACAAGGCAAATTCAGTACAAAATGGCGAAGATCCAGTACAAAAGTCGCAAAAATAGGTATAAAAATCTAGCGAATTCAGTACGCTGCAAAATACTTCAACTACTAAACACCTGCACCATATACCAATTTCTACAAATTTGTATAACAATTATAGGTATGAATTTGCACAATAGCTAAAATTACAAATCTATGCCAAACAAGAGATCTTGATATAATATCTAAAAATCTTCATATATCGCAATGGATGCAATAGCAAACAATCTAACAAAAGTTCAAGACATATTAGTAAATAAAAGTCCAAATAATCTAACATGTACTTCTAAAAGCAAAATTTAGCAGTTGTCATTGGTCACAAAAAATCGTGCAATCCTTCTTTCATTGACTGTATCCCTTCCATGCACCTTCTTCCTATGGATTAATCATAAAAAAAAAGAAGCAAGATACTAGTTACAAAGTAATGACGAGAAGGTTATATCAAGCATACATATACAATAAAATGGTAACCAAATACGTCATCAAGGCCAAACTAATCTAGCTAGTCGTAACTTCTTTACATATATGGTGATTATGACCGACTCTACCACACGAGTTACACTTGATAACCCGAACATCAATTTGAGATGGAATTCTCTGTGTCCTTCTACGAACTAGTTGAGGTCTTACATCAGGTGCATTAAATGGTTAGTTTTTCTTCTACTTAGTTGGCGCATTAATTGAGAATAAAGTGTTGTAGTATCAATGTGTAAGTACTCAAATGAAAAAATCCAATATTTAACATATAAAAAATAATTATTGAAATGAACAAATCTTGGTATTCAACATAGCAAAGCTAAACACTGAAATAAACAATTTCGGTATTTAACATAGAAGAGCTTAGTATTGAAATGAACAATTTTATTATTTAACATAGAAGAGTTAAGTACTGAAATGACCAAATACAATATTTAAAGTAGAATACCTAAGTAGTGAAAAACCACAAATTCAATATTTAATGTAGAATAGATAAATATTGAAATGAACAAATTCAGTATTTTACATAATAGAACAAGTACTGAAAAACAGGAAAAAAAATTAGTATTCAGCATAGAAGATTTAAGTATGGAAATGAAAAAATTCAATATTTAACATAGAAGAGCTGAGTACTAAAATACATATATCCAGCATTCTAGAGCAAAGTATTGAATTTAATAGATTCAATAATTAACATATAAGAGTAGAGTAATAATAATGCAAAGAGGTACCATTTGTGACAATGGAAGTATGCTAAACAATAAATGCAGTACGAAATTGAAGATATAAAGTCTTTACCTGCTTATATAGCTACTTTGCCTTCTCTATCCTCAACCTACACTTTTCAACACAACGATGTGTCAACTGAGGTCATCTTTAAGCATAAATGTAGTTGAATCGTGTTGGACACATCCCCATCAACATTCAAAGTCACATACATTTCCTAATGGGAAACAAGGTATTGAAACATGTGGAATTAAGGACAAATTTCACACTATTTTTTTTCAAGTAGGAAATATAGCTCCATTAGGGTCATGCTCTCAAAAATGGACATGATATAGAATTCTCTATTGTACATACAACTCCCTAACAATTGAATTTGAGATTCCTCTCCACTACCCAGTATGTTTTCAAGCTCAAAAAAAAAAAAAAAAAAAAACTGCTACTATGAAAGTGTAAAATTCTACTTCATCGTGCGGTAATGGAGACAAAGCAGGCTTTCTTCCTTTTAGGATACTGTAGGTAGGGGTGTTCATTTGATAAAAATCGAACCAAACTGAACCAAAAATTCAATACGCAAACTAGCATACCAAATACCTAACTGAATTGTTTGGTTCGATTCGGTCAAAAACCAAACTACCGTATTTTCTAACTCTTAAGCAAAAATAAAATAAAATAAAATAACCTTAAGAGATAGTTTAATACCACAAATAAATTTGTAAGTTACTAAATAGTAGTTATAACACAACAAAATAACAAATTCATATTTATACTTATATTTCAAATGCAAAAGCCAAAAAAAAAAAAATACAATCTCTAATTGGTGATTGGCGAAGATTGAAGAACAACGAAAAGAAGTAGAAGCCCTTGATTTGGGAAGAAGAAGCCCTTGGCCTTGAATGATGAATCTAACTTTGGAAAAAGCATGTGTGTTGTGTTTAGTTGGAACAAAAAAAAAGTGTGTTGTTCGCTATTGGGTTCGGATATTTGGTTAAGTAAATAAAATTAATAAAATATTAGTAATCTTGGCACACTTGATGCATGCATTAATATTATTGAAGTGTGAAGTAAATAAAATATTTAGTTTTTTAATTATACTATAATTTTTTTAATTATTCAATGCAGTTACTTGGACTTTTAAAATCAATCAAAATAAAAAGTTAAGATAGAGTAAAATAATTGAAGAAAAAAAGAAATAAAATAAATAATTGGAAAGGAAAAAAAGCTATAAAGAGAAAGGAGAAAAGAAAAACTACCCTGTCATTATTTTATAAAGTTGGATTATCTTTGTCAATTTATTTAAAAAAATACTACTAAGGTGTTGGTTCTTTATATATAGTATAGATAAATTATATATTGTAACAACCCCGGAATTTTCGTATTTTCATAAGTAATTATTTTCATGGTTTATTTTAATTTTGATGTTATTATTAAATCTTTGGAATTTATTTGATTTGATTTTATTTATTATTGAGGACCTAATTGATAATTTCTTACCTTGTGGACTCAATCGTTTAGATTCCAGAAGTTGGGGACTCAATTGAAAATAATTGAAAATGGTGCATGGAGTACAAGTGGCAGATTTTTGGTTCCAATTCACTTCATATTTTTCTTAACATTTCAGCAACCCATTTCATTTCTTCAAGTTGCACAGCTTCTGTTTTCATTTTCCTTCACTCTCCGCGGCTCAACCATCACCACCGAGACCCATCTTCACCACTCAACCAAGCACCATTGCTGCTAACCAACATCACCATTCTCTTCTCCAGCACACTCCGGACACCAAACAGCCTCCATGCACGGCGGACGCGCGGCAGCAGGAGGAGTTTGAAGAAACCCATCTCACGGCCACCGGCGTATCTCCTTCTTCCGACGGTGGATTGTGCATCTAAGGGGTGGTATGGAAATCTGAGGATGTGAGGAAGGTTTTGGGAAGGTTGCATGTGAGTTCGAACGGCCGGAATCCGAGAATCAAGGTGATCGGAGTTGGGCGGCAATTTTTGGAAACTTGGCTGAAAATTGAGTTTTTCGGCGAATCCAGGGCTCAAAATTAAAACTGATCGCACCGTTGGACTCAAGAGCTCGAAAGGAGTCGGACGGCTTGGTTTGGGATATTTCCGGCGGCGGACGGCGGCGGTCGGTAACCGACGGCGGACGGCGATATGGTAGTTTCTTCTGCTCGATCCGACGGTCGCAACGGTATAAGCCATATCTGATTCCAGGCATTCGTTATTGATTTGCGAATTTTGGGAGATTTATTGATTATGTCGTATTTGAATTTTGTATATATATATATATATGACATTGTATGTTAGAGCTAAGAATTGAATTTTAGTGATTATGGAATATTGTGGGGTGTGGATAGTTGTTGGAAGGCTATACTTTGATGTATATGATTTTTTGGAAATTATTGGAATATTAATAATATTTTATGAGATTTAATTAAGTTGGTAGAAATTAATTTGAGGATTTAAGAGTTTATATTCTATAATGGATAATAGTTGAATATGGTTAAGTTCAGATATTCGATTGTTGTAAAATTTGGCGTGTCTAGGAGACTTATAGTAGTTTTGGGAAATTATAAGCTTAATCGATTATTGAGACCATTAAATTGACCGAGCTTTGATTATGGATTTTTTTGGGATTAGGTGAAGGAGATTTGGGTGTTGTTTGTCAATAGCTTGACGTTGGACTGAGTTGGAATTACTACACCAGGTGAGGATCTTTCCCTCTTGGTACTTGTTATACCTATGAGGCTCTGCCAATTTGGCACCCTATTGAGCTATCTGTTATTGAAATTAACCCCTGTGTGGGTTTACTGTTTCTGTACGTTACTCAGAACCGTGTTTGGATTCTGTTTGTTATTTGATTCTGTTCTGAATACCCCTATGAGGGTTATGTCTGGTCTGTATCTGTTTCTGTTATTCTGTATCAGTTTCTGTCTGTTCTGGCGCCCAGAATTTTATCTGTTATCTGTTCGGTATTTGTCTGTCATTTGTTTCGCATCTGTAGCCTTGTCGGCTTTTCTATTATCAGTTTGATATCTGTTGCCTGACTGGCATTATTTCTATCTGCTTTGATTTGTTTATCTGAAACCAGCAATGTGCTAGGGATTTCCCCCTAGGCATCTGCATAAGCGGTAATTTGTTATATGTACGGAGATTGTATGGGCCAAGAGCCAATCTGAGCTATCTGTTTGGTTTGTGAGGCACGCTAGGGACTTCCCCCTGGGTGTCCACGGCACGCTAGGGATTTCCCCCTAGGTGTCAACGATACGCTAGGGATTTCCCCCTGGGTATCGGCGGTACGCTAGGGATTTCCCCCTGGGTATCGATGGCAGTACGCTAGGGATTTCCCCCTAGGCATCGGCGGTGCGCTATACGGACCGTATGGGCATCTGCAAATACCAAGCTGTTATGCTTAGGTGATCTATTTGTTTGGTATAAGGTGAATCGGCAATGCATGTTTCGATCATCCTTTGAATGTATATGCTTTGGGATTGATTTGTCTGACAGTCTGGATATTTGAAATCTGATCTTGGAGCAACAAGGCAGGAGAGTTTCCTGTTTGATTAATTGTGCTATCTGTTTTTATATCCGCATTATCTGTTAGTTGCATTATGATTTGTCGAGTCGAGTTTTCCTCGATGAATCCTTTCTATAATCCTCACTAAGTCATTGGACTTAATCCCCATATTTGTGATATTACAGATAAGGAAGAGAATTGATCGAGACTGAGAAAAGGAATTAACAATACTTGGGTTTTCTTTTGCTGATTATATAGAATCCAAGTTATGATGTACTTTTATATAAGATATGATCACCTTAGAAAGGTTGTACCATGTCGTTTTGTATTTTTAAGGTTATGATGTATTAAATAATAAGAGATGAATGTTTTGAACTATGTTGAGACCTAGTAAATATATATGTTGTTAATTCAAGTTTATAATTACTTGTTGAGGTTGAATTTTGAATTTTGGTGATGTACGCAACAGAACTATGGGCCTTCTGTTAGCTATAACTCTGATATTGTAAGTCTGAATCTGTGTGGTACCTTGATTTGGGTGTTATCCTAAGGAGGGGTGCCACATATATATTTTAAAATTTTGGTAATTCGGTTCTGTTCACTAAATCAGCACAAAAATCAAAATCAAATCGAATATCGAATTTATTTAAAGAATTAACCAAATTTTCAATTTTGATTTGATTTGGTTAATTTACCGAACTGTGACACCCCTAATTGCGGGCGATTGTAGAAGGAAAAAAAAAAAACAAAAAACAAAAGAGATGAAGGCTCATGTTCTAGCGAGAGTGAAACAGAAAACAGAAGAAAAAGAGATGAGCTAGGAATTAGGTTCAGATTTAGGAATAATAAAAAAAAAAAAAGTAAAATGAGGATTTTTTTTTCATCAATTTAAGTGGTTGGAAAGTTAACTAAAAGTTGAAATTTGAAATAGGAAGTTCAAAATAAAAAAATAATAAATGGGACTGCATGCTAAAATGAAAATTAGATTTGGTTTTTTTAAATAATATCCCCACTATTAAACCTAGGGGTGTAAACAGACATTAAACGGATCAGATATACTATTTTCATATTCATATTCATTTGACTTTATGAATATTTGGATACGAATATGAATTTAATAGATATTTAAAAATTATATTTGAATTCATATCCGTCGGATATCGATCGAATTTGGATATATCCGTATTCGATTATAGTCATTCAGATGCATTCATATTTGATTAAACTTATTCGTATTCGAATTTTTTTTATATTTATATTTAATGATAATCATTTAGATATCTATTTATGAATATTCAAATACGTGAATCTATAAATCTATAACAAATACATATTTTAATTAATAAAATAAACGATACAATTTCATTAAAAAGAAAGCAATCAAACAAATAGCATAATTTCTAATTAATAATTGACTTTATAATTAATTATTAGTACTAATTAATAATAATAATAATAATGATATTTAAGTATATTAATTATAAAGTCAACCAACAATAATTATGTTGATTAACTATATTCTTCAATTATAATTTATATATATACATATGTAGATTATGAGATTTTTATTGAAAAATATAAATAATATATTATTTAATAAATATATATTTGGAGCAAATATTAAACGAATCAGATATGTATTTATCATATTGTATCCATTTATAATTAAATATCTACTAATCGAATACGGATAATATTTATTTTAAACGAATACGGATAAATTTTGTATAAATAGATACAAATATAAACAGTAAATAAATTTTTGAATGTTTATTTACAATCCTAATTAAACCCTTATTAAGTTTTTAATTTTTCCCCTAAAATATACTGCTCTGTTTGTGTCTCACGGTTCCTAAAACCCCGACTATGGCTACCCAAATCCTCAAGAAACTAATCCCTACCGCCGCTGCGTTCCTCCGCCGAACGAAAACCACATCAGCCCAATATGTGGCCTCCAGAACCCGGGACCCCACCTTCGAAAAACTGATGGAGAAATACAAGAACCTCCTGTCAGGATTCCAAAGTAGAGGAATAAACGCAAGACATAAACTAAAGTATAGGGTGATAAAGTCGCTGGAGTTGCTGAATAAAACGTGAAACTGAATTTTGCTTATGTCTCGATTACGGTCACAATATTTGCTGAGCTGTCAGTTAATGTTGAAAGCAAGTTGTTTGCAACTGTATAAAAGGGGACCAAGGATGTACAATTGGGTTAAGTAAGATCTGAATGAAATTCTCTTAGATTTCTCTCACTCAACTCTCTCTTTTTCCTTATTATCTCAGCAATAGTTAGAATAGCTTTGCAAGGAACTAGGTAGGTTCCTAACAGTGGCCTCAGAGCAGGTTCCTGCGGTAGCTGTGCACTCTGGATTCAACAATGACGAAGAACGCATCTCGGATCGAGGTAGTAGAGCAACAAATCGCAGAACTCACAGTTGTACAGCAAAATTTTTCAGCAAGTCAGCAACAATTAGCGAGTCAGCAATAGGAACTAGCTGAAAATCAGTCGGATTGTAGAAAACAACTAGAGATGATTAATCGGAGGCTTGAGGAATTATGTAAAGGAACGAATGGAAAGGGAAAAGAACCGATGTTCGAGTCTCCAACACAAAATCAAGGAAGTAGAAGTAAGGGAGAAGGAGGAGCTACCACTGCTAACACACAAGGGAGAACACATGAAAATTTCCACAGTAACAATATAAGAGCTCCGCGATTCGATTTTTCAAAATTCAATGGTGATAATCCACGAGCATGGATCCGTAAGTGTCATAAATTTTTCATGGTGAATCCGATGTCAGAATACGATAGGATAGTTACTACCGCAATGCACATGGAAAATGCTGCGGACAATTGGTACCTGGACTACATTGAAGGCAAAGAACACATTGGATGGGTGAGATTCATTGAACTAGTACTGGATAGATTTGTAGAGCCTGGATCTGAAAATATAATTGGACAGTTTAACAAGCTAAATCAGGATAGTACAGTAGCAGAGTACATTCAGAAATTTGAAGAACTCAAATCATTTGTGGCTGGTAGTAACAGATTTTTATCAGAGGAATACTTTGTTAAGAGCTTCACCAGTGGCCTTAAAGAGGAAATCGCTCAAATGGTTGAAATGTTGGCTCCCTTGACACTATCACAAGCTATGCACTTTGCTCGCAAGCAGGAAGGTTTGATCAAAGCTTTAGGGAAGAAGAACTGGGGAAAGAATAAAGACATAGGCAATCATATAGTCAAAGGGTGGAAGAATGATCTAGTTAGATATAGCAAACCACCTAACACTGCTCCTAATAATAAGTATCCACCTCTTAAGAAATTGTCCAAGGAAGAATTAGATGAGAGGAGAAAGAAGAACTTGTGTTTTAACTGTGACGAACCGTATCACTTAGGACATAAATGTAAGAAATTGTTTGTTATTTTGGGGAGAGAGGACGAGATAGACTATGAAAACGGCATGGGCGAAGTAACCGTGGGAGAGCAGGAGGAAGAATTCACCATATCATTCAATGCCTTAGCCGGGCAAGTAACTCTAGATACTATCAAGGTGGCGGGAAAGGCAGGTAATAATAACTTGTCCATCCTTATAGACACGAGAAGCACACACACTTTTCTGGACCTTGATGCTGCTAGGAAATTAAATTGCAATTTAGAATGCATTGCACCACTTACAATTACAGTCGCTAATGGTAGTAAATTTGAGTGCAACTCTAGATGCTCAGGTTTTCAATGGACGATGGGAAATCACAAATTCACTGCCAGTCCTAGAGTTATTTCCTTAGGAGCTCATGATATGATCAATGGTGTAGATTTTCTTAAGCAATTTGAACCTGTGCTCTTCCACTTTAGTCAACCGAGGGTGACTTTTGAAACTCAAGGGAAACAGATAGTGTTAGAAGGACTAAAGAATGAAGCTAGTCTCAAAATGATTAGTGGTAAACAAATGGATAAACTGCTTAGGAAAAAGAAACCTACTCTTTTTGGTTCTTTGTGTTGGATATCTATGAAAACTGATACAGAGGACACTAAGTATAATGATGAATTGCAGCCATTACTTGTAGAATTCAAGGAAATCTTTAAGGAACCTAAAGAGTTACCCCATGTTAGAGAACATGATCACAAGATTGTACTTAAGGAAGGAACTGAGCCTTTTAAGCAGCATCCGTATAGGTATCCTTACCTACAGAGGATGGAAATAGAGAAGTTAGTTCAAGAAATGCTTCACTCAGGAATCATACAACCTAGCAATAGCCCATTTTCTTCACCTGTTCTCCTTGTTAAAAAGAAAGATAGTTCTTGGAGATTCTGCATTGACTATAGAAAGCTAAATTCATTGACTGTTAAGGACAGCTTCCCTATCCCTTTAATAGAAGATTTGCTAGATGAATTAGGGAATGCAAAAATATTCTCCAAAATAAACCTCAGATCAGGTTACCATCAGATAAGAGTTAGCAAGAATGACATCCATAAAACTGCATTTGTCACTGTGTCTGGACACTATGAATTTAAGGTAATGCCTTTCGGCCTCACTAACACACCAGCCACATTCCAATCCTTCATGAACACTGTTTTTAGATAGCATCTTAGGGATTTTGTACTAGTTTTCTTTGACGATATACTGGTATACAGCCCTGACTTAGAATCTCATAAAATTCATCTAAGAATAGTGCTAAAAAAACTACAAGAACATAAGTTGTATGCTAAGGAATCTAAATGTGCCTTTGGGAATGAGGAGATTGAGTATTTGGTCCATATTATTGGGAGATGGGGGGTACAAGCTGACCCAAATAAAATAAAGGTCATGATGGAATCACCAAAACCTTTTACTTTAAAGAAATTAAGGGGGTTCCTTGGCTTGACTGGATATTACAGAAAATTTGTTAGACACTATGGGGTGATTGCTAAGCCTCTAACAGACATGACCAGAAGGGGAGGGTTTAAGTGGACTGAATCAAGTGAAAAAGCTTTTGAATCACTTAAAAAGGCAATGAGTTCTGCCCCTGTTCTTCAATTCTCTAATTTTGACAAACCTTTCACCTTAGAGACTGATGCTTGTTATAGTGGATTGGGAGCTGTGTTGAGTCAGGATGGACACCCCCTTGCTTATCTGAGTAAAGCTCTAAGTCCAAGAAACTTGGGACTTTCAGTGTATGAAAAGGAATTTTTAGCTATCATTCTGGCAGTGAGCAGATGGAGACCATATCTCATCCAAGGACAGTTTGTGATAAAAACAGATCAGCACAGTCTTAAGTACCTCCTGGAACAGAAGATCTCTACACCACTCCAGCAAAAATACATGTCGAAACTCATGGGATATGATTATAGAATTGAATATAAGAGAGGTGCAGAGAATAAAGTTGCAGATGCTTTGTCCAGGTAAGGTGAAAGTGAAGGTCAGTGTAGTGCAATTACTTTGTTGCAGCCATTGTGGATTTCAGAGTTGCAAAACAGCTACCAAGGGGATCCCATTGCTCAGTAGGTCATAACTGAACATGCCTTGTATCCTTACAATATCTCTTTTTATTCTTTCTTTGGTGATATAATAAGGTATAAATGGAGGTTGTATGTGGGAACACACACTGCACTGAGAGAACAAATTATACACTCTTTTCATGCATCTAGTTTTGGTGGACATTCTGGAGTTCATAACACTTTACAAAAGATCCAAAATATATTTTTATGGCCTAGTATTAGAGATTCAGTCAAAGCCATAGTTTCTCAATGTCATATTTGTCAACAATGCAAGCATGAGTTGGTGAAACAACCGGGGCTACTACAACCACTCCCTATCCCTACTCAAGCTTGGGTACACCTTACTATGGATTTTATAGTCCAGTTACCAAAATCTCAAAATAAGGACACTATATGGGTGATAGTAGATAGATACACAAAGTACGGTCACTTCATAGCTCTATCACATCCTTATAATGCTTCGACCCTAGCTACTGTATTCTTGGACTCCACTTATAGGTTGCATGGTTTGCCTAGCAACATAACTACGGACAGGGACATAATATTTGTTAGCAATTTCTGGAAGGAACTTCTATCTACATTGGGCATTGAACAACATCTCAGCACCGCATACCATCCTCAAACAGATGGCCAAACAGAAAGAGTTAATCAGTGTTTGGAGACCTACTTGAGGTGCATGACAGGCTCTGATCCGAGGAGATAGGCTTTCTGGTTGCCTATGGCCGAATGGTGGTACAATTCTACTAATCATTCAGCCATAGCAATGTCACATTTCGAGGCTCTCTATGGTTATAAACCTCCACAGTTGAGTTTTAGCCCACATATGCCCACTTCTGTTATTGGAGTAGAAGATATGCTGCAATAGAGACAGGTAGTTAGTCAACAGCTCAAGGAACATTTGCACAAGGCACAACAACGTATGAAGCTTTTTGCTGATAAAAATAGAGTTGAAAGAGTTTTTTCAGTGGGAGATTGGGTCTACTTGAAGCTCAGACCTTACAGACAGCACTCTCTGCACAAAAGTAGGCTGTGGAAGCTTAGCCCCAAGTTTGCTAGACCATTTCAGGTAATAGAAGTTGTTGGAAGGGCAACATATAAGCTACAACTTCCCCACTCAGCAAGGGTGCATCCAGTCTTTCATGTTTCATTGCTGAAGAAGAGAAGGGGCTCAAATGATCAAACTACAGCAACCTTACCTCCTATGGATGATGAGGGAAAGATAATTCTAGAACCTATTAAAATCTTAGCTCGAAGGATGATCCAGCGAAAAAACCATGATGTTCCACAGTTGCTAATCCAATGGTCACATCTTCCTGAAGAGGAGGCAACATGGGAGGATTGGTATAGTATCACTAAACAATTTCCACAACTAGAGTCTTGGGGGCAAGACTCTCATTAAGGGGGAACATTGTCAGGATTCCAAAGTAGAGGAATAAACGCAAGACATAAACTGAAGTATGGGGTGATAAAGTCGCTGGAGTTGCTGAATAAAACGTGAAACTAAATTTTGCTTATGTCTCGATTACGGTCAAAATATTTGCTGAGCTGTCAGTTAATGTTGAAAGCAAGCTGTTTGCAACTGTATAAAAGGGGACCAAGAATGTACAATTGGATTAAGCAAGATCTGAATGAAATTCTCTTAGATTTCTCTCACTCAACTCTGTCTTTTTCCTTGTTATCTCAGCAATAGTTAGAATAGCTTTGCAAGGAATTAGGAATGTTTATTTACATTCCTAATTAAACCCTTATTAAGTTTTTAATTTTTCCCCCAAAATATACTGCTCTGTTTGTGTCTCACGGTTCCTAAAACCCCGACTATGGCGACCCAAATCCTCAAGAAACTAATCCCTACCGCCGCTGCGTTCCTCCGCCGAACGAAAACCACATCAGCCCAATATGTGGCCTCCAGAACCCGAGACCCCACCTTCGAGAAGCTGATGGAGAAATACAAGAACCTCCTTAAAGTCATCTCGATACAAGATCTCATCCTCGCCTCTAACTCCACCCCACCTTCCGTCTCCCTGGACTTCCTCCACCGCCTCTCTCAGAGGCTCCACCTCAACCGCGGCCCGGCCGCCTTCCTCCGCAACTACCCCCACATCTTCCACATTTTCAGCCACCCTGTTAAGCTCCACCCCTTCTGCACACTCACCCCCGCTGCTCTCAAAATCGTGCGCCAAGAATCCGAGGCTATAGACAACTCCTTGCCACTTGCAGTAACCCGATTGGTCAAGCTTCTATCAATGTCCATCACCAAAAAGCTGCCGCTTCGAGCCATTTTCAAGGTCTGGAGAGAACTGGGGCTTCCTGATAACTTTGAGGACTCCGTTATTTCGAGGAATCCTGACGTTTTCTCACTTCAAGATGGGAATGAGCCCAACACTCATTTCTTGGTGCTCAATGATAGTGAAGCGTTTAAGGATTGTTTGGTTCCAGCTGTTGACAATTGGAGGGTCGCGGAGTGTTGCAAAAAGGATTGCAGTGTGGACAGGACTGAACTAAAGTACAGCTTTAAACACGGGTTTCCACCGGGGATGCGATTAAAGAAGAATTTCAAGGCGAAAATTAAGGAATGGCAACGGTTCCCGTATATTGGACCGTATGAGGAGATGAGGGTGGAGGAAATTAGGACGACTAAAAATGGAGCGATGAAAATGGAGAAACGGGCTGTAGGGATTGTGCATGAGTTCTTGAGCTTGACTGTAGAGAAGATGGTGGAGGTGGAGAAGATTAGTCATTTTAGAAAGTGGTTCGGTATTGATTTGAATGTGAGAGATTTGTTCCTGGACCATCCAGGGATGTTCTATTTGTCAACCAAAGGAAATAGGCACACTGTGTTTTTGAGGGAGGCGTATCTGAGGGGATGCTTGGTTGAGCCGAACCCAGTTTATGCGGCTCGGAGGAAGCTTCTTGATCTTGTTCTTTTGGGACTTCGCGGGTTGGACAGAGGTGGTGATGAGCAAAAGTGTAAGGATCTGAGTGAAGAAAATGGAGTGGAAGAAATGTATAATGATTGAGGTGATAACGTTGTTTGAAGTTCTTCGCACTCCGTGAAATTATGAAATTGGGAAGTTTCATCGAGAGGAGCTGGCATTAAAGGTGGATGATGCATAAAAGCATCAAATACTGGCATGACATGTCTGGAGTTGCTTGCTGCTTATGAATTGAGGTATTGCTTAAAACAATGAAGTGGAGAGGTCACACGAGGTAATTGTGTTTCTGCCTATTTTCTTCTCCTCCACATATGGACATGTGATATTATTGATGGATCTTGATTGGTGTCTTAGATGATTGATATTGCATGACAAAATAGATGAAGACCTTGAAAATGGACAACTAAATTTGTTCAGAACTCTCATTAGTAGAAGATTTTCTTTTCATTCTCTAGTGCTTGATTGGCTTGATGATGTACCCAAATATTCATGTTTTCCTTTGTACGGAGGCAACCAGGCATATGGTTCTGAGTATGTAGTTGACCTGATCTTTTAGGCGAATGGATATATATATTAAGATGTTTGAGACAAGGACTTAATTTCTTAATTAGGGGAAGCTTAGCTGGGATGTGGTAGATTATGTTGTTCTATGCGATAAGTTTTTCTTCTCAAGAGTGATTCTTTGGTTCACAGGGTTTTGGATGCTTAAAAACGGGTGGTTCATGTAGCTTAGAGCTCCGGGTCACTTGTATACCATATTTTTTATTTTTTGCCAATCAAGTAGGGAATTGCATTTCTCGGTAACTGTGGGGTGGTTTGTGGCCAGCCACAAGGTCTTGTAGTGTTGAATTACTATCTCTCAAAACATATAGCACCAGGAGCTTTGATTTTTAGAAATCATTCGGAAATTTAAATTATTCCAGTTGAGCCCTCGTGTCATTCACCTTGCCTCATTCTTTCGCCCAACCATCAAAGACCTGCCAGCAAGAGCAAAGCCAGTTGAAAGCTTTTGGCTGGCAAAACCAGCTTTACTCCCACAATCATCCGCTAATGAATCCCAGGTCTATGTCTAGATCTAGAACAGTTAAATAGGCACCAGTTATAAACTGATGCAGTGACATGTAATACATAAAGTGTTCCAAAGTTATTATTTGAGGAAGTTTGGTCTAAAGTTCTGTGAAATAAGGAGTGGTATGCTATGAATGTACGAGGCACTGACAAGGTGATACTTATGCATGAATAACAGAAAGTGTGGTATAGTTTCACTACATGAATAGTTTAAACTCGTAGAAGTTAATGCAAATTCGATTCATTGAGACCACTTTAATATAGTTCAAGGCAAGATAAAAAAAACTAACCCGAGTTACTACTCTGTTCGCATAGGCAAAAAAGCAGTCCCTTCTATATACTCTTCCACTCAACTCTTTCTGCTGCTGTTTGGTTTTCTGTCCATTGCAGAATTTTGATGGTCTTTTGTGTTCCATGTACGTCTTTTGCATCAAGAATTTTAGTTATTTCAGATATACCTTTGTAACTTTTGGGTGCAGATTGCAAACTAATGTAGGGCACTCAAATTATCTATAAGCACTCTGAAAATGAATCCATGACTAACGTCTCTCAAAAGGGATATTCACAATGCATGATTTCTTTTGGCATTACAGGTATTTATGGCAACACGGCTATCTAGTGTTCCATCAGACTCTCGTCTTTCAAGCTGTTAGAATGAGCAGCATTAAAGGACTTATAAGGTAAGGAACAGGAAGAAATAATGGCGACCAAACTGCTACCTAAAGGTGGCTGCGAAGTACTCTGTCAATTTATGTTGCCAATTTGGAGGCAGTGTAAGGGAGATCCCACGGCAAAGCAAAATCCTACATCATTTTCTGGTGTACTGACTGAAATTATCATAATTTCAAAATATCCCACAACTGTTATCTGTTTGCCAAGATAAAGTCTGTGATAGACATTGTTAACCCTTTAACTTCCACAATCTTGGTTATATTTGTCTAAATTTGGGCTTCATTTGATAAGCCATGTGATTATCAAATATTGTCTGTCTGTAATCAATTTAGTTTGGATTGGCCACTAGCTCTGTAAATATCAAGCTCAGTGAAGATATTGATTTTATATTAGTATATTTATGCATGTACGGTTTTAACATGAGAAGATATATATGTCTTAAGTTTATACATACGAAATAATTTATTATGGGAATAGAAATAGGGATAACTTTTGGGTGTTTGATTTCATTTCCTCACGTGGAAAATGCAGATAAACCATCATATATAACGATTTATTTTGGGTAATGTGAATAGGAATACTTTATGGGTGTTTTAGGTAATGTTAGTATCCTTGAATAATGAATTGGTATTTTGTTTCATTTTCCAAAGTGGAAAATTTAGAAGAAAATAGGTGGGAAATATAATGAAACTACACAAAGGTCCAAGAATTTTGCGACTCGAATAATCTTCAAATGTTGAAGCAACGGATCAAAATTGAGTACATGTTGTAGAATAGCAGCACTGTATCAGAGGTGAATGCCATAGAGCTTATCCGAGTGGTACCCTCCATTTCAATGTGCAAAATAAGTTTAGAGACAGTTCCTCACTATTACTTCTACTTCATTGGTTCCATTAAAAATATAAATTACTTATCACAGAAAAACCTACTTAAAGAAGAAGCTGCTAATTGGTGATATCAACTGCAATATGGTAATATAAATTATAAGCTAGTTTTCAAATGTTGTATTTTATGGAGACATTGTTTCGCCCTCTCTAGGACTGCATCTGTCTCACACCTCCTCCTCTTCATTCTTCCACAGCTCCCAACAATCTTTCTCAGCTTCTTTCCGCAGCTTGATGACTCTGTTCAACAACAAATATTAATTGGTGAAAACATTCATTCAACATTTTTTTTTTTTTTTTTTTTTTTTTTTAAGTTTATAATATATGATAGCACGTAGGTGTAGAAAAAGCTAGCTAGCAGATAGAATTTAGTGGTTGTACACACCTTGAGTGGCAGTGGAGATGGGGCTGCTGCTGCTCCTATTTAGCTGCAAATAATTATTCTGAGACTCAAAATCTGAAATGAGAGCCTTTAGCTCCAGCTTTAGACAGTTGAACTTGTCGGGGTGCTCCATTTCCAGGATTTCAAGTTCTTCCATTGCTCGTTCTACGATCAAACTATTCCTCCTGCAATATTGCACCGTTTCTGCATCCATCTCTCTCTCTCTCTCTCTCTCTCAGGTTTGTGTGCGGTGTTGAGAAGCTAAAAGGGCATGCAGAATTCGAAAAGTTAAGACTAAGCAGTACGAATGGAAGTTGAGTCTTTATTGTATGCAGTAAAATAAACAGATACATACATACATACATACATACATTCATACATACAGTCCCCTCGTAAATTAAAAGAAGTTTTAAAGATTAACAAAAGTTAGATTTGTCCATCTTCCCATTCTCCAAAGCCGCTTTTGGAAGGGGAAGCGACACTACCATTCAGCATTTGCTTGTTACAGTCCACACTTATTCCTCTGTCTGTCGGCCATCAAGAAATAAGCTGAAAAGAGTGCCATGACTGCTGTCAAAACAAGGGCCCCTTTTGGTTTTAATTTTAAATTTTATATTATTTAAAAATTAAAGGGACACTTATTGAAAAGTACCAAATGTACTTTTCAATTTGGTGATCAATCCCCACTTATTTTTTGTTAGAACAAACTCCCTAGTTTTGTTAAATTTTTAGAGATTACTCCCTACTTATTTAATTTGACAAAAATGCCCTTAAGTATCATATTTTTCATTCATTTTTTCTCATTTCTTCTCCATCCGATAAGTAAACAGTAAATCATATCATACGCTCATTACCAGAAACAGAAAGAACAGAAAAAACACAACAAGCTTCACGGCAGGAACGAAAATAACGTCAGAGCCAACAACCACCAACTCGACATCTGCATTGTCTTCTTCTCTTTTTATTTTCATCATTTTCAAGTTTCTTCTTCTTCTTCTTCTCAGTTGCTTCTGGGTTTCTTATATTTTTCCGACAATGTAAACAAGTAGTGAAGTAGGAGTATTCAATCAAGTTAATGGACATGTACATTAATCTCGCAAGAGAATGGAGTGAAATCAACGCCGAACACTTCAATTTGCAATACATAACTCCACATCAAAGATTGTACGTGAGTTTGACTGATGATGACGGTGTCATGAATATGGTCTTACTGCATTTGACATTGAATATGAACATTGTTGACATCCTGATAAACCGAAATGATGAATTAAGCAGCAGTGCAAAGAATAGCAGTGATGATTTAAGGTAATACTTCTACAAAATCTAAATTGTACTGCAGTTTGTAAAGTTTTGTACTTGAAGTGTTCTGAAATTGTACTCTGTTATGTAAGTTTTATACTTTAAGTGTTCTACTAATTGATTATCCAAAATTGTACTGCAACTTCTAGCGGTTTATACTTGAAGTGTTCCTAAACTTACGTCTTCTATATAAAATTATACTTTTGATTTTCTGAAATTATACTTCATTTTATCAAAGATTGTACTCGATTTATTGAAGTTATATACTTTAAGTGTTATATTTATCGATTAACCAAAATATACTGCAGTTGCTAGGACTTTATACTTCAAACGTTCTGAAATTGTACTTCACTTTATCTAAAATTGTACTTTTATTTTCTGAAATCATACTTTCTTTTGTACTTCATCGAAAGAAACAAATATATGTTTTCTGCTTTTACAATTTTAAATGTCTGTGATTTTTCAGTGTTGTACTTATTTCTTGTCTATTTTCTCATGTTTAGGGTTTTTATTCCCTTTTTAGTTGTAAACACTTGAACCCAATTGATATATATGATTTTTGTTGTGAGATGGGAAGTTTTTTATTTGTACTTGAAAGGCATGAAAGTTGTACTTCACTTTTTTGAGGTTTATACTTCTTTTTACTTGAAATTATACGGTAAAATTATCTGAAAGTGGTAGTATATTATTTGTGGTACAAAACATCCAAGCTTGCAGTACACATTAAGCAAAAGTGTAGTATATAATCTGTGTAATTGCAGTATATTTTAGAAGCAAATGTAGTATAAACATTCAAGCTTGCAGTACACATTAAGCAAAAATATAGTATATAATATGTGTAACTGCAGTACATTTTCAAAGCATTTGTAGTACAAAATATTCAAAGCTGTAGATTAAATGAAATTATAGTATATAATTTGTGTGCATGCAGTATATTTTAGAAGCATCTATAGTACAAAAGCATTAAAGCATGCAGTATACATTAATTGAAAATGTAGTATATAATTTGTGTATCTGTAGTACAAAATATTTAAGCTTGTAGTATACATTAAATGAAAGTGTAGTATATAATCTGTGTAAAGAGGAGCTAAACTCATCTGGTGCAAAAAAGAGATCAGAGTTGAGTTGGGGCACCGCATACACTTCGAGTCCTTGTGTATCTGTTGACGAGGACGTCAACGGATCGAGTGGGGGAAAATGTCATGGGTCGCTCATTGGAGAAGAATTGCGACCGTGACTTGAAGGGGCATTAGGAGCGACAAGGCATTGTCGGCTCACCCGATAACGCGAAAAAGACCCATGAGCAAAGACTCTTACGAGGTGCGGTTTGAAAAACGGTTTCAATGGCATATTCCTTGAGTTATGAGGATGCTTCCCACCAAGTTTGAAGTCATTCCGTGTCCGTTTGGGCACCGAACATTGAGGGCGACCTAGAGCGGTCTTACTGCACGCAGATAGTGCAAAGATGCATTGAGCAGAGTCTCTTGGAAAAGGAATTTTGTGAAACTGTTTCAGTGGGGTGTTCCTTGAGGTGTTGGCAACGTTCCCACCAAGTTTCACTAGTAGACGGTTCTATTTGGATAGGAAATGGCGAAAATCTTTAGAATGTAGCAGTGTAGTGGCATTGCTGTAATTCCAGCTTATTTCGAGGGAAATTACTGTTCCATGGAGAATCAGACGGGGCTGGAACTTTGTGGAGTTAATGTATAAGCCGAGAGCTATCCAACGGTTCAAGCGGCAAGTGATTTGGACACCGGGAGAGGAAGTTGCGAAAATGTAGTACAAAACATTCAAGCCTATAGATTAAATGAAATTATAGTATATAATCTGTGTACATGCAGTATATTTTAGAAGTATCTGTAGTACAAAAATATTCAAGCGTGCAGTATACATTAACTGAAAATATAGTGTATAATCTGTGTATCTGCAATACATTTTATAAACAAATGTAGTATAAACATTTATGCTTGCAGTTCACATCAGGCAAAAGTGTAGCATATAATCTATGTAACTACAGTACATTTTAGAAGCATCTGTAGTACAAAACATTCAAGCATGTAGATTAAATTAAATTATAATTTAATATTTGTATATATGCAGTACATTTTAAAAGCATCTGTAGTACAAAAACATTCAGGCATATAGTATATATTAACTGAAAATGTAGTATATAACATGTGTATCTATAGTAGATTTTAGAAGCAACTGTAGTACAAAACATTTAAGCCTATAGGGTTTGAATCATACTTTGTATATACATACATATGTAAATTGAAGCATACTTCGTTTATAATATTATTTTGTATGTAAGTATAATTTTCCATCAAGTATTTATAATATTTTTATTTCAGTACAATATGAGGGAAATGAATTACAAATGTAGAACGAACAAAGTATAAATGGTGTTATGTTGAAGTACACTTCAATTCAATTGAAATCGAGCAGTGAATTTGAGTACAATATGATGGAAATGAAGTACAAATATAGAAAAAAATAAAGTATAAATGGTGTTATGTTGAAGTACACTTCAATTCAATTGAAATTAGGTAGTGAATTTAAGTACAATATGATGGAAATGAAGTATAAATGTAGAACAAACAAAGTATAAATGGTGTTATATTGAAATACAATTCAATTAAATTGAAATCGAGCAGTGAATTTGAATACAATATGAGGAAAATGAAGTACAAGCGTAGAACAAACAAAGTATAAAAAGTGTTATGTTGAAGTACAATTCAATTAAATTGAAACCGGACAGTGAATTTGAGTACAATATGATGGAAATGAAGTACAAACGTAGAACAAATAAAGTATAAATGATGTTATGTTGAAGTACACTTCAATTAAATTGAAGTTGGACAGTGAATTTGAGTACAATATAATGTAAATGAAGTACAAACTTAGAACAAATAAAATATAAATGGTGTTATGTTGAAGTACACTTCAACTAAATTGAAATCGAACAGTGAATTTGAGTATAATATCATAGAAATGAAGTACAAACATAGAACAAACAAAGTATAAATTGTGTTATGTTGAAATACACTTCAATTAAATTGAAATCAGGAAGTGAATTGAGTACAATATGATGAAAATAAAGTACAAATATAGAACAACCAAAGTATAAATGGTGTTATGTTAAAGTACACTTCAATTCAATTGAAACCGACAATGAATTTGAGTAAAATATGATGAAAATGTAGTACAAATGTAGAACAAACAAAGTATAAATTGTGTTATGTTGAAGTACACTTATTGCAATTGAATAATTAGTCTCCAATAATTGTAGTGATGGTCAAATATAATATTTTGAGATTATCGAATAAGGTGAAGTACGTATTTGTACGGGTTATAGGATGGATATTATTGTCAAATGCTCATTTATTTACATCTTTGAAAGCATAAGTATTCTTTACATTACTGCGATTGATAACATTCATTCGTTCAACATTAGTGGTTAATACTTTAAAACTTTAATATTATTTATTCATATAATAAATATTACACACATTTTTAGAGTTTGGTTATTAATTACTGAGACTTAAAAATCAAATCATGGAACAAATTTCAATTCAACAATATTAGTAAAAATATTAAGAAATGGAGTACATAATGGCCGAAATGAAATATGTAATTAATAACCAAACTCTAAAAATATGTGTAATATTTATTATATGAATAAAATAATATTAAAGTTTTAAAGTGTTAACCACTAATGTTGAACGAATGAATGTTATCAATCACAGTGATGTAAAAAATACTTATGCTTTCAAAGATGTAAATAAATGAGCATTTGACAATAATATCCACCCTATAACCCGTACAAATACGTACTTCACCTTATTCGATAATCTCAAAATATTGTATTTGACCATCACTACAATTATTGGAGACTAATTATTTAATTGCAATAAGTGTACTTCAACATAACACCATTTATACTTTATTTGTTCTACATTTGTACTATATTTTCATCATATTTTACTCAAATTCATTGTCCGGTTTCAATTGAATTGAAGTGTACTTTAACATAACACCATTTATACTTCGTTTGTTCTATATTTGTACTTTATTTTCATTATATTGTACTCAATTCACTTCCTGATTTCAATTTAATTGAAGTGTACTTCAACATAACACCATTTATACTTTGTTTGTTTTATGTTTGTACTTCATTTCTATGATATTGTACTCAAATTCACTGTTCGATTTCAATTTAGTTGAAGTGTACTTCAACATAACATCATTTATACTTTATTTGTTCTACGTTTGTACTTCATTTCCATCATATTGTACTTAAATTCACTGTCCGATTTCAATTTAATTAAACTGTACTTCAACATAACACTATTTATACTTTGTTTGTTCTACGCTTGTACTTCATTTCCATCATATTGTACTTAAATTCACTGCTCGATTTCAATTTAATTGAATTGTACTTCAACATAACACCATTTATACTTTGTTTGTTCTATATTTGTACTTCATTTCCATCATATTGTACTCAAATTCACTGTTCGATTTCAATTGAATTGAAGTGTACTTCAACATAACACCATTTATACTTTGTTCATTCTACATTTGTAATTCATTTTCCTCATATTGTACTGAAATAAAAATATTATAAATATTTGATGGAAAATTATACTTACATACAAAATAATATTATAAACAAAGTATGCTTCAATTTACATATATATGTACATACAAAGTATGATTCAAACCCTATAGGCTTAAATGTTTTGTACTACAATTGCTTCTAAAATCTACTATAGATACACATGTTATATACTACATTTTCAGTTAATATATACTATATGCCTGAATGTTTTTGTACTACAGATGCTTCTAAAAGGTACTGCATATATACAAATATTAAATTATAATTTAATTTAATCTACATGCTTGAATATTTTGTACTACAGATGCTTCTAAAATGTACTGCAGTTACATAGATTATATGCTACACCTTTGCCTGATGTGAACTGCAAGCATAAATGTTTATACTATATTTGTTTATAAAATGTACTGCAGTTACAGAGATTATATACTATACTTTCATTTAATGATACTGCAGCTATATTTTGTACTACAGTTGCTTCTAAAATGTACTGCAGATACACAGATTATATACTATATTTTCAGTTAATGTATACTACGCACTTGAATATTTTTGTACTACAGATACTTCTAAAATATACTGCATGTACACAGATTATATACTATAATTTCATTTAATCTATAGGCTTGAATGTTTTGTACTACATTTTCGCAACTTCCTCTCCCGGTGTCCAAATCACTTGCCGCTTGAACCGTTAGATAGCTCTCGGCTTATACATTAACTCCACAAAATTCCAGCCCCGTCCGATTCTCCATGGAACAGTATTTTCCCTCGCAATAAGCTGGAATTACAGCAATGCCACTGCACTGCCGCATTCTAAAGATCTTCGCTGTTTCCTATCCAAACGGAACCGTATACTGGTGAAACTTGGTGGGAACGTTGCCAACACCTCAAGGAACACCCCACTGAAACAGTTTCACAAAATTCATTTTCCAAGAGACTCTGCTCAATGCATCTTTGCACTACCTGCGTGCAGTAAGACCACTCTAGGTCGCCCTCAATGTTCGGTGCCCAAACGGACACGGAATGACTTCAAACTTGGTGGGAAGCATCCTCATAACTCAAGGAATATGCCATTGAAACAATTTTTCAAACTGCACCTCATAAAAGTCTCTGTTCATGGGCCTTTTTCGCGTTATCGGGTGAGCCGACAATGCCTTGTCGCTCCTAATGCTCCTTCAAGTCACGGTCGCAATTCTTCTCCAATGAGCGACCCATGACATTCTCCCCCACTCGATCCGTTGACGTCCTCGTCAACACATACACAAGGACTCAAAGTGTATGCCCCAACTCAACTCTGATCTCTTTTTTGTACCGGATGAGTTTAGCTCCTCTTTACACAGATTATATACTACACTTTCATTTAATGTATACTACATGCTTAAATATTTTGTACTACAAATACACAAATTATATACTATATTTTCAGTTAATGTATATTGCATGCTTTAATGCTTTTGTACTATAGATGCTTCTAAAATATACTGCATGCACATAAATTATATACTATAATTTCATTTAATCTACAGCTTTGAATATTTTGTACTACAAATGCTTTTAAAATGTACTGCAGTTACACATATTATATACTACATTTTTGCTTAATGTGTACTGCAAGCTTGAATGTTTATACTACATTTGCTTCTAAAATATATTGCAGTTACACAGATTATATACTACATTTTTGCTTAATGTGTACTGCAAGCTTGGATGTTTTGTACCACAAATAATATAATACCACTTTCAGATAATTTTACCGTATAATTTCAGGTAAAAAGAAGTATAAACCTCAAAAAAGTGAAGTACAACTTTCATGTCTTTCAAGTACAAATAAAAAACTTCTCATCTCACAACAAAAATCATATATATCAATTGGGTTCAAGTGTTTAACAACTAAAAAGGGAATAAAAACCCTAAACATGAGAAAATAGACAAGAAATAAGTACAACACTGAAAAATCACAAACATTTAAAACTGTAAATGCAGAAAACATATATTTGTTTCTTTCGATCACTTCTTTTTGTATTTCGCTTCTTGTTGCCGCTGTTTCTCCTTCCATGGTCACAGAAAAAATGGCAGAATTTTTGGTGTTTTTTTTTCTTTTTTTTCTTTTTTTTCTCTTCTTCTTCTCTTGTCAATGGCAGAGGAACGATTTCGTGCCCTTTTGTTTGGCCGCTTGGGGAAGTCGTCGATTTCAGGAAAAACAAATATGAAAGCATTCTTCTTGAAGAGAAAAACGCATTTCTAAGGTATTTTTGTTATTTTCTCTAGTTACAATGATATATGTGTCTTTCTAAAAGATATGGGGAGTGATTTCTAAGTTTTGTGAAAAAGTAGGGAGTTTAGTGTGTAAAAATTTAAATGGGGACTGAACACTAAAGTGAAAGTATGTTTGGGGATTTTTTTCTAATTGACTGAAAATTAAATGCATCACTTTATATATATTTTTATTCAATATATTTTTATTTTTATTCTCAAATCATATTTTTCAATAATTAATATATCTTATTTCTATATTATTATTATTTTTATCTCTCTCCACCTACAATTCAACTACAACCTACTAAATTCAATATAATCATTACTTTTCCAACAATATATCTATATATAAACTCATCTTTAACTAAAATTTTACCAACTATTTTTTTCAAATTTTTAATATGAAGAAATAAAAAATGAAAATGAAAATAAAACCAAATGGGCCCTTAAGTAATTCAAATCATTTATTTGTTTATTTATTTAAAAAAGAATAAAGGCCTGGGTTACCTCTACCTAATTTTACTACGCCAAATATAAGATTTACAGAGCTTGCCAAAGGGTTCCCAAGATACATTATTTTCTAATGTATGGGATTTTGCTTTTTTCTGTTCTAATGAAACTTATAATATAACCACGAAGGTTATTTTCATCAAGAGGTTTAGAGGTTTTTTCTTTCCAAGCTTGGTTTGCTAAGTAGTCTGTAGCTTTATTTCCTTCTTAGTAGATGTGCGAAATCCTTGCATCCATATTGTTCAATAGTTTTGAACAAACCTCTCAATCCAAATTTTGTTGATCATGTCTTATTTGCAAAGAATCAAACCTCTCCATAGGGCATTAAGTTTTGCCTTTGTATTGTTCATCTGCCCTAAGAATGCTTGGAATGCTTTAATTACCTCATTTTTCATTTTTTTATCAAACAACCCGCCTCAAAAACCCCTAGATTGCCTTTCACCCCTCATTTCGTGTTTAATTTGTGCTACCCAGGCTCTTATTTCCTCCATGTGATGATATTCCATGGTAGTTTGTTGGTGTAAATAACTTGACTTCCAAGGCCTAAGCAGCCTCCTTATCTTATTTCTAATGTTTGTATTTGAGGATCCTTGCCTTGTTATGGTCATGCACGTGCTATTTTACACGCCATATAATCCGTTCTTTGCAACTTAGTTTGGCTCGACAGTTTGCATCATTTCTCGTCACCACACAAACCAAAGAATTAGCAATGGGATTATGTTTCTAATGTGTTGAGATGATGCAAAAGGCGCTGAGAAGTTCCATACCCATAAGCTTCTTTTTATGGAAACCCATTACTAGTGTATAGATTTAAAACCTAACCGTAAAAGTTCCAAACCATGTTTCGCTACTTCGCTATTCAGGAAGATGTGCATTATTGATAAGAGGTTCTTTAAAAGTCTCCATGTGAATATCGAAATTGTCAGGGTAACGAGACTAGACCATATTCTAGTGAAATCAAGATTAAGGTCTATGTGGCAATGAATCACTTCCCATGCAGATTTTGCCGAGAAAGCCCCTGTAGGTGTGAGCTTCTACTAGGCCTTATCTTGATTTCGGTTGTCAAAAAGGATAAGGCAAATCTCTTCAGCTATGTAGAGTGGAACTAGGAGTCTTAGCTTCTCCATGTTCCATTTCCCATTTGTCCAGGACTCCTAAATGAAAATGTAAAGGTTACTAGTTATTATTAGTCTCTCATAAAAGGGTTTTTCTTCGCATTAGTGGCCATTCCAGAAGGAGATTCCACTAGTTCCAAGGGTCTAGAAGATATAGTTCTCAGCTTGACTTCCACACTGCCTGCCCCTTCTCCATATGGCCGAGTCTCTAGTTGAGATCCTAGTGTTTTTCAGGTGTGAAGAGCCACTATATTTTTTGATCATTGATCTGGCCTAAATGGATTCTTGTTGCCTGAGCATCCATCATAGTTTCAGAGAAAATGTTTTGACTAGATTGCCGAGGTTTCTCACTCCAAATCCTTTTTCTTCCTATGAGAAAAATATTTTCTGCCAAGTTATCTAGTAATTCTCTTTTTTATCCCAAAAGAATTAGTTGATTAATTTTTCTGTTTGCAACCTCACCGCTTTTGGGGGCTCTGAGGATTTGCATAATATAGACTAGCATTGAATAGATAACACTCTTTATAAGCATAAGGCTGCCCCATGAGATAAAGACTTTTTTTCCCATCCAATTACCCTTTTCTTTATCTTACGTGTCAGCTCTTCAAAAAGCTCACATCTTTTGTGACCTTCGTATAGAGGGCCTCCTAGATATTTTATTAAAAGGAAGCTTCTTTTAAACCCTATGATTGTCTCTATACTCCTTGCTCTATCCTCCAGGAGATTTTGCCTTGTGATGAACATACTTTTTAGCTATTCAATTGCTGGCATGAGAAGTACTAATACTTTTTGATGAATTCCATCAATTTTTTTAGGTTCTCATTTTGAGCCAATGAGAAAATCATCATGTCGTATGCGTATGCTAGGCGAGTTAGCCGAATGTTGTTCTTTGTGCTAAAGAATGGGTTTACAAAGAATAGGTTGTTCAGCCCTCTGGAGAACGCCTCTGCTACAATAATGAATAATCCTAAAGACAATGGGTCTCCCTGATGCGGGCCCCTTAATGATTTGAAGAAACCACTTGCCCATTTATTAGTATCGAGAAGAAACAACTTCCAATGGCCTCCTGCATAAGGTTAATCCATAGGTTTGGAAATTCGAAGCCTCGGAGAACTCTGCATAAGAAAGCCTAATGAACTCTGACATATGCTTTGGCCATATCTAGCTCAAGGATTACATTTCCTCTTGTTCTATTTGAATCGATATCTTAGGTTATTTCTTAGGCCATTAAGATGTTTTTTGCTATGTTTCAATTGGGAACAAGTCCGCTTTGATTTCTAAGATGACATTAGGGAGGACTTTTGCAAGTATGTTGCTCATCACCTTTAATACGATCTTGTATGAAAAATTGCAAAAGCTTATATGCCTGAACTCGTCTAGCCCTGGTACCACGTCTTGGTGAATACTGAAGACTACGTTATGGACCTTCTTTATTGTTGGAGTGTAGTAGAGCATTTTTGTATCAACCTGTGAGACAATGTTAGGAATCATATGAAGTAAATAACTATCACTTACATTGGTGTCGGCACTTAGGACTTCCTGAAAATGCCTTGTCGCATATGCCTATATTTCCTTTGGGTTTGTGATAATATTTCCATTTATAGTGATGTGGTGTATTGTGGCTCTAGTTCTTTTGTTTTTAACTCTTGCTTGGAAGAACTTTATGTTGCCTTTCTCTCCTTGAGCCAAAGGTATATGACTTTTTGATGCCAGTAATCCTCTTTGATGAAGTAAGTTTTTTCTAGGTTTTCAAGTGCGTGATTGAGGCTGGCTAGGATCTAATCAGATGACAAGCCACCATTATCCTATTGCTTTTTTTCTATTACAATTTTGCGTTCTTAGTGGCTGAGAAAATATTGCCAAAGACCTCATAATTCCATCTCTTTAGTTTAATTTTCATTTTGTTGAATTTTTGTTGTAGCTTTTTGAGACCTTTAACTTTTGTCAGCTTTTGCTACACTGTCTTGGCATCCTCTTTAGGTGGATTTTCATTTTGTAGATTTTTTGTTGTAGCTTCATGATACATTTGTCTTTTACTGGCTTCAGCCACACTATCTTAACACCATCTTCAAACTGATGGTGGCGAAACCATATATTTTAAAAGGAAAAGGAAAAAGGGTGTCTTCTTGCTTGATTTAGTGTAGTGAGCAAGAAAGCGGCATGATTAGAGAATCCTCGTTCTAAATGCTCCACTTTAGATTCCCTAAAGTAATCATGCCGTTTGAAGGAAGCTAGAATTCTTTCCAGGCATTTTCAAATACTATTATTTTTCCATGCGAAGTCTAGCCTATGTAATCGATATCTGATAGGCCACATTCCAAAACCATTTCTACAAATCATCCATGATCCGAGAATAGCCCTTTTGCGCTGCCTTACCTCATGTGGGTATAGAATGATATTAAAGTTTTGCTTCATGACGCATAGATAGTGCCTTGGAGTTGTACCTTGAATATCATCCCATAGCACACACCTCTCTATTTTACTGTATTTTGCATAGACATAGGATCAGAAAATTGGAGATTGTTGGCGAAGAGTGGTGACTTGGAGGTGTATAAATTGATCCTTATCAGCATTATAAGGGGTTGGTAATCCATCTTCAAGCATAATCCAAATTTTATTAAAATAATTAGCCATAATCTGATTGAATCCAAATCTCCTAGACATAATTCTGTGGTTTGAGGATATAAAAGGTTCAAGAATGGCAATAATTTGAGGCTTGTGATCTCAACATAGTAGTTGAAGCATGCTCTAAGTTGGGGGGTTACCAATCCCCCTATCATTCTATATTAGTATCTTAATCATGATCAACATCATTTGGGGTTGATGAGAATTTTTGCACAACTTCTAGTTATAATCTTGCGAGGCGTTCTAGTGGCAGCAACTTATGCCAATTTTATTTCCATTCCAGCTCTATCCAGGTAAGAAGATATGGGTCTAAGCCAAGAGGATTTAGATTACGCCATCGAATTTTGGGTGTTGTTTTCCTCTTTATCTAGCTCAACCCTATAATTGATGCTTGGATCATACTCACATTTTCCCAGTTCTGCATTAATTGTGTTGGGAGGCAACCTATATTTAAAGATAGGAACATCAATGAATTGTCCAGGAACAATTAGCAGATCCCTGTCGAGTTTTCGATCCGAGACATTGCTTCTTATTCTGATGTTGATCCCTATACGTACAGGCTCAAAGGCATAGCCTTGTTTTCCATACACTTGATCTGCTTCCTTTTCCAATTGCACACAATTGGGCCTATTGGGATTAGGCAATTCAGGGTCAATCTGCAAATTACTTTTTTAATAGGGGTGGATAACTCTGCCTGCAACATAATCATCTCATTCCTTGTGGCATTATCACAAACATGTTGGGGGCTTTCCATCCTATTTTCCTTATTATCTAACATTTCTTCCTGAGCATCTATCTAAATTTCCCAATGATACCAATGATTTCATTTTCATTAAGATTGGATATGAATGAACTAGATCCACATAGGATTTTCCTGGGGCTATGAGTATTATCAATTATCACCCCTTTTTTCTTTGGCTCCATATTGATTTTTCTGTTAACCTTAGGGTATATCTGGATTAGACATTCATTCTCCTCTTGACTTGGTGCTTGCCAAATTCACAGTATTATGGAATTTCTTCAAATTCTAGTCTCTGAATAAAGCAGGTATTTCCCACTTCCAGGAAGATCACCTCTTTTCTTAGGATTGTTAGGTTTATTTCCATGTGTATTCTTGCCAAACTTGATCTTGATTTTAGCATCATCGAATCATCGACGTAGAGCAGCCTTCTAATCATTTCTGCTATAGAGAATAGTGTATCCTTCTTGAATAGGTGAACTGACAAACCTGAGAGTTCGACCTAGACCAGAGCAAGTAGAGATTCATGCTGGGGATCAAAATCGAGGGTCCATTCAAAAATTCTCATGGGACTCCGTTGAAGAACCACTTGCTTTTGAACTACATTTGGGAATAATGTTCCTTATTTGATAGATTAATTAGAATGTGCTTTGCATCAAGAACCCCTACTGAATGAGGGCCTTTAAGATCAATGGCATTAAAGCTTTGACATAAATCCTTCGTTGAGGGGTATCCATGTTAGGACTTCCCTACTAGAGAAAAATGGAATTGTTCTATGAGATGAGATGTCTCTTCCTCCAAAAATTTCAAGCAGGCATGCCATCTACTTTTGCTACTGTGCTTAGTTGACTGGGAGTTGGGCTTGTAAGAAATAATGTTGAAAGATGGAGATAAATTAGGATCCAAAATAGGCAAAATAAAACTAATCATCTCATTCCTAAGGATCAAAATCATGCATTCAATGAGGATTAGAGGGCAAAAAATTACTTTTGATGAAAGGATTCAAAGGAATCAACTAGATCACTCCAAGGACTCTTCCAATGAATGATCTACAAACACCAACGGTTTGATTCAATTGGTCCCCTTTCAAAGCTCTAAAAATCAGCAAAATTGGCACACTGTTTTATCTTTGGAATAAGAAGGTTGAGACCAAAAATCACTAAAAATTTCAACCTCTAGATCGTCCAAACGATCCACGAAATTATCTGCAAAACAGTTCACCAATGAACTTTTAAGTTCCCCAAGTGTTGAACATCTAATGTTAAGTCCAAACATCTAGGAAAAGCTCTCAATCAACCTCACTTTGCTAGAGAAGAGAGGACGATGGTGATGATAGGAGTGGTGATTTTTTATGAGAGTGTGATGAGAGAATTTTTAGTGTGATTATTCAACACATGAATTATACCACACTTTTGGAGGAAAAATGTGAGGAATGCCAACCAAGCACAAGTGGCCGGCCACATTCCTAAAATATAGGAGGGGATGGAAGTTTTTGGATACTTCCATCATACTCTCCATGCATGTTGGCCAACTTGCCAACTTGAGTGTGCATTTGCATGTGCATGTGTTTGTGCATGTGCATTTACATTTCATCTCATGAAATGAAATGCCAAATTGCATAATTCAAAATGGACTCTTCCATTTGATTTTCCTCCAAAACTTTAATTCCCAATTTAATTAAATTAACCTTTAATTTAATTAATTTAACTTAACTCCTTAAGTTATTTAACTCAACTCTATTTAATTTAAAGAGTTAAGAATTAAATAGAGTTAACTTAACTCCTTAAGTTAATTTGACTAACTAATTGTCATATGACACCAATTAAATTAACACCTTAATTCAATTAGCCTAATTTAACTCCTTAAATTATTTTTGATTAATTTAACACTTAAATTAATCAAGCCAAAATGACCAATTAAAATTAGTCAACAATTTCTCTCCAAAAATGCCTAGCACTTGATTTTCTAACTCTTTAGAAAATCCCTCCTATCAAATACAAGTTTCCTTAGACTTTTGTGTGTGACCCATTAGGTTCACTCATGCATTGGATATGGGCTTACAACTTATTCTGATATTTTGAATACTGAAATATTCACATTAGTTTAAACTCATTTAAACTAATAACTATAACAATTAATTTCTATTAATTGAAGAGCGCCCAATCTCCTCGATCGATGTCTAGCAACAAGCCAATGGAGTCCAACTAATTAGATGAATGAATTATATCTTGATGAACTATTAGAGCTTACGCCTACCATGCAAATATGGTCCTTTCATCTATCTCCCTCAAGAGGCCTAAGGCAAAATATTTGTCAACTCCCTAATATGTCTCTACATCCAATGTTCGATTCCCTTTGTGAACTCAACTTTGTAAAATACCTTTTCCAAATTGTCATACTACCTTGCACAAGAATTTCTTGGAATCAATTATTATAGAATATATATGAGATGCATTTGTTCTTCACAACAACAAGGAAACGGATCCCATCTTGGATCTCACAAACCTCCATGCTTAAGTAGCTCATGCTCAATCTCAACCCTTGATGACCAGCTATGTGGTCGGGAAAAGTCAAAGCATAAGGACCTAATTGTATGCACTATTGTAAGCTTGAAAGCATGCCACTATAGACATGCCACTATTGCGATCTAGCGGATTCTCTTGGCGGGCCTTCAGTGAACTTATTCTCTAACAAGTACCCACTAATATGCATTCATGTCTAACATAGATTGCCCATGAAACAGGACAATATACAACCCCTTGGAGTATGCATCATTAGTACAAAGTCTATCAGAATCTTAGATGCCTCTAAGATTCTATGATTAAATCATGACCTTAGAGATTTGTTTCATGATCACCATCATATGCGTGATCAAGTCCCATAGTCTTGTATGATTTAAGGGCTTCAAACAAATACAAGTGAAAAATGAAAAGCATAAAATGAAGATGGTCTTTTTATGGAATATCATTCAATTAAAATTGTGTTACAAGTATAATAGTTTTACCCACCAATGTAATTGGCTTGTGGGCCACTATTCTAACAAATTTTACATTTGCAGGGGCTATAGAGTGGTTATACTGATTTGGCCTGTTACGCTGAACTTGTCGATTGTTGATCAGTGCATTTTGCTAAGAATCCCCTTTCTTGCAGTTCCTTTGTTCATTCAAACTCCGAATGCCTTGGTTGCCCTTGAGGGTGTCCACATAAGATTTTCTACGGGAATCATTTGGGTTCCACTTAGGGATGGGGTTTTTAGGAGTCAGGGCCTTAAGGTTGACGGTTGGATCTTTTCTTGAAGTGATTTCTTGGAGCAATCTAAATATTAGTTTGTGTTATCAGTTACTATAAAGAAAAACTTAATTGATATTTCATCTCTTATTCTATTTTACATATACTTTTAAAAGTGTATAAATATTTCATAAAAACAAAAAAAATAGATTTTTTTTTTAAGATTCTATTTTTTCGATGTGGATGAACAAGTCTACATTTCTTAATTTTAATAAGACTCCATACATACATTATTTCTGTTTACTAATATCTAAAAAAATAATTAAATTATTAATAACCGGACAAAATAAAAAAATCATTCCTCACATGCGAAATTATAATACAATTGTAGGTTACATAAACTTAACGCATAAAAGATAATTAGAATATCATGGAATAATGGAAAATGATACAAAAAGTTTGATCTTTCTTTACTATTATATAATAAAGAAACTCCTGCTTTTTTTACTAACAATTTTTTTTTTTTTAATAACAAAAGTTGGTTCTTATGAGTTATGTGCCTACTCTGTCGCATCAACTTTTAATTAGACTCTAAAATGAAGAATATGATTTTATTGATGATTTCAGTGGTTAGTCAAATTTATTCCACAAAACGTTTCTCCACCATTTTAGTGATCCATAAAATATCGCATGATAAGATTAAGCAGTAAATGATACCGCAAATTTTGGTTATTTTTCCAAAAAAATTTGTCATTAAAATAATACTAGTTAACAATCATGTGTAGTATTATTCTTAGTTGTGTTGGCATTAACCATGTTAATAAATATGTTAGAATATGTTTTTGAAGTTTATAAAATTTATATTTTATTTTAAAAATAAGTCTTCAAATATTTGAATAATATAAAATCATGAAAATTTATAAAAATATGCACCAACACTTTTCAGTTAATATAAATAAAATTGAAATAGTCTTATTTTTAGAGTTTACAAATTCCTTTCTTTAATATTTTATAACATCATTCAAGATATTTTATATACTTTAAAATATTTTATAAGACATTTTCAAAAGTTCATAAGTTCACATTATTACCCTCACTACAAATTTTTTTTACATATAGTGGCACTAACTTAGTGACATTTGGTAATATAATGACACAAAAAAAATAATATAATGATAGTTACAAAAGAATGCCACTATAATTTAATATTTAGTGGCATTGATTATTAAATGACAAATAAAATAATGATATTTGATTGTCAATGGCATTTAATTATTGCCACTAATTTTTCTTAGAGAAATGCCACTCATATGTAGTTATGGTGTCATTTGAAAAAAAAAAAATATCATAAATTATTCAGTGACACTAACTAAGTGGCATTTTACAGTGTAATGGCACACAAAAGTATTATAGTGATAGTCAAAATAAATGTCACTATAATAAAATATTTAGTAGCATTTGATTATTAAATGATATATCGATTACAAATGTCAACAAAACTATAATTTGAAGGCATTTAATTAGTGCCGCTAATTTTTCATAAAAAATTGCCACTCGTACATATTTATGGTGTCATGTAGGAAAAAAAGCCACAAAATATTTAGTGATACTAAATCAGTGACATTCTATAGTTTGATGACACCTAAGTGTAATATAGTGATAATTTAAGAAAAAAGTCACTATATTATAATATTTAGTGGCTTTTGATTAATAAATAATAAAGAAAAATAGTGATATTTGATTAAAAATGACAACATGAATGTATTTGCAAGGCATTTAGTAGTGCCACTGATGATTTCCTACAAATGTTTTTAATATTTATTTATGCTATCATTTATAAAAGATGGCACAATCTATTTAGTAGCACTAATTTAACGTCATTTTACAGTATAGTGACACATTAAAATAACATAGTAATAATAATAAAAAAATACCACTATATTATAAACGTAATGATAGTTGATTAATAAATATTAAATAAATATAATTTCTTTAAAAAACTAACATAACTATATGCTAACGGAATTTAACTAATATCAATATCTTCTTTTGAAAAGAACACATCACATAATTTAGCTATGGCTTGATATGAAATAAATATTTTATAACTAGATAAAGTATAGGTATATTAATAATTGTAAAATTTATAAATTTATATCTTATCATAATGTATTGATTAAATTAACTACTTGATATACTTTTAATGTATCAACTAAATTAACCATTTTTTGAAAAAAATATTAAATTTTTGCCCTTTTTCTCTCTCGTATGCATTACGTTTTAGCTAAATATTTTCAATCTCTAAATTTAATCTCTCACACCTTTTCAAATATGTTTTTCAATATTGATATGGGATGGCCCAACAGGCCCAGCCCAACCACATAGGACTGCCATGGAAGTAGACTAGTGGCGGCCCAAATTAGCTGCATGCCCAACTTGTCACGGGCTAGACAGGCAATCGACCCATATTCAATCTCGAGATTCTCATACGTAGAGGTGAATGCCAGCGCCCTCCAGATTCAACCAAACTATGGTCGGCCTCCATCTAGACATGCAGAATCTCACCTAACTTATAATGACGACAATGTTACAGGATGTCAACTAGACATGGGGGATATCTCCTCAACCATAGAGGTTAAGGAAAGGCGACAGCCTCTCTGCCACATTTAATGATTTGTCAGGTGGCATGCCTCCGCATTAATGGCGCGCGCCATTGCCCATACTGCCTTTTGCAGCATCATACTAGCACATATCCAGTGTACCACCTTGTCCTAGAAAGTAGGAGGCGACGCCACCTAGAATAGTACAAATGGGGGAGAAGACTTAAAAGTCCCTGTCTAAAGACAAATGCCCTTCCTATGTGACAAGGGCATCATAGGCATATCTACCCCCTTGGGAAGGCTATAAATAGTCCACAACCAGCCTCTTGGAAGGTATGCACATTATTCCCATAAGCTTACACTCTGTTGCTCTAACTCCTAGTCGATTTACTAACTTGAGCATCGGGTGACCTGGCTAGCCTGACGTTTGCTATTGGTTGCAGGACTCGACCACGATACTCTTTCAAGCACTCTCTCGACATGACCTTTGTTTAATTATACTGGATCTTAGCCCAATACATTAGCTGAACAATTTTTACCCTCATAATTTGGCGTCGTCTATAAGAAACCTTGAGTCCACAACTTTGAAAGATGGTTAACACTAGGCGAGCCGCGTCTAAAAGAGGAGAGGATAAGAGATCCCCAACTCCTCCTCCTCGACTTCAGGAGCTCGACGTCGCTGGACCTAGTGCCTAACCTAAGCAAGTGGTCATGTTGACCATGCCCCAACTCATGCAATTGATAAGCGAATAGATATCTACTCAAATCTCTGCTCAACTCACAGCAGCCCTTAATCTCCACAACAACCAGCCTGGACCAGCCGCAAGTGCCACCCATCAACATACCCCACTGGAGAAGAGGTCTCCTAGGGAGAACAGGAGTCAACCAGAATCTAGGCAACCACTGACTAGATAAAAATGGAATTTCGTGCGATTCCTAAGGGAAGAAGCACGGCCGACTCCCAAGGAGGAGGTGGCAAACTCGATCGATCATTACGCTCAACCCATTTGAGCCCCATAGTGTAATAGGGTCGAACACCAGAAGCCCCAGACAAACAAAAACATGTCTCAGGCTAACACAGAATAATGGGATGAAGTATCCCGCCAAGTACAGTAGTTGAACAAGCGCCTAGAGAAGATCTCGAAAAGAAATTTCGAGAGAAACCCCTACTAGGAGGGAGCCCAGAGGTTTTGCTGAGAGCGGGAGTCACCGTTCATACAAGAAATTATCGACGAGCGCATCGTTGTTGATGCCAAGGTCCCCACGGGACTGCCCAGATATGATGGCTCGTCAGACTCGAACAAAGATCTGCTATAATTTGAGCATATGATGCAACTGCATGGGCACAACTAATACATACATACCAAGATATTGGTCACCACTTTCTAGGGGATTGCTCTTGATTGGTTCGTAAAGCTGGAACCAATGTCGATACATTTATATAACCAACTATGTGGCAAGTTCCTCTACCAGTTCGCCAGTCAGAGAAAGGCTAAGCTTCCTCACACATATTTGCATACCATGAAACAAAACAAGGGGGAATCTCTTCACGATTTCTTTACTAGATTCAACGCAGAGATCCTGAAGATCGACAGCTCAAGGATCGAGTTTCTGATCGATGTGCTCTTCTTGGGCCTCTGCCATAAAGAGTATGCCAACGCCTTGGTCAGGGAAAGGCCCAAGACAATGGAAGAGTTATTCAACCTCACTGAGAGATACATGATGCAAGAGGATATGAACAGGTTGAAATATGGCAACCCTGAGGCCGACAAGAAGAAGGATAACCGACAACACAAAGACGATCATCGATCTCTGACCAAATGTTTCCACAGTTACATGCCCCTCAACACCGCCAGAAAGAAGGTTCTGTTTGCCATCCAGCATGACAACCTCCTCAAAAAACCCAAAAAACTGACTAAGACAGAGGTTATGATGAGATCTAAGAAACACTGCCACTTCCACAGGTAGAAAGGCCACGTCATAGAGGACTGCTTCAATCTTCATGATGAGATTGAGAAGCTCATTTGACAAGGCCACTTGAAAAAGTTTGTAGATGAGCAAGCAATTCAGGAAGCGGGCGAAACCGACCAAACTCCCCGTAGAGAAAAGTCTACTAGCAGAGGAAGGAAGATAAAGGGAAAAAACTTGCCTATGATCCCCGCGCACCCGTCAGATGAGTAATTAACACCATTGCCGGAGGTTCAACTGGGGGGGACTCGAAGTCAGCCAGGAGGCAGAACTAGTGTAGATTGGAATCCACAAAATCTTCCTTGGTCAAGACAGTCTACTAGCTTTCGACCAACTCTGAGCCAATCTTTTTCTCCAATGCCGACCTTTCCCATGTCGAGAATCAAAGGGCCAATAGCAAGTTAGATTGCTCCCTGGTAGTATCTGAAGCAATTGCAAATTTTGAGGTCAGGAAAGTATTGATCGATAATGGGAGCTTAGCAAACATCATTTTCCTGTCGACCTTGAAAAGATTAAACATAGGCAAGTTGAAGTTTGAGCCTGTACGGACCCCTCTTGTCGGAGTCGAGGGATCAAAAATCATCCTTGAGGGATTGATAAATCTGTCTACATTATTTAGGGAAGCTCCTAGGTGCAGGACTCTTATGGTTAACTATCTGGTCGTTGACACACCATTAGCCTATAACGCCATCATTGGGCAACCAGCTTTGAATGACTTTTGTGTCGTCATCTCGACCTATCATATGAAGGTCAAATTTTTGACAACTGCCGGGAGAGGTGAACTCCTTTGCAACATAAAAGAAGCCTGGCGGTGTTACACAATCTCAGTCAAGGCAAATGAATAGAAAGCTCGACCTAGATTGAAGCCCTCGAGGGACACCCCTATAGAGAAACCCGAGAAGGGGCAATCAAGCAAGAAAAAAAAGTTAGAAGAGACTAAGGTCAAACCCATCAGCGAGTTCAAGATAATCAAGCTAGAGCCTGGGAATCCTGACAAGATAACAAGAATTGGAATGGATATGGACAGCAGCATGGAATACCTCATGGTCGATTCCCTCAGACGAAATGTTAACGTTTTTACTTGGAAGGCTGCCAACCTCCAAGGAATCGACCCCAGTGTCATCATCCACCGCCTGAATGTAGATCCCTCATTCAAGCTAGTGAAACAAAAGATAAGAATTTTCAACACTTAATAATGCCATATCATCGAGGAGGAGGTCACAAAGCTCTTAAAGGCAAGATATATTGTAGAAATTCAATATCCAAGTTAGCTTTGTAATGTAGTCTTTGTCCCTAAAAATAAGGGAAAGTGGCGAATGTGTAACGATTTCACTGATTTGAAAAAAGCTTGCTCTAAAGATCCTTACCCCTACCTCGTATAGATTTACTAGTAGATTCTACTGCTAGTTGTGATTTGCTAAGTATGACAGATGCGCTTCAAGGTTATTACCAAATCTTTATGGCTCCCGAAGACATGGATAAGACTCGTCCCCAATTAGGTATTATTTTCTGGTCATACCTTTTGGGCTTAAGAATGCAGGGGCAACTTGTTAGAGATTGGTGAACTTTATGTCCAAGAACGAGATCAGGAAAACCATAGAAGTCTACATCGATGACATGATCGTCAAATCTGGAAAAGCGATAAACCATTTAACCGTCCTCAACCATACTTTCTCAATATTAAGAGCATTTGGAATGAAACTCAACCCTAATAAGTATATGTTCGGCGTAAGAGGAGGCAAGTTTCTGGGCTACATGGTCAGCCAGAGAGGCATTGAAGCTAATGCAAAAAAATCCAGGCCATTCTAGACATTGCTCCTCCTCAAACTGGTAGAGACATCTAGTATCTAATTGGCAGAATCATTGCACTAGGGCATTTCATCACCCGACTAGTTGACAAGAGACTACCGTTCTTCAAAATTCTAAGGAAAGTGAGAAAATTAGGTTTCCAGTAGACAGAACAATGTGACCAGGACCTGGTCGAGTTGAAGCCGTACCTTATAGCACCCCTAATGCTAGCCAAACCTGAGGTGGGAGAGGTTCTTCACATGTATCTAGCAGTCTCGTCAGTGATTAGTTTAGTCTTAGTTTCGACCACAAAGAGAGCCCATCGACCCATGTACTACTGCAGCAAGGCCTTGCAAGGCCCCGAGCACAACTACCTAGATATCGAAAAAATTTCCCTCGCTTTGGTCACAGCACCTAGAAAGTTAAGGCTATACTTCCAGTTTCACTCCATTGTTGTCCTGACAAACCAACCATTGAAACAAGTGTTATCGAAGCCCGACACATCAGGAAGATTGACAAAATTGGCTATCCAGTTATGAGAGTTTGACATCATGTTTCAACCTCGAACAGCCATCAAAGCCCAGGTATTGGCAGATGTTGTTGCCGAAAGGCTTGACCTTCCCAACCAAGTCGACCAAGACACCTTTTTGTTGACATTGCATGTCGATGGATCTGCAACCTCTTCGGGATAAGGAATTGGCATTTCTTTGTGAACTTCGCAGGTGGAGGAATACGACTTTGCAATCAAACTCGACTACCCTCTCACAAATAATAAAGCAGAGTACGAGGCCCTCATCACTGGCATAAGGATGCCCTCAGAGAGAGGAGTCGAATAACTAGCGGCCATCACTGACTCTTAGTTGATCGCAAAGCAGGTTGAAGGGGACTTCAAAGCCAAAGAGGCACAATTACAAAATATCTGGCTAAAGTGAAGAAGATCCATGTGCAATTCAAAAAATTCAACCTCAGTTAAATTCCATGAGCAGAAAATGAGCGTGCCGACACACTGTTAAAGTTCGCCAGCTTGACGAAGGGAACCAAAAGTAGAACAATAACATTCTGGTCACCAGTAAACCACCAAAAATGTTTCTAACTAGAACCTGGTAGGGCATATCGAAGAGGTACCTCCTTCCTGGTAGGAAAAAATGAAGGCCTACTTAAGAAATAGAATAGCCCTAGAGGATAAGGCCCACACACATCGACTCCGAGGCCAAACAGCCAAATTTGCCCTCAACGAACATGGTCAGCTTTACAGGCGGTCGATATTCGGACCGCCGTTGAGATGCTCAACACCAAATCAAGCCCGCGAGGTCCTGCACGAAGTCCATTCAGGTCTTTACATCAATCATGCAGAAATACAATCTCTGGTCCACAAAATCATCAGAGATGGGTATTTCTGGCCAAGTTTGTTAAAGGATACAGTCTACTTTGCCTAGAGATACCCATCCTGTCAGGTCCACTCGAACATTCCCTACCGACCTGCAACAATGATGGTACCCGTCTAAATCACATAGCCATTTGACCAATGAGGAACATACATAGTCGACTCCTTTCTAAAGACCACAGGCCAGAGAAAGTTCATGATAGTCGTCATCGAATATTTTACAAAGTGGGGTGAGGCAGAAGCAATCCCCAAGATAACCGATGCAACCATCAAGCTTTATATAGAAAAACATTATCTGTCGCTTTGGTCTGCCCAAAGTGTTGATATCCAACAACGGGACACAGTTTTAGAACAAAAACACCAGGAGATAGTGTGAAACCCCTGGGATTCAACAGCATTTCACCTCGGTAGGGAACCCCCAAGCTAATAGCCAAACGGAGGTCATGAACAGAACAATCCTCGATCACCTCAAGATTTGACTTGAAGGAACCAGAGCAAGCTGGGCAGATGATCTCCTCGGGGTACTTTGGGCATATAGGACAAACCCCCAAGCAACCACGGATCACAGTCTAAACAATTTGGTCTACGGGTCAGAAGCAGTTATCCCAATAAAACTAATACAACATACCGCTCGAGTGATCCATTATAATACTATCAGGAATGACTCTAAAGGAGAATTTAACCTGGAAATAATCGATGAGTTGTATTAGTAGGCCTACATAACAATGCAGTAATACAGGTCGAAGATGGCGCAACATTACAATAAAGGAGTCCATCCAAAGGGCATCAAAGTTGGTGACCTCGTCCTCAAAAAGGTCAAAGACATGATACGTACTGACTCGTAGATGTGACCGAAAACGAACTCCTTCGACCATGGAACACGGTGAATTTGAAGAAATTCGATGTGTGAAAAGAATCAAAGTCTCTATTGTACTACAATATCAATTCAAATCAATAAAATCGCTTACATTTTTGCAACTACTTGTTCGCACAGGCAATCAAAGGCTCTGATCGTTTGTGATCGACCCCGCAGTCGATCAAACTAGCTGCTCCGAGATGCATAATAAAGGTTTTTCAACCCAATCAAACAAATGAGTTGATTGTTTGTAATCGATCCTGCAGTCGATCAAAATGACGACTCCGAGCTGTATAATAAAGGCTTTTTGGCCCAACCAAACAAATGAGTTGATCATTTGTAGACGATCCCGCAATCAATCAAAAAAATGGCTTCAAGCTGAGGAACAAGGGCCTTTTGGCCCTAGTAAATAAACAAATTGACTTTCTTCGACCCCATATTAATCTCGATAACTGATAACTCAACCAATTAGTTGAAGACAACCTTGCAAGAAATAACAAATTCAAATGACGGACCCTACTATCTTGGATTAATTCCATTATCCTTTATGCCAACTGACCTCTAAACCGACTATGCACTCGATTCCTTAATAGGAAATTATGTTTTATCATTGCTTATTTGGAATCAAATTATTTGTGTCTCGATTACTAGCATTTGTACTGAACAAAAATAAAAGTGTTGAAAAAAAGAAAAAACTGAAATTGCATTAAACTTTAAAGTATTTGATTACATCCCCCCCCCTCCCCAAAAAAAAGAAAGAGCGCCTCACAGGGCGACTAAATAATTGCTTCAAATTTTCAGATGCTCAATTCGACCCTGGCCCCTCTATTTTCACAACTACTGTCCTTTCCTCAATCGCCTGGTCGAGATCATCACCGAACGAAATTCGTACAACTGTAGGAACTTTGGTTCCATGCTTGGGTGCTGTAGCAGGCACTATTTGGATGGTAGGAGCTGGTCGAGAGGTCCTGCTTCATCGACCAAGCAGGGGTGCTCACCAGGAGATAAGAAGTCAGCCACATTGATCTCGCCATCCCTGATGTTTAAGGTAAAGTCATTGGCTAAATTAAATTTAGTGGTCACCACCTCGACCCTAGACATATGGGCAGGCACATCCATGGTTGTGGCAACTGGCGTCTCAATATGAGCAGTCTCATCGAGGTTAGCTCCTTCTACAGGAGTAGTCTCATCGAGGTCAGGATACATACGGAGCTGCTCGTCGAGCATGGGTTTAGATGCTGCCTATCTTCTAGACGAATGGGATAGCCAATAAACTCTAGCTCTTTGATTGCCTTCTCGAAGGTATCCATTGTGTCGTTGATCGAGAAGACAACACTGGCATCTTGGAAAGCTAAAGTCAACATGAATTGTTGAACTACCTCTCGTCGAACGTTGGGCAGCATCCTTATGAATTCCCCCGAGCAAAGTTGAGCATGTTATTGTAGCCATGAGCTCGACCAATATCATAGTAGGTATGAGCATCTACTCTGGCCTTTTTCAGTAACTCCTCTGCTGAGCTCTTTTCGACAACCGCAACCAACAACTGGGCATCCTTGAGCTAGAGAGGCTGCAGGGGTAGGCAGAGTAGCTCGGGTTGAGAAACGGCCTGAGATACTCCCCCTCGACAAGCGGCTTCACCTTGACGCCGCTCCTAGTTTCTCTGCGCAGCGACTAAAGCTTGCGCTCGGGTTTGATTTCTTGTCAATCTGCATGAGAACAGAAGTAGCACACATGAGGGCTGCCCAGACAGTTGACCAAAAATAAGTTAAAAATAAATGGTCAAGTCATCTACCTAGTCGTGAGTCAGCTAGTAACCCTAAGTCGGCAAGCAACAAGCCCGCTACAACCAAATTCCTTTCCTCAATATAACCCAAGGCCTCCATTTGCCCAAACTGCACTAAGTTTCGTATGAAAGTGTTTGGCCAGGTCGGAGTTTCATTCCCAGGTATCTTGACATGCCCTCTAAACCACCCCCTAGGAATATTAAAACCCCCAAGCGCCCGAACATACAGATACCATTTTTTCCATTTTTTGCCATTGGACGATGAGGGGGTCACAAAGAACTTTTGTCAAGGATGGGTGGTCAAACAATAAAATTGGACACCTCAGTATTGCTCGACTTTTAGGACATATGGAGTGGAAAAGGTTGGAAAAATTAACAAAGGTGGCCGATTGGTCATGTATATGTATCAGGACAACAAAACTGTACATGGTCAAGAAGTAATTGGGAAGCAGTTAGCTTATACAAACCTGCAGACCCTTCAGCAAGTTGATTATGTGTTGAGCGAAGGGGAATCTAAGCCCACATCTAAAGGCTTCCTCGAACACAGTTATACATCCAGTCTAGGGGCAGATGCATTATATCAGAAGGTCCAGGCACAATTAGCTCGTGCTCTAGCAGAACATGGAAAAGCTGTCTTACAAGTACGAGGTTGGTGGGAGTGATTTTGGGCACTATCTCGCTATAATGGTCGAGGGTAAATAGCCAACCACGGAAAAAACAGGTGGTTGACTTGGACCAGCCCCACCCCTAATAACAATACGCTCATCATCAGAACTGCTTGAAGTCGAACTATCACTCGAAGAGCTATCAAACTCGCTAGTTGAGCCACCTCCATCCCCGGTCGAAACCCTATTTGACCTCGTTGCCTCGCTATCATTACCCTGGCTATCACCCTCACCAAATACCCTCAAATGATATAAATATGGTATGATCGAAATATGTGTAGAAGGACTTACATATTTCAAGGCTTTAGAGCAAAAAATAGTTGATCGACTGTGTGAGGAAATGCCTTAATCGACCTCTTGGAATACTGTAAAAGCAAAAATAGACATTTTCACCATAACTATTTATAGCAATCAAATCGTGGTAATCGAAATGGCCATAATAATTGCACAGTCGTCGCTTGACTGTCGTATTAAATGTACCAAAAACCCTAGTCGAATACAAAAAACCTTAGTCGAGTGCTGGAAATCCCAATCGAATATTGGAAGCTCTCGTTGAAAAGTTCCAATACCTATTAATCAGCTACTGCCCACTCCTTCCTATCAAGAATCTCGATCAGGACTCGAAAGTAGGGAGGCCTCATGTTATAGAATGGCCCAACAAGCCCAGCCCAACAACATAGGACCACCATGGAAATAGGCTAGTGGCGGCCCAAATTAGATGCAGGCCCAACTTGTCACTGGCTGAACAGGCAATCGACCAACATTCAACCTCGAGATTCTCGTACATAGGGATGACTGCCAACGCCCACTAGATTTTACCAAACTATGGTCGGCCGCCATCTAGACATGCAGAATCTTACCCGACTTATAATGACGACAATGTTGCAGAATGTCAACTAGACATGGGAAATATATCATCGACCGTGGAGGTCGAGGAAAAGCGGCATGCCTTCACATTAATGGCGCGCGCCACTGCCCATACTGCCTTTTGCAGCCACATCAGACTAGCGCACCTCCAGTGTAACACCTTGTCCTGGAAAGTAGGAGGCAGCGCCACCTAAAATAGTACAAAAGAGGGAGGAGACTCAAAAGTCCCTGTATAAAGACAAATGCCTTTCCTATGTAACAAGGGCATCATAGGCATATCAACCCCCATGGGAAGGCCATAAATAGTCCACAACTAGCCTCTTGGAAGGTATGCACATTATTTCCATAAGCTTTCATTGTGCTACTCTAACTCCTAGTCGATTTACTGACTTGAGCATTAGAGTGCCCTTTGCTAACCTGACGTTTATTGTTGGTTGCAGGACTCGACCCCGATACTTTCCAAGCACTCTTTCGACCTGACCGTTGGTCGATTATACTGGATCTTAGCCCATTACACTAGCTGAACTGTTTTTACCCTCATCAAATATAATAAGTTTGATTATATATTAAATAATTCAAAAAATAGACTTTTAAAGTATAAAAATAAATTAATATTTTTGACTACATATATTGAATATTTGATAGGTAGCTTGATAGTAAATTCATATCTTTGCAAATATATGGTTTCAGGTTTGATTGTTATGAAGAACAGATGGGGTATGTTGGAGTCTCATGTATGGAATATTGGATGTAGATTAACATGTCAATCAAAAGAATCCTTTAGCATGTTACTATATCATCTAAAAGAATCTTTTATGTCATTTTAACATCAGTATATGTATTTTCTATGGCAAATTAACATGTTATTTAAAATTATTTTTGTGACATTTTAACATGTCATTTATTGTCCTTTTCATGGCGTATTACCTTGTCATTTGAGGGAATTTCAGCAGTATTTTAACATGTCACTACATGCATTTTTAATGGCATATTAGCATGTCATTTAAAAGAATCTTTAGTGGCACTTTGAATGTTACTTAATGCATTTTTAGTGACATTTTAATGCATCATTTAATACCTTTTTTGTTGCATTTTGTTAATGTCACAATAGAAGTAAATTAATGACATTTTTACCTTTAGCTACACTGCTACAAGTGGCACTTTTAAAAAACATTATTAAATACAAAATTACCACTATAACACTATTTAAATGGCGCTTTTTAATGACATTAAATGCATTTTTTCTTGTAGTGTCTCTTGATTGTGATAGTTAGAATTGTATAAGATCCAGAAAAATAAATTGTGTTAGTAATTGATATGAATCCTCAAGCAATACAATAATGCAAGGGATTATCGCCTTCAATACACTAGGGTAGAGATAAAATCAAGAGAAAATGCAAAAAGCATTTTGATTACTAAAATTGCAAGATATCTATAATTTACACAAAGGGATATTTATGTGAATGGGGAGAGAAAATGCAAAAGGCGTTTCTACTTTCAAGTAGTAGAATTGCAAATTGTCTGAAATGCTGAAAAGAGTGCTTTATTCAATCAAACCATAAAGTGTCTAAGATGTAGGGCTGTAAATGGATATTTAAAAATTCATTTACCGTTCGCATCCGAATCCATTTAGAGGGCATATTGTCCATATTCGTTTAAAGTGGATATTATCCGCATTTAATTAGTAGATATCCAACTGTAAACGGATACGAATATGGTAATTACCTATTCGATTTGTTTAATATCCGGTTCAAATACATGTCTGTTGGAGATATTCGTTTATATATTTGATTATCCGTAATTTAATTAAACTCATTATTTGTATCCGATAAATAATATTTTAAAAATTATTATATATACTATATTCTAATTTTTCATGTATTTTAATATATAAATAATATTTAAAAAAATTACCGTATATAATATAGTATTATACATAATAAATTATTTTTATTTTTTCAATATGAAATCTCATAATTATATATAAATGAATATAAGTATAAATTAGTAATTAAAGAATTAGTAAGAAAAAATTAGTAGTTAAGGATTATGAAGAATCGATATACGATATTAATGATAATTAAACACTACTAAATCAGGAAAAAAATTGAACAATCAATATATGAACGATAAAATTAATTAATGTAAAATTATTGTTGCTTGACTCTATAATTAATTTATATTGGTGTCATTTTATTAATATTAATTAAGCATAAAATCAATCATTAATTAGAAAAATTAACTAAATCAAGAATAATTAATTTTTTAATTCTAAAATAAAGTAGTAAATATTTTTTCAATGAAATTTATTAGAAAAAATACTTATTTTTTTTACAAGTTAACGGATTTGGATATTTGTAAACAAATATTTGGATATTTATAAATGGATATATCCTATAATTATAATCGGATACGAATATGTCTGAATTCGGTTAATATCCGACTGATACGAATTCGAATATTATTAAAAAATATCCATTGGATACGGATATGGATATTATAAAACTTAAATAAATATGGATATAGATACAGTGTATTTGTACCATTTAATATGCATTTACAACCCTAAAGATGAGTAAAAATGGGGATATTTACACTATTTTAGACTGAAAATGGAAATATGCACACATGGGCTAGTATGGTCTTCCATTGACATTTAGGCCCATTCCCTGTTTAAGTTCTACAAGTAGGGTTGTCAATGGAGTGCGATTCGAATTTGATCTGATTATTTAGGATATTTAACTGATAAAAGATTCGACGGATATGCTCCAATTAAAAAAGTTCGTAATCCGAAATAAATGGAGAGAATATGGATATGACTCGATCCAATCCATTAATAATCCGAATCTAAATATATTTAGTATTATACATATGTATACACATGGTTCTGTAATAATGCCAATATAGATATTTGGATGAAGGAAGTAATACTCCTATGCAATATATCAAATCAAGTGCTTTACATATAAATTGTTAGATTTTGAGCTTATTTACATCATAATTGCATAACTTGTTTCTCTATTTTTATAACAAAAAATGATGCGGGAAGAATAATGAGTAGGAGCCGAATGCAATAATATGGCAAGAATGAAATGTAAATCTCAATTTAATCAAAATGAGTTTTTTTTTTATAAAACTTTGAGTCTATAGTTAGTTGATTGAATAATCAAGTATAACTATGTATTTATAATGTCAAATAAGTACTACTATCAGCAATGAAACCTAAAATGTAATGATTTGATGAATGAATGTGATTAACTTAAATTCTATTATTGCTTTTAAGCGATCAATAGACTTGAAAATTTATTCATTAATTTGTTGTGTATTTTTTTTAAGGATGGTTGCTTTGAATTTGGATTCTAGTAAATTTTTAGAAAAATAATAAATATATGATGATTTTTGAAATATTCGAATTTGAATTTTTTTGGATATCCGACGGATATTCGATTTTTATTTGGATCCGAATATGGTTATATACCAACTACAGATCCAATAGATCTTGGATCAGATTAGGATCTGACATATTACTTTTGGATTCGGGTTTAGATCCAATATGATCCGATCTAAATCCGACCCATTGACAACCCTATATACAAGTACTTAATGGGCTTCCAAATATCTAGACTCTAGAGATTCAATGGGCCTACCATGCAATATATCAATAATCAAATTTTGCAAGTGTATTTCATAGCTAACGTTAAGACTTAAGTAGTTGATAAAATTATTTTAAACAAAAATATTTCTAAATTTTAAGAATTAAGAATGTGGTTAAAGGACATATTTTTATTATATTAGTTTAGAGAACATACTTTTATAGCTTGAAAAATTAATAAATTCACAATTAACAGTAAACAACACCTGAAATAAAAAATATTTCTAAATTTTAAGAATTAAGAATTTGGTTGGGGGACACACATTTATTATATTTGTTTAGAGAACATATTTTTATAACTTGAATAATTAATGAATTCACAATTAATAGGAAGTAACATTAGAAATTTAACTTAAATAATTAAAAACTCATTGAATTTAATTCATAATTTGATTAAAATGTCAAAATTATACTTAGTGATTTTCTTCTTGTATATAATAATTATTATTGATTTATACGTGTAATACTGCCAAAATTGACCATAAGAGTAATTTGGTAAATTAACTAAAAATAGCTCAATGATCTAAAGTTAATTAACTAAATAAAAGGGCTGGAGGCGCCAAAAGAAAAGCTAAGCCCATAAAGAAGGATAGAAGAACCCTAATGGGCCTAACCCAATCGAGACTAAGATCTAATAATTCCAAAATTCCAAAAAGAATTGGGCATAGTAAATCATTCACAAAAAATCATGAATTTGGAGAACTTTCAAGAAATAGAGTCTCCTTGCAAACTGACATATTGCTATTTACCGAAAAGTATCTTGCTCCATTTATGTACAACATCATTGTGACGTCCTGCAGGAACTCAAGAAGGAAATAGGAATGCCGAGGATGTGTGTGGGATTTGAAGCTTAATACTTTAGCACCAAGTGACACTGATGTTTGATGATATGGAAAGCCACCAACTTAAAGTACCATCATGATCAATGCCGGAGCCATCTCTCAATGTGCTTATTCTCCCAAAAGAGATGTCCGTGAACTAGACAACGCCTTTTGGAGACCCTTTGTCGCTGTTAACTGTAGAAGTACTAATGAGTTTACTAGAAAGTATTATTGCTCAAGTCCTAGCCAACTCAACTGCTCAACATTTGCAGGAGCTACAACAGCCTACCGCTAGGACGACGGGGGGTCTGACCTCCCCAGGGCAGACCATCCAGAGAGTCAATCTTGAATAAAGCATTGTTGACTCTTCTCTATCCTTATAGGTGGACCTTCAATCCTCCCCCTAAGGAGATTCTTGTTGGATGATCCCCAGTGCAACTGGAGTGTGGGCTCATGCGCTAGCACTGCAACCCACAGATGAGCTTTATGAGCTTGCTCCCACCTGTAATAGCATCGAAAGTCGATAGGCACAAATCACATTACATGTGAGGTAACCATGACAAGATACCCAAGGCATATGGTAACCACACTTGAGTATCCACAAACTGCATCCTGCTCGTTGTTCCATAAAAAGAGATCCAAGGTAAAGCTCTGCAATAGCTCATCTTGCACCCTCCTCAAAAGACAATGAAAGACACGAAAAAGCTAAAGTTAGACAAGTAATACTACTTTCACCACCACTATAGGGCAGACCATCGAGTGGTGTAGGCACCTAAAGAACGAGATTGAAATGCTGATCTAGAATGAACCCCTTAGGGAGTACTCTGCCTAGCAGTCCTAAGGAAACTTCTGAATTTGGAAAGAATAGATCTTTCTGGCCATGGCTCGATGAACATCTAAAGCTTGCTAACCAGTAGTGTACATACAATGGAGACAATCTCCTAGCTACCAGGGTACTCTTGATGCTCTCGAAAAGACCAACCAATATGGATGATGTTAGTGCTAAAAAGGTAATGGCGTAGGAGGAGGCATGCAAACTTATAAGGTCACCCTATTTTGGGTACTTTTGGAGGCCAACTTCCTACGCCAAGTGGTGTACCAAGAAACATGATGTACTAGAAGCTATAAGGGCTCGCAAGCTGGATTTTCTTATAGCTCTGTAAAAATTTCAAGCACGAAAGAACAAGCAAAGAATGAGGCAGGAAATAATGACTCCCCTGGACACTAATGCGCCCAAGTCGCTGAACTTAGGAGCTAGCCCCAGCCAAGAGCAAGTCATGAGTACGCAACAAGCCAAATGAGCAACACTCTGTTACATATCCCTTACATCCTTTTTGAGATACTCCAAGTTGCTATATTACAAGGCTTGATTGGGTACCCCCAATGGACACGAAAGCCCAAGAAAACAACGATCCTCAAAGTACGAAGGATACCTTAACGAGTGTGTTGATGAACGAAGAAACTTCATTTGAGAGCATCACGTAATAAAGAAAATGAAAGATCTAGGATTCCACCAAAAAAAAAACACTCAGGGCCTAGAGTGGAGTTCCGCAATAACCACAGGCATGGTACCGATCCCTATAAAGGAGCTGTGAGGACAACTCAAAGAGTATCATCTAGAGGTCGAGCCTGAACACCATCATTATGGGGAACACCAACCATCATGTTGAAAGGACTAACCAAATGACAACACCACATGAAGTCAAGAAGGGAGAAGAATACACTAACGGAACCTGAAACCCTAAAATCACTGCCATGCTCACACCTAAAGGTTGTCCCATGCATTATTTGGGCACATCGCCAACCGTACCTCCGGCTGCTTTCTAATTCATCTAAGAGTATTTTTATTTATCTTTAAGTATTATTAGATTTCTTTCTTTCAATTTGAATAAAGCTTACCCACGTAGCAATAACACTCCTTTTTATTATTGATAATTTCCTGAATAAATACATGTTCTTCACATTATAATGTTCTCTTTTATAGTTTGATCTTTTCAGCAACTGCATGCCTTCCTTTGAAGCGCTTTCAAAGAACTTTAAGCATAAACCCACTGTATAACTCATTTGAGAGTACGTGGTAGCCACCATGCATAATTCCACAATACGACCCCCAAAGGGCACGTAGTTATTGGCGTAGTCTGAATATAGGCCTTGGTAGGTACATGATAGCCACTCTGAAAAAACCTACTAAAGCCCCATGGGGAGGCATGAGGCAACCCCTCTTAAAAAGTCCACTACACTACCTTCTGAGAGGCACCTACGCAATTAAATGGAAAAACCCGCCTTAAGTCCTTGTAAAGAAGAAGGTGGCAATATCTTGACACTTAGAAAAATAAAAAATTCTCCAAGTTAGTGATTTCCTGGGTTACGACACGATCACTATAGAGCCTCTTAAGATACCTAAGAATATGCCTTCTTTGTGTCAACACTTAAACTTCAATATCAATGGCCACTCAACTTAGGCTTACGATTATTTTCTTGCCTTTAATTCTCGCCCTTGAAAAATTTTCGCCTTGTAAAGATAACAATAACCTTCTCAAAAAGATGAACAACAAATGTAGATAAAAGGGTACAGACTTTGCACCTTCTTAGAACAACTTCACTATACACCACACACGCGACCATAATGGTCACTTGAAAACTCAAAAAATTGATTAAGCGCCTATGCAATTATATCAAGTAATTTCCTTAAGTACCCAAATAATCAATGTAGGCACAATGTCCTTAATAAGTATGGAAGAAACTTAAACCTACAAAAAAAAGATAAGGAAAAAAAGAAAAAAAGAGAAGAAACATAAAAGCTCCATTAAGAAGCCCAAGATGGGCATCTGTGATAAGGCGCTGAACATTGGGCGCCCACATACGAGCGCCCAAGATGCGTGCCGTGTGGGCGCCCAAAATAGGGGACCACCATGGATGCCTAAAGATGGTGTCCTCTATCATAACCCCAAACAAATTAAAGATACTTGATGTAACATCCCATATTTTTTCGTAAGTAATTCTCCCTTTAAATTAAATTATTAAGCTTATTTGGTAACTATAGGAAGTCAAAGTTTAAAATTCTATATGTAGTAAATAGACTATGTTATGAAATTATCACTTTTGGATTGGATTAATAGCATTTTAGATTAAACGGGTTAATCAAAAGTTAGCTTTAAAATTCTCTAAATGTATATACACTATGAATTTAACCATGCACGCCTAAATCATAAAACATAAAAGTATATATATATATATATATCTTAAATTGCTAAAGCATCATCGCGTATATTAGGTATAGAATAAAATATAATATAAAGATAAAGGTATTCCTATGGCTAGTTCAAAATAAGGTGAAAGTTCAATGGTCTCTTCAAGTAAATAACAAAACCTTTTCATCTACAAATAAAGGCCCAAAATCACCTTCACTCCCATAAAACCATTCTTCTATAGTTTCTGCAGACTGCCAATATCAAGCCTCCCATCCCTATTTTCCATCATCAACCATCAAATATATTATAGCAAAATTTCCCTCAACTCACCAAAGATCAAAGCATCACCTTAGAAATTGTAGGCTTAAACCTTTGAAAAATTCCAGCCAAGTAAGGAGAAAAGCTGTCATCCAAAAGAAATTATGTCCAACATAAACTTTTAAAACATCATAAACCACCCTTGTAGCCATCAGATCATATATGCAAACCTGCCATTAGAAAGCCCTTTGTGTGTAGATTATTGTGATATCATAGACTTCTAGAAATTCTGCCTGTATTAACCTAAAATTCTGCCAGAATTAACACTGCCACATGAAGGTAGAAGTTGGCAAGATGAGAGTTGATATTGTTTTGCCTATATCTAGAGAATCAGTAGTCGAAATGATAAAAGGGAACCATGGATGGAAATCCCTCTGAGTGTAGATAAGTTAGAGGTAAGAATTGCCATAATTGACTCTAGATTCTGACTAAAAAAGTGTAAAAACTGCAACGTGCCACTGGGACACAACTAGAATTAGAACTCAAGTTTGAACAAACATAATGGAAGATCAGCCCATTTGACCATTGAATTGAAGCCACAATTAGAAAATTCATTGAGTTCTATTATATTTTGAGATAAAAATCACCATTAAATTACCTTAAATTTGACTAAAATTTAGTTTTGATGAAAACTATCAAAGCCACCTGAGTAAGGATGCATGTTTTGGAAATGAGCAATTTGCGCTAAGTGATTGTGGATGTTTTGTGATGGTGATAACTTGATATTTTTTGCTAAATGATGTTGAATTATGGAAGGTCGGATTATGATGATATGTTAAATAATTGAGATTTGAATATAATTGGATTTGGTGGAGAATAGGAAACATGATTTAGATACGAGTAACTTAATAATATTATTGTTAAATGTGGTTCTTGGAATAATGTGATAAGTAAAGTATGTTAGAAATGTAAGGAAAAAAGATAAGGACATATTTGATTCATTTAGGAATTAATCAATAATGTAGATAGGCAAGATTACTCTTATATGTATATATACATATACATATATATATAAATACTCAAGGTATTAATAAAATTGATCACTTAGATTATTAGATAGTAATTTCTATGTCTTAAGTATTTGAAATAACAATACCAATTAAATTGAAAATTAAAATGATACATAGTACCCCAAATTAAATTAATTTTTCATAATACACTTGATGAGGGTGAAATCATTTTAAGTTGGACCAGATGGTAAGTTTGGAGGTGTTCGACCTTGGAGGTCAATATATAAAGGTAATTGGGCTGAGTGCTGCAATCACGAGCAAACGTCAAGCTAGCCAAGGTGCCATTGGCTAAGGCACTCCAATGCTCAAGTTAGTATAGAGTCGACCAGATATAGTGAGCAGCAGAGTGAAGGCTTTTGGATATAGAACAACATACCTTTTAAGAGGCTAGAGTGGGGGTATTTATAGCCTTCTCCTAGTGAGGATTTTTCTGAGATGCCCTTGATATGTAGGAAGGATCCTTGTCCTTACATAAGGGGTATTAGGTCATCTCTCATTCCTGTACTATTCCAGGTGGTTGGCTTTCCAGGTTTCATGAGCAGGTTAGTACATTGTAGACACACCTCCTGCCTGGTGCGGCAGCATGGGTGGTACTGGGGTGGCATGCATTATTAATGTCGAGGCATGCTACCTATCAGGGCATTTAATGTGGCAGAGTTGATTCTGCGCCGACTCGACCCCCTTGGTAGATGGTAGGGTCAACCCTATGATGGGTTAGCACGCGGCGTGACAGATGGATAAGCGCTGCGGTCGAGGGGTAGACCAGCGGCTTTGTCTGCAACACAGCCGAGTGCTCGCCGTCCAAAATATGACGTCAATCTATATGGCCGATTTGGGTCACCTGACGTCGGTAGCATCATTGGGCCTGGGGTATGAGATGGGCCTGGCGCTACATCTTAAGGCCTGTGATCACTGGGCTGAGCCCATTGGGCCATCCCATATCATAAATCATCGCCACTTTCGAATGCTAAACGAGAGGATCGATGAGAAGGATTGGGGAATAGTTCGTTGTGCTGTTACGTGGGTTCGTTGACGAGGGTTTTTGAAAATTAACCCAGGTTTCGTGCATTTAATGAGCGGTTACATCGTGTCGGGCGTGGCGCCGGATGGCAGTTTCAACATTATTACAACTGCTTGGATTCCTACGCTCGTGCGCCTATAATAAACGCGGTTAAAATACTCATTTTTACTTTTATTGCCTTCGCGTCTAGTTGAGCTTTAAGCCAACTGCATTTGCTGCTACCATACTATGCTTTTTGTTCATCGAGAAAGAGTAAGTTTCTTCCTTCGCTTTCCTTAGCATTGTTCCTTTGCTATAGCTATATCGCATTTGTCCTATTTTGAGGGTAGTTATGGGGAGGACAGCAAGGCTACTCGCTCTAATAGGCCTGGGGGTTCATCAGAGGAGTCAAGTAGCTGGTTGAGCGACAGCTCGAGTTCCAGTAGCTCGAGCAGCAATCGCGGGGGTGATAGAGCTGGGCCAAGTCAGGTTCCTCCATAAAGTGATCGATTATTTACCCCTAACCATTATAGTGAAATAGTGTCTACGATCACCCCCACTGATCCGAGGCATATTAGGCAGTTATATCATGTTTCCGCTGAGTATGACCTTTTAACACCTGGGTCTTCTGGTCGGATGCATCGACCCCTGGCTGGTTGTATGACTGTGTTTGAGGATGTCTTCAGGTGTGGTCTTAGGCTCCCCTTAGTTGGTCATGTAGTCGACCTGCTTAGGGGCTTACAAGTGTGTATAACCCAACTATTGCCAAACTGTTTTTCAACTATTTACAGCTTCATCATCCTAATGCACATTTTCGACCAGCCTGCCAATTTTTACAACTTCTTCAATCTTTTTCATCTTTCGATGTCCCTCAAGTCGGGTAGCACCAACGGGCCGGGTTTCTATTATCTAACTACTTGACCCCGCCATAAATTTCTTGTCACCCCGGCCTCTTCTTAATGGCAAGAGTGGAAAAAATGTTATTTGTATGTTCGAGTCGTTGGGGGTTTTAATATCTTGAGGGGCTGGTGGATAGGGCGGTCGAGATACCAAGTAACCTAACTCCAACCTGGCCTTATACCTTTGTTTGGGTTCTAGTTGAGTTTGGTCAGGTGGAAGCCACGGTATTTATCGAGGAAAGAAGTTTGGTGGTAGCTGGGTTATCGCCAGCCCAACTGGGCTTACCAGCGGCCGATCGACTAGGTAGATTGTGTTGTCGATTATTCGTTATTTTTCTATTCGATTTTAACCCTTTGCTTTTATATTGCTTGGCAGATCAAGAAAAAATCATGAACCGATCGAGAGCCGAGGCTTTGGCGAGGGCCGAAAGGAACCAGCAACGCCGTTTGGCGACAGCAGCTCGTCGAGGGGTGGTTGTGGTCGAGGCACCTTAGCCTGAGGCGATGACACCCTCACCGTCACCTAGTCCATCACCTGCTTGGTCCGAGGCTACTAAAGGGAACATTCTGGCGGGTTGGGGGAAAAGAGCTATGGTGAAGCAGACGGGATCTGCTCCGAAAAGGACAGACACTGAGAAGGGTAAGGGGAAGGCCACAAGGTTAGGCCAACCCTCTGGCTACGACCTGTTCGGACAACGCAGAGATGACTTGTTGTTCCATCTACCCCGACTACCATCACTGAGGTTCGGTACATAGCTGAGCATGGCTATTCACAACTCTCTATCGATGGAGACGGCGAGGCCGATCGGAGCTGCTCCGCTGAAAGTAATGATGGCCAGGCTATTCGCATCCGACCAAAAAAAGCTGATGAGGCTGAGCTAAGATGCCGCGCTCGGGGCTCTGGCCTATCACTCAAATATGGTAAGGCTCTGGTCGACTATGTTGTATTGTCGAGCTTTATTCTCCGATCGAATACTATTTTCTTATTGGTAATGTTGTCTTTTATGTGGGCCAACTGGGCTACCATTTCTACAGGAGGTCAGAGCTGGCCTTGGCCGATCGTGAGCACTTGCAGGAGGGCAAGGATGTGGAGATGTTAAAAGCTCAGCTCGAGCCTTCCCAAACGAGGGTGAAGAGCTGACCAAGATGGTCGAGGAGCTTAACAATCAGCTCCAATTGAAAGACACTCAACTGGTTACCTCCATTGAGGAAAGGACCAAAATAGATGAGCTGCTCAAACAGGCTAGGGTGGATGCGCAACTTGACTATGAGTCTAGTCAGTCAGCTGGTCGGAGGGCCGCGCTCGATGAAGCTCAAGCTGAGTTTTATAGAAAGTTGCCGTTGATGCAGCGAGATAGAGTGCAACAGTTTATGCTCTGCTCGACGTTCTAGGACGTGAGCGTTGTATTCTCCTTGGATGACACCCGGAGTGCGTTAGAGAAAGCCCTAAAGCAGTTGCAATATCTGGGCTATTCTTTTCAACCCGTGGATAGGGAACGCCTCAGCCATTTCTTCAATGAGCAGCTGCAGCCTTACCCTAAGGACAAAGAGGGTGTCGCTGAGGAGAAAGGTACAGAGGCTCCTATGGTCGAGGGAGTTGCAGAGGCTCTACCTGCCGCACCCTTCATCGAGGTGTATGCAGGGCGACCGAGATGGCCAAGAAGCTGGATAAGATCGCCAAGGAATTTGCTTTTTTTGGCGAGTTTGCCTTTGAGGTTCGAGATGGAATGGTTGACGTTGTCGAGCACCTTCTTTCGATGGACGGGAGCTTTCTGACCGACGAGGCTGGACCCTCTCAACCGGCGACGGCCACTGTTCTTGTTGCCATCGCAATGCCCGAGCCAAGGGCAAGCGATCCTACAGTGGTTCCTATTCTGATTCCTTTGAGCGATGAGCTAAAATAAGCTATTGAGGATGGTGGTCGATGGGGGCACGACGAAGGCGCTGAGTCGAGCTAATGCTCCTGCACTGATGTATTTTTCATTCTGATTGATGTACTTATTCAAATGTTTGTAATTGAAACTTTTGTAATGAACGAAGTAGTTTTTTTGCCGTTCGTACACATTTGTTTAGTTAAATGACATGCATTTTTTATTACTCTTTTAAAAACAATCAAGGCTGTAGTCGAATGTTTACGCTGTTAAATTTTGGTAGAAGTAGTTCAAGATTGCTGTTGAATGAACCATGATTACCTAATCCAACACATATTTCAATTCATGTTATGTATATGAAATTTAGCGACTTCGGGGTCAGCTGCAATCTATCACGTCGATTGTTTAATTGAACCAGATAATTAATGATGAACTTGTATAATTTAGCGACTGCGGGGTCAATATTAAAAATTTAGGGTTCAGCATGGAGGCTGGGAGCCTGCTTGGTCGACTATGGGGTCGACAATTTGGTCTTGGCTGTAAAGCTTTGACTTGGTGGCTAGAAGCCTGCTTGGTCGGCTACGGGGTTGACAACTTGGTCTTGGCTATGAAGCCTCGACTTGACAGCTAGAAGCCTGCTTGGTCGACTACGGGGTCGACAATTTGGTCTTGGCTGTGAAACCTCGACTTGGCGGCTAGAAGCCTGCTTGGTCAACTACGGGGTCGACAGCAAGTAATCAACTTATGCAAGTAGGTATTCACAAGAATTTCCATAAATTTCATTTCTGCGAAGAAATACAACGGAGGCCAGTAGCCTTTTTAAACATAGAATTTCTTCAGATTTACAGCATTCCAAGGTCGTGGTAGCTCGTTACCTCGTGTGTCTACTAGTCGGTATGCATTGTGTTTCGACACTTTAACCACGGAGTAAGGTCCCTCCCATTTTGGATCAAGTTTTCCCACATTTCTCAACACTTCAACTTTCTTAAGAACTAGGTCGCTGACTTTAAAACTACGGGGTCGAACTGCCTTGTTGTAACGTTCGGTCATTTTTGAACGGTATCGCTGCATTATGTTGTAAGCTGTGTGGCGTAGCTCATCGATGCTGATTAGATCAAGGGTCCGCTTTGTTGCGTTTCTGATCAAGTTATAATGAATCACTCGGGCTGTGTGTTGCACCAATTTAGATGGAATTACCACCTCAGAGCCATAGACCAAGTTGTAGGGGTTGCAGCTCATGGCTATTTGAGGTGTGGTTCTGTATGCCCACAGCACCCCTGAGAGGTCGTGTACCCAACTTGCCAATATTCTTGCTATTCGAGCTTTGAGGTGGTCGAGAACTATTATGTTCGTGACCTCCATCTGACCATTAGCTTAGGGGTTCCCTACTGACGTAAAGTGTTGGCATATTCTCAAAGTCTCGCACCATTTTCTTGTGCTCTTACTTTGAAATTGGGTCCCATTGTCCGAGATCAAAATTTTCGGCAAATCGAAGCGGCAGATTCTATTCTTCCAAATGAAGCTCTTGATGGCCACGTCGGTGATTTTTGGAGTTGCTTCCGCTTCGATCCATTTAGTGAAGTACTCGATCGCTATGATGATAAATTTTTGCTGCTGATGTTTTTGGTAGAGATCCGACTATGTCGATTCTCCACTAGTCAAATGGCCATGTGATCTAGACGTTTACCATCAACACGGCTGGTTGGTGCAGTATGTTCGATTGGAGCTGGCACAACGGGCACTTTCTAGCGTAATCAACTGAGTTATTTAATAAAGTGGGCAAAAAAAAAACCATATCGAATGACCTTGTGGGCCAAGGATCGACCTCCTGAATGATTGCAGCAAATGCCGGCGTGAATCTCGTGAAGCACTTCATTTCCCTCTTCGGATGTTAAGCATTTAAATAGGGGTCCTAATATCGACTTCCTATAGAACTGTCTGTGCTCATCGAGGGCGAATTTGGTTGTCTGTGCTCTAAGTCTGGAAGCCTCTTTTTCGTTGTCAGGGATTGTCCCCTGGCTCAAGTAGAGCTTGATTGGGTTATGCCAGGAGAGCACTGCAACTTCGATGCACCCAACAAGGTTCTGGTCGTTAGTATGGATACATGGTTTGTTGGCTACCAAGAACGTTATAGTTATTTCCCTGGTTCCCCTCGTCGAGCTAGCGAACTTTGAGAGTGCGTCTGCCCGCTTATTTTGCATTAAGGGAACTTGGCCCAAGGTGAAGCTCTTAAATGACCACTGTAATCATTTCACCTCGGCCAAGTACTGGCTCATTTTAGCCTCCTTGGCCTCAAAGTTTCCTTCGACTTGCTCGGCCACTAGCTGGGAGTCAGTGATCGCTATTAGCTACTCGATGCCCCAAGTTGCTGCCATGTTCATTCCGACGATGAGAGCTTCGTACTCAACTTCGTTGTTAGTGATTAGGAAGTCGAGTTTTATTGGAAAATCATACTCTTTTGCGAGTGGAGAGCGGAGAGAAACACCAATTTTGCCTCCCGATGTGGTTGTTGAACCATCGATGTGTAAAGTCCAAATGGAGGATTCCTGACCGAGCTGGTTTGGGAGGTCAAGTCTTTCGGCTACAAAATCAGCTAGGGCCTGTACTTTTATGGCCGTTCGCAATTGGAATGTGATGTCGAACTCCCCCAACTCGATAGCCCATTTGGTAAGTCAACCCGACGTGTCTGATTTCGACAATACCTGTTTCAATGGCTGATTGGTTAGGACTACAATCGCATGAGATTGGAAGTAAGGTCATAACTTCTGTGTTGCTGTAATGAGGGCGAGAGCAAACTTCTCGATCTCCAGGCAACTGTGTTCAGGCCCATGTAAATCCTTACTACAGTAATGCATAGGTCGATGAGTTTCGTCTCTCGTCGATGCCAATATTGAACTGATCGAAGTGGTGGATACGGCCAGGTAAAGTTGTAAAACTTCTCCCAACTCGGGTTTGGCGAGCATAGATGGCGAGGACAGGTATTGCTTAAGTTCGATTAGGGCCTGGTCATACTGCTAGGTCCACTGAAACCTCAATTTTTTTGCATTTTTGAGTATTTTGAAGAAAGGAAGACTCTTGTCGGCCAGCCGCGCAATGAACCTACCGAGGGCTATTATCCTGCCGACTAGATGTTGTACGTCTTGAATAGTGTTGGGTGGGGTGATGTCCAGAACTGTCTGGATCTTATATGGGTTCGCTTCTATCCCCCTTTGGCTAACCATGTAGCCAAGGAATTTACCTCATCAAACTCCGAAGGTGCACTTATTGTGGTTGAGTTTCATGCCGAATGCCCTAAGTATCGAAAAGGTGTGGTCGAGGTCAGTTAGGTGGTCCTCAACTTTCACTATTTTGACAATCATGTCATCGACGTAGACCTCCATCGATTTTTCAATCTCATTCTTGAACATAAAGTTACCAATCTTTGGTACGTTGCCCCCGCATTTTTGAGCCCAAAGGGCATGACTAAGAAACAGTATACTCCGTTGGGGACGATGAAAGAGGTCTTGTCCCTGTCCTCAGGTGCCATGAATATTTGATAGTAGCCTTAAAAGGCATCCATCATGCTCAATAATTCACAACCAGCTGTAGAATCCACTAACAAATCCATGCGAGGTAGGGGGTAAGGATCCTTAGAGCAAGCTTTATTCAAATAAGTGAAATCATTACACATTCGTCATTTTTCCTCATTTTAGAGACAAGCACAATATTACAAATACACGAGGGGTATTGAATTTCTACAATATATCCTGCCTTTAGTAGCTTGTTGACCTCCTCTTCGATGATTTGGGACCTCTCAGCATTGAAGGTTCTTGTCTTCTGCCTCACTGGCTTATAGGAAAAGTCCACATTGAGACGATGGATAATAACGCTTGGGTCGATTCCTTGGAGGTCGGAGGCTTTCCATGTAAACACATCGATATTTCTCTGAAGGAAATCGACCATGAGGCATTCCAGACGATCACCCAAATCACTTCCGACCCGAGTAGTCTTGTCAAGATTTCCAGGTTCTAGCTCTATCATTTTGAACACCCCAACGGGCTCGACCCGGGTGTCTTCTAGCTTCCTCTTCTTAGATGAAGATCCCTCCTCGAGTTTTGCTATAGGGGCGTCCCCTGAGGGCTTCAGTTGAGGTCGCTTCTTCTGTTCATTAGACTCGACCGAAATGGTATAGCAACGCCATGCATCCTTAAGATTACACAAAAGTTCCCCTATTCCTGCTAGGGTTGGGAATTTGATGTTCATATGGTAGTTCGAGACAATGGACCTGAAGTTGTTCAAGGCAGGTCATCCAATGATGACATATAGGCGAATGGAGTGTCGACTACCAGGTAGTTGATCATCAAGGTTCTACTACAAAGGCTCTGTCCAAAGGATGTGGATAGGTTAATAGATCCCTCCGGGATGATCTTAGACCCCCCAAATCTGACCGGCGGTGTTCAAACTGGCTCAAACTTTAATTGCCCCAGGTTCATCTTGTTCAATGTGGACAAAAATATGATGTTCGCGAAACTGTCGTTGTCGACTAAAATCTTTCTCACTTCAAAATTGGCTATTCGAGTGTTACCACCATGGGGCAGTCAATCTTTCTATTGACTCCTCTATTCTCCAGATGATCAAGGTCTGACTCGGTGAAAGAGATTAGTTCTATGCTAGTTGAAAGCTGGAAAACCGTTTCGACCTTGGCTGATTTGGTCAATTCCAATTGCCTTTAGGTTTTCTTTCTAGCGGACCTCGAGTCTCCCCCCGTGGGACCTCCCACAATCATGTCGATGACTCCTCAAATGGGTGGGTGGGGCTCCTAGGTTGGTCTCTTTTCTTTATCTTCTCTCCTCGGGTTAGTCGACTATTCTCGACATGGAGTCCGATCGGTTTTACCATCTTTGTGCCTGGCATGCTCATTAACATATTTTTTTAGATGACCCTATCTAATCAATCTTTCGATTTCATCATGTAAATTGAAGCAGTCTTCCGTGTCGTGCCCTTTTTGCTTATATATGGAAATGGCAGTATTTCTTTTACTTTTTCATGGCTTCTGTCTCGATCCATTTTCTGGGCCTTTTAAGGAGATTGTCATGCTGGATAGCAAACAACACCTCCTTCCTAGGGAGGTTAAGTGGAGTATAGTCATGGAAGCATTTGATGGGGCATTGACGTCCTTCTCTGAGCTGGCGGTCATCTTTCTCCTTGCTTTTCTTCTCCTCGACCTCGAGATTGCCATATTTCAATTTATTCATCTCCTCTTGGGTCATGTATCTTTCTGCGAGGTCGAGAAGTTTCTCCCTCAACCTTGGCTACTCGCGCACCAATGCATTGGCACATTTCTTGTGCCTGAGACCCAAAAACAATACGTCGATCAGGAACTCGATCCTTGGGCTGTCAATCTTCAACACCTCCATGTTAAATCTGGTAAAAAAGTCTCGGAGGGATTCCCATTCATTCTATTTCACAGTGTGTAAATGGGTGTGTGGGAGTTTTGCCTTCCTCTTGCTTGCAAACTGATGTAAAAACTTGTCGCACAACTGGTCTTACGAGTATATCGATGCCGGTTCCAGCTTAACAAACCAGTCCAGCGCTATCCCCTGAAAGGTGGTTACTAACATCTTGGTGTGGATGTAATTGTTGTGCCCGTGCAGCTGCATCATGTTCTTGAACTACATCAGTGCTCGTTTGGGTCCAACGAGCCACCATATCGAGGTAGGCCAATTGAAATTTTGGCATCGATGGCAATGCGCTTGTCTCTCCCTTCGGAACCTCGACAGTCCCTCTTAATTGTAGTTTTTCTCTGTGTTTCTCCTCGAGATCTCCTCCAATCGCCGATTCAACTGTTAGACTTGGTGGGATACTTTTTCTCATTCTTCCCTGTCAGCTTGGGATGCATTTCTATTTGGGTGGGGCCTTGAGCGCTCGACCCTATCACGTTGTGGGGCTCAAATGGGTCGAACGCCATGATCAACAAAATCTGCAACCTCCTCGCAGGGCATAAGTCTGGCCGCATCCCTTGGAAAATGGCCTGGGCTTACTTCGCGCCTCGAGTGAGGCCTTCTAGACTCTGGTCGATCCTGGTTTTCCCTAGGCGGTCTTTCCTCTAGGGCCACGGGTTGAGATGTTGCACTGGTCACCGATTCCGATTGTACGGTGTGCCGATTTAAAGCTACTAAAAGTTGAGCTGAAATCTGGGTGGATATTTGCTCGCTGATGAGCTGCATCAGTTGAGACATGGTCAGGGTGACCACCTGTTTTGGCTGGGCGCTCGATCCTGGTGCGCCAACTTTTTGCTGAGGTCGAGGAGGGGGAGAGCTAGACCTCCTGTTTTCTTCTCTTCCCGATGGGGCTCGCCTGGTGTTCACCATTTTTTATAACAGGCTCAATATTCCCACAGACGGTGCCAAATAATAAAGGTGAAATCTATTTTAAGCTGGACTAGATGGTAAGTTTGGAGGTGTTTGACCTTGGAGGTCTATATATAAAGGTAACTAGGCTGAGTCCTGCAATCACGACCAAATGTCAGGCTAGCCGAGGTGCCCTCGGCTAAGGCACTTCGACGCTCAAGTTAATATTGAGTCGACCAGATATAGTGAGCAATAGAGTAAGGGCTTTTGGATATAGAATAGCATTCCTTTTGAGAGGCTGGAGTGGGGGTATTTAAAGCCTTCTCCTAGTGAGGATTTGTCTGAGATGCCCTTGATATGTAGGAAGGATTCTTGTCCTTCCATAAGGGGTATTAGGTCATCTCTCATTCCTGCACTATTCCAAGTGGCTGCCTTTTCAGGTTTCATGGGCAGGTTAGTACACTGTAGACGTGACTCCTGCTTGGTGCGGCAGCATAGATGGTACTAGGGTGGCATGCGTCATTAATGTGGAGGCATGCTGCCTGTTGGGGCATTTAATGCGGCAGAGTCGGTGGCAGGGTCGATCCTATGATGGGTTAGCGCGCAGCGTGAGAGATGGACGAGCATTACGGTCGAGGGGTCGACCAGCGGCCTTATCTATGACCCAGTCTAGTGCCCGCTCTCCAAAGTACGATGTCGATCTGTATGGTCGATTTGGGTCACTTAACGCCGGTACTATTGGGCCTGGGGTATGAGATGGGCCTGGCGCTACATCCTTGGGCCTGCATTCACTGGGCCGAGCCCATTGGGCCATCCCATATCAACACTTATTACCAAAAGAACAATCAATAAGGATTGAATCTTGACTCTAGGTGATTTAGCTTATATGTTTGTTAGTGAATCCCGATTATAAGAATTGGTGTGGCTGTGAGGTCCTTATTCCTTTGTTTACTCCTATTTTGTTACCTAACAATTATTCGCATTACCTGGAAGACCTCACTTGTTATTGTGGTAAGGTTATCTATTTTTGACACCCATAATTGTGAAGATCTCTACTCCTGATACCTATAATTATAAGGTATTTCTCTTTGCACTCTTACTCATCTATCCTCTTTTAACTAGTAAAAATTATTGAATTTCTTGGTAAATTTGAACATAATTGAAATTCTGAATATTGATAAAGCTTATCCCTCCTTTCTTTAATCAAGAGATTGTATCATTAATAATATCTATTTCGTTTAATTCCTTCTAGTCATAATTATGTTATTCACATAAGTAAGAATCCGATATACAAAATATTCTCAAAACAACAACTCATAAGCTTTGTTTAATAGAGGAAGAAGAATAATTTTTATACTAAAGAGTCCTCTTACTCAAAAATATTTATCACTTGAAAAGATTCATGTTTTATAAGTTTATAGATCTTCTCATCCTACTCATTGAATTGGGAGCTAAGTGCCATACTTGGTGACAGGAGGTGTGCGATGTGGGCCACCTCTATAATCCCAAAGTTGACACTTTCTGCTATACTTATTTCATTCTTGACCCTTTTGAATATTTTACTCAGTCAGTATTGTAAAGTTTGTACTGGGCATAGCAAAGTGTCACATGATAGGGATATAGCAAAGTGTCACATAGTAAAATTTGTACTAGTTGATAGGGGATATATAGTGGCCGCCAACTCTTGAATCTGTCGCCGTTAGCACCTCTGGATTTCAGTACTAGACATCTTTTAGCTGTATTTTGTACCTCAATAGTAGAATCCTATTTTACTCTTCATGAGATAAAGTGTAAAGATCTAAGTGCCACATACATTGACAGAGGGTGTGTGGAAGGTGCCATCTCTAGAATCATGTACACCTGAGTCCAGACACGAAAAAAAAAAAAAAGGCATTAAGATTTATGAGTTCCCCTTGCTGGTATGGTACAGTGATGGAGTTAAATGAAAGGTTGGATATAATTATGACTCCTTTTATCCGATAAGGTTCTTATAAGTAGGGGTGTTCGCGGTTCGATTTGAATCGATTTATAGACAAAAAGCCAATTGATCCAAACTTTGTAATATATATTGGTTTTGATTGGATTGGTTAATTTGATTTTTTAATTTAAATTTTTAATTGAAATATTTGGCAAGTTACAAGTGATAATTAAATTAATTTAATCAATCAATTTGTAAATTTTATTTAGCAATCATATCACTAATCTTGTGGAATTAAGTTAAATTATGTAAGAACAGACAACTATAAAGTTATAAGTCCACAATAATTATTCCTTTGTATTTGATTTTTGTAAGTGAAAAAATCCTAGGTTTAGTTTGTTTTAATTTATTTGTGTATTTTACAGTTAATATATATATTTTATATTATTAGTATATAAACTTCGGTTCAGTTTGGATTAGATCAGTTTTTGATATTAGAACCAAAAATCGATCCAAATCGATTGGTTTTAAAAAAGCAAATCCAATTCAATCCAAAAAAGCTTGGTTTTGATCGATTTTTTATTTTTGGATCGGTTCATCGAATTTTTTTTTTATTGGATTGGATTTGAACACCCCTACTTATAAGTAATTTAACTCAAGTACCTCGTGATTTATGTAAAACCTTAATATATTTCAAATGTATGTGTATACGACTTGTAAAGTATTTATTATAAAAACTTGTCATACAAAATGAGTTATCATAGCATGTTTATATCCTACTCATAACATAATTCTCCATCTATCATTTTTCCACTGCACAACAAGCTCTATACAAGTAGCTCCCTCTAACTTTCCTCATTGAGTCATTCGGACTCACTCTTATACTTCTCTTTATATAGATGAAGCTAGAATGGTCAAACTAGAAGGGGGAACTTGGGAATAGCGAATCTAAATGTACCCAGATCAATAAGTTTATGTATATACATAATAAGACTTATAGCCATGGCAGCATTAGTGCTATACCTCAAGTATTAATATATGTATACTCATCAATAACTAGAGACAAATTTAGACTAGTGTCTAAAGAATAATATATAAATTGTTTTTTTTAATATGATTTGTTATTTTATTTTGTTAATCTGGGCTTGGCATTAGTTCTTCAAAGATTCTGAAAAGGGTTAGTGTCTTGGTGTGGTGGCTTTGGGGCTTCCGGGGTGCCATACTCGACCTCTATGCCTCAACTTTCAAATTCTGAATACGCAATATTTATAACTATCCAATTGGCTAAGTGTTTGCGAACACAAATAAGCAAAAGCATAAAAACTTTACTGAAACCAATGATGAAGACGAAAGGGGTGTCCGGCCAACACTTGGCCTTCAAAAATAAATAATAGTATGAAAGAAAAATATGCTAAAATACTAATCAAGCTAATCGGAAAATGCTAAATAGTGTTAGTCTTAAACATAAACTCTATTCATTGTCGCTACCCCAGATAAGACATTTTCACTCATGTAAAGCTAATTTTGTTGGTTTCTCCATCATAGCTTCCGACCTAGCTTTAGGAGCTTTCGCAGGCTCTTTAGCAGGAAATTTAATCAAAATAGTGGGTCTAACATCAACAAATCCTTAACGGGTACTACCCGATCTTGTTCAAAATACGGCGACAACTCTGGATGTTTGCTTGTAGATTGCCATTGCCTTCGCCTTAACCACCTCAAAGAACTTGTTAAAATTCTTGAACTCATTGAATGCATCCTCGCGAGCAACATTTACAAAGATCCTCCCTATAGAAGAATCCAGGATCTTCTCCCCATTTTTCACTTTCTTAGCGTACCTCGTGTTTGAGCACTCATGCTCCTTCAACAACTTGGCCAATTCTTCTTCTTTCTAACTCCATTCTTTAATCGCTTCGGTGGCCTCCTCCTTAAGACGTGTCACCATCGCCATTACTCCCTTTGCTCAGTGAGACATTTGTTCTACTAAGTTCTATCCTTGCACTTAAAGATGTAAAAAGGCGTAAGAGTATAGAATCTAAACAACACTGTGAAGAGAAGAAAAGAAGAAAAAGAAATGAATCAAAGTAAAAAGATAAACACTCACCTGGGAAAAGTCCCTCGCAACTATCTCAGTCAACTAAGAAGATGAGAATAGTTCTATTTTCCCTTCATCACACTCGTTTATTACACCTTACTTGCGATTAATGCTAAAAGCAGTCTCATCCACATCCCAATAGAAATCTACTCCGCAACTAGCTATAGCAAAAGGAGTCTATTGCCATCGCTGGCATAGAAAGGACAAGCAATTTTTAGACAAATGGTAGATCTACGAGCGCACTTCCCGACAAGTCTAAAAGGTAACACCTAAAGCTCATCATTCATGGTAGTTGTGCACGTTGTCCATGTCGGTGGAGCAAGCATTTCATTCAGCCGCTATCTTGGGGGGCTTGGACAACGCCTATCTGGCAATATCTCCTTATGATGCTACTTTGCAATGCGACTCTCATGTACTTCTCCTTCCGTTTTTCGAGCATGAATCCTAGCAAAATCAATCTTCTCCCCTACCATAAAATGAAAATAAAAAAAAATTACAATATGAATATCACATAGAAACATAAAATAGTAAGAACATGCACACAAGTAGAAACCATGAACTGAAAAGCAGAATATGCTAAGTACTAGCAAGAAACATATAAGTAACATAAAAAAGAGAACTAAATGGCCCTACTTCAACAAAATTCATATATAGATCGAGATAAACCTAGCCTAGATGAATTAGAGAATGAGAACTACTCCACTCATGTGGCTCTCTAACAAAAAGTAAATATCCTTTCAAGAACCCCTTGACGAAGGAAATTCATTTGAAAACTCACTATTTAGTTCAGGGAAAGAGTGGAAGAATGGTTTGTTTGGCACCTTACGCACTCCAAACAGAGTTATGATAACTATCCAAAGATAATAGCAAGCTTAACTCTCTTAAACATTGTCGGAACCCAGCAAAAGATGCGACAACTTAGGCACGAATTAACATAAATACACATCATAACTCTGCACTATGTCCAACAAAAGGTACCAAGGGAGCGAAAACCCACAAGTAAAATAACTACTGAAGATAGTGAAATACTCTCTAGGAGGCGACACCATATTGTCTTGAGACTGAGGAATAATAGATTGAGCTCATTATAAACGCATACCTAATGCCTCTAGATATCTAACCAATCGAACTGAAGTGAACACTTGGCATCCACTGTCCTAACATAATTACTTTCCACAATATAAGTGTCTCAAACTCCTCATCAAAAAAAACTTTTTTCTTCAAAATCAAGAAACAATGAGGGTAACATGTTAGCTCTATCTATACTACTCTTAGTCCTTTAAGGCTCTTCAAAATTGTCTAAGGCTTGGCCTGGTAACACGTCCAACAAAGGACTAACATACTTCGAATATGTTGCGACACCACGAGAAGGAGGACTCCAATGAACATAAACCCAACTTAATGACCTTTAGCCTCTCTCATATTAGTTGCCGTAGGAGTCGGTGGTTGTCTACTGGTTGGTGGTGCCTTGTACGCACCCATCCATAGCGCCCTAGAGATGCTTGATGGCAACCTCCTACAGGCGCCTAAAGCAAAAAGCCAATGGGCACCAACTATAAGCATTGCGCGTGTGCCTTAAATGATTTCTCGTGAGGGCTTGCGCTCAAAGTGCCTTGCGAGTACCCAAGATGGGCATTCTACAAATGCTTGGGATGGGCGTCTCGTGGGCACCACAGATAGGCATAATGCGAGTGCCTATCTTTGGGCGCTCGACGTTGCCAACGACAACGACTAGCCAGAAGGTGAGAAATACTCGCTGCAGCTCCTCCTTGGCTTCCTCTTGTTTGCCACTTGAAGACTCTTTCCCTAGGGTTGACTTAACTCTTAGACATATTTTGATCAAATGAAACCTCCTAGATTTTTACTGACTCAGAAAAGTTGTGAAAGAATTCGCAAACTAGAAAGCAAAGATGAAGAATAAAGTAAAGATATCTCAAAGTAAGATAGAAGTTACCTTGAGAACTCATCTCAACACTCATGTTGGAACCTTCCTTTCTCTTTCTCTCTCTGCAGCTTAAGTTGGGATTTTCCTTTTCTTCGATAACTCCTTTGGTGCTCATGAAACCATATTTATGAAGTACCTCTTAGAAATCTCAAAGACTTTGAGACCTAATGAACCTCAACTTAAGCAAAAAATTAAGAACTTACAAACACATAGCATAAATATAATTACTTAATAAACTTTATTCCCAACGAATTAAAAGAGAAGAAAATTTTGACATATAAACTTATATTTTCAATATGAAAGTCTTTCTATTGAAAATAGGGGCTTGATGATACTACTAAAATTGACTATATGGGCAATTCAGTAAATTAACTAAAAATTGCTCAATAATTTAAAATTAATTCACTAAGTCAAAGGGTTGGAAAGCCCAAAAGACAAGTTAAGCCCATAAAAGGGGTAGAACAACCTTAACGGGTTTAAGTGCATCGAGATTAAAATTTATAAACCGAGCCCCACAAAAAACTTGAGCTTAAGAAATCATTCGCAAAAAAACACAAATTTGGAGAACTTTCAAGAAACAGATATCCCTTTGTACATGTTCCAAAGAAAACGAATCGATACACTGCTATCTATCGGAAAAGACCTTACTTCATTTCTGTGCAGCATCAAAATCTGCCAATGAACTTAAAGGATATGTTAAAAAGTCATTAATTTGATTAGCTAATGTGTTTTGATGATTTAAAAAATTAAAAATTTAAAACTAATATCAACTAATCAATAAAACTAATTTAAATAAATTGAAAAAAAATTCTAAATTTTAGGATTAAAGAATTACAACCAAAAATGCATAATCGTAGTAAAAAAAAAAAAAAAATACTTTATGCACATTATAGCATACATAAACTTATATGTGTATGAATAAGTTTAAGAAAATATATTAAATATTTACTATATTTGGTTAGTCTTTTGATAATTTAAAAAAATCAATGAATTCACAATTAAGTAATTTGTGACATTATTTTAAATAATTAAAAAATTCTAAATCTTAATAATCTAGATTTTGGTCAAAGTTAACAAGTGTAATTGGAAAAAAAACTATTAGTTTATATATAATATTTGGTTAGTCTTTTGATAATTTTAAAAAATCAATGAATTCACAATTAAGTAATTTGTGACATTATTTTAAATAATTAAAAAAATTCTAATCTTAATAATCTAGATTTCAGTCAAAACTAACAATTGTAACTGGAAAAAAAAACTATTAGTTTATATATAATATTATATAGTTTCAGATATATATATAATATTATACAGTTTCAGATATATTAAAAGATAAGCAATTTTGATGGTAGCTTATTTAATAATTTAGAAAATTAAAAAATCCATAACTAATGTCAAATAAGTAATAAAATTATTTTAAATAATAAAAATTTCTAAATTTTATTGATTCAATAATTTAAGTAATAAATATGATTATCATTAACAAAGTGAAATTCCACACAAACAATTGAAGAAGTCAACAGTCTCATATGTAAAGTGTTGCGAAAATCATATGTGCAACAATTAAAAAGAAAGCAGAGAGAATAATTTGCTCTAATCTTTGCCAAATACACTCTCATCCCATTACCTTACATTAGGGCTTAAATACAATTGGAGTGCCCACATCTCCTATACAACTATACACTAACTCCATCAAGAGTAACCAACTAGCACGTTTCTAGGGGACCCCTTGATCTTCCGACATATGGCATGCTTTGTTTTTGTGCTTCATGGCCGAGATGATGGCTTCAGCAGCATGATTTGAGCTCAATCGATATCTTTGCAGTCACAGCTCGACCACAGTGTGGAGTTTGGATATTTGAGTTTTAGCTCGATCATATGTATATCGTATCAACACTGTCCCCTTAAATTAGTTCAAAAACAAGTGTGCTTGTTTTTGGACTAAAGCATAGGTGTCCGAGATGAAATCACGACTGGAATACTTGTTGAGACATTTGTCATTTGCCCAAATAAAAAAAGGTAAATAGTATAAACAAAACCTGCCTAGGAAAACCCTGAAGCATTATCATTATGGTATATAAATATGTATTGACCAGTTGGAGAAAAAGGGCATCACGGAGATGGGTAGTGCACAAGCAGTAATGGATCTAATGTTTGGGTTACAGAGTCTTCCTGACTTAGATGAAAAGGATACTGGGGCCAAGCATAAGCCAGAGGATGCTAAGACTGCGTAGGGGCGAGAATAAGCTTGGGCCGAGCTGTAAGAATGTAATGAGGCAATATGATTAGGCAGATATTCTTCTCATGTGACCAAAGCTACTGAGTTCCCTTCTTACCTAGCTGATGCTCCTATTGCTTGAATTAGGGGTGTATTTTCTTTTGAAAAACTACTTTGTTTTTGTTGTAAGCTCAACTCGTGTTGTAGGCCTAGTATCTATTGCACCTTAACTGAGCTTTTAGACAGAGCTTGCCCAAGCTAGAAACTCTATGAAAGAATTCAAAGTTTTTAATTAATTATGTCGAGCTTGCTTAAGCCCCTACAAGCATACCCCATTCTAAATACTGTCGAGCTCCAACTCATTTGGGTTTTGACATTGCCAAACTTAGTTGTGCCTTTTAATTTCTTTTGAGTTTTGATAGGGCCTTTTAATTTCTTTTGAGTTTTGATATTACCGAACTCATTTGAGCTTTCGAACTTACTCTAGTTTTGATGTTGCGAGCTCATTCAAGAGCCTTCTGTTTGAATCTCATTCAAGTTTTTTTGTTCCTGAGCTCATTCGAGCCTTTTGCTTGAATCTCATTCGAGTTTTTCTGTTCCCGAGCTCATTTGAGCCTTTTACTTGGAACTCATTTGAGTTTTTCTTTGCCAAGCTCATTATTTTTGTTGCCGAGCTCGCTCGAGCTGAATTTGCATGCCAAAAGAATGCAATGCCGAAATGAGCTAACACACCTGAAAATCATACAATGGATAAAAAAAATTTCATGCTCTTGAAAAATAGATATTGATTTCCATTTGTGAGCTGATGAGGACCGTTACAATTTATCCACTAAGTAAATATATTCTAAATGATGTTAAGCCACTAAAGCACTCATCTTGGTTACAAGACAGCTCATAATTTTGAGAAAAAATCATATAAAATATTAAAGCCACATTGGAAACAAATTAAGAACCTCTACCAGATAATTGCTGTTCATCATTCAAACAATAGAAGCAAGTCATTAGATCATGTTGTTATGTCTTTCAATAGTCTATATTTTCACCATATGATGGCTGAATATATGCCTTTTAGGATCTATCTCTATTTTTCTTGCTAATCACAGAGATAGTACAATCCTCATTGTTGCAACACTGGCCTTAATAGGAGATCCTTGTGCAAATAACAATAGCTATAAATGTCTATTTGTAATGAGTTAAGGAAAAAAAATAATACCTAGCCCTCTTCCAATCATAAGTTTTAGAGTTCAGATGCACTAAATTTATATTTGCTCAAATTATTGTCTCAAGATATTAGAAAAAATAAATAACTAAATATCTAAATACAAACCAGTTGGTTTGTTTGCATCGACTACTTCGACTTAAGTCCTTCTAGGAAAATCATGAAACCGTTAAATGTTAAACCATAGACCTTGTAGTACTATGATAATGAGCTCTAAATTTAAAAAATATTATTTTTAAAGTTTAATTATACTATAAATTCGCAGCAAGCAACACAAGGGGTTGAACTAATGTTAAGTGCCCCATATTAATTTGTTTACTAAAAACGGAATATGATGAAACAAGCTTTAGGAAAAATGTCCACTGTAATACCAACCACCTCAAATTTGAGTGATTATGCAGCCCCTAGTTTTTTCCTTTCATTTTTCTAGATAATTTGCCATCATCTTCCTTGAATAGCTGACACGGCATGGAGAACCAAAAAGTCTTAAGAAGCGTTTTATGCTCCAACGTTCAATTCCTTAACTTCACTTAAAATCATCCTCAGAAGTTGGACAATGGCCCGACTGGCTTTACAGCAAAAAGTTTACAAAAACATATGAGGCGCAAGATAGGGTAAGCATATATGCACTGTGTGATAAAGTGAAGGAAAATTTATCACCAAACAGCTAAAGAACAACCACATTTTCTTCTCATATGCACCAAATAAATGAAAAGGATTTGCCAAACTGCTAAAGTGCCATTAAGCATTTGTATGCCTCCTCCGCTTTTGCTACTGCTCCGTTCCAACTAGTAGACTCATGTGGAAACATAAGAGGGTTGCTGTTAACCTATTAATTGTTATAGAAGGGTGGAGAAAATGCAGAAATTGGGAAATAAAAAACGTAGGTTGCAGATGAATGGAGAAGGAATGGAATTATAGAGAGCAACATCAAAACAAAATGCAAGAGATCTAGAGTTTCAAGAGTCAATTCTCGGATAACAAGCCAATTCTAAAACAAAATAAAGCAAGCAACATATACTCAACCCATTTATGTGAAAGATCTAATTCTACTATAACACGATTAACATGAAAATGGACCAATAATTGAAATTGTGAAAGTTCAAAATATGATCTATAATAACATACTTGTAAAATAGTAATCACTATTAGCATTAAGAAAAAGACTTGTTCTCTGGCTGCTTGTTCATTGAGATAAATATGTATAACAATAAAACCCCATTAGCAATAAACAAACAAGTCTTCTACCTGACTTTGAAGTACCATTGATGCAATAAAAGCAAGCAAATCTCACCATGGTATGCTGTAATGCAGTATTTTGTGTTTTTACTTCATTTTGTTGCAAATAATTTCTCGATTCTAGACCAAAAAGAGCTTAATGGTTGCAGTGTTCTTCCTTGATAGGAGATCAACCCACCTAGTGTGTCACTTCACTGCTAAAAAGGGCAAATCTTCCCGTACTTTTACCATGCCTTCTTGTATTCATTCGTGAAGCATGTTACTTAGCCAAAGTTGTTCGAAGAGGCAGAGAACTTTCCACCTCCTTCATCCCTAACTCCTTTTTGCAACAACTTTTGACACAACAAACAACTTCTTGATGGTCTTCTGAAAGCAGGTTTCATCATCATCCACAAAACCATGAATAAATTCATCAATGTGATCCCTCAGATCTTCCAGAAAATTAGCATTTTTGCTTGTTTCTCTGAAACTTGACTTATTTAATTCATATGCATACTTATCAATTTTTAAGATTTACTCATCTCACGTCTTAACTCTATTTCCTATAGACTGCACTAATTGATGCGAAAATAATATGTGCAACAATAAAAAAGAAAGCAGAGAGAATAATTTGCTCTCATCTCTGCCAAATACATTCTCCTTCCATTATCTTACATTAGAGCTGAAATACAATTGGAGTGTTTACTTCTTCTATACAACTACCCACTAACTCCATCGAGAGTAACCAACTAGCACGTTTTTAGGGGACACCTTGATCTTTTGACATGCGACATGCTTTGTTTTGTGCTTCATGGCCGAGATGATGGCTTCAGCAGCATGGTTTGAGCTCAACCAATATCTTCATAGTCACAACTCGACCACAGTGTGGAGTTTGGATATTTGAGTTTCAACTCAGTCATATGTATACTGTATCATAAAGTAAAAGATTAAAATTAAAATTTAATAATTTTTTAAATATGTGTATGCAAGGACAGAGTCAGAAATCTTTATTATTGGAAGCGAAATTGAATTGTCAAAAATATAAGATATTGTAAATTTGAAATGATAAAGAAAAACAATGGCAAAATGTATATTCTCAAAAAAAGGAAGAGTCATTTTTTAATTTGAAAAATGACAAAATTATAATATTTTAAAATTTTTAATACAAAAAATCAAATTTCAAAATTTTGAGGACGAACTGTTGGTAATGTGTAAACAACGCAATCTTTTTTCTCACCCATAAAATTTCACCAAAACCGGGCGCGGGTGGGATAGAAAATTACCCCCTCTTAACTCGGTAATAGATCCCACCCATGCCCACCCCGGTGTACATTCGTTATGATTCATTTGTTCAATTCCACTATAAATTATTTCTCTCTTTTGTCTTTCCCTCTAAAAAAGCAAAACCCAAATTTACCAACGAAAGCCGAGGTATTGCCCGCGAGATGAACGCGTCATGACCATGGTCCAAGAGGAGACACCGCCGGACAGCGTCAGGTGCCGGAGGAACGATGGCAAGGGGTGGCGGTGCCGCGGGCGGAGGATTCAAGACGGTCCCTACTGCGAGAAGCATCTCTACTTGCTTTCCAGTTCCAAGCGCAAGTCTTCTGCTTCAGCCCATGCACCAAGGGTAACGAAAAACTGCTCCCCTATTCGCGGAGGCCGTGGCGTGAGCGTAAATAAGAAGAAAAGGAGTGTGTTCCAGAGAGGGGGCCACGGGATTTCCTCCTCCGAGGAAGAGGTCCTTCCGGAGAAGAAGTTGCGGGGCAAGGCGGTGGAGGGGGGTGGTAAAAATGTGAAGAATGTTGACGGTGATGAGGGAGGGGAGGAAATTTGTGTGGAGTCAGATGATGAGGAAAATGTTAGTCTGGCTAAAATGACGAAAACAAAGGGGGTAAGGACGAAAACACGAGTGGTGGTATCGGAGGTTGCCTATTATGAGAGTGGAGATGATGTGGAAGACAACGATAGGCGGAAGTTAGTACAAAGAGGTAGTGCAGCAACAAAGAAGAAATCAGACTTTTTCAAGGAGAGTGGAAGCGAGGAAGATGATATTGGCGATGGCTCAGATGAGGGTGATGATGTTGTTACGGTGAAATTTGGTGCACGGGATGGAAATCCTGGGTCTATGCTGAAGAAGAAGGGTGTCAAATTTAAGGAGAAGGAAATGGCAGAAGAAGAAAGTGAAGAGGATAAGAAGCCGAAAAAGAATATTTTGACGAAGTCCAGTAAAAAGGAGAGTACAAGTAGAGGTCAGAAAATACAAGAGAAGTCCACAAAGACTAAAGAAGAAGAAACTGATTCTGATTATAACTCAGAAATTGAGTTGACGGGTTCGCGAATGATGAAGAGCAAAGGTCAGAAAACACAGGGAAAAAAGAGAGTGGAGATGAGTAGAGCTGAAAAAGATGAACAAAATTCAGATGATGGCTCACAGTATAAAAGCCATAATCTGAGGAAAAGAAAATCTCGAGAAGCGATGGAACGTCGAGGAGTTCTCACCATGAGCAAGTATATCAGTGATGTATGCTTGTGCTCTATACTCTACGTGTGCTTTTGAGTTTTGGATTTGAAGAACAAAATTCATATATTTTTTTAAATATGAACAGGACCCTAACGATCCATACCAGATGTGTCATCAATGCATGAAAAGTGATAGGAAAGTCGTGCGGTGCAGCCAGTGCCGTCGGAGACGCTACTGTTTCCCTTGCATCCACCGATGGTACATGTTTTTATTATGAAATTCTAGCTTTCTTTCTTTTCCTTTCTTCTTCTTCTTCTTTCTTTCTTTTCTTTCTTCCTCAAAGGCAATATTACTAATTTCTTCGCAGGTGTGAGTTCTGGCAATAAAGGATTTGTAGACTTCAAGTTGAAATATTGGTCTTACTTTTCAGACATTAACAATTTATGTAATCTGTTTCCTCTACTTTTGGTTTTATATGTTATGACATGGGGCATAGATGGGTAACCGATTGAATGGTGCAAAGTGGTTTCCTGTTTCTGTATTTGGTTGTTTTCTTGTGGTTTCTGTTCTGTTGGCTTTTTTATTTATTTTCTTTTTAATTGGGTTTGATTTTCTAAATTTACATGCGTCTGAAGCTTATTCACAATATACTACAATATTGGTTGTGGGTGGATAGTGTGTAATGTTACTCTTTGGAACCATAGCTGTGGTTTGTAGCAGAGATTATGGCTGCTTAGGTCAGGAAATAAGATTAGTTATTTCTCTTCCTTGATCCTTCTACAGACTGCTTATGTCTGCAATTGCGGCCTTTTTGGTCATTACCGAATGATGCTTTTGGCTGGATCATAAATTGGTGGTGACTGATCATAATATTGAATACTGATATAGCAGACTAGATAATATCTAATTGAATAGACTTGCTAGGATTTCTAGCACTCACAAGGGATTAAATTGGTTTTGGAGCTATAGCTATTGTTGTAGATGTTATCAAACATCTAAACCTCTGTTTGTTGTAGCTCTCCTTACTTTTCTTGTTTGCGTGCTCATTATAGGTATCCTGAATTATCAGAGGAAGCTATAGCAGAGGCATGCCCATGTTGTCATCAAAATTGCAACTGTAAAGCTTGTTTACGTAGAGTTGATCTACACAAGGTTGGATTTATGGTCTTTTCCTGCCATATCCTGGTTTTTAATTTTCTTTCTCATGTTTTGCCATGACAAGTTTCCAATGGTTATTGCAGAGTGTGTATTCTGGTGATCCAAAAGATAGTAGAGAGAGGCTACGGCTCTTTAAGTATCTCATTAGTTTCCTCCTGCCTTTCGTCGAACAATTTAGTCGTGACCAGATGGTAGAAAAAGATATGGAAGCCAAGATTCAGGGTAATTTTGTGAACATTTTATTGTACCCATGCACTTGGCTTCCATGGAAATTAAATTTATTTCTATAATGTGATTAAAAGATGTACGGCATTTTATTTGGTTGCAAAGAAAAGGTCATGCAATAATGTGAAAATATTCAAGGATTTGGTTAATGTGAAGGCGGTAGTATTTCTGTTTTATAACTTGATGCTAGTCGCTTGGAAATCATTTTACTTGGAATTAGGCTTGGAGTTGGGTGGGCTGGGCAGGTTGCATTCTGGAATTGATTTGTATGCCTGTTATTAAGCCGATGTCGCTTAGAAATAGATTTATTAATGTCTATATGGGGAATTAGTTATAAGAAAAATAGACAAAATCCAAGATATTAACTGTTTCCTCTGAAAAATGCATCAGAATGACGTCATTAATCAAGTTTGAATAACATATCTTAGAGAAAAGTTACAGAATTTAATAAGTTCTCATGTGTCATCACTAATAGGTTTTGGTAGTTAATTGGATAGTAAAATTTTAGAATCTAATTTTGCAGTTAATTTTTTTTGTAGAGGATTGGTTTAGCTCCTTTAATGTTAGTCTTTTTAGGACAGTAATAATTCTTATTGTGTTATTAACCATATTTTTGTAATTGCTATTCATGCAGGATTATCGCCATCAGATTTAAAGATAGAGAAAATTAACTGCTCTTCTGATGAGCGTATGTATTGGTAAGCTTCTTATTCGTGTGAATTAATAGCAAGTCTAATGTTTTATATGATTAAATGATACATCTTCTTGTGCAGTGATAGTTGCAGGACCTCTATAGTTGATTTTCACCGAAGCTGTTCAAATTGTTCGTATGATCTCTGCTTGACTTGCTGCAGGGAGATTCGAGAAGGCTGTTTGAGAGGGTGTGACAAGGAGGTGGTGATCGAGTATATTGATAGAGGAGAAGCCTACTTATATGAAGGAGTTTTGACTTCAGAAAAGGAAGCAACTTCATTATCATGCAGTGAGCCAAATTGCAGGAGTGAGCAGATGCTGCTGCCCGAGTGGAAAGCAACAGAATCAGGTGACATTCCTTGCCCGCCAAAGGAAAGGGGTGGATGTGGACATGGCAAGTTGGAGCTTAAGTGTGTTTTTGGTGAAAGCTGGGTGTCAGAATTAAAGGAGAAGGCTAAAAATTTAGTTGCCTGTGGACCTGCTGAGGTGCCTCAAATTGCCAGTCAATGTCCTTGCTTCGAATTCAATGATGGTGTTAATTTTGAGGATGGGCATCTGCGGAAGGCTGCTAACCGGAGAAGTTCTGGTGACAATTACTTGTACTGTCCTTTGGCAACTGAAATCCAGCAAGGGGAACTGGAGCACTTCCAGAGCCATTGGATTATGGGAGAGCCAATTGTTGTACGAGATGTTCTGAAACTTACATCTGGATTGAGTTGGGACCCAATGGTAATGTGGCGTGCAGTCCGTGAGATTTTAGTTAAAAGGGGGTCCTCTGACTTGATGGTGACAGCAGTAGATTGCCTCGACTCATGTGAGGTAAGCATTTTTAAGATACCAAGTTGGCTTTATCCTCAAGGAGACTATATATCTTGTCAGGACACTTTTTCAGGCCAGCCAGGTTGGGAATGGTGGTGCTTGTCTTGCAGCTTTAGAATGACTATATTAAAGAGAGAAAGCCCACATCACCATGTTTTTGAATTAAGACATCCATTTTTTCTTTGAGAAGGGGATCTTTGCTGGTTCCCCAAACTACACTCTATAGGACTCTGAACCTATTGAATAGAGAAATCCATAATATACCCTGAGTTGATGAGTTAAAACTGTGTCAACAATGCAGGTCTGGGATTACATAAGGAGTAAATTCTGATTCAAACGGAACACAAACTAAGAAAAGCAAGAATAGTCTATTTGGGAGGTGGATCGAATTGAGACTTCTGATGATGGATCACTTGTTAATCATTTCCTGTGACTGTTTTGGTATAGCTTACTGGAATGAAAATGTAATCTTTTTCATTTTAATGTACTTGTAGGTTGATATAAACATTCACCAATTTTTTAAGGGATATACTGAAGGTCGCAGATGTTATACTTCCTGGCCTGAAATGCTTAAATTGAAGGATTGGCCCCCATCCACCTTATTTGAGGAGCGACTGCCACGCCATGGAGCAGAATTTCTTAGTGCCTTGCTTGCCCTATAAAGAATACACACATCCACGTTCTGGAATTCTAAATTTGGCTGCAAAGTTGCCGCGTGGAAAATTGAAGCCGGACCTGGGGCCTAAAACATATATAGCATATGGGTTTGCAGAAGAGCTTGGACGTGGGGATTCTGTAACTAAGCTTCACTGCGATATTTCAGATGCGGTAAGGGTCTTTAGTATATGAAAAAATTGTTTATTGCTATATGTTGAATTAAAATATTGGGCTCTTAACAAATATGCACTGTTGTCAAAATCATCGTTCAAAGTTCTTCAAATACATAGTAACTTCATAAAGATGAGCACCTTATTTTGCATTCATGTAGCCAGTAATTAATTATTCCATGCCAGTGATTCAGGTCCTGTTTCATTGGGATTAATTCAGTTAATGTAGTGAAAAAAAGACTTATTCTATCCTGCAATATTAAGTGGCCTGTGGCCAAGGATAAAATTACTGCTCGCAAAAATATTAGTTGCCCAAAAATCAATCAGATCATATAGTCTAACCTATCGCTCTCTTATTCTTCTCCCATAAAAACCTCTTTCCCTTTTTTTTGTTTTTTCCCCCCTCCATTTCCGCAACCCCCTCTCCTCTTGGAGATAGTTGAGTTGACTACACTGGCTGATTTTGATCCTAAATATCAAGGACCATGAGATATAACAGAAAAGGGTTTCTCCATAAAGAGAATCCTTTTGCTAGAAGAGTTCTTCAGTTTCATTTTCCTCCTCTTTCTGTGTATAAAATCCCAGCTACCTTTTTGTCTGGTAAGAGGAGAAAATCAGGACATAAATATGGCACATTTGGCCATGGTGATAAGCTATAAATTGATGAACAATGTTGATGTTGACTAGAAATTTCATATGACAGTTGATAATGGATGAAGAATGGAATACAAAGCTTCAGTAAGTTGATAATTACAATTATAAAACTGTTGAAGCTATAACAGTTTCTTTTATAGTTGTTATGGTTAAATTTTTAGGTTGGCTGTAAAATCAATTTCTTGTTTGACTTCAATTGCTTGCTTTCTTTTTTCATGTCGAGTAACTCAAACAAAATGCAATCTCTCCATGACCAAATATTTTCTTTGCTAAATATAGCTAGCTTGATCTAAATGATTTTATTCTGCCCTTTATTTGACATTTTGAGTAGCATTTTATTTTGAATCCAAGGTAATGCTTGTTAGTCTTGTGCTTAGTTTTTCTATTAGCTTCTATTTGTGAAGCTGCTAAATGATTTCGGTCCCAAAAAAATTCTAAGATTAACAAAACCAGAAGAATTAGATTTGGAGCCCGTTGTTCACACATTAAAGTTCTTGGATAGTGCAATTCAGTTGGCTGCCTTTGAGACTATGCTCCATGTATTTGGGTATCATATCAAACTGTACTTGTTATTTGCCCTGAAACGCTCTCTACATCTATTCATCTGTGAGTTGGATGTTCTTTTTTTCCAAAATGCAGGACTAATGGATGTGATTTCAACAGCTTTAGAAAATGTGGTTTTGGTGCTTTGATGATTCTTATCCATTTCTTCTTTAAATTTAAATATGAAGTGAAGACTGCATTATAGTGGGTTATAAATTTCAGAGAAAAGTTATTCTCTTATTTTATTGCTTCAAGAATTACCAATTGAATAGGCTGAGAAATAGTATCATAAAGAGAAAAGCGGGCTAGTCCCAAGCAAGTTACAATCTTCCTAGAAAATAGGAACTATCCTAATAAATCATTATATATCTCAAATACTCTTGACTATTCAAGAGTTGGGTTAAAATATAAACTCCTAACCATCAAATCCTAACTTATTGACACTCCCTCTCAAGTTGGTGCATAGATATCAATCATGCCCCACTTGCTAACTAGAAATTCAACTTTTGACAGAGAAGTCCTGTTTAGAATATCTGCAATTTGCTGCCTTGTTAGAACAAATGGCGAATATATGACACCTTCTTCAAGGTTGTCCTTTATAAAGTTCCTGCCAAATTCAATGTGCTTTCTCGTAGCCGGTTGATTAAGCTTGTGTGCAATGCTTTGGCAGCCTTGTCGTCACAATACAGTTTTATGAGGTGATTTAGTTGGCTTTTTAAGCTCCCCAGGAACTCTTCTTAGCCATAGTAGTTAAGATGCCCTAGTGCCATTAATCAATACCCGGCCCCAAGATTTAGCTACTACATTCCGTTTCCTTTCCACATGACTGAATCTCGCCATAAAGAGGTGTATTTAAAGGTAGATCTTCTATTCGTGACAAATCATGCTCAGTCTGCATCAGTATAGACCTCAGATCAAATTACGGACTAGAATCTCCACTAGTCAACAGAGGTCTCTTTCAGTTATAGATTATGACAATCAATTAAACGTAAATTGGCTGTAGATTGACCACTGTCAAGATCTGAATGTGAAATAAGGAGACAAAATCTCATGATTTTTCTTTTAACGAAACAAAATATTTGAATCCTTAGTAGGTTTGAGGGCTGATTTTGATCCAGTGAGAGTCCAAATTTTAGGCAAGAATTAACTACATTCTTTTAGTGAAGTTTTCTTCATTTTTTGGGTTGAGGAATGCAGAAAATTTATGATGCTTGTGACCTACTAAAGGATTGGCATTGCTATCCAAGAAAATTGTTGATAGTCAAGGGTAACACGGAAATCAGGAACATTAGACTATCAATCAGTTAATTGTAAATTAGCTGGAGCTCGACCACTATCAAGATCTGAATGTGAAATAAGTTGATGACATAAAATCTCGTGATTTTTTTAACGAAACAAAATATTTGAATATGTGGAAAAAGGAGTGATCTGTGTGTAATTATGGCAGATCTTTAGGGATTGATTAGCTGTAAATTATGGCTGATTTTTGGATTAGTCAACTATGTAAAATAGGAAAATTAGTTGTACATTTTTTCTTTTTTTAGTTCTTTGTAGCTCCTATAAAATCATGTACTTGTGTAGCAGTTTGAGATATGAAGAAAATACATTTCTTTCTCCATATGGTATCAGAGCAGGAACTTCTTTCTTGACTCTGAAGTGTGCCTTTTTTTCTCTTCAAATTCTTGGACTTATTCCAAGAAACGACCTAATCTCTTGTAATGTCAGAAGTTACCTGTGACATAGCCCTTTCTTCCTCTAGAGTGACTGAAAGTTGCAGCCTCCATTTTGTCCTAGTTGCAGCAGATGCAAATGTGAGTCGAACAACCCACACATGTGAAACTGCAAACAACCGACGTAGAGGGAAGGACAAGCCACGGGTATGGTGTGATGAATGTAATAAACCTCGTCATACACGAGAGATTTGTTAGAAGAGTCATGGCAAACCTGCTGACTAGAAGAGTAACAAAACTGGAAACAGAATTGCTTGTGCAAATGAAATTGATTTAGTCCATTTCAGTAAAGAGCAGATGGATCAACTTTGAAAGCTGCTTAAGATCAATTCTCTATTTGGTACTCCTAGTGTTTTTTTGGCTCAAACAGGTAGAGAGTCTAGTGTCTTTTCGTTCCATTCTATTTCAACACCTTGGATCATTGATTCAGGTGCTTCTGACCACATGACAAATCATTCCCATCTTTTCCTCCCATACTCATCTTGTTCCAATAATAAAATGGTCAGAATTGCAGATGGAAATTTCTCACCCCTTGCAGGGAAAGGATCTGTAAAACTCTCAGAAAAAATAACATGTTCCTAATCTTGCATGTAACCTATTATCAGTGAGTCAACTATCTAAAGATTCTAATTGCCGTGTTGTTTTCTCCAATTCGTGTTGTGAATTCTAGGACTTGAGCACGGGGATGATGATTGGCAGTGCTAGAATGGTGGATGGTCTTTACTACTATGATGACAACTTTCTCCAAAATAAACAAGCTCAAGGCTTTGGTACTAGTATGAGTTCTCTTTCTGTTCGTGAAAAAATTATGATTTGGCATCTTCGATCCTAGTTTTTCATATTTGAAATGCTTGTTTCCAGAATTATTTTGAAGGTGTGGATTATTCTTCTTTTAAATGTGAAAGTTGCTTGTTATCCAAAAGCCACCGTTCTACTTATAATCCAATACCATATTGTGCTTCAAAACCATCCAGTTTAATCCGTAGTAATGTGTGGGGACCTTCAAGATTTACCACATACTAAAAAAAAAATGGTTTGTAACTTTTATAGATGATCATACTCGTCTTTCTTGGATATACTTGATGAATGATAAATTTGAAGTTGAAAGAATTTTTAAGAATTTTTTTCATATGGTTAAAACTCAATTTCAAACCAAAATAAAGATTCTTCATTCTGATAATGGAAGAGAATATTTTAACCAGTTGTTAGGAAGGTTTTTAAAGGAAAAAGGGATTCAACACAAATCTACTTGTAGCGACACTCCTCAGCAAAATGGGATTTCAGAAACAAAAAATAAGCACTTACCTGAAGTTGCTCATGCTATTATGTTTGTAATGAATATACCAAAATACTTATGGGGGGATGCAATTTTAACAACATGCTACTTAATAAATAGGATGCCTACTCGTGTGTTAAAATATACAACTCCTCTAGAGTGTTTTAAAAGGTATTTTCCTGAATTCAAACTTTTTTTCGATTTACCCTTAAAAGTTTTTGGGTACACTGCCTCTGTCTGCATGCCCAACAGACTTCGTTCTAAACTTGATCTTAGAGCAAAAAAGTGTGTTTTTATTGGATATGCACCAAATAAAAAGGGGTATAAGTGTTATAACCCTGAAACAAACAAGTTTTTTGTAAGTATGGATGTTTCTTTTGTTGAAAATCAACCATATTTCGGAAAAAACTATGTTCAGGGGAAGATATGAAATGAAGATCGTTTTTGGGAAACTTCTATTCCTCTGCCTAACATTTTTTTTACCTCTCTATACTGGTCAAGAAACTAATAATCAGCAAAAGGAAAGTACTAATCCTCCTATGTCAAACATAGAAGATTCACAAACAGGGGGAGAAATATTACGATAGGAACACATTAAACCTACCTTAGAGCTCCGTGTTTATTCTAGGAAACGTACTCATCAGAGTAAAGATATATCCACTACTTTAGCGCAAGATCTATCATTATCTTCGAGCGATGGTTCATTCACCGCTTCAGGTAATTTTGACACCCTTACTTTGAATCCTACTATTGTTGATCTTGATGTTCCTATAGCACTTAGGAGAGGAGTTCGAACTTGTACCAAACATCCTATTGCTAAATATGTGTCTTACAATCGTCTCTCTATTACTGATAAAGCTTTTACACCAAACATATCTAATATGTTTATTCCAAGAACCATTCAGGAAGCTTTAGATAGTTTTAGTTGGAAAACAACAGTTTTAAAAGAGATGAACGCTTTGCAAAAGAATAAAACTTGGGAGATAGTTGATCTACCAAAGGGGAAAAAAGTGTTAGGATGTAAATGGGTGTTTACAGTTAAGTGTAAAGTTGATGGTAGCGTAGAGAGATATAAGGCACGGTTAGTGGCTAAAGGATTCACATAGACACATGGAATTGATTACTAGGAAGACGTTTGCCCCAGTTGCAAAAATTAATTCAATTCGTGTCTTGCTCTCCTTGGCAGTTAATTTTGATTGGCCTTTACACCAGTTAGATGTGAAGAACGCTTTTTTAAATGGGGAGTTAGAAGAGGAGGTCTTTATGAATCTTCCACCAGGTTTTGAAAAGAGTCTTGGTGAAGGGAAAGTGTGCAGATTGAAGAAGTCCTTGTGTGGACTTAAACAATCTCGTAGAGCATGGTTTGAGCGTTTTGGAAAAGCTGTAAAAGGCCCATGGATACGCACAAAGCCAAACAGATCATACGATGTTCATGCAGAGAACTTTGAGATTAAGGATTTAGGAGCTTTAATATACTTCTTAGGAATGGAGTTTGCTAGATATAAGAAAGGTATCTTTATGTCTCAAAGGAAGTATGTATTGGATCTTCTTAAAGAGACAGGTCTACTAGGATACAGGGCTGCAAAAACACCTATTGATCCTAATGTGAAGCTCCAACATGCTAAACCAGAAGAAGTTAAGAAAAGAGAACAATCCCAATGGTTGGTTGGGAGGCTAATTTATTTATTGCATACTCGCCCTGACATAGCTTTTGCAATGAGCATGGTAAGTCAATTTATGCACTCTCCAAGTTCATAGCACTTTGAAGCTATTTACAAAATTCTAAAATACTTAAAAGGTTCACCACGGAAGGGCTTACTATTTGAAAGGCATGGTCACTTACAAATTGAAGTGTACATCGATGTAGATTGGGCTGGAAGCACAATTGACAGAAGGTCAACATCGGGATATTGCACTTTCATTGGAGGAAATCTTGTCACTTGGCGAAGCAAAAAACAAAATGTAGTGGCAAAAAGTAGTGCAAAAGTTGAATTTAGATCAGTTGCTCATGAAATTTGTGAAGTATTGTGGATCAAAATGATTTTAGATGAGTTGGAAGTAATTCTCCCATAAAAATGTACTGCGATAATAGGGCTGCAATTTCAATTGCCCATAATCCTATTCTCCATGACAGAACCAAACATGTCGAGGTAGACAAGCACTTCATCAAAGAAAAGATAGAGAGTGGACAGATTTGCATCTTATTTACCCACCGGCGAAGAGGTTGCAGATGTTCTTACAAAAGGATTACCTAAAAAACAATTTGAGAAGCTGATTGGCAAGCTGGCAATGGAAGACATATTCAAACCATCTGGAGGGGGAGTGTGGAAAAGGAGTGATCTATGGGTAATTATGGCAGATATTATGACAGATCTTTAGGGATTGATTGGCTGTAAATTATGGCTGATTTTTTGGATTAGTCAACTATGTAAAATAGGAAAATTAGTTGTACATCTTTTCCTTTTTTAGTTCTTTGTAGCTCCTATAAAATTATGTACTTGTATAGCAATTTGAGATATGAGGAAAATACATTTCATTTTCCATAGAATCCTTACTAGGTTTGAGGGTTGATTTTGATCCAGTGAGAGTCCACATTTTAGGCAAGATTTAATGACATTCTTTTAATGAGGTATTCTCCATTTTGTGGGCTGAGGAATTCAGAAAATATATTATGCTTGTGACCTACTAAAGGATTGGAACTGCTCTCCAAGGAAATTGTTGATACTGAAGGGTAACATGGAAATCATAAACATCAGACTGTCAAAGGGTAAACTAAAAAAGAGGGCCTTTGATGCCCATATTGTAGGAAACCAACAAAATTGGAAACACACTTTATGTAGCACACATTAAGGGACCAAGGAGTCTAGCTCATTTCACTAATCAAGGTGAAGGTTCAAGAGAGGCTTTATACTAATTGTGATGATGTACAAGACTTTAACAAACAAGAATTGCTAGTTAACTTGACACTTTTTCTTAAACCTCTTGTTCTTGCTCGTAGTTCTAAATGGTAATTGCATTATTTCTACTCCGTTAATTCCTTAGATGTAGGACTTGCTAATTAGTTGATTGTTGAATCAAGGGCAATTAACCATTTGACCTATGGCCCTAAAAAGTTTGACACCTATAAACCAAGCCATTGAAACCAAAAAGTAATTATGATTGATGGCTCTCGAGCTAGACAATTGCTAGTTAGGGAAATATTAAGCTAATATCCTCTTTTATGCCACAAAATGCCTTGCATGGCTACAGACTGTCTATTTATGTAGTTTCTATTTAATATACTAAATTATTAAAGAACTAAACTACCTAATAATTTTCTTTCAGGCTCATTGAAACAGGCAAACTACCAACGTGATTGGAATTGATAAGGAAATGATAGTCTAGGAAAAGAATAGGCCCTATTATCTAAAAGACATCAAGGAGTTTGTGGAGGAAGGGAATTAGTTACGACTATCTTATTCACTGGGTGTTGTTACCAATGAACTTGTGTCTTCAAATCAGTTTGAAATTTGTCATCAACATTATTGTGTCATGGGTCATCCTCTTTTAGCTGCTCAAGATTATGTTTCCATCATTGTCTGAAAAGCTTTCTACTAAAAGTTCAATTTAATGTTGTCGAGCATTTGGTGATATTTGGGGGGCTTCTAAAGTTATTTTCGAGAATAATTGGGTCAAAATGATTTCACACATTTATTAATGATTATATTCAAGCACAAACAAAGAGTTGTAGTAAAATCTTTATCTAGTTTGAAAAAGCAAACGACAAGTCACAAGTCAAAGGTAACAAAATAGGAAAACATCTCCTATTTCTAAGATATACTTGATATACAAAAGGATTTGTAAATAAAGGGCTAATAGTAAAACCAATCCATGAATTGTTGCAACTTCCATAAAAGCTGGAGCAAGCAATAGAGTACCTTGTATTTTTCACTTTAGCTAGGATTGCCTCATGCCTTTCCTTGTGTATTGCTAAATGGATGGATCTTATCACCGTTCATGTATACAATTTTGGTGATATCATATAGTTTCGTATCGGTTAAGTAAGAGAAGTGAAATACATGAGAACACAAACATCGATGCTCGTGAATTGTTAGGAAATATTCTACAGGATATATTTTAGGAGTTTGTTAATAGATAGGATTTGATAGGATAACCATTAGAGATTTGATAGCATCATATTTCATTAGGACTCTTGTTTATATATATATATATTGTTATCTTTTCTAATGGGAAAAAGTTCTTCAAATTAACATGTTAACAGAGCCAATAGAATAAAATTTGAAACCCTAACTTCGTGAGTAGGCGTGTTCAAATCCACCTCTTAAGAGTGAACACCTGTTGACACCGCCTACCCTAGGAGAAAGCCCACATGCCAATAAGCCAAAACCCAGAATCACGAAGCCAAACTCTCTGCAAGTAGCCTTCACGCGATGCCTGAAATTTTTGTGGTGCCGCTATGCATTGGTGCGTGAGAGCACGTTCGTCGTCTTTCCAGTGCCGGTCTTCATCGTGTCGTCTTGATGAGAGGAAGCTAGTCCCGTGAGCCACTTTCTGTATTCGTCCTTTTTTGGTGGGGAAAATGATGATTTTAGTCTGACTGTGGTTTATTTCTATCAGTTTTGTTGTTCCTATACAGTTTATATTTTTCTTTTGGCTTGGTGGAAGTCTGGATTGATAATCTAATGTTATTTTGTCTAGTTTTTGTTGATTAGAATTCTTAGGGAAGTTGAGGTATTTAAAGAGGGTGGTCATTGTCTTTCTTCACACACCCCCACCCCCCCCCTGTTATTTATCAGATTTGGTGAAGTAGTGAGCATTTTAAAGAGTAATGGGCTTTTGTTTTTAGATTATTTGGATCTTCTTTTTGTGTTGTTTTCTAATATGCAGAAAATAAAAGTATTATTGTTGATGTGATTCCGATAATAACCAAAATTATAGATCACAAACTTAATGGCTCAAACTACTTAGATTGGAGCAAAACAGTTTGGGTTTTTTTACGGAGTATTGATAAGGATGACCACCTAATCAAGGATTCCACTTGCTGATAATACAAGACTGGTGTGGATGAGAGAAGATGCACGGTTGTTTCTACACATTCCAAATTCTATTCGTAGTGAGGTAATTGCCTTGATTAATCACTGTGAGTTTGTCAAGGAGTTGATGGATTATTTGGATTTTTTGGAAAAGGAAATATTTCTTGCATTTATAAAGTTTGTAAGGCCATCTACCGAGCACATAAGTAAGATAAGTCTCTCACAACTTATTTTATGGAGTTTAAACATGTTTATGAGGAACCTAATATATTGTTACTGTTTATTCCTAATGTAAAAGTTCGGCAAGAACTACGAGAACAAATGGCCGTGATGAGTTTTCTTGCTAGTCTTCCTTCGGAATTTGAGACTGCTAAGTCTCAAATCTTGTCTGGATCTCAAATCTCTTCTCTACATGATACTTTTAGTAGAATCTTTTGTACAGAAAATCCTCAGTCTATTCAAATTACAAACAGTGCCTTTGTAAGTCGCCATGACATGGGATGATAAGGTAACAAGGGAGGAAATCAAGGAGGATAAAATGGTAATCAAAATAATGGAGGGGCAGCCTCGAATCTTGATTCAGGATGAGTTATTTGCTATTATTGTCATAAACCTGGCTATACAAAGCGAACATGTCCAAAACTTCAGAATAAATTACAAGCTGCCAATGTTGCAACAAGAGAATCCATCACCTTGGTATTATCATCTTGCCAATATTAAGATGGTGTAGGAGATTGGTTAGCAAGTTGAATTATCTCACTGTGACTCATCCTGATATTGCATATTCTGTTAGTATTGTAAGCCAGTTTATGTCCTCTCCCACTGTAGCTCATTGGGAAGCTTTAGGACAAATCTTTTGCTACTCGAAGGGAGCTTCGGGACTTGATCTTCTATATAGTGATCATAGACTTTTAGATATTAAATGCTTTGTGGATGGTGACTGGGCAAGATCAAAAGCTGATAGATGATCAACTACTGAATATTTTGTTTTTGTTGGGGGAAATTTGGTTATGGAAATGTAAGAAGCAAAATGTTGTCTCTCGCTCTAGTGCTGAATCTGAATACCGAGCTATGGCACAATATGTATGTGAGATAATGACATAATGTGGATTCGTCAATTGATGGATGAAGCCAGTTTTAGAACCTCATTACCTGCAAAATTGTGGTGTGATAATCAAGCTGCTCTTCATATTCTCTAATCCGGTGTTTCATGAACGAACCGAACATATTGAAGTTGACTGTCACTTTATTTGTGAAAAGATTTAACAAGAGATCATATGTACTGGACACATGAAAACTGTAGAACAATTAGGAAACATCTTCACAAAAGCATTGCAAGGGGCTCGAATTGACTACATTTGTAACAAGTTGGGCATGATTAACATCTATGCTCCAACTTCAGGGGGAGTGTTAGGAAATATTCTATAGGATATATTTTGATAGCATCATATTTCATTAGGACTCTTGTTTATATATATATTGCTCTCTTTTCTAATAAGAAAATATAAGAAAAATTCTTCAGATTAACATGAATAGATATGAATTGGGACAAAAGCTTTATAAAGCATTCTATCAAGATTTCAATCTTCTTAGTGATATGTAGGAAAATCGTCATTATAAGTTGTCCAAGATTTAGTTCCTTTGCATGAGTAGGGAATTGATGTATTTCTACTTGATGGCTTAGGGTGGAAGGCGCCATACAAGGTGAGGCAAGACCACATGGCGCCTGCCTTCCTAAGCCTTGTGACCATCTCAATGTGAGATGAGGCAACTGCCATTGTTGCCTTGGTCTCTATGGTCGCCTTGCAAAAAGCATTGCCCAACCTAATTTAAGAAAAAATAATAATAAATGATTCTCTTAAAAAGAAACCCTAGCTTCTTGTAATAAATAGCTCAAAACAAAGAAGCGGCTAGGCTCCTTTCTCTGCAACCAAGATGTTATTTCCAATACCTTGATTCCATCCACCCAGATACTCCTCTCCTCTTTCCTATCTTCCGTGTAGTCTTTTTCTCTTCTATTTCTTCTCTTTGCTCTTTTAACTTTTGTTCTCGTCTTCTATCTCTGTTTCTTCTTTTGGTTTTTGTTATAACACCATTCTAAAACATTTTTTTCTCCTCTTCTGTCATCTATCTTCTCTCTTTCGTTCTTTTCTCTTATCTCTTATCTTCTCCTCTTCTCTCTCTCATTTTCTTATTTTGGATTTTGTTTTTTGTTTTTTGTTGTTCTTCAAATAGACAACATTTTTTATCTTTCTAAAAGTATTTTTTTATTTTATTTAATACTTTAATACTTAAACTAATATTTAATATATTTAATTTAATTTGTTAATTTAATACTAAATATGTTTAATATGTGAATCTGTTACTATTTAATTTGTTGTGCTATATATATGTTGTACATTTTTTTCCTTAATTGTCGCCTTGTTTGCCTTTTGGTCACCCCTCCAGCCTCTTGCCTCTAATAACTATGCTGGCTTCTTAAGCTAATCTTCATGTGTGGACATGCCTTAACATAATGGGGTTGGACAAAAAAACCCGACACTTGCGTAGTGTAAACCAATCTCTCGTCTAAACAACCTATTTGCAAAGGTTTATGGGGAGAAGCTGCTGCACATCTCATAAATAGAATGCTTTCCAATACTTAAGTAAATAAGAGCATAATCCAAAAGTTATCTGATTTCTTTCCCAAAATTCCATACATTAGTAGGTGTTCGGGTACGCATCGTTTATTCAACTCACTAACAACTAAGTAAACTCAACCCTAGAAGTCTAAATTGCGTCTTCATAAGCTATTTAAAGCACAAGAAGGTATATAAATTTTGTCATCCCTGAATGGAAAAACATATCATCTCAATGGATTTGAGCTTAATAAAGTTGAGCCTTTCTTTCCGTCTTTCCATCTTCATCTTCACGGGGAGAAAGAGATGCACGATGAGAACTTAGGATTGCTTTTCTGTGATCCATTACCTTCATATCAGCATGTTCAACCTATTCAACACCCTTTTTTGGTCAAACCAACTGAATCCAAATTTGTCATAATCAGCATAAGAATCAGCTTGATAATTAAGAATTTCGTACTACCATCTCTAATCAATATGATCAGCAGCAGTTAAGTCTGTGCTAGAAGGCAAAGCTCATTGTGGGCCAGCAGCAACAACTTCAATAACCGAACCAGTACAGTGTACTGAACCTTTTCACTTTTCTTAACTAAAAACTTCGTCCCAATGAACTTAATTTACTCATTTCCTTGAGAAAATAGGACAAAAAAATGTACCAACACCCAGTGTTATTAAAGGCGTGCACTTGGCTCGCTTGAGGTGACTAGGCGAGCCAGGTGCAGCCTGGGCGCCTGGCTTTTGCTGGGCAAGGTGCCGGCAGCAAGGAGCCCCTGGGCGGGTGCCTTGCTGCCCTCGCCCAGCAGTGTGGCTGCCTCACTTAAAAACCCTAGGTTTTTGGTAAAAAAAGAAAAAAAAAAATTATAAATAACAAAAGAAAACCCTAGTTTAAACATTAAAATTCACCTGGTTCACTCCACACACACTTCCCAAAGCTGCCCAGATCCCACCCCTGCTGCGCCGCCGGCCACCGCCGCCAGGTACAGTTTTCAATTTTTTTCTTTTTCTTTTTTATTTTTGTTAAATTTTTGAAGTTCAGTTTTTAAAATTAAATTTTTAATTTTTCTGTTTTCATTTTACTTATTTTAATAAACTAATATTTTTTGTTTTTTTTTCTTATTCTAATTTCTATAATTGCTTTTATTTATTTATTTATTTATTTTACTGTTTTTCTTTCATATGTTATTTTTTTTTTCATTTTTTTTTGTGTTTTATTTATAGTTTAATATTTTTTTTACTTTATTCTAAAATCTAAATATATTATGTATTGTTAATTAACTATAGATTAGTGTTTTTATGAATCATGAATGAATTTTTGAAGTGTGAACTTAGATTTTTTTAACATTATTTAAATTTTCATATGTTTTTGGTCATTTAAAAATTAAAACATGTTTTTTGGAATTTTTGCACTATATATATATTTTTATAATTTTTTTTAAATTGTTGCCTCATTTGCCTTTTGGTCGCCCCTCACCTTTGATTACTATGCCAACACCCCATATTTCACAATTTTCTTCTTGCAGATTATCTTTGCAGCACCAAATGCTTCCTTAGTTTCCTATATTAGTTTAATATTCCAAATATAATGGGCTTTAAAGGATTGAAATTGAGCACGAGTCATGAAGGAAGAATAAGTGCACTGGAGAAAAGTGGGACTGTGAAGTTGTGCTTCGCATAAAGTGGAAAAGGCAATGGGGGTGTAGATGGGTTTATAACTTCATATATAATGCCGACGAGACATTGCAAAGGTATAAGATAAGGTTAGTAGCAAAAGTCTACACATAGACCTGTGGAATGGATGATCAAGTGACATTTTGAAGGTTGATTTACCTATCTCATACAAGATCAGATGTTGCCTATGCAGTTCGCATAGTTGGTTAGTTCATGCATGACCCAAATGAAGAGCATCTGAATGCAATTTTGTAAGATGCTGCAGCATTTTACCACACTTGGAAGAGGAATTATGTTCAAGAAGTACTGCATTGAGCCGTTGACAATGGAAGCCTATACAGATTTGGATTATGTAGGGTCGTTTGTTGATAGAAGGTCTACCACACGTTATTGTGCGTTCATGGGGGCAACTTAGTGGATGGAGGACTAAGAAATAATATGTGGTTTTTAAATTGAGTTCAGAAGTGTAATTTAGTGCAATGGCTCATAGCATTGTGGCGCATAGCTAAAGATTATTCTTAATGATCTCAAAATTAAAAGTTACGGTGAGGAACTCTACTGTGGCAATAAGTCAGCTATTAGCATTGCTCATAGTCCCATTCAGCATCACAGGACCAAACATATTGCAGTAGACACTTCTTCAAAGAAGAGTTGGAAAGTGACCTAGTTACAATTCTCTGTCTTCGAGCAGTCAGCTAGCTGATGTGCTAGGCTTGCCCACAGTGTGGTTTCAAGGAAATTATTGCAAGCTAGGAATGGAAAACATCCATTCCCCACTGGAGGCGGGGTGGCGGTGTTGGAAGGATCAAAACATATTTTGCTATATAAACTTCTTTCCTGTAGTTCCTTGTAATTTGTTAGCAAAACCTTAGTCTTTCCTTGAGTATCAGGATTTGAACCATTAAGATGGTCAATCCCTCTAAAAGTTGTATTTTCTTGTATCTTCTGTTGTCATTGAAATAAAGGGAGAAGCAGTTTTTCGGCAATATCCTTAACAATTGGGTGGATCTACCAGTTACACATGGTTCAACAGCAATATTGATAACTTGAGATTAACAAGAAAGAGTCAACTTTCAGGATGAATGATCTGCATACATGCTTCTTATGGTGGCCCTGGAAGTGATGTTACCTCTAGGCCTTAAGTTCATCAGATTGCTTATACTATCGGGTTTCCTTTAGTATTGTATTTGCTGGTGTCTCAATGAGATTGTTGCATCTGTGATTTCCAAGATGCTATTAGTCAAAATTTTGGATGACTAGTCTTTTATCTATCTTAATTGTTTATGTGTTGGGAAATTATCATTGGCTTGTTTTATTAAATTATGTGCTTCTCCTCCACTCTGTTAGCTTATAACTTGCATTAATAAATATTTTTAATATGATGTTGGATTTCTCAAATTGTTCAGGTGAATGTTTTGATGCACACTGCTGATGTGGCTCCTACGGCAGATCAACTTTCAGAAATTGAAAAATTAAAGAAAAAGTACGCTGTACAAGACCAGATAGAACTTTTCTCTAAGGTCAATGCAGATCATAAAGGGACTGGAATAGCTATACAGGAATCTGCTCCAGACTACACATCACCTGTTGAAGTCTTTCCTGCTGCTGCTGACGATAGAATACTGCATTCTCACACATCTGGTGACCATAGTACAAATGCTGATACCAAGATCAATGATGATGAATGCAGAGTGGAAGATACTGACTCAGAGACCGAAAGAATTGGAGATAAAGATTTGCTTGGTAACAATCTTAAAGAGTCAAATGCGGCTTCCAGAGTCTCATCTGAAAATGAAGGTGATATTGATGCGATAGTTGGAATTGTGAATAGTGGCAAAAGTAAAAAATTAAGTAATGAATTGAATGTGGAGTCAGAAGCTTTGTCAGAACAGATAGTAACTGATCCACACATTCAGGAAGTGAAAAATTCAAAAGAAATCAACATTGGAGCAGGAAAAGGTAATTTTCTTTCTGACCTTGTTTGCTCAAAGGAGTACACCACGAGAATCAGTTTTTTCCTGGTCAGACTAATCTTGAGTGTCCTGCATTTGCATCAGATACATTACAGGGAGGTGCTGTTTGGGACATTTTCCGCCGACAAGATGTCCCTAAGCTCGAGGAATATCTTAGGAAACACCATAAAGAATTCAGGCATATCTATGGTCGTCCAGTAGAGCAGGTAAGACCAAACTATGATCAAGTACAACCAAACACGTTTTGCTTGTTGGAGCAGAAACTTGTCATTGCCTCTTTTTTTATTAGACAAAAGTGCAAGCTTCCTGATCTTTTTGTAATTGGGTTATTTTACATGTATGTTCTTGAGGTTGGATTTACTCGTAATTTTGTCGGTCACTTCTTAACCTAAAAATGAATAAATAAATGAACAGGATCTTTTTTTAAACGTTCTGCTGCCCTATAGACTGTCGAGCTTTCAAAATTATCCAGTAAGTTACTCGTAGCCAGCATTTCTAGTTATTATACAGGACATGTGATGGTTTGCATGACTTCTGTTCTAGGTTTTCAACAGCTGTAGATCTAAAGTTTTCTTTCTTGTTATTATACATCCTGTCACATCCATTTCTTTCATTGTGCATTCCTCCCTAACCTGCACAATGACTCTTGCTGAGCTTTTTTCTGCCACTTTCAATTTTCTTATTGGTCTGCTTATTTATTCTGTTGAATATCTCTAATTACACTTTTAATGTCTATCAGTAGTCTAAATATTTAATTTGGGTCTTTGCTGTCCTGAGGGGTTGAAGACCGAAAAAAGAAATGTAGGCATGGTTACTTAGAGTAACATACACCTTTTTTCTGTTTGTGCCAATAATGCTTCTCATTTCCTTTTTCTGGTTAATAGGGGTTTATGCATTAGTGGGTTGGCGGAGGTTGTTAATGGTCTTTTTGCAGTCTTAAAGCGCCTTACCCAAGTCAAATCTGACAAGCATTGAACCACACTTAGTGGTTCATTTGGGTTGGGCAGGTGGAGTCTTTTCTTCGTTGTTTGACATTCTCATATTTACTTTATCATTTCTCACATGATCAATTAAATGTACAATTATTTAAAACTCTATATTATATTTATTATCTTATTTAAAACTCTATATTATATTTATTATCTTATCATGTATGATGAAATACTATAGACGTTACATAATAAATCATAATTAAGTAATTGAAATATTGCCTACTAAAATATCATTACAAAATAATAGCTTCAACTCGTTTAAATAGCAAACAATGAAATACATGATTTGATATGTCAGCAACAAGTACAAAGAGGTCACCAAATCTGTTACTCTCAAACGAGAGAAAAAAAGTTACTGAAATATAGAAGCAATTTAAGGTACAAAATTTATGAACTTCCCACACCAAACATATATAGAAGTATATTCATACGGAACGGTAACTAGCTTATGAGGCACTGAAAAACTAGTCTTTCAAGTCACAACTTTGGTTGTAAGTTCTTAGTAAGGCTCATTTTATATCACATAAGGTATATCAGTTAATCTTATGCGTACATGTAACATATATATGCAACACATACTTGTATATGTATATACTGCTGTTGTATGCAGTTGCTATGTGGACCTGGTAGGAAGGTGGCTGTTGCCCTCCTGAGAGATTTTTAATCTTGCTTGCAACAAGGAAGGAACCATGCAAAGAAGAAACGTTTTTCTGAAAGCTAGTCATTTTTCTTTTTCAAAAAATGCATCGCTCATAAAACAATGTCGTTTCTTTAAATCAAAGTTTCAAAAAAAGTAAATAATTGAACGGCACCCTCCTCCTGCTTATTTAGACGACACTGTTCTAGCTCAATTGAAATAGTAATTATGGTTAAGAAATTAGGATTCACTTAGTTAGCATTTATCAAGGTCGTTAATGATTGTTGGTGTTTCTTCTTTTGTTCATTAACAGGCCAGCATAGTTCAATATAGCTCAGCATTTGAATGAAAATCTTTTCTCACTCTCAAATCTTTCCTTTGTTTCTACTCCTCTCTCTCTCTCTCTCTCTCTCTCTCTTCCTGCATAACACACAGAAGCACCATCACTCAGCTCCATTTTCCGCTGAAGAGGATTGGGAATTGCTCAATAGAGTTGCTTGTTTCATTAGTTCCCTGAATCCTGGAAATTGCCCTCTGATGGCAAAAACTAACAAGGAGTGGCAAGTAGTGGAATCGAAGAAGGGTCATGTGGCATTAGCTAGAAGTCAGGAAGAGTTGAGCACCAAAATGGAGAGCGATGTTTTGAAGGTAGAGGTTGCTGTGGATAAGAAGTTGGGGGAGTTTCTCTAGGCCCTTGCCATCAGCAAAAGGAAGGAGGTGCAGCTAGTAGATCAAGAGGTGATGGAATTTTGTCATCATCACCAGCCAAAAAACTGTAGAAAGCCCTACTGTGGGAAGTATAAAGTCTACTAAATATGAGTTTCCAAACTTTTCTGGAGAAAATCCCAAGGGTTGGATTAGAAAGTGTCAAATATTTTCTATTCAACCCCATAAGTGAGTGTGAGAAGATATTATTGGCAGCTGTGCATGTGGAAGGGGTTGCATATAGTTGGTAAATGGATTACATAGAAGGAAAAGAAAACATGGGGTGGATTACTTGAATGGTCTTATAGAGATTTGCACCTCAAAATGAAGTTAATCTTGTGAGCACGTTAATGAATAGACACTTCACAGAAGAACACTTTGTCGAGAGTTTTGTGGGTGGTCTTAAAGTGGAAATCCGCTAAATGGTGGAGATGTTGAATATTCTAGCCATGCTCTTGCTACAACCCTAGCTAAGAGGTAAGAAAATCTGTTAGAAGCCATGAACAAGGGCATAAAGGAGGGGTTTAAGGGCTAGATTAGTGGAAATAACATGATTGGGAAGAGTGTCAACACCAACCACTAAAATAAAGAGGCTGTGAACCTTAGAAACAAATATCCACCTGTTAAGAAGCTTTCTAGGGAACAAATGGAGGCTAGGAGCAAGAAAGTGCTTTGTTTCACGAGTAATAACATGTAGCATGTGGGGCATAAGTGTAAGAAATTATTTGTGACTAGGGAAGAAGAGGGAATAGTTGAAGTTGAGGAAGAGCCTCACATTTAGTGCTTTAGTTAGGCAAACAATTCCAGACATTACTAAGTTAGAGGGCAACGTAAAAAATAAGGTGATAACCATCTTAGTAGACACATGAAGCATCCACAAATTGATCCCAACACAACTAGACTCTCGGTATATGATATGAATCAAACTCAACCTTGCTTGTCACAGTCATTGAGGTGGAAAAATAAAATGTGATGCCAAGTATGAACTTTTTAATTGGGAGATTTGGGGGGGGGGGCATAAGTTTACTATTGATGTCAAAATTTTTAAATTACGGGGATGTGACATGGTTTTGGGAGTTGATCTCTTGAGAAGATTTGGCTTTCTCACTTTTGATTTTGACCTCCAAAGCATTTCTTTTAAACAATGCAGAAAAGAGTCACTCACTTTGGTAAGGCACCTGATATATCCATGAAGATGATCTACGGAAAGAAGCTTGGGAAATTGCTTAAAAATGACTCTTTCTAAAAAATGTTTCTTCTTTGCATGGTTCGTAGCATAGCAGTAACAAGAAAAGAGCCACTCTATTGAGCAACGACTAATAATCACATGCAGAAAGAAAGAGAAATAGTGAGAGAGAAGAGAGAAGAGAAAAACATTGGAAATATTTGAGAAAGAGAGCGACTCTTTTTTGCATTGTTTAAAGGAAATGCTTTGGATATCAAAATCAAAAGTGAGAGGGCCAAGTCTCTCCTCAAGAGGTCAACTCCCAGAACCATGTTACATCCCCGTAATTTAAAATTCTTGACATTAACAGTAAACTTATGGCCCCCTCATCTCCCAATTAAAAAGTTCACACTTGGTATCACATTTTATTTTTCCCCATCAGTAACTGTCACAAGCGGGGTTGAGTTTTGACTCATATCACATCCCAAGAGTCTAGCTGTGTTGGGATCAAATTGTGGGTGCTTCATGTGTCTACTAAGATGGTTATCACCCCTGATATATCCGTTAACTTGATCTATGGAAAGAGGCTTAGGAAATTGCTTAAAAATGACTCTCTCTTTCTAAAAAATATTTCTTCTTTGCATGGTTTGTAACATAGCACTAACAAGAAAAGAGCAACTCTATTGAGCAATGATTGAAAATCACATGCAGAAAGAAAGAGAAATAGTGAGAGAGAAGAGAAAAAACATAGGAAATATTTGAGAAAAACAAAAGATTTTCATTCAGATGCGTGATTTGTATGTTGAGTTGCATAGTTAACAAACCCGGCTTGTTGACAGACAAAAGAGGAAAATCTAACTAGTATTAACGTTCTTAATAAATGCCAATCAGCAGAATCCTAATTTTTTAACCATAATTTATTTTAATTGTTTGGAATGGTGTCAACGACAAATAAGGAGGATGGTGTCCTTTAGCCATTATTTTGTTAAAACTTTGATTTAGCGAAACGATATCGTTTTATGAGTGACACCTTATTAAAAAAGGAAAATGACTCTCTTTCTAAAAGAATGTTTCTTCTTTGCATGGTTCATAAAAGAGCTTTCCCCCTTAGCAAGTCTTATCCTTGAGACTTGAACTGAGGACGCTTTTGGATGAATGGTTCATAGTCCTCCTAGGTTACCTCCGATTCTCGAAGATGCTCCCATCGAGCTAACCACTATACGAGTGGAGAACTCTTCCTTTTCATCATTCTTAGGGCGTGTACGGGAGCTGGTTGAAGTATCATCTTTCCCTCTTCATAAAAAACGGGTAAATGGCTTTCACCCTCTCAGCATTGACTACTTTCTTTTTGAGCATACAAACATGAAACACAGGGTGTATCTTTGCTTTTGGAGGAAGATGGAGCTTGTATGAGAGCTCTCCAACTTTTTCAATCACTGTGAATGGCCCAGCATACTTGGGAGTTAGCTTCCAACTCTTGCTTTTGCGCACTGAATTCTGTATAGGGTTTTAAGTTTGATGTAGACGTGGTCTCCTATCTGAAGTTGGACTTCTCTTCTCCTTTTGTCAGCTTATTGCTTCATTTGGTTCTGAGCTTGAACCAAGAGCTGCTTAAAGGCGCTCAAGGTGCTGTTGAATGTCTCTTCTTTCTTGCAACAGTTGCTCAAGTCCATAGACTGTAGTAGTGAGGTAAGGATCAATGGTGAGATGGGATGGCTTGAAGCCATACAGATCTCCAAAGGGGGTCATGGCGATGGCAATATGGTAGTTAGGATTGTACCATCACTCAGCCATTGCCCATGCATTCCACCGCTTTAAGGGTGTTCCAGTCATGCAACGCAGGTAATTCTTAATGTAATGGTTGACTTTCCGTTTGGCTGTCTTTGTGGGCATGGTACGCTGTGCTTTGCTGTTGTTGGACTCCGAGGGTGTTAAGGAATTCCTTCCAGAAAAGGCTGGTGAAAGTTTGTCCCTGTTTGAAACAACACTAGCAGGTACCCCAAGGAGTTTATATATGTTTCCCAAACATAATTGTGCTAAGTGTGAAACTGTGTAAGAATGTGAAAGTGCAATGAAGTGTGCATATTTGGTGAACCTGTCTAAAATCACCCATAAGCCACACTTTATTTTTCGATGTTTGGCTGTGAGCTTGGCTGGATTCCAACAGTAAGGCCACGGCCTCCTATAATCGAGGTGCCATTCATAATGGCAGTTTATTGCTAAGACTGATTGCAAAATTGGGGTGTTTTTTCAAATCAGCCTGAGTCAACCCATCTATCCTTCAACCCGCTAATTGGGATGTGGTTTGTGGTCTGTCGACCTGTTGGGGCAGTTTAGGGGTTTTATTGAATACCCTACTGGTTAATGATTCTTTCTCCATTTGATGCGTGGGGTATTGTTCAGACACCTAATAAATCTGTTCATTTACTTGTTCTATTTCACGCCACCTTTTAGAAATTAATTCCCTATTTCTACTTCTCACCTTGGTAGTGTTAAAATTTAAACTCTCAGCAATGCCAATTTGTGCTGCTGGAAATATGGAAAATTGGGTGGAAATATGCATTTAAAATTTAAAACATACATGAATCTTGGGGAAAAATATGGAAACTTAGGTGGTCAAGTAGGTGGGGTTGTGAAACTAATTTTATCTTCTGGGTGAAGAATACTTCTTTATACTAATGCATGGACACTGTTGTACTTCTTAATTTTTCCACTATGGTAATAAAGTTTTATGGCTAACCTCAGTCAGAACCATATGGTTTCTTTATGCTAATTTTGCACCCAATTTTCTGTTTTTCTACAGGTTGTACATCCGATTCATGACCAGAGCTTGTTCTTGACCGCTTATCACAAAGCAAAGCTCAAGGAGGAATTTGGTTAGTTATTGGAACTTTATTGGGTTGTGCCTTTTGATATATTGTGTTTAATTACTTTTATTGTAAAATTCATATAGGAGTTGAACCTTGGACGTTTGTGCAAGAGCTTGGAGAGGCTGTTTTCATTCCTGCTGGATGCCCTCATCAAGTTATAAATCTTAAGGTACATCAACTTTCAGAAATTTCCGGCTCGTCCTTGCAGTATCTTATTAATCTTGAATACCCATTGTGTTCTGTGCTGTGAGTGATCAATATTTGCTATAAAATCTCAGTTCCTAATAATCTAGCTTTTGGTTTTCTATCCTCGATTGAGAGATGGAGCTGTAGACTTGTTTAAGGTTAAGATTTACGGTGACTAGTATTTTCAAAATTAATCTCCATATCACGTCTACTTTATATAAATTTTGCAAGGGTATTTCATGGTTAACTGATTATGTGGGTTTCATTGAGAAAGTATCATGTATAAAGGATGCCAAGCTTTTTAGTGCATGTTTGTGTGTGTTCTCTAGAGTGGGGATTAGAGTTTGATAAATTTGGATTAAGTGAAAGGAAGAAAACTAGAAAGTGAAAGGAAGGAAATTGACTAAATAGGAACACTCTAAGATGAAGCTAACTAGTAGTAAGTTCGATTGCCTGTAATAGAGGCTCCAAAATTGATAATAGGGAAAAGGAAGTTTGCAGTGTAAAAATACAATACAAGAGTACTTGTTAGTTGAAGAAAAAGGCTTTAGTATCTTGTCCTTGTAGCCACAGTAGTTGTCAAAGTCTTGACATGTGTTGTTCCTTTCCCTCATATAGATGCAACCTGCAAGTATATGTTTCAACTTTTATATCATGCTTAAATCCAACATGCTTCTCATTCTTTGATGTGTGGAAGAAAGAGTTTTTAGAAGTTCCCACTTGTTCCACAAGAATTAGCTAAACTCATTGGTTTCTCCATGGAAAGCCTGCTTTTCTCTTTACAACATGTTGATCAATCCCCCTGTTGTCGAGACTGAGGAATGTTGTGACATTGGAAGTATGTCTAGTTCCAGGTGTATGATCTGGATTTGCTTTCTAGATTTTCTCCCTTGGGAACTGGAAGTCTTAATACCAGAAGTTATTTGCCTGTTAATCTTTTCCTTCATCAGGTGCTGCCAAAATTATAAGAACTGGTGTTAATTGAACCAAAAGCTCTAGAAGGATTAGTAGAAAAGGGCAAGGAGCAGTAATAGATGCAATGCAGATCTGTAAATAACTTAATTATCCTACTTTATTGGTGCTTCTATAATTTGATAAATAGTTACCTTAGAATGTGTATATTTCTGTTAACTTTTCCCTTCCAATAGCCTTTGGTCAGTTAAATTTGATCTCATATTCCTCATTACAATTCTTCATATTGTTGGACTGGTGTCACATTGATGTTTTCTTGCGATTTCCAGTCTTGCATAAAAGTTGCTCTCGATTTTGTTTCCCCCGAAAATCTTGGAAAGTGCATTGACTTGACCGAGGAATTTCGTATTCTTCCCCAGAACCACAGAGCTAAGGAGGACAAATTAGAGGTATGCATGCTTTTGGTTTAATGATTAAAATATTTCCAGTATATTGTGTAATGTTTTATTTATAGGTCAATTGGTGGAAGCTGCTAATCTTATACCCCCCCCCCCTCCCCCCACAACAAAAAAAAAAAAATCGGTGGAAGCTAGTGGATTTTGCCAATGAAACTGACTGAAAGTGGTAATCAGTTTCTGTTGAATCCTGAATGCCAAGTTATAAAACCTGGTGTACTGGCTACCCTATTTATTCAGCTTGGTATTGCTTCTACCTTATCGTGAATGGAAAGTATATTAAACACTGAATTTATTTTAAGACCTAAAAAATAACATAAATCTTGTATAATATCTTTGTTCCAATCTCAGTCTGCTAATCAACTCTCTCATCTTGACCTATCTTTATCATGAACTTATGATTGCAGTCGCCTCTGCCAACTCCCAGATCCCCAGTCCTCCACCATCTATCTTTGTTGGCCGTTATAAATTAACATGCATGGTTTTCAAGGGCTCACTGAGTTCCTCAAAGACGTTTTTCCCCTTCAAAATCTCTGGACTTCTATCAAGATACAAATACAATGAGAAAACAGCATTTTCTCGATTTCTCCTTTTCCCACTGAAGATTGATGTGCACTTGCTTTAGTGTGTTTATTTGATTAAACTGGATTACTCCTTTCTCTTGAAAGTAGACAGGTTGCTTGTGTGGGTATGCCCCCATTATGCTTCTACCCTTTTCTTTCTAATTAACATCTCTTTCAAAGTGAATTTGATTTTGCTTTTGCAACCAAATACATGTATTTATTGTAGATTGTTTTTTATGGAACTTGAGTGTCAGTGCATATAAGTTGTTCACCTATAAACTTTGTGCTGTCGTGCCGCTGTTGCCTTGTTGTGTGATTTTAACTTGATTTAGTTAACGCTCTTATTGTTGTGGTGAAATAGGTAAAAAAGATGGCTCTACATGCATTAGATCGTGTGGTGGCTGATCTCAAGGGTCTAATCTTGTGAGTATGTATAGCTTTTAGGAAATCGTCTTACCAATTCTTTTAATCACCTTGAATTTTTATTTCTTTGGCAACCCAAGTTAAATACTGGATGATTTTTTCTCATCTATTGTCTTTGAGGAAAATGGTCGTGGATGATCAAGTGTTGGAAGTACAATAGAATATTTTTAAGCTTTCCTGTGTCTGCCGTAAAACGGAGAACTTGCAAATTCAAATTTCAAGTATTGATAAACTTGTAAGGGCATATTATATGATGTTTAGTGTTCTGACATTAGAAACTCTTTCCAGACCTGTAAAACAAGAAGCAGAGAAGCCGGAGTGTGGGGCTATGCCATCAGATCCTAACTCATGCCCAGATCCTAATGCATCTTGACCAATAACACTTGGATCAGATCTGGGTATCTACTAATCTACAAGATGTGAACTGAATTCCAGTTCCAGGGAAAATCAATCTTGGTGGCCCTGAATCTGATGGACTTGGATACAAAATATTATTTTCTAGGTTTGTTTATATATACAATACAATGTTGTCATATTTTTGTCTTATTCTCCTTTATCACTAAGTTACTTACTGTTCGGAGCTTTTTGTATAAATCTTGTTAATATGCACATATTATTGCCATCCGGTACACTCTTATCCCGGGCTCTGTTTGTTTGGAAGATTTTTTCAGTTCTCAAACATAAACACCAAACAATAATTATTCCTCAACACTATTACCAAAGACACCAAAAAACTACTTCAAATGTCCTTTCCAAGTTCTCGGCATTATTTTCTTACAGCTATCTATTAATCATTATATACGTATACGCCCAAGTTATAAACACACAAATACGTAAATAGTTATTATAAAAACTTTAATTTTGTCTTATTAATTCAATAAAAAATTGATTTACGCGATATATACAGTAAGAACTATTTCCTCTCATTCTCAAATCACTGTTAAACGAATTCATTTTATTTTAAAACATTCTCCAATAATTATGAATAAATATTAAAAAAATGCGTTCTCTAAAAATATATTTTTCAAAACACCCCATTTGCAACCAAACAGACCTAGATTATCCACTGATTTATTGACGAATAAAAAATTAAAAAAAGAAAAAAGAAAAAAAGAAGAAGACAACAATAACAACAACCAGAACCAGGTTTGTCTTGGAACAGTTGGTATTTGTGTGTTGCTAGATGTAGATGTCATCGGTATCATACCATGTTTTAGAATGGAGTTTGTGATCTTTTTTGTTTCTTAGTTTTCTGCAGAGATTAATAGTTAGCTGGGCAGCCACTTCGTTCTTCTAGCTCAAAATGAAAACTTAAAAAAAAATTAAAAATTAAAAATAAAATAAAATCAATCTTTGAATAAACTTTTTATATTCTTACTTGTGGAAATTAACAAAATTCTTGCCATGTCGTCTCCTGTTATCTTGCTGCTATCATTAGAAATTTAAAAAATACAAAGTCTCTTGATTATAAAATCGAAATTGGGAATTTATTCCATTGGTGCTAGCTCAACATTCGGTTTCTCTTTATTCTGAGTGGTAGTCCAAGTCAATCTCCTTTTTTCTTTTTTATTTTTCTCGGTTTGTTGGAATTAAGGTATTTTCTGAGGAAAAGTAGAACAAGGAGATGAAAAGGTAAAAGATGACAAAAATACAGTATAAAATTGCTTTTATATCTATGCTATAATAAAAGCATAAATATTCTGAGATGTTTTATCTTCTTTTTTTTTTCTTTTAATCTTAAATTCTTTTCTAAATTTGGAAGTCTCTTCTTCTTTTTTTCTTTTTTGGTCCTATAATAATCTTTTTGATTTCTAATCCAAATTAATGTTTTATAAAATTAAAGTTTTTAGAGCTTTTTAATCATAAATCCTGAGTTTATATAGAAGTTCATATTTGAGACTTATACTCATTTATATTGATCTTGTTGTACAGTGGCAAATTTATGAGATTTTTGTTTTTATTTTTTATTTATTTATTTTTACAAATTATCCATTTCTAGTTGCAATTTTTGAGTGAAAGGGAAAAATGAAATGACATTATCTTAAATAAAAAATGAATACAGTAAATATTTTATTAGGAATTATCATTTGTGACTTTTTTTATAATATTTTATTTTATTTAACTCTTTCTATCGTCCATTTCAATAAACTGACTTTCATGCGGATAATTTTGATTATAAGGGTAGTTCGGTAAGTTAATTAAAGCTAGCTTGATATATTAAATTAACTAATTAGGTAAATAGGCCAGAGAGCCAAGGAACAATTCAATCCCATGAAGAAGGCAAGAAAAACCCTAATGGGCTTAAGCCCATCAAGGAAAAACTATAAATATGAAGCTCTAAAAAGAATTTGGGTGTAAGAAATCATTTGTAGAAAAACTGTGAACTCTCAAGAATGTTCGAGAAATAGAGATATGTCTGCGCGCGTTCTAAAGGAAAAGAACCAACATTTTGTTGTTTACTGGAAAGAACTTCACTTTATTTCGGGGCAGCATAGAACATTGAGAATTGTGAATCTAATGACCAAGTAGCCCCTAATGTTGCCCTAAAAGTATTGGCTTGTTTGATGAAGAGTGTCTTTGCTCGAATTTGGTTAATGTGGCCACTAATGCATGGAGGAGCCACAACAATCCTATTATTGGAACTGGGGGGCTCTATCCCTCTCAGAGCAAACCACTTGGAACGTAACCCTAGACAAGGTGTCATCTCTCTTATTCCTCACCCATAAATGGACTTCTACCTCTCACTTCAAGAAGACCCCTCTTGGTAATCGCCTACGGCGATGTAGGTATGGACTCGTTTGCTAGCACTCCCATGTATGAAAAAGACGGTGAACTCATACATGCCTGTGATCGCTCATGAGACCAATAAGCACAAAGAATATGACAAAGGAGGTAACCAAAGCAAAAAGCTAGAAGACTGTGAATGCAGTCCTCTCGAATGACCCCCACCTACGCACCTCTCACTGCTCCAAGAACGGAGATTCAACCACATACTACAACATGGTCTCATCCAGCACCACTCTTTGAAGATGAAGAAGAACCCAACGAAGTGAGGATTAGGCGACTAGTGCCGCTTCCACTGCAGCAGCGAACACACCATTGAGTAGTGTGAACATAAGGGATGAGATCAAGAGGTTGATCCAGGATGGGCACCTTAAAGAGTATGTGGCATAGAGGCGAAACAATCCTAAGGAGATATCTACAGTTAAAGAGATCCATCACCACATGCAACTGTTGATGAACGTTTGGAGCTTAAAAATTATAGTATTTGCGTAATTGGAATGACCTCCCACCTATCGGGGTCTTCTTGGAGCTCAATGAAGGTTTGTTCAATGGTTTGTTCAATGTTAGGATGGTGTCGACACAAGTAGCAGCACATGAAAAAGTCCATGATGTTGATCCCATACTGGGTACCTTTGAATCTCGACCCTCAACATCTAGTTGTTGCTCAATAGAATCTAAGACATCAAGGGTGAGGGATGGTTCCTAGCGTGTTTACTTCTACAAAGTTGATGTCTTGCAATATACCTTTGCCTTTGTCTCATTTTTTATTGTCTTGCGGTCCTTTGGTTTGGCCAGTTCAGGGAATGGGGTTCCTAACGCTCTTCAAAGTATTAGCATAACATTCTCTAGCTGCTCTCATGTCACCAATAACTTCTCCAACCCATTCGATATATGGAACTACAACTTTTTGTGGTATGTTGAAATTATTGCTTGTAATAGGTTCAAGGTAGCTCTTCCCAATATAGCTTGCATGCAAACGAAGTCTTGACGACCAAGAACCTAATTGTCTTCGTTGCCATCTTTGGGTGAGTGTCTAGGAAAAGAGCTAATGATATTTCTCCTAGGGCTTCTATTACGTCACATGTGAAACCACCATGGGATGTTGATCTTCTACAATTATGCATTACCCATTCCTAGCTGGAGAAATGCGTCATGGAATAAGATGTTCACAGAATTGCCATTGTCTACTAGTATCTTTTTTACCTTAAAAGTTGGCTAGAGATGCAGAGATCACTAGTGCATCATTTTGGCTTCTTTCCCTAGTTACATGTCTTCCTTTCTAAAGGTGATACAGGGTGTACGTGAATGCACTTTAAATATCCCTAAGATGGGATCTACCATGTGAGCTTCTGTTTGCTTTTTAGCTTGTGCTAGTCCCTTTTTAGCGTTGGCAGAGTCTTCACCAAGAGGTCCTCCTAAGATTATTGAGATGACTGCCACCATAAGGAGGTTGTCAGGGTCACGATGTCATCAGTATTCCTTAGGATTTGAGCGATCATCTGATCACCGTAGACAGTCTTCACTTACTTTTACTGGCAATCCCTTCTTATACCTGGATGGTGTTTATGTCACGTACTCCTTGAGATATCCTCTTTAAATTAATTTTTCTATTTCACCTCTCAAGTGCCTTTACTTATCCGTATTGTGTTTGCCGTTGCAGTGGAAGTAGCACCATTTGTTTAACTTTAGCTTCTTGGGTCTTTCATGGTTTCCCAATGGCATTTATTGAATGAGGCTGTGTTGCAAGGCTACTATCAAAATCTCTACTCTAGGGACGGTAAGAGATGTGTATGTGGTGAGAACATAAGGAGGGTTATGTCTACGATCTCCTTGCTTCTTATTGGTACTATTCCTTTTGCTGTGTGCCATCTATTTATGGGCTTCCTGAGCAATTATAGATTCTTTTATTTGGATGTACTTCTCAACGGCCATCAAGAACTCCTCTAGTGTGGTAGGAGGTTTCCCAACAATTGATTCCTTGAATTTCAGGTGCTTCAAATTCTATTAGATGATACTAGGCAGAAGCTCTTGACTAACATATGAGGGATCTCATGGACAACTTAGAAGAAGCAGTTGAGGTAAGTCCTTAAGGACTCTCCTTTCTTTTGCTTAAATAGATAAGTCGTCATTTTAGGGTACCTATGGTTGATGGAGAAGTTCTGGAGGAAAATTTATGCCAATACCTCTTATCTAGTGATGGATCCTACCGACATCTGGTTTAACCATGTAACAACATGTTTGGTAAGGGTGGAGTGGAAAGCCTACAATATGCAGCTTTGCTCAAATTGTAGAGCTTCATCCTTGCCAAAAAGTTACTCAAGTGACTGTAGTGTCATTGAACTCCGACAATGAACTACTTTTGGTTTGGGGAAGTGCTTCCAAAAGGACGAGCCTGCTGCACGGGTGTCTTCTCAGGTGCAAGTTGTGAGTCAAGATAGGTTCTAATGCTGGATCGATACTTCTAGTTAGTGACTCTCCATATCCTCTGATGCTAGGGTCACTTAGCTACTTGGCTTGTGAGGTCTTAATCTCGTGTGCATTCTCACCTCTCTTGCTTCTTTCTTTATGAGTTCCCACAAATTGTGCCAAAATGATGTTGCATGGAAATAGAGTGAGATCTTTTCTGGTTAGTAGAATGTTGGTTCGTTTCCTCTAGAATGTGCATAGAGAAATTCCTGTTCCTCAAAAGTTATTGAAAGTTTATGGTTCTTTTTCGAATGACTTCTTCTATCTAAGTTCTTTTTGGGACTTAGCATTTATAGTTTTTGTCGTGATGGACTTATGCTCATTAGGATTTTTCTTCCCTTTTTCAGTTTCAATGGTCTTTAGGCTCTCCGGCCCTTTTACTTAATTAGTTGATTTAATTAATTGGTTCATCTTTGATTAATTTACTGAATTACCCTTATAGTTAAAATTATGCACATCAATATGCAATAAAATAGTGAGCAAGTATGTTACCAAATTAATTTGCAATATCGTTTTTCTCGACCTTTTTCTGCTACTTCTTGATTTCATATCTTTAGACTCCAAGTACTCTTCACTTTCCTCTTTAATTGTGAAGAGAAATCTTAGCGGCCTTCCAAGGTTGTGCACTTGCATCTACCCTGTTTCTGCCCCATCCTCACTGTAACCCTTTCAATCCCAAATCTTTGCTTGAGCCTATCTCCAAATCCTCTTATTTTATTGGTTGTGGGTTTCTCACTTAGTTGGTAAGGTCTGGATTATTGCCGGCACTGTTAATATAGATGGACCTTATCCAGCAGAAGAGAAAAGAAAATTTATCAAAATCTTTGTTTCTAGTACGGGGCTATTTTCTTTTTCCACCTAACAAGTAGTAAAATTTCGCCACAAGACCCGTTAAGGTGCAACCAAAAACAAAACTCAAACCAATTCCTAAACCACTAAAAGATCCTATTTTGTTTTTGAAAACATTTTATTAAGATTTCACATTTATGTATTCATACGAAATTTGCTGCACTAGAAATTCAATAAGTTAAAAAAAAAAAGCACAGTTTGGAAACTTCTTGGGGGTATTTTAGAGGTGTCAAAACGGGCCGGGGCGGACTGGCCCAGCCCGACCCGGCTCGCAAAAAAAATCGGCCCAACTCGGCTTGCTTAATTTTTTAATATGGGCTGGGTTGGACTGGCTCACTTGAATACTCGTCTCGAACTGAAATTTTACAACCCGAGATCGGCTCGCCTCACGGACCGTGGGCTAGCCCAGCTCGTGGGCTAAATGAGCCGGCTCGCGGGCTAGCCCGCTTAGCCCACAATATTTTTTTAATTTAAATTATAAATTATAATTTTTAAAAATTTAAGAATTTATAATTTTTAAATTATAAATTATAAATTATAAATTTATAATTAAGAATGTATAATTTATAATTTATTACTTTATAAATGTATAAATCAATAATTAAGAAATTTTAATTTTTAAATTATAGATTTATAAAAATTAAAAATTAAAAAAAAAAAATTGAGAAAGGTGAAAGACCATATTGCCTCAATTTGAAGAAGACGATGAAGAATGGCTTGAAACTACATCCACAATCATATCTCAATCCGAGAGCGATTTAGATAACTTGAGTGAACGATCGATTTATCATTGGACATGTTTAGATGTTTAGATATTACAAAGTTGTTTTTATTATTATTATTATGTACTTTCATTTAGAGGTTTGGTCAAATCCACCTCTATGTAATTATTTTTTCTAAATTAATGACAGGTAGAGGGGTCCATGCCACACCCTTCACCACCTTATTTGGTGGTGTTTTTGGAAAAATATAATTGATGAAAAAAATTAATATAAGTATAAATTTCTAAGTTTTTATAAAAATTTAAGTGTTGTAAAATATTAAAAATCACATAAGTATAAATTATTAAGTCTTTTAAAAAAGTATAAGTGTTGAAAAAAAATATTAATAATCACATAAATATAAAAACTTCAAAATTTTAAATTCATTTTAAAAAAAAAAAAAAAAAAGAAACTTCAATTTTCAGCCCGTCACGGTCCGGGCCGTAAACGGCCCGCGAGTTGGCCCGACTCGACTCGGGACCGCCATTAACCGTTTGTTAAACGAGCCGGGCTGGCTCGGGCCGGCTCATTTGACACCTCTAGGGTATTTCCCTGGGAAATAACCAAGAAATATATATCTACTAAGCCCTTAAGATGGATTAGCCTCTTTTCTTGAAACCTCGCTGTAATTCTTCACAGTTTGGATTGACAATGTTGTTTTATCGGGCGAAAGTATAGAAAAATGGGTCTCTTCTTCCTGTAGAAATATTGTCGGCGACTGGAGGAAGGGAAAAAACAAAACAAAAAAAACTGTTTCATTCGAGAGGAAAGTCAGGAAAGATAAGAGAGAGATGAAGAGAATGACAGGAAAGTTTTGGGGAAAGAGAGAAATTCTCAACCAATTAAAAAAGGAAACAACTAAAATGAGCGCATTATGGTCAATTTAGATGGTGCGTGTGAATTCAAAAAATAAACTTGAGATAGGGATAATGGGTGGGGATTGAATAAAAAATTGGAAGTAAGTTAGGGTTGATTACGGTTCGATAACTATAATTTTAACTTACATCATACATCTCTTAAAAAATTGACACGTGTACAAATATTTTTTTTAAATTAATAGTAATTAAATTAATTTACTATACTAATTGTTTTTAATTAAATTAAAAATAAAATAATTTTAAATATGAAAAAACTTAAATATCCTTCTCAAAAATTAATATATAACTAAAAAAAAAAATTAAAATATGATTACCTAAAAGATAGAAAAAGAAAACAAAAAAATAAATTTTAAATTAAACCAATTCCAATTCCCATTGACATTATGTAGACTTTTGGTTTCTTTGAAAAATTATTATTATCAATATCTTTATTAATACATCATACATCATACAGTGAGTATTTTCATGAACTTTACAGTACCTAATAATAATCCAACAAACCTCATAAGCCAAAACTTTAGATAATATTGGCACTTGTGCAGCACCGAATGGATTGGAGATGTGGAATCAATACTTTCTTCCTTGCTGCAAATAAAGGCTCAACTGCCATCCATAACTCGATCTCTTCAGCTGATCCAATTCCCCGCAAGACGGGAAAAATCTTTGATTCCCAGTTTTCAAATGACTTTTGTTTTAGTTATATATTAATTTTTGATAAGAATATTTAAAGTATTTCATATTAAAAATTATTTTACTTTTAATTTAATTAGAAAAAGTTAGTATAGCAAATTAACTTAATTATTATTGATTTAAAAAAAGTAATTTGTACATGTGTTAATTTTTTAAGGGGTGTAGGATCTTAGGTTAAAACCATAGGTATTGGACCGTAGCCAACCACAAGTAAGTTTTGGTACTTTCAAATAAGTTCTCCTAAACATATTATCCATTTAAATATCAATAAAAATAAAAAATGGGAAAGAACAAAACAATAGGTTTAGATAAGTGGATAGATTATATTAGACTTCACATATATATTTGTTTAATTAAGAAGTCCTAATTATGATTGACACTGACATGTTATGCTTCCTTTTTGGTTTAAAAATAATTTAGTTTATGTGAGCATTTTGATTAAACTTTGAATTTTATGATTTGATTAAATTCCTTAAGGAAAAAATATATTATATTTAATTTGCACGTTAACTGGTGTGTGTTCTTTTTTGAAAATTAATAAATGAGCTCAAGGAAGCATGATTCAAACTTAATCTTTTCATTTTGTCACAAAGTTTGCCAAATGTGAGCTTTTTGTGAGTCAAGTTGGAAGTCAAATGCAAATATTTGGAAATTCGCGAACCAACGCGGGAGTTTTTAATTTTGAAATATGCTATATATATATATATATATATATTCATTTAATTTATAATAAGAGTGCTCATAAAGATAATAATACAAATGTTTGTAACAATGTCAGTGACAAATTAAAATAAATTTTATATTATCATAATATAATAATTTTGAAATATATTGGTATTTAGTAAGTAAATATCATGCATAATTGTTACAATCAGGAGAGAGCCATGAAAAAGATGGAGATCGAGAATTCTCGCGATTATGCAGAAATGCGAATTGCATTCGTTATGGCAGCTGTAAACATACGTATACAACATGCATGCATTTTGCATGGCGGAACAGAAATAAGTTGACCTAACTAACAGCTCAGCTAACTATTTAAGTACTACGTACTTTCTATAACAGCTCAACTAACTGTGATTAACTTTCCACAATTAGAACGTAAAACCCTAAGCTAATTGAGATTAGCTGATTTTGTCTTCTTGAGACATTGACAGATTTTATTAGTTTCAATTTTGAAAATATTATTTTAGAAAAAAAGAAAAATAAATTTAAGAAGTAAAACCTTGATTTCAAGTAAAAGAGAATTAGCGCTAATATTATTTAGTGACTAATATTGAAAAAGAATGAATGATATATGGTTTTGATAAGTAAAAAAATAAGAATTAAAAGGATAGTGGAGATTTAGGAGAATCGAAAGTAATAAAATTTAAATTTATATTTTTAATTAATTATTTATTGTAAGTTTAGCTAATAAGGCCTCCAAATTAAAGGCCTTATACTTGTTTTTAGGCCTAAAGTGTTTGAAAAAAATAAACATACATATGAGGCTTTTAGACTAAAGACCTAATATTATTAGGTCTATAATATTAAAAATAAAAATAAAAATTAGGTCTTATATTTTCATTTTTGAGGCCTAAAATATAGAAGAGAATACATATAGGAGACATTCAAAATTTGGAGGCCTAAGGCGGTTGTGTTTTTTGGCTAAAGGTAGAGCCACGCCTATGAACTGGCATGAGTTTGATAGCAGCTGTGGTGACTTTGTCTGGGATAAAATGATAGTCTATCTCGATGTGTTGGAAAATCGGAGTGGAGAAGAGAGTCTGAATGTGAAGCGTAACTCTGAAGTCTTGGATGAGCTTTGGTACTCTGCTTCAGCTAAGGAGGGGGAGATAGTAGACTTGTTTGATTTCCATGAAATGAGTAAACTTGATGTTAAAGAATGGAATCACCCCAAAATCTAGTAATTGTATCTAAAATATAATGTTAGTCATAGTAATGCAAGTGTCAAAACTAGATAAATTTATCATAAGAGAACTCAAACTATTTTACTTTAACCGAAAAAAAATAATTACTAATATTAACAAGTATATTAAAAAATAATCAAATAATAGAATTCATATTAATTTAAAAATAATTTTTTATTATGAGTGAGTGGGTTTAATTAATTTAAACACAAGTTGGTAAAGATTCTACTATAAATAAAATTCGCTAAAGTTTGATAATATTAAAATGAATTTGAATATAAGCTAAAGGGGTTCAATTCAAAATTTTAAAATTAACCTGAGCCTAAATCTCAAAAAAATTTAAAAACTCGTCACCAAATTTAACTAGTTTGTAGCTTTATTCACAAATACTTGCATTGGAAGCCGTCGTCGGCGGGACTCGAACCCCACTTGTTCGGATATCCACACAAGTGGGGGTGGCTTTCTCTTTTTCCAAGTGTATGGCTATGAATAAAGCCCAAATACATTTCCATTACTAGATTCTTCGTGAACGAACATCCACTGCATAAATCCAAATGGAATGCCACTAGAAACATCTCTCATTCTTTTATTTAAACTTTGCTTTCTTCTTTACATTCCCTCCAAAATCACCAACTTCCCACACCAAGGACCTGAGAAAAACTTCAATTTTTACCACGCATAAAATCAAATCACTTCTTGTTTGCTGTTCAGACTTCAAACAAGGTTTTTGAACTTGGAAAAAAAATCAAAAAATGTCCCCCGCTGTTTCTGTATCTGCCTCTTACCTTCCTATTTGCAAATTCCAAGACTTACACCTTCCCAAGAGTATAGAAACAAATCCATGCCAGAAATCACCTCTGGAGACCAAATTTAGCAGAAGAAAACTAATGAGCACTACTGGGTTTACCTTTTTAGGAGGGGCTGGGGCTGTAAATCAGCCTGGAAAAGTAGCAGCAGCAGAACCTGAGAGCCCGGCGGAGGCTACATCAAGTAGAATTTCATACTCAAGGTTTTTGGAGTATTTGGATCAAGATGCTGTCAAGAAGGTGGATTTCTTTGAGAATGGGACAGTGGCAATTGCTGAGATATTCAATCCTGCACTAAGCAAAATCCAGAGAGTCAGGATTCAGCTGCCTGGATTGCCACAAGAACTCTTGAGGAAACTCAAGGAGAAGAATGTTGATTTTGCGGCGCACCCCATGGAAGTTAATATGGCAGGAGCCATTCTTGATTTGTTGGGAAACTTGGCTTTTCCATTGATACTGTTAGGCACTCTGCTTTTGAGACGTTCGCCTTCCAACATTCCTGGAGGACCTAACTTGCCGTTTGGATTGGGAAGGTAAGTTGAGAGCATATGAACTTTTGTAGATATGAAGATTTCTATATTCTAAATCGAGATTTTTTTTCCTTGGAACCAAAGACCCTTTGTGAGAATGACATCTATCTATGTGCAGGAGCAAAGCTAAGTTCCAGATGGAACCCAATACAGGAGTAACATTTGATGATGTAGCTGGAGTTGATGAAGCAAAGCAAGATTTTCAAGAGATTGTTGAGTTTTTGAAAACTCCTGAGAAGTTTGCTGCAGTAGGGGCAAGAGTACCAAAGGGAGTGCTCTTAGTTGGTCCTCCAGGAACTGGGAAGACTCTGCTGGCTAAGGCCATAGCTGGAGAAGCCGGAGTACCGTTCTTTTCCCTCTCAGGATCAGAATTCATTGAAATGTTTGTTGGGGTTGGAGCTTCAAGGGTGAGAGACTTGTTCAACAAGGCTAAGGCAAATTCTCCCTGCCTGGTTTTCATCGACGAGATAGATGCTGTCGGAAGGCAGAGAGGGACTGGGATTGGTGGAGGAAATGATGAAAGGGAGCAAACACTTAACCAATTGCTAACTGAAATGGATGGTTTTAGTGGAAACAGTGGAGTAATTGTTATTGCTGCTACTAATAGGCCTGAAATTCTTGATTCTGCTTTGCTTAGGCCTGGAAGGTTTGATAGACAGGTTACTGTAGGGCTACCAGATGTTAGAGGGAGGGACGAAATACTGCAGGTTCATAATAAAAACAAGAAGTTAGATAGGGATGTTGATATCAGTGTTATTTCGATGAGAACCCCGGGATTTAGTGGGGCAGATCTAGCAAACCTCATGAATGAAGCTGCTATTCTTGCTGGTAGGAGAGGCAAAGATAGAGTTACTTTGAAAGAGATTGATGACTCAATTGACCGAATTGTAGCAGGAATGGAGGGAACCAAGATGACTGATGGGAAGAGCAAGATTTTAGTGGCTTATCATGAAGTTGGGCATGCTGTCTGCGCGTAAGTCTTCAATTCATCCTGAATCATGTTTACTAAGTTAAGTTTGTCTGAAGATCAATTCTAGGAGCTTATTGCTTTGCGTTTGCGTTCTGCCTGACAGGTCCTTGACTCCTGGACATGATCCCGTCCAGAAGGTTACATTGATCCCGCGAGGACAGGCTCGTGGGTTGACATGGTTTATACCTGGAGAAGATTCTACACTAATCTCGAGGAAGGAATTATTTGCTAGAATTGTGGGAGGTCTAGGAGGTCGTGCAGCAGAGGAAGTAATCTTTGGGGAAGCAGAAATCACTGCTGGTGCAGCTGGAGACTTGCAGCAAATAACTCAGATAGCTAGACAGGTAGATTTCAATCAAACTTCCATTTTAAGGCTAATATGCAAAAGAAAATTTTCTTGCTCAACTAATGGAGTGAAATTCTTTTATCTTTTCTTGTTCTCAGATGGTTATAACCTACGGAATGTCTGAGATTGGACCGTGGGCATTGGTTGATCAAGCTGTACAGAGCAGTGATGTAGTGTTGAGGATGCTAGCAAGGAATCAAATGTCGGAGAAACTTGCAGAAGACATCGACAACTCTGTTAGGCGAATAATCGACAGTGCATATGAGATTGCAAAGAACCACATAAGGAACAACAGGGAGGCTATTGATAAGTTAGTTGAGGTGCTGATGGAGAGGGAAACTCTCACTGGCAATGAGTTTAGGGCAATACTCTCTGAGTTTACTGATATCCCTTCAGAAAATGTTAACAGGAAACCTATAAGAGAGTTGATTGAGGCCTAAGAAGCTAAACCAATGTACAGAAACAATATTGACACTTGCCTGTACTGCACACGTATTGTAAGAAAAACATATAGATGGTGATAAGTAGCCCATGCTTGATCACTTGCTATACTTTGCCATCAACATACGGTAAGAATTTGCAATTCAAATATATTTACATGGACAACACTATGCCTCCATGAAATGAACTAGAGATGCCAACATGCGATACAAGGAAATGACTAACAAACCAACGAGCGCAAGGAAATTAATGACACTTGACACCTGATGTACAGGGATGTGGTTACACCTTCTGAACCCAATGTATCAACTAAGAACCTAAGAAGGCATCAACCCTCGCATTTGCTTTTCTTGACAGAAACTTCATGCAAATAGGTGGATTTACACCTGCCAAAGCTAATATTGAACTAGGCAAGGTCCATATCCCGTCACCACAAATCAATCCTGAAGCTACCGCAGGTCCAAAAGCATCAGCCTTAGCCTTGTCAATCCTCTCCCAAATGAAAAGTATTAAGCTCCCAACGCACATATCGATGGTAAAGTATGCTCCAAGATAGAATGGAATGGCCATGGCCATGGGAAGGGGAATGAATTTTGCCCATTTTGTGCCTACAGCGTCTCTGGTGGCATTGATAACAATGGCAGCAATAAAGAACACATAACATAGCGTAAGACAGTGCTTTGGCAAAGATGAAAACCCTTCGACCCCCAAGATTGCCATGTTGCGGTAGACAAGAGCATAAGGTGCGGAATATTGTGAACCAGGCATGCCGAAATCATGAAAAGCCTTATAAAAGAGCCAAAATACACAAGGCGAAATAACACAACCCATGGCCGTTCCAATGATCTGGCTGACGAACATGGCCCGTGGAGACGCAAGGGTCATGTACCCAGTCTTGAAGTCCTGTGTGAGGTCAGAGGCAGTTGACACGATATTCATCATGACTCCACAGGCGGCTAATCCTGCAAGTACACCACCATGGGATGCTCCAGCCCATGCACCAATTACAAATATTGCCAACTTCCCGTAAGTAGATGCCAATGACCAGTCAGTAAGCCCACATCCATATGCATTGCAGAAGGCTAGCGTTGGTGCAAATATATATATGACCACAATGTAATACCATTTGAGCGGGTGAAAGATGTGAGGAAGTGTTATAGTAGAGATGATTGCGATGGTGATATAGCCGGCAATTGCAACCCATGTAGGTATTTGGTCCTTGAGAAAAAGTTGGGTTCTACGCTGATCATCATAAGATAAAGCAGGAGTTGAAGGAGAGGACTGGCCACCTACTGGGAGGACATGTCCTGCATTTTTGTCACGGAGTTGGTGGTACAACCCAAATAAAGTGCGGCCAAGGACCTTAAAGAAGTTATAGAGGCCATCACCAAGGATCATGGCTATAGCTATGAAGACCTGAAGGGTAAAAAAGAAAGATGAAACATTCAAAATCTGCAAAATTTGGTGAGTTCTGTTACGCACACTTAAAAAATAAAGAAAAAAAAGAGTACCTTATAACCTTGCAAGCCATGAAGGCTGCTGGACGAATATTCAGCAGAGTACCAGTCACCCTTCCTGTCCTCTATGAGTGGCCACATTAAACCCCATGATAGTATAGCACCCACTAACAACGATATGTTGATAAGATAGGGACATATCATGCCAACACCAACATATGTTGCTGAGAAATCGAAGTAAAACCTGGTTTTCAATCAACACAGAGTAAAAAGTGAGAATCATAAAATGGCCTTAAGTGCAGATTCTTCTCTGTGAATGTGCAAGCTTGGCCGAGTACATAACTTAATATACCAGAAACTGTGAATGTAAAAATGTTCTTAATTTATTTTAGATACCAATGGACATCTGTTGAGATGCAGGAATAAGTAGAACGAGGATCTAACATTCCATAATTCGATTATAAGCCAAAAAAGTTTGTTATATGTCAACACCTGTTCTCATAAGCTTTTAAACCGAATGTAGGAAAATTCACAAATCCACAGCCATCTCCTGCAGTGAAAAACCATTGGAAGAAGCCCCACAGGAAGCTGAAAGAGAAGAATTTCCCCAAGGTTCTTACTTGTTTCCTGGATTGAGGCAATGAAAAGATATTAGGAGATCCATATTGAAATAGCTTGATTGTGTTGGCATCAAATAATAGTGAAGAGTGACTCACTTTGCTAGCTTGGCTCCTTGAGGAGTGTGAAAGCTATTGATCAGATGAGCAGTTGCAGTCCCACTTGGATAAATTAATTTGAAATCTATGATCATTATCTGAACACAATTTAAGAAAGTATAAATAAATCCACAGTCTCATTCAAATGGCAGCAAATTCGAAGTCAAAAGTCATCGTCTACTTAGCTCATTACAAGTATGCTGTAATGTATATAATGAAGCACTGTTGAGTATGAGAATGTACCTTCCGAAGGGGCACTACAGAAAAGAGTCCCAAAAAGCTAACCACAAAAAGGAATCCAATCATCCATGAGAGTGATGGATTCTTGACATTTTGAGAGTAATTAGCTTCAGTAGATTGTTTGGCAACAACTTCACTCATGCCAAAAAGGTAGCTTCCAAAACCTCCTGATGATGCAATTTAAGTTAAGATTTTAAGGAGATTTGCTTTGTCCAAAAGTGAAGAAAAAAACCCCAAATAATCACATTAGTAAGTAAAGAAGACAATGAAACCACAAGATCCTACATAATTCAACTCAAATTCGAGCAAGAATTTCTCCATAATTAATTACTAAAATTTGGAAGCCATTCTGGCATATGAAACAAAGGTGAAATCTCATGGGAATCCACCACAAATTCCACTGGATCAGCTTCCATAATTACTACCAAGAATCACGCCCACAGTCACATGTGACCGCTCATCAACGTGGTCAAAGAAAATTCGTGAAATCCCTTGTGTTCTCCTCATTCTTACTTAAACCACTATAGCAAGTCTAGGATACCAAGTCAATTCTTGGTTATAAAATGTACTACTGTTTTTGATATATTAAAAAAGTACTTATATCACAAGCAAATAATTTTAATAGATTAAAAAGTCACGTGAATTCTACAAAAGTATAAAAGACAACCTTTGACATGTGAGTGATCTCTAGACCAAACACAGAGTATGACAGCAATAAATATATGCCTCTTCACTTTCCATAATTCTAGAAATATATATATATATATATATGTATAAAATAAAAAAAAATAAAAAATATTTATGTATTCTAATTAGGAATTATGAAATGTATTCAACTTTGACATTTCCGATACGCGGACCCATTATCATCATAACCTAAAGAGTGGAATTAAAAGAAAAATCTTGTGGTCCAGATTAGTATCCTTTAATTCTACGGTTTTGTCCAGATTAGTACCCTTTAATTCTACGGTTATGGTCCGTCCCACCGCAGTGCTAGCACGCTTCTTTTTTGGATCTTGAATATTATACAAAAAGATAAAACTTTTCCATCCAAAAGATAATCTTGATAGAGCCCCCAATCATAACATGAAATTGTTTATATAAAAACCTAAAAAGAAAATTATGTAATAAGGAGAATCACATCATATCGACATAAAAATTTATATTATTTTGTTTCACTCTGCAAAAACCTCTATTTTTTAAGTGAATCCAAACAAAAAAAAAAAAAAAAGAAAGGTGTCATCAACTCACACTCCAGTGGTCATTTTGGAATGTATTATTGCCTGACCACAAAGGATTACAGATAAAATCAATATATGTATATGTGTGTATATGTATAAAAGATGTACTGACCGCTGAAGGCTATGCCGGAGGTGGCGACAACACAGGTCTGAATAACGGTGTTCTCTTGCCGAGTAAAAGGCTGCTTCAGCAGCCCAGACTTCTCAAGAAACTTTGTCCACGTCTTCACAAAGAAGAATCCCAGAAGGCCAGCGGAGACGTTGAGAGAAGGGATAATCCCAGTTGTCAGATTCAGCTTCATCACTATGAAAGTGAAGAGAATACCCAAAACAAAGCTGACAACGAATGCCCTCAAAGTTAACTGCTTCTCCCATGACGGCACCTCTTTGCTCTCGAATATCTTCTCTACGGATTCATCTTTTTCCTCGTTCTCCTGTCCCTCGAAATTCCTCTCGTTGTCGTCCCCGTCAGTTTTCTTGGCGATGCTCGAGGACCGATCCATCTCTTTCGGACTTCTTGTTTTCTTTTTCTTTCAATGTTACTTCAAGTTTTTGTTGTGTGGGTGGGGTCTTATAGGGTGAGAGCCGAGTGGGCCGGCGGGGTTATCGAAATTCTGTAGTGGTGTCGTTTTAGGTTTTGGGTGGGGTGGCCTCGAGGTGATCAACAGGCCGCGGTATACAGTACATAAAGAGTTGGGCGTGTGTGTAAACGTGGGCTGGCTTTTTCAATGTTTTCTAGGCTTTGGATAGGAATGTTGATGTCGATTGGGGTGGGGTTGGCTGTGGGGAGAGCGTTAAATTCGGATGATCCAATTTTGTGTACAAATGTGTTTATACATAATAAAATTAAAAAATTAGGATCTACTTATTTTTAATTCAATAACATAAATTTCATAAATAATTTTTGAATTTAGCGGATTGGATTTAGTGAATTTTTAATGTGTGTGTATAAATAAAAAAATAAAATTAAAAAGGAGGCACAATTATATGTATACTATTGTTTTTGTGTCATGTGAATATTATTTATATTTACTATGTATGTTGGTTGACATGACTATTATTTTTTATTAAATAAATATAAAATAGGAGGTGATATTGACTTTTCAAAACTCCTACTTATTATTGAAAATCTATACTATTATATATAGCACAACGGTGTGGGATCCATAATTACCCAATTTTTATTGTAATTTTGGTCAAGTGGCAAATTTTTAGAATTTTGAGTTTTTTAATTAAATTCAAAAATTTTCATTAATTGTTGATCATTATCCTAACCGATATGATCATATCTTATCTTTGATTTTCTTTCAACAAATAAATTTAAAATTCAAAAGGTGTTTTATGATCACCGAATTAAGGACTAATACAAAAAAGTTATCTATAAATTTCATCTCATTAAACAAATCATAACTTATTTATCTCTACTTTCACTCTTCCCCTTCTTCTTCAGGATAACTCTTGCATTCTAGATTTTCAAGTAAACTTTTATTACATTCTATCAACATTCATATATTTTTCTCATCTTTATATTGATTCATTTTCAATATACGCATGAGAAACATAACACCATGTATAGATGTATTTGTTGCTCAATTATCATTTAAATCTTTGTTTTTCCTTCTTTCTTTCTTTTGTTCTTTTGTGTGTGTGTGTGATGAATAAATGTTTTGCTGAAATAAAAGATATTACAGCAGAATTGTAAGTAGATGATCTATATTTAATAATGATAAACCTAAAACATTAGAAAATATTTTTCTTTTCAATTACTTGCAGACCACCTTACTTCTTTTTTTCCTTTATTTTCACATCCGCTTTTGTCATTTGGGGTTTTGAACCTTTACCAGAATGTGTAAGGTAGTTCTTTAAGTTGCAAGTGTTGCTCTTTTTCTTTCTCTTTTTCTTTTTTTTCTTTCTTTCTTTTGTCAATTATAATAATTTGGTTTAGTTTGTAATTTGTTATAATTCCTTTTTGTTGGGTTAATATTTTTATTCAATATTCTCTAAGTTCATATGTATTTTTCTTTTCTTTGTTTTGGACCATAAATATCATGTTTGAAAGGTATCTTTTAATTCTAATTTTGGAAATTATTATTGTTATTTTCACTTTCATTATTTTGTTGTGGTTTTTATTCTTTTTTTTTTTTTATCAAATTAATTCAATTTTTTTAAGTTACCTTTGTGTAAATCATGTATGTATAATATATATATACATATACATATATATATATGCACCAGCTTTTCACTTTTCATATTTACTTGGTTTTAAGGACTACTTTTTAATTTGTTTTTTCATTTTCATCAATTAATTTAGTTTTATTTGTTCATTACAAATCCGTTTTATTTGATTAATTAAATAACCCAAGTTTCTTTATAAATATCCTATTTTGATGTGTTACATAATTTTTATAGTTTTATCCCTATTTATAATTTTACTTTATTTTTTTTGTATGCAACAAGAATTTCTTAGACAATATTTTATATATTTCTGAACTGCTTCTTGATTTAATATAGAATATTCAAACTAATAAAGAATCTAAGTATTTTGGATCAAAATAATTTTATTACTAAAAGATATTTTGAAATAGTTTATATTTGTATTTTTTTATGTGGAACAACTTAACCCAAATGAATTAAATCACGACTTAAAATCAAAGTCATTGATCCTCTACAAGATAAAGTTTGAAGTATATAAGGTGTTGGTGTATATATATATATATATTCCCTCATATGTTATGTATCTTGCTCTCTTCACATTAATAATTTTATTTAAAGTACTATAGCATTTTTATTTTAATGAATACTATTAAATATTACTACTTAACTATTTAAAATAACATTTTCTTTTAGAAATGATAATATTTTTTTATAGAATATGAAAAATTGTAATAACTTATCTATGAAATCACAAAAAATTAGTTGCATATTTATATATTTTTTAATTTATTAGTTAAGTGAATATACCGTGCATAGCACGGGGTTTATGCTAGTTCAATAATAATGCATAATGAAGCATCCACAAAAATTTTGAGAGTATTAATGCCAATTAGCAGTTAATATGGTCTAAACTGGTTGTTGATTTCTACACTTACCAATCTTCTTTGTGCACTTTGATGGTCCCTTCTATATTAACAATACATATTAGGTAGTTGAATGCTTTTAATTTTGCAAGAATCAAATTTTAATTTATGCAATCACCTATAAATAGTTTATGAGCAATTTCATCCTATATAAATTATTACTAGCATGTGCTCGATGCGATGCACCGAAATAAATTTTAATATTGAAATAATTTATTCTATAATAATATTTATTTTACTTCATGTGATTAAAAATGAATAATAATTATTTTTAGTATTTAAAGAAACAAAATCTATTACTAATTAAATAAAAGAATATGAACACTTGGCACAATATAAAGTGATTACATGATAATAAATAAAACAAATCAAATAGGATCGTAGAAAATCCCCACAAAGTATATCTACATGAATGAGGATATCAAAAATATACATCTTGCTATTTGACAATTAACAATACTTGTTTAAATTAGCCATAACAGCTAAGTGGTTGTCTACTTTTATTTTTAAATCCTCTTTTTTTCTTTTAAAATTGAAAAACTATCAACTTCTATACATATTTATTGAAAATATTACATGTTTTTATTATTAATTTTTATTAAACATATTTTATCTTTCCTATTATCGCATCAATCAAATTCAAATTCAAATTCGATTTCATATAACATACATTATCATCAAAACAATTAAAGATATACATATAATTTGAAAATACATCTTCTTAGACATAAAAATGATAAAACCATATACATTTTCATTTCTATATCTACACTAATTAATATTTTTAGAGAAAATGTCCAACTATGAGCTAGTTTGCATTTTCAAAATTATAATTAATTTTTTTAACTTTGACAGTGGTGAAATTGAAAATGAAAATAAAAATAAAAGCAAATTAAAGAGCCTTTATTGAAGCCAACGAACCTTTTTGGCTAGCAATGCATTGAAAATACAAAGAAGAAAGCTTGTATTTTCAACTTGATGTTTTGAAAGTAAGAATAAAAATTAGATTAATGCCCTAATATTGTGGGGATCTTCTAACTTCTTCCTTTCGCATTTTAACAAACCCAGATTTTATACACAAACTAAGAATGGGCAATCCATAAATTAGTTTGAGCAAAAAATTATTGTGTTTATTTGTACGAACACATTCCATATATAATGTACAAAGTTATAAACTTAAAAAGTTAATAGGTGTATTTTCTATTGAAATAACCATCTCATAATTTTTTTAAATAAATAAAAAAAGATCTAAGAGTGTATATTAATGTAGTATATATAATTTTTAAAAAGAGTTTGAATTATACATACTTATACATACATAATTACAAATATATGAATATAAAATAAAAATTAAATGACATACTTCTAAAATTTTAAATATTCAAAAAGTAAAATAAAATTTGAAAATATTCAAAAAAAAATATAGATCTCGTCCTATAAAATTATAAACTTAGATGAAAAAAAAAAGCAAATTGAAAAATAAATTACAAAATTTGACAATAAATTAATAACTTGATTCAAAAAATGAGTAAAACGATACTAAATGTATAACAATTTTAAAAAAATAAAAATTAAATGACAAAATTTACCAATAATTAATGAGAAAAATGTAACTAATAAAAAATAAATTAAATTAAACATATTAAGCGCAATTAATAAATCTCATAAAATGAATTGATAGCATAAACTTAGTAGTAAGCAAAAAAGATACAGAAATTTACAAATTTAATAGTAATAAAAGCTAAATGATAGACTTTATTTAGGTTGAAAAGAAAATTATAGCATTAAAATCGAAAAAATCTCTTTCATCATGTAATATACCTAAAATAAACCAAAAAAAAAAAAAACAAAATAAAAAAGGTGAACAATAAAATCAAATAAACAATAAACACTTTGAATAATGAACTAAAGATGCACACAAAGAGATAGAAGAAAAAAGAACGCTAGAAAATAAAGAGGACACAAAGAATAGAGTGAAAAAAAATGCTAGAACTTGAGAATATTAATGAAATGACTTTTGAAAGACTTTATATATAGTAATATAGATATAAATTAGTTATCAAAGATAAGAGAAAATCATGAAAGACTTATCAAACTATAGAGTTCAAATGATCAAGAAATCTTCCATATATTGAAAGTAGAGATGGGAAAGATTTTGTAAATAAAATGCAATTATTTTTTGAGATTAGAGATAAATAAAGAATATTGTTCTAATCAAGAAATTTTTTTTCAAAAAATCAGATATTTTAAAAGGAATAAATAATATCAAATTTGATAACTAAAAATCAATTTTTAAATTTAATTAAAAAACTTAAAATTCTAAGAATTTAAAATTTGGTCAAAATTGCACAATTATGGGTTTCATACTATTGTACTATATATATAATAGTATAGATATGCATAGAAGAGTTTTAATACATGTAAACATATATAACATTATCTCATCAATGATATGAAAGAGATAATACCAATTTTGATTCATCAACTGAAAACTCAAAATAAAAATAAAAATAAAAATATCCTTTATCTAATAGAAGAATTTTCTTTTCAAATATAATACATCCATATCAATTAGAGATAAAATATCTTTAAAAATGAAATAAATAATTTCAAATTTAATAACCAACAATTAATGAAAATTTTTGAATTTAATTAAAAAATCAAAATTCAAAGAATTTGCCATTTGGCCAAAATTGCAATCAAAATTGAGTAATTGTGGATCTCAAACTGTTGTACTATATATAATATTATAGATTTCTTGTCCAAATTTATAAATATTTTTTTAACTTTTTAAGCCTAATTAAATTACAATTGTGTGCGCAATATTGAGATGATTGAAGTATTTATTTGGAGTAATAATTGTACACTGAATTTCATTTGTATTAAAAAAAAAATTATTTTTCAATACAGAACCAATATAAAGAAAGTGTGAAAAATCAAATATTCTGATTATCATATTTATGACATGGTACATAGAAACAAAATCTTGAATAGGAAATTAAGTCAAATCATTCAAAGAGTCAAATTCAATATTACAGTCTAATGAAATTCTAAATCCAGCATCACAACTATCATTTAATTAATTTAACCAGCAGTGTCGACTGTCAACTCCATAATTATGAGATGGAGAAATCCTTAAACGAATTTTATATATTAATTGATTAAAAGAGTCAAATTCAGAATCACATATAAGTCAAACTCCAGCTGCCAGCATTCCATAAATGATTATTATTGTTTATAATTTGCTAATGAGTAGAAAAGGTAGAAATAAGTAGGACTGTAAATGGATATTCAAAAATTTATTTACGGTTCATATTTGTATCTATTTATATAAAATTTATTAGCATCCGTTTAAAATGGATATTATTCGTATTTGATTAGTAGATATCCGATTATAAATGGATTTGTATATGGTAAATGCGTATATGGTCCGTTTAATATTCGCTCCGAATACATATTTATTAAATAATATATTATTTATATTTTTTAATAAAAATTTCATAATTCATATATGTATATATATAAATTATAATTGAAGAATTGGGAAGAAAAATAAATAAATTTAAAAAATTATTGTAATATAGAGAACAAAATTGAAGAATAAAGTTAATCAACACAATTATTGTTGGTTGACTTTATAGTTAATATACTTAAATGCCATTATTATTATTATTAATAAGTGCTAATAATCAATTATTAATTAGAAATTATGTTATTTGTTTGATTGCTTTCTTTTTAATGAAATTACATAGTTCCTTCTATTAATTAAAATATATATTTATTATAGGTTCATAAATTTATGTATTTGGATATTTGTAAATAGATATCTAAATAATTATTATGGAATATAAATATAAAAAAATAATTAAAATACGGATAAGTTTAAGAAAATATGAATAAATTTGAATAATTATAATCGAATACGAATGTACTCGAATTCGACTGATATCCG